>BTSY01000005.1:30334062-32734062 GCA_036245785.1 Pristionchus fissidentatus | reverse complement strand
ACATCTCCCCCTGAAAGCATTTCCTCCTCGTCCCATCCGCACCATTCAAGGAGGCCGTCGACTCCGGACCCGGCCGGGATCGCCTCCGTTCGAGTCAGGTTCGGGGTTCAACCCTTGTTTCCTTTGGTGCTTTCTGTGCGGTGTCTGCTTGTGGTCAATTGCAGTCGCTTCCGTGCCATTCGCGCGGATTTATCAAGATCAATTCATCATTATATCTTCACAAGACACGAAAATGGAAAAGGAGGCAACGACAGTAATATGAGGTGAACAATTGGAAACTTTTAATTTAATTAGCAAGAGCATCGGAAGGGGGAGGAAGAGCCTGTGATCCTCTCTTCTCTGCTGCCCTTTTCTCTCGTCGGCCGATATTCGCCTCATATCTGAATGAAATAGTCCTTTGTTTTGTCACACGTTTGACCTACCTTCTAACTACTGACTTCCAGTCAGATACGAAGTTGGCTGGCTGCGGATGGCGAAACAGGCGATACTGCTGAATTATGTATATAAGCAATGAGCCCCCTATCATCAATTACCTCCATGACGAACCGACTCTTAACTCTCTCCCTCATCTTGACTTTAAGTCTCTTCTCCTCCTCGTCGTTGGCGATTCCATCGAAGAGCTCTCTCACGAAGGCGATGTCCGACTGCTCCATCATCGAAAGGTGAGCCACATCTTCTTTCGACATGAATGTGGGTCCATCATCTCAAATCAATTATGTAACATGTTTTAATTTAAAAATAGATAAACAAACATGCTGGTGCGGCTCGGCAAAGCATTCGGTCGCTAATAGATTCTAGAGTTCTTCTATCTTGATCCCGTCCGTCGATTAATGAGCGGAGGGTGTCCATAATAGCACTCAGCTGAATAAAAATCGATAGATGTATAAACAATAAGAGTGAATCAATCGAAACAAAACATCACTTCAGGCGACGTCGCTGCGGCCGCTGCAGATTGAGAAGGCTGCACAACAGCAGTCGCTCCATGGACTGCAAGTGCTGCAGGTGCTGCAGGAGCTGCTTGTGCTGCAGGTGCTGCAGGAGCTGCATGTGCGGCTGGAGTGGGAGGAGTCGAAGGGACGACTGATGTCGACGGGACGACAGGCGAAGGCGAGCGTGCCAGATTGGAGATGTAGCCCATCCTGTGATCATTTTATTTATTTTTTGTTGCAATCGATTGCTTTATATGTACGACATAGTTCATAAAGTGTTGTACCTTCCTCCAACCGGCTTCTTCTTATCGATTGCACTTCTCAACGATTTGCTAGTATCGACTGGCTCCTCTGAAAAAAATGAAACGTATTGCCTAGTGATCATGACACATACCCTTGACTCTCTTCAGCTTCTGCTGGAAGGGCGTAGAAAATGAAGAAGCATTCGAGAGTGCTAAAGTAAATCATTGACAGTGTGGAATACACCGATTCTCACTTCTCTTTCTCTGGGGACGCCCCTCCGGTAGGTCGCCAAGTAGGTCAGAATCGTCGCACAATTCTGAAATCAATAATGTACAGTATCCAGAGTGTACAGAAATAGCTACAGTAATCCGTGTTGTTTCCTATGAAAGGATCTATGGCAACTGTGTAAGAAGACTCACCTTTTCCCAGATTGGTTAAGAATGCAAGGCATGCACCCTTCGAACCCGAATGCATCACAATTCGGCTGAAGAGAGGACCATTATCCACTCTGTAGGTCACTGACGACTGGGGGATGACCTTCCCGTGGACTACAGTATGCTTTCGTATTAAAGCATATTTCTCCTCATCTTCGTGGCGTACGAGAACAAAATCAGCAGCCATATCGTGGCGTACGAGAACAAAATCAGCAGCCATATCGTGGCGTACGAGAACAAAATCAGCAGCCATGAAAGGGGCATATGAGGACATAAGTACAGTAATACAAATCACAAATTTTGAGAAAAATTAATAAAGAAAAAGAAAAAAAACATGAAAATCGATGGAAATGAATGGCAGACATGTTGAATCAATGCAAATCAATGAGCAGATTATGGTAAATGATGATTTAGACATCGATCACGAACTGATTCATGATGACGTTCTCCTCCAGGAATGTCACTTTTTATTACACTTTGTTGAATATGAATGTATTTATTACTTGTCGTGCTATCATTACTGTAATACATGTTCATAATACAGATACAATGAGTGACGATGAGGAGTCTCCCGCCACTCCATGTGCTCACTGTATCAATAAAATCATTCATACGAAGAGAATCGTGGGTTTATCGGCGAAGAAAGTGCACGAATACATGGTTGGACAGAAGATATCAATCTCTTACTCCTCAGTTCTCACTCAATTCAAAAAGGGGGTCGAGGAGCAGGAAGGAGTGGTAACTCCATACAGTTACAATATAATTACATCGAAAAAATAATTGATATTAATCAGGAGCTACGTGCTGGGTGATCGAACATCGGAGGTGGTCGAACTCGTTAAGAAGATGTTTGAGATTGACGATGTGGATGGAACGCTGACCGAACGACAAGTGAATTTCCTGACTTACCGTACTTCCAATCGATAACTTACCGTACTTCCAATCGATAACTTACCGTACCTCCAATCGATAACTTACCGTACCTCCAATCGATAACTTACCGTACTTCCAATCGATAACTTACCGTACTTCCAATCGATAACTTACCGTAATCTTGTCAGGCTGTGAAAGACCTCGAGATGCATCACGGAATCAACATTACTCGTGGAGTCTTGAGGAACCTGAAACATGCAGGAGGATTGAAGTGTTATCCCGAGATGTCAGTAATTTATCGATTTATCGTATTCCACGGTTTCATTTGTTTCAGAAATGTGCCCGATATTACTCCTCAGCAAGCGTCAAAGCGTTTCAACTACGTCCACGAGCTTTTGGAGAGCAAGGAGACGTTCCGTGACTGGGTAGTAACTAATATAATTAAATATATAAATTTTTAACATCAGATTTGGTCAGACGAATGCATCGTCCAAGTTGGAGGGAACCGTCGTATGATCACCACGTCAAACAAGTACGACAAGAGGAGGCTCACCGGAGTGCGAAAGTTCGCAAAAAAGGTATTTTCCAAATGATGTCCATTTACACAATATTAAATTTCAGTTAATGGTTTGGGCAGCAATTACCTGGGATGGTCCTGGACCGATCACATTCCTCGAAGAAGGAGAGACATTGGGCGCTCACGGCTACATCGGGATTCTGGAGGATTTCCTTCTCCCGTTCATCGACAACTGGAAAGGAAGAGTTCGAGCAGTCTTTCAACAAGACATGGCTCCCTGCCACACTGCCAAGGACACCAAGGCCAAAATCACCGAGTGGGGAATCAAAACGGCCCCCTGGGCACCCGCCTCACCGGATATGAATCCGATCGAGTACGTATGGAAGGATATGAAGCACTGGATTGGAAAGAACAGAAACCCCAAGACTCGGTCGGCAATCCAGGACGCTGCACTCTTCTATTGGCAGAACATTCTTACGAAAGAGCGATGCCGAGCCCACATCACCCATGTTATCGAAAATATGGAGCACATCAAGAGGTGCAATGGGGGACCCATCGTGGATAAGTGGAAGTATAATAATTGAGTTCACCTTGTAATGCAGTAGTTGGCTCCATTTCTTCGTTGTTATTCCGTTTATTGTCACATTTGTTGAGTTGTGAATGATGAATTGATCTTGATAAATCCGCGCGAATGGCACGGAAGCGACTGCAATTGACCACAAGCAGACACCGCACAGAAAGCACCAAAGGAAACAAGGGTTGAGCCCCGAACCTGACTCGAACGGAGGCGATCCCGGCCGGTTCCGGAGTCGACGGCCTCCTTGAATGGTGCGGATGGGATGAGGAGAGGTCTGGGCGGTAGAATTAGCAAAGAATGACAGAGAAATGGGCGAGGGAAAGGCAACAACCACAAAGAAACACGAAATAAAATGAAAATGCGAGGTCGGAGTAGAATTGGCAAAATTCCAGTTCAAACTACAAACTTCAAATTTCCGCATACCGTATACGTTCACTGTGTCACATATATGATTCGAAGCTGACAAATATAAAAAATAAAATATACACATTTATTTAATTTTTTATAAAAATTCTAAAAACACAAATTGTTCAGGAATTCGGTGCTGATACCGATCACACAGAGTTTACCTCAAATATATTTTTATCCAGAGCACTAGAAGCGAGGGGGTCGTTTGGGGGCGCCCGGAGGCGCGCGGGGCGAAATGCTTTCAGGGGGAGATGTGACCGGACTGTACTACGCCAGGACGTGGTGTGCTACTTCCAAAGTTCTGATCATGCAGTAATTTCTGGTTTACTTCTATTTTTCATTATTTTGGTGGTATTTTAAAGTTATTTAGTTATTTATTTTGTAGGGCAGTATAGGTAGTAACTGTCTGACCCCATTTGAATAGATTTGACACCGTGTTATTGCTTTACAAACTAAAACTGGCTGCGTTTCCTTGAATATCCACGAAAAACTGTTCTCTAGTCATTTATTCTCCTCCGCGTAGCTATATTCATGTTGTTAGATGCTTACAACCCCACGACGGAGGAAGTGCGAGCGTTGTCAGCAACCCGCAACTGATCTGATAGCATTTCCCTCCAATGGGAGATGGCAACAGCAGCAGTTGTGGGTGCGCTCTTTGGGACTTAACGAGGCGGGTACTATCGCTGCTATTGCCGATTATCGGTTGAGAATGGAGCAGAAGAAGGACATGCGGTGGTGCATGAAACATTTCGGGCAATTCGGCATGCCGATACATGTGAGACTTCCAGTTCCTAATGACTAATATACTGAGAATAATCAATACTAGTCCAAGCCTCTAATATTAGGATACGATCGAGCCGGAGCGTGCAGGAGTAGAGGACGAGGTTACGGTAGACGATCAAGGAGTGGATACTGTAGAGCACGAAAGCAGTATTACGGTAGACGATGAGTTGTGGGAGACAAAGGACAAGGTGCGGTTCGTTATCGATTAGACGTTTACATGCACTTGCCCACTCACCATATTATTCGTAGAAACGTCGCCGACATCTTTCTCCCGATGCAAGATATACGGTAGATATCGATGGGTTCGAGGGAGAGGGTGAATCAATGGACACAGAAAGCATAGAGGTTAGAACATCCTTGCAATGTCGAAACATAGATGACAACAATGAATTATGTAATGCAGAACGAGTTCAATGAGGGAAGAAAGGGAATCGACACGCACGATCTCACGGACACAAATGCCAGTACGACAGAAAAAGAGATCGATTTCTATGAGGTACCGTAGCAGGTTATCGATCTAGTTGTTTATTCAATTCATAGTTGATCGATCGAACATACTATGTAACAGGATGTTCATGTAACCTAAATACTCAGTGATGGTTCACAACACAGAAGAATCACAAATAATGATGTAATAGTAGATTAATGAATATCACTTGTACGTAAAAAATAAACAATAGAATGGACACGGGGGGAAAGTACAACAATAATATTGTTTCGTAGAATCCATCGGAGGCGCCTCTCTCACTCTCTCAGCTTGAGCTCGATTCTGCTGCTTCTCCTGCAATCGAAGAAATTCATCCACAGAGAATTGCCACTGCTTCCACAATATTTAGCGAGCCCACCGTCGAGCGACAGGTCGTTTTAAAACTAATTAGTTAATATAAAAGGGGAGTAGACAAAACTAATGCACATTGACTGTACATATAAACATTATTCCCTAGTATAGGCAGCAAATAATAGGGAGTGATATACTGTGCGAAAAAAGAGAGCTCGTTTAACTTTCGCGTACTTGGTAGTCTTTGACGCCTTTCTGTGGGTCCGGAATGATTTTGTTCATATTCAAGGAGTCCTCTTTCCGACCATCCCAACACTCTGTCGATTCTGAGACCGAAGATGAGTTGGAGGAGGAGGAGGAGGAACCCGTGGTTGCTCAATTCTTTATCACCGCCAAGTCGCAGCTAGCAACCCTGTTCAAGAGATGTCAAGACTGTGGAGGCTTAATCGATCCCATAAGTCTTCTCTGGAAACAGACAGCTAGCGCGCTCTCCGTGACCTATCACTGCACTAAGTGCAAGAACCACTTTCGTTCTGACTCACAGCAGAAGAAGGGACGCGGGAGGAGAAGAATATGAGTTAAATCAATCTCTGCCTGTTCCGGCATTCATCACTGGATGTTCCATCCCGGTACTGTAGCGTAGTTAGAAAGAATTACTATAACTATTGATTCCTGCAGAGACTAGCGGAGATGTGCGACCTACTAAGTGTTGCTGTCCCTAGGGAACGGTCAATGCGAGAAATGATTCGTTTATATGGATGTCCATCGATCGATCGAGTCTATAGCGAATGGGAGAGTGATGTTCGGTCATTGTGCATGGATGCAGCGCCGGTAAAATAATGTATCCAGCGTTTGCTCAGTATCGGTTTTTAGGATGAGGGTATTACTGTAGCAGTAGATGGTCAATATGACTCGCATGGATGGAATGCCTCCAATCATAAGTCTACGGTATTCGACAGCAGTCTTCGTCTCGCCATATCAGCGGTCTCGATGCACGCATCCGATCCTGGAATTGGTAGAATTAGAAAGAGGAACGCATTGAGCGCTACCCATTATAGATAATTACTCAATTCGAATGGAGTCGCACGCTACAGAGAAGGCTCTGGAGGAACTGGTGGATTTTGGTTTCACAATAAGGTATTAGATGAATTATTATGCATCACTTATTGTGCTGATTTTATGTTTGGACAAGACCCAATTATTCGAGAAATATACAGGACACGCATTTCCGACAGCAATGCTACGGTTGCTAAGAGAGTGAGAGAGAATGCGAAGCTGGCAGGAATTGAGACGCAGCTCGATTTCTGGCACGTACAGAAATCAATGAGGAAAGAGTGGTGGAGTGTGAGCATTCCTAGTTTGACTATTTGCATCGACATTCATTCAGGGAATGAAGCGTGTCGATTGCCCTACTCTTTTCGCGTGGTACACCTCATTCTTCAACCATCTATATTTCATCAATGACAAGTACCCCAAGATTGAGGACCGTCCACTCGCTCTGGAGTATGTTCGATCGTTCGTCAATCGCTGCACTGGCAAGCACAAGTGGAAAAAGGTAATCAACTAACATAGCCAAATAGGAATACTCACACTCAAAAATTAAAATCACTTTCTAAAATACAGGGAGAGAAGCAAGTGTTCAAGCTCATCGATCGATGCGCCCATGATGTGGTAGTGGAGAAGAAGAAGAGAGGGAGGAAGAACAAGAAAGAAAAGAAAGCTGAAGAAGAGAAAGAGAAGCAAATGGCGAAGCGCCCACTACTCAAGGTGATCAGAGAAATATATAATGCTCATGAAACTAGAAATCACCACTGTTTTTTGTGTGCGAAAAATATTACAACCACTAACCCTTTGCAGGAGGGGTCGGTTGAGCACCAGTTGATTGTGTCCCTTGTCTTCTCACCCAAATTCGAGAAGTCCTTCCTGCAATCAGCGGCTGATGCTGGTACAGCAATATGCGAGTGCTATCATTCGCTGGCGCTCATGTATGCTCCTAAGCGTCTGGCATGGTTAGTAAACTCTTGCATATTTCGTACAACATATTGCTACTAATTCCATTTTGACCTACATATTTTACTGTTGCTTACTAGCTCCGCGGCCTACTACAACAAGAAGATGAAGCTGGGTGTGCTTCATCACAACTCACTTATTCTGTCGGAGATGATGGGAGATCGGAAGGAGATCGGCGACGTCGTCATGCCTAGAAAGGGAAGGATTACGTTGGCTGTCAAGCGAAAGATTTCCAAGGGTACGCACTCATGGAGAATGGAGGTACGGTGACCAATTAATCCCCAGAAACGGTATTTTGTTCAGATCCTCGACATGTGTTGGGTAGTGAGGGAGGAGTACGAGGATAAAAGGTTTCTCAGGAGAATTGGAGCACCGGAAGATGATATCTTCGATGAACTTATTCTTGACTATGACCGAATTGTGCAAGAAGAAATGTGGGATGGGGACTATAGTGACGAAAGTGATAGCGATGAGAGTATTGAATTGTAATTGGATACTTGTTGTTCTATGTTGTCGAAATGATGTCGTTCATTTGTACATATCAATGACACCATCAGATAATTTTGTTCGGAATAATTGTTTTAAAAAATGACTACTGACCTCTACAACAATTCATTCTCACTTCCTCTCCAATCGCCGCCGTCCACATGTGGTGATTGAGGAGAAGCTCAGCGACTGCAATCGATCGATAGTTATTGTCGTAATCTAATCACTTATTTACTAATCAATCTATACTCATTACAGTAATCCAATAGCCAACCCGAATCTCATAGATATTTAGTACGGATTTAATTTTCATAAATTCCGGTTACTGTAACCCAGCTACAGTAACCCCAGAATATGGTAGACGAAATACGGTATGCTCCGACATTTCCTACTTGAGGCAAACGTTCTACAAAAATCCCGAGTCGATTTGCTCAACTTCGAAAAAGTGGAAAATTGAATCGTGGTTACGGTAGTCGCGGATACGGTAGCCAACAAAAATAATACTGTCTGAACAATAACTGCTCGAGCACTGTCCCATGCAAGAAATCCCAAGTCGAATTGCTCCATTTCAAGTTTTCAGGTTACTGTAGGATGTATTACGGTACCGGAAATATCGTGCCGAGGCTATCGTATACCATCCGAGCAATGACTAATAGTGTATTCCCTAGTACGATCTATCCCGTGTTAATTTGCTTAGTTTTGTATTTCCGGGTGACGGTAGAATGGATTACTGTACTTCTTTTTCGCTGCGGGACCCCGGACGTTAAGTTACTTTAGGCCACTTAGATTTTGGTGGACCCGACCCGATCACATGTGGTTGCACGGTGCCACCAAGAATTATTGTTAGGCACCGTGCAAGCCTGCGGTCGTCGAAAGTTGGTCGGGCACCGTTGCGGGCCCTGCTCATATCGAATACCTCCTACCGTACTCATACGACAACAGTATCCCGTCTACCGTACTTCATGACGGTCGAGAAGTCGAGGCCGGTCATGTTGGACGACGACGATACCGACGAGAACGTGGGCGAGGGATGGAGCAGATTGAACTATCCATGTGGGGAGAATCTGAAATGAACAGGATTACGGTAACGTACGCATTACGGTTAAATAAGTACAGCCATCTCTGCAACTACAGTAGGAACACACAAATTTGGATCTGTATATGATATTTGACACCCGGCGAATTCTTGTTTCCCCGCTTCTAGAACTACCTCCGGGCGAGATAAAGTAGATGGAGGAGCGGAGCGCGCTCGGCGGTACCATCGACAGCATACGAGTGCGGTTGCCGAGCATGTCTGAACAAATGAACATCTTCATAGGATAATTGCAACAATTTATCAACGAGAGAATGAGGGGTAGAACGACCAGTCAGGTTTTGGACAAGAGTGCACGGGAGAAGTCGCCAATGAAATGCCCAGTTCATGCGACTTTGATACTACGAAATAAATACGAAAGCCTACCTTTCCGATAGCGTCCGCGTAGACAACCCTTTGTAAGATCTCCAGCTGCTTCTTCTCCTTGACTAGATCCGCCAGATACTCCATCGTGCACTCCATGGGCAGGTGCGGAGCGAAACCAAGCAGAGCTGACAACGGGACACCTATTATTTTTTTTAAATCGATAAAATGAACAGTACATGGATTGATAACAAAATTGTGTAGGCATCAATCGCTCACATTTTAGAAATAAACCCGCACACTTTATCCTCTGCTCACCATTGGCTGCGGCTGCAGCGAGCGTGTTGCTGCTGCCAATGCTGCAGTAGCTGTGCTGCATACCACTTGCAGCCGGCGACGCGCCGTCCGTGCCTCCTCCATAGCCGCCGACAGAGGCATCGAAGAGAGCTAACCTGCGCAAGTTCAACTACCGTAATTTCATCATAATATTTTTGAAACACTGTATCGATCCGGTAAACTGTTAGTTTCGGAAATTAAATATTCTAGGCATATTTTATTCAACAAAAATTTTTCCATAATGACACCCTTATTTGCGAATGAAAAAAAATTGTATCACCTGTGTCAGGACTTCAAATCAAATACACCACCCAATTACCTGCGGTAGAAAGGCGCCGCTCGATACGTGCAAGAGCGAGAGTCGTTCAAGATAGACGCGCGCCGCTGCAGACGCGACTGCACGGCGTAAGTAGCCTCCAGCTGAAAATAAACCGATTCAGCGATTGCGTCATCACTTCCTTTGGGATTACAATCGATAAATCGATAGCAACTACTCTACCTCCTCGTAGTACTTGTTCAGCATGGAGGGTGCGAGAGCACGAAAGGCGCCACCAAAGCCCGCCGACAGCATCATGACCGCGTGCAGGTCATGCACTAAAATTACAAATATGCCGTAATACTATCAGTCCGCGATCCTCAATCTATCGTAATCACTCAGCAATTGCAGGGTAATGTTACTGCAATTATTGCGTTAAGTTACCAGAAGTGCTCAAGTAATATTACTTTTTACATATTTCGCATTTTCTAACTAGAAAACTAACTAGAAACTTGTTATTGCTCTCGAAAAAAAGTAATATTGTTTCAACATTGCTACAATGTAACTTTTTGCTTACTTCAAATTTGCATTGTTAGCAAGCACAAAGTATATTGCTAAATTGTTGTAGGAAAAGGGTAATTTAGTGGTATTTCTGGTAACTTATGTTTCAGCAAATTAATTGCAGTAATATTGCCCGATACTTGCGGTAATATTACTATACATTCTTGAGCAAGTCAGTTCGATAAACTATCTTACCCGAATCGGCGAGGGAGGCGTTGTAGCCGCCGCTGTGCGACTGTCCACGAGGCGCGGCGAATTCGACAGAGGGTGTGGCCGTGCGTGCAGGCCGTGGTCGTGGGCGACCATTTCCAATAGTCTCTCCCTCACTGTTCTTCGTGTGTGCGCCACGAAGAACAGTGAGGGAGAGACAAGCGAGCGACTATCACAGCAGGCTAACCCAACCTGCAAACAAAACCATTAATCATGAAGTGATGACGAAATAAGGATCAATTCGCAAAAGCAGACTGGTGCACGATCGCATCGCGCAATGATCAAAGTTAAAGCTGGGAAAATATCCGGAAACATTGCAAGACATGTTAAATAGGTACGATACGGCCAAGAAGCGACGTGACGTTCTTTTGGAAAAGTGCCAAAACTCGACGCCTCACGCGCGTCGCAGCCCCGTGGGCCCGGAAACACAAGCGCTGACTCGCCTCCTTCCCCGCCGTGCCACTTAGATTGTTTACAAACTGAATAAATATGAAAGAACTAGAAAGTAAACTAAAATCGCTCAAGCAACTGCATTGATTAACACAATGCGAGCTTGTAAAATTCCCTTCAAAATCACAGCAAACCCGTTGTTATAGTCATACATCACATTGTACATAGTAAACTGAACTAGATCGTCATCACTTCATAACTAACTAGAGCCAAATCAGTCACCATTGTAGCTTAAACAATCCTCGCTAACACATTTAGCGGCATATTAAGTATTCGGATTGGAAACATGGTACATGTACTCAGTCTCAATGCGACGAAGCTCAACATCACGATCTAAGTGAGCAGGGGAGTTGCGTTGAGCGATATAAACAATAGATCAACGGAAATAAACACGCAAAATCGAAAGAAACAACTCGGAGCCGCGAGGTGGACTTACCGGAGGAGTTAGCGAAGGAGTATCCGAATGCTAACCTGGGAACACATTCGCAAACTCATTCGGTAACTCCCCCAGGCAATATCAATCGAAAAAGGAAAAATAGCACACGACAGGATTCGAACCACCGGCCTATGATCTGTGAGCCTAAGCTCTTATCCAATAGGCCACGAAGACATTGATACTCAGCTAAATAAAGCAGTATATAAACCCTGGAGTCGGAGAGTTTGAGAATGAGTTTCCGGGGAACTCCCCCGAAACTCATTCGCAAACTCATTCGGTAACTCCGCCGCCGTTTTCGGAGAATGAAAACACGAAGAAATACGTGTGGAGGACGCCGCCAGCTCTGAAACTCTGCCGAACCCCTTGCGGCATACTGTTGCCCTGGAACGATCGTTGACTGAATTTTTTCAATTTATTGTCTGTTAAAATGAATTGATGTTTATTTTTATTAAATAATTAATTAAGTTCAACTTAATATTGAACTATTTAATATTTTTCATGATAAAAATAAATTATAAATAGTTAAAACAGAAAATAAGTTGAAAAGTGCAGTTAACGATCATTCCTGGGCCACAGTATACCGCTAGAGGATAGCGGCAGTTCGGTAGCTTTTCAGAACTGGACGCCGCCAGGCCGAAAATGGGCGTGGCAACGCCGAAGATGCATAGTTTTGACAAAGCTCCGCCCATCCCAGAAAAGTCAAAAGTGCGCGGCAGTGTTAATTTCGCGTTAATTTTGAATTAATTTCAAAAATTTTTTTATTTTTTTTAATTTTTTTATTTATTCATAAGACCTTGCCAAGCACATGTGGGAGGCTCATTGCCGATGTGCACACGCTCCCTTTAATGAACTCTTGGACAAAGCCCTGAATTTCTAACGCCTTGAACAGTTAACATTCCCTGATGCCGATGATACTTTTTGACAACTGTCGTTTAGGAACCCGAAATTGCTCAAACCAATCCTGGAAATACTATTGACCAAATCGGCAGTTCCAAACGTTATATCCCCTCCTTGATATCCTCCGATTGTATCGAGCTCATTATTTTCTCAGCCCCTCAGCCACAGTAAGCTTTCGTCAATCTATCATCTTTTATCTTTCTTCACATCCTATAAATGCAGTTGCAATACATGAATGTGCCAACCAAACAGCACTTATTTCGTATGACAGGCTTATTTCTTTCGCAAATAACGCTCCAGATTGTCCACGTCAAACTTTGACCCCAGGCAAGTCAACTGACAATGGGATTATGCAATCTTGTTTCTCCCGTACAAAATGCTCGGTTCAATCAATTGATTTTTAAGGTTGGAAGTCAGTTCATACAATGCGCCGCCTGCTATGACTGAAATACCGATTCTCCGAAAACAGGCGTCGCGCCGCTTCTAATTTTCATGAACTTCAATTTTTCGCGGCAAACTAAGGATCTCCAAATCAATGATCAGCCATGACATGAGAGATGGACATTACATGGATACCCCAAGCTATGTTCCCGCTATGCCACCCGCTCTTCCGATATGACAACGACTTGACCACAAATCTTATCAGTGATCTTGTATTTCTTGAATACGATTAACGTATCCTTGCACACTCATAATATAATCGAAAACTGATTTCGTGGAATATAAATAGACGCCGGAAAACGCGGAAAATTGGCAGAAAGCAAGGCGTCGCGTTGTTATGCCTAATCGGAAGGCGTGATATCTCCTATAAAAAGCTAAACACGCGATTAATCAGCGCACTACTGCTATACTCCTTGCTAGTACTCTCCATTTTATTTATAATTTTCAACATTTGTTTGTAAATACCGTTGACTTGTCGTTCCCATTTCACCGTTTCGACTAACACTACTTGGCCATTTATTTATTCTTTTATCATTTGCACTCTTGAAAGAGAGCAAATGATAAAAAATTTCGTGTCGAAATTCAAATTTTTCAAAAACATATTTCAGGGGCTGACAAGAAATGGCTCTAATCCCGAACGCCAACGATGAAGGTGATTTTGTTTTTGCTTTAGGCAGCACGCAATAATGTTATTTATTATTATAAATCACATAAATAAATATTTCAGTTATTCCGTCCGACGTAATTCGGGTTAGAATTGGAGACGTGGCTATGCTCGATACCATGGGAGTCTGTTCTCCAGTGAAGGAGATTCACGGCTTTGAGTGGTACCGTTTTGCATTTTTTTTTAAATTTAAAAATACACAAACTGTGCGTACCAGTCATACATGTTCACCGCGCGCGCAGTCTCTCGTCTCTCTCTCTCACCTAGTAATGCGAAATATCAAACTGGTCAGACATTTTAGCACTAAACTGCTCTGATGTACAAGGGAAGTTGGTGAAAACTGGTCCGAAGTGGGGTGATTGTTACACATCTGAATCTCCCGCGTATTTTTAGATAGGTTTTGAAACCCAAAATTGCTCCCTTCGTCTAAAAATTGGTCCGAAATTATCACTAATATAATTATTGAAAATGTCCTATACCAGTTCGGGACTGGTACCGCCTGGCAGAAAAAAACGCAAACTCTGTAACATGTTTCCCTCGAGTCTCTCTTAGATAGTTGGCGAGATAGTATGCGTAATGAAGAGAGTAGATAGCGGACTCTCTTGAATATAAGAGAGTCCAGCTCACTAGAGAGGCACATGTTACAGAATTCGCGCACTGTGCAGTTTCTTGTTCTCTGACTCTCTTCGCATTCTCGGCCATGCAACCGATCTCTCGTCCAAATGGTCCAACTGGCATCTCTACTATACAAATATCAAAACGATAGGTTCATGAAATGGACCACTAGTTTGTTCACTCTCATTCTATACCTCGGCGCTTCTCTTGGTTTGTCATGCTCTATCGCGGCCACAACTATTGTTTATGAGCGGGAAGTTTCTTTATTTTGGACGAGTGTTTGTAAATTTGTAATGGACAATAGCTTTTATCTTTTTGAGCTCTGATGCCGAACCGGTTCACATTGATGCCTTTTGTCGCTGCCCCGATGCTCAAAACTGTTATCGATTGATTACAGGAAAGTTAATCTCTACAACCAGATGGATCGTCTGATGATGCATCTATCTATCCACCAAGGCAGCGATAGCTGGTTCTGCTACACTGAGGCTAGCGTCAAGTTGCTCAACTTCAAGAACGACGCGATGTCCTGGAGCAATGTCAGTAAGCATATTACAATTTTAAAATGATGACTTCTGATGTGTGCACTCCTTTCTACACCTCAACATGCTGGTTTAGTTGCGAAATGTGTTTTTTTATTTTGTACGGGTGTTTGTGAATTTATAATGACATTTTGGAAATATTCAGCGTCTCATTGAGGGTTTCCGTAGGGGCTACATATTTTGCAGCAAAAATGATTACTAAACGAAAGATTGTAAAACGGGACACGCGTTTGGGGGGCAGGAGGTGCAATGCATGGTTTCATTCCTTCTGAGAGAATCAGCACAATAACTTATTATTACTTGTCTAAAATGATACGACCGATGGAGAGGGCCGCCCCCGTGCCTTTTTGGTGAGCACACAACACAACACACATTTTTGCACTGTTTGGTGCAGTATTATTATTTTTTACAAGTAATGTTTTTTTATAGAAGTTCACCCAGCGTTGCAGTAATACCGATCGTGGTTTATTCGAACACATTATTAGCAATAAGGAGCTCCGAGAAAAGGTATTTACTGTTATTACACCTTTGAAAAATGATACGTGCATGAAATGTACTCGTGTGTGTACTCTCATTCTATACCTCGACGTGAATGTGTGTTTAGCCGCGGAACGTTTTGTTGTTTTGGACGAGAGTTTGCGAATTTGTAATAATTGTTGTAATAATTGTCGATTAGTGTTGATAATTATGGTTGAAACGCTCAAAGTCTCAGAGTGCATTTCCCCCTGCAAGTTCGATTTCCTAACAATAAGCATGACCAAATTTACTCATTGTTACACTTGCAATATGTCAGGGCCTCATCCACAACGGTATTATCGTGTTCGAAGTGAAAATTGAATTACCCAGGAGTTGGACGAGGTAATTATCCAATTTCAAAACCTATTATATATCAGTTTTCACTATCTACTTAAGTGTGTATCTTAATTATGGACCATTTTAGATAACAATACTTTAAAACAGCTCAACTTTGACTGGCTGTAATTATGCAAATGAGGTCAATCGAGACATGAGACTATCAGAAATCGATAGACCATAGGGCTGTCTGAAACTGTAAAAAAACCAAAGTGCATTTTTAACCTGTACCTAAAAATCTGGGAATTGTGCGATCCTTACGCGAACGCACTGATATGTAACTTGTTAATTGTGAGGTATTAGAATGTCACATGCGTAATACTTATTAGACCATTGAATTTGGATACAATATAGCGTCGACCATATTTCAGTTGCAGTACGCTTGAAATATCAACATTTTTTAAAACATCCGAAAAAAAATTTTTTTTTTTAACCAAATTCTATTATTTTAACGCCGTTGATACTTTTGCAGCGAACGGCCCCTTGAGTCGTTCAATTTCTCCCAACCTTCTAGACTAACTGACGTTATTCTAGTTATGGAGGGAAGGAAGTTGCATGTGAGCAAGCAGGTAATACCTTTTAAACGCAATTTTTGAAGTAAAAATATTGTAACTCTTTGGTCTGCATCTCCATATTAAGAATAATAAAAAATATAATAAAAAATATTAAGAATAATAAAAAAAATCTCCGTTAATTCTATTGAAATTAAGATTCTCGCCCAACGCTCGACATTTTTCGAAGCCTTGTTCTTCGGAAATTTCAAGGAATCGAAACAGTCTGAAGTCGAGATTGAGGATGTAACAGTGAAGGTAATAATAATAATAATAATAATAATAATAATAATAATATTTATATGGGTAACGAATAAACGCGGTTCATAAATTAAAAGATAGGTACGACGCATCAATGGGAAACAATATAAGGGAGGCGAAATCTCCAGAGCGGGACAGAGTCTTATTTTTCCATTGTTTTGGAACTATATGAAGCCGTTTGTGTAAGAGTCGGGCAGATGCGACACGTTTTGGTACAGTCAAAAAAGGTCAATTCTTTGAAACTTTTTTAATTGGGGTTATTGAGGGTGCTGATGACGGTGGTCATATTCATTTTGCACCATAAGCCTCCGTTGGCTCCAGACGACGTTACGTCGAAATCAGATTTCCTATATTTATTCAGCCCCAGATAAAGCTAATTTTTGTCCTTGTTGTTTCTGGGGCAGAATTTGATGGCGATCACGCCTGTCTGGTTTATTTCTCATAATTATTAATGATAATTTTAAAAAAATGCAACTTTCTTCATAGTAATTTCTGACCTTGTTCATGTACACAGATCGGACCGGCGTGACGAGAGGAATCCAAATCTATAGTTTGAGCGAAATCTGTCATGGGATCTCCAAATGAGCAGACATAAAGTGTAATGAAAATGAGGAATTTCTCTTCTCTTTTCCACCCGGCATCTCTGCGCTCTCCCATTTCCCCACACTCTCTCATCACCAATCCCATCTTCCCGTGGCTGTTTCGCTCTCCTCTCTATCGGGGAAGCGAGGGAGCATGGGGAAATGAGAGAGCGCAGAGATGCCGGGTGGAAAAGAGAAAAGAAACTCCTCATTTTCATTACACTTTATGTCTGCCCATTTGGAGATACCATGACAAATTTCGCTTAAATTTTCAAATCCTTACGCGAACGCACTGATATACAATCTATATTATTTTAACATTTTGTTTAATTAATTTCTCTTTGCAGGAAATGCTTGCCATTCTCAACATTATATACGGGCTAAGGATTATTCAGGGTGAGTAAATGCAAGATACACGCAAAAAATGCATTACTTGCGTGGACGAGGAAAGTATGCATGCATACTTGAGTGCATTAAACGAAATACATGTTAATGTTCATGGATTCTTGTTCGCGACATGTATTAAGAGTAGAGGGGGTATTTTATTATTAGTGTCGAAATATATTTGTTGCAGATGAAACCGTCGAAATCGTCCTAAAACTTGCTGACAGATTCGGAATGGCGGTGAGACTACATATTGATTATTTGAAAAAAAACTATTGATTTATCAGACACTTTCTGACAGGATTGAGATTCTGTCTTAAGGGTCCGTACTAGCGAATATTAGTCAGTGCTGAAACGTTGCCCCAAGGGTAAACTTGATGTGTAGAGTCCGAAAATGGACCTTAAAATGGGCTCCGCTCAAACCCGGCTGAGATATGTTTCAAAATATATGAAAATTCGAATTTTCGATTTTTCGTCAGAATGATCATAAACCCTTAGTTAGCTATATTTTCGGAAAGCTTGTGACGAGAGGAGTATTTTTCATGAAGAAAGTTTCTCGCTATGTCCACAGTGAAAAAAGTTATGATCGATTAAATATTTCAAATTACCCCCTCGAAAAATTTTTCCTGTACACGCACCTTTTTTTATTGCATATTTGGACTCCTTGTGAAAAATCATTCTAGGAAATAAATAATTGAGATGGCGAATTTCCCTGGAAGCTGGGTGTATAAGCGTATTTGTTAATAAAAGTCGATATTTTTCAACATATTTCGATATAATTCCCCTTGTATTCGGTTTCACGCCAAATTGCTACAAATTTTTTTGTACACTTATCATGCCACATCTATTGAAGAAATAGTAATTAGATCCAACCACTTTGAAAAAATTTTTTTTTGTTGAAAAATCCATGAATTCGGGTTCATGGTCCAAAATATCAAAAACGAGTTTTCGTCTGCTTTCACTCTTGTTCAGTATAATCTATCACATCACACGAGTAATGTATTTCTATGGAACATACAGCCTCCTTGGATAACTTATATTCAAGATAATTCGAAATATTCCTTTTCAATTTTGGACCATGAACCCGTTCATGGATTTTTCAAAAAAAAAATTTTTCAAAGTGGTTGGATCTAATTACTATTTCTTCAATAGATGTGACATGATAAGTGTACAAAATATTTTTAGCAATTTGGCGTGAAACCGAATACAAGGGGATTTATATCGAAATATGTTGAAAAACATCGACTTTTATGAACAAATACGCTTATACACCCAGCTTCCAGGGAAATTCTCCATCTCAATTATTTATTTCCTAGAATGATTTTTCACAAGGAGTCCAAATATGCAATAAAAAAAGGTGCGTGTACAGGAAAAATTTTTCGAGGTGGTAATTTGAAATATTTAATCGATCATAACTTTTTTCACTGTGGACATAGCGAGAAACTTTCTTCATGAAAAATACTCCTCTCGTCACAAGCTTTCCGAAAATATAGCTAACTAAGGGTTTATGATCATTCTGACGAAAAATCGAAAATTTGATTTTTCATATATTTTGAAACATATCTCAGCCGGGTTTGAGCGGAGCCCATTTTAAGGTCCATTTTCGGACTCTACACATCAAGTTTACTCTTGGGGCAACTTTTCAGCATGGGCGTATTTTTCGCTAGTACGAACCTATTTCGATCCTGTCAGAAAATGTCTGTTATTCTCATCCGAGACTAATGGTGCGTTTATTGTCGCTGAGGGGTCTAAAGTAACTTTGTCATTTCACACACTACATCGACCGGTCAGCAGGTGAGAGAGTGTATAGCAGTGCGTTCGCGTAAAAAGTGGACCCTCACCGTACATCAAATTTTGACCATGCCTATTTTTGTCATGGATCGATGCCTAATGACATCCTCTATCGATTTCAGTTATTGACATATTTTTGTGAATCGAATTTGCATAAATAATCAGCTACAAATGTT
The DNA here is from genome assembly GCA_036245785.1 of Pristionchus fissidentatus. NCBI lineage: Eukaryota > Metazoa > Nematoda > Chromadorea > Rhabditida > Neodiplogasteridae > Pristionchus > Pristionchus fissidentatus. Next base: position 32,714,627 of record BTSY01000005.1, on the reverse strand, counting down.
AGGACTTTTTACGGTTTCTTAACTCTATCTCGCTTCATTTTCATAATGAAGCGTTGACTCCTGAACAAACTTTGATCAGCTCATTGAACTGCATCGACCTACGTCATTCAAATTTTCATTTTCTTAATTTTTTGAAATATGCAAATTTTTGAAAACCCATATCTCGAATACAAAAAAAATAATACTTTCAAAAAATTGATATGTTATGTATTTTGACTAGTAGAACACGATTTCGTCGACATATTCGGACGCGTTTCCGAGGAGTTTTAATTAAAAAAACGTTTTCCGCAGAAAGGGCGCGGCGCCATACCGGCGCCCAGAGGGGTCCTATTGCGAAATCAATGGCACAGGCGTTTTCAGCGTCAAAAGTTACCCCTAGGAGCAAGTTTTGAGCCATTTCGATTTTTGACCTGTTCCAGATTCCTGTTGACGCCTTGTTGATCCTAACGCAAACAGCGTCATATATCCCGATCTTGCCACCTAACTATTCACCACATTCTCCCACCCCCTTAACGAATAAACCACGACGGAACCCATAACTGAGTAAATATAGTTAGTTTACAATACACATAGCTAATTTCTAGTGTAAGTAATAGTGTGTCAAATGCAATAGATATGACTGTTTTAAAGTTTTGACATAACTTGTTCTCTATTAGTTAAATATCACATGTTGAACACGGGAAATAGTGTAAACGTGTAAATATTCTCTGAACTTTGTGTTTCGAGATGTTCACAATACGCACAATATTTATCACATCAGGCGGTAACGCTATCTGGTGAGGATGTGGTTTCAGGGGTCAGGATCATTCGATGTTCGTGGTGTGGAAATTCGAAGTTTCCGAATGACGTCATAACTTCGCGGAATGAATGTGTAACGTCCTTATTTCTACTTAGTAGCTATCCAGGACACTGTAGACAAACATCCACTACAAATTGTTGATGCTGGGACACTTTCGAGAAAACTTAGGATGATGCGAAGCGTGTGCCTCTGGGATTCTGAGGCATTCGCTGCAACGCCTCTCCCAAGGGTCTGATTTTTTCTTACTTCCTCTTTATTAGTCTTCCAAAATACTATTAAATAACTGTGTATCGTTATCTATCCCTTTAATGCCTGATTCTATTGTCTTTTTCTCAATCAAGAACCTACCACTCGTTTCCACTGCACATACACTGCAATCGCTCCCAAAAACACACTACGCCCTTGACGAAAATGACGACGTTGTAGGCGACATTATGTGCCAGTTCGTGAACCAAAGCACAGGAAGACTCGACCGAGGCATTCATTGGGTGATATGTAATGGCGGGTAGAATATAGGAAAGATAGTGTAGAGTCACTGTAAACCCGTGTAGAAGTGACCGGAAAATAGTTAGCGCATGTCAGTTCTCGGAAGAAATTGCCAATTATGCAGTAAGATTTGATTCCATATGTTGCGCGCACGAGCTGGTTTCCGCTTTTTATTTATGCTTAGTGGACATGTCGAGATTGCACTTCGTAATACATGGCAACTATGTAGTGTGTAGAGTGGACTAGTTAGACTCTCTCTCTCTCTCTGGTGGGTGTTCCTACAGCTTTGTTTGCTCCAACATGGCGCTTCTCTCTCTCCCACTATACCGTTGACCCTCTGGGTCACTGAAGGCCCTCTCTCTCTTCAGTCTCCCTTACACTCTTGTCTATACTCTTTCCTCGCATTCCCTCACTGCTTGCAGTATTGCATATCTCTCTGCCCTTTCACATAGAAAAATTCATATACATTCGTGGGCATCTTTTATAAATGTAATTTCTGTCGAATCTTGTACCTTAGATCAGTGAGATTAATGATGTGAGTAATACGAACGTAATAATATTCTTTACACGGTCGCCGACTCTCAAACAATATTTGGCGACGTCAAAAATTTGCGGAACAAAGGTGCACGAATTGTGCCCCCAAAGTTTTGAATTATACTGCGATCACTAATACAACAATCACTGATACAGCATATTTCGTTGTACGCACATTCCACCAAACTCGCAGAGAGGATGTAGATGAGTTGGCTGGTTGCACTCTGATCTTTCCCAAATTGGGAAAACATGTGTCATTGTTCGTGCTGATACGATGGCAACTGAAATCATTTAGCTCTCTCAGAATTTTAATTTATTTTGATTGATAAAATGTTGTTGTATTTCAAAACTGAACTAACCATGTGCTCACTGCGTATAGCAGGTAGTATAGCCTCTTTTAAAAGAAGCTCATCAAAGTTAGGTGAGAATGTGTAGAACTCTGAAATCGCCATAGAATATACTTGAACTTTAAGAAGTACGTTCAAGAATATAAAGCGAGGTCAGTTTCAGCCAAAAAAAGGACCAAGTCGTAAAGCAGTCGGAAAAGAGGCTAAGAAGCAGACGAAGAGAGCGCGAGAATGTGTAATGAGCGTAGGTAGTGCAAGGAGGGTGGTGGTATCCTAGTTACTCTGGTGGGGGGGGGGTGTTTTCGGAGTATCGACGGGAGAGGGAGAAGTTAGTTTCCGAGCCGATGGCTTCAGTGATACGTTATATGACGCTGTTTGCATTAGGATCAACAAGGTCTCAACAGAGGTCTGGAACAGGTCAAAAATCGAATTCGCTCAAAAGTTGCTCCTAGGGGTAACTTTTGACGCTGAACACGCTGGTGCCATCGTTTTCGCAATAGGGCGCGTCTGGGCGCCGGTATGGCGCATGTTTATCGATTAAAACTCCGCTAAGACTCATCAAAATGGCGGAAAATCTCGCGACTTAAATCAGAATTTGAAGCTCTATCAAATGGCTGTAATGGCATATCTTGATATTTTCTCGTTTTTGAGAAAAATCGATTTTTTGATCTAGCCAGCATCGCACGAGATCTCACCTGGAATTGAAAGAGCATGTTCTCCTAATATTTTGGTATATTGGATGTGGTGTTGTAGCCTGTGGAACATGGTTTTACATCGAATCTAAGATTTGTCAAGCGCGCGGAACGCGTGTATACGCGCGGCATCCGCGTGGTCGATGTGGTAGTGGCCTAGAACTTCAATCCGAAGGTCATTGGTTCGATTCCCCCCGGTTACCAAAGTTTTTTGCCGAATTTTTTTTCATCGAAATTTCACCTCCTACCAATATTGGCACTTTTCATGAAATCTTGAAAAAAGTGATTTTTTCGATGAAAAAAAAATCGGCAAAAAACTTTTGTAACCGATGGGAATCGAACCAATGACCTTCGGAATGAAGTTCTAGGCCACTACCACATCGGCCATGCGGATGCCACGCGTGTACACGCGTTCCGCGCGCTTGACAAATCTTAGATTCGATGTAAAACCATGTTCCACAGGCTACAACACCACATCCAATATACCAAAATGATCAGGAGAACTTGCTCTTTCAACTTCAGGTGAGATCTCGTGCGATGATGGCTAGATCAAAAAATCGATTTTTCTCAAAAACGAGAAAATATCAAGATATGCCATTACAGCCATTTGATAGAGCTTCAAATTCTGATCTAAGACGCAAGATTTTCCGCCATTTTGATGAGTCTTAGCGGAGTTTTAATCGATAAACATGTTTTCCGCCGAAAAGGCGCGGCGCCATACCGGCGCCCAGACGCGCCCTATTGCGAAATCGATGGCACCAGCGTGTTCAGCGTTGAAAGTTACCTCTAGGAACAACTTTTGAGCGAATTCGATTTTTGACCTGTTCCAGCGACTTGTTGATCCTAACACAAACAGCGTCATATAGAATGCATCGGCAGCTTTACAATTTCTTTTTGCTATACGAACATGCGGATAAATACAAATCATTACATATCAATGCAACTTAAGAATTGGAGACACAAGTTTAATTGTTTCCCATATTTATCGTCGTTCCAGTTTTTACAAATAAACCTCCTAATAAATGAATTGTTATCGCCACCACTACATTAACGACTTGAGCTCCTATTTATAATTATCAAGCTCCTATTTATAATTCTACAGAAAATATTTAGCAAAGCTGAAAGAACATGTATTTCTGCTCCTTGAACTGTAACGCAGGATGTAGGTATTTCAACAGAAAGGAGAATGCAAGCAAGCACGCTTGAATAGTTCATAAAAGGGCGATTTGGTGAAGCTCAAAGAGCTCATAAACACTGGAAGACGTGTCTCAAAATTGGTATAAAAGGAGTCGAATTCGATTCATCATCGCTCAGCTCGAAAGATGAATCTTCTCTTCCTTCTCTTCGCCTGTGGCGCTCACGCCGCAGTCAACTCCGAGTATTACTATCTTACTGGTTCGTCCTATTTTCTTCTCATAATACGATCCCTTGCTTTGTCACCACTTGAGACTATACCATTACACAGAGAGAAATCCTACTAAGCACAGGCACTCAAGTTGGCCCACCTACTAGTATGTAAGTAGGGCCTACTAATATTTAAGCTGCGCATACCTACATATTAGTAGGCGTGTCAACTTGAGTGCCTGTTCTTAGTAGAATTTCTCTGTGTGTACTCGAATTCTTTCTAGAACAAGCTGCAGAATTCTATTCATTCAGTCCCCAATCCATGATTGGATGAAGCTACTTAATATAAGCTTATCTCTTGCAGTGGGCAGTTTCCAGCATCTCTGCCTCGGATTCAACGACAATTCCGCCTACGTCGAGAATCAGTGCATTATTGCACGACAGGTAAAATATTGGACGAGAATATAGATGACAAAATTGATATTAAGGAAAGTGATCCAACAAGAATAATTCAGGAATCTGGCCGTGACGTCTCCTCTGCCAAGAGCTACTGTCAGGCTTTCGAGCCCTTCGGGAAACAGATTAAGGGATTTCTGTTTTCCGCGAGAGACGAGGAACACATGAAAGCTGTTGAGAACAGACGCATTATGAATGTGAGGATCTCTTAATAGTCGTCTTCAGTACTTAAAAAAATTACCTCCTTCATTTCGTTCGTCAAATGTGCGGGAAAGAGAGGGTTACAACTTTACTTTTGGTACGAAAGAGTGCGTTGACAAGTCGAAATCTTGCAGCAAAGCGGTTCTTACATTGTGGCTGACAATGGAAAGGGAGCGACCCTCGCTGTCCCTGCGTCTGGCAAGAAAGACAACATCGGATTCATGTGTGCATTCAGTAAGAGAATATCCATTCAATCCACAAGTAGATACAACACAATAGGAAGTGTGAATGCCGTGCTAACCTTGGACGGTAGAAATAGACGACAAATATTTCAGAGGACAACACTGGTTGCCCCACTGAGCACACACGATTCCGTGACAAGTGCTACAAGTCGATGGGAAAGATGACCTTCGACGATGCCGTCGCCAGATGCAAAGTGGGTTGAAACTAGAGGATAAGGTCGAATTCCAAACTGAATTGTCTATACAATATCTACAAATACTTTCTCCTGTTGTTGCTAATGGAAAGATGAGCATGGCAGAATAAATAACTAGAGACCGCCAAACTATTATAATCGATAATCGATTGACGAGGGGTGGGTTTCAATTGATTGAAACCGATAATAGATTGACCGGTCAATCTATTGAAAAAATACTAGATAGAAGAGGATAATCGATTGGTAATCGATTGAAATAATAGTTTGGCAAATCTATTATCGATTATTACCGGCGCGCTCTTTCCTTAGTGAGCGCGCCCACCGATCTGTCGATAATCGATTGAAAGAGTGATGCGACCTCAAGTCAATCGATTGACAAGGGATAATAGATTGAACCCTTTCTATTATCATTTCCATAATAGTTTGAGTAATAAATAGGCGGTCTCTAGAAATAACAGATAACAGTGTTACAGAGCGAGGGCAAGGTAAGTCTGCCCAAGGTAGAAGACGATGACCTCAACCAGTTCCTTGCCGGTGAGTATCCCATCTACGTATCATAACGAACCACAATTTAACCAGATATTTTATGTATATGACGTCCGAGGAGGGACCGACTCTGTTTCTGCTCGTAGTCAACTACCGTTCCTTTCAGACATGGCCGCGGAGAAGTTCAAGAGCGAGAAGGGAAAGAAAACAATGTGGGTCAATGGAGTTCCTCCCTCTGACGATGAGGGATGGGCGTACAGCAACAGCCAGGGACAGACTGACGGAGGACCCGTCACGTTCTTCAGATGGTGGTTCCCCACTACTGGTGAGAGATTAATTCATTCATAGCAAGAAAACAAGAATGAAAGATCGAATAAGTCTTTTGATCGCGTTAAATTTTAATAAATACAATATGAATTGCAGGAGTGAAGATCGTGAGAGGCCAGAATCCCGTGCTCAACTTCGAGAGGGAATCTTGCGAGGAGGGAGTCAAGTTCGGATACTGGACTGTTGAGAGTGTAAGTGGTCCTCAGAATATTGTCGAAGCATTGTCAGCATGCATTGAATGCGTTCTCAGGAATATCTTATTGATATATATATATATATATATATATATATATATATATATATATATATATATATATATATATATATATATATTTATATATATATATATATATCAATAAGATATTCCTGAGAACGCATTCAATCAGGGTTCCACCCAGCAGCCTACGATCTGCGAGTACCTCGTTTCTGGCCTCGCCGCTTGAGGAGTAGAAGAGATTGAAGAGAGGAGACCCATCCCACGAGTATGAGACACAACACGAGTAAAGTATGAGCATGAGTATCGCCGGATATTGCAACACAATACACAAAAATATGGACGTTGCAAATTACTGCCGTCTCGAAAACAAATGACTTGTCATTTCATTTCTTATTGACGCGTTGCTAGTGACCAGTAAACAATGATTCAACTTTTTGACAAGGAATGAAATTGAAAAGTTGACAAGAAATCAAACAAGTCGACCTCATTACACTCCACGCCGACACCAGTGATCGGTGAAGGAAATGCGATGGGATGTGTTTCACTCCCTATCATTCGGCCCAATAATTCCCCATTGTCAACTTTTTGACCCCTTATTGACAAGTTGACTTGTTAAAAATGAGTGAGTGGGGTCGCCCGTTGAAATGAAATCAACGGGTTTAAATGATTCCTTGAACTTGTTGATGTCGATTAGTCAGTCAATATCGAAACTCTACTCAGTATTGCTTGCGGTTTCATTTTGAATATGGGAAATGGGTGAAACTTAAGAGAGGCTACCTGACTCAGTCGAATTGTTCTTGGCACAGCACGAAAAGTGCGTTGATGAGATAAACATGCCACAATGTAGTGTGGCCGAGGCTGAGTTGAGGCATGCTATGGAAAAAGTGTGAAAACGCTTCTACGCCTCAGGGCATGACGTAGAAATTTCCGGTTTTTCGAAAACGTCATCGAATGGCCTAACGAGTGGTACCAATCGATTCCTAATAATATTCTAAGACTTTTTCGACTCCATGAATTTTTCGCTAATCTTTGATCTAAGCTTAGAAAATTCAAAAATATGTATTTATATTTAAATTAAAATATTTTTTGCTGTTTCCCTGAAGATCGGAAAAAGTTTTATTCGCGTAATACAATACTATAACAGTGATGGTTTAACAATGTAAACGACAGTTCGTATCGAGGCGACTAAGCTTGTTCAGTAGGCAGAAACCCGAAGTGCACTTGGTATTATGGTGTACTTACAGTAACCCGGAGTAATTTTCAAGTATTCTTTGGGAATCTCTGGCTGGGCTGGGGTCTCGGGTCGACCATACACTTGGTGACCTGAAGTTACTCATTCATTCTACAAGTGATACTGTAGCTCCCAACGCTTTTAGAAAATACTCCGGGTTACTGTAACTACACCATAATACCAAGTGCACTTCGGGTTTCTGCCTATTGAACAAGCTTAGTCGCCTCGATACAAACTGTCCTTTACATAGTTGAACCATCACTGTTATAGTATTGTATTACGCGCATAAAACTTTTTCCGATCCTCAGGGAAGCAGCAAAAATTATTTTAATTTAAATATAAAAACTTATTTTTGAATTTTCCGAGCTTAGATCAAAGATTAGCGAAAAATTCATGGAGTCGAAAAAGTCTTAGAATATTATTAGGAATCGATTGATACCACTCATTAGGCCATTCGATAAAGTTTTCGAAAAACCGGAAATTCCTATGACGTCATGCCCTGAGGCGTAGAAGCGTTTTCACACTTTTTCCATAGCATGCCTCAATTCAGCCTCGGCCACACTACAACGTGGCATGTTTATCTCATCAACGCACTTTTCGTGCTGTGCCAAGTCTCTGAACAAGTATGTCGATCGAGTCAGACAGTCTCTCTTAACCTTTTTATGAAATGTGCACTCTTAATTCTCGTTACTCATTAAGATCTTATGGCGAAAATTTCGACGGACAGAAATGTAAACCAGAGAATTGAATTTCACAAGACCTGGCTATTCGATTTATAACATTATAGAATACAACAGTGTCGCGGAAAGAGTTATTGACTCAGTGAGTGAACGGATAGGCAGAGGGTATATCATAAGCATCCGAAATGTTTAAAAAACTGTTTGATGCTAATAGTAGATAATAGGGAGAGGGTAATGGGGTCATTAATAGCTGATTGTAAATTGGGGCAGCTCAATTTCATCCTCTTCGTCTCTCGCGCTGGTCCAGAGATGGTAGTCGCAATGGATAGGTGTCCTCTATAACAAAACAAAATTCCAAATGGAACGTTATGAAATCATGTTCGCACAATTTACTTTGTTGCGATAAAGATATATATCAAAATGCGTCAAGCAGAAATGCTTGCCTCGGTAGTGAGGCACAAATTGTGACCTTTCATTAAACAATGCCAACAAAATAAAGAGAAACGTGAATTCTGTTTTAGGGCCAAACCAATAGACAACGCCTAAAGAAATGTAACGAAATGCTACGTTGACAACATAGCTACGTTGATTACAATAAATAGAAAACATGTTTTGTATAATAAATTGTACCTCTTGAGCATCGAGAACAGTCATCACAAGGATAAGGACGAATAGAAGATTGTATCTCATGTTTCAGTCGATTCGTAAAGTGAAGAGTGAATTCGGCGCGGATTGGAGGACTCTTTCATAGGGTTGCCACGGCTGAATTGGGGATCGTTTGGCGGGTGCCTAGTGAAATGAGGGGAAGAGATGAAATGGAAGAGGATGAGGAAGGTCCAATGAATATTGTTATACGATTCTCCTCAGGAAATGCTCAATGATGTGACAGAAATCATTCAAATATCCATGCAAAATTTTGGAAAACACATTTCCAAAGCGTAAAAAAACAAATCGGACAGACACTTCTGAGAGAAGGAAAGTATACACAGTGGACAACCATGCGCATCAGAGACTCTTGATAAATGTGTTAAAATCAAAATGGAAATTTCGATCACCATAACCGTAAGATCGTTTAGCTAGGTCATCCGAGATCGTTTTTTTGTCAGTTATGAACAAGTCGATGGAAAAAAGTAAAAAATAAGCAAAAGTAGAAATCGGACGAAATAATTGTTGAAACACAGTTCACCTCATCGGGCAATCAGTGCTCTCGTTATTACGTGGTGTGAATTAGGACAATTCTAGAATCTAAAAAAACCTCAATTTAGTATCTTCGCTGTGTTCCTGTCTCAACATAATTTCAATTACCCAAATTTAATGTACAATTATTGTTGAGTTTCACGCTCTTTTAAAATTCCCATTAATATTGCGCTCATTCGATAAAACTATGGCACTTGTTCGACACATTACTCTGTTATTACGACACTCTGTCGAACACATTACACTGCTCGCTCGAATGTACCCTGTCTTTCATTGACGATTCACTATCTCACGCGCCCATCTCTTGTTTACCCCACAATTCCAACCTACCTATCCCCTCTTTTTCTTTCACCTTCCCGTACTTTCAATTTCTCCCAATTCCAATCATCCTTTTCCATTGATAATGTAGACAAGATAACACTTATCCTTTGTTTCGTAAAGCTACATTTTCTGTGTTTGGTGTAAATGTCAATCTCTATTCAATGGAGGATATTTAACCAGAGTAACATGTAACATATATTTTTTATGTGTTGTTTCTTGGGGTGTAACAAATATTGATTTCGATTACTTTCCAGAGTTCTACACGCCCTCATAACTCGTTTAATATATCGATACCCAGCGCATTCACAAGGTAATCACTCTTCTCTTTTATCGTATTTTCCTGAGAAATGTCTGGCAACTTGAATACAACAACATATTACAGAAACCGATTGAATCAGAGGATTGCATAGCTTTCGGAAGAACGATTTTGTTCAAGAACGATTGTGCTGTTACTTCCTTCAAGCACTGAGTGTCAAACGAATTTTGGAAGACTGTTGGAATCTCATTTTTGTCCTTATGGGAGTCTAATGGGACCAATGGGATTCTTTCGTTTTAATTTTCAAAGATGTAAATAAATTTATGAAAAAATAAAAATAATTACATTTGCAAATACATCATTCCCTGTCTCTGAAATGCAGACAGTGTTTTACAAACAATATTTATCGCAATAAAAATCGCACAAAGAAACAACGTAGTAAACTAATATTCATTTATTATTTCGTAGTTAGCTACTACTCATTCATTTGTTCATTCATTATTTATCCCATCAAAGGACCGCGTAAAGGAAAATTTATGGTGTACAAAAACGGATGTCCGAAAAATCGTTTTGTTGCCTGATATTCAATTTGATTGGAAGAAACACTTTAATGTATAGCATATATCACAAATTCCCTAGTTTGAACCGAATAATCTGAATAAGCGAAGAAAAGATACGGCAAGGAGAAACTTCGCCATGACGAGTGAGATGGAAGACATCACAGAACGTCAAAGCGTCAATCGCGTGCTGAAAATTGTAAATGAGTATCTTGTAATGAATTTTTAAGGTAAATAAATTCAAGTTATGTTGTTTAGTTTGGCGAAAATTGAATGAACGTTCGGCAAATAGTCAAACCTCACATCCGATCGAAATATCTCCCAGTCAATGGTGAGACTGCGCATCTGGGGAAGTGTTAACAGCCATTCATTGACGAGCGCCAACTGTTCTTGATTAACATTCCGATCCCAAGAGACGGTCACATCGGCGTCGCGGAGCTTTCCTTTTCTCATAAGAACGTCAAGCACTCTAACGTTGCTTTTATCACTCGGCATGTAGCTATCGATCGATTCATATGCCGGAATTGTGTCGAAGTAGAAGTGAATTGAAAGCGAGGTGAATTTCATATTGCGAAAGAGCGCGAGGAAATTGTTGCTGGCGAACGCACGAGGGTCCTTGCACTTGAAAGATATTTGAAATTGAAAACTAAGAATGATAAAAAAATTGTAATATTCTGAGTTCAGTCCGTAGAAATTAAACACGGGAATGAAATAATCATTGAAGACTCTTCACTGTACACACTTGAGAATAAAAAAAATATAATCACCTCAATTAGGAGATTGTTAATCCAAACTCCGTCCAACACCGTCGACATTAGAGGAAAGTAATGATCCGAATCGAATTTCATTAGTACTTTTCCATTAACAACTATCGATCGGAAGTTGGGTTTCTGTAATGAATACTTGAAGCAAACTGTAGAATAAACTTAAAAGGGGAAATGCGGTCGCTACAGTGTGGTTTATCGATTATTTCATAGCTACCTATAGATCTCGGACGATTCGATAAAAAATGCGTACCAGAGTTACGTCGACTGCTCGTAACTTTATCCGCTTTGCAACATTTGTGAATCGTCTACACGCCAATGCTATGTTCTTCCGATCTTCGAACCGCAGGTATTGAGATATTTTAATAACAATATCATCGGAAAAGCCGTCGAGGTGCGTCTGCAAAAATATTGAATTTCAAAATTTAAAAAAAATAAAATATATCCCGGAGCTCTTCATTTCCGGCAGCTACTAACCCGCTTGTTTCACAAGATAGAACATTGTACTGTATTACGTGCTTGCCAGCACTTACTAGTTGCACCTTTTGAACAAAATTGATTTGAACATTACAAAATAAATATATTATATGCAACACCCTAATTAAACATGCAGAGCTAATTAGTTTCAAATTTCCTAATAAGTCAACAAACTCACCCGTTCCATTCCGAATTCCTCCGTCACTTCTTCAGCTTCTTCGATTTCTTCATATTTTTGTTTCCTCTTCTTGATCGACTTTGGCTTGCTCATTTTAGGTCGATATGTAGAGAGAAAACGCATTCGAAGCATTGTTAGTTTCTGGAAAATACGATAAAAATTCTGAATAAATATTATGAAAAAACAAGCGTGGAAGTAAATAAAGCATTATAATCTGCTGGCTAAAGTAGGATAGAAATGAGTATAAAAAGGGATTCAAAAATGCGAAATCAATACAACAAACACACGAGTGGAAGTAAACACAGACTTTACGGCCCATTACAGAGGAAAAGTAGAGATATGATTCTCCTGCTCACGCAAAGTGTCTTTTTCAGGTTGGAAGTGTATGGCGTCGGTGGAACGGCGTTGCAATGTAATCGTATACATGCCACTGGGTAATCGAGTTGCGGAGAAAAGACTCCCATTTATAGAGTGAATACATTTATCACAGCTCACATAGATAATACAGAACAAAATGTCATAGTTTTCTATAAGGGTGTCCCAAAAGTTTTGCGACTCGGGCCTATTTTAGTTTGCGACGATTACGCAATCGATCGATATCGATGATTGCGAAATACATTTGGTAAACAATCCATTTCGTAATCATTCAAGCCTTAGCACAAGTCGAGTGCTGTAGTCTCCTAGTTTCTACAACGTTTCTCCCAATGAACACTTCTTTCGATCATCGCACAGTTTTGCTTCACAATTTTCTTGCGGGAAAGACGGCGAAGGCAGCCCATCAAGAACTTGTGCTTTCGAAAGGAGATTCTGCCCCGACTCTATCGACCTGCTATAGATGTTACCAGCGTTTTAATTCTGGCGACTATAGTATCGAAGACGAACCCCGTTCTGGACGCCCTCACAGCAAGAATCAACCCCTGGTACTCAGTGCAGTGGCGGCCAAACCCAAAGTGAGTGTGCGTGAGTTGGAGATAGAGACTCATACTCCCAAATCCACGGTACAACGAATCCTCCACCGGGATGAGAGGAAGCCGAAGCTCCCCCATGTCATTCCCCACTCCCTCATCCCTGCTCAGATCAAAAAGCGTGTCGATGTGTGCCGAGAATTGCTCCACCGTAGACCCAACTTTCGATGGGTCAGCAAGATCATCGCTATGGACGAGAAGTGGATCACATACGATGACCCTAAGCGGAAATTGGAATGGTTGGGCATCGGAGAGAATCCCCAGCCAGTCCCGAAGAAGGAATTGCACGAAAAGAAGGAACTACTGAGTTTATTCTTCTCCGTTTTGGTACCCGTCTACTGGGAGATCCTCCCCAATGGAACCACCATCAACGCTGACGTCTTCACTACTCAACTGGAAGAGGTCGCCATCAGGGTCCCTCCTGGTCTTCTAAACGATGGAAAAATCCTGATCCTTATGGATAACGCGAGACCCCATCATGCGAAATTGACCCAGAAAAAGTTGGACGAACTGAATATGGAATGGCTGCCTCATCCACCGTATTCACCCGATATCAGCCCCTGTGATTACCACTGTTTCCAATCTCTTGCTAACTTCTGTCGCGGGAAGAAGTTCGCTAATCGGACCGATCTCGACGCGGCCTTCCAGGCTTGGATCGATTCAAAGACCAAGTCATTCTGGAGCAATGGAATCATGAGCCTGCCCGATCGATGGCAGATGGTTGTGACTAAGAAGGGAGTCTAAATTGATTGATCACCTTTGTCAACTGTTGAAGATGTTATGATAAAAGTTTTTATTGTAAAAAGTCGCAAAACTTTTGGGACTCCCTTATAATATAGTTTTTTCTTGTAATAAACATGTCTAAACATCTATATTGAAATGCACATCATATCTCTCAAATTATGTTCTTCGCTTCCGTCAATGCGCTCACTCCACGCTCAAATTGCGTGTGAACTCAAGAAGGGCGAGCGGCGAATCTCCTCCAGCCTCCTCATAGATTTTCGTCCGCATCGTTACAAATGATGAATCCGCAGCGAATAGGCTCCTTTCGCAGTGACCTACAATGTTTTCGATATTTTACACATTGTCATGCTTATTAACCAATATTTACAGATATCAAATTGAATTTCAAGCGAAATAATGTCAACACTTACTTTATCCTTACTGAAGGCGGTAATTCTTCTTCGAGCAATATAAGTTTTCTCATGATGAGCTCAAACTTGAGGTTGGGACGGTGTAAACATCTGTAAAAGAGTTTTATAAAACCGAAATTGAGCCATTTCTTGCCGACAATTTACGAAAATAACAAGGTGTAAGTTTCATGATTTCAAATGCCCAGAGTGCGCAAAAGAGAGTCTTGATTTTGCACACTCTTTCACTCCCAACCTTTTTCGGGGGGGGGGGGGGGGTGATGTGAAAAGCAGAGGATGAAAATTGAGCGAAGTGATAATAATTCCGAAGATGGTATAAGAAATATACGTGCCGGTGAAAACATGAGTGACGGGTAAAATAAACACTCAATAGAACATACTTTAGACAGAAAATGCGAGAAGGAAGCACTTGGGCTCCTCTTCTCTCACACAGTACTCCTTGTTGCTGTCAGGCAGAGCGGAGTGGAAGTCCGGCAAGTTCGAAAAGGAACAGAGAGAGAGGAGAGGGCCGAGAAAAAGAGCAAGAGCAAGAGAGTGTGTGGGAGGGAGAGAGTGCCATCAACACATGTTTACTTGAATGGCTGGCTGACTGAGTAAGGTAGTTAGCGACCAGAGATGGATGGAGAAAGAAGAAAGAGGGGAAGACTCACCTCCTTTTCCTCCCTTCACGTCCTGTCCTTTCCATTGGTTCATTTGCCAACAACTTACCCTCTATTTGTGCATTTGATCATTAATTCTGAAATGTGCAGTTCGAGTCATAATCATCTAAAAATTCGTTGTGAATGTCACCTCTTGAATTTTCTAATTTTGTTTCAAAATTTTTCGTTTTTCCCGAGTGCAAATATACGACATTGTAGAGGTCTACTCCCTCTAATTCCACGATGAGCAATCTCCGGCTGATCAACTCCACAACAAGTAAGAGGCTGTTTGGTAAAATTCGTATAATTATTACGAAAAAAATGCCATTATTGGCGGGAGTATACTCAGAGAAAAAGCATGGGAGTTAGCACATGAATTACTTACTTTTTTAGCATACACAGAGAGAAAACATACTAGGAATACGACATCAAGTTGGCACGCCTACTAATATATAAGTAGGGCCTACTAATCGCCTACTTATATATTAGTAGGCCCTACTTATATATTAGTAGGCGTGCCAACTTGATGTCGTATTCCTAATATGTTTTCTCTGTGTGTAGAGAGCATAGGAAATGAGGAGAGCGTAAGTAATTTATTTACTCACTCACATTGAAGGCGAAGTAATTTTGGCTCTGTTTTAGTTAACCGGGCCCATGGGAATTAACCGGACCCATTGCATTTAACCGGTCCCATGGCAATTAACCGGACCCCACGGAATTGACCGGACCCATGACAGTTGACCGGGCCCAACGAAATTGACCGGACCCATGACAATTAGCCGGACCCATGTCCAATCAAAATAATAAACCGGACCCATGACAGTTAACCGGACCCAACAAAATTAACCGGACCCATTGAAAAAAATGGCAAATGGGAATATTTTCTTTTTTTAAAGTGGGTCTAAAATGAGGCATGGAGACACGCATGGACAAGGACGAGGACGCCCGCCTTTCTTAGTGACAGAAGCAGCAGGCTGTTCGCGTTTTCCAGATAGTGAGATAGATAGAATTAGTGAGCACTGCGGTCTATTAGAGACTTCAGGGGTGTGAAAGGAAGTGAGATAGCATAGTGACCGAGAGAGGGTTCTCCCGACGCCTGACCGAGGGAGAGAGAACTGTGAAACAGCTGATGAGTTTGACAGCGCACCCTGCTAATCAGAGTAACGCGAGTTAGATCATTCAGAGTACACAGTCTCACGGGAGTGCAATAAAAGCAGCATTTGAGAAATAGTACTAAAACTCCGCCCACTCATTTGAATTGCTGAAAATCGTGGTGAATTTTCTCCCACACAGAATTTTAGCGTACTGTAGCTGTTATTCCCCCAGTGTCTAGAGGATTCCACTGAGCGGCGATTCCGCGAGAATGGGGCAAGCTAAGTTGATCAGCTTCACATCGGCCTACTTGGCTCAGAGGTAAGTTTCTACAGTATCAATCTAGGGGACGGGGGTTCGACCCCCTCCCCATGCACCCTCTCTTGCTGATTTTTGGGGAGACTGCCTTTGTTTCAATCATTCTTTCGCGCATACGGTAGATAGGCACACCACGCGCGCATGGAGTGCATTTCCTTCAAATGCAGTAGCCATGATACTGTGAGTAGAGTATTTGGAATTATCGATTGATTCTAGTTTCGATCTCTTAAGACCTTCACAACATAAAGTCGTAAAATTTATTATAACAAATACAATTTTATGAAAATTATGTAGAATACATACCATTTCGACAGAAAAAAACAAAAGGAATTCCGAAATTACATATTGCGTAACAATCTGTTCCGTTGGATCCGGTTAACTGTCATGGGTCCGGTTAATTTCGTTGGGTCCGGCTAATTTCTATGACCAGGTATGGGTCCGGTCAATTTCGTTGGGTCCGGTCAACTGTCATGGGTCCGGTCAATTCCGTTGGGTTCGGTTAACTGTCATGGGCCCGGTTAATTTCGTTGGGTCCGGTTAATTCCCATGGGTCCGGTTAACTAAAACAGAGCCGTAATTTTTCTCTGAGTGTAGTTGCTTGCCGAATTGGTTGCAAAGTCCTCTTGATTCTGAGAGTAACTTCACCATTACCTTCCAGCGCTTGATTATTGAGACTACGCCACCCAGTAGAGTTTTAAATTCGGGTAAATAATTGGATTAGCTCTTTTCATTTCACACGCTCTCTACACTGGTCGATTGGTGAGAGAGTGTGCGAAATGAAGAGAACTAATCCGATTATTTACCCGAATTTCAAACTCTACTTCCAGCGCTCGATCATTGGGACTACGCCATCCAGCACTTCGACGTGCGGAAGCAAAGATGATGCGCACTATGACTTCTTAGACTCTATAGTCAAAACCTTCGAGTCGGCAAACAGCGTGACTACAAGAGATGGAGATACGGAAGCGACGCTATCGGCAACGGTCATCACCGGCCTAGAGTACTACCTCGATTGATTGTTTGTAGAGCGATTACGTAGATCTAGAAATCTGGTATTCCTCTCACCATTCTTCTCTCCTTCCCTTATTTCGAGATAAAGCTGCCTTCATGCAAAACTGTATCGAAAGTGTGTTATTCATTCACACATACACTTAAAATGTATCAAGCCACGAGTGTAACAATATCTATTCCAGAAGGTGCAAACACAGAATAGAAAGACGAACATTGACACCATTTTCAACCTCTACGAGATTACCGAAAGTCGCAATGTTTCGACCGTGCCGAATGCTAAGATAGCAGCTCGCACAAGCCATATTACTAATACAGTGAACCTCGCTGCGAGAGGCTGAGCACTTCCGAATATCACCGCTAGAGATTAGAGAGCTCACAGAAAAAGAGCCCCAGCAACTCAGGGCATGCGGCACAAGTTGTAAACAAATATAAACAGCCGAAATTTCGATTACAAGTTGTAAACAAACCACTTTACAAGTTGTAAACAAGGATAACGAAAGAGTAGATCTCCGCTAAACATTGCTTAAAAAGTTTTATTTTCCAAAGAGTCGATAGATTATGTTGTTGGTAGACAGATGGCATAATTTTATCCATGTAAAAGTCTATTAATATATATTTCTGAAGGAGGATAGAACTTGGGCGGCGCGCGCATGATGAAAATAAATTTACAATTTGTAAACAGCGTTGTTTTGACCTTGTAATCTCCCTTGTTTACAACTTGTGTTGCCCTTTTTGGCCTCATATTTGTTTACAACTTGTAAAATGGCTTGTTTACAACTTGTAATCGAAATTTCGGCTGTTTATATTTGTTTACAACTTGTGTCGCATGCCCTGAGAAAGTAGAGTGTGAATACAAGGGAGATGCAGTAAAAGATGTGGACGACAGTGGCCAGCTGAGCGTATGAAAGTAGACATGTGTTCACGCGCAATTAGGGAGGAAGTGGAGTAAGATGCGAACAAAGAGAAAAGGACCCATTCATATGCCATCCATTTTACGTGGTCACAGTACGTTTCCGATGTCCGCGCATGGAATCACTAATTCAGATTTCACATTGAACGTGACCAAAACAGGTGCTCCACTTAAAGATGAATTTTCCTAGTCTTAAAAATAATATTATTTCCGCTCTGTCATTATCGTTTAGTGTAGTTTCGATAGACTCTGATAAATACACTTTTTTCAACTCTGAAACGTATTTCTGTTAATCTTTTTTATACAGAAGTGTTTCCTCTCTTTGAAATTTTGGCGTCTCTCTCTCGGCGCGAAATAGTTGATTACCATTGTTTCAAAATGGTTCACTAAACAATGTGTTCAAAGCTTCAATCGAAAATGGTACAGACACATTTATTGTTTCCTGATGTGTATAGACTCGTTTATCGGGCACAACTTTGTCACCAATGCTACTACAGTTGATAATCGTACACTTTTATAGCGTCTTCGGCGCAATCATTCTGATATTGGAATCGCGTGACATCACATCGTGTAAGGAATTCATGGGAACAATAAAATCAGAGCATTCAGAGAAGAAATAATGATGAACATTTCTATTTGGTGACTTCTATATTATGAAAAAGTGGGGATACCAACAACTTTATGCTGGATTTATCGTTTCTAGTCGACACTGGACTCTTCTTCTTTCGAAATGATGATCGTCAATAATTTCCTTCCAATTTGACCCATGACTTGATGGCTGTTACCTGAAAACGTTGTTATTAAAAATACGTAATAGTGACAGAGATTGATTGAGTCTAGAACCTACCAACAATGTTTGGCTCTGTTCTAGTATCCCCTCACTAAGGGAATAGAAAGGTCCCATGGGAATAGAAAGGTCCCAAAAAAATAGAAAGGTCCCATGGGAATAGAAAGGTCCCAAAAAAACAGAAAGGTCCCATGGGAACAGAAAGGTCCCAAAAAAACAGAAAGGTCCCATGGGAATAGAAAGGTCCCAAAAAAACAGAAAGGTCCCAAGAAAGAGAGAAAAATAAATTACCGGAATAGAAAGGTCCCAAGAACAGAAAGGTCCCAAGAACGTTGAAATCTTCATCAAAATTTAGAATCTTAATCAAAAACTGTATCGAGGAACATAAAAACTTGAATAAGGACTGTCCGGCCGATATTCGTAAACTTTACCGTGCACTCTGGCCGATCATTTCTGCGATTTGCACGGATTAGCAAAGGAAAGTTTTATTATTTTGGACGAGTGTTCGTGAATTTGTAATAGTGGGACGACGAGTGGTAATGGGAGGAAGTACTGTGGTTGAGCGCGAACGATCTTGTGAAGGAATGGGACCTTTCTATTATCTTGGGACCTTTCTATTATTTTGGGCACATTTTTTCGATTCTTGGGACCTTTCTATTCTGTTGGGACCTTTCTATTATTTTCAAGCCATTTTTGTCGACTCTTGGGACCTTTCTATTATTTTTCATCTTTTTACAGCGCTCTTGGGACCTTTCTATTCTGTTGGGACCTTTCTATTATTTTCAGGCCAATTTTTCGATTCTTGGGACCTTTCTATTATTTTCCGTCTTTTTAGACCACTCTTGGGACCTTTCTATTATTTTCAAGCCATTTTTTCGATTCTTGGGACCTTTCTATTCTTGACATGCGATTTTCAACGTTCTTGGGACCTTTCTATTATTTTTCATCTTTTTACAGCACCCTTGGGACCTTTCTGTTCTTGGGACCTTTCTATTCTGGTAATTTATTTTTCTCTCTTTCTTGGGACCTTTCTGTTTTTTTGGGACGTTTCTATTCCCATGGGACCTTTCTGTTTTTTTGGGACCTTTCTGTTCCCATGGGACCTTTCTGTTTTTTTGGGACCTTTCTATTCCCATGGGACCTTTCTATTTTTTTGGGACCTTTCTATTCCCATGGGACCTTTCTATTCCCTTAGTGAGGGGATACTAGAACAGAGCCCAATGTTTTGTAGTCATATTATTATATTCTTTTGGTACAATGGATGGCCCCGTTGAATAGTGTTGTTAGATCAAATAATCCTATTCGCGAATAGCTACGGTTATTCGCGAATAGCAATGCATTATTCGGGAATAACATTTCTTAATCGAGAATACAATTAGTCGATCTAACAACACTACTATGGAAACACTCACTTGTTTTTTTTTCTTTCACATAAGTTGCATAAAATATTGAAGAAATTGTTTAATCAATTAGCGAGTGAGGAGCGTGTAGAGCACTGTAAAAAACAAAACAAAAATTATATAAATCAAATTTTTGGGGAAAGCAATGGAAAGAGCGACAGAATACCTTGGTGAAAGGGTGAGAATAGTGCAGAGTTTAAAATCAATGTTGCGAGATGAAAAAATGTGCAAATTAAAATATAGATTGCATAAGAAAAGAGGGAGAGAACGAAAGGAGTAGAGACCGCACTTCGATCACAGTGATAACACGGTGACGTTTTGTTTTCTTGATCTTCTATTGATACTTGTGTCACAGATAACAGAAGGCGATGAAATTGAGCAAGCTTGTAATGGAAAGAGATGACAAAAGAAGATGGAAAGGAGAAGAGAAGGGAATAGGGGGGAACAGGAGGAATGCGCCTTCAAAACACATCGATGTTCATTAGGGATGATCAGTCGAAAAATTTCTTTGTCTGAAATACTGTCGAACAAAGGTTCCGTTCCGGTTAAATCCTTTGATCTCCTTTGTTCTCCCTCTCATTCCGGCTTTTCGACTGACCACCTCTAATGATCATGTGTATAGAGATGAAAAGAAGACAGTCAAGGGAAAAGAGAGGTGATTGCACGTGAATCAATGGCGAATTCAACCGCATTATTGCACTGATAAGGCTATCGCGCAGAAAATATATAATTTACGTATGACCGCTGATCTTTGGTGTGTTCCTCTTTTTCACATTCTTGCATTTTTCATGTGAAATAAATGCATATTTACAACCGTTTCTTTATTTACTGTTCCTTCATTCTTCCCTTCTAGAAAGCCTACGCTGCTGTTGAAATAGACTAGAGCAATTCAATCTCCGCAGTGTGGCAGGTGGCCTAAACAAGCCACATACAAAAGCCTGCACTTTAAAAAAAGATGGAATAGATTCGCCTCATAATCGCGGAATGATCAATCACTACATGTGTTTTTAAACATTTTATTCAATATCATCTTCATATATTCATAATATTTTTCTCTGGAAAGAGACGCTATATCTTCGGGGGAAAACAAAGGCGGGCCAATTAATGTTGTAATCCTCGTCTCTTCCACTGCCATTCCAATCATCATCATTTAATGTTTCGTCCTCGGATGATGCATTTGAACAACTGAAAAGCATGTCACACACACAGAGAAAAATGTTTAGTTTTTAAAACATATGTATGTATTACATACGTCCTCTAATACATAGGGGTTATTATATTTAAAACATTGCAAATGTTTTATTTTTGAGATCATCGAATGTCTCAAATATAAAACATTTGTGTTTTAAAATGACGGAGGCTGGTCCGCGCCCGCGCCCGCTCCCTCCCCCACCCCCCCCCCCCGCTTCTGTTGCGTTCTATTACATTCCTTCTAATAACATGCGTAATAAT
Source organism: Pristionchus fissidentatus (assembly GCA_036245785.1). Classification (NCBI taxonomy): domain Eukaryota; kingdom Metazoa; phylum Nematoda; class Chromadorea; order Rhabditida; family Neodiplogasteridae; genus Pristionchus; species Pristionchus fissidentatus. Next base: position 32,692,917 of record BTSY01000005.1, on the reverse strand, counting down.
GGCGAATATAGATTTGATCATGTCATTTATCGGTCATTCTACAACGTATACAAACAAAGAGCGAACGATCACATACAATTCCAGTTCAAATGAGATTTTCAATTAAAGCGAACCTCTAGCCGTTCTGCACGCTCTCACCGGACTTGTACTGTAGAGAACAATGATAATTACAGAAAATAACTATGTCAACTATAACAATCAACAAGCACCATTATGACAATTACTAACTGTACAACGAATAATTTTAGTCAAGAAATACAACTATATTTCTAGCATCTATGCCCTACAGTGAAAATGCGGTACATCGGATCAATTTACGATAAAGTACAGTTCAATGTTATGTGCTAATATCTATCTTTCAAAATGCGCTACGATACCTTCTCCAGTTTCCACTATGCGTGTTCTTGAACATTCTTCTTCTTCAAATTCTTCCTCCCCTCTCCATTGCAGTCGTTCACGAAGATCGAACGTCTTCCTGTAACGAGACAAAATTTCATAATTACTTGAGGAAATTGTTTTTGAAATTCATTGCCTAATTGCATTATTTGAACAGATGCGATAACAAAATTGATAATAACATTGCGATTGGTATTCGCTTTGGATTAAGGACAGATAGGTTGCGCATATCACAAGATGTAAAGAATAAACGAGTAGACTTTCTAAATTTCGTACTATAACACCGCTGCAGTAGCCCCAGATACTGAGTAAGCAATACGGCATAACCGTCGAAAAATATCTACTCGATATTTACTTCCTTCAAAAACTAGAGTCCCTTTCCCCAATCTCCGACGATCGCGGTTGGTATACTGTAGCCGGGGATGCGGAAATCGAGAAACGGTACCCATCGGTCAATCACTACGCGAGGTCGACTTTATTCCACGTACCCCGGGCCCATTTTCTCAATTTCGTTTTTTCCCCGATTACGGTAGATTGAAGAAAGAGTACCTTTCTGAAGTGCTCGTAGGAGAGGCAGCGATGCACAAATCCCATCCCTTCAGCGAAGAATGTCCCATATGGTTGGGAATGATCACCTGAAAAAATGTTTATTTTTCCAATCAATATTAGTGATTCACTAATGGTGCATTAGTTTTTGCAAATCTGGAATTCTACACTAGAGCAAGAGCAAAATGGAAGCTCACAGTCTCTTAAAGTTAGTGGTCAACCAAAAACTGACCCCCTATTTTTTTGTATTTTTTATTGGAAAGAGAAAAAAATATTCTAAGAATACGGTATTTCTTAGAAAAAAAAATAAAAATCGATATTTAGCCCGTAATAAACTAGCCGGGATGTTTTGAGGTTAAATACACTAAGCTCTATGCGTACACTATGCTCTATGCACAGTTCTGGGTGCAGTTTTGGTCCAGGGGGATTTCGCAAGCTTACTCCAGGTTCGGTCCATGGGGAGTTCGGTAGCCTGCTGCAGGTAGGGTCCAGGGGGAGCTCGGTAGCCTGCTTCATTTTCGGTCCAAAGGGAGCTCGGTAGCTTTCTTGACGTTCGATCCTCGGTAGGCGGCACTAAGTACGGTCCAGTGGGATCTTAGTAGCCGGCTCCACGTACTGTCCAGGAGAGTATGTTGGTGAATGTTTATCGCTAGAAAAGGTACTGGCTTATTCCGTTGCAGAAGGCTCGTGAGGCTGAGAGCGATTGAATAAAAAGTTGCCACTACGCCACTTCGTGGCTCCGTGGAAACTTTTTTCGATCGCTCTCAGCCTAACGAGCCTTTCTCAACGGAAACGCAAGATACAGTGCGTTCAAATACAACACGTTTCCTACATCGCAAAAACACTTTTCCTGTGATATCCCACGCTCTGCGAATCAATTGGGAACTTTTCAAAATTTTAGATTTTTCACGTTAAAACGTGTTAGAACGCGTTCAGACACGTTTCCGACATCGCAAAACACTTTTCCTATGGTCCCCCACGCCCTGCGAACCAATTGCGAACTTTTTGAAATTTTCGATTTTTCATGTTAAAACTTGCCAAAAGAGGTGAAAACGTGTTTCACGATACGCAAGAACATGCGAGAAGGGCTTCTCTTCGGAGAAATGTTGCAAAAGGTTTGCCCGCGACGGGGGTCGAACTTCGGGGTCTCGTATTGAAAGTTTGGCACGTTATCCACTTATGAATTTGGTAAATTTAGGTTAGTAAACTTCGAAATAGATTTTGGTCTATTATCATATGCAAAAGGACCCGAGAAGATAGATCGATTTTGAAGCGATTTATAAGGCTTCCCGATTGCCGACCCTCAAAAAAGGGGTCAGGAGCGAGAGAGTGTGTCAAAGGGAGACAGTTCCTCTCGATGTTCCTTGCTCTCTAGTTCCAAAACCCCTTCCTGTGACGTTTGCCGGTAAGTTCCAAACAATTTCCTGTGACGTTTGCCGGCATGTGGAATGATTTGCAACGAAATTTACGAAAATTTCATGAAATCGCGTGAAATAAAGTGAAATCAATCGATAATCCACTCTGAAACTCGGCAAAAGATGCTCAAATATGTTTCTCGTTACTCAAAAATGGGTTTGGACTACTTGTGACACTTGCAAAAAAAATGCGGCAAAAGACTATGCACCGGCGGGGATCGAAAATGAGACCTTCGGATTTGAATTCGAGCTCGCTACCGACTTGGCCATGCAATTATCGATTTTTTGTGAATAAATTTCGAAATGTTTTCTGATGGGCTATCTTATGCAAAAGGATCTGGGAAGATTGCTTAAGTTTGAAGCGAATTATAGCGAGAAAAAAACAGGGAAAAAATTCCGTCACGTGGAAGGACAAAAAAAACAAACGCACGCACGCACGCACAAACCGACAGACTTTTCAATTCCCTAGTAATGGAGGAATTCAAGAAAGCGCGGGCACCCTGACCCCGGTATACTGTAACTGAATATCGATTTTTTGAAACAATGAACCCCTGTTACAGTACTGTGATATTGTTACTGTAGGTCACTTGATGTTTTGTCGACATATTTCCAACCCCATTTTGGACCATGAACAGGGGTTCATGGTGTCAAAACATCGATATTCAGTTACCGTACACCGGGATCAGGGCATCAGGCCCGCGCTTTCTCGAATTTACTAGTAGTAAAAATGGACGTTATCAAGTAAAAATTCAAAAATGGACGTTATCAACGCTATCTTCCCACCATATTTTCGGTAGGTCAAAGTTGACCGATTTGGCTGAAAATTTTTTGTGAGCTCTCTAACATAGCAGGAGTCTTTTTTGTACTGATGGCACAGAATGGCAAACAACAAAATAGTTAATAATGCGGAAGAAAACACATCAAAATCCGTAATTTCATTTTACCTAGTAATTCAGTTTCACTGTCAGAAATCCTTGTACCGTTCAAAAAAGCTATGAATAGGGTTATTCAGTGCCTGGCAATATTATATTGTCCATAAAACAGTCAACTCGTTTCGTTTTCATCACGAACACATGGTGCGGAACGGGTCGTTACAAACACACCAACACTCTACCTTGTTCTAAGTTGTTTTACATACATAAATATCGGCCAAATACATAATAAAATTATACTAAACATTGATAGAAATCTTTCTCATGTTCTTATTATCATGTCAGTAAATTACTACGGGCTAAACGATTTTTAAAAAAATTCAAAAAAATACCGTATTCTTAGAATGTATTTCTCTTTCCAATAAAAATATAAAAACAGGGGGTCAGTTTTGGGTTCACCACTAATTTTAATTTCGCACACTTTCTCATCCGCCGACCTTTTGAAAGATTAGTCCTAATGAAGCTGGTACTTATCAGTGCGTTCGCGTAACTGCACGTATTGAGGAAAATCCGCACATCAAATTTTGAGTCTTTCTGATTTTGACATGTATTCCTGTTCTCTCGATAGTCCCTGTTCTTCTCTTTCGATACCACATTTCAAAATATTTTCCCAATAAACATTATTCTAGCTCCAAGCGAACAGTTTTTTTTCAAAGTTCGCGGGCTGCACCTAACAGTAGCAGCATCTCGGCGAGGAATGACTTTTGCGACGTAATAGTTCGGGGGGATCTTAGTGGGACCCAGTGGGATCCAACATCGTCAAAAACACGAATGAGAAAAAATGTGGATCGCTGCCTAATTCAAACCGAGCCTCTGGCGAGTGGCGTGATATAATTTTTTCTAAAAAAATAGCATAATTTTAGTATTCGTGATATGATTTTTTTAAAACTTGCATATTTTAAAATACATTAAATTTGAAAATTCTAAAAAACACGTTTATTCGTTTTGACAAACGGAGCATTGTTTGTTCAGAGCGTTCAGAGCATTTATTCGAAACAATATTTTGGAATGCGGGATCGGAAGAGGAGAACAGTGGCTATCGATCCATGTCAAAATCAGAAATATTCAAAATTTGATGTACGCCGAATTCGCGAAGGTCCACTTTTTACGCGAACGCACTGATTATTTTGTTATGTACCATTTTAAAAATATATAATATACCATGTTTCGTGATGATTAGTCAGTCAGCCCTACAGAAACGACGTCGTGAACTCTTTTGTCTTCCACACTCTCTCTCTCGAGTACCAAGGAAAATGCAATCGCGAAGTTCACGGAAACTCTGTCGCAAGTTTGCCGCAATATGCAGGGAACACCACCGTAAGTACTCTCGACCCTTGAAGTAAACTTGCGCAGGCGCGCACAATGACAAAATAACTACACCAAACATACCGGCAAATTTATTGACCTTTGCCCGAACTCAAACTGAGCGTTACGCAATACGCGGGAAAGTTATTTTTTTCTACTCCATTTGGTAAGCTTCAAGCAAATAACCGGCTACAACAACATACTTGCGCTGGTGTTCCCCGCAACTTGCACGAGGTCCTGGTTTTTGCGGCAAATTTGCGCTAACTTTCCCGTGTTTGAAAAGCAAACCGATTTATTATTTACGTTTCTGCCTCCACACATAACGGTCAAGAATTATCTTTCCCATTAACCCCTCATTCAAATACGTATAAACTACTCACCCTCTACTCTCGCTCCATTGTCGCCCACTCGATGATTTCGGCTGGGCGCCGACGTGGTCCCGGGATTCACCGCGCGGCTTCACCACGCCCTCGGATCCAAACGTGGGCGTGATGTAGCCCGGGCCGTGGTCGATCTATAACGACAAGAAACAATAACAAAATAGACCAATAAACAAAATAATAAACTAAGTAACTGAAATACAGTGAAAAACGAAATGACTTGGCAAAGTGCCAGATTTGCTCAGTTTGCGATCGGCATCGCCATACGGTAGAAATCATGAAATGAGTTTTTATCAATATAAAACATTTGTATGTTTTATATTTTAAACTCATTTGGTTTTTAATATGAAACATTTATGTTTTATATTTTAAACAAAGATGTTTAACTTACTCAGAGGGAGAATCAAAACTAAACATTTTTCTCTGTGTGCATAAAAATTTGTTATCTTATTGCAAAATGTTTTCTGTCGTTGACTGACTGTTAACCATAACTGTGTATGTATTTCTCAGTAAAACAGTCAAATGACACTTGTCTAGGTGTCTTGATTTAGGGATTTACTCATTTTTTCGAATGGATAAATTCTAACCTTGATTTAGAGAAGTATTATTGAAGGTGGTCATTCACTTCATGTTTCAATCTAGATTTCACACGAAGAGGCCGCCAGAATTCCAGAAAAATAGACATTCCCGGGACACGACCGTCCGCAACTGAAAATGTCGTATAAAATGAACAACAACGAAATGAAACACTCACGCGTATGTTCTCGATATTAATATACTTTTTTTCTCGATCTTTTGAAGGGAAATGATTGAACGTGATTATTCGCGATGAAGTTATGTGAGGAGGGCATGTAGAGCTCTGTAAAAAAACATTTTAAAAAAATATAAATACTCTAGTACAATAAGACAACGGAGGAGCACAGCGCTATCAATATAGAAACAAGAAAGAAGAATGAAAGAGAATGACTCAGTGTTTCAAATGATAGTCGCAAGTGAGAGAGAAGCGAGGCGAATGGTTTGCAGGTGACAAAAAACGAGGAGGAGAAAAAATGGAGAGATGGCACGTAAATCAATGTCACAACAGATGGAAAAAATAGAGTTGTTTCGTCTACACTTTCTTCCAGAAAGGGGCAAGGGAAGTGATATGCAAAAGCAGGAAGGACTCTCGCAACTCGAAATAGTGTCTGGCTTTGATCGACATTTCACATGAAATGGCACTGATTGATCGATTGCTTCGTGTATTTAGAAAATCTGTATTCGCATCGTAATTTATCCATAAATTCATAACATTCATCTCTGCATTGTGTGGATTCTTTGACCTCGTTGCACATAACTGGAGACCCTTAGAAACATTGTTCGTTGCAACCACGTTTCCAGCCCAATCATCGTCGTTTAGTGTCATAAACCAGGAAATCATCCTTGGAAGTGATATTCCTTCAACTGAAAAGTGTTTGGGTCAGAAATTATCTCTCATTCTCATAAAGCTATTCAACCATTGACTGTGTGTCTTTTACACTAAAAAAATTAAAAACAAAGTTTCTTCAGGAAAGCGGTTTACTCACTTTAAAAGATCAAATCAAACTTTGAGTTAGGGAATCGTTGAATACGTTCTTTCACTCCATATTCCCATCTTGATTTTGCACCAGTTCAAATCGGAAAAATATCCGGAATCGCTTTGAAAAAGAAAACATCAGGGGCATGATCGTTCACAACTGAAAAATTCGTTTGAAGACAAGACAAAAGGACTTCTTTTGCACCGATGAGCCCAGTTAAATAGTGTGCTACAACTGAAAAAAGTCGAACGAGAGAACGGGAGAAAAACAATTAAAGACTCACTGGTATGTTCTCGATATTGATCTAAATTTGGCGGAAAACTATTATTCGTAATGAAGTGGTGTTTGAAGAGCGAGTAGAGCTCTGTAAAAAAAATAAAATGATCACTTTTTAAAAGAACAAATGTGCGGCGGAGTAGCGCGGTGCGATCAATATACGTGAGGAAAACGAGAATGACTCAGAGTTGCAAAAGATAGCTAATATTGAGAGAGAAGCGAGGTGAATAGATTGCAGTGGGCAAAAAAAAAGGCGGGGAGAGAGAAGAGAAGAGCGAGAGATGAGAGAGTACGAGAGATTGTACGACAACATTATACCACATCCTTAACTCCAAAAATTGGCCAGGGGCCTGATATGCAATACTAGGAAAGACTCCTGACAGTAGTTTACGACCCTTTCTAATGGTTTGGAATCATGTGAGTAGTGACTCGTTCAAGCGACGATTTAGCGCCGAACGCGAGTGTCATGAGATTCGAATTTTAGAGGCGAATTGTCTGTAATCTAGATATGCCTTGCACTTCTCTGTGACTGATTATAGAGTGAGTATAGTCACACATGTGTTTTTATCAATCATACATTAAATCAAATTTTCTTCATCTTTAATTCCGGACACATTCCGAGTATTTGAGAGAATTGCAAATTCCGTTTTGGTTGCGCCACTTCAATCGTTTTCATTGAGAATCTCAACCGATTTATTCTTCTTGGTATTTAGGTCCACTGTGGAGAGAAATACTTAAATTATTCAGTCTCTATTTCAAAAAAAATAATATCTGTTGATTGTGGAATATTTTTAAATTTTCATCTATTTTTTTATGAATTCACCCACAATCACTCACAATTCCCCCTTTCTGTGGTACAAATATCTATCTATACTTTATTTGGCTGGAAAAAATAAAGAAAAACCATTTCTGTATCGGTCATTGCAAATGTAACCTTCTTCTTCTTCATTCCCTCCTTCCGATAGAGAGATGATTCACATCTTACATTGGATTCTATTCCCTTCACTACCCACATCGTGCGCTGTGAGATGGAAGCGATTGCACGCGTTCTCTACACAATATTCCGTGATTTGATGGCGTGTTGAAACACTTGGCATTCGCTCCGGTCGATTAGAGCGAAGTAGGCCAATTGTAATTGAATATATATTGTGAGGAGCGTGTAGGGCTCTGTAAGAATTATTGTCGCAACTGAAATGAGTTGTTGTTTCAAAAATATCTGATTGCATAATCTTTTCAGCCATCGATCGTGTCTTTCTCACTAAAAAATGGTCAACTGACACGTAGCTAGGTGATTTCATTTAGCGTTTTACTCATTTTTAAATGGGTTAATTCTCACCTTTGGTGACGTGTTTTTGAAGTCGGTTATTCACTCCATCTTTCCCTCTAGATTTCTGACCAGTGACCAGCCGACCAAATAAGTTTTTATGGGAAATGATTGGATGTAGTGAAGTGATGCGTGAAGAGCGAGTAGAGCTCTATAATGAAGCACGGTACATTTTTGAAAATAACATAATCGGTAAATGAGTGGTGCGATGCGATCAATAAACGTGTTGAGTGTTCAGTGTTGCAAATGATCGTTGAGAGTGAGAGAGAAGCGAGGCGAATAGATTGCAGGGGACAAAAACGAAGGGGGGAGAGAGAAGAACTAGAGATGAGAGAGAACGAGAGATGGCACGTCAACCAATGCCACATTGCACTCGATCAGGAAAGATGATAACGTTTGCGATAGATAGAGTACTCATCATTTCTCATCCAGTATCAAAATAGAAAGCGGCAGAGTTCTTGCGATGCACATTCATCTTTAGATGGAAATAAAGATGAAAAAGGAGATGAGAAAGACCAGATCAATATGCGTCAATCAATGACGCCTCGTACTAATATTGATGTTTAAAAAAATTGACTGCTGGCTATGCTTCTATTTTATTTCATTTTACCAACTGAAATGAACCGCCGAAGAGATGAGGAGGGAAGACGAATATGTTGAGAAAATCAAGAAGGTATGAAGCTGAATTCAAATCACTAACAATAAGAGTGTCTGTATTAAGGGCGGAATCATCGATTCACTGACTCCGTATGATCGACTACGCTATGTAGTATTTAAATTTTATTCAAATATTTACATTGTATTCATAATTTCAAAACATCATGATCTTTTCACTGTGTGAAGTGTATTCGCTTCAGGAAAAGTAATGGTGGCACAGCGAAATATTGATCGACGTGTCCACGTTTTCGGTCCAGTCTTCGTCGATAATTGCCTTGAACGAGATATCGTCCTCGAATCTTCCCATTGTCACTTGCGAATCGTTTGAGTTAAAAAAAACTGATTTCTCAAAATAAACTCTTTTCAGCCATTAACAGCTTGTAATGTTTCACCTAAATATTCAATAGAGACTTTTCTAAGCGATTTGATTTAGCGGTTTACAAATTTTGGAAGGTAAAATGGATTTCTACATTGGGTTACTGAATTGTTATAGAAGCAAGTTAACCACTCCATCTTTCCCTCTTGATTTCTGACAGGAAAACGCAGACCAAATAAAATTCTCCATGATGCCGTAAATTTCATTTACAGAATACTGAGCAAATGAGAGTGCCGTATGTAAGAATGGGCAAAAAGTATTATACTCACGCGTATGGTCTGAATATGGAAATTTATTTTGTTTCTCGATATTTTGATGAAAAATGATTGTATTTGATTACTCGCAATGAAGTGGTGTGATGAGAGCGCGTAGAGCTCTGAAATCAATTTTAAAATACAATACAATACGATCGATGAACAACGGACGAGCGCAATCAATGTACGTCAAGAGAAGGAAAGGATGACTCAATGTTGCAAATGATAGTTGAGAGTGAGAGAGAAGCGAAGCCAAAAGATAACAGGCGACAATCACAAGGGGAGAGAGACGAGTGAAATGAGAGAGTACGAGAGATTGCACGTCAATAAATGCCACATTGCACTCGATCAGACAAGATGATAATGTTTGCTACACATCATTCCACAGACCTTTCAACCTTCCAGAAAGGCCTTTGGAGTGAGAGAGCGTGTGAAATCGAGAGGGACTCTCTCACTTTTGTACACTCTCTCGCTCTAACCCTGATCTGTAGGTTTGGAATCATGTGGCCATAGAGTGTGCATCATTTCTCATGCAGTATCAAAATAGTGTTCTTGCGATGCAGATTCATCTTTAGATGGAAATGAAGAAGAAAAAGGAGATGAAACAAACAGACCAGATAAATGTGCGTCAATAAATGACGTATTGATATTGATTTAAAAAAAAGAATGATTGTTATGCTACGCTTTTGATTCCATTGTAACAACTCAAATTAACCGTCGAAGAGATGAGAGGGAGACATGAATATGTTGGAAAATTGTGACGATAAATGAAATTATGGAAAAATGTAAGGTGTACAATAATAAATAATCGAAGATTCATCTCCTAGGAATTATCAATCACTGTGTTATATATTTTAAACATAATATATTTTATTCCTATACTTGTAACATTACAATAATATTCTCTGCAGTTTGATGAGTTCTAGGCGTAGAGACAAACAAATGGAGATTGACTGCAACAATCACATGACCAGTGGCCCTTCCAATCATCGCGAATGAATTCCAGGGACAAAATCGTTCACAGCTGAAAAGATCGTTTAAAAACAAGACAAAAAGACTTTTTTTGCACCGATAAGCGCAGTTACATAGTGTGCTACAACTGAAAAAAAGTCGAACGAGAGAACGGAAGAAAAACAATTTAAGACTCACTGGTATGTTCTCGATATTATTCTTAATTTGGAGGAAACTATTATTCATAATGAAGTGGTGCATGAAGAGCGAGTAGAGCTCTGTAAGAAATTAAAATAATCAATTATTAGCAAAACACGAAAATCTGCGGCGGAATAGCGCGGTGCGATCAATATAAGTGAGGAGCAGGAAAGAATGAATCAGTGTTGCAATTGATGGTTGAGAGTGAGAGAGAAGCAAGGTTTGTCGGTGTGTTATGTCTCTTGTAAGTGATATGTAAAGGCAAAGGCAATTATAGAGAAGACAACCGTTTATCGGCAAGGTTCAGTTCAAGTGTGAAGATATCTTGAGGGTGGGGAGAGGGAGAGAATAGGGTGGAGCCAAAAGGTTGAGAGAAAGGTCACATACGAGGGGGCTCTACTATCGAAGATGTATCGGGCGATACACAAGGCGAATAGATTGCAATGGGCAAAAAAAACGAGAAGGGGAGAGAAACGAGCGAGAGACGAGAGAGAACGAGGAATTGCACGTCAATAAATGTCACCCTGCATTCGAGCACTCAAATGTAGAAATAGAATGGATCAATGCAATCTGCGCTGTGTGAAAGAAGGTCAAAAATATAATAATAATATTTATGCGAGTCACGAGGAAACGCGGTATAATAACATAAATTAAAAGAAAGGCACGAATCATTATTGGGCAACAACAACAAAAGTATCACAAAAAGTTAACAAAAAAAAGAATATATCACAAAAAGAAAGTAAATGATTATGTCGGAATGATCGATTGCTTGGTGTTTAAAAGCATTTTATTCAAAATATTTTGTCTTTATAAATGCACAATATTACTTTATTCTCAGGTTCGATTAGTTTCTCTTGCAATGAGTAGAAAACCGGCGATCCTGCGTAATATTGATCGTCTTGTCCACTGCCACTCCAATCATCGTCATTTAATGTAAGCGAGGCTAATATCCATCGATTGGTGCATTTGTTCAACTGAAAAGCGATTGAGTAAAAACCTTTTTATCTTATTTGGAATTCTTTTCTGTCATTTAGCAGCGTGTAATTTTTCACCAAAATAGTTAAAGAAGGAGTGAAGGGAATATTTTCGTGGGTAAAGTGGCAACACACGTCGATTGCTTCCCTCAACGATAAGAGATCCCCGAAGTTTCAAATCTCTAGTTCGAAAACCGACGGAGATATGCGCGCGCAAAGTTTGCGTGATGATCAGGGGTTCCGTACGTGTGTCAGCCAACGGGCTGCAAAATCTCTAACTGAGCTGCATAATCCCTCGACTCTCGCTCGTTACCCCTGCGTTTACGATTTGCATGCACTCTTCAACTCTTCTCTCCCCCTGTCTCAACCCCGTCTCGTGTAATCAGCGCCCTCCCTATTTTACATGCTCCTGCGCTTATCCATTGTCTCCTTTATGGGAGGATAATCCTTGCCAGTCCTCCCTGGACACGTTCGAGTCTCTGAATTTACATTTTCTGTGTTTGCCGAGCTCTTACAGTACTGCTCATTGCAGTTACAGGGACTTCCAGCTGGGAACCTTTCCCTTCACTCCTTCTTTAACAGACACTTTTCTTTTTGATTTCATTTGAAGGTCTTATTTACAATTGAATAAGTTCTCACCTTGGTTTGGCGAAGTATTATTGAAGTCGGTAATTTCCACCATATTTCAATATAGATTTCTCATCATGATGATGAGGTCCCAATCTAAGAAATTGTGGTAAAGAAAATTCCGGGACACGTCCTCTCACATCTGAAAATGTTGTATGGAAGAATTTGCAACAACAAACGAGGCACTTACTGGAATGTTTTCGCTATTGATATCTGATTTCATTTTTCGATATTTTGATGAAAAATGGTTGCATGTGATTATCCGAAATGAAGCGTTGAGAGGAGAGCAAATAGAGCTCTGCAAAAGAATAAAAAAAAACAAAACACTCAAGTATTAAGACAATGATAATAAGCAACGGAGTAGCACGGCACGATCAATATCAGCGAGGAGAAGGAGAATGACTCGGAGTTGCAAATGATAGTGGAGAGTGAGAGAGAAGCGAGGCGAATGCAGGGGACAAAAAACAAGAGGGAAAAGAAAATGGAGAGATTGCACGTCAATCAATGTTTCTTTGCACTCGAAAAGACATACAGCATTATTGCACATCCTTAACTTACTTCCATAAAGGGGTAGGGAGTGGAAAAGTAGGAACGACTCTCGGCAATTGTTCTCGACCCCTTTCTGGAGGTTTGGAATCACGCGAGTAGGGAGTATTCTAATAGGAAATTTTGCAGTTTTATTCGAAAAAAAAATGAACTGAACCCTGCGAATACATGTAGGGGACGGATAATGTAGTGATGTGTAACAGATTATGTAAAGAGAGAAAAACAGCACAAAAGACATGTTTCTTGGCTTAGATATCTGGCACCATATTATATGCATAATATAATTTATTCGTGTATATAATATCATAATAATCTTCTCTGTAATTTAATGAGTTCTTGGCTTCGAGACAAACGAATGGAGATCGGGCGCACGTGTAACACGACCACACTCCTGACAATGAATGCACTCCGATCATAGCGAGTGCGATGCGGTCCTCGTTGCTTTATTGCTACCTGAAAAAACCTTTTATTAAAATCAGCCATTTCATTTCAAATTCTGCGTAGCATTAACAGCGTGCCTTTTCACTAAAATGGTAAGACAATACTTCTCGAGACGAGTTTCACTTAGTGGTTTACATATTTTAGACGCTCAGATCAAGGCTAGAGCTTGTTTCTCTCCATCTTTACCCCACGATTTCGGAGCAGTGAAAAAACCAACTACTTACTGATACCGCAAATCTGCTATGGAATCAATATTAGTTTAGGAAGTTTGCGTTGATCGTGATGATTTGCACAATGATTGTTTGATTTGATACTTGTTGCGTTGATGGTTTGATGTTGACGTACTTGCCACTTCTGAAATGTTGTAGCTGGTGGTCGATTGTGTTGTTACTGCAATGATGATATGGATTTTCGTTATCATATTTCACTTACTTTGTTGTATTACTCGTTACTGTATAGCTTTCTTCACCGCATGACCCACAAATGTACAAAGGCGATTCAGTTGGTTGATACTTGCAATAAAATCTCATCTTCATTCCTCCTTCCGATAGGGAGATGATTCACATCTTACATTGGATTCTATTCCCTTCACTAACCACATCGTGGCATGTCAGATGGAAGCGATTGCACTGACTCTTTACACAGAATCTGATTCCGTGAGTAACAAATGGAATTCTTGGCAGTGATTCGTTCAAATAGAGTGACGAATTGCGATTGAACATTATATCAGTGTGACGGGCTCTGTAAGAATAATTGTCGCAAATGAAAGGAGTTTTTTTTATTTATTTAAACATATTTAATTACACAATCTTTTCAGTTATTGATCGTGTCTTTCTCACTGCAATAGTCAATTGACACTTGTCCAGGCGATTTCATTTGTCGATTTATTCCTTTTCAAATGGATCAGTTCTCACCTTGATTTCGTAAAGTCTTCTTGAAGCCGAAATTTTACTCCCTATTTCAATCTAGAATTCTCACGGTGAAGCCAAAATTTAATGAATCGCGGAAAAAGAAATCTCGGGACAAGACCGTTTACAACTAAAAATGTCGTATGGAAGAGTTTGCAACAAAAAAAAAATAAAAATGATTAACTCAAACGAATTTTCTCGCTTTTGATATTTTTTCCTCGATATTTTGATGGGAAATGATTGAACGTGATTATTCGTGATGAAGTTATGTGAGGAGGGCATGTAGAGCTCTGTTAAAAACAGTTAAAAAATAAAATACTCAAGTACAATAAGACAATGTGACAACGGAGGAGCACAACGCGATAAATATATGCGAGAAACAAGAAAGAAGAATGAAAGAGAATGACTCAGTGTTTCAAATGATAGTCACAAGTGAGAGAGAAGCGAGGCGAATGGTTTGCAGGTGACAAAAAACGAGGAGGAGAAAAAATGGAGAGATGGCACGTAAATCAATGTCACAACAAATGGAAAAACTCAAGGTGTTGCATCTATTCTTACCCTCAGAAAGGGGACTGGGGAGTGATATGCAAAAGTAGGAAGTTCTTTCGCTACTCGAATAGTGTCTGGCTTTGTTCGAGACTGCACGTTAGACGAATGACGCTGATTGATCGATTACTATATGCATTTGAAATAAAACTATATCATAATTTAAACATAAATTCATAATATTCTTTTCTGCATTGTGTGGATTCTCTGTTTTCGCTACATGTCACTGGAGATCCGAAGAAATATCGATCGTCTTGTCCAATTTGCCATTCCAATCATCGTCGTTAATTGTATTGAATGAGAAAAATGCTCGTAGAATAGGGCATTTGTGCATCTGAAAAGCGTTTGAGCTAAAAACAAAACCTACATTCTCGTTGCAAAAGCTATTCAGCCATCATTGACTGATCCCACCTTGGGTTAGTGAATCGTTATTTACTCCATTTTTCATCTTGATTTGCCACCAGTGAGAAAAGGCCCAAATATCGGGAATTGGTTTGGCACCGAAAATACCAGGGACATGTGCGTACGCAGCTACAAAAATAATATGAAAGAAACGACAAAAAAAATGAGACGCTCACTGGTATGTTCTCGCGATTGATATCATTTATCGATTGTTTGGTGGGAAATGAGTGTATGTGATAATTCGTGATGAGGTGGCATAAGGAGAGCGAGTAGAACTCTGTAAAAACAGTAAAAAGCTCGAATATTAAGACAATCTGAAAATGAGTAACGGTGTAGCACGGTGTGATCAATATACGAGAGGAGCAACAGAAAGAGAGAGTGACTCAATGTTGCGAACGATAGTTGAGAGTGGGAGAGAAGCGAGAGGAATGGTCGCAGGCGAGAAAAAAAAGGAGAAGAGAGAAGAGCGAGAGATGAGAGAGTACGAGGGATTGCACGTCGATGAGTGGCAGATTGCATTCCATCAGATGTATAAAATGTTCGATACAGCACGCGACTGTGGGAATAGACAGGAGCAATGTAATCTCCAAAACGTTAAATATGGCTCAAACAGATTAAATACAAAAGTGTGTTCCCGAAAATAAGTCGGCTCATAATCTTGGAATGACATGTGCATTTATTTCATTCGTAATATAATTTATTCATAATATTCTCCTCTGCATTGTGTGGATTCTCCGTATTCGTTACACATTACTGGAGATCCAGCGTAATATTAATCACCGATTACATTTTTTTTCGATTCCAATCATCGTCGTTGATTGGCTTGTGCATCCAAAGTGACAATTGCTCTACTGAAAGTGCTTGAGTTAGAAAAAAATAAATAAAAAATAAAAAATATCCCTCATTCTCATTGCAAAAGCCATTGACAGCGTGTCGTTTTTGCACTAAAATTTAAAAAAAGACGTTTCTCTAGACGAATTTTAGCGATTTACTCACTTTAAAAGATCAAATACCATCGATGGTTTGTTATAGAAGTCCATCATTCACTCTATATTTCCATCTTGATTTGCCACCAGTTCGAAGTGGCAAAAATATCAGGAATCGGTATGGCAACAAATATTCCAGGGACACATGCGTTCACATCTAAAAAATGACGTATGAAAGAAAGGACAAAAAATAGAGCACTCACTGGAAGGGATTGACTTCATTTTTCGATATTTTATGGAAAATGATTGTATGTGATTACCCCTTTTACACAGTCTCTCTTCGTGATCACCGTTCTGCAGGTTTGGAATCATTGAAGGAAGCCTGGATGTCCGTCACCATTTATAAATTTGTATTAGTTTACTCAAATTTCATGGAGTTTTTTTAAAATTATGAGCGACATTGTATAATGAAAACTCTGCATTATTGTTATTTATTGCATTATAACCATTTATTCATAATTAATACAAAGAAATGTTCAAAATCGGGGGTTTCGTCTTCAAAAGTGGTCAGAACGGTGGACCCTGCAATTTTGAAATATGATAATATTAATAATTGAATAAAAAAATGCTATTTGCTTGTGGTTGGCCTACTAAAATTTCTTAGTGCACGCTGTCGATATTTTTGTGAAATTAGAGTAAATAGCGTTACCATTTAGGTGAGTAATGTGGGCGATAGATGGGCTCAGATACAATCTTGATATACTCTCTGAAATCAGAAGTACTCTGCAGAAGTTGCACGCTCTCAATGAAGATCAGAGAAAGATAATGAACTGTACAACGTTGCATTCAGATGAGCTGAGAAAATGATTCGAAATATCGATGAAACAAACTTTTAAACTCGCTCACTTTGGGATCAGCGCCTAAATTCCATTAATATTTGAACTATTTTTTCAGGCGCACGTTGTGACCATCTTTTTAATCAAAATGTTGTACACAATATAAATTTTTAGGAAACAGACCGTTTCCGGATAATGATTCTTGCGATTATGATAACGCAAGGGCGAGATTGAGTAGGAATCTGGAAAATTCCAATGTCACATGATTGCAATGCGCTAATGCAATGACCTAGAAACCGAAACAATTAACCGTCAGGCGATCAACGAAATACACTGATTTGTGAAACCACGATGCACTCAATACTAGCGGTATGTAGCTGAATCATACCCTGCGTGTCACATCTCAGTGTAGGGGAGACACCCAATAGGCAGTGTATTCACACTGCGTTTTGGAGATCGCGTGTGTGTTGTGAGCCGCTCCCCTTCCTATCTACTCATTTCTTATTTATTGACAGATGGAGGCCGGGATCAAGATGAAAGAAAGGATGGTGACTGGTAGCTCATAATTCACAGCATTCGAAACAGAGTCGGCGAGAATGAGTTAGAGAAAGAGAGAAATGACGAGAGAGCGCGCCAAACAAGAGGGTCAGACGACGAGAGATGCTCTTGGCATGGTGCCAACTGGATGCTGTGTAATTGTTGCTGCAATGAGAAGAAGGCACCAAATTAATATTTTTTCTTGCGTTGCCATCATCTATCGCAGGCGGAGTGCGTACTGCATTATCAAATGAACGTGAAACATACGTGGATAAATGATAAACTTGAATTTGCAATAAACTTTGCCTTTGGCTACAATAAGAAATACAGCATATGGTTGATCAGTCGATTGTAGAAAAATGAGACCAGAGAAAGGAATTTTGCGGGCAAGTTGTATGAGTTACTCTCTTCTAATCACGTCTACTAGTCAACACTGTTTTCCCTCTTGCCAACTTCCGCTCAGAAGTGAATTGAGTGTTCTTACACACTGCTCCACTCCTCTGCTCTCTCGTCCTATTTTTCTCCCTCTTCTTTCTCCTCTCTTCTCTCATCTCTTCTATTATTCTGATCGCACAGAGTGCCTGTAATTCCCCATTGATGATTTCCTTTTTCACACAGTTCCGTAGGCCGATAAAACCTGAAATACCAAAAAAAAATTTAAAAAATGAGAAAAAGACTGTCTCACTTTCGAAAATCGCAAACACCTGACCCCTTTCTGAGTGTTTCAAAGTGCCTTCTTTTTGTGCGAAGAGTATTCGTTTGTTGACTTTACTGCTAAACCGAGCCAGTCATTTTCATCCTCATATCACACTCACCCCTCTTTGTCATTAATGTCCTCATATTTCGGTCAATTGCCAATTGTTTTCTAGAATTCTACACATTCTCAATCACCGGACATTTCAAGCGCATTTGGAAACCTGCTCCAATAAAGGTGAGTGTGATTTGTGTTGGAACTTTTGGCCATGTTAGAGCAATCGCGAGAGACTATAGCACGCAAAGGACAGATTTTTTTAAATTTTGCGGAAAACATGATGTAAGGTATTTCAAGTGTTCCTAACGCATGGCGTTGAAAGAATTTGGATAAAATTGTGAAGCAAAAACGAAACGAGGAAGAACATGCTATCGCCCCTTAAATGATGAAAAAGCAGGGATTCATATACAATCCCTCTCGATCAGTTATTGTCTATACTTGTGCCAGTTTTCAGGAAATGTCGACTGAATGCAAGCAGAGAGTGAAAAGAAAGGACTTCAGTGCCTGATGATTCCCACCTCCTATCATCACAGAAGCGTCGATTAAGTTCGTTATTTCAAGGAACAAGCGGAGAGAAAAACTGAGGAGGAGGAAGATGGTGAAGGGCAACAGAAGGAGGAGGAGTTCTGATATTCCGTTGCATATTCAGATCCTGTGCAAAAGAAGACAGAGAGTGTTCAAAGCCCATCAAAGTACATGAAAAGAACTGTATCATTATTCCCTAATCGCCGTGTAGGACAGAGTGTATACTTTAATATCGTATAATAAGTTAATTTAATATAGTTAACAAGGACGTAGGTGAAAGCTCGGAAGATGACGAACAGTATACTGTAAGAGGAATATAATGCAGAGGGGCATAATATACAGGGTGCGGCAAAATTACTTAGACTAGATTTGTTTCTTATAATTTTTCTTAGAGGAAATGTTTTGAAGTTGGAATTTATATATTTATTAACTAACTTTATAAGCAATAGGAAAACCACTGTACAAATAGAATCAAGCTCTTTTTACAAGAGCTGTAAATCAAAACTCTATGGGCAAAATCATTGTCGATTCCCGCGCATCTGATCTCATTGAAGTCAACTGTTCTCTAAGAATGTGAAGAATGAACTAGTTCCGAAAGGCGTATTTTGTAGAGGAGACTTCCCACTACAACATACGTACAAACTGAGATTTGGGGTCTATTACTGGATGTACAATGCGAAGCGATATATGACGTGCCAGATCTACAATTCAAGCAAAAATTGGATGCATTTTTGTAATAATGTCACAGATTTTACAAAACCCATTCAATATCCTCGTCCATTACTGGTTTCATACTAGGGTAGAAGTACTTTCTTGAGAAGGTATTGGATCGTTTGCTTCTATGAACACCCAAGTGTTTTTGAGCATGAAACATTGAAAAATCGGAAAATCAAAATGACCTATTTATTACAAGCGTTCTAAGGAAGGGTTGAATGTTCAACGATTCTCCCGTGCCTGAAGATTATCAAAGACCAAGGGCATGTTTTCACTTTGTTTTCAAATGTTCATCTCTCCCTCACATCGTGCTGTCATCTTTCAATTTGATTATGCCGTGATGAGCGGCAATTAAGCGTCCAACTAAAATATTACCTGTAGAAGTTCGGTTTAGATAGGACTTCGAGATGTCTCAATTGTATATCATCCTCATTGTGATGTCTAGTTGCTACTAACTTAGGGAGACCACACGACGTGGAAAGCTCGCGGAGTTATGGAGCAAGGGAACCATCTCGATAGCGGTTTCTCAAAACGTATGTAGGTCTTGATACTCAATCTCTAATGGATTGGTTAGAGGGAGCTGTGTTTCATAAATATAATCATGAGAACTGTACATCATGCTCTACCCGTGGGTACTGAGAAATGGTCAAATTCAGCGTGATCTTCGATACATTGAGCAACCGAAACTTGCTGAGTGATCTGACCCCCCTGCGTTTCAATTTGAAAATACAGTGTGGGCCAAATTTTTTTCTGCCATAAACGATTGGATAAACCAAATTACTTGAAATGCCGAATAGTATTAGGACATAGGTCAATAGTCGCAAATATGCAATTGAGATCATACCTAACTCTTTTACTGTATTGGAATTATCTTGTAAAGTTTAGTCTAAGTAATTTTGCCGCACCCTGTAGGGAGAGTGATCCCCTGAAGTGTAATTGTCATTTTGTCGCTGTAAAATAAATAAGCAGAACAAGAAAAAAGTCTCATTCTGTATAGTTGCTATCATTTTCTATCATCACGGTTACTTTTTATCGCAACTTAAAATTTGCAAATGCTCATTTTGTCGCTAGCTTGGAACCGACAGGTACAATACACGTATAAAACAGAAGACGCACGATGTTGATGGAGCGGCGCCTTGGGCGACTCGAATTTGAAAGATAAGATTTCCCTGTGAAAATCTAATGGTTCGATATAGAATCTTGGTGCAGCAGGGTGAATAAGTGGAAAAAAAAGAATACATTGCATCGATAGTGACTCTCATTTTCTATCTCTATATTTCTCTTTCTATCTCGATCTCTCTCTCTCTCTTTCTCCTTCCTGTAAGTTCCTGCCCGCATGGCTGGCAAAAGACGGGTCACTCGGTTGATATGGCCGACAGCTGTCTCACGAACAGAGTAAGAAGAGAAGAGAGTGAAAGACAAAATGATGATAGGAAAGGCAGAAAAAAAAAATGATGAGAGGTTAAAGATACAAAATGGAAAAAAAAACTGGATCAGCATCAACAACGAGACGTCAAGTCGGACAAAGAATGTAAGATGGAAATGGTAGCTAAGGAACTGAATATATGACTATAAATGTATCAAAATTTGCTGTGCGGATTCTTCCTCATTCCGTGCAGTTTTTACGCGAAGCAAACAATTATACATATTATACAGGCGTATATAGCTGGACGCGATTGCACTTGCACTTCAGGCGATGAAGATGACGCGGCCACTCAAGCATCAGTGAAGCCGGCCGATACACCGGTTCGATACTTCATCCAAATGCATCCATCATTATTCCATTCAGACTGTCAAGCCCATCCTCAGCTGGACGCGATTGCACTTGCACTTCAGACAATATCCTGTGATCTATTTCGGTGATTCCGTTATGAAATACTTGACAATTACTTCGTTTTATTAGACTGACGTGGGAGAATTACACCATTGTGTGAGGAGCGTGTAGGGCTCTGTAAGAACGACTCAATTAGGGTCTGCATTTTCAATCTTCGTTGACCGGTCGAACTCATTTTTAAGAGAAAAGTGAATTTTAAACAACAAAACTCTTAAAGGAGGACGAACAGCATAATATCCCACCACGATAACCCTGAACTTCGCTTGGGAAACGGTATGGCGAGAGGTAGGGGTCAAGCGAGACGAGAGACTGATCTACCGGGAGAGTCGAGTAGAGTGTCTAGAGGTTGAGTTTATGATCTACCCCTTCCCTGGCCTTCTCTCTTCCCCTTTTTCTCCCTCTAGTGCACGTAAACTCGACACGAGAGAGAAAGTTGACCGAGAGATTTGTTTAGTCGCGCACGCTCGCGCGACACTTGAACCTGATTTCCCTGAGCCCTGTAGCTTCTTTGCGCGCGTGTATCTCGGTTCAGAGGAAAGATTGGGGTCTCAAATTTTGGAATCGTATTATCGTTTACACAAGAAATCGTGTAATGTCATTAGATACATACTCTATTTTTCCTGTTCCTCCTCCTTTAACAGAGTGGAGTGAAACTCAACATGAAAATGGAAAATTTAAATGCGTGTACTTTCGGAATATTCTTTATCTGGTGTCCACCGGAAGTAGCATGAGATCTGATTATTGGACTGGGGCACCTTATAGATGGTAGTAACACAATGTGGAAAAAAACCGTCGTAGAAAAATTCGAAATTCAATAGAAATCGACCAAGATTCAAATGAATCTTTGTTGAAAAGTGAGGATTCATTTTGAATCTTCGACCGCTCGACTTTTTGAGCAATGATTCAAGATTCGCACTAAGATTCAAAATGCAGACCCTAGACTCAATATTCGACGAAATGAGAACAAAAATAAAATAGATCTTGATCAACATTGAAAATGGCTGGTGAAATGTGAAGAGTGAAACGTGAAATCGCAGTCTGAAGATAATGCCGAAGAAGAGAATGAGAGAATGTGCGCTACGAGAGATAACAGGACGTCAATCAACGCTACAAGATGATAGCATTTTGGTCACAACTTGGCTGCGAGAAAAGTTTTAAGAAATTAACTACATAAGCAGTATTTTTAGTTGGAAGCTTGACTATAATCCGGTGAAAAAAGAGAAATGACGGGAAAATTTGCGTAAGAAACGTGAGAGAAGAAGGACATGACAAGCGACGGCCGAGTAATGGTCAGACTCTCATCATTCTACACGCTCTCTCATCGATCAGACAGCGCGAGAGAGCATGCCGAATTGAGAGAGTCAGACTATTACTCCGACGGCCTTATTACTTCACACGTATACAGGTCGAAGGCAAAGTGACAAGATGGCTTTTATCTCCTGTTGAGCAATTTCGAGTACAAGTGAAAATAGTTTATTAACAAATACAGTGTGTTACATTTCTCTCTTGGCGAATATCGCAGACCCCTTATCTTTGAAGAGTACTTCTAGTAAGCCAATAGTACGCAGAGGTAGGATATTGCTCAAGTGTGCAGTGGATGTCTCTTCTGAATTGCATTGATTGCAGAAAACTGTTGGCGTACATTGACGACATTTTGCAAATATTCGAGAGTTAAGTATGTTTTAATTTGTTTCACTCTTCTTCACTGGACATTATACAAACACATTTCCGTCAAGTAATTCTCGATTTGAAATCGATATATTCAGACCTATACGTAGCATCCGCAGTCTCCGCCCACTTTTCCTTGAAGGAGAAAGCACAGAAACGCCATGGAGTAGCACAAGCTTAGTTCTAAACCGTATGAATTGAGTTAGGTATTGTCTTGTAGCTAGTGATTTGCTCTATCGAATGCGTCTTGGGCAAAGTTGGTCCGTCCACGGCAATGTGGCTAAAATGCAGTTACAAAAAATAAAAGTGCTTGTTTTTATGCTTCCAGTGATGCTCCATGTTTTGCCCAAGGATATTTTGATTCTCATGATGTTATCAGTGACATCTAAACAAAATAAAGACGTAATTATATAATCGTGAATTGTGCTACTCTTTTGAAATATTTCAGTACGGAAATGACTGTGGCGTAACGACTTGTGCTGGTTAGCGGCACTGGAGAGAGAGCGCAGTCTCGGACGCGGGGAAGAGAGAGGCTAGAGAGAGGCGAGAGAGCGTGCACTTTTGAGAGTGCAGATAGGAATGTTTGAACTCATGCAAATCCCTCCCTATCGAGGGAGAGGAGAGGGGAGCGCTCTCTCCATTTCACACACTCTCTTGCTGACCGTCTGACCGATGAGAGAGCGTAAAGAATGGAGAGGGCCTCATCATTACTCAGAGAGGGGGAGAGAGAAGACTCCGCCCCTTTCTCTCCTCTCCCCGGATTAATGCTTCTCCCACTAGCGATTCGCGCGCGGATTTCGAGGTGTATCTAGGCTCAGAGGCAAGATATCGACAAACGGCAAAAAGTATTGTCTAAATGGGACCATGAGGCATCTATTCTATATGATTTCCACCCTCACATCGAAAATCGGCAATCCACGTTGTGGCCCCTACCTATACGTATTTCCCAATTATATTAGCATTATAATAATAATGTAATTCCTACCACTTGGTCTATGAATGTCTTTTTTTTTCTTGCCGCCGCCTATCGCGCGCTCTCCAGTAGGTTGAAACAAGTGTGCAATCGATTAAAACATTTGTAAAATAGGGAATTAGCGACTCACACCACACGATCCACACTTACAGAAAGAGGTCAGGGCGAGAGAGTGTGCAAAAATGAGAGAGTCCATCTCGATTTGACATGTCTCTCTCTCCTTACCTCTTTCTGTAGGGTTGAACGGTCTGTCGAAGGATGCTATAAAATGCAAAGACTAAACTACTAAACTAGATGCTAAATTGGCGGATGGCCGAGTGGTGTATGGCACATAGGTCGATTACCAACTAAACAAAGAATGTGTCAATGCATTTTCTACCGCAGAATGTATTACTTTTAATTGACTATTGTTTCAGTGCATCTTGATAGGAAGGAATCATTACGTGTTGAACCGAGTGGTGATGAGGCTGCGTGTGATACATCACAATGATAACGTAATTTCTAATTCTTGTTTATCTTATGTATTGTGCGGATGAGTTTATCGTGGTTCGTAACATTCATATTCTTCTACCCGAAGCATTACGATTGTATTGGCCGACGCTGCAATTGGGTAGTTTCATCTTTTTTATTTAATCAATAACGTTTATCAACAAACTAATATATTATGCTTACCGTGGGAGTACTGTAGCATTTGATAAGTAACTTCATGTCCTTTCTGAAAAGAGTGTAGTGTCGATGTACTGACATTCTCCTCTGTCTGTCTGTCTCTGTCCCTCTCTCTCTCTCTCTCTCTAAACTTATCTTCAATTGTAAATTTCCTTACCCTCAACGAAAATGTTGCTCAAGTCTAGACAATGACATCTTGAGAATCACCCTGAAATCAGAAATAGTTATTTAAATCCATCATATCTCAATGAAAATAATAAAAAAAATGAATGGAATAATCATTTGCACGACAGAAGAGTAGATGCGAAATAGCACTTTGCATTTGTGAGGGCTTGGATTTGTTGATATACCCGTAAAGGGTCTAAGAGCTGTTTAAATTTTCGAATCCCTAGTGTGTACACAGAGAATGAATACACTGAAATAGGACATCTAGTGTATGATACACACAATATTGAGTGTATTCATTCTGGGTGTACACCTCTAAGGGTTTTAGGTCATCACGTTATTGCTCGACTAAACAATTTAAATGAACTAGAACTTGCCGTTGCCAGGTCACGCCTCTCGGAATGTTAACGCTTTATCGAGATTGAGTAGAAATCTGGAAAATGGTGTGCTTTGAACATGTACTACAATCGAGAAACCGAGACACGAATCGACAGGCGTTAGAATAGCGCAGGGCTCTGAGAGTGAATACACACAGAGAAACGTTTGTAGAATATAACCGACAGTCGTCAATTGTTGGGGGCACCTGGAAAGCGGCGTCGGTTACCCGGGAATTGACGCGAGTGTCAATTATATTTAACAAACACCGCTTGTTGTTTTTTAACCGACGGCGTTGTCAAAAACCTGTGGCTGCCCCTCCCTCCACCATTCGCCTTTATAATGAAAATGAATACAGCCACTCGAGTCCCCTTTCAATTTCATTGCACTGGGTAACAGGTTTGGTAGGATATCTGTTTTATCGGCAAATGAAAATGAAAAGTAAACTGTAAAATAGGCGTAAACAATCAATAACGGGTACATATGAGATTTATTAAAAAAAGCGTATTCTGTTCAGATGAGGCAGCTCGGCTGGAGAGATAAATAATAAAAATAAACGAAGTACTAGTGGTATCAGAGGGGCTAAAGTAATGTGGGAGAAGTACGGTAGGTCAGGGGGGATGATTCGAGTGATGTTAGAAACAATAAAAATTCCACCAATCGATAGATGGTAAAGCTACGGTAGCATAAGTAGGGGAAGGGGTACGGTAGATCGGGTAGGTCATCAATCTAAACGGCAATGTTCTCGTCGCCCATATCTTCAGCCTCCTCACTCTGTGCCTTCTTCGCACCTCCCGTCACTTCCGACTCGTCGTGAGCTCGCTTTTTTTCTGAAAGGGGAGGGGTTACGGTACTCAATAATCGATACTTATTAAACAGTAACAAATACAAACGATAAACAATTAAAAAAACAAATCCCGATGTCACCCATTACCGTACCTGACTAACCACAAAATGTCGCTGGCGTTTGAAGTGATGAGAATGGACGGCTGCTTTGCTTCTCCTTCTCGGCCAGTTCCTCTACCTGCATGCATACGACGGTTGCATAGTATTAAGGCAATCGAAAAAGTGCATTTGCAACAAGTTATTATAAAACTTGGAGTTCACGAGAGACTATCTGAGGTAACATATTCGATCAGAGCTTGGCACATCACTATTAACCCCATTTTACGGTCCTACAGTAACCCCGGAGGAATTTCCAAGTATTCTCCGGCAAGTGTGGGGGTAAGCCGACGAAAGCCCTAGCAACCCACTATTGCGCAAAAAAAAATTCTTGCTTCATCACTAACCGTTGAACCTAATTCTAGTATCTTTCCTTTAATTCTCTTTCCGATCTCCTCCTGTATTCATCAGTTTTCGATACATTCCATGTTGCATTTGCCGCACCTGTGCGGAGGTGCGGTTATGGTCGAGTCCGGTCGTGGCGGAGAAGTTTGTGGCGGGAATCTAGCCTGCGGCGTACTTGGCGCAGATGAAGGCGTTCGTGTTGGCGGGGTTTCCGACCACGATATCCTGATGAGGAATATCGATTAGTATGTCATGCATCCATCGGGAATACTGTAGCCAAACTACGGTTTGAATTGTTACCATACGTGTCCACTGCCGCATGCCCACATTTTAGGGGGCACTTTGCACCCATGAAGGGGGTATCATAGTCCAAAATGGGGTTGGGATTGGGTCCACAAAACCCAAAGTGGCCTATGGTAACTTACCCGCCGGGGTCCCGCAACGAAAACAAAGTATCGTAACCCGACCTACCGTAATCCGGAAATTCGAAATTGAGAATATTGACCCGGTATACGTTGCATGAGGAAGGCCTCGAGTAGTAATTATTCGGACGATACGCGGTGGTCTCGGCACGACATTGCCGATACCGTAACCGTCTACAGTATGCCGAAATTTCAAATTGATCAAATCGATGCGGAATTTTTGTAGGAGGTATACCTCGAGTAGTTATAGTCCCGGCATGACATCGACGGTACCGTAATCCAACCTACCGTAATCTTTAAATAAAAAAAGTAAAATTGACCAAATCGATGCGGAATGTCTATGACGGGAAAAATTTTTATTTCATATTTTTGGATTACGGTAGGCTGAATTACGGTACCGGCGATGTCGTGCCGGGATTCCCGTATACCGTCCGATTAATTACTACTCGAGGCCTACCTCATGCATCATATACCGGGTCAATATTCTCAATTTCAAATTTCTGGATTACGGTACTTCATTTTCGTTGCGGGACCCCGGCGGGTAAGTTACCATAGGCCACTTTGGGTTTGGTGGACCCAATCCCAACCCCATTTTGGGCCATGATAACCTTCACCTTCATGGGTGCAAAGTGCCCCCCAAGACAGCCTGCGGCTTGGACACGTATGATTGTTACTAATCCATCAGTTGCAATAAATTGCAGGGAAAATTAGTTCGTGATATTGGAATATATACTAGAATGTACCTTGGAGGTGGACTTGGCGTAGTCAGCGAGAGCGTTGCCCTGCGAGTTGAAGATGCGCACGTTGGCAGCGAGCAGGTCCTGAACAGAAAGCTTTTATCGATTAGTTTTTCGTACTATTTTCTGCCTCGTCCATAGTACACTATGGCATGGCAACCACAACCTGTACAAAAGGGCGAATCTAAAATATTCGGTAGAGTTCTTCAATACTGGAGGAATTAGTGGTAGGAATCACTCGCGCGTGAGTTAGTCTTCAAAATGGGTTAACAAACACGTTACCCTCCCTTTGCACATGTATGGCCGGGAAAGCTGATAGCGATTATTTGATCAAAACCGCGACGCAGCCGCAACACACGTAAGCATCACAGCAAAATTGCCCTTGTGGTCGTCGTGGATGGATACCTTACCTTTCTCTCCTTGCCCTCCTTTCTGGGCATGGCTTCCACGAGGAAAGCGTAGTCGACGTTGGTGAACGCGTCCCTCTCGTTCGTCACTGCCTCCACTCCTGATAACGTACTATTATTTTACTTTAGTTGAACAAACAAAAATTTCTAACTAGCAAAGTCCCTACTCGTCAACATAAATGCGAACGGTGGAACTTCAATGCACCAGTAGCCGGATTCATAAATATTATTGGCGTCTTATTGCCATTGACGTACCAATGAGATTGGCGAGGGCGTAATCGATGAGTTCGAACCGAACTCCCTCGAGGACGAGCGCCATCGGAGGAATATCGAGGAGGACGAGCACGATAGGAGTGTCCTTGCCGAACACATCACCCTGAAAGGAAGGATGTATGGATTGGTTCCGACATTATCGATTAGTCCAATTGCTATTGCAACTTGGATGTAAAAAGCTTGTTCTCTAGTTCCCAAGCGTTGATAAGCCGATTAATGCGTATTACAACACTAACGCAAGGGTTGCATTTTCACTAAGATTACTAGCACATAAACTGAAGCATAGCCAATCGATAGAACAAAATCAACTAGCGTACGTGTGATTATTTTGAACTCGTGGCCACGCCACAAATAATGTTTACTGATTCAACACGCGACTCTTCTACTTTTTGTCATTAAACAAAATAGTAGAAATTCAATGGAAACATAATAGAAGATCATAGTTATAAAGGCCAAATACACTCAATCAATGCCAAGCCACAACCGATCGATAACCACTCACCAGTCATGTTCTCGTTTCCGTTGTTCTTCAGCCTGGTCGCCCTTGGCCTCCTCTTCCATGTCTTCCTCCTTCTTCTTGATGGTGCTCAGAGCGTTTTGGAACGATGGCGCCCAGCTCTACCATCGATCGGCCGTACTGCAAATCAAATAGTTTCGAAAATATTCGTCGATTCCTCATCGCGATACCCTACCGAAACATGGTAAACAGTTGAATGGAATGAATAACTTACCATGGAGTTGGACTCGAATGACTCGGCTACGAACTCGCCGTAGACCTCGGCACTGCAATCGAATGAATTTAGAAAGTTGTGAGACGAAATAGTGCATGAGAAAATCGATATAACGGTGGAAACTGACGAGAATTGCGCGGCGTGCTCGAAGTTTTCAGAAGCGGAGTCGAAGTTGCCGGCCATAAGCTTGCGCTTGCCGGTGGCCGGTGGCCAAGACTTAGATGATCTTTCCTTCTTCCTGCGATCAACACAATTTTAACAACTTCAAAATTAGGCAGAACAAGAAAGAAAGAAGCAAACGTAAAGTTGGAAACATAATTTGGAGAATGGTATCGTTATAGAGCATAATTCGAACGTCTGCATCGGGTAGTGAGAGGAGAGACGAAGAGAACGAGTTTGGGCATACAATAAACATAAAAGTCAAACAACAAGCAAACAAATCGATAAAAATACGAAAAATGGTCTGAGCAATTTCGAAATAGGATTACGGTAGACGCGGTCTCGACCGCACACAACTCTTTTTACCGGACCTGGTCTCCATTTTAACGAACATGTTTGTATTATTTAATTGACACGTTTATCATTTTCACAATTGATGAACGTATGTTTTCCGAGTACTCACATGCTTGTTTAATATAACCAACGCGGTTGTCATGTGAGGTGCTTGTAGTTTCAAAACAACAAACGTTTCTCTGTGTGTAAATGTGACACCCAGTGTACGATGCACTAAATATTGCGTATCTGTCACCGTATCGTACACTTTGTGTCACGTCTCCGTGTAGGGTACACGCTCAATAGTGGATGTGAGAGATCGTGTGTACGTTGTGAGCCGCTCCTACTTCTCCATTCTCATTTCTTATTTATTGCTTCCGGAGTCGGCATGCGATAAGGCAACATGGTGACTGGCAGCAATTGATTCCTAGCCACACAGAAAGGGGTCGGAATGGAGAGAGTGCCTTTTACTTTTTCGCACACTCTTGCACTTGATCCCTTTCTGGAGGAATGAGCGGGTGATGAAAAATTCCGCAGCACACACTAAGACACACAGGAAATAATTGTTTCTGCCTCCCGTCGTATATCGTTGGAAGAGAGCAAACTCCATTATCAATTGAGCATGAAACATATATGATGAATGTGAAAAGAAAAAAAATTAAGATGGAATAGACAAGAAGATAATGATACTCAGTTGATTTCTTGGCTTTAATTAAAAATTGTTTTTCTTTTAATTAAAAACAATCTAGCAGAGAACGCTTTTTCCTCTTTAAGCATTAACTCGCGATCTTTCGCTCCTGGAGGATATTTGAGTGTTCTTACACACTGCTCGATCACTCTAATTTCTCATCCTCGTTTCTGCCTCATTCTCCTACCCCCTCTCTCTTTACTACTCCTCTCTTACTCTGATCGCTGAGGCGCGCCTGTTGCAAGTCGATTCTGCCCCTTCACACCGTTCCGTTAGCCGATGAACCTCCAGAAAGGGGTGAAAAGTGGAAGAGCGTGAAATCGAGAAGACTCTCTCACTTTTCATATTTGCTCCTGAACCCTTTCTGTTTGATTGTACCTTCTCTTAGGCACAATTACTCGTTCTTGTTGACTTCACTAGTATATCGAATCAGTCATTCTCACCATCATAACACGCTCACTACACTTTGTTATATAAATAATCATTTTCCAGAATTCTACGCGTTCTCTATAACCGCACATTACAAGTTCATTCCACAATCTGGTCCATTAAGTGTGAGTATCCAACTTTTCTTTTCAATGCTACTTTTTGTTTTCGTTTTAAACCGTATGAAGGGAATTGTGAAAAACTCTAACACGCCAGGGACGTTTTTTTAAAAATTTTAATTTTGCTGAAAACATGACCCAAGATATTTCCATCTTTCCCTATCGAATGGCGTTGACAGAATTACGATACAACAAGAAACAAATATGAGAGAGTGCGAGAGAAAGAAATCATGATGCCGCCGCTTTAAAAATATACAAAAGAAAAAAAAATGATCATTGTCAGTGTCCTCCCATTATTGATCTACCGCTTCTAACTCTTCATCCATTTTGGCTAAGAAGTCAAACGTTACTCCCTAGAAGGCCAAGGATTCTGACCCGTCCAAGGTGAATACGTTTATATGAAGATTTAATGCTGCGAATTTATCTGGGGGACAGCGTAAGTGTTGTAAAGGTTTACTGATTATGAGTGTCTTCTTCAGATGAAGACGAACATACCGGCAAAGACGTCATGCATGGCAACAGCTTGTGACGCTCTACTCTGCACGGCGGACAGCTGATGTATTAGATTAGACGAGAGTAGAGGGAGGCAGTTCCTTCCCCCTGAGATGTGACGAGATAATAAAGGTCTGAGTCTCAAACTATGTAAGTCCAGGGGTTACACGGGATAAGCCGGTAGGGCAGCTGACTGGTGGGCCAGTCAGGGGCATCCTATTTTAAGCTATTGTAATCCTATTGGACGCCAACGCCGTCTTCGAACAGTCGTTTATATCAAAGCCTTGTCGATCAGTCATTCATGTGCTATTATCTGAAATAACTCGGGATTGCAAGTAGAAAGTGAAAGCGATAAGGCCACCCTTGCCTGATTCAACCTTATGAAGATGCTATCTGTGCTCTG
The DNA here is from genome assembly GCA_036245785.1 of Pristionchus fissidentatus. Lineage (NCBI taxonomy): Eukaryota > Metazoa > Nematoda > Chromadorea > Rhabditida > Neodiplogasteridae > Pristionchus > Pristionchus fissidentatus. The sequence continues at coordinate 32,661,463 of BTSY01000005.1, read as the reverse complement.
ATAGGAGAGTAGACCAAGTGTATTACTTCAGTATCTTACAACTTGTTACTTCATCCATTCCTTAATATCTTTCCAGCCCCATGAGTCAGAACTTGGTGATTACGTCTGTGTTGATTTGGAAATTGTTTATTATTTTCATCCATAAACTGTTATTTGCACGTGTAAAGTTCCATCTTATTTCATACAATTGGATAAGCTTTGTCGGAAGTTGGAACGATGAAATATGCCTAACCTCATGTAACTGCACAATCTGGGCGAAAGGGAAAAGAGTTAGGATTGAAAGAGTGTGTGAAAACGGAAGAGACTTTCTCACTTTCTATCTTCCCCCTCTCTCATTCCTACCTAGAGGTGCCTGATCTCATGACTGGAGAGAGAGAGAGAGGGAGAGAGAGAGAGAGAGAGAGAGAGAGAGAGAGAGAGAGACGGGTCACTCGGTTGATATGGCCGACAGCTGTCTCACGAGCAGAGTGAGATGAGCAGAGAGTGAAAGACCAAATGATGATAGGAAAGGCAGAAAAGATGAGAGGTTAAAGAATACAAAATGGAAAAGAACGGAATTAGCGTGGACAACGAGGCTCAAGTCGGACAAAGAAGGTAAGATGGAAGTGGTAGCAAGGAACTCAATATATGAATATAAATATATCAAAATTTGCTGTGCGGATTCTTCCTCATTCTGTGCAGTTTTTACGCGAACGCACTGATATCACATCATTCCGCAGACCGGTCAACCTTACAGAAAGGCCTTTGGAGTGAGAGCGTGTGAAATCGAGAGGGACTCTCTCACTTTTGCACACTCTCTCGCTCTAACCCTGCTCTGTAGGTTTGGAATCATGTGATATCCTTTTGGTAGATCACGAATTGTTTGATTGAGGCCATGTGCCTAGCCAAATGATAATGAACATTGTAATTAATCAATAAATTGTGTAATAAATTGTAATGTTTGCGTAGAGCAACAGTTGAAGTGGCGGCAATCTTTATTCCAAACATGCGAGAGTACGTGGCAGTGCGACAATGGCATATATGCCCCAATGTTCAAATGTTCTGCGAATTATCATAGATTACGTTGTGCAGAAAAGGTCTGAAATGTTTGAATTTAAAAAAATCTGAACACAACATGGTCGGGTAAAAACACTTACTTTTCCAAATTCTATTCTCACGAAATTTTACTGCGAATTAGCAGTGTGAGTGGATCAGCAGAGAGCAAGTAGAGCTCTGTAAGATAATGCATTGATTTGAAATATAAAATATAAACAAATTCGCAAAAATGAGCCAGAAACACGGTGATTCAGGGCCAAAACGTGCTAGAGAAATGAGCCGATTCGTCTCATCGACTGCCGCCACGTTTGCCATGCCAGTCTGATAGCAGTACATTCAACGTGGAATCACGCGATCGCCATCTCTTCTTATCAGTTGCTCTCTCTCTCTCTCGCTCTCTCTCTCTTTCCCTCGGTTTCTCTTTGTAGCTGGCGCGCTGCTCCCCGTTAATTACTTCCACGACTCGCGATTAGTCCGAAACTAGCACGATGCATGATTGCAAACCAGTTAAAGTGTGAGGATCTCTCACGCTTTCTCGCGCCTAACTTTTTCCTCTCTTCATCTCTATTACTCTGACCGCACTGGCGCGCCAGTTGTCTGTCCAATCCTGTGGACGTGCACTGCATGAACGTACATAGCATCGGTGAAAAGGGCAAGAGGGAAAATGGTGAATGAGAGAGAATGAACGAGAGAGACGAGATCGATAGGCGATGATTCATTCTTGCACCAGAGAGAAAGTCAGTATGGAGACAAGAAGAGAAAAAAGAAATGCGACCGATTGCCCGAGGCAAAAAAGCAAAAGAGATAGAGATGAAAAAGAAGCTATCATTGGATACCAAGGCAGAGATGAAGATCGTACTTCACTGGTCGAGAATACTGATCAAGCAAAATTTATCACACGTGACGCGAGAATCCAGTTGACATATGTCATCTCACAGAAAACGAGCAATCAAGAAGATAATATCGACATCATGAAAACAACAATAATTGCATTGAACTATGACAACTCAATAGCGATATCCAACTTCAATGGGGAATGCGCCCATTGCAGGATTACATTCCCTTTCTTAATTACCCATTGTATGGTTTCCTTATTATATCCCCCCATACAGGAGAGGTATCCAGTGTGTTAAGACTACCATCAACGATATTTGCGTAAGTTGAACAAGGTTTGAAGTGGAGGCAGACTTTATTCCAACCATGCGAGAATAAGTGGTTGAAGAAAATTGGAGTTCACCGCACTATGATCGATTTCAGCGATGGAAGTTAGTGTAAAATATTGCTTCTGAAATGTTATAATTGGTCTGATGTACATTTGTCGAAAATCATATAACGTGGGCGGCTGTGAAGAACTTACTTTTGGAAATCCTCTTCGTGCGAATTGTCGCTGATAATTAGCAAATTAATTAATTAATTAATTAATTAGTGAATAAAGCGAAAGCGAGTAGAGCTCTGCAAGAAAGTTTATTGATTTTGCCGATAAAGCAATTGAAAACAAATATAAATGAACGAGAAACGGGGTGATGTTGGGACAGAACAAGTTAGAGAGACGAGCAGATCCCTATTTCGGGCTGCCGTCACGCTAGTCCTGATAGTTGCACTGATTACGGTACTGCTCACTCTCTCGTTTTCTCTCTGCTTTCTCTGCTCGCGCTGTTCGCTCTTTCTCTCTAACATTCGCACTCTCTCTTATTTCTCTTTGATTTTTTTTAGCAGGAGCTGACAATTATCTTGCAAAGTAGTGGTCAGGAGCAAAATAGGAGAAGGGAGATGAGTCTCTTCTCACCCCTCTCAGTCTCAGTCCCCGACTTTCCTTACTCTGGAGATTTTTTTATGACAGATGCAAAATTGAGTGATCATCTCTCATTATCTCAGGACGACTCTCTCAATTATGCACATTCTCTCAGCACCAGAAACATCTCCAGAGCAAGAGGGGTTGAGACTCTCCGCTCTTTGTTCCTCTTCCTCTCTCCCTCCTTTCTCCACCCCATCCATACTCTCCTCTTCCTCTTTCACCCTTTTGACCGTTAGCATCAACATGTGTCGACCGCGCTCTCTCCCTCTCACACACTCTCTCGACCACTCCCTTTTCTCTGTGCCCTCTTCTCTCTCTTTGTGTTATTCAGACCGTCCCAGCCCCTCACCGCGACCTGTCTGACATCTGCAAGGAATACAGTATGAGTGAAGAGAGTCCCAAGTTCTCTCCTAGCATATTTCCGCTTATAATTTGTCGAGTTTCTCGCGTCGCCCCTGTCATCATGGCATAGATGTTCGTTGTGCTTACACCCACAACGAATACACTTATTACTGAGTGCATCCTACACTGAGATTGTGTATGATACACTTAGAAATCTCTCGTTTTTACGCACTCTCTCGACGAGCGAATACACTCGATATTAAGTTTATCATAACCGAGTGTCTCATGGCAAATGCATTCTCTGTGTGATGTTCTGGAATTTCACAATTCCTCAATGATATCTTATGTCACATCTAATGTCACATTTTATGTCACAAGTTATCTTATGTCACAATTCCTCATCCGCGATCGCCGTTGTACTTATTGTGCTCACTAATATTACAATTTTAATATGATACGTTCACGACATGGGCTACTGGTGCGTGTACTCTCTTTCTATACTTCGGCGCGTCTCTCGCTTTGCCATGCTCTCTCTCTCTCTCTCGCAGCCTTATCTGTTGTTTAGGAGCGGAACGTTATAATATTTCGGACGAGTGTCTGTGAATTTATAATACCCTGCGATGAAATTGCTCGTCTTCCGGTTCATAAAAACCCATTTGAAGATGCTTACACCTTCTCGATTCACCTATTCCAAGCATCATCGTTCTCTCTGAAGCCGAAGAATCCCCTATAATGAGTAAGCGTCCATTTTTATTACTCACTGTGGGCTTGCAAATATGGGTAAGGAAGGGAAAGATGGTGGCAAACACGAGCGACACTGAGTTATAGGAAGACGTCCGCCTGTCTGTAAGCAATCAGTAATCTGTTATGTTTATTTTCGTTGAGGGGTCAGAAATGGTCTCGTCATTTCATACACTCTCTCGCCTGCCGACCTGTCGAGAGAGTGTGGAGAATGACGAGACCATTTCTGACCCCTCAGCGACAATAAACAAACCATAAACGATTAGTTGACGTGAATTGATCTATTCACACAATGGTAACAGCGAGTACGGTTAGGTGAGTGCGCGAAGGGAGAGAGTGATCAATCCCTCGCTCCAATCTAGTTCACATCTTTCCAGAGACCGATCAAACTTCCTCATAGGAGCGAGCAGTAAGAGAGTCTCCAAATGAAATCAATTTCCTCAATCTCCGACCCTGGCCCAAATTGATCTTCGTTACAGGGTCCCAATCAGTTCATTGTGTCTACAGAGGACAACTGTGGATCAGTAGGTTTGCTGGACAGCGACGTTATTTGCAACGGAGAATACAAAGGTGGAGAGGAGTGTGTTACAAGGATGGAAGTAAGTTCGCAACCATGATTCTTATGATCTGTTAGAAGTTTGCTTTTTCATCTACATTTTGCTCTTTTGTCCTGGTTTCTTAACACCAAATTGTAAGTGGGCGTTAGAGTAGGATAAGGAACAACTAGTGCCAAACAATTTTTAAAGTGAAGGTATCATCGGGGTTCTACCAATATAGACAATTCCCGTCCGTAAACCCTGATGGTGAATCAGTGGAGTATTTGCAAAAGATTTCTGCCTAGTTCGGGGTCCGAACTTGGCGAGAGAGTGGGCGAAAGTGAGAGAATGCTAGAGAAGTCAGAGCGCGCGTCCGCGTTCAGATGCACAGTTTTCTTGAAGTTGTAACTGATTTCTACGCAGAGATAGCCACTCATTTCCAAAAAGAACAACGTTCTCCACATATTTACGAAACTGTTCATGACATCTGAATGATATTAGAATTCTCTTAACAGGCGCTAAATAACATATAATTTTTTACACACAATAAAATTACACATGCCTAAACCGATAGTCGCCCATTGTTGCAGGTAGAGGTTTAAATTCGGGTAAATAATTAGATTAGTACTCTTCATTTTACACACTCTCTCGCCAATCGACGTGCATAGAGTGTGCGAAATGAGGAGAGCTAATCTAATTATTTACCCGAATTTCAAACTATAGTTGCAGGTGGTTGGTTCCTTTTCCGACGATTTTCTGTTTTTTTGTGTGAAAGATATTTTTCAGACTCTGCTAACGAAAGTTTATGTGGACGAGATGGACGGAAAAGGAAACATTCTGAGATCCGGACAGAGAATAAAGGAGTGAGTTTTTTTCGGAGAAGCAAATAACATTCGACAAAAGTTGTGGAGGATGGATATTTTATTTTTGTTTATCAACCTCATTTAAACTCACCGTGGTCATGAAATGTAGAAACATCAAACTCAAGAGCTTGTACTTATAAATCGGAAAATTGTCATCTCATTCAGGAATGCGCCAGTCATGGCTTACCGGGGAGTCAAAAGAGGAGACTAAGGAATTGGTGGAACGGTAAGAATGTCTACTTTCGATCAAATTGTAATTGGTTTATTGTGAACGTTGACTTTGTACAATTTTGGGAACTTATATAGTCTTTTCTTCCAGAGACAAGAGAAATGGACAAAAGAGTGACTACCACTCCGACCTGCCTGATATCCGTACTCTCTATCCGTGTCGTAGAGGCAACGTGGCTAAGTAAGATGATTGCTTCAATATATCTGGTGTTATATAATTTGTTTTGGCTATACACATGATTCCAAACCTACAGACCAGGGTTAGAACAAGAGAGTGTGCAAAGAGAGAGTCCCTTTCGATTTCACACGCTCTCTCACTCCAAAGGCCTTTCTGTAAAGTTGACCGGCCTGTGGAATGATGTGTAAAAACAAAGTTTTCTTGCAGGTTTCTCAGCCACAGTTGCGAGCCGAACTGCACGGTTGAGATTGTGAGTTGATTGTTCATAATGCGGTGTTAGTTTTCCGGAAAAGTTCTTGGAAAAGCTAGAAGGAGTGTTAGTTTTTACTTTTCCATTTCTCACGGCGGGCTCGGAAAAGCTAAATATTTGAATTCCCGCAATTATTGATTATTGATTATTGACCGCAATACGCGCGCTCAGCGGGAGGGAGAAGTGGGGACGTCAGATTTGGCACTGGGTTAAACTTTTCGACGTTGGACCTGCTGTCGACAATACCGTTGTTTTCTTTATGTTGACTATTATTATTTACATTGCCAAATAATATAAACTTTGTTTCAGATCCTGGTTGCAAATCGACCGAGTCTCGTATTCTTCGCGATCCGAGATAGCAAGAAGGACGATGAGCTTTCTTTCGATTACGGGAGATTCTACACGTAGTGATTCATCACCACCCTCATCTCGTGAGTACACAGAGAAAAATGTATGTCATATATGGCTTCTGAACTGCATTTGTATGTCATATATAACATACAGTATGTTATATATAACATACAAGCGCAGTTCAGGAGCCATATATGACATACATTTCTCTGAGTGTAGGGTTCTCTTATTGGAATCAAATGGAATTGTGAAATTTGGAGAACAAAGGAATGGGGACCGCTACGCGTGCTAGAGAGTGAGTGAAATCGAGAGAGGAGCGATGAGTTCAATTCCAACCCTACTCGTAAGCGTATCTAATTTCAGTCACTTTTGCTACTCTCCTTTAATAAGTGGTTGAAGAGATGAATAGTCGAAATGCTCAACAATTATAATAAGTTATATCCTGCGACATTTGAGTTGGTATAAAGCGAAACAACGAAATACTTTACATGTTCTTGAGAAATATCAGATTTATTTTAGAGACAGGAAGAAAGGGCTGGCCACCATCTACACTTTTGCCTTGACCGCCGACTACGTGATCTACCCGGTCATCAAAGGAAATGTCTCAAAGTAATTGCATAGAACAGTTTTCTATTTTCAGAAATATTACGATATTGACAGTGAAAGGACCAATGTAAAACAAATTTCAGATACATGAGCCATTCCTGCGATCCCAACTGCCGAGCTGAAGTGGTAAGTGGAAATAAAACGACGAAAAAAATCAATATTATGTCGATAAAGTATTTTTTTTCATATAAATCAAAGGAAAATTGCAAAAAAATAATTCTTATTTCAGATATGGATCGGACGTATTCCCAATATGATCTTTTTCGCCTTGCACGACATCAATAATGGAGAAGAGCTCACATTCAGCTAAGGACCCGTCAGTAATTTCTATGGTCGCTTGAAAATCGCTATCAATTGAGGAATACGTGTTATTAATGCAGAAAATTCTCGATTTGGTTGATCAAAACGATTTTATTTACGGTGACTTATACAGAACTTTAGAAATTGTCAGACACGAAATAATTGCAGAGCCATTGAGTGCTGCTATGGTTGTACTCTTTTCGCAAGAGTAGACCTTCAATATTCTCTCTTTCTATCTGAAAACGACACGCCTTCTTTCTCTCACCTCGCTCGTTTTCTCCCCATTCATTCATCACTTCGCTTTTTCCCCTGTGCAGAGCAGTCTTGCTCTCCTGTTGCAAAGAGTTAATAAACTCTGTTCGTTGTTTTCTCAGTGTTCTTGCATTTTGCACTCGAGGGAAGAGGGCGCACATCTGGGGATTCTGGGAATTGCGGGCTCTATCCTTTCGCGGTTTCTTGTGTTTCCCTCGTCTCCTCCTTCTTTGCCTCCAGTCGGAATTGTACAGTGGTAGTCGAAATTGCAAGGGAACGATCGGAAATGGTCCGGTGCCTGAGGAACTGGTACGTCAATCAACTCACTAATATTCACATGATTGGGCACATTAAATGAGTCTTAGTTATTGATGAATGGGTTAAAGTTTAGCATTCCCATGAGAAAAATACCGATTGTTTTCGCCAACAAGATCGGTTTTTCCCTACTTTGAGACTTGCAGATTGCAACGAGAAAATGAGAAGGACGAACCTATTCGTCGTCGCTTTCAAAAACTTAGTAAGTCAAACTCACAAGTTTCGAATTACTTTGGTCTAGTAGTTTTGGCTAATGTGCTTCGATTTGTTTAGGAGAGAAGTGGGAAGTTCGTCAAAACGATGCTGGATGGTGGCATCACTATTTTCAGCGTTGATGTTTGCTCAGCGATGGATGGCGATGCGCATTCGTGCTGGATCGGCTCAACATCATACACAATTTATGCTGCGCAAATTTCTTGGCGTGCAAGGTGCAAAACAGTTTTATGCACCCTTTCATAACTTTCTTCCAAGTGAAGCTGCAATTTCCAAACTTTTTGATTGGAGAGATTTCGTTCAGTTTGAGCTGACAATGAGTTACACTCGTTTTCCACCCTTTGATGGGAAAATTTCCCCGAAGAAATTAGCGCAGCATGAGATATGTTAAGTAATTTATTGTTTTAAATCACACATTAATCATGTTCGTATGATCACATTTTGTTTTGCAATATCTGAGCTGCGATAAATTCATAGGTTTAAAATGTAGTGAATGCATTCTTTTCATTAGTAGCACGGACATAATTTTTTTCGCAGCCATAATGCGTCCGGCTGCCAAACATAGTGAGCAAGCGATAGATTGTGGCAAAACAAGAGTGACTTCGAGGGTTAGAAAGGTATTTCATACACGAGTAGTCCACTTACGACAGTTGTCCGCCTTTCTTCAAACGATTAGAAGACGTGAATTGATCTATTCACACATTGGTAACAGCGAGCACGGTTAGGTGATTGTGTGAAGGGAGAGTGATCAATCACTCGCCCCTCTTCTCTTTCTCACATCTAAACAGAGACCGATCACACTTCCTGAAAGGAGTGAGGAGAGCAATGTGCATTCATCTCATCTCCCCTCGTCCATTCGGTCAGCTGCCCAATGGAATCTGCCCAATCCTCTCTCTCTCTTTCTCTCTCTCTCTCTCTCTCTCTCTCTCTCTCTCTCTTTCTCTCTCTCTCTCTCTCTCTCTCTCTCTCTCTCTCTTCTCCGCGCACTCTCTCGCTGCAGCTCTGTGTAAGGGTGAGAAGGCACACTCTCTTTCTCTCCACCAGATGTTCCCCTTTCCTGGTAGCTCTCTACACACACCCCCATCGTTCAATAACTTCTATTTTCCGCCAAATATATACATGTTTTTGTTTTTGGTATTACTCAATTACACAATTCCGTTCTTCTCTCCGATCGTCTATTTTTTTAGCAAAAACAATCAAAACACCATGGTAGAGTTCCGTGTCATCTGGCTAATTTAAAATATTTAAAGAAGTTTACACCTTCTCACTCTTCACGTCGTTCACTAATTGCCAAGATATCCCTTCGACGAGGCGTTAATGGTGAGGCGTTGTTTTCTATTGCGGTAACTGTCGAATGATCACTCATAGAGTTTGAAATTCGGTTACATAATTGGATTAGCTCTCTTCATTTCGCACACTATCTACGCCGGTATATATGTGAGAGAGTGTGCAAAACGAGGAGAACTAATCAAATTATTTACCCGAATTTCAAACTCTAATCACTCAGACGCTGCTAAAGCCAGCAACTGCAAGGATGATCGGAATCAATTTACTAGCAAGATGGGAATTCTATTCACCGCGGTACGAGTTTTGGTCATTATTTGTTATCGTTTATAATAAGGTCCACGAGAAGAACTGATAGTTTTAAAAATGAATTCACTCAATAAATTTATGAACGAAACATTCAGAAACTCCGCCAGTCAACTGGTCCCGCCTCCAAATACTACTACCGTATTCGTGGAAATACAGGCGTTCGATCTGCATCGCATGGGTGCCTCAACTCGTACAAGCTCGAGAATCCGGTCCCGTGTGCAGAGGTTCACCCAGATTTATCAAGAAATAGAAATGAATTCATGTGCCCTTCTGCTATTAGTATATTGACAAGTGCAATTTAAATTATCATCATGCTCACAAAGAAAAAACTCTACGGAATTAGAGTTTTAGCTAGAGTTTCAAACTCTCGCTCCAGGCATATGGAGTTTCGTGCTCTAAATATTAGAGTTTCCAACTCTAATGGGCTGACTCCGCCCCCTTACGCTCCCTCCCCCTCTACCGTAATCCAGTTCAAGTAGAGCGCATGCCGTGTCAGCTTCATGACTTCCGTTCATTTCACCGGTACAGGATACCGTAATACTGTTGATATTGTGATCTAACTGGGTACTGTGTATAACGAAGAAGCTTTCAGCCACGGAAATGGGTATGTTACACTATTTTATCAACAAACAAAAACCGAACAGAACGAAGTGAATAAATAATTATAAAAGTAAATCGGGTGATATGGAGATGAAGAGAGGAATCTCCGGAGGGGAGAAGATCGCCTGCAAAACACTAGTGAAAATTCGAGCTTTCGATCGATTATTACTATTTCGTAAATGTTCATAGAACTATCTAGCATGTGCGCACCTAGAGAACCACATGAGTTTACTAATCAATAATATATCTGTAAAACTAAATGGATCACAACGCATTTGGCGCATATTTGAGCGGCTAGAAAACAAGTCTATTTTCCGCCCCGATTTCGCCTAGATAATGGATCTCAAGCGCTTCACATCCTAGAAAGTTCTCATGCTTAGAGGCTAGCAAGCTTTTTACTTGGACATATATTAAAAGTTACAAAAGATAAATCGATAATTTGAATAATTCTGGAATGAAGTCTATGAAATATTCGTGATTCAGTTTTTCCCGAGCTAGCAATAATAACAGCAATGGCTCACCGAGAAGATAGGAACTTTCCACTCTTGAATAATTAATCCGTATAGGAGGTAATTAATATAATCAATAATAACCTGAAACTCTCCACAGACAACCCCAACTCGTGCATGAGTGAGTGGGGGTTATCTGAGGCAATGTTACAAATTTAAACGAATGAGGCTCACCTTTTTCTATAAACCGATGATATATTTTATAATAATTTAGATAATTTTGTTTGAAATAGTATCTGAAAAGATTAAGATTACGGGATAAAGATGGAATACCTGCTGAACTGTTGAATAGTGTGAGTTGCGTAGAGGAAACCCCGACACCATCGTGAAATGAGACTGAAACGTAATGATCACTTTCATGTGAGTGGTACAGCGATGAGGTGGGATTATTTTTGTGCCATACATTGAATCAAGTCGATATCACCGTTGGTCAGCCGCTTAGAGCGCTTATAGAATGCTAAATTAAATTCGCCTGAGAGCAGCGATTCGGCCGATTTATGCCAGGAACAACCAAGAGCCAGAGCACAAACCTTGTTGTGAAGGTGCCGTCCTGCTTCTTATCACTCCTCTACAGCTCGGCAATCAAGAACAGTTGGGCCTGAGTATGGAATCACAAGCAAAAACCCGAACTTAGGAATTAATAGACTTGCCTCCGCCGAAAAACTGACCTAATTTGAATGATCGGGGCTCCGAGAGCCGCTGTGAGTGGAGAGCAGTTGCGCGAAGGCGCTGACGTCATCTAGGCTACGCATATCGGGATTAAAGCAGCAAAGAAAGCTTGAAAACAATTTAAATACGAAAATTTTAATTAAGAGCGCAGGTTGAAGGAAATTCGTACAGTATAGCTTCCGAGTTCAACTACGCGTTGTTCCAGGTCATATTTCTGATTCGTCGTTTTAGATAATTAATATCGATAATATTTTTACATTTAAATAGCATCATAAGAAGCTTGTTCATATCCACGTCTGCGCAATTTTTTTTGGGACCATTTTTTTGGGAAATGTTTGGGACCAGCCACTCTTGAATGAGGGAAGAGACCAGAAATGAGAAGGATAGTAAATGTGGAAGGATAAATGAGTGACTCTACAGGTAGAATGAATGGCTGGTCCCAAACACAGCAGTAGTGCCCAAACTCTAAGAGAGCAATCGATGGATGGACGGTAGTCGACGCTCGCGGAGACCTACATACCTTGAAAGTGCTGCGGGCAATCTCTCTTATCGCGAGGGAACTAATTCGACAGTCAAAACATAATGAATAGCCTTAAAACAGCGAAATAGGTAGATAAAATTATGAAAATGTCGCGATCCGTGAGCCGGTGCGATTAGAGTTTGAAACTCTAATGTCTTAGAATTTGAAACTCTAATGTCTTAGAGTTTGTAACTCTAATGTATTAGAGTTTGCAACTCTAGGGGACTTTAGAGTTCGAAACTCTAATTTTCTAGAGTTTGAAACTCTAAAAGTGGTTAGAGTTTCAAACACTTAGAGTTTTTTCTTTGTGAGTGGTCCCGTAGTCATATTTTTCATGTTGATTACCGTACGATAAATTCCGATGTAATTACTCTTGTTTCATCATCACAGAAAGGGACAGAAAGAGTCCTTACCATCAAGCGCCATAAGAGATCAGCATGCCCAAAATCCCTAAGCATGATTCTGATATAGTAATTGAATTGAATCACCATCACAGTGCAATAAACATATATCAGTGCGTTCGCGTAAGAATCGCAACACCTGCCGTACAGCAAAAAGTGACAAGGTGAGTATTTCACATATTCTGATAGCCATTGGTATGGTTAATCATTTTCCGTTTAGCTTATGACCTGAAATGTCCAATTTGCATAACTACAGTAGGTCTAAGTTCAGCTGTTTTCACAGTTTTTCGAGTGGAGTTGAGTTACGGCTTTAGTCAAAGAACAAAGAATGGCGGCCAAAGCATGGCGCATCTTACTGTGTCATTTGTTTATTCAAATTTTAATTTTTAATTATTTCCGGAAAATTTGAATTCAAATTTCTCGAAAACTAGGCCGAATCCAATCGCCATTTTTCGATATGTCGTACTTCTGAACATGATCTATCCGATTATCACAGTCACATGGTGTATTGAGGGCGGGCATAGGTCGAAATTCTCAATGAAAAATTATAAGAAATGCACTAAAAACCCCTCATTTCACCCTTATTTCACCATCATTCCCCTCATTCGACGCGAACTGCGCGGTGTAAAATGAGAATTGTGCGAATTGTAGACCGCTCACTTCGCGTCGAACAAGTGAAATAAGGGTGAAATGAGGGTTTTCGTGCATTTCTGATAATTTTGTATTGAGAATTTCGACCTATGCCCGCCCTCAATACACCATTTGACTGTGATCATCGGATAGACCATGTTCAGAAGTACAACATATCGAAAAATGGCGATTGGATTCGGCCTGGTTTTCGAGAAATTTGAGTTCAAATTTTCCGGAAATAATTTTAAATTAAAATTTGAATAAACAAATGACACAGTAAGATGCGCCATGCTTTGGCGGCCATTCTTTGTTCTTTGACTAAAGCTGTAACTCAACTCCCTGAAGAGATACACTCGAAAAACTGTGAAACCAGCTGAACTTTGACCTACTGTAATTATGCAAATTTGACATTTCAGGTCATGGGCTAAACGGAAAATGATTGACCATACCAATAGCTATCAGAATATGTGAAATACTCACCTAGTCACTTTTTGCTGTACGGATTTGAGAACAATTTATGCGGTTATTACGCGAACGCACTGATATCGCTTCCACACTTGTCTGTTTCTTCTTTTGTATTATTTACTGCGTCTAGTTCAATTTCCTCACTCCGTTGGGCGCGTTGAATTGCGCGTCTTGCGATAACATTATACGTGCCTCTGATTTGTCCCCAACTCGTATTCCTAAATTTCACATTGCGCGGACATTGTTGATACAAGTTTATGCAATTTAGTATAATTGTGGCGATACAGCATTTTTGTTGTATCCTAGAGAGACCACGCACACAAACTGTTTTTTTTTGTTCCGAGTGACCGTCGAAGTTCTCTCGGTCATTCTATTTACATCTACATTCTATTTACATTCTATTCCACTTCCGTCCCGCGGCTATTGATTGACTGCGCGCGCGTGCTCTCTCTCTCTCTCTCTTTTTTTTTCTCGCGAGCGCACGCACCCCTTCCTCTCCCTCGCGTCTCACTCTCGTCTCCCGGTTAGTCAGTGACTGGTGACTGCTCCATTATAAATTCATTCTCCTCTCCTATTATTCTCGTGTAGTCTATACCACGCATTCGCTGTCGCCGCATTAAACCCCTTCCCCGAATTCCCTTACCTTAAGCTTCCGAAATGATCATAAGCAATGCGATCGCGTAATGTCGTTCCCAATTGTGGAAAATCACCCAAGAGGCGCCATTATGCGCCTTTTCACAAATGGGAAACATACTACGTGGCCGGTTTCCTATCAATCCTAACATTGTGTGCTATTCGGGTGTCCCACAATTTCTGTCGCGAAATCTCGACTTCGATATTTTTCGTCATAACTTGAATAAGTCGAAACGGTCAGTGATCGAAGTAGTCGTTGTTTCTACTGGTGGCCTCCTTCCATCGATTGGGCGGAGCCATGGTATCCTTCCTCAGAGGGGCTGGGCCCCAGAGTCAATCCAAGATTGGAAGTCAGCGTCGAGTTCGGTCCGAATGGCGAACTGCTTTTCAGGGTTGAAGCACGCAAAGAATTTGAAACAGCGATAGATGCAAGGGATGGTATCGATAGTTTGCAGCGGCATAGTCGGACACTCTAACTTCGCATTGCCCAACTTTTTCTAGAACATTTTCGAAAAATGGGGTCTTCGCCAGTCGATCAAAATTTGAATTTTTGACTAGCTCTAGAGACCAAGCGGGACTCTGCTGGCGGCCTCTTTTATTTGGATAGAGGAATCATCAAAGAAGTTAGTGGTAACATTACTACGGATCTCTCAGTTGATGGGTTAGAGAAGGGAGGAGGAGAAGCTGAGACATTTATTCATTTTGAGTACTTTCTTCTTTCGGACGGGCTATGGCTGTTTTCCCGAATGCAATAGCTCTAGTTTCATGTCGTTGTTGTCGCACATGATCCAGTTGTTATGGACATTGAAAACCTTTCTGGTCCATCTCGTGTTTGCCGTACAGTCGGAAAACTCCCGACGCCCATTAACAAGTTTCTTCTCAGTGGAAGCGAAAAGATCATGATTGGCAACATTTTTCAGCTTTCTCATATTTCAGCTATGACGCATGATTTGGCATACAATGGATATGGGAGTATAAGTACATGAAAACATGAGAAGGTTATTGATTTGAAGTTTGATTACCAACGCAGTGAAAACGGAGGTCTGGTAAATGAGAGGGGGCGATCAGAGTAGGCTGTATCTCTGGGGCTGTGGCCTACGGAAGCTAGTCGACAGAGCAGAATCTGGACCGATTATATATTAGGGGGCACCTCTAGTATCGATTGCACTAATTATTCATGAATCTCCGCGATTGCCTTTCCGTAAAAAAAATTAAATAGCTAAACCGAGCGATTATGGATTGATGAGTACCTCGGGAAAATCAGTGTAGAAACTAGCAGAATGAATCAATGGCCTAGTACTAGCGCTTGTTTGAATAATGAGTGGATTGTCTATCAAAGGTATTGCACCATACTGGGAATCTGTCGAGGGCGCGTTCTCTACAACTATGAAAATGGCCTATGCGACAGAAATTGTGGGACACCCTGATAGAAAATATAAGAGACAACAGTTACCTCTTCCCCCCTCGCAGAGCCAAGAGAGTGTATGGGAAACGATGAGAGCGGCAGACGACTAGAGTGTGTGAGATAGTGAGGAAGCGAGACTGGTGTGTCTTTGTGTGCTGTGAAAGGAGAGAGGATGGGAAGGGGGGAGAAAAGAGGAATAGACGCGAGGTTAATGTACAGTCAAAATGACATATTATGAACAAAATGCTATAACTTTTTATAAGTTATTATAACTTTTCATAACTTTTCATTTCAGTATGTTCCCGTGAACGGAATTATCTGTTGTTTGGCGAAAAGGTTCCCGTTCAGAATCGAATAGCTTCTGTCCAAGGAATTATCGAAATATTTATTGTGAAAAAAGTTATCGCCGATAAAAATTATAATTACGAAATAGAGAGCCGGGGCCGGAAAATCTGGCCGGGAACCGGAAATAAAAGTCATAATTTTCCGAGGAATACTAATTCTTACCGTAATCTTAAAGACCTTTTAAGGTTCCCGGCCAGATTTTCCGGCCCCGGCTCTCTATTTCGTAATTATAATTTTTATCGGCGATAACTTTTTTCACAATAAATATTTCGATAATTCCTTGGACAGAAGTTATTCGATTCTGAACGGGAACCTTTTCCCCAAAACAACAGATAATTCCGTTCACGGGAACATACTGAAATGAAAAGTTATAAAAAGTTATAATAACTTATAAAAAGTTATAGCATTTTGTTCATAATATGTCATTTTGACTGTATTCATAAATTGAATCTTAGATAACATTCTCAAGGGAATTTCACGCTCATCGAAGGTTTTCCGAACACCGTAGTACCCCCTCACCTAGGAGACATTTAGTACGGCGGCTGAGATCTGGTACGATGCACCAATTTTCTATTCACCCCCACTTTCTTGTGATTTCAATTTGTACCCTATCTATTTTGTTGTTTACATGTAGGTCTAGGTCTTGCACAGTCTCTCTTCAAGCGGACGTTTTGAATTGATGGACCCTGCAACGAGAACAACAACTAGATCCGGAAATGATGCCGGGGCCGGGCGATCTAAAGATGATGTCAACGACAGGTAAAAAGAAATAATTTTCTTAGCTTTTCGTCATTTGACGTTTGCATTTGCTCTAGATGCAAGCCCTATGCCGATCGTAAAAATGTTAGAGCAACAAAGAGAGTCGACAATATCAGGTATTTCAGCGTTACACTGTTGATCGTGAATGTACTCAATGGTGACAACGACACGGTCAAGATCGGCATCACTGCTAAAAAGTCGGTACTTTTGTTATTTTTATGGAACACTAGAACCGGTTGCGGTGATTAGTCTAAATTTATGTTGCTACAATGATGACCTAAGTGCGATCATGAAATCTACGAGATTTATGGGTGCTCTCGCCTCGCCCACGAAAAGCAACTGTCTTTTGAATTTTTATTGCAAAATTTCAAAAAAATATTAAAAATTAAATTATTGATATTTCTCAGTTCATCTCTGGTCTGTGATCTCCATCTCCATCCCGACCTCAGAGAGTTCATTAGAAATGATCAAAGCGAGTGGAGCTGCGATGGAATTCGATTGAGTGAGTCACTCTAGATCTTGTTCATAGGACTTTATGAAGGTCTCATCTTCCGATGCAAGCTTTCTTGGATTTCTAACAAATGATTATTTACAAAGTCATAGAAAGATGGGAGTGGTTTTATTTCAGTAAGTTTACCGATCGCGAGTCTTCACGGAATCACTAATAAGCGTCCGATCGAAATGGTTTGCAAACTGAAGAATGAGCAGAAAGAGGACGTTGAAGAATCATTTGGAGAGGAAAAGCCATCGAATCTCGTTGCAGTGACTAAAGAGGTTAAGATACAAACAAAAACAATTCAAATGATTTCGAAAATGCTAGATTAACTTATTGTTAGCTTTGCAGGAATGCCGTGATGTGATGAATCAGGGAAGCATCGCACCATCGACCTCTTATTCAATCAATACTTCGATCACTTACTACTCTGATTCCACTTTGGACGATAACAATGTTAGCAATTCAATTTATCGTATCGTACATCGCGATTTTTTTTGCTGTTTCCACTCATCGCTCCAAAGGTCGAAGATGAGGAAGCTCCCTTGGGATTGGTAAATAACGTGAGTTATAAAAAACTATTATCGATATTTTTCGAAGTCTTGGTTTAATCGGAAAACACATTCCTCATTTTGCTCTCCAATACTCCATCCAAATTCCATAAAATTGTTGATTAGTGAAATTACAGTTTCAGCCAATTTCTGCAAAGGTTGAAGAAGAAGAGGAAGAAGTTCCCTTGGGATTAGTGAAAAACGTGAGTCTCTAACGACCAATAAAGTTATTCTTACAATTAGATTCCTTTCTATGTGTTATAAGCGATAAATATTGTTTTCGGACAAGTATTTGTGAATTTGTAATATCTAAAGTCGCGCCGGAAAGTATTCGTACACTTTGTTTTTCTTGTGTAACTTTCGCAATAGTTGAGCAATTGACCTGAAAATTTTATTGGAGCTAGCCAATCCATTAACTAATCGGATGCCATTATTGCGGTGTTTGGGGCCTATCGCATAGTGATGACGCAACTAAACATCACTTTTTCGAAAACTTATATCTCGGAGGAAAAAAATTCTCCTACATATCAGTTTCACAAAAGTTGTAGATCTACCCCTGGACTACCCAGAAAAAAAATTTCAAGATGCTGCGATTTTTTTCCTTTGCAGCAACCTTGCTGCAAAATTGAGGCCGCAAACTCCTAACTCGGCTCCCAGATAAGTTAGAGACCCGTTCTAGTGTTGAAAATGATCCGGTGAGCCCAGACTTCTCTGAAAGTTTGGTGAAGATTGCACATCATTTACCCTCAGGGCTCAAAAAAGTCTCTTTTTTTGCATAGCCCAACTTTGAGGGTGCTCAACTCGTAGGGTGAATTTTCTAAAAATATGGTTCCTGTGTACGAACTACCCAAAACCATCTAAGAATCAATGCCCAACTTTTTGTAGCATTAGCATTTTTTTCCTGCATGGCGCGATCGCATCCCTGGCGCGCGCTGGCTTTCGGGAGGGGGCGGGGCGAGAATATGCAAAGGGAGAGACGATACATTTCGAAATCTTATATACTAGCTCCAATAAAATTTTCAGGTCAATTGCTCAACTATTGCGAAAGTTACACAAGAAAAACAAAGTGTACGAATACTTTCCGGCGCGACAGTAAACACGTTTTTCAACTCTCTCTTTAATACAAAGTACTACTTAATTAGTCTGTTATCTCGAGAGAAAAAAGAGAATGACCCCTGAAACCACATCCTCACCAGATAGCGTTACCGCCTGGTGTGATAAATAATTGAATTAAAAAAAAGTCTGTTATCTCATTATTCGTTCAGGAATTGATCAAAGAAGATGATGAATACTTTGATGGGAATGAAGGAGGAGCAAAGGTATGGAAAATTTGCCAAATGATGATTATGAAGGGGTTGTGGTAGTAAATGCATTAATTTTTGCAGAATCATTTCGAAAAACAATCCAGTTCATATGATGTCGCTATTGCGAACGTTCTCAAGAAAACTGGAGATATCGAGGAGAAGAGGCAAATGGAATGCCCGATATGCAATGTGAGTTTTTTACGGAGAGAGAGGAAGCGAGAGAGGGATGAGAGAAATCTCTTCAGTTGACTAGGGCTCCTCTCTCGAGGAGAGTTGGGGGGGAGCAGCGCCCCCTCGATAAAGCGGTTGATGAAAGCTCTCGTTGTGTTTGGGACATGACACTTGACTTGGGTGATTGGGTTTAGGGTTCGTACCTCCAGTCCGGCTATTAGTTATTATTGTATTCCTCCCATCCTTCTCATTCACCATTCCTGTCTGGAGATGCATCTCCTTGATCTCTTGTTGTGCATTTCTCTCGTAACCATTTGTTATTGCCGCACTAACACTCGGGTACTTGATAGTGGGGACTAGGGAGTTAGACCGGGCTGGCAGGCTTACGATAGGATGGTTCATAAGCGTATTTCAAAGAGCGATGGATGTACATGCTACAAACTGCAACATCACATACAATATAGCCACATAGGGACAATACTTTTCGTCATTTAAAAAATGCAAATGGACCTGTGGCATGTCTTTGCACAGAATCTAAATATTTTCAAAGATTTGATATACCCGATATTTGAAGGTGTATAAAACCAGCAATGTGAGCACATTCAAGTCTCACCTCAAGTACGTACACGGGAAAACTACCGCTGGCGTAAGTTTAAAATTAGTTTCTCAAAAAGTCTCAAAAAAAGAGAAAATTAGTGAGTGCGAAGTATAACATCACAGGCCGGAATTATGTACCTATGCGATTGCGGGTTCAAATTTGCATCGGATTCTCACAAGGAGGTATTATTATTATTATTTTTAATCCACTCTTCAAAATCTAATTTACAAGGCAGTTCATGTGTGTTCCCACTTTTTTGTAGATCTATTCTATCTTGTCTATAGTTATTGATTCCCTGTTTTATTATTTGAATTGTGAGTTTTTTTCAGTGCTCAATTCGTAACTTCACGATTATACATGAGACAAAATACAACGTGGAATGCGTATTGTGCAAGGTGACCATGGTGAAATAATTAAGATTTGCAAGACCTTTCGATTTCCATTTCATATCAAGGTTTTCCAAAAATAGATCTGAGAATAACGTTTCAGACCCGTCTGTCAACTCTGCGAAGCTACACTGACCACATCAGAAAGCGACACGACTCAACACTTGGACAGGTTAACATTTGTTAAAACTTCATTTTGATCATGCAAGAACCATCTCAAATATCCATTGTTCCATTATCTCAAGAGAAACTCTGAGAGCCCCATTGTGCGTGAATAAAATATATTCGTGTTCCGATAAAGAATAATGAAAACTGTTGTTCCTCCACTTATAGGAAATCAAAATGTCTGTCTGTTTGTCTGTGTGTTGGTTTTTTTTTTCCGTGCGCGTGACGGACATTTTTTTCGCACATTTTCCGCTATAAATCGCTTCAAACTCAAGCAATCTTCCAAAATCCTTTTGCATACGATAACCCATCAGAAAACATTTCAAAATTTATTTACAAAAAATCGATAATTTCATGGCCAAGTCGGTAGCGAGCTCGAATTCAAATCCGAGGGTCTCAGGTTCGATCCCCGCCGGTGCATAGTCTTTTGCCGCATTTTTTGCAAGTGTGAAAAGTGGTCCAAACACGTTTTTAAGTAACGAGATTCACACTTGAGCATCTTTTGCCGTTCTTTGAAGTGAAATATCGATTGATTTCACTTGATTTCACACGATTTCACGAAATTTTCGTACATTTCGCTCCGAATCATTCAACATACCGGCAAACCTCGCAGGAAGGGATTTGAAACGAGAGAGCAAGGGGAATCGAAAGTTACTCTCTCACTTTGGCACACTCTCTCACCCCTGACCCCTTTCTGGAGGCTCGGAATCGCGAATCGGGAAGCTTTATAAATTGCTTCAAAATCGCTCTATCTTCTCGGATCCTTTTGCATACGATAACAGACCAAAATCCCTTTAAAATTTTGCATATTTAATTGACCAAATTCATAGCCAAGTGGGTTACGCGCTTGACTTACAATCCGAGACCCCCAGGTTCGAATCCTGCCGCGGGCAAAACGTTTGCCGCATTATTCGCAAGTGTCAGATGCCCTTCTAGCACGTTCTTGAGTAATGTGGAACACGTTATCACCTGTTTTGCCGAGTTTTAACATGAAAAATCGAAAATTTCGAAAAGTTCCCAATTGATTCGCAGAGCGTGGCGGACCATAGGAAAAGTGTTTTTGCGATGTCGGAAACGTGTCTGAACGTTTTCTAACACGTTTTAACATGAAAAATCGAAAATTTCGAAAAGTTCCCAATTGATTCGCAGAGCGTGGGGGGCCATAGGAAAAGTGTTTTGCGATGTCGGAAACGTGTTTGAACTCGCCCGGGAATCCAACATACGGTATCCTGCGTTTCCGTTGGGAAAGGCTCGTGAGGCTGAGAGCGATCGAAAAAAGTTGCCAAGGAGCCACGGAGTGGCGTAGTGGCAACTTTTTTTTCAATCGCTCTCAGCCTCACGACCCTTTTTGCAACGGAATAAGCCAGTAATCTTTCTAGAGATTAACATTCCCCAACATACTAAACTAGCAGGGATGTGTTGAGGTTTAATACACTACGCTCTATGCGTACACTACGCTCTATGCATAGTTCTGCAGGTTCGGTCCAGGGGGACCTCGGTAGCTTGCTTCAGGTACGGTCCAGGGGGACCTCGGTAGCTTGCTTCAGGTACGGTCCAGGGGGAGCTCGGTAGCTTGCTTCAGGTACGGTCCAGGGGGAGCTCGGTTGCCGGTTCTAAGTACGGTCCAGGGAGAGATTAGGATGTTGGGGACTGTAAATCGCTACAAAGAGTGCTGGCTATTTCCGTTGCAAAAGGCTCGTGAGGCTGAGAGCGATCGAAAAAAGTTGCCAGCCTCACGAGCCTTTCACAACGGAAACGCAGGATACAGTGCGTTCAGAACTTTTAGAACAATTTCAGAGACGTTTCCTGTGATCCCCTACGCTCTCTGAATAATTTTGGAAGTTTTCGAAATTTTCGATTTTTCACGTTAAAACGTGTTAGAACATGTTCAGACACGTTTGTGACATCGCAAAACACTTTTCCCGCGATTCTCCACGCTCTGCGCATCAATTGGACACTTTTCGAATTTTTCGATTTTTCACGTTAAAACGTGTCAGAACACGTTCGGACACGTTTCTGACATCGCGGAACACTTTTCCTGTGTTCCCCTACGCTCTGCGCATCAATTGGACACTTTTCGAAATTTTCGATTTTTCACGTTAAAACGTGTTAGAACACGTTCAGACACGTTTCTGACATCGCAAAACACTTTTCCTGTGATCCCCTACGCTCTGCGCATCAATTGGACACTTTTTGAAATTTTCGATTTTTCACGTTAAAACTCGGCAAAACAGGTGAAAACGTGTTTCACGATACTCAAAAACGTGTCACGGCGCATTCTCGCACTTGCGAAAAATGCGGCAAAAGGTTTGCCCGCGGCGGGGGTCGAACCTGGGGGTCTCGGATTCAAAGTCTGACGCTTTATCCACTTGGCTATGAAATTAGCGGATTTTTATATTGACATTTTGAAAGGTTTTCTGAGCAGTTATCATATGCAAAAGGTTCTGAGAAGATTGCGCAAATTTGAAGCGATTTATGGCGAAAATGAAAAAAATGTCCGTCACGCTGCAACAAAAAAAAAACATACAGACAGACAGACAGACAGACAGACACAATCATTTCCTATAAGTGGAGGAACTCGCACTGGACCGTACTTGGAGCCGGCTACCGAGTCCTCCTCCCTGGACCGAACGTCAAGCAAGCTACCGAGTTCCCCCTGAACCGTTCCTGAAGAAGGTTACCGAGGTCCCCTGGACCGTTCCTGAAGAAGGCTACCGAGGTCCCCCTGAACCGTTCCTGAAGAAGGCTACCGAGGTCCCCCTGAACCGTACCTGGAGCAGGATACCGAGCTCCCTCTGGACCGAACCTGGAGCCAGCTACCGATCTCCCCCTGGACCGTACCTGGAGCCACCTACCGAGTTCCCCCTGGACCGAACCCACACCCAGAGCTATGCATAGAGCGTAGTGTACGCATAGAGCGTATTTAACCTCAATACAACCCCGCTTTAACCTGAAAAATCGAAAATTTCAAAAGTTTCTAATTGATTCGCAGAGCGTAGGGGATCACAGGAAAAGTGTTTTGCGATTTCGGAAACGTGTTCGAACACGTCAGGGAAATCAACACACGGTATCCTGCGTTTCCGTTGAGAAATGCTCGTGAGGCTGGCGTAGTGGCAACTTTTTTCGATCGCTCTCAGCCTCACGAGCATTTTGCAACGGAATAAGCCAGTACTCTTTCTAGAGATTAACATTTCCCAGCATACTATCTTTCCCCCTGGACTGTACTTGGAGCCGGCAACCGAGTCCACCTCTCTGATTCGAACCTGAAGCCGGCTACCGAGTTCCCCCTGAATCGAGCCTGAAGTAGGCTGCCAAGGTCCCCCTGAACCGAACCTGAAGCAGGCTGCCGAGCTCCCCCTGGACCGAACCTGGAGCAGCCTACCGAGCTGCCCCTGGACCGAACCTGGAGCAGGCCACCGAGCTCCCCCTGGACCGAACCTGCACCCAGAACTATGCATAGAGCGTAGTGTACGCATAGAGCGTAGTGTATTTAACTTCAACACATCCCGGCTAGTTGTAGGCTGGATATCATCTGCGCTGTGCCTGCGGAGTCGGAATTCATACGGAGGGGAGAGCTCACGGCCACTCTAAAGCCGTAAGTGATCAGGGTACATGCGCATCGTTTGTAGCCTTTGTTGTTACACTAGGAGAAATTTCATGACCAAATTCGGATATCAATCGAGAATTGTGCAATCTCTAAACACGCATAAATAAACAGAATATTTCAGTGCCCGGAAAAGCAGTTCACCGTGCATAAGACCTGAGAAGCACAACGACGGGAGTAGATGGATCGAAAATAAAATATTATCAGCTAAAATGCGAACGAAACTGTGTGGATTTGTTTTGCGTCCTTTCTTTGCAGAAATATCTCTGTTATTGAGAAAAATAACGCATTTATCTAAACTGGAACTCGAAGGTGACATAACTAGAGAAGATGGAAATCTCTCTGTCGGTGCTATGGGAATCACTCCGTTGAACAGAAAAGAGTACACGCAACGAGTGGTATACTGGAAAACACCAAACTCATAAATTGATTCGTGGTATGTCTTGAAAGGACGCAGTCGCCGATTCCACTTCAGATCTTATTATGAGGCGAGTGTCGTGGCGTCTTTTTTCCTCGTAAGCACTACGGTCGTAGCAGATTGTTCCTTGTATCTGTTTCCTGCAACCATCACCAAATATGCTCATGTAGAAATATGCACTTGAGAATCGAGTGATAGCATTAACTGTTCATACGTTTTATATGCAGAACTGGTAGTCGGAGCAACATGGCGTCAAGAGGAAGTAGACCCCTTTAAAAGAAGAAATAACTTGATGTAAGCATTCGGCGGCTCATTGGCAATTGGCGAAGGTATGGTGATTTCCAAAAATGGGTTCGGCGACTGCGGGCGGAGTGGAACAGGTGAGTTGAAATGGTCTGTCACTTTGTGGGTTGAAGTGGACTTTGCCTTCGAGCAAAGACTAGACTAGATTCAGAGAGTTGACCAGGAGAACAAAGTTGAACAGGAGAACAAAATGTTAGCTCTTTTGAAAGCAATTGCGAGACGCGGCAACATAAGAACGATGTGCGAAAAACAAATTCCGCGTCTCTCCACGCACGATCAGTAGCCGAGAGAGAATACAAAATGGAAAGAGCGGGATCAATATTGAAATGGAGAAGAACGTATTGAAGTAATGCGGGAATGGGCGCTGCATTTCGCCGTTGTTGACGGCAATGCGGGAGCTGGAGAGAAGAAGACTCGCTCTCTATCTTTCTATACTCCCTCTTCTTCTCTCGTCTCTCCACATTCTCCCCTCTATTTTCTCTGCTCGGCCAGCTGACTACTCGCAAAAGCGCCTGCGGCTCGTCGGGGCGCCACTGCATCGATTCCGCGTTATCCTTCCTCTTGCTCGTTTCAGTTCTCGCTTTTGCCATGTTATGTGGGTCCTGTGAAGCAGCTGATAGTCCTTCAGATCTATTCATTTCGTTGAATCTTTCCCTCTCCTACCTTCCGCGTAGCTTGTTGATAGATTGGGAAATAAAGAAATAACGAGTTGCGTAAGACGCTAATCAATTCTTGCTCTCATTTCTCGCGCTTTCGATATTTTGCCTCTTATTCGACCAGTTGCTTCGTAGTTTCTCGGATTCTACTTGTTGAGTTATCTTCCCCGATGTCCTCCACAGCAATGCGTTTCTCCCGTTATTTTTGAATCATTTCAAAACGTGGTCCTTCGTCCTGTTCGAAAGATTGGTTGAAAACAGTTTGTTCGGCCCAATCCCTTTTTCCAATTTAATTATAATTCCATAAAAATAATTGTCTGCACATCAGTCAAAGAACATTTCCTTTCTATGTTGATGATCTGATAAAATAACTCAGTTTTCTTATTATCGCCCATAACGCATTTCGTCCTGTTTGCGATTATTCTTGCCGAATTTGTTTCGAAAAGTACATTTTGATTCAATGCTGAGTTTATTCAGAAGTTTACACCTTCTCGTTATTCCATGTGGTTCCAGATTGCGATCATTCTTCGCAACAAGTAAGTCTCAACACTATTTTGCTGTCAACCAAATGATTTTTTTTTAAATTAAGAAACAAATCACTAGGATCAGCACGCAACATTAACATGTTCATTAGCCTGTAAGTGAAATAGCTGCTATTTCTCTTTACAGTGGCTTTCACTTACAGGTAAGTCAACGTGGCCTTCATCATTCGCACTTATAAATTTATTGAGAGCACAACGCCTCTTTTACAATGACAATTACAATTTACAATTATTTATTCCGCCAAGGTTACGAGTTTCGTGTGAGTACTTAGTAGATTGTCGATAGTGGAGTCGGCAGGTGTCCGTCGTCTTTAGACGATTCGGTTGTTTTGAGGGTAGAGTAAAGGGGGGGGGGGGAATTCATTCCTGTTGTCTCTATTCACACAGCCACTGTAAAGAGTTATTCAGGCAAATGTCACTACCGAGAGAGTGCACGGAGACGATCAGGAATACCGTTCTACATTTCCATCGATCTATCGACACCTCGCCGTTCACGCAGGAATCGATCGCACGCTACGATCGATCAGGAGGAGCTTTAGCAAGAAAGGGCTGCACGGAGACGTGTAGAAAATCGTAAGAACCTGTGCGAGTTGCGAGAGGAGCAAGTCGATTCCGACGGAATTTGTGAAAGAGCCTCTGTGCAAGTGGGAGCCGGCGCAGACACCCTTCGATAGGATCCATATCGATTTCGAAGACGGTCAGAAAAATATATTCCGAAAACTATTGTATGCATTCTCACGATAAAGTGTGACGGGATTTGTTCGCATTTGGTGCGTGTCTCTTGCTCGAGCAAGCAGTAGAGCATCTAATCTTTATCAATACCATGAACGCGAAGGTTCAATTTCGATAGGAAAAGAGGAAAGAGGAGCAATCAGAATAAATGAATATCTCAGTCGGAGTGCAAGCAGCACGGATTGGTGAATGAATAGAATGTGAAGACTCTTTATGGTACCGTTAGATAACAAAAAAACGCTCGCGATGTGAAAAATTATGAAAAATTATGAAAAAAAATCATAAAAGGGCGAAGCACGACGATTTGTGTCTCTATGGTCACAATTTTATGGTATTTTATATCTTTCGTTGTGCTCTTCGATTTTGTCTTTTTAAAATAATAACTTTAATTGCAAAATAATGAAGGAATACGCTAATTTTGTTTTGAGCGCCTCCCCGCTCTCGCTGGCGCGAATGGTGGTGTCCCGCGAATCTCGACGGTGTACTGTATGTCAAATTGCAATTTTCCGGTCGCCATGTTCCCGGCTGATTTATATTCGAAATTTGTGTTATTAGCATTAATCATGTTTATTTATCGATTTTCATCTCCTTTCTTGTTCCAATCGTGAGCCAGGTCGGATGGGCTTCCCGTGAGAGCTGGTTCACGATTGCATCGATTGATTTTCCGTTTCAAACCGAGTCTCAGAGTATTAACACTGCAAACCGTCATGTTTCACCTCATTTCTTTCACTCTTTCCCGGCCCATTGCTTGCCTTTCTTGTTTTCTACCGTTTCCCCTGATGGGCGTTCATTTCTCCCTCTGTTTTGATTGTTCTCCCTTCCTTTTCTCCAACTTTGAAAGCGTAAATCGACACTATTTCAGTAGCGGAAGGGACAGAGGCTGCGCCGATCTCGCCGACGACCGATAGGGGATCAACGACTAATCAGATGGGTCCTTTTTACAAGGACCGTTACGAAAATTGGTACATCAGAGTTGGCTTGTGAAGAACTTTCATGTTCTTCCCCCCTTCTCCTTTCCTCTCCCGTCTCCCGGTCGGCTCGCCGCTGTGCGCTCTGCTCCTCCAGTGGTGCGTGGTTGTTTTTTTTCCCCTTTACTAGTGATAATCATTGTGCAATAAAACGGTTTATTAACTTCTTTCAATAACGATTTCACATTCTTTACTATGAAAAACAATGCAGAAAAGGCTATCACATTGGTTAAAGTGGAAAGCACCCAGTCATAGGTCAAATAGCTTCTCGTTAGCGAGGAGAGGTGCTTCTTCATGGCGTCCAGACCACTTCGGCAAACGGCATTTTTAAATGTTTCATGTACTTCTGACCACTTTTTGACAAATTGTTAAAAAATTGGACAATATGCACTCCGGCGCGTGATTTTAGTTATTTCTGCACGAAACACCTGCGAGAACCCCATTTGACCTATGGACAAATCAAATCAAATCAAATCATTTATTCAAGCTTCAGGTCGTGAGCCTGTTGAATGATGCTTCTGTTCCACAAATCGGGGTATCTTCTGCACGTATTAGCCCATCTGGATCCCATTCGGTTTACTATTTCATCTCGCCATCTCATCTTCGGCCTTCCGACAAGCCGCTCTCGGTCGATTGGTGTCCAATTAACAGTTCTCACCGCCCATCTCACCGAAACTTTACTGCTGAAATCCACAAGATTTCAACAGCAGATGTTAAAAATTACGAGACTATGGCGAAAACAATGGTTAAAATTGCTGAAGACTCAATGATTCCAATTCAAGCAAAAGAACGCTTTTCAAACAGAACTAAACAACTATTCCACGACAGACGACGACTAAGAGACAGTACTCCATCACCGCGAAATCGAATTCAGTTCTCGCTCTGTTCAAAAGCTCTTCGATTTTCCATAGAAGACGACATACGGACCTATGGACAGTGAACACCTAATCGTGAATAGGAAGTCCACCTTTGTCAACGATTTGCTGCAATTTTTTTTGCATGTGTGTGATCAACGTTTGACAGAGGGGGACTGTGACCTTTTCACGCCAAAATTTCTTCACTGCGTCTTCCAGCTGCTGTGTGCCAGTCATTTTGTCCGCGTTCACGTGCTTCTTCATGATAGCCCAGACCGTTTCCACTGGATTCAGGTCTGGGCTTTCGGGTGGCCAGAGTTCGGTCTAGATATCAGTTAGTTAGATCATATTTTTAGAAGATGATTAAAGTGGTTTTATAAATTCAAATTGTTTCGCACCGGTATCCCCTCATTCCGAAGGAACCTCTTGGTTGAGTTTGAAACATGGCCCGGTGCAGAATCTTGGACGAGGATTCCGACCGGTCCATAGACTCTCCTTTAAAAATCGATTACATTTTTTTTGATTAGCTGAAATGCTAAGGCATTTTTTGTTTAAGAGACAACCCACGAGAAGCCGGGGAATAGGGAGCGGGGGGAATCCACGAAGTACTTTTTATAACCTAAGTAATTCGTGGATTCTCCTCTTCTTTAAACGATTAGTACTGATAT
Source organism: Pristionchus fissidentatus (assembly GCA_036245785.1). NCBI lineage: Eukaryota > Metazoa > Nematoda > Chromadorea > Rhabditida > Neodiplogasteridae > Pristionchus > Pristionchus fissidentatus. Next base: position 32,632,516 of record BTSY01000005.1, on the reverse strand, counting down.
TTGACCTAGCAAATATGGTTGTGGGTCTCGTACTGAAATGTTAGAATAACCTGCGATTCCGACATCGATTTATTCGATTTTTTAAAATTACGTTTTTTTCCACAAAATCTTAATATGCCAGACCAAATGTATGAACAGTCTGGATTCATAAAAATGTAAAAAAAATATGAAAAAAAATATTTTTATAAAAATGGATGTCGTCGGATTACTTACTGTATCTTTTCGGTGCTGGACCCAGAACCTTACTTATTACAAAATCACAAAGACTCGTCCAAAATAATAAAACGTTCCGCTGACAAACATCAGAAACGAAGGCAAGAGATCATGTGAAAACGAGAGACGCAGACAGTAACCACACCTACTGTAAGTGGAACGTAATATTTTATATTTGTAATACTTGGCCAGATGTTATCACTCGTGATTCTCACTATTGAAATAGGTTGCAAAAAATCTATTCGTGGGGTTCCCCCTCGCTTCTCGTGTATGCTCTCTTAGGGATCTGGCACTGCAAAATAAGTTATTTTAATTTTAAACTATTTTCTGATTAGAATGCAAAAAATGCATATTTTTACGATTTCTTTGGAAGGACATCTGATTTTTTAAAGGCATCGGCATGCCGGGAATTACTGTGTTTAGTGCGCTAAACACCGTAGCGCTCGGTACATAGCTGCACATTCCGAACTTTGAAAACTCTTTGTCATCGTAAAAATTTGAGTTTTGTTTGCATTCTATTTATTAAAGAATTCTTTCTAAATTAAAAAAATAGCTTATTTTGCAGTTCCAAGTCTCTTTTTATTTTCATACATCCTCCATTCGAGGTAGTTCTTCTCCAGTATCGTCTGGTATGTGGCCGAATCGACTCGTGCCGCTCCATCGCCAGTCAATATGATCAGGTCCGATGCTCCGCGCCACGAGATGGACCCCCACACTAGGATCTAGAATAGCTGCGATCGTCAAGGTGGGATTTTTTTGCAAAATGAATAATGTTGCAAATAAAATCCCACCTTGACGGGGTACTTGGGAGCAGATTGGACCGCATGAGCACGATCGCGGACATAAATAGTTTTGCTTGTCTTTTCTAAATAGATCCACGATTCGTCACTGAACGAGTGAGTGAGGAATTGCTCATGGTTGTCCAATGCGCGCTGACAGAAATCAACGCGCACGAATCGATTGGCTAGTCGTACCATGTGACCATACCGCAAGCGAAACTTGCGGAAGCCTAACTCCTTTCGCCAGTCGTGAACCACATGCTCAGTTACCTGAAACATTACTATCGGTGGAATATTTTATTTTTGCTTGATTGGATCGGATGTTTCTGTCTGTCTGTCTGTTTGTTTGTGTTTTTTGTCCACATGTCCGTCCAGTTTTTTTTAATGTACATATATTTAGTTTCAAAATTGCGCTATCTTCTCAGAACCATTTGCATATGATAATTGACCAGAATATTTTTAATATTTTACAAAAATTTAAATCCCAGATCCATAGCCGAGTGGATAAAGCGCTTGACTTGCAATCCGAGTGACGTAGGTTCGACTTCCGCCGCGGGCAAACCTTTTGCCGCATTTTTCGCAAGTGTCAGAAGGCGTCCTAACACGCGTTTGTGTCTCGTGAAACACGTATTCACCTGTGTTGCCGACTTTTAACGTGAACATCGAAAATTTCCAACTTTTGTCAAACACAAGGCGGATGCCGGCGATCACAGGAAAAGTGTTTTGCGATCTCAGAAGCGTGTCTGAACGTGTCAAAACACGTTTTAAAGTGGAAAATCGAAATTTTCGAATCTTTACCAAACACACTCGGGAGTCTCTGACCAAGTGTGATGCATGCGATAACTATCAATATTTGTTTTTAATTTAAAATAATTGAAATCACTAAATTCATAGCCAAGTAGTTAAATCGCCGACATTCAAATCTGCCCGACGCGTATTCGAATCTCGCTGCCCGTGTTTAAGCTTAAACTGTTTTCCAATGCTCGTAAGCACGTGCAAACGCAAAAAAATATCATGCTCTCGCTTGTTCTAACGCATGTTTTTGCCTTTTTTGTCACTATTTTCAGGAAAACGCCCGCACGTATACACTTACTTCTTTGAGAATGCTATTAATTAATGGTACAGTACCTGGTGAGATACCGTTAAAGCGCTACAGTATCCTACAAGAAGTGCGGTGGGTCAACCTCAGTGGCACTGTGTCAGATACATAACAAAGTGCCATATCAACACCATTGATGCAGTAACCTGCAGTGATGCAGTAAGATGCAGCTACAGTAACCTGGAGGCACCCACAGGATCCCCATTGACCTACATTTGGAACTTTCTCGCCTATTTTGTTCCCTCTCATCTCCCCCCCCGCCAGGTCTCACACCTTATCCTCTCACCAAAGTAAAATCAAAACCAAATCGCCAATTGATAGGTTACAGTATGTGCCAGTCATTCCCTGCACGTATTGCTCGATGGTATTTCATGCTCCCAATAGAAGTTCTCACTGCCCTCAATCATCGAACATTCAAGAAACGATTGGCAAATCATCCCATTTTCAAAGGCCTCCGTCATCTCGAGTAACATTCGGAGAATCCCCCTCCCCCATATCTTCCCTAATTTCTTGTCAAATTTCAAATCGTGTTGCGCCTCGGGCATAGATAAATTGTTATTGTGCGTCTATATTGGAATACTAATCCTTACAGAGAACGAAAGCAACTAGCCCTGAGGGTGGTCTCCTTCTCTATCACTTCCATGATGCGTTTCACAGTAATCGTCCCATCTCTGTCGTACAACTTCGGGGCTTCGGGGCGGACATCGGGGTGGAGATCCTTGGGGACAGAAGAGGGACAGTAGGGCTTGGGCTGTCTCGGTTTCCTTTTGAGTTGGCGGCGGACAGCCGATTCGCTCAATCGGATCTCCTTCTTCGCCCATAACTCCATGGAGATCTGCTTGCAACTCATCCCATCGTCCTTCCATTGCTGGATCAAATCCCGTGGATGGAAGCCAGGAGGCATTCTGATATCGATTGAATATAAATAAATGATCAAAGATTAATAAATGAAATAAAAAGTAGCACGGATATTTACGTTTCATGAGATCGCAATAAATGTACGTGACTTCATAGTGATATGTCCCTCTCAACTGTGATCTGTATGGAAATAGCTCAATTTGCATGCAAGTGCATGTAATTTGCGTGCATGCAGTGCAAGCATTCAGCCTTCTCTCCCGTTTTTTACATTTCTGAAACATCAATCATGTTCATTATTCTGAGTTTGTGATCTTTGATCTTTCGTTCTCTCGTGTGTGTGATCTTTGCACTTTCGTTCTCTCTTGTATGATCTTTGATCTTTCGTTCAGTCATAATGTGGTGGCTAGTTCTCATCACGACTTCTGCTGGAGATGCATGGGAAGTAGTGGACGAAGATGTTGTGCGTGGCGTAGCTCGAGTGGGATCATCGATCGCGGTTATGCATCCATCCAAAGACCCCACTCTGGAGAGGAGAGGAATCTTGAAGTTCTCCGACAGGGGAAAGAAAAGAGTGGAGGCGGAGAAAGCGCGCCGAATGCAACCTGGCACATTCACTCCAAACAAGCAGAGGAAGACGCCTAGCGTGAGATTTGTCCAGAAATTGTACTCTCAACTCATTCTTGTTATTTCTCAGCTTCGAATGGTCGCCGCCCCTGCTGCACCCAGCGTCACTTCCACCCCTCCTACTACTGTACCCTCCATTCCAACCTGTTTAGCCCCCTTTGCGAGTACTGTAGCTTCAGTTGCGATTACGGTAGGACCAACAACGAGTACGGTATCTCCAATTCTGAGTACGGTAGGCCCAACAACGAGTGCAGTACCACTTTTCTCACAGAATTCGTTAGCTCCTCCTCCTTCCATTCCTTTCCTACTTCCCTCTGTTACTTCCCCTTATGTGCAACCGGGCAGTACAAACATCCCTCTCCAACTTGCTGCCCCTCTATTGTCAATTACGCCCCATTCGACACTCATTCATCAGGCTGCTACTTCCACAACAGGTGCGCCATTCTATCCGATTAATTGATACCATGCATGGTTCTACCGTACATTGAACTTACCGTATCCATGCATGGTTCTTACCGTATCCATGCATGGTTCTTACCGTATCCATGCATGGTTCTTACCGTATCCATGCATGGTTCTTACCGTATCCATGCATGTATCTACCGTACCTTGAACTTGCCGTATCCATGCATGGTTCTTACCGTATCCATGCATGGATCTACCGTACCCTGAACTTACCATTGAACTTACCGTATCCATGCATGGTTCTTACCGTATCCATGCATGGATCTACCGTACCTTGAACTTACCGTATCCATGCATGTATCTACCGTACCTTGAACTTACCGTATCCATGCATGGTTCTTACCGTATCCATGCATGGATCTACCGTACCCTGAACTTACCATTGAACTTACCGTATCCATGCATGGTTCTTACCGTATCCATGCATGGATCTACCGTACCTTGAACTTACCGTATCCATGCATGGATCTACCGTACCTTGAACTTGCCGTATCCATGCACACATAACCTGCACATAACCTGTACGGCAAGTTCAAGGTACGGTAGATACATGCATGGATACGGTAAGAACCATGCATGGATACGGTAAGAACCATGCATGGATACGGTAAGAACCATGCATGGATACGGTAAGAACCATGCATGGATACGGTAAGAACCATGCATGGATACGGCAAGTTCAAGGTACGGTAGATCCATGCATGGATACGGTAAGTTCAAGGTACGGTAGATCCATGCATGGATACGGTAAGAACCATGCATGGATACGGTAAGTTCAATGGTAAGTTCAGGGTACGGTAGATCCATGCATGGATACGGTAAGAACCATGCATGGATACGGTAAGTTCAAGGTACGGTAGATACATGCATGGATACGGTAAGTTCAAGGTACGGTAGATCCATGCATGGATACGGTAAGAACCATGCATGGATACGGTAAGTTCAATGGTAAGTTCAGGGTACGGTAGATCCATGCATGGATACGGTAAGAACCATGCATGGATACGGCAAGTTCAAGGTACGGTAGATACATGCATGGATACGGTAAGAACCATGCATGGATACGGTAAGAACCATGCATGGATACGGTAAGAACCATGCATGGATACGGTAAGAACCATGCATGGATACGGTAAGTTCAATGTACGGTAGAACCATGCATGGTATCAATTAATCGGATAGAATGGCGCACCTGTTGTGGAAGTAGCAGCCTGATGAATGAGTGTCGAATGGGGCGTAATTGACAATAGAGGGGCAGCAAGTTGGAGAGGGATGTTTGTACTGCCCGGTTGCACATAAGGGGAAGTAACAGAGGGAAGTAGGAAAGGAATGGAAGGAGGAGGAGCTAACGAATTCTGTGAGAAAAGTGGTACTGCACTCGTTGTTGGGCCTACCGTACTCAGAATTGGAGATACCGTACTCGTTGTTGGTCCTACCGTAATCGCAACTGAAGCTACAGTACTCGCAAAGGGGGCTAAACAGGTTGGAATGGAGGGTACAGTAGTAGGAGGGGTGGAAGTGACGCTGGGTGCAGCAGGGGCGGCGACCATTCGAAGCTGAGAAATAACAAGAATGAGTTGAGAGTACAATTTCTGGACAAATCTCACGCTAGGCGTCTTCCTCTGCTTGTTTGGAGTGAATGTGCCAGGTTGCATTCGGCGCGCTTTCTCCGCCTCCACTCTTTTCTTTCCCCTGTCGGAGAACTTCAAGATTCCTCTCCTCTCCAGAGTGGGGTCTTTGGATGGATGCATAACCGCGATCGATGATCCCACTCGAGCTACGCCACGCACAACATCTTCGTCCACTACTTCCCATGCATCTCCAGCAGAAGTCGTGATGAGAACTAGCCACCACATTATGACTGAACGAAAGATCAAAGATCATACAAGAGAGAACGAAAGTGCAAAGATCACACACACGAGAGAACGAAAGATCAAAGATCACAAACTCAGAATAATGAACATGATTGATGTTTCAGAAATGTAAAAAACGGGAGAGAAGGCTGAATGCTTGCACTGCATGCACGCAAATTACATGCACTTGCATGCAAATTGAGCTATTTCCATACAGATCACAGTTGAGAGGGACATATCACTATGAAGTCACGTACATTTATTGCGATCTCATGAAACGTAAATATCCGTGCTACTTTTTATTTCATTTATTAATCTTTGATCATTTATTTATATTCAATCGATATCAGAATGCCTCCTGGCTTCCATCCACGGGATTTGATCCAGCAATGGAAGGACGATGGGATGAGTTGCAAGCAGATCTCCATGGAGTTATGGGCGAAGAAGGAGATCCGATTGAGCGAATCGGCTGTCCGCCGCCAACTCAAAAGGAAACCGAGACAGCCCAAGCCCTACTGTCCCTCTTCTGTCCCCAAGGATCTCCACCCCGATGTCCGCCCCGAAGCCCCGAAGTTGTACGACAGAGATGGGACGATTACTGTGAAACGCATCATGGAAGTGATAGAGAAGGAGACCACCCTCAGGGCTAGTTGCTTTCGTTCTCTGTAAGGATTAGTATTCCAATATAGACGCACAATAACAATTTATCTATGCCCGAGGCGCAACACGATTTGAAATTTGACAAGAAATTAGGGAAGATATGGGGGAGGGGGATTCTCCGAATGTTACTCGAGATGACGGAGGCCTTTGAAAATGGGATGATTTGCCAATCGTTTCTTGAATGTTCGATGATTGAGGGCAGTGAGAACTTCTATTGGGAGCATGAAATACCATCGAGCAATACGTGCAGGGAATGACTGGCACATACTGTAACCTATCAATTGGCGATTTGGTTTTGATTTTACTTTGGTGAGAGGATAAGGTGTGAGACCTGGCGGGGGGGGAGATGAGAGGGAACAAAATAGGCGAGAAAGTTCCAAATGTAGGTCAATGGGGATCCTGTGGGTGCCTCCAGGTTACTGTAGCTGCATCTTACTGCATCACTGCAGGTTACTGCATCAATGGTGTTGATATGGCACTTTGTTATGTATCTGACACAGTGCCACTGAGGTTGACCCACCGCACTTCTTGTAGGATACTGTAGCGCTTTAACGGTATCTCACCAGGTACTGTACCATTAATTAATAGCATTCTCAAAGAAGTAAGTGTATACGTGCGGGCGTTTTCCTGAAAATAGTGACAAAAAAGGCAAAAACATGCGTTAGAACAAGCGAGAGCATGATATTTTTTTGCGTTTGCACGTGCTTACGAGCATTGGAAAACAGTTTAAGCTTAAACACGGGCAGCGAGATTCGAATACGCGTCGGGCAGATTTGAATGTCGGCGATTTAACTACTTGGCTATGAATTTAGTGATTTCAATTATTTTAAATTAAAAACAAATATTGATAGTTATCGCATGCATCACACTTGGTCAGAGACTCCCGAGTGTGTTTGGTAAAGATTCGAAAATTTCGATTTTCCACTTTAAAACGTGTTTTGACACGTTCAGACACGCTTCTGAGATCGCAAAACACTTTTCCTGTGATCGCCGGCATCCGCCTTGTGTTTGACAAAAGTTGGAAATTTTCGATGTTCACGTTAAAAGTCGGCAACACAGGTGAATACGTGTTTCACGAGACACAAACGCGTGTTAGGACGCCTTCTGACACTTGCGAAAAATGCGGCAAAAGGTTTGCCCGCGGCGGAAGTCGAACCTACGTCACTCGGATTGCAAGTCAAGCGCTTTATCCACTCGGCTATGGATCTGGGATTTAAATTTTTGTAAAATATTAAAAATATTCTGGTCAATTATCATATGCAAATGGTTCTGAGAAGATAGCGCAATTTTGAAACTAAATATATGTACATTAAAAAAAACTGGACGGACATGTGGACAAAAAACACAAACAAACAGACAGACAGACAGAAACATCCGATCCAATCAAGCAAAAATAAAATATTCCACCGATAGTAATGTTTCAGGTAACTGAGCATGTGGTTCACGACTGGCGAAAGGAGTTAGGCTTCCGCAAGTTTCGCTTGCGGTATGGTCACATGGTACGACTAGCCAATCGATTCGTGCGCGTTGATTTCTGTCAGCGCGCATTGGACAACCATGAGCAATTCCTCACTCACTCGTTCAGTGACGAATCGTGGATCTATTTAGAAAAGACAAGCAAAACTATTTATGTCCGCGATCGTGCTCATGCGGTCCAATCTGCTCCCAAGTACCCCGTCAAGGTGGGATTTTATTTGCAACATTATTCATTTTGCAAAAAAATCCCACCTTGACGATCGCAGCTATTCTAGATCCTAGTGTGGGGGTCCATCTCGTGGCGCGGAGCATCGGACCTGATCATATTGACTGGCGATGGAGCGGCACGAGTCGATTCGGCCACATACCAGACGATACTGGAGAAGAACTACCTCGAATGGAGGATGTATGAAAATAAAAAGAGACTTGGAACTGCAAAATAAGCTATTTTTTTAATTTAGAAAGAATTCTTTAATAAATAGAATGCAAACAAAACTCAAATTTTTACGATGACAAAGAGTTTTCAAAGTTCGGAATGTGCAGCTATGTACCGAGCGCTACGGTGTTTAGCGCACTAAACACAGTAATTCCCGGCATGCCGATGCCTTTAAAAAATCAGATGTCCTTCCAAAGAAATCGTAAAAATATGCATTTTTTGCATTCTAATCAGAAAATAGTTTAAAATTAAAATAACTTATTTTGCAGTGCCAGATCCCTAAGAGAGCATACACGAGAAGCGAGGGGGAACCCCACGAATAGATTTTTTGCAACCTATTTCAATAGTGAGAATCACGAGTGATAACATCTGGCCAAGTATTACAAATATAAAATATTACGTTCCACTTACAGTAGGTGTGGTTACTGTCTGCGTCTCTCGTTTTCACATGATCTCTTGCCTTCGTTTCTGATGTTTGTCAGCGGAACGTTTTATTATTTTGGACGAGTCTTTGTGATTTTGTAATAAGTAAGGTTCTGGGTCCAGCACCGAAAAGATACAGTAAGTAATCCGACGACATCCATTTTTATAAAAATATTTTTTTTCATATTTTTTTTACATTTTTATGAATCCAGACTGTTCATACATTTGGTCTGGCATATTAAGATTTTGTGGAAAAAAACGTAATTTTAAAAAATCGAATAAATCGATGTCGGAATCGCAGGTTATTCTAACATTTCAGTACGAGACCCACAACCATATTTGCTAGGTCAAATATCAGTACTAATCGTTTAAAGAAGAGGAGAATCCACGAATTACTTAGGTTATAAAAAGTACTTCGTGGATTCCCCCCGCTCCCTATTCCCCGGCTTCTCGTGGGTTGTCTCTTAAACAAAAAATGCCTTAGCATTTCAGCTAATCAAAAAAAATGTAATCGATTTTTAAAGGAGAGTCTATGGACCGGTCGGAATCCTCGTCCAAGATTCTGCACCGGGCCATGTTTCAAACTCAACCAAGAGGTTCCTTCGGAATGAGGGGATACCGGTGCGAAACAATTTGAATTTATAAAACCACTTTAATCATCTTCTAAAAATATGATCTAACTAACTGATATCTAGACCGAACTCTGGCCACCCGAAAGCCCAGACCTGAATCCAGTGGAAACGGTCTGGGCTATCATGAAGAAGCACGTGAACGCGGACAAAATGACTGGCACACAGCAGCTGGAAGACGCAGTGAAGAAATTTTGGCGTGAAAAGGTCACAGTCCCCCTCTGTCAAACGTTGATCACACACATGCAAAAAAAATTGCAGCAAATCGTTGACAAAGGTGGACTTCCTATTCACGATTAGGTGTTCACTGTCCATAGGTCCGTATGTCGTCTTCTATGGAAAATCGAAGAGCTTTTGAACAGAGCGAGAACTGAATTCGATTTCGCGGTGATGGAGTACTGTCTCTTAGTCGTCGTCTGTCGTGGAATAGTTGTTTAGTTCTGTTTGAAAAGCGTTCTTTTGCTTGAATTGGAATCATTGAGTCTTCAGCAATTTTAACCATTGTTTTCGCCATAGTCTCGTAATTTTTAACATCTGCTGTTGAAATCTTGTGGATTTCAGCAGTAAAGTTTCGGTGAGATGGGCGGTGAGAACTGTTAATTGGACACCAATCGACCGAGAGCGGCTTGTCGGAAGGCCGAAGATGAGATGGCGAGATGAAATAGTAAACCGAATGGGATCCAGATGGGCTAATACGTGCAGAAGATACCCCGATTTGTGGAACAGAAGCATCATTCAACAGGCTCACGACCTGAAGCTTGAATAAATGATTTGATTTGATTTGATTTGTCCATAGGTCAAATGGGGTTCTCGCAGGTGTTTCGTGCAGAAATAACTAAAATCACGCGCCGGAGTGCATATTGTCCAATTTTTTAACAATTTGTCAAAAAGTGGTCAGAAGTACATGAAACATTTAAAAATGCCGTTTGCCGAAGTGGTCTGGACGCCATGAAGAAGCACCTCTCCTCGCTAACGAGAAGCTATTTGACCTATGACTGGGTGCTTTCCACTTTAACCAATGTGATAGCCTTTTCTGCATTGTTTTTCATAGTAAAGAATGTGAAATCGTTATTGAAAGAAGTTAATAAACCGTTTTATTGCACAATGATTATCACTAGTAAAGGGGAAAAAAAACAACCACGCACCACTGGAGGAGCAGAGCGCACAGCGGCGAGCCGACCGGGAGACGGGAGAGGAAAGGAGAAGGGGGGAAGAACATGAAAGTTCTTCACAAGCCAACTCTGATGTACCAATTTTCGTAACGGTCCTTGTAAAAAGGACCCATCTGATTAGTCGTTGATCCCCTATCGGTCGTCGGCGAGATCGGCGCAGCCTCTGTCCCTTCCGCTACTGAAATAGTGTCGATTTACGCTTTCAAAGTTGGAGAAAAGGAAGGGAGAACAATCAAAACAGAGGGAGAAATGAACGCCCATCAGGGGAAACGGTAGAAAACAAGAAAGGCAAGCAATGGGCCGGGAAAGAGTGAAAGAAATGAGGTGAAACATGACGGTTTGCAGTGTTAATACTCTGAGACTCGGTTTGAAACGGAAAATCAATCGATGCAATCGTGAACCAGCTCTCACGGGAAGCCCATCCGACCTGGCTCACGATTGGAACAAGAAAGGAGATGAAAATCGATAAATAAACATGATTAATGCTAATAACACAAATTTCGAATATAAATCAGCCGGGAACATGGCGACCGGAAAATTGCAATTTGACATACAGTACACCGTCGAGATTCGCGGGACACCACCATTCGCGCCAGCGAGAGCGGGGAGGCGCTCAAAACAAAATTAGCGTATTCCTTCATTATTTTGCAATTAAAGTTATTATTTTAAAAAGACAAAATCGAAGAGCACAACGAAAGATATAAAATACCATAAAATTGTGACCATAGAGACACAAATCGTCGTGCTTCGCCCTTTTATGATTTTTTTTCATAATTTTTCATAATTTTTCACATCGCGAGCGTTTTTTTGTTATCTAACGGTACTCTCTCGATAACTACATTGTCTTTTTGTCACTTTTTTCTCTTCTGCTTCGGTTACTGAATAGATTAAAATGAATTTATAATTTTTTGAAAGTGCTAAGAAAAGAGAGATTGGGGAATCGAGGAGGGGCAAGAGAGATGCGAGAGATTGTATTTCTGTCGTTTGGTTATTTCTCGATGTCTATTAGCGTCGTCCCACTGGGTATATTATTATTGATTCAGGATAGATCGTTGCTAATTTTTACGCTAGACCACTCTCTTCCAGTTAAGTCCATTCCTTTCATTTGACACCTTTCTCCAGTTGTTCAACAACACATATCTTGCTCTGCTTTTGAGGGCATCCTCGTGAAAATGGTAAGTTGGGTTGTTTAACGGATGCTTTTGTGGACTGTGGATGTGATGTGAAACATCTGAGCACTATTGCCTGACATGATAAATAATTGAATTGAATTGAATTGAATTGGAAAAAATATTACACATGATTTACAGGATTACTTATCGAATTTGCCTGCCGATTGCATCTGTTCCATTCTTTCATATTGCTCTCCGTAAGAAAGCAAAAAAAGTACTTTCTTCTTCTTCTTAATTTTTGACTCAATTTCTACAACTTTTCAAGTTGGTTCTAATTGTATGGTAGAAGTAGTCGCTATGGAGTGCGTCAATAGACAAATTAAAGAAGCGGTTGATGTACACAAAATTGAGAAAGGAGTGAAGCTGGAAATGGAACTTTACAGCATTCGAAAGGTACATTTGAAGAAAAAGGATGAACAGCCTAAATTTGTTTAAAACACGTTCTCTGTAACAGCGAAGTGAAAGATAGGGTATTATTCAACTCATTCAAAGTGATCGCCCGGGGCTCAAACTTTTTTCACGTATGTATTTTACCCCTCCCTTATGTTTTTCGAGTTGCTTTCATGCATTTCAGAAATACCCACAGCGCTTCCACGAAATTGGCACCAAAAAGAACAAAATCCGATCGGAATTCCTAAAATTAAGTGGAAACGACGAATTGATCCATCGTGCAAGTTTATTAATAATCGTGTAAATAATTTTCTCTCATTTTCTCAGCTAAATTAGTAAATTACGAAATTTTTGTGGGAATTTATAGTATAGTGGTTGATTGTGCTATACCGTAACCTTTATTATTACTTGCTATTGTAGTTTCTACCTGATCCGGAATCGATCCGGAAAAAAGCTATCATCTTTCCTCATGGATACGGTACACATCATTCCACAGGCCGGTCAACCTTACAGAAAGGCCTTTTGAGTGAGAGAGCGTGTGAAATCGAGAGGGACTCTCTCACTTTTGCACACTCTCTCGCCCTAACCCTGGTCTGTAGGTTTGGAATCATGTGGGTAGCGAGCGATTTACGGGTGACTTTCAATTTCTGCTTAATTATTCTCAACATTTTCGTAGGAAAAGAGGTCCTTGAAGTAATGTAAAAAAACTTTTTTTTTAAATTAATGAACATTCAAATGTATGGTGTTGTGCTGGTGAGAAAAGTAAAAGTAAAGTGTGAGAGGATCATATTCCATTTACTGATAGTGTTGACAGTCTAACATTGATTTATTGCAGAACAGGTGATTTCAAATGCCGAATCTTCCTTCATTGTGCTTCCACAAAGAGAATCGCAAACCAATATCCCAATTATTGATTTTCTCACAGAACACCAAATTGTTACAGCTGCAGCATTCGAAAATGGGAACGAGAGTCATTTCTTGTTCTTTCTGTTTCCAAATGACTTGATCACTAGCCACCTAAACCAGAAATTTCCCAAGTTGAAGGCTTTTCTGGATCGTGAATTCGCGGGCTCATTCTTGTTCGCTTTTTCGACCGGAACTCCTCCTCCACGTGCATAGTCATTATTTCAAAGCAAAACTTTTCAGCCTCCACCATAAAATATATTGTATTAATTTAAAATAACTAAACTATTCATCGAATCGTCATTTGAAAGAGCATAAATGTTTACTATATCGAGACAATACGGAACGAACGAATGTCAATTTAAACATTGCGCCGTTCCGGAGGTTTGGGCTCACGTGGCCATCAACAGTGGATTGGAGCGGCACAAAAACTGAGATCTGAGATGATAAAGTGATGATATGACTTGGCGCCCGAAAGATCACTGATAAAAACTACGCACATGTTGTGTCCTGCCGTCCTTCGACGTGCTTGGTAAGATTTGATCTGAAAAAAAAGAAAAAAATGTGGTACAGTTTAGAGTGAAAATGCGTCGAATCAGTAGTGTGAACATCATCTACGGTTATAAAAGAGAGAGAGGAGTGGAGAATTGATCAGATTTGTAACAACATATGCTCTTTTCTTCTTCTCTTTTTAACTACTGCCCCTAAACATAAAACGTACAAAACGATGTAATTATTCATTTGTGTTTCATTGGCCGATGATGATCACCGATTGCACCCCTATTTCTTTAATCATTTGTATTTGTGTCAGAACTTGAAAGCAATCAAACATATTTCGAAGCGGGAATGAGTTTGCACGAGAAGTCATACGGAATTCTGGATTCGACGGTTACGTGGGCAGATTTGGAGTGCAATCTAAGGTCAGTTCTCCCTCCATCTCATGGCAGGTATTCAATGTATTCATTACTCCATTAATTATCTCACATATGGAAAATAAATTATATTAACAGATCTGCTCTGAAGACTGAGGCGGCCTTCGGCAAGAACAAGTCGGTGTCCGATATCGGGGAGGGAATTGTGAGTAGTGACAATTCTTACAATCATATCTGATATTTCAAAGACACTTGTACATTTTAGCATCGAAGGGGCTTCTATCTGCGGAAACTGATTTCAAATGTTATGATTATCGAAGAGAAACAAAAATTCCAACTACAAAAGCATGGATTATTAACGTGCAGGGATTCGCTTCTCTCTGTGGGTTAGTCGAGTGCGATTGGGAGGGCGCCGAAGCATCGGAGCAACTTCCGGCGAGATTCGTTGTCAAGGTATTACAATTTGAATATGATACGTTCATGAAACGGACTACTGCTGCGTGCACTTTCTTTCTATACCTCGGCGCGTCTCTCGTCTTACCATGCTATCTCACAGCCGTATCAGTTGGCTAGGAGCGGAACGTTTTGTTATTTTGGACGCTTATGAATTTATAATAGTGATGAGAATAATAATATTAATTTATCGTCGTCCGAAGCCGACTACGGAGAAAAAACGTGCAAAATCGAGAGGAATTTTTCACATAAACAATCTCTCTCTCTCTCTCTCGCTGTCATCTTTCTATATGGAATCAAGTGCGTTGCAGATTCCCTCCGCTCTTCCCTTCCGCAAGTTGAACGATTCTCTTCCAGCAGGACAGCGGATGCTGAACGGGGACGAAGCCATGTGGGAGATGATGGAGGGCAAGCTGAGAGAGGTCAGGAAAGATAATCGCGCACGAAACGCGCTTGAAGACGGCTTAGTAGAAAAATGACGATATTCCGTGCAGAAATCGCGCGCTGAGCGTGTGATGCACGCTGCCGCATGATTATCGCAAAACGTTCGACGCGCAGGTGCACGACGTCGAGGTGGCGACGTACGAGTTCTTCGAAAGCTTCGATGGATTGGAGATACCGAAAATGTACTATGGAATACCGTACGGCAAGGAGGTAATTCGAAATGAGGAATTAGCTTAATTGATGAATAATGTAAGATTTAGCTTTCTAAAAGTGCATTTTAAACAAAATTATACCTATCGACAGGACTCGACTTGTGGGCAGATCGCTCTGGAATTTGTGGAAAACTCGCGAATGATGAACTTCCATGAGAATCATTCGGTGGAACAAGTAAGACAGGTATGATAGATAAATGAATTGAATTGAATTGATACATGACAGCGAAAGTGCAATACATGTTACAAATAGTGTTGATCCTGCGACTTGCATCTGCAGAATGCTAGTATATTAGCACATCCGTATAACCTCGAATACTATGTATGTATTATAGCAACGCAAATTATATTTAATAGAAAATTGGGGACCAACTACTCCTTCTTTCAGGTCGCCCGGGCGCTGGGTAAAATCCAAGCGTGCTCGCTAAAGAAGGAACCAACCGCCGTTGAACTTCAGAAGAACTTCTTCGAGGACTTCGCCAAGACGATCACGATGGAGGTAAAACGGGGGCGAAACGCAATTTTTTTTAGAAAGCATTTTATTTAAGCAAAAAAATAATTTAAGGAACAGCAGGATAGACCTGTAAGTTTCACTTACATGTAGCAGAACAAGTTCACATTGCCTCCTGATCGATTTCCCCCCCACCTGAATGTAATGTTTCTCGCTTCTCATGGAGACATCTCAGAGGGAAATAAGTCTATGACTTCTGAAATCTTGGCTACCGAGCGACGACTTTAAAGTCTAAAAAGTGCCGCTCCCCTGCCTCTAATCGTAGCGAGAAGACTTATGAAGTCGTCGCTCGGTAGCCGGGAAGTCTACAGTCGTAGACTTATTTCCCTGTGAGATTTCTCAGGCGTGGTGCGGCATGTACAAGGCGGTCACATTCCTGGATAGCTCCGAAGAGACTGCTGTGCTGTCCGCCAAGATAGATCACCTACTGCCTGATTATTATGCGTCCTCGCTGCCCACGACGATTCATAAGCAGTTCGGAATTCGACCCGTGCTGGTCAATGGAGGTCTGCAGTTCTATGTCCTGAACGGCATATTAAAGGGCCACAAAATGGTCCTCTTTTGTATGCACTGAAAAATATCGTATATAGATTTGGAATTTTATGGTATCGCTCATATTACTCCATCTGCAGATCTGCGCACTGAAAATGTGCTCATCGACTGCGAAACCGGAAACCTCGCCTCGCTCATCGACTGGCAGGTAATTTTTTTTTACTTTTCAATGTACCTGTTAAAATTATTTGGGAGCCTTTTACCTGAAGAATTGTGCTCAAAAGCGTTCACAAGAAACATACCAAATTCAGTGCACCCATCTCGGTGTGGCCGTTGAGGACCTGATCAGAATCTCTCTCTTCGCTCTCACGCCCGAAGAAAGGTTACGTACTTTCTTATTCGCAAGCTTCCAAAAAAATCAAAAACAACTGTATCGGTCTAAAATTCTGGAATCAGTTATGTTGAACATTTTACGCCGTTTTCCATTCGTTCAATCTATGTTATTAACTTTTTTTTGGTGATTTTGAGACGCGCGTCGGCGCCGATGCTCATTGCTGAGATGTACAACAGTTTGGTGGCAAATCTCGGCGGTGACGAGCCTCCCTACACGCTGGAGATGGTAGGTCACATATTCATGCCCCATTCAGTGTCACATCAATGTACTTCAGTGTACATCGACGTTCTCCTCATTTCACCCACTCTCTCGTCCACCGACCGGTCGAGAGAGTGTGAGAAATGAAGAGTACATCAACGTACATTGACACATGATTCCAAACCTACTGACCAGGGTTAGAGCGAGAGAGTGTACAAAAGTGATAGAGTCCCTCTCGATT
The DNA here is from genome assembly GCA_036245785.1 of Pristionchus fissidentatus. NCBI lineage: Eukaryota > Metazoa > Nematoda > Chromadorea > Rhabditida > Neodiplogasteridae > Pristionchus > Pristionchus fissidentatus. The sequence goes on along the minus strand of BTSY01000005.1, from coordinate 32,615,547 downwards.
TCACACGCTCTCTCACTCCAAAGGCCTTTCTGGAAGATTGACCGGCCTGTGGAATGATGTTTTGATGAACACTGAATCCCACACTACGGTAAATATGTTGAATTAACAAGCAGAAATTACAACTGTAACGCGCATTTGCTTGCATTTTTCCTTGTGTTTTACACATTCAATGTATATTGATATTCAGCTGCGTGAGCTATACGATCTTCTCTTTCCTCATCTTGGCCTGTACTTTGCCGGAGGGTGCATCATGATGATTATGGTAAACCTATATCCCACAGACACTGAAATCTTACCGGCATTGCGGAAAATCGGAAGAAAATTTTTCCATGTTTTCTCCTTATTATCACCGTCATGCCTGAAAGAAAAAAGATAATTATCGTGAAGTAGCACCAAATTCAGAACCAACTCGTCGACCCCAGCCTGCCTGCTGAAGAAAAGGAGAAGCGGAAGGAGGTCGAGTTGGCCAAAGTGCGAATTTCAAACACAGAGTTTTACAAAATATGATTGAACTTTTTTCGCTCATTGTCAGAGCTATACTAATAATAACTACGAAGGTTCTCGCCGCTCTCCGTGACGTTGCTGAGTATGACACCAAGAACAAGCAATCGACGAGAAATCTCCAGTGGAGAGATGACTGATAATCATTTGATTTTTCAAAATAATTTTATAAATAAATTAGTAAGGAGATGTCCTCGATTAAAGATCTGAACAATCAAACTAAATATTTCCTTGATCATTTCTGCAAAAGCTAATGTCGCAGTTCTCTGATTTATTTCAAGACGAATACGATGCGATAAATGCTGAAAATCATGAGAATTCCAGAGAAAATATGTGAAATGACATGACAATATAATGAGCTGGCACATAATTGGAGGAATGTCTTTCTAGAAAGTAAACGTCCTCACGGCCTCTATTGAGCAATATTGCAAAAAGAGAAATGGGCCGCTGTTCGGAGTGCGGAGAGAATGAAGAGTGAGCGGGAATGCGTAGTTACAATTCCAACTCACCATTACTTGCGATAATTGTTGTTATTCGCGGAAGGCAACTGACCGACTCGCACCCCTCAATTGTGTACAATTATGTTCTCACGCATGGCTGGCCACACTGCCGCCAATCCTGTAGGAAGTGTGACTTTTAGGTTCTCTACGGTCTCGCGCGTGGATTATTGCTGTCTGAGTAAATCACACACTCACAGCCGGGCACCCATTCCCAGCGCCGACCGCGCAACCCCCCGCCACACACACAGAGTGAGGGGGGGAAGAGTGAGGGAGGGACACAGGGAGAAACATCGATATGTTTCAATAAAGTATCAAGAATAAGAGCATTACCTTGGGTGGGAGAGGTGGAGGCACACACTCACAGCCGGGCACCCATTCCCATCAATCGTAATCAATCGTAATCAATCTCACAATCAATCGTAAATGAATTTAAATATCCAAAAGTTGTAAAGGCAATGTCTAATGATTCTGATAGACTGATCACTGGTATATGAGGCTGTTTGCGTAAGGATCAACAACTTGACTGAAGGACCTCGTACATCGACTTTCTGGAAAGCAAAGAAACTGGCGTTTTCGAGGGTGCTGATCATCATGGTGACAATCATTTTTCATTTTACTCATCGGCGGAAGCGTACTGTAACTACCGTTTTTGAGGCTACATCGCCATATCTCACGAACCTGTAAGCGGTTTTGCATGAAAATTTTTTTCTAGGGGTGTTTTCACTCGCTCATAACGATGTAATATTCAAATTAAATAAATGTTATACCCGCCGAATTTCGAAAAAGTCTTTTGGAATACCTTCAGTTAGTATCGTGATTAACATGAATAGAAAGATGCGCCATGTTCTCAGCTTTCAGAATCGTATGCTACATGCATAGTTCAGAGGTACCGTTTTACCACTTCATGACCATTTTAATCGCCCATTTCTCCGTTAATTGACCACACCGTTGGTCGCACAATGAGAATGAGAGTGAGAAATTCCAGACTGACAATAGAAAATGTCATTTTGCGATGTCATTTCTATTCAAAAGCCAATAATTGCGGTCAAATAACGGAGAAATGGGCGACTAAAATGGTCATGAGGTGGTAAAACGGTACCTCTGAACTATGCATGTAGCATACGATTCTGGAAGTTGAGAACTTCATCACGATACTAACTGAAGGTATTCCAAAAGACTTTTTCGAAATTCGGCGGGTATAACATTTATTTAATTTGAATATTACATCGTTATGAGCGAGTGAAAACACCCCTAGAAATTTTTTTTCATGCAAAACCGCTCACAGGTTCGTGAGATATGGCGATGTAGCCTCAAAAACGGTAGTTACAGTACGCTTCAGCCGATGAGAAAAATGAAAAATGATTGGCACCATGATGATCAGCACCCTCGAAAACGTAAGTTCCCTAATTTTGAGCTTACATTTCATTTTCAGTGTACATCGTTTTTATTGATTCTTACGCAAACAGCCTCATATAATTCCAGGTCGATTGAGAGGTCAACAATCTCCGAAAGGAATTTTATTTCGGGACAAATTGTGTCGAGTTTGAACTAAATATCAAATGAAAGGTGGGCATTTGTATTCTATCCACAATGCGTTTGCTGTTTAATCATACGTGTTTTCAACCGATTCTTTGCCATTATCTCTATGCAAAAGACTATTATAACTATACTTGAAGCCTTGAGAGGACGACAATCTAAAAGAGAAAAAAATATACAACTAGTTGTACATATATGAATTCCATAAGAGGCTAAAAGTACATGCTCGACCTGATGTAAAACGTTTTCTGTGGTAATGAAGAATTAATCTCTTCGCAATAAAAACACTTGAGCACTGTGTGTAAAGTGTGATAGGCGATTACACAAGTGCCTCGCTCTTGTATGCACTAATTAGCTCCTTATGATATGCAAAACAAAAAGTAACATGTGTAGACACCTATTGTACCGCTTTTTTTGTTTATACACTTTCTGTGATATATGCAGACCGCTGCGGACGCGACTGCCGACCAGGCTTACATCTCTGCCGCGGTTGCAAATTGCCCCAAGACGTGCGGATTCTGCTGCATGACGCCCAAGTACGCAAGAACGCCGATGGTTTGTATGTGTCGGAAAAAAACACGCAAATAAAGCGGCAAAAGTCAATATCGACACGAATGAGCTGCAGCTCACGTGCTTAGCAACACTGTGAACATACAAATATAATTTAGTGCGGTTTCGAATGGGTTGGACATTTTGAACAACACTGGTTTCGCAAGGTTGATTTGAAAATTTTTTCCTCCATCTATAGATCCCTCGATCAACTGCGAGAACGTCACACCGGAAATGTGCAAGGACTCCAAGTGGTGAGACACGATTGCAGCAAACTGTCCCAACAAGTGAGACTAATCTTTATTTATTGTAAAGAATATACAAGTCGTTCTGTGCGCTAGGCATACGAAGGGCCATCACGAATTTCACTGCTATGTCAGCGCAATGCGCTCGTCAATGCTGTTTGGTGCATACGACCGACATTATCTGTCGTGTGCTCAAATCTACGAGGAATGAGAGCGCGTGGTATGCGCTTGGATATTGTATCGGCATAGGTTAGTGTTCCTTGTACGGTCGTGTTTCGAGCTTCTTACATATTCCCTGATATCAATCTGAGTCTATCAGGTGCGGTTTCTGTCTGGATCTGCAAAAAGTCGTCGATGGCAACGTTAGCAAGAGCCAACTGAAAGAGGACCTGTCGATCAATTATGTTTCATGCAGTTCAGATGTCTTATATTTTATCGAGTAAATTATCTTTTCTCATACCATAACTGTATTATGCCGATTACAAATTTATGTGATATGCATTGCCGATCAGTTTTTATCACTTTATCACCCTCGTCTTCTCTCTAAAAGGGGGCGGAGCCATCTTTTCTATAAAAGGGGGCGGGGCTAAAAGGGGCGGGGCTACTGCTGCTGTTGCTGCAGGTTGAGCTGCTGTCTCGGTCCTCCCTGCAGCAGATCGGCGACCGACGACGGCTGAGATCCGAGCTGAAAGAGATCAAAGATCAAAAAGTTAATGATGACAACAATAAAAGAGGAATGAATGGAGCTTGAAACTCTACTATCAGGGATCAAAGATCAGAAGTCAAAAAAAAAATTTAAATCAATTGATACAAGTACAAGAGATGACGCATGAATGATGAGCTTGACAGTCGAAGTTCAGAGGTGAAATGTCAAAGATCAAAGAATAGAGATCAAAGATCAACTCTCGCCTCTCTGAGCTCCGTGTAGTACCACTGCGAGACGACGATGCCGTCCTCGATATGACTGCAACATTATTGATTAATCACTTACTACATTAGTCCGATACTGCCGTAATCTAAAGCTACGAATACTATAAAGCATCCATAATTCAATGCTACAGTAGTCCAGAGCTACCGTAATCCAGAGCTACAGTACTCCAAAGCTACCGTAATCCACTTCCTAGAGATGGTCAGCTTCTGCAGCGGCAGCTTGGATCGATCGACGCCACGCGCACGGGGCTGAAAAATCAATTAGTTTGGATTACGGCATCCACATCTCACGCGTACCGTGCGTGCGCTGGCGCGTCCGGCGCGGCTCTCCTCCGTCTTAGATGATCCACGCGAGCCGGACGTCGACTGGTCCGCGGGCTGCGGCTTGAGATCAAAGATTATATTCTGCTACCGTACCCTGGTACAGAATCCCACTCTCTCTATACCGTACCTTCTCCTGTTGTTTGAAGGGTTTTCTGGGAAGTCTCTTGGGCGGAACGGGAGGCGGAGGTGCAGCAGGACCCTTCTTCTGCTGCTGCGGCTGCTGAAGTTTTGGATCTGCTGCAGGCTTGCCGGGCTGCTGCTACAAAGTTAAAAGATCAAAGATCGGAGACAAAAGAATACCTTTTTCTGTGCATGTTTCTTGTTCGCCTTCTTCGAGGGATCGTCTGAAGACGAAGATTGCGTGTTGTTCGTCTACAAAATTGATATTGCCGATTTCGATACCGTAATCAGTCGCTTGGCTACTGTAATCATCAGCACGGCTACCATAATATAAAGTACATGTTACCTGGATTCCGGCCTTCTTTAGCGACTTGTTATGGCTGTTTCGCTTTCTGGCCAGGCGCGCGTCGGAGGAATTACCACTTTTGCTGGTCGATTTAGACTTCTTCTTTGAGCCCGATGACGGACCCGATTTGCCACTCTTGGTGGAGGATACTGTAAGAGAATACGGTAGTTGGAGTAATTATGGTATTATGGAGGGATGATTGCTCACCACTCGAGGGCGTCTTGGTGGGTCTCTTCTCGGCCGGCACTCTCTGCAGGGATCTGGGTGGCGCCGACTTGGCGCCGCCGGGTCCCGGGGACGCCGGAGTCTTGACGGGAGCGCCTGATGTGGATTACGGTACTTCTGACAACTTCATGGCTATCGTACCCTTGCCAGGAGCCGCAATTCGCTTGGCGGACCCACTCTTGGACGGAGTGCCGGGCTTCTTGCCTCCCGCACCAGCCTTGCCAGCCTGAATGGGTTACTGCAATCATACGAGATACGATAGAAATGTAGTTAGCTGGCGGTAGCGAATGGGCTGGGCATACTGTATTCGTCTTTTCAGAGATAGGGATACAGTAGCTCTCACCGGAACTGCTGGCTTCTTGCCGCCTTTCTTGCTCTTGTCACTTGCCTTGGCTCCCTTGAGCTGGAAAGTCAATATGTGATGCCGTAGTCAGGCAAAGATACAGTAACCCGAGCTAAAGATAATGTATCCCGGTTTTGCACTAACAGATTTCTTGCTCTTGTTCGCCTTCTTCTTGGAACAGCAACCCATGGCTTGTTGTTAGCTGGAATTTGGACAGGTTACGGTGGTTGGATACGGTATCTAGGATCAGAAGGGGTAGGGTCTCCTCCACAATCTGCAAACGAACCTTGGAGCTCGGGGTGAAGAACCGCTCACGACGAGAGGAAAAAGCGAAAATGGGTGGAAAGTGGAATGGAGAGACGAAAAGTGGAGAAAAGGTTGATTGAGAAAAACAACACGTGCAGACTCTTTCAATTCGTCCAGTCTATATTTTGACAAAGAACTTTGTTCACCCTATGCAGATTGACAATTTGGGAGGGTAACAATTCGGCAACCGACATTACGGCAACATCATATAACTTTTCTCAAATTGATGTTGGTTATTTGCTAACATTCATCGATTCCGCTTGTTGCTGTATTTTACGAGAGGTATCACGAGAGATTGCAGGAAATAATAGCCATTTCGGAACAATTTTCAAAAAAATATTTTTGATTTCGATCATGATCGAATCTGATCGAAAAAGTGATTTTTAAAATTTTCCAAAAATTGTGAGATGTCTAAAATGCCAGAACAAGCGGAATTTTATTTCAAAATATGAAAGAGCTCGTCAAATACTGTCTAGAAAAAAATTAATAAAAAATAAAAAGGGTCCACTTTAAGTCGAAAATCACCTTAGAATGTGAAAAATCGAGAAAAGTCCGAAAATCAAGTTGGTGAAAACCGTCCCAAAAATGTTGTAGTATGTGTCGTTGGTATCTAGTAGTTCAGCAAAAATAGTTTCAGTGCATGTCGCCGTCTCATAAACAAGTGACAATTGAATACTCATGAAAACTTCTCATGAACGAATACAGACATTTTTATGAGTCGCTGCAAGCTCTTAACGAAATATATACGGGCTGAAACTATTTTTGCTGAACTACTAGATACCAACGACACATACTACAACATTTTTGGGACGGTTTTCACCAACTCGATTTTCGGACTTTTCTCGATTTTTCACATTCTAAGGTGATTTTCGACTTAAAATGGACCCCTTTTTATTTTTTAAAATTTTTTTCTAGACAGTATTTGACGAGCTCTTTCATATTTTGAAATAAAATTCCGCTTGTTCTGGCATTTTAGACATCTCACAATTTTTGGAAAATTTCAAAAATCATTTTTTCGACCAGAATTTTTTTCCTTTCAGTTTTTCAGGCTCGTTTTCAATATATAAAATGTTCACTGAATTATTCTACAATTTTTAAGCCCAATGCCAGCGTTCTAGGTCAAGTATGAGCTGAGTTATGACGATTCCGGCATTGGAACCGGCAATTTCCTAAAAGCCGGCTCACGGACCTGGGACTGGAAATTTAAGTTCCTCGCATCCTGGGTACTCTTACATAAAAGTTTGATCGAAATCAAAAATATTTTTTTCGAAAATTGTTCCGAGTCACCTGCAATCTCTGCTGATACCTCTCTTACATACATGCGCTGAAAACAAAGCAGTGTGCGGTTTACCTGAACATCCATTTTTTTCTGAACTAAAAATGAATCGAAACGAAATATATGTACGAAGTACATATATGTACAATACACGCTATCACAGGATTCCAAAACGTGGAATGATGAATCATTCCTCTAACAACATTTCATCCCGCTCCTCTTCCTCATTTTCCTCCTTTATTTCCGTCACTTCTCTGTAAGCGCCGAGCGTCGGATTCGCGCCCATTTTGAAGTCCTGATATTATATTTTTATAATATTTTAAAATAACGATAAATTTGTCCTGATATTATATTTTTATAATATTTTAAAATAACGATAAATTTTAACGTTGTCTGATAAAACTTCTAGACTTAGACGTAGATTGCTGAGATCTCGAAACTATTTTACTTCCTGATCAACAGTGATTGTGCATTAGATTATTGCACACGGAAGATTATACGTTTGATGATTGAACTTACCGTATTTTCTTCTTTTGCCTCCTCTTCTTCCTCCTCTTCTTGTATGTTAGTAAGTGATCTAACGGGCGGTCCGCCCTGTTCCAGCAACGCCATTACCATGCGCGAAATATCCTAAAAGTTGTGATATCCGAGTGTTCCCAGCGAATCAAGTAATTTTGAAACTGTTGTTGAAAATCAATTATAATGTCTACATTTTAAGCAAACTCTATACTTATATAGCCTTTTGCTGTATAAAGAAAGAACCATGGAAAAATGGTATTTGGCAATGCTCTGTTAAATAAACGAACCCCGGAAGAGTCCCGCGAGGCCCACTTCAGTCGATCGACTAGGCTCTGTAAAAATCGGGTTAATTTTGTACAAGGATTGAAGTCACTTACTAATTATGTGGCTATCGGAAATGAACCACTTGCGACAATATTTTCTGCATTTTGTGTCATTACTATTACTATTAACCAACATTCGTCCAAAATAATAAAACATTCCGCGGCTAAACACAAATTCCGCTGGCGAGAGAGCATGGCAAAACAAGATACAAGCCAAGGTTTAGAAAGAGAGTACAAAAACCAGTAGTCCATGTCATAAACGTATCATTTTAATGTTGCAATACCTGCTGGGTGTTCCCGTAGAAGTGGAGCCCAGCCACGGATCCGGCAGAATGGAGAGATAGAGAGAGCACACCCAAACAGGAGGAGAGCGATCTACAATCCATCATCAGTCCTTCTCCTTTATTGCAATTATTATTATTATTGTAATTATTTTTATTATTGTAATTATTATTATTATTGTAATTATTTTCATTATTTTTATTATTATTATTATTGTAATTATTTTTATTATTTTTATTATCATTGTTACTGTTATTACTATGTACCTTCGTAATGCAGTCAGCCGTGTGGCGGTTGCAGTGTGAGCGTCTATCGAAGTTAGTAACTGAATAGCATGAACTTCTCCATTTATTTGTTTTTTTTTAAATTTTGGTTAAAATCGGAATTTTTTTTCGCCGTTTTCCAAAGCATTCGTTTCTCAATGGGTTTCGTGTTTCAGACACAATAGGAAATGTATTGTTCTTGAAGCTTTCCATTCCACTCCTAGTTTTCAGTCTAAGAAAATAGTCGATTCCTATCAGACATTGTGCTTTAATTTTCGCAATTTTCACAAATCCATGTGATAAATTATTCAGTGTGACGGAACAAAGAGAGCATGTAAAATGCAAGTGCAATCTCGGTTGTGTTTCAACCTTTGAATAACAGGTTTGTACAACCTCTTTGTGTGATAACGCACGTTCTCCTCTTTCTCATCCAAACCACCAAAGATCGGTATAAAATCTCGACTTCTCACTCGATTGTAAGTCGTCTCAAATAGCAGTCCCAGATATTCAATGTGGTCACTACATTAACTTGGATGACTCCTGGGGAAGAAGTAGTTCACAATTCATATATTTTTTTTCTATTCAAAGTCCGCCGCAGCGCGGAGCACATATAATATATATATTCTCAAGCAGCTCTTAGTAATGATCTTATATTTAGTAATATAATGACGCATAGTAATGGAAAAAAATAATCACATAGTATTCTATATTCATATTCTCTTGATTCAACCGCAAGTTAGATGTTAATAATGCACACTCACCCGATTGTAGGTCGTCTCAATCAGCAGCGTCAGATTAGTGAGTGGCGTGTATTTCGTGTTTCTTGTAAGTGGAATAAGCGCCGCTTGCATAGCTCGAACCTGCAAAATCGGCTCTTTATCGGCATTCTTTTACCATCAATTTGACGACGACGACGGACTACCGTCTTTGACCGCACAGAGAACAAATATGCTAGGAGAACGGTTCTCCAACGTTCTGATTCCACGCGCGAGATTGCGGAACAAGGGGAATAGAGATTGCGGAACAAGGGGTGAAGAACCGTTCTAGAAAAAGAGAAACAAGATCGCGCTCTGTGCAAGTATAATAATGATGTCTAGGTAAATCATCAAGACCAACCTCCGCCGCGCTCTTGGCCAGTCCCTCCTTCTCCCTCTCATACTTTGCCTGCATCTGTGCGTATTCCTCAGCTGCCTGAACAGCAGAAGACGCCGCGAAGTTGACGTCAATTCTGGCTGAATTAAGAAAAAGAGTTATTCATGGCCTTGTAATAATACGGTACTCTTTTCTCAAAATATACGCAAAATATCTACACTTCTAACTTCGAGGTGTGTTTCACGCGCTCGATTAAAGACTTGTACATTATCGATATTTGATCAGTTGAACTCGAATAGTGAAACAAAAAAATATTGAGATTTCGCGTGCAATACTCAAACCTGTCGGATTCTTGGCTTTGACTGCCTCAATCAGCTTTACAGTAACGAGGTAGAGGAAATCAGGCGACTCGGACTGTATACGGTAGCGGTCTGGAATATCGATTACACTGAGTGCTTCCTTCTCAGAGAAATTCGTAAAGATATTGAACACCATAAAAGAGATTATCAATCACCTATCCAAATAAACAATTTGCAACTTCTACAGCGTTTTCAGTTTTCAAAATAAATAATATGCAAATATTATTTATGGCGAAACTGACTCGATTTGCCAGCAGTCAATACTGACACCACACAATCAGTAGTGAAAATCTGCAGTCCGATTTGAGTGGAGTGAGAAGCGGAAGTGGCGATGTCTGCAATATTTTTATAGTCATTAAAGAAAAAAATGTAAAATCATTTAGACCGGACTACATTTTCGTTTTTCTTTCTTTATTCTTTTTTTTTCACTACAAAGTTTTTAACCTTCTCAAATTGGCCGTTCTGAAATGTTGAAAAATAAGAAAGCTGTCTGAAACCTATTCGTTGACTACCACATTTATAGGATAGGTGGATTCCATTTTATCTCCAGAATGGTATCCTGAATTGGAAAATGAACCTGGCAGCAGGTCAGTGAGATCGTGCGTCGGCCCATCCACATCGAGCGTTACCTCAATAATATTTGACAATGAATAATATTTGTATATAGTATTTTTAAACGGAAAATAAATAAATGAAAACCTTGTGTTTTGCTTGTCTCGCTACTGCACATGGAACAGCGATGAGGGAGAGAGGAAGCGAGCACTCGAGCATTACTGCAATTCAGAGCACTGCATTTGCATAGTTTTTTCACGAAACAGTAAGTGCCACTTCGTTTATTTCATCTTGTAAATACGGCCGTAAAGAGGTGAGTCTAGCTCAAGCTTAGTGTCCAATTACGCGAAGTGTCTTCTATTCACAGCGTTTCATCATCCCCTAAATAGGGACTCCTGCGTTTGAACGGTTTTGATGTGCAGGGTTTTCAAATCCGGGGCGGCCGAACAGTAAACAACAACAAAGGGGCGGAGACTGCTGTCTAGCGCTCTCTCGCTTTCACACGCTCTCTCGTGTTTACTAGTTTCTCTGCCGCTCTCCGCTCTCTTGCCCGCGAAAGTCGCGTGAAACGTTGTGCTATTCCGCTAACTTTCCAACCAACCTTGCATCGATTCATGGTGCACTGCCACTGTTACATGCGGGTCGATGGGCGGGAGGTCGTCGATGAAGAAAGTGAGAGGAAGGGTCGGAGCCTCGTCTCAAATAGCATTTTTCCATAATATTTTAAGAGAAGTGTTTCAAATCAGAATGAACTAGTTGAAAGTTTCCAAGCTTGCAGCTCCGCGGATAATTAGAAATGAGTCGTAATTAAATATACAAATATTATTTTAAGTAACATTTTAAATAATTCACTTACTTGTGTTATTGATCATGAACGACTTTGCACTCGTGGCAACATCAGCATTCACATTCACGTGAACATCTCGCAGGTCGGGAGGGAGTGAGAGCCTCACGGTCCAAGACGGAATGTCACCGTGCTTCGAGTAGGCTCGCTGAAGACATGCCAGTTTTTTTAATATTCTGTATTCACTCAAAGCATTATTTATCGAGCTTGATCCTGGTGGACACTAGAACACTATACTGGTAATATAATCCTGTAGTATCCCAGTTCGCCTCGAACTGGGGAAACTGCCGACAGTTTCCCTACTGGTATCCCTGTGACATCACTGGATACCATTATTATGAAATACCGGAGTAGCAGAAACATACAGTCGGGTTGTCGAACACTCCTTCGTCAAGCGTAGCGGTGAGCTCTTTCAGAACAGCTTTAGCGGTAGCAGATTCTACAATAACAAAAAAAAATGAAAATAGATTGATTTAAATCCGATTTCAGTAACAATTTATCGTAGTTCCATGAACTCTATTCAACCAGAACAATAGGGAGACAACCGATAAAAGTTTGGACGAACCCAATCCCGCTCCACTCCCTCCGAAAATGCGGATCTTCTCTTCAAACTCTGATAACTGCAATGGACCTTGTATTTTACTGTATGGCACAATACGATTTGTCTTGTCCCAGTTAACAGTTGGTGAATAGATAGGCATATTACGATTTATGAGACGGGAGAAATTATTGTGAAATCAAATACCTGCGCCTTCTTGGCGGCGTAGTCCACCGATCGATTGGGAGCGATCGGTATACGGTAGAGGGAGGGCTCGGTGCCGAGGTAGCCCACACATACTCTGTTACCGTCAGCAATGCACAACATGCTCAGGCTTTCCCTGGAATTAACCCCCCAATTAATTAAACTAAAATCACAACGGCAACAGATGAAATGAAATAATTTGCAGATTTATTTTTGGTCAGTTAGGTGTTTAAACAACTGGTGAAACATGAATTGGGGGTCATTCAAAACAGGATGAAAGTCAATTGAGTGTGCGCATATCTGTCCAATAGGAAACTTGCGCGCAAGTATGTTTCACACTCATTCAATCTTGCCGAAATTTCGAATAGATATCAATGGTAGAAAGGCAACGTGAAAATTTTTTTTAAAAATTTAAACTTTTTCACAAAACAGCGATTAACACTAATTTAGTGCATATTTTTCACAATCCCTGTCCAATACTACCATTTGTTTTTTTTTTGAAAAAAAATATTTTAATAAATGTACATTTAATATTTTTTAAAAATAATCAAGTCCCACCTCGCATCGCACAGGTCTAGATGGCAAGCGACGAACGGCGTGTGAGAAGTCCAGATGAGCACGTTGTCCCTGCGATTTGTTCATCCTTCTCTGTACACCACCCACACAGTAAATTCAAATGTAATGCTTCGGAAACTGCCTCTTTTGTCAATTCAGAGATACGGTAAAAGTGACAGGAACTCCTTTTTGCACCCCTTTCAATTAAATATTTAATAAAACACTGACTTGAGAACCAATACGGCGCCAGTGTTCGTGCTGACGATGGAGATAACGAATGATGATGGGCCTCAATCAATAGATCAATCAATACATAATTGTAGTTTCCGGGCAATATATATATATATATTTTTTTATGCATTTAAAAAAAATATTTTAAAACTTTTTTCAAATATAATAAAAGTACGACGATCGAAATCCCGATATGTTTCATCCACTTTGTTTAACCCAAAGTGATCTCACCAACTCTTTTTTTCATTTCCTCAGCTTCATATCAGTTCTTATGTAATTTTTTTTTAAATCGTTACTATTCAAGATCTATTTGTCACTCTCACCATTGTTAAAGCTTCTTAGCGCGAGTCCGATGCATTGCAGGTCGAAAGAAAAACGGAGGACTCCGTCGTTTGTGAGAGCGACCAGACGCTTTCTGGAAGTTAAGCGCGCTCATATTTGCATTTTATCATTCTTCCTTCCGTGTAATACTCATGGGCAGCAACACACATCAGTTTGATTCTCGTCGTCATGCTATTTTGGACAAATCTAAGTTAGGATTCCATTCACAGATTCGTAGGAACGTTCTCTAGAATACTGGGGAGTTCGCCCGCGTTGGAGAATCATTCTCCTAGCAAACTTGCGCTCAGTGCAGAAGATGTAACAGGTTTCAAACCTGCACAGTGCCATGATGAGCGGCTGCGTGTTATCCTCTGTGATCTGCAGTGCGACGACAACATCGCCGACCGCCACCGACCAGTCGAACTGGACAATTTATAATAAATAACAAATCTCACTTTTAAAAGTATTTTATCATGATTCTTGTCGGAAGCGGCAATGAGAAAAATAAATAAGAATACGTTTTTAATCATATAAAAAAACAAACATTTAGTTTCTTGCCTCCCACGCTGTGGCTTGCTAACTGCGAATACTTTACTGATCTGAAAAAAAGGAAAAAAACTTTGTAATTTCTCGTGCCTATCGTCTTGAGAATTGCCTTTTTCAATATTTACACAATTTTTGCCCCTTCGGGCTTTCAAAAATTGCGTACGACACCCGTGTTTCAGGGGTCGCAGCGGGCAATTGGGAAAAGTTTTCAACCAGCAATAAACGCACCTCGGCTAAGCCTCATTGGTCACGTTATCACCTCTGCGCAAAGCTGATTTGAGAGGGGAGGGGTGGGTATGCAAAGGGGACGCGCGCGTTACACCAGACGGGGTTGAGTCGACTTTGTCACAAGAAAAGAACGCTGATTGTGTTGCAGAAAATCTCTCTGGGCAAGGTGGAATTATGTTTCGCTTCAATTAGAATTCCTAAGCAAATCGTGTTGGATAATTTCACTGCTCAGTACGTGGATTAAAAAAAATATTCAAAGGAGAATAAAACCGATACTTTTACAGAACCTCTATCTTGTATACCACGCTTCCCTACCGTAACTCCCGTAATTTTAAATTATTGTATTATTGTAATCCTTCTCACTTCACGGTCGCTGACGATCCTACAACGATGGCGATCGAATTATGGCAAACGGCTACTGGACCGGGATGGAGTGAGGAGGAGAGGGCACGGGAGAGAACACACTGCTCACCTGCACTCAGAAAAAAGCCACTATGATCAGGACACAAAGTGAAAATGTTCACTTACCGGTAAGTGAAATGTCTCTTATTTCAAGTGACTTTCAGTGAACATTTTAATTGTTCACTGAAAGTCACTTGAAATAAGAGAAAAGTGAACATTTTAACTTTGTATCCTGATCCTAGTGATTTTTTTCTCAGAGTGGAATTATCAATTAGCTCACTAAAAGTAATCGTCTTTATTTAGACATTAAACGCGTTACTTCCACAGGAATCCAAACTAAAAGTTGTTCGAATAGAATAACTCGATTTCGAAGAAAAAAATTGAGCAAATCAATGTACAATATTTTCTATATTATGATATTTTTAGTTTCACCTTCGTAAATGGAGATGCTCGCTCCGATGCCCATCACTAGAAGTGATTTCATAATGCTTTCTGTAGGGACCGTGACCTGCGATACAATTAGCATTAGCATATTCATTCTCTGGGGGCTGTTTAATCTGTTTAGAAGTTGGCCATCTTTTCGTTTTTCTTTTTCGTCAGCTTTTGACTTAATCTTAATTCCTTTGCATTAGTTCGATAAAGCACGATGAAAAAGTAAGTATGCCAACGAAATCAACATAAAATATAGTGTAAGCGACTAGCAAATTCGTGTTAAAGATGGCCGAAAACTAGAAGTTGGCCATCTTCTGTTTGCACGGGCTAGACAGTGACGAGAGAGCACGGGGATCGAGGAGAGGGAAAAGTATGCATGTGTTGTTTACTTTTATTGCGAAACTCTGCGCTCTCACTTGTTTACGTGCTCTCTCGTCACTGTCTAGCCCGCGAAACAGAAGATGGCCAACTTCTAATTAAAAGTTGGCCATCTTCTAGTTTTCGGCCATCTTTAACACGAATTTGCTAGTCGCTTACATTATATTTTATGTTTATTTCTTTGACATTCTTACTCTTTCTTCGTGCTTTATCGAGCTAATGCAAAGAAATTAAGATTAAGTCAAAAATTGACGAAAAAGAAAAAAAAAGAAAAGATGGCCAACTTCTAACAGATTATACAGCCCCCTGGAAATTGTTTAGCCAATCTTTCTATGGACAAATGCTCATCTATGCTACGTATGCTTGTAATTCCCCTCCAACCGCTAAATTATTGTTTTTTTTTATTTAGAATTTTCCTTGACCAACCATAGTGTACGCCGTTTCCGGCAGTTGATGTGAGTAGAGCTGCTGCAAAAATGGCTCCTCGGAATCGGCTGCACACAGCATTAATTAAACGGCCGCTCATCATTTCAATTGCAACTCTTCTATTTTCTCGAATCGCATGAAACATTACAAAAACACAGGGCTACTTTATTTTTACATTATTTGGTGCCATTTCACTCACACAGGCTGACTTCGTACATGATGAGTACGCGTGGTGTGAGACACGCTATCGTGTTCGCCCCGTAGTTAGCAACGAACGAACCAATGCTGATCTGAACACAATATAAAACGGAGTACAAATTTTCTAGGAGAAAGGTTCTCCAAGGTTTCCTTTCAAAGAGAACATTTCTCCATTTCTACGCGCCATTCTACGCGCTCTTGTTTTGAGACCGTGCGGCAGAAGAGGCGAAGTGCAGTCTACATTTATGGACAACAAGAAGTGCAAGAGCCGGTGCAGCCTCCAAAAAGGGATAAGAAAAAGTTTCCGAAAAGGAAAAGAGTGGCCGGTTGGAGTGTCGCTTCAGTCCCCTTTCTGGAGGTTCGGAGTCGCAGCACGTACCTGCAGCACGGGCAGCCCGACTGAGTGCAGCAGCATGATGTTGTCCTGCATCATCGAGGGCGCGCCGGACGTGGGACGGGCTTGCTGCAGATAATACAAAATGAAGAAAAAGAGCTAATGTAAATAAAGATTCAATTTAGAAGAAACACGCTGCGTTATTTTTTAGTTGTATTTTGATTTTTTAGATAGTTGGTTTTCTTATAAATTCATAGGTACACGCGCTCAGTCATGAGGAACGGGTTTCCGAAAAAAAATACGCGGGAGAAGACGAGGTCATGAAACGTCGTATTTAAAGTCCAAAAATTTAAAATGCTCACAGCTTTCGGCGGCGCGACATCGATGATCACTAGATTACCATCCTCAGTGCCAACAAACACTTGATCCCGCTCGATTTCTGTAAATATTTTATGTATTAATAATTTTTCAATATTTCATTAATTTCTAATTATGAGGTGATACCTTTGCCCCCCCCCCTCTCGATCCCATCCCCGAAAGGGTACTCGGGAAACACACAATTTTTGCCCCTTCGGGCTTGCAAAAATTGCGTACGACACCCGTGTTTCAGGGGTCGCAGCGGGCAATTGGGAAAAGTTTTCAACCAGCAATAAACGCACCTCGGCTAAGCCTCATTGGTCACGTTATCGCCTCTGCGCAAAGCTGATTTGAGAGGGGAGGGGTGGGTATGCAAAGGGGACGCGCGCGTTACACCAGACGGGGTTGAGAAGGGGAGGACAGGGTGGGATGGGATAGACAAGTGTGGCGCGACTGGACAATGCGACTCGGTTATGTTTCACAGCGGGAATAAGAGGAGAACAGATTGCGTGAATCAGTCATAGTCATCTTTCGGTACTATAAATATAAAACAAATAAAAGTAAAAAAATGTGATTGAAAAACAACCTTTTGCAGTGAAAATGCGCCCGACACAAACGCAGGAGATCTTGTCGATCTTGGTATTGACGAACTCCACCAATCTAAACAGACTCATTGAGACGTCGCTGCCGAGGCTGCAATGTCACATTCGAAAGCACCCAAAAGGGTCGTATACGAGATAGTGTGCGAAAGTGAGAGGGCTGCCCGAATACAGGGCACACAAAAATGAGAGGTTTTGCTGGGTGGTGAAACAATGCGAGTGCAATTTGGTACAGGGTGTCAAGCCGTATCGCTTTTCCGACTTTGCACTCCAAATGACAATAAACACACAATTGAATGCAATTTCATTATGCAAATTGAATATAGCACCACATTTAGAACTTTAAATTGCGCAAACATCTCCAATAAGCCACTCATTGTCTATAAAACGGTGGTAAGCGCGTTAGACCCGAGGTTGAGGCGTTGGTCCATTGCAGTTTCTCTATGTTGCCATGGAAACATGGACAGGAGGGAAATTCAAGACTTGTCCTCATCACCTCCACTCCAACGAATACTCCCGTCTTTTCCAAGCTGCCGGGTTACGGTAACCCTCTCTACCGTAACCTACCGTAACTTATCGCATTCAGAATCGCATTCCTTTCCTTTTCATTTCTCCCCGTGCTACCTTCACAAGTCGTTGAAGAAATTACAATTTTATCTCTGTATCTCAAGCCCAGGAAACCGAACAGTAGGCGTGTGCAATATGGGGTATTCTTCGGTGCATCGTATAAACAATATTATATCGTAAATGTATCCGTTTGTGACTAATCTAGACCAGAGAGGCATCTATTTGTATCAATTCCGAAATACGTCTTCATTCAGCAAATAAGTTAGGTCACAATCATGGAATGGTGGTGGTGTGGTTTGGCGGGGGAGTGGGAAAAGTCGGCCGTGGTGTAGTGTGGGCGGGGGTTACGGTAGTAGTCGGCGGCCTACTCAGCCTTCTTGGCCTTTCTGTCCTTCTTCGACGAGGTGCCGCGCACTTCCTTGTCCAGGATCGACTTGTACAGACGGGAGCCGACCCATCCTGGAAAAGTCGATAATCGATAATGAAAAATCAATAATCAGTGCTTCTACAGTAATTACATCTAATATCTCTACATCAAAATGATGAATCGAAAGAGCAATTTCCATTTAAGCTCCTACTGTGCCACGTTTTATAGCGCTATTCCTCCATTTTATTATTGGAGATTAAAAGAGGAGCGTAGCGAATGGATAAAAACCAATCGATAATCTCATGGCACTACCGTGCCCCGTAAAAATCTACTTTTGGACGTGAAAATCGATAACTCAATGACTAACCGAAGACGGCGATGAGAATGATGGCGGGGATGATGAAGACGGTGTTGTCGAACGACTGTCTGAACATGTATCGATTAGCATACGGTGGTGCACGAGTTAGTTATCGATTATTCTACTGTAAGAAACAGAAATCGATTCCTGCTCACACGTGGCATTCTATCATCAATATCGTACACGTTTCAATAAACCCAAGCAAACTTTCGCAGATGATTCATCCCGCGTTCCAACAAAACATCACGAATCGGATGGAAAATCGATTTTTCATGTTTTGGGGTACCGTAGGATTGCGGTAGGAGGAAAAGATACTGTGCTCACCCGTAAGGCGACTTTCCTCCGAGCTCGACCATTTTGATGGGTACACGCGCGCTTAGTGTCGGCGATGAAACTACCTGGAACAGGGAACGATTAGCGCTGGGTCAGATAAGATTCGAGCTGGGTCAGATAAGATTCGAGCTGGGTCAGACAAGATTAGAGTTAGAGGTCAGACATGAAAAAAACACGGTTAATGAGGTCCAACCAAGCCTAGCCCAAGTTGGACAAGAATTGGAAGGTCGCCAAAAAAGAACATGCGTCTTGACGTGATATATTTTCGACACTGTGTCCCAACACCGCGGCGGAACTCATTCAAAACAAACTGCGATAATAAAGTGCGACATTCGGACAATCGTCTCTCTCTCCCCTCATTTCACGCACTTTCACACATCGATCGGGAGAATCCCCGGTATAGTGAGGACAATTAGGAGACAATTACCTAAATTTCGCATTCTGCAAGATACCAAGCCAAAGGAGGAAATGATAGAATTCACAGATAAGTTAGGCACAGTCTTCCTGGTCAGCGGAGGAGAAAAGGCTAGGTGGGGCAGAGAGGGGAGGGGAGGGAGTGAGGGGATTATGTAAACATTGTTTTGTATTATGACACGTGAGCTACGGCGCGAAACTACGTGGCAATTGAGGGAAAAGAGGAGGCAAATGAGGGGGAGAATACAAAAAGGAGTTGCAAGCGACAAATTGACGTGGCGTCGAATCAACAATAGGAGCGGGGAGGGGGGGGAATCAGTTATCCGCTGAATTTATCTACCCCCCCCCCCCACCAAGTACTGTTACTTTCTTATCGGGGAAATGTCGTGCAATTGGGATCTATCCAAATTGGGATAAAGGAGTAGGAGAAATCAAAAAGAGATTGAGAATTGTGAGCAGAATGAGGAAAATAATGAGGACAGGAGGAGAAAAGAATGGACGAGATGGGGGATGGAAAGGAAGAGCTATCTCTCCCTCTCCTCTCCTCTCCTCCTCTCCCTCCAACAAAGCGTGCCGCGAGGCCAGCCCCGCCTCCACCCGCTAAACACAGGAAGTGTGCGCGCGGAAAACCCCTCTAATTAGCGCTACAGAACTGCAAATCGATACAATACGGCATGTGAACGCTTCAGAATTACCTTGGCTTCGACACTACAGAAACACGAGCGAAATTGACAGAAAACGCGTGATTTTGGTGGATTTACTGTGGTTAGCGGGCACTCGAACTGCAAGCCGGGTGCTAGAGACCGGGCTAGAGTGAAGGGAGGAGCAGGAATAGATAGAGGGGAGATTATAGCCGCCTGGTTTGCGTGACATAGACATTGACTCATTACGCGATTGCAATTAGCAACAGTAATGGGGAGAGAGTGGAAACAAGATGGGGAAAGAGGGGGAACCGACCTCTCCGGAGAGCGAAAACCGTGCGAAATGTCGCTTTCAAACTGCGCGAGTTTATGGAAATGTCGTAGGCAAATCAACGGATATTCTTTATTCAATTTACGGGCAGTGCTCACAACAAGATTATGCTAAAAAAGGGGGAGGGAGAGAAACGAGATCAAAAAGTGAGAGAAAATATTTGAGAAGGGTTACAAGAGTTGGGCTACCGGTGGGCGTTGCCAGATATGAGATCAAGGGAAAAGAGAGAAAGAGAGATCGGGTTGACTTGGCAAAATGGGACCCTCTCAAGATCGCGTGCTCTCTCGTCGCGCAGAGCGGACGATGGAGTGTGCGAAATGAGGAGAGGCGAGAGAAAGAGGGGACGGCTTTTCACAATTGTACATAAAAACGCGTCTACAAACTTTGCAAAAATTCTTCGAAAGTTCTGGAAAATTGTGAAAAGCCGGCCTCTCCCTGTGGATGCTGCAAATATCTATCTATGACTGAGAGTAAAAAGGCAAGAAATACGTAGGGTGCGTGAAAGATTCGATAAAATAACGGATATCACAATGCAACATCGAAATCGCGAAAATAACGGGGAATATTGCATAAGGGAATAACTACACCAACTGAGCGAACCTAATGAAGAGTAGAGAGCAATTGTCTAAAAAGAGGGAGATGGTAATTAATTAAAATAAATAAAAATATTTAATTCTTGGTCTCCTCCTCCTCGTCTTCGTTTATTCTGCCGTTCAACTGAAAAATAAAGAATATATTTCGAACTGGTCGTCGCATGCTTAAGATGTAAATTTACAGATTACACATGAGATCAAATTTGCCGGGAGACCGTCATCTAACGGTTTCTTAGAGAGCAGTTCTCCAACCCTCCTTCCACACGCTCCCTGGTTTCAGTGATCAAAAGGGAGACCGCGTGGAATGATGATGTTGGAGAACCGCTATCTAACAATAGTACGAAAGGGACTCTCGGAGAACTGTTATCCTAGCTAGATAACGGTTTTGCGCTCTGCGTAATTATGCATCCATTCATTTTCTTATTCCACCTTGTAATAACTGGCGACGATGTCCTTCCAATCAATCGCAGTCTCGATGTTCCATGTGGACGACGCGCCCATCTCCACCGTCTCCCCCGTGTGGACGGCGTCTGAATACGGTAGATTATCGAATGATCAATTGATCGATCGAATTTTATTTATCGTGCATTTTGATAACGGATAGCTATTTTGCTCGAAAATTTCCAATCCTAGCTATACAGCAGGAATCAGACGTCGCCTGCTTTCTCATGGATATTTGCTAATTTGCAAACTTTCCCGATGTATGTAACTGAGTTTTAATGATCGATGATACAGATCAAATACCAAAGATCAAAGACCACTACCCACCATCGCCCTCTCCCCTCATCGTTGGACTGTTCCTTCCTCCCGCCTGTCCTCCTCCCATGGAGAACGCGTCGATATTCTCCTCGTACCGTAGGTCCATCTGCGCCTTCTCCGTGCAGCAGTGTACTGTAATTGGTTAATGATTCAGATTTAGAGAATTTTTTAGTTTTACTTTTTTAAACATAAAGAAAGATGAGTTATTGTAATATTGAGTTATTGTAAACAGTCTATTTGAATATTGAATCCTAAGTTCCGAAAATTGATTTCTCGAAATGTTTTTCCTTTTTCTGTGCAGAATGAAACACATCTCGGGTCTTATGATTTTTGCTACTCATTTCACTCTCTCTCCTTCTCTGAGTTTTGCGAAACATTAGTCTTAATTGTTTCACGAAACGCCACATTCACTTACACCGATTCCTCCACATCACTTTGAGCACGACCAGTAGCTTGGTGAGCATGTTGATGGGAGAGGGAGTAGCCGCACGCTTGTTCATCTGACGAATGAGAATGGCACGACCGAACTTCCACTCCTGAAGTGGAGAGAGATCAAAGATCACTTGCAAATGAATCGATAATCCCGTAGCAAAATACGGTTTAATTTTTTTTGTGTATGCACGTATATGCACGTATGTGTTAAGGTTTCTAGGGCATGTTACTTCGTGCGGCACAAACCTTATCAGACTGTGCTTGAATCCGCTGATATGTGTCGGACATCCTGTAAATATTAAAAGATATTTCGTTAAGTTTACCTTTGTTTGAAACTGTAAGTTGAGCATTTTGTCATTTATTTACATACTCGTAATGTGTTTCACGGTTGATATGAACGTCTTTTCCACTAATACGGCTGATACGAGAGCATCTGCCGTTACATTTTGAAGATTATTATACATTAATGCTTTACGAGTTACACTTTTAATAAATTTTTAAGAACTTACCTGTTGACATTTTAAAAAAAGAAGCTTACATAGCAATCAACAAGTTGATGAGCACAATGAGCGTCACCATCATGTAGATTCCGAAGATCAGCTTGAGTATGATCTTGGAGAACTCGGGCACGAGATGGAGAGGAGGCATCGAATCGGGCTGGGAACAAAGATATTTAAAATATTTCGAATTTATTCTTTTAATCGAATGTTAAATTGTCTTGAGGGTGCTAATGTCGCACCCAGAATTTGGGGTTCAATCCTCTAGAAACGAATAGTTAGACTATTTATTCGAATATAATCTTTTTTCGTATTGCTTCTTGTTAGTGTAGTAGCTTTGCATGAACGACATGAATGTTGCATCCTTACCTCGACCAATCCGAAGAGCGAGAAGAACAACATCTCAAGAGTCTGCTCCGGAGACGACAGTCGCATCAGCTCAGCAGAGTCCTCGTCCACCGGTTGATAGGCCGGCTGTAATAGGCTATGCTCAGCTACTGACTTCCTCAGAAAAAAATTTACCAAATGCTTCGAAGGGGATAAAGCGAAAAACTGCGCAGTTTTGTACTAAGCCGAACTCCAAATGTTGAAATGTCAATTCATGGAACATTCAATAACTTACCTGAAAGATGGAAGTAACGTGCAGGGTGAATCCGGCGACGAACAGCATCAGAATCACCAGGAACCGCGTGAGATCGTACATGAGATCACTGAAAAATTGATTCGAAATGATTATTTTCCTAAAATATGTGCCCAAGAAACACTTAACTAGTAAGCTACAATATTTGTTAAATAATATTTAAATATATCGATTTTACGAGATTTGTTTGAGTTATCCAAAGTATTTTTTTAAAATAATTATCCCATTATCCGTACCGGATAATGATGGCCCAGGGTCCGAAGAGGTGGTGCACGGTGAGGAAATCGAGGAATTCAACGAACGCGAAGAGAAGAGCAAAGGCGAAGAGTTGGTTCTGTAAACAGGTTCTTCAGCAATCTCCGAAGGTTTCACTTGTGCCTCTCACTGTAAAACTGAAGAGTGCTATTAGGGGCTCAATGGAAAGAGATAGATGCAGGTAATAACCTTGAGATACAGCATGGTCCTGGCGAAGTGCAGCTTCTCCTCATTATCCATCTAAATATTTTTTAAGCTCTAGAATGCGTCATTGTCACACTCTATCTTCTTTCAAAATAATAGGTAACGTCCGAGTGTTATTGAATGAAAGTAAAGAAAGCAAATGTGCACAGCTTGTGGACATGATTTTTTATTGATTTTCCCACTTGCCTGGGGAAAGAAAAGGTACGGCAGCAGGAAAGCGAGAACGTGTACAGCTATTGCAGCTGCAGCTAGAATGAGAATGAGAACCTGAAAAAAACTCATTTTCCAATCCAATAATTTCTACCGTACTTGAGGGTTGACATATTTTTGCCCCTTCGGGCTTGCAAAAATTGCGTACGACACCCGTGTTTCAGGGGTCGCAGCGGGCAATTGGGAAAAGTTTTCAACCAGCAATAAACGCACCTCGGCTAAGCCTCATTGGTCACGTTATCGCCTCTGCGCAAAGCTGATTTGAGAGGGGAGGGAAGGGTACGCAAAGGGGACGCGCGCGTTATACCAGACGGGATTGACATAACGTGGTTAGGGGGGGAGGGGTGGGCTAAGCAATGTGGTGTTCACCGAGAATCAGTTTTGTTTCAGTGTGTAAAAAAGGCGAACACATTGTGAAACCTTTCTTCTGAGTTCACTCAGTCTGAGTTCACTCAGTCACTCTATAATAAATAAAAACTCAATTTGCTGTATTATTCCGATCCTCTATGAAAGAGTAACAATTGTTTCTATAGATGCATTGCCATGAATTGTGATTGACAGATAGTGAAGTAACATGTGCGTGTAAGAGTTAGACTGTTTTTCACACACTCTCTCTCACTGCTTCCCCTTTCTGCAGGGTGGGGAATTTACCTACCTTGACAATGCCCAGCCCCGAGCCCCCTCCAACATTCGTCAACTCCGACACGAGATTGCCACTCAGCCAGAGAAGCAACAGCCTGAAAGCACAATTTTTAAAACTACTAATTTGAAAAATTTTTTCTAATATTTTTTAAAGCCGATTTTCGAGTACGGCTTGAATACGTTCGCTTGAAAGACGCCTATGTTTCAGCCGAATGGCTTATTTTTTTGCATTTCTCCACTTTTTGATTTTTTATCTCCGAATAGGACAACTCCGAATAGGCGGGAGCTCTAATGAGTTTTCTTATTTTATTGGATCTATCATAAGCCACTTTCCCATGTTTTTGATTTTGTATTTATGCGTCTGTGCTGCATAGACTATGCAACTCACATAAACACATATAATAATAATTACTATAAACAATGCTCACCATTCAACGGGATTGGGCATGACAGACGTTACTTCGTACATCTTGTGCGTGATGTTAAGCACGACGGTTGTTAGCTGAACATTCTAATTGTTTTGGCATCATTGAAATATTTTGCAGAAGTTCTTTCGCTGGTTCCAACCCTGACTTCCAAACATTTTTCCGTCGTTCGCTACAAAAGGAGACAGAAACAATTCGATTCATTCAGCTCTGTGTCGCAATGTTTCCTCTTTACATATTTACATATTTATCCTGACATCAAGGCAAGGGCCTGCAGGAGGTATCATTCGGGGGCAGAGGTGGTCGGGATCTTCGAATTCGAGGCAACTGGGTCAAGGGAATGGATCTTGCTTGGCTTCTTTGGTCAACTGAAGTGTCGATCTTGGACGATAGACATTGAGCGTAGAAGTAGATCTTCCAGCAACCAGTAACGTCCTGACTAGCGTGTATCAACCTAAGTGGGAACTCACGTCGTAGTCTCGTCGACTGGGCCTTTCTTGAAAGTTGGCGACTTGAATTAGATGTAGGCGATCCGGGTCCTCTTCTCGAAGTGGTACCAAGTGGGCGATATACTTGCCGGGTTGCCCAAGCTGACTGGCAAGGATTCTCCAAACTGAGGAGGGAGAGGAGCGGGGAGACTGTCGACCGCCCGTCACGAGGCACAGAATGAAGAATGTTTCCTCTTTACATATTTACATATTTATCTTTACATATTTACATATTCATAGTCCGAATTAATCCCTCTACGGGGGATTAATTCGGACTATGAAGTAAGGTAAAGAAGTTAATAAAGATGAAGTTCTAACGAGTATCGTGAAGTAGATGTGCGAGACGATGTGGCAGACGAACTTGATGATGGGAGCGCGTCCGATACGAGAGTCGAGAGGAAGGGAGAAGTAGAACCTACAAAAATAGTGAATGTTTCCCGATTCGACTACGGATACTGAACCGGCAACACTAGAATGTGCAGCGAGTTGACTTGACATCATTGCTGGTTTTTTTTTGATAAATCGAATTTCGGCTCTCCTCAATAAAGTCATTTGTAGCACGTCCGGAATGCATCGCAATAACTGTGTGAAATCAACCACTAGATGATTTGCAAAATAGTATTTTTTTTAAATTACCACGCGGGCGGACAAAGCAGCACTAGCAGGGTGAAGGCGACAGTCTTTCCGAACGACCAGTCCACTCTCGCCGTCCAGATCTCCGTGAGGTAGCGCTGCACCGACGCGTAAGAGACGACCTCTTTCTGCAGAGATCATAGATCTTTTGTCGCGACTAGACTTTGAAAGGTAACGATAAATAACAAAGCAACTAGTTGCGTAAGAGATTGGCGGAATTCACATTTTCTCCGTTTATTCTCCGCATAACCGGTTTCGCGGGTAGTTTTTTTTTTCGCGGGGCGTAAGCGGGATTTTGGAAGAAGGAGAAGGAATCTGGAGTTCATCAATTGGTACAAAATGTCTCAGAAGATGCTTCATGTGATTACCTATCATCTTGTCTCTCATACAGTTGGTACTTCACACCACACCTGAGCTTATACGGTTTCTTTAGACGATGATTACGGTAGTTTGGACCCTTTTGACTATATTTCGGAAGAAAACACAAAAAAATCTTATATCCGGCCGCATATTGGTTTTCTGGTTGTTTCAGATTCTGGAATTTCGAGGGGGGTTATAAATATGCTGACGATCGCTACCGTAATCGTCGAATGAGGAAATCGAAATAACTCGAACACCCGATGAGCGATAGAGCGACTGCTAGTGAGAAAGAACAATTGGGATACCCCACAGAACAGACAGATTTGTTGACTATCAGCTTTTCTAATGTGCAAGAGACTTGACAACGTTACTTCCGGTCGACTTCAGCCTGAAACATAAAACTCTATACAAATCGGAGATAACAGATGTGAGCCTTGAAATATGTGAATATCATTTTTTATAAATAAATATAAATATATTAAAATCTAACCGCCCAAATTTCAACCCACATTGGTAATCTTGGAATCGGCGTATGTAGGCGATACGAACTTCAGATTTAGCACCTACTTAGGCAACCCACCAACTCCGGGCGCCGACATGGTAAGAAATGAGGGAGGAATAATAATATTCTCCTCTTATTTCATGATTATCATAAATCAGTCCACAACTATCACTATGCTAAACAACTACCCGCGGAATTTTTAGCAACTACCCGCGTAATTCGCAACTACCCGCCAACCGCTCCGTATATTGAAAATGAGACGGAATAAACGGGTAGTTGTTCCGCCTTTCAAAGTCTAGTCGCGACAGACAAAATATTTCTTATCTATAATGGTGATTGTCATTGTTTTAAAGCGTGGATATGTGATGGTCTTTGTTATATGGGGCAGTGAATATTGGGCGCAAAATGTTACCTGCTCATTCTCGATCAACACATCCAGCAACGGCTTGCCCCTGTTGTCGCGGGCCTTGAGCAGAATGGCCGGGTTGTATTCTGCAGTGAGAAATTTATTTCTGGCTTCTTCCAGTTCACAATCCTGATCTCTTTTTTTTCTTTGAGTTCAGATAGTGAGAAGTACCCAAGAGCTATGTTCACATTTATCGGTATGTCATCAGACCTTGCGCAGTTCGGTATTAGGTTTCACAGTTTGCATATTCGTCCGGACTAGATAAGAGAAGCGCTGCGTCCGCAATAGTTCATTGCGAAAAAATTGTAACAAACCAAAATACATATACTCAATTGTATCTATGCTCGCAGTTTTGGAAAGAAATCCGTGAAAAGCCATTTTCCGAGTACATATAAGAAATTAGTGTTCGAAGTTTAGACATAACCAATGAGAGTTTCAAGAATATTGGACATCTAAAAAAAATTTCTGCAAGGTATGTTTGGTGTGCACTCAGCCTCTAGTGATGTGTTTTACTGTGGACACAACTTGTAGCTTTCGCGAAACGGAGTAGTCTCAATTTGTTCGATAGTTTCAAAAACAATATTATGAATATAATGCAATCAAATTATTAAAATATTTTAAAAAAGATCTTACTCGATGCAGTGATGGAAAGCAACTCGACGGCCATGTTCTCCGAAAAGACAGACACGTTCTGCAGGTCTTTCGCGCGCTCCTGAAATACGCTTTTTCAAATCAAAATACTATATGATATTATTCTTGTCGTTGCAATGTTTTTGCTCTTCACTGTTCAAAACTTTAAAACTTGCGTATTCAAGCTATCTGGGATCAGGCGGACATAAGCTTCGCGATGAAGCTTTTATTTTCTTTCTGATAGCAAGTGAAAGACAGAGTTGTTCGAAAGAAAAAAAAATCGGTATCAGTAATCGCATACCTTCTCCTTCTCACTCATCTCCCTGTACAGACTGGACAGCTTCACCGCCGTGTCAATGGGCGCCGGCGACTGCAGAATGAACTCTTTGAGAGGGTCGTTGTCGTTGCTCTTGCCGCAGACCTGACGATTAAAAATAATTAATTTAGATTTAAGGATGCTTTAGAACATCCCGGCTGCAACACATCATCTACTCAGTGAAGGAATGACATCACAGTAGAGCAATAAATTCCTCGGTGAAAAGTCTACGTTTCTCTTGTTTCAAAAACGAAAGTTCGAGGCGAATTTCAAATCACACAATATGTAATGCACGACAGTCAAAAGCTGCGGAGCTAAATGGCCCTAATGGACAACAAAAGCCTGTCTGACCATAAGGTCGAAGATGAACTTCCGATCGTCCATAAGCTGATGCGTATCATGTTTGTGCTTGAGTAGGAATCTAAACACATTATTTATTAGTTATTGTGCACAAGAAATAGGGATGGCTTCGTGGGAAAAATGACCGATTCAGGTCCTGACAAAGTGGAAAATGATTCCCATTATTTCCTGGTTAGAGGGAGAAATGAGATGGGATCATTCTTGGGAAGCAGGATTCCTGAAACTGGCAGGAATCCTGCTTGGCACAGGATTCCTGACATGGGATTTCTATAATTTTGGTGTATTTTTAACACTGAGCCAACACAAACATAGATTAATAGTCTTAATAGTGAAATTCTCGGAATTCCGCTTCAGAACAATTTTTTTTCTCAAATCCATGTTTCGGTTATTTTACACTGCATGTTAGAAGACACTGAAAATAGCGCTAGCTGAAAGTTGGGCTTAATTTAGAATATCTGGACGAGGACGAATACTGTAGAATCGTTTAAAAACTTGCAAAACAAAAAGTTTAGGAAGAATTCGAACCGCCGCTATGCGAATGAAATACAGAAACAATACACTAATCAGTCAGATGGTGAATAGCTCTCCTTGCACCCCCATCATTTCTAATGCACAATATTCTCCGAGATCATTGTGCAACCGCCAAACTCTTCAAAAGGAAGGGAAATAACAGGGCGGCAAGATTCCTGATGGGAAATGGGAATCTTGCCACACCGGCAAAGTTCCTGGGAAAAGATGTAAATGATCAATTTCCCAATAGGATCCTGCTATCCTGCCTGCCAAGCCATCCCTAACAAGAAAGGTGTGCCAAAAATGTGCATGAACATAGACAGTAATGATAGAGTGCACTATTGTTTCCTGTATTTTTAATGGAGGGAAAGATAATTCAATCAAACCAGGTAATTTCTAAGCAAGTAAATGCTCGATGCGAAACATACCTCAGACACTCGACGTGATTGTTGGCTGCGGCGAAGCACAGCGGCACCTGAGGCGCGTTTTTAATGCTATATAATTTTTTTTATTTTATCATATTCTCCTAGACAATTTCCTCCCCGACAATTTGAGTATTTAGTATGTTAAAAAGATATTTTGATAAAAAATAGATTTCAAAATCAGTCT
The DNA here is from genome assembly GCA_036245785.1 of Pristionchus fissidentatus. Classification (NCBI taxonomy): domain Eukaryota; kingdom Metazoa; phylum Nematoda; class Chromadorea; order Rhabditida; family Neodiplogasteridae; genus Pristionchus; species Pristionchus fissidentatus. The sequence goes on along the minus strand of BTSY01000005.1, from coordinate 32,585,881 downwards.
CACCTTGCCCTCCTTTGTCTCGGCTAGTGCGTCGGCGGAGCTCTTCATGAACAGTTTGACGACGTTGAGATGACCGGCCTTCGTCGCGTAGTGCATGCCCGTCCAGCCACTCTGAACAACATTTATGCAAATCGAAATAAATAACAGAAAAATAATACATTTATTATGTCTAGTGTATGTTTTGTACGTGTGCGAATGGTCGAGCTTTCCACATAATTCTCTAGCCTTCAGAGAAGTGACATTATTAATAGTTTGAATACCACAAAATAATAACATCGATAATTACAAATTAATTAATCTCAGTTAATTACCTGATCCATCACGTTGATGTTGCTGCCCTGCGCGATCAGCAACGATACCATCTCATAGTGGCCGTTCATAGCGGCGAGATGAAGCGGAGTGCGCCCGCGCCAATCCTAAAATATTTTAAATCTATTTATCAATACAAAAATCGTCTATGGAAAAAAATAAGATGTCTTTTTGTACTCAATGGTCGCCTAATTCTGCTGTTTGCCTTGAGCACTGGGGGACACGTTTCACGAGGCTGAAGTAATTGCACCGCAGTGGATTTCTCGTTCTTGCTATGTTACAAAATCAAAAATAAGTATACATTGTTATCATTAATTGTTGTAATTACAAATTAACTGATCACACCAATCACCTTTGCGTGTTGCTGCTGCGTGCTTCTCGATAGAAGCATCCCCACCACGGCAATATGGCCTTGCTGGGCAGCGAGATGGAGTGGGATGATATTCTATAAACAATGTTAGTAATTGTTTACTACTGTCTTATTCTGTCAAAAGAATTATGCTTGTTCTGCCCGACCAGTTACCATTTCAACAGTCCATGTGTAATGATTGCTATCTAAAAATAATAGGCATCAATTTCATGCAACCTACATTCACATTGAATCTTCAAATTCTCCTATCTTTCTTTGAATTATTGGCTCCGGGTTTGAATACCCGGTTTCGCTTCTCACCATGGTAGTCGAGCTGGCATCCACGGGCACGCCTTGATTGAGCAGCATTCGAACGAGTGAGTCGTGTCCCGATTGAGCAGCCAGATGAAGAGGCGTCAGACCGTACTTCAATTGTATCATACATTTATTTGATATGAGCTCGGGCGAGCGAAAACCGATATAAATAAGAGATGTTCTAACTGTAGGGAGAGGTGATTGTTAGAAAGAGATAAGCGGTAGGGAACAATGCACGATTGAATTGGTCAACGCAGAAATTGAGGAAACTCGCCTCAGTAGCAAACTCCTTGACGACGTAGTGATTGTATGTAGGTGGTTCGGATCTGAAAAGTTTCACGAGTATAATAATTTCCTGTCAGTTATTCAGTTAGAAGTTCGCATAGTATTGATGTGTATTTTCTTCATTACCTCACTGAAGCCGGCACGTGCTTTATCATCTCGTTCACAAAGTCCGAGTTGCCGTAGTACGCAGCAGTATGTAACGCGTTAAGACCCGTCTGCAAGGTAAATCACGTGAATACCCGATTCGACCTCGTCGACGGACATCCGATTTTTTGCCCCCCATTCACAGTTCATTTTTTTGTACGCGATCCTCTGACGGAATAAACATGATAAATAATGGATGAATACGCTGATATTTATGAATATAGTGTATTCAGGTGCTCATCGGCATCGTTCTTTCATCTTAAATAATATAACTAACCTTCTTCGAACACCGTCTCCACAGCGACTGGTCGAAGGCATTGAGAATTGAGACGACACCGTTCTTCGCGCCGAGATGGAGAGCCGTCATGCCGTGCTGAAGAAGAAACATGGCTTTCTAGTAGCAATACCTGGTACTAGTGATAACTCTAAGGAGATCCATATACTAAATTCGGATAATTCGTACTTTTAGATCGTATTTTCATGACGAGGGTAGGCATTCGAAAAAAGAGATACCGCGTTCTCATCCAGTGGATTGGCGCCGTTCTCCAGCAGGATCTTGACTATCTTTTCGTGGCCTCCGGCAGCCGCCATGTGCAGAGTAGTGGCCTGAACAATTTTTACATTAACTAATTCATTCATTCATTGTTTATTCCGTTAGTCATATACAAGAATTGTAATCTGACAATGAGCTTATTAATAATGTTGATTACAAAAATATGAAATCTCCTTTACTTCACTAAATGGTTCGTTAGGTTGTATGAATTTGGTTATTGACCAGTGTTTAGACCAAGGGCCGAAACACTATTCACCATATCCTTAGGCTTTTTCTTTGCTTGCTTCTCAATAGTTAAGTAGCCTATCAGAACACTTTCACTTGATATTGAGTACTTGATTCTGATATCTCACCTCCATACTCTTCGTCTTCGCCTCAATGACCATCGCCTTGTCGATAATCATCAGAGCGCGCACGACGGCTAGCGATCCCTGAGGGCAAAATTAGATTAAATTATCTATTTTAATTTATCAGTTATCCACTTTGTATCCCTGATGAACGGGAATAAAACAATCACGTATTGCATACATTACATTCCTGACGAATGTAATGCATGTAGTTTATGATTGTTTTATTTGTAATTCTAATAGTAAGACGATAGTCCAAAAATCAAAGATCAACGCTCACTTTCATGGCGGCGATGTGGGCGCACGTGAATCCGTTGTGGTCGATGGCTGTGAGGACGGCCTTGTTGTTCTGAAAACAAAAATATTAACATATTTTTAAAAATTAATTCTTTAATAAACTTTCTGTTTTAGTATCGGTGTACGAAATGGCTTTTTAACTATGTTTTACTGAATCACAATAAACATACTATAGCAGCACTATTTTAATTTATCAATCAAATCGGGTTGGACATTTTTTTTGCTTTTTTTTTCTTACCTGCTTCATCTTGAGGAAGACCTTGACAACATCAGGGAAGTCGTTCTGGAAATAATATTGATTTTTTTTCTCTCAAACAATAGATAAAATATTGTGAAAAATCGAATACACTCAGTCTTAACTCCCTTTCTCTCGACCTTGAAACACATCCCAGAAGCTGGGGATGCTGGGTCGATTTCGTGAAACGGAATTTCATATACCCTCTGGCAGTTTGTCTCCTTTTCACGCGAAAGAAGGGTTCAACCCCTCAAGCAGTCTTCGAAAATAATCTCTAACAATAACGGGATTTTTTCCGGTTAAACAGCACTTGGATTTTAAATTCTAAACCTCCAGTGAATCGGAGAGACAGTGCCATGGCGTACACTCAAGTGTATGGAACAGGGGGGGAAGGAGGGGGAGATGAGCACGGCCCCCGGAGCGCCGACATAGGCCATTGAGAAATGTCGCAAAGGATCAGTAAAAAGCTCAGGGAAACCCCGCGAATTCGAAAAGTATACAGTAAAACGTAGTCCCTGAATCACGTTCCCTGAATCGTGTTGAATATTTTTGAATTGTCTCACAACGATTTCTGATTATCGAGATCAGTTCGCGCTTCGAGCCGTTAAAAAGTACTCCTCTTTTTCGGACATGCGTGATTTTTCAAATGATGAAGCACGTTTTCTCCCTGATTGTCAATGTAATTTGCATTTCGAACGTCTTTCCGTTGTTTAGCGAGACAATTGAAATACATTGTTTTATTGTTCCGTTTTTTTTGCCGCGACATTTTTTTTGGTCTAATGTCGGAGCTCCGGGGGCCGTGGATGAGTAAGTGTATGAATACACTCATATGTGAGTGTATCATGTTCTCGATGCCCTAAGTCAGAGTACGATACACTCAATATTGAGTGTATTCGCGCTCAGTGCCACGGGATAGGCGAGGGTACGATAACCGATCGATCATTGCTACCAGAAGCTCTTTCGCAACGGCGTTCTAACGAACGATAATAGACGATGCTTGTTCAGCACGAGCACTCTCCGTGATCGATTATTTCACTCGCTATAATTTTTATAATTTAATAAGTTTTTTTTTCATTTTTTGTTTGTAACTTATTAAATGTTTGCGTTTCTTTCATAGATAGAGCGCTCTCGCTTGCCCAGTACTTTTGATGGTTTCAACACAGGAATAAGGAGCAATTATCTTTCTGTTTCTATGCCACACTAATTAGACCCCCCAAACCTTGAACTGAGGGCTTTCTCCGTACTTTTTCCGTTTCCTTCCCAACAGGAAACATGCGATTATGGCTGTGTTTCTTTACCTACTTACTTTCAGAGAAGAATGAGAATAGTAATGCGCTGTGGACACGTGGTCATCAACAAACACAACCTGTTCCCGTTTTTACAAACAGTTTTTGAATATTGTTCCATGATTTTTAATTGATTTGCTTTATTACAAACCTCTGCTGCCAGATGCAGCGGCGTCTGTCCCTTGTCGTCTCGCGCATTCGGATTCGCGCCGAGAGCCAGCAGTGTCTAAAGCAGATGATTATCATTCATATATTTATATTTTATCGACGCCCGAAGGCGCAACGGAATAATGAACGATGATTACACGAACGATGTACAGTAAATAAAGACTCTCTATGGGAACTAGCGTTTGGATATAATCGTTAAATTTTCATCTATCGATTGGCGCGATCTTTTACAAAATTTAACGATGGATGTGTGCTAAACGAAAATTCATCGCAACGTGTTATAGAGACACTTTTAACAGTTTGTGTACGGTATCCAGGATACTGTAACTAATTAATAACCAATAACTTCTCGTACCTGCGACACCGCGAGCTGTCCAAACTTGGCTGCAAAGTGGAGGGCGGTCTGATTGTCGAGAGTGATGGCTTCCAGTGCAGCAGCGTGGTCTTGCACCAGGCAGTTGACCACCTGACCATTAATCTTTTCATTTCTCCCAATATCTATAAGTGAGACTTTACGGCTTTACAAAAGTAAGAGATCTAAATAAAATAATTAAGTATTTTTAGATCTTGCGATTCTGTTAAATGATAAAATTTACTGTGCTTATTGTTTGATTTTCTGTTTAATTAGTTTGGGAAAATAGCAATTAATTAATGACTATAATAATTATCCTCTCACCTTCACATGCCCGTTCATCGCCGCCAGATGCAGCGGCGCCTCTCCCGTTTTCGACTTGCTGCAATCATTTTGATGTTCACACATTACATTTCATATTCTTCAGTGCAGGTTCTGTTTAGAATCGGTGCAAAGAGCAAACACAAATGGGGTAGCAATCACATGAAACATATTTGGAAACTCTATTCAAATGATAGACGACAATTTTATCTCTATGTGTTTCAGTGATCCGGTGGTTACAATAAGAGTAGCAATATCATAGAAATGGTGCTTGGATGGTCAAGAGGGGACGCGTAAAATGAAAGGACACATTCATTTTACTCTCGGTGCTGACTCGCAGATTTGGAATCATACATACCTGTTCACAAAAGCCTTGTGCTGCAGCAGCAGGTGCGTCAGCTGCAGATGGCCGTTCATGGCTGCTAGATGCAGGGCTGTGCTGCAAATTCCTCATTTTATTTACATTATCTCCATGATCCCATCAATGTTTTCCTTGCTGAGAATAACTGCGCGCTGCAGAAGATACTGGAATAGTCTCTTCTATCATAGATGTAAGTGTTCAAATACTTCTAAAATAATATGAATAATGAGCGGCTGACCGTCCGGCCTCGTCGAAGACGTCGACTCGCGCGTGGTGCTGCAACAGCAGCCGGGCGACACCAACGTGTCCACGGGCACATGCCTCGAGAAGAGGCGACCAGCCGTTCTGAATAGGAAGAGTAATTTATTACCTCCAAAAGCAGTACTGCTTTGATACGCGCACATATTGCGTCACGGTTTCATAGAGATGCAAAAGAAGTGTTTTTTGATAATGAAAAAGCGCACCTTGCTCTGCTTGTTCTGCACGATTTGTACCGTGCCCGCGCCGATCTTGTTCACCTGACAAAGCAGAAGTTGATAGGAATTTACGAAAATGTTTCGCAAATTGAGCAGTTTGTCGGCACTAGCATCTGGGAAATATACCATGGCCAGCAGCGCCGAGTGGTTGCCACTCCTCGCCGCCAGGTGCATCGCGGTTTCGTTCGTCTTATCTGCTTGTTCCTCAACCTGCAGTCAGCGGTAATAGAGTCAGACAAATTCGGACAAATTAAAGGTACTGTAACGATCACTTTTTTTTAGAACAGCCCCCCCCCCGTCACTACTAAGTACACAATCACGCACATTGTCACCGTGTCTTTCCTCACAATAAAGGCAAAACTACTCTCGATTTTTTAGTAGAATTTTTTTCGCACTTTTCCGCCATGGTCGATGAGCAGGTTGACGAGCTTGGCGTCTTCGGACGGGAAATGGAGCTGATCCTGCTGGATTTCAGCCGCGTAGTGCATGCAAGTGAAGCCCTCCTTCAAATAATTATTTTAATTAAGTGATTTATTACTTAATTAAGTATCCTTAAGCCTAACTCACAGCCGTTTTCTCGTTGACGTATGCGTTAATCTCCTCCTCCGTTTTGTCCAATTTGAGATGGTTGAGGAGGAGCAGCGCCGCCTCGTAGTTACATTCCTGACATAGTGATATTTTGGATCTAAAGGTTGAGGTTAGGGACTTCGAATTGGGCCTATGAAAACATATGAGTTTACAGACATTAACGAAATCCTGTGTTTTTCGATTCCAATAATATAAGAGAGGAATCGCGAGAGAATCGACCATTTGAGGGGGGTATGCGGAACTAGAAATTTTTTCCCATCGATTTTCCTGTAAACAGAGTTTAAGGTACTTTCAATCGTGCTCTATTTGATAGCGTTTTCCGTTTTTCGAGATAGGCCTTATTTTTCGAGTACGCGAGTAACAAATTGACGGTCCTTCGGATTTTGCACCCGAGTGTGCTTCCGTAGAAATTTCATAACTCGCTTTAAAATTGAGATATGGAGTTCTCATTTTTTTCATTAAATAGAGAAATAGATTCTCCACAATTCCTATATTTTCACGTGACATTTTAATATTTTTCGATTTCGCAGTATTTTATAAGGTGAAAAGTGCCGTAAAAGGTGCAATCGGAAAAACTTCAATTTCCCTCTATGCACATTTTGTAGAGACCAATTTTATGTATTTAATAAACCAACTTTCAGCCAAATCGGTAGGTGTAAACAAAATCGGCCTCAGGTGAAGTTTTTTTTCAAAAAAATCGATTTTTTGAAACATATGTTTGTGATACTTTAAAATGGCACTTTTGCGGTCGAAACTGACTAATACCATCAGAAAACATTTTAGAAACTCTAAGTTAGAGAATACTAATTGATTTGACTCGAGGAAATTGATTTTCCGGATTATGGAGCGACAATATTTCGATCGATAAAACGAACGTTCCGGAAGTGTGGTATGTGCCATATCGACTTGAATCATGAACATATGTCGGTAGGAGACAGCTCATGTAGTTATACAAAAACGGCGCCAGCAGAAATTGAGTTATTTAATTTTATAGGTTTTTGAAAATTTTACAGAATATCATATGTCCGTTCGTTCGGTGGACACGATCTGACGTGCCAGGAGTACTGTGCTAACTATGCTGAACAACTTTGCTTTTTAGAGCTAGTTGATATATTTTAATAGAAAGACGCTAGAGCCTCAGAAAAAGTGGCTCTTGCGTCTTTCTGACGGACGAGACTGACGGGAGCGAGCGCTCTAACACCCCTCGCACCCTCTCATTTTCACACACTCTCTCGCTTTGTTCGACTCCTTTTGATCGAATTTTCTTTCGCCATGATATTTCTTAGAGAATTTAGCTTACATACGACTGGAAAAGTAAAGTTTACGGATATTACGCCATTTTGAACAACAATGGTGTTGAACCAGACGAGAGAGCGCGTGGAAATGAGAGGGTGCGAGGGGTGTTAGAGCGCGCGCTCCCGTCAGTCTCGTCCGTCAAAAAGACGCTAGAGCCACTTTTCAAGAGGCTCTAGCTTCTTTCTATGAAAAGATATCAACTAGCTCTAAAAAGCAAAGTTGTTCAGCATAGTTAGCACAGTACTCCTGGCACGTCAGATCGTGTCCACCGAACGAACGGACATGTGATATTCTGTAAAATTTTCAAAAACCTTAAAAATTAAATAACTCAATTTCTGCTAGCGCCGTTTTTGTATAACAACATGAGCTGTCTCCTACCGACATATGTTCATGATTCAAGTCGATATGGCACATGCCACACTTCCGGAACGTTAGTTTTATCGATCGAAATATTGTCGCTCCATAATCCGGAAAATCGATTTCCTCGAGTCAAATCAATTAGTATTCTCTAACTTAGAGTTTCTAAAATGTTTTCTGATGGTATTAGTCAGTTTCGACCGCAAAAGTGCCATTTTAAAGTATCACAAACATATGTTTCAAAAAATCGATTTTTTTGAAAAAAAACTTCACCTGAGGCCGATTTTGTTTACACCTACCGATTTGGCTGAAAGTTGGTTTATTAAATACATAAAATTGGTCTCTACAAAATGTGCATAGAGGGAAATTGAAGTTTTTCCGATTGCACTTTTTACGGCACTTTTCACCTTATAAAATACTGCGAAATCGAAAAATATTAAAATGTCACGTGAAAATATAGGAATTGTGGAGAATCTATTTCTCTATTTAATGAAAAAAATGAGAACTCCATATCTCAATTTTAAAGCGAGTTATGAAATTTCTACGGAAGCACACTCGGGTGCAAAATCCGAAGGACCGTCAATTTGTTACTCGCGTACTCGAAAAATAAGGCCTATCTCGAAAAACGGAAAACGCTATCAAATAGAGCACGATTGAAAGTACCTTAAACTCTGTTTACAGGGAAATAGATGGGAAAAAATTTCTAGTTCCGCGCTCTGGTCGATTCTCTCGCGATTCGTCTCATAATATATTATTTATTTATTTTAAATTTCAAATTAAAAATAACCTTGGCGGCAACGTGCAAGGGAGTCTCGCCCTGCTTCGACTTGATTTCGGGATCCGCTCGTTCGGCCAGCATTAAACTAAAACATGTTTTATTGATAATGCCTTCCACAAAAAAAACGCCTTCCAAATTGTTCCATGAGACAATGGAATGTTTTCAAATCATTGTATTTAGCCGAACAAATTAGACTCTCCAGACTTTAATCATCTTCATCCTACCAAACGCAGGGGTCAGGATCAGAAGGGTGTGCGACAGGGAGATGGACTGTCTCGATTTCGTTCACTCTCTTACCCTCCACCCCTTTCTGGAGATTGGAATCACCTCATAATCGCCTTGTTGCCGTTCCTCGCGGCCACATGCAGACAAGTCTCGCCGTCTTCCTGCGCGACGTTCGGCTGCCCGCCGCTCTGAATTACTTGGTTGATAATGTGTTAGTTAATTAATAATATGTAAATTACTTAATTAACAACATTGATTAAAATCAAAAGAAGACGATCTTGCCTTGAGTAGCATCTGCGCGCAGTCGTACGCTTCGGGTCCAGATAACGAGGCGGCTGCAACGTAATGCGTTTGCCATGTCAAAATTTCGGACAAGAAATTACTTTTCGTATATTAAATGGCGTTTGAATGAACCGCCTAGACATATGCGGCGTACTTCAATTCATACTCCAGCAAAGCTTATAAAATAACATGAGAGAGTCTCTCTAATTTCTAGTCTCTCGTTTTTGACCCCTTCCTGAAACCATGCTCACCCAGATGCAGCGCCGTTTGCTGCAGCTCGCCGCCCCTCACGTGGATGTCGGCGCCCGCGCCCAGCAGTGTCTGTAATTTTTTATTAATGTTAGGGCAATATCCATCTATTCCTTGAAAATGTGAATGTTTGGTGTATAACAGCAGGTGACATTTATAGACTAAAATTCGAATTCACGTGATAATTTGTTCAAGAACGGGATGAGAATCTAGAAAACGTGCAGATTTGAGAACTCTCTACTCTTACTACTAGCCCCCTTTCTTTTAAAAAATACCTCAACAACAGACGCCTTTCCCGACTGCACCGCGACATGCAGGGCCGTGTAGTTATCCTGCGTAATGCATATTAGTTAGTATTGTCTCATGGACATCTGAGTCGGGCTTGGCAGAATCATTGGGCAAATCACGAATAAATTATATTTTCATCATACATTTTTGGATAACATATTAGTCAGGAATTACTCGCAAAATTAATGGTCTTGTGAAACATAGAGAATTCGAAACTTTTTTGGACTACAAGGTGAACAAAATTACAACGCGACATACGAAATAGATTATTTTTTGCGACTAAATACTGATTGTTCGTGTTACTTACATCGAAGTATAGTATGATAGGATGAAAGTCCGTTACCTGCTTGGTCTAAAACCGGATTTTTCAAATTCCCGGCTCCGTTACAGTAATCAAAACTCACTCTCGTGCGCACGTCGACGCTGGTTCCTCGCGCGATCAGCATTTTGACTACGTCGTTGAAGCCTGCGGCTGCGGCCGAGTGCAAACCGAGTGCGCCCTTCTTGTTGGGCATGAAGAGTGGAACGCCTGGAGAAGGAAACGAAAGTACTTTGAAATGAACGTCAGTGTTGGTCGGCAGGCTGTCTTGTGCAGTGCTTGAAATGATTTTGGCATTGTTTCAATAAAAGTGCTGGCTGCCACTTCAACTTTCTCGACTTGAAAGTCAGAAAAGCCAAAGAGAAAGTGGAGGTCACACTATGAATAATACAAGAGCGATTGAGTTATTCTATGTTTTTTTAAATGCAAATCTAAAGCTATAAAGAACTAAATTATTTTTGTTCGACCCACCTCTCTTCAGGAATGCCAGAGCGGTGTTGGTGTGGCCCGAGCACGCGGCGATGTGCAGCAGCGTCGAGCCATCCCGCGTTCGGGCTCTGTAATTATTTTCATTATTCAGTTTTCCATCCATTCGCGTTTCGAGTACACAACTGAACAAAGTTTCACAATCTGTATATTCATTAATTTTATTAGAGGCCACTGTTTCACTAATCCACACAATCGACGAAAGCAATTGGCATTCGGTTGAAACCGATTTGAAAGCTATTGCGAAAAATGTCGTCAAGCAGTGTTTGTTCCTGGAACGATAATATTCATCAAGAGCATTATCTACAACAAAAAATATCGAGATTTAAGGAATAAATGTTTTGTTCTAGTTTCTCCAAATGTGTCTTCAATTGCACTCATTTTGTCGCTCACACACTCTGAATAGTTATACAATAATTTCTCGAAAGAATACCCTGTCCGGGAGAGGACAATACCGTATGCTTCCATTCATTCGATCGATAAGCGTCTCTACCAGCGCCGTGTGACCGTACTCTGCGGCCACGTGCACGGGCGTCTTGTCCTCCTGAATGCAATAATCGATAATCTTCTGGAAAATCAATAATTCAATTCACAGTAAATTTTAACGTACCTTGTCGTGGATATTCGCGTCGGCGTTAAGATTGGCCATGATCTTCAACAGTGCGATATCGCCTTTCTGCGCTACTTCGTGCAGGGGAGTGCTGAAAATGAGCGGTATTTTAAAATGTGATATCATTGAATTGAATGTATGGCCTCTCATAACAACCAGTTGAGGGGAGGTTGAAATGAGAGAGGGAACGCTTCTCTACCGATTTTCGGGAAAAAAAGCATAGCGGACCATGTAGTGAATAAGTTATAAATTTTCACGCCTTTTTTGGTAAATCGCAATTTCGATAGGTTTGTACTGTTGTGCAATGAATAAAACCCATGTAAAACACAAAAAAAACGGGAAAGAAATATTGTGGCTCACCGTCCCAGGTGGTTCTGTGCATTGGCGTTGTCGCAGGAGGCATTTACAACCAGACGGACCATGTCTAAACACTTATTTGTTTTGAAAATATTCATTATAAAAATGTTTTATCTCAATTCCGCTATTTGATTCCTGCATTTAGCAGATTGAGTTTACAATTACCCACCGATACTTCCCGAGCGGCAGGCGAGATGCAGCAGAGTATCGCCCGCTCCGTCCACTTTCGCCACCTCAAAATGTCAGAAATTTATGGGAACGCGTGCCACAATTCTTAATTGTTTAATAAATTGGTGTTCACTTGTTTTAGCAAATAATATGAGTGTTATTCGCTAATTGTTCGATCAACAATGGCCCGCATAAACTACTACGAAACCGTAAGGAGCTACATGAAATGCTCTATGTGACAATCGCTCTCTCATTGGAAAGAAAGGAAGAGTTTTTTATTGCTCGCAAGGATCTTAGTTGGACCTAGGTGAACCCAAAAAAGAGAATAATTGTTTCTCGAAATGTGACACTGCGGTTGTGGTTGGAGCCACATGATTCCAAACCTAGAGACCAAGGTTAGAGCGAGAGAGTGTGTAAAAGTGAGAGAGTCCCTCTCGATTTCACACGCTCTCTCACTCCAAAGGCCTTTCTGCAAGGTTGACCGGTTTGTGGAATGATGTGGAGCGGTGGGTGGGAGGGGGGAGGCTGTGTGGTTTGCAGCTTTTATTGCGATCCTCTCGTGAGAGGCGTAATTCGTGATATGCTTCACGAATGTTATGACTGGTCGGATGGAAAATTAGCTTTGATTGTTCGATGATTCGCCCGTTCATTATTTTTTTAAAAAAGACAAAATTTTAAAAAAAAATTGTAATCCACTTCATTTTATGTGAATGTGAAATTGTGAAAGTGAAAACACGTGAAATTTATCGAGAACATGGGGATAATCAGGCAGTGGAGTGCATCTACCTGTTCAAATTGATATTGATTTAATTATTGATTTTGAAAAAAAAATTACCTGTTCCGATCGCAGCTTCTCCAACAGCAATTCGACGACCGCGAGGTTTCCGGCCTGGCAATTAATTAGGTAAATGAATATATATATTTCTTTGTTTTTGGTTGGTTTTGTATATATTAATTAGGCTAATATAATGTAAGTTAATATAATGTATTGCACGCTCCTTGACCTCACCTCAAAGCATGAGTCTGATAAAGAATATTATTATTACTATTATTAATTTAAGAATACCTGAACAGCCAGATGGATGGGTAGCGATCGTTCTCCATCCGGGACGAGTCGCTGCTCGGCTACCTTAATTATTCACAATTTCGAAATAATCTTGTGTTTTAATAATTAAACAAATCCTGAACATGCTCTCCTAAAATTCGGTATTGCCGTCATTGTTAGGACTGGACAGGAACAATATGAATGTGCTCACTTCCAATATTCGTTTAACGACGAATATGGCACGTTTCGACCTTCGCTCGCACGCGACGTGAATTGCTAGCTGCTCTTTCGGCTGAAAATTGCGTCAATAACTGGGAGTATCAATGAAAATTCTTTTTTTTTTAAATTTCAATGTGCCACCAATTGTTCCTTCGGCTGAAAAATGTTCGCAGTTCTATACGTTGAACCAATATCAGACTGTATGCCTGGGGTATCTTACCTGCTACCTGGTAGCATATCAGCCATATAGTATACGAATTGTCGTTGTCCTTCATAACGAATGGAACTTATAGAGGTGTAGTAACCAAAATCGCGCACAGCTCCACTCATTTCGACATTTACACGTGTATTAGGTATACTTTCTTCTCTTTTCCCATGAAGTCAGTCCCCTTTTCATTGCCCTTTCCTCTCCATTCCCTTTCTCCTCTAACTCCGGAAGTCCACTCCACCCTCCCCAAAGTCCGCGCCGAGGGCCGGCAAAAAGAGCAGAACCCCCAATTACCCCTCAAAAACTACCAAGTCCTGCGGGAAAAAGTCGACAATCGCATAAATTTCCGCGCACCAACGTGGCAATTAGTGTGCACTGCCGTGCTGACCATCGATAAATCGCCGCCGTGTTCGTGTACTTTCTCATTGTGTGCAATTGAGCGTGCGCTGAACACGTGTGCTTAGTGTATGTGTATATACACTTTTCCCTCTCTGACCCGGTGAGTTGTCGCAGCTCCGTCCCTTCTATACACCCACTCTAGACTAGGCAGGCGGAAAATATACCTGAGCCTGGAGCTATTACAGATGCCTCTCTCTCTCTCTCTCTCGCCATGCGGTTTCTCTTCACCGGAAGCGCCGAGACGACGAAAGAAGGTTGGGAAACAGGAGCACCTACACGAACCGATTAGTGCAGTGTGTATGAACTTTGAGAGGAGAATAGGCATAAATAGACTAAAATAGAGACAAAAAAGCACGTCGGAAGTAGCGTAGTGGACAGATTGACGAGGAATGTCGAGACGCAAAGATTATGTCGTCCATAATGCGTGCATTTGTCCTACATTTTTAAAGATATATTGCGATTTTTTAACATCACCACCGGCAATTTCACTGCCGTCAACAAAAGTGAACGAACTTGAATAAGCTGTGAAACTTGCAATGAGTCAGTTAGAAATAAAGGCGACACTTCGTTGTCAAATTGTGCCCGCACTGCGTTTTCAAAACATTCCAAATCCAAAGTTGTACTTGTTTAAATTGAAGTAACTATGTTGCAAATTGACAAGCACTCGTCCAAAATAATACAACGTTACGTTCCTGATCCGTGCTAAACGCAGAAATGATAGGCGAGAGTGCATGGCAAATCAAGAGACACGCCGAGGAATAGAGAGAGAGAGAGAGAGTACACACACCAGTAGTCCATGCTATTAGTGTATAATTTAACAATTTAAACACGATAAAATACCCCGGCCGGTCGTGACAGCAGTCCGGGTCCCTTCGTCAATACTGCATCCAGCATCTGCCACCCGCTGTACATTGCAGCCATGTGAGCTGCATTTCGACCGTCCTGAAAAAAGTGGTTTTCTATATTTAAAAAAAACCTTTTCAGCGTTATGGTTAATTGTTTCTAATAGCCGAACAGTATTTTTTGATATTATTTGATAATAGTATTCACAATTTGGTAAATGCATGTATTACACACACTTTTTTTATTAAATGCCCCCCTCACAGCGGAACCTTTCCTGTTTTCCCATCGATAGGCGAATTGGGATCCCATTGTGGTAAAAAACAGCAGAGTAGTTCAAGGAAGAGGCACATCATTCCACAAGCCAATCAACCCAACAGAAAGGGCTTTGAGTGAGAGAACGTGGGAAATCGAGAGGGACTCTCTCTCTTTTGCACACTCTCTCACCCGGACCCATTTTTATCAGTTTAGAATCATGTGTGTGGCTTGCCTTTGTGCACTGATTGATGTCAGCTCCTTTGGCTATCAATTGCTCGAAGACCTCCAACTGCCCACTCTTCACAGCTATCAACAGTGCAGTGTAGCCATTCTGAAATAAGTTAATTAATGCTAATTAGCAAATAACCTTAATGAGTACGATCTAGTAGATAGTTACTATACTCTTAAAAGAGGGACATTTTTGGGGAAAGAAGTAAAGTGTGCTAACATTCGGTGATACGGTGATATAGTAATACGGAATCTCGTTGTCTAATTAAAGTTTACAAAAAACTAAATGTGTAATTAATTTAGTACCTGATCCGAGGTGGAGAAGTCGCCCTTGCCCAATCGGTGCAGCTCATCGCCCAGCAACTTCCACTCCTCTTTCTTCGCGAAATACAGTAACCTGGTTACGGATAAAGTACAGTAAGGTTACGGAATCCATCTATGCCCGTTGCATGGTGAACATGTTCCACCTAATTCGAGGAAAAGCGAAACATTACAAGAGAGCGATGTGTTTCACTAGTAGTATATTCAGTGAGACAGCGAGTGAATTCCAGTTCCATCCAGAGTCTAATACAAATGTACCGATATACGAAACTACCAATTCACATTACAGAATAAGTCACTCAATGTCGAATATTGTCTTACCGCGTCTGAGGGTCGGCCATGGACAAGTCCAATTTGGTGTGCGCCTGCTGGTCCTCGGCTTTCTACAATTTAATTTTCTCGCTTTCTATTTCACCCCTACAACATATCCTATCGTTTTGTCCTTTCTTCTGTTTTATGGTGATCATGGTTACAATTTGAAGCAATAAATGTCCAATCAACTGTCTATGTGTGAAGAGCGCCATAAAACTGGCGCAATGGTGTTGATTGTATTTTTAACAGCCTCATAAACGATGAAATTGTCCACTTAGTACCTTTATGCTATTGCAAAAGGACGTGGTAATGAAATTGTCATCAGGTCGAGTTAACAAAGTAGTATTGTAAAAGTAATCGTTACTTGTTGCTTGTCCTTTTCCTTTTCCTCATTACTAGACAGTGAGTCTCGGGAAGGCATTTTCCGACCGTGGCTCTTCCTGGAAACCAGTGGATTAATACGGTAAAAAGGCTGTACTGCTGAGAAACACATTAATCACGATTAGCAAGCGAAAATGACGCTAGTTTTAGACAACTCGTTGGGTAGCAAGATGTAGGATGATGTAAGTAGTAAAGTATAATTCAAACGCCCACACACAGAAAAAAGTCTTATATGAGCCCCCGACCCATGACCTTTCCAAAGTCTTATATATAAGAACTTAAGTCTTAAATATAAGACTTTTTAGAGGGTCATGGGCCTCATATAAGACTTTTTTTCTGTGTGCACCTCAAGACGCTTGCAATAATGCCCGATCCGGCTCTGCCACTGCCCGAACTCGGCTGGTCCGTGAGGTGATCGTGGCCTCTCCTGAATCACACAAAGAATGAATACGCTGACTATGAGACACGGTGCACTCTGTGTGTCTCGTACAGTTGTTTTCAACATTACACGAATTCACCCAACCCATATCCCAAGTTTCGCGCCTCGTAAGAGTGTATGACAACGAAAGGTCGTGCACACCATGTCAAGCGGGGGAAGAATGCTCATTAGCGTGGCGCGAGATTTCCTCTGCGTCTCTGCCCTAATCCGATTAGGATGACTGGTGCGGCAGGAGGGGTGATCAGAGAACAGAGAGATATTCTTTGAAACATAAATGAACGTTGTGTGGAAACGATTAGGTTTCAAACGTGCTCATTTCAACCGGATGTTTCTTTTCAACCAGAAAAGGTATTGAGATGAAATTTTGAGGTGATGTAGACTCCATCGACGAATATGTTAATAATATTTAGGTTTTTTGATTTGCTGTTTTGTTACGTAGCGATGACGCCCATTATTCTCTCCGCGGGAAAAATTTTCCGGTCATGGCACTTCGAATGATGATAATTGGCATAGAATGAAACTCTATGCAAGAGAATCGTGCTCTACATGACGTCTAGAAAAAAATTCATGTGCCAGCTTTGACTTTGACAAACGGTACTGTTCCGGAATGAAACAGTTTCCTTCTGTACTATTTATATCGATTGTGTACACTATCACCACTCGAAGTATCATTGTCGGAAAATTGTCTCAGAGCGAACAATCGCACTGAAATAACAATAAATTTTTAAAAAAATTTTAAAAAGGGGCGGTGGCCGAACGTGAATCTCTCCTAGAATTATTCGGCATCGTAATCATCAGAAATCCTCGTGAGCATCACGCTGGTCTTGGGAACGAGTCTATGGCTTGTCTAAAAGCCGAGGGACGTCTATGCGATCTCGAAGTTGCAGCAATGTTTCAGCCAAGAGGTAACTGCCTCACCGAGGCTTCCTTCCTTTGAAAAGGAGAATTGGTAGTCGTGACTAGAGGTAAATAGGTCTGGCAGAACGTGGGCACTCCGGACTGAATCTGTAACATTGTAACTCTCCCGCGAGCCCAGCTCGAGGACGAAACGTATCTTTACCTTTTCAGTCAAGATGCGAAGGCGCATCTATCGTAATGGCAATTCGAATTATATTCTGACAAGTACTTATATAAAATTTTTTCGAGACTGATTTATTGTCTTCGACCTATTTTGATAAAAATCATAAACATCGATAACCCCGTAAAAAAAATAAAAATCTTTTTTTTCTCCACGCGGGAGCTATCAACTAAGTGGAGAATGACGATATGGAGATGGTAATATAACAAGTAGTTAGAGAAAGCATTTCCCCACAACTTGGTAAGTGCCGATTTTTCAATTTCAACCTGATTATTTTATTTAAAAATCAGAAAAGCTGGAAACCCTGCGAAAACAGCTAAAAACGGCTGTTTTCTGCACACGGGAGCTATTAACTCCATGGAGTTGGAAGATATGGAAATGAGAATTTCACTAGCAGTTAGAGAAAGCATTTCCCCACAAAATGCTCAGGGCCGATTTTTCGATTTCAACCTGATTATTTTATTAAAAAATCAGAAAAGCTGGAAACTCTGCGAAAACAGCTAAAAACGGCTGTTTTCTACACACGGGTGCTATTAACTCTATGGAGTTGGAAGATATGGAAATGAGAATTTCACTAGCAGTTAGAGAAAGCATTTCCCCACAAAATGCTCAGGGCCGATTTTTCGATTTCGTTCTTATTTTCAAGCAATAATTTGAATAGTAACATACATTCTTGAAATCAGGAATAAGAAAATTCTCTCTATCTTTCTTCCAACTGAGTCATTTAACGTAGTTTTTGGATATGACATGGGGAGACACATTCTCTACCGAATACCGTTTCCACGTTGTGTCTAGCTGCTCTCGTTTCTGAGTTATGAGCTTGCAACTGAATCTCAGAAATCCGACATGTAAATTAGCATCGATTTACTCTCGCCGCTCTCTCCGCTCGCTAATCCCCCAGAGACTCGCGCCACGCAAATGAGCATTCTTCCCCCGCTTGACATGGTGTGTCGTGAGTGTTTGCATAAATTAGGAGTAACATCTCAGTGCTTGATACACTCAGTAGCATGCGTATTAATTATGGATAGCGGAGAATGAATGACGAATTTGACATTTGGACAAAAAATGTCTACGTCTAGGCTTGCGAATGTCAGTTCGCATCTCGTTTGTAGACATCAAGTGTGTGCGCAGAATTTTCCAAGTCGCCAAATTTGCAGAATCTCTTCAGCCAAACAAGGCAATTTGTGGCTACATCGAAAAAAGAAAAATGGTATTTTGCAATAAATTCACGCGGATGGCATCTATGTTTATTCCTGTCGTGTCATGGAGTAAGTTGCTAACCTGGCGTGGTCGGTGCCCGCTCGATGCCCACTCGGATGAGACTCTCCGTGAGAAGTCGACGGCAGCGATTCCTCAACAAGCAATTTACGCTTTTCAAGCTTCTAATACGCCGTAATCGAAACGATTCCTTGTCATATTTCTGATTCCTTCAAAGATAAAGTGCGCGTTATTGCAAATGGAAGAGCATCTTACAGCAGGTGTGCTTGATTTGCCCATCAGTCTCTTCAGCAGGAAAGCGGGTCGATATTCCTCCACCTCCATCGTTATCTCCTCCTCGGATGGCTGCTGTAAATGAAAACCGTCCATGGTCATTTTTCCTTATCCTTTAAAATACTGATCAGGCAAAAAGAACGCACAGTACCGCGTCAATTCCATAGAATTGCTGTTCCTTTTTGCCACAACAACAAGAAGAGGACACGGTTTGTTCCTGATTATTTCGCTCACCGGCTCCTTCAACTTCGCCGGCTTGGTTAGCCCGAGTCGGGCGCGCTCCTTGGATTCCGCCAGCCAGGCACCGATCAACCCCGTCTTGGGCGCCGACGAGGGCCGGCGCGGCATGGGCGCGTGCGGTTGCTGTAGAAATTATTATATTTTATCGACGCCCGAGGGCGCAACGAGATAGCGTATGAATCGTAAGGGAAGATATTGTTAAAATACAGAGGTGTGCCATTTCTAAGCACGGATTTTGTGTTTGTGATAGCTTATAATCCCCTTCCCCTTGGAGATCACTTTTAGCGAAATCTTGGAAAATGTGGAGAAGAGCAACGGAGGAGTAGGAGATATGTTTCAGCAGATTGAGAAAGGGAGTAATTAAAGAACTTGATTCGGTCAGTAGACAATCATATAGCATCCGAGCGGAAGAAATTAGAGACTCTAACTATATTCAGCAGACTTAACCCTCTGCTCTCTTAATTTCATGCAACATATCGACAAGAGACTGATTATCTAGACATTTAAAGGTGGTGTCCCACGAACTTTTGGTCAACTGAGTTCTCACTGTGGGGCTGTGGCGCTCGGTTACACAGTAAGAGCCCCACAAACCGCACGTTCACCCGATAAGTTTAAACAGAGTTATTTGAGTTTGGCTTTGTGCCAAACTGACCCTGACGCGCAGGGATTCAAAAATGAAAGGGAGGGATAAAGGGGAAAGAGGAGAGAGCGACCGCGCCATTGGCTAACTCGAGATGAGGAATGAGGGAGCAGGAGATTCGGAATACTCCTTCTTTAAGAGTTATGTGTAGGTGGGAATTCTCACCCGATACTCCGATGGTAGTCCACTGGCGGCGTACTCTTCCAGAGCCTGGCCGAGAATTCCCGAGCGAGAGAACGTCTTACGATCAACCTGCGATTACAAAAATATGCATTATCCTTCTTATTGAAATTATATATTTTTGGTGTCAGTGGGCTGATCAGAAAAGGGATAATACTTGGGTGAATGGCTCCGTTATTGTGGTCAGAGTGAACAGTCATGTTTAATGCTGAAGATCTCGCAAGAACACGGAATGGTCTTTCCATACAATTCGCATGAATATTATTCACCTCAAGCGCCCGTGCCGACTGCTGCATCTCGACAAGTCCGGATCGAATCTGAGCGCATACATTGCAAATATTTGTTTTAATAATTGACTAACCAATCCGCGATGCGGACGCGCGTCATCCGCGCTCCGCGGCCGCTTCGGAGGCGGATCGTCGCCGAGGAAGAGCGCCTCGCCTCGCAGCGCCGCTCCGATCATTGTGAGGAGAAGGAAGAAGTGTGCAAGATGAATCTGCACAATTCATTTTAAATTGTGATTGGAAAATTACCAATTTGAAAAATTCAAACATAAATTAGTGCATTTAACTGGGAGAAAACTTATCGTCAGAGGAATTTCACAACATCCCAGTTGTGAAATCTGCTGTAGCATCCATATCAAATAGGAGGGGATAACAGTGGGACCCCTAACAATAAGTGAGAAAACAGGTTCGGCAATCGTTTTACAATATGTTCATTGCGAGATCGGAAACGTTTGAGATAAGGCGCAGATAGTTAGAGAAAAGACTGCCAGAAGGTATGCACAACCGACTCGAGAGGGCTCCCACCTTTCTGTGTTCTGTCTCCTATTGTCCTCCTGCGGTCAATCGTTGTAGTCTCAATAACAGCATGTCTCCGGCCCGTCTGCTAGTGTCTGAGGAAAAGTATAGAGAGGTGGGCGAGGAGTAGAGAGAGAGGTATAGGTATAAAGAGAGAGAGACAGAGAGGTATAAAGAAAGAGAGAGGGTGAGTGAGCGGTTAGTAGTGGGGGGACGGCCCGGGTAAGGTGGAAGAAAAGTGTACCTCCTCCTCTTCGAGAGAGAGAGAGTAGGACCTCCCTCCCTTCCTCTATCCCTAGATCGCTCGGTGTGTGTCAATTGACGACGTTGAGCGGAAGAAAAGAGTTGAGGGAAGGGGTGTGAAAAGGACGGCGGCACTGTTATGTTAGGCGAAATATATTATAAACCAGATTTTTTTCAAGAAATAGTTTTGTTTCTTTTTGCATATATTTTCGAAGAACGACCGCTTGCCGAATTACTTTTACTTCTAAATCTCAAGCCTTGATGATCATATGAAACATAACTTGTTGTGAAGAAAACGAAAAGGACGGCGGCACTCTTATGTTAGGCGAAAAAAACGCTACTTTATATCAGGAGATTGCGTCATTGAAAGTTAATTTACAAAGTTGGCAAGACACAAATGTACGATGACGTAGCGTAGAGGAAATCATTTTACATATTTTGGAGAAAAAAATGGTGGAGCGAAAATGACGACGGCACTATATGTATAGAAAAATGTTCTGTGCGTTTATTCCAGGAAAGGAATTGTTTTTGTCAATAGTTTTAAAAGTACAGCGCAACACACTTCTATTACTTTCTCATCGGCTCATCAAACTTTGCTGACCCCATGAAACATAACTATGCTGTAATTAGGGCGAGCAGGGGGGATGAGGGATGGACTGAGACAGTCACTGCTCGCTTTCCTCGAGTGTGGTCGTCTTTTGCAGCTTTTGCAGCCCTTGCAGCAACCTAATCGGTCGGTAGTGCTGCAACCATGCAGCTGCAGCCGCTGTCGCTCTTCTCAGTGTCGCTGCTATGGTGCGCAGTCGCGATCACCACCTCACTAATAACATTTCTGGTTTGTGGTTATGTTTCAACTACACTGAATATTGGGGGAAAAGGATTGAAGTTGATAGTGCTTCGTTACGTCTTTGTGGAACAAATCCATATCCAAGTGTATCCAATCCAATTGTATGAAATTCTGACGCTAATTTCACGGCCCGTCGCAAGCAGAGACTATGGAACCCGAAAGGCAGGCGACTCGCCTCCCTTTTCCCGCATTTTGTCCATTTAAACAGGGTCAAACATGCTCGCCATGGTTCCTTAATGGGCGCTTTTGGGAGCGAAAATAAGCCCGGGCTTATATCACTACAATCGAAGCCGCGCTTTACGCGAGCCGGGTTTGAGAAATAGCATGCGAAAGTGAGAGAGCATTGCGTAATGGCGACTATTTTCGTTCAAACGATGATAACTTTGTTTAAACTCAACAGATTTTAAATTTCTTTGTATTTTACGATGCGCAGAAGTAATATCTCATAATTTTTTCGAACAGAAAGTTGGATTAACGCTTCGATCAAAAACTATCATTCTTTGAAACAAGCAATCGCGCGCATTTCGCCTTTCAACTGCTTATCAAACTTACTTAACTCAAAATATTATCAATATTTTCGAAACTTACAATTCTCTGCATTCTTGTTCATCTATTTTCATGAAAATAATTATGAAAATTATAAGCAAAAGAAAGTTATCATCCTTTTAAAAGTAGTGTTCGCGAATTCGTAAAGTGGGCGGGGCCAACGGCGAAGAGCGCGTGCATTCTTGGAGTGCTGGCGACGAGCCGTGAATTTAAGATGTTCGCAATTCTCAACGCCGAGATTGACGAGTGGTACGAGGAGGCGAAAGAGATGCTCATGGACTCGCATGTGCGTTCGTCGATTAAATTTTAATTAATTGTTTTTATAATTTTAAAAATAATTTATTTTTTGCCATTTTAAAGGTACCTCTCTCGCTCCTGACCCCTTTCTGGAGCTTTGAAATCGTGCCATTTCAGGAATTCTCAATCGCCTCTCATTTCCACTACGATGGCCGGCTGCCGAGAAGCGCCTTCCCGCCGAGACAGTGCAGTGAGTCTGTTTGTATTCTTCACAGCACTTTTTTAACCTTCTGAAAAAATAGCAGACACTTCACGGTTATTGCAAAGATTAAAGGGAGTTTGCAGCCAAAAAATCATAATTTTATATTCTTTTAATTTTATTTTTATTCAAAAGAGCTCTAAGAATAACTGTGAAAACCGCATATTTTTACGATTTAAAAAAAAATTAATTATGAATTTTCAAAAAATCGTGTTTTAAAGGCACTGTAGCTCCTGCATCCTCAAAACTTACGCTGTTTAGCGGCTGCAAAAGTTTAA
Organism: Pristionchus fissidentatus; assembly: GCA_036245785.1. Lineage (NCBI taxonomy): Eukaryota > Metazoa > Nematoda > Chromadorea > Rhabditida > Neodiplogasteridae > Pristionchus > Pristionchus fissidentatus. The sequence continues at coordinate 32,562,591 of BTSY01000005.1, read as the reverse complement.
AAAAAGCCATAGCAAAGTGAAAATTAGTGTTTTTGCAGTTGATTAGATAGTTGCGAGTATTTGTAAGGACGAATCAGTAGAAAAAAACGCAAAAATATTACGGCATCATCCCTTTTGAAATTCTACAGCCGCTAAACAGCGTAAGTCCTCGGATGCGAGAGCTACCGTATACCTAAATTTTACCATCTTTGAAAATTCATAATTAATTTATAAAAAAATCGTAAAAATATGCGGTTTTAACAGTTATTCTTAGAATTTTCTGATTTTTAAAATAAAAATAACTTATTTTTCGATGCCGTATCCCTTTAAGCGAAATGGGAAACGAAACTTTTCTATATTGAGGAAACAATGTTATACATCGATTGAAATTCTATTAGGATCAAAAGTTTGAGTTTTTTGTAGTTATTTTTTTGGTGGCAGCGATTGTCAGCATTCGTGCAAACATATCACAGTATTTATGGTAGTTAATTTTTCACAATTTTTCAATCTCTCATTCAGTTTGTCCGCTCATGCCTTCTATCTCCTGTCCTGCCGGTCCCGCCGGTCCGCCCGGTTTCCCCGGGACGCCCGGCACTCCGTCGTTCCCGAACAGTTTCCAGTCGGGGTACCAACCTGCTGCCGTCCCTCCCGCGCAGAATTTCTACCAGACGCAGCAGCAACAGCCCGTGCAGCAGGTGCGACAAGTGCAGCAGCAACAGCAAGGCTACAACTCTATGAAGAAGCGTCAAGCGTCGCAGCAGCTGCAGCTGGTAAGATTCTCAAAAACCATAAACGAGATCTTTCAGGTGCCCTTGAGATCATCACGTAGGTATTTTGAAAAATAAAAGTGTGAATAATTTCAGCACAGCTACGCGTCGCAACCGCAGCCCCAACGGCCGCAGCAGCAATACCAGCAACAGAACATCTTCCAGCAGCAGCAACCGCAAGTTTACACGATTCCACCGGTTTGAACTTATTCAACCATTCAATATTCTCTTCATTTGTGATATTGCTAAATATTGTATTGGTCTCTGCCGAGAAAAATGCGTTTTTAGAGCAGCATTTATTTAAATAATTTGCAGACAATACCTCAGCAGTACGTTCAAGTTCGTCCTGTCCCTCAACAAAGTCAAGGATGCAGTAGCTCGTTTATGCAGCAGACAATGTATCAACAGGCATCTCAACAGAAGTCATGTGGTCAGAGCCTCTTCATACAAGAAATAATCACCATTCCAAAGTATCCACGAAATAGGTCAGGCCCAACGGATTGTATGCATACGACAGTGTGTAGGCACCGTTCACTGCTCCATGTGGCATTTCTCTGAAACTTTGTGTGAGTTATAGGTTGCACCGGTGCAGCAAGCAAGCCCAGCAACATCCAGCGACCCTGCAGCTGCAGATCCCAGCAGCAGACGCAGCAGGTGCAGCAAGGGCCCATTCCTGGCCCGCCGGGGCCCCCGGGTCCGCCGGGCCCACCCGGCTACAGCCCCACAATCACGGTACAGGGCCAGCCGGGACCAGCCGGACCGCCCGGAGACGCGGGACCACCTGGTAAGGGAAAAGCTGAAATACGATTTGGTAATATAAAAATGCAGGACCCCAGGGACCGCCCGGTGCCTCGGCCACTTCATATTCAGCGAAAGTGACCTACCGCTATATCTATGGGCCCAGCGTACCTGGTAGGTCAACCACGTTTTACATTGCACATTTAGAATATCGAAAGCTTGGATTCCGGAAAATATGGAAACACTAATCCTTATTCGAGGCGCTTTTTTCCAGAGTTCTACGAAATGTAACTTTATTTTAATTTCAGGCAAGCCCGGCTATCCGGGGCTGAAGGGCGCTCACGGTGGCGATGGGCCAGCAGGCAGACCTGGATTTCCGGTAGGCGTACTATCACAGCAATTGTAACAGGAGCCACCTGATTTGATGCGATTTTTTTATGCGAGAGACGTCTTATCAAATATCTGAATCATTTTAGAAGACATTGCGTTTATATCTTAAATCATTGGTCAGCGTATTATTGCTGATCCGGGTAGAAACTTCTTCTAGAACCAATTTTACCTATTGAATTCAGGGTCAACCAGGCGACGAGGGCTGTCCGGGACGACCGGGTCGACGGGGACGCGACGGATTCAAGGGATCGGTAAACGTATCTCCTTTTACCTAGGGATGAGGCAATCGCGAAGGTCCGGCAATCCTTAAAGTGATTATTTAAGGCAGATTCACAGTGTGGCTTATACGGCGCAGAAAAACGCCACAGCGAAAGACAATGCATCCTTACTGTCACATTTACCACATCTTCGCCTATCACAGCTAATTGTTTAGTAATGCCGCAACTTTCAGTGGGGACCGCGAGGCGGCAACGGGGTGCCCGGACGCTGCTCCTGTCCGAGCCCAAATGCGCCCTCAGTTTACGGTGGAGGAGCAATACAGACCCCATTGTACAATGGACCAGCACAGCCACAACAGCCCAGGGTATGCATTCGTATTTTGGTATTTTTTTAATAAAATAATAAAGTAAGAATCGAATGCACCCTGAACATTTAAGAGTGTTTGACGTTATTTTGTGAACAACGGGGAAAATTGTCCTAGGATATTTAAAGAGTTTATTTTAATCATGTTGGTATTTCCGGAACGAGCGTTCTGCAGTCCCAAGACACGTCATAAATTAAATTATTAAGTGATAAAGATGCTGTAGCAGCACAATATGCGTTGAAAAGCGGAGACTGTAAGACTGTTTTCCTCCCGAACGGTCCCAAGTTATGCGCTGCCTTTTTTCAGGTCCCAAGTTATGCGCTGCCCGCTCCCTCCTATGGAGAGACCGTCCAGATTCCAGAATACGCACTGCAGAATTCGGGCTATTCAAGCACGCCGCAGAACGCTCAGAATTATGGTTATAGTTTTTTGCAAATTAAAATAGCTATTACTATTAGAAATACACGGTCTATGTGGGGGAGACATGAATTAGCGATGTGTCTCCCCCTATGAGCCCACCTGACATACACTTTCGCAGACGGGGGTGGGGAATTGAGCTCCTTTCTAACAATTATCTTCCAACCAGTTGTATGCAATTTTCAGAAGTGGGCTCTCCGTACCCTGCATCAGCCTACGGACAGCCCAGCAAACCTGCTTCGAATTCTAACCCGAATTATGGATCCGGCTCGAACAACAATAATAACAATATCGGATACGGCTCTGCAGTGAAAGCCTCAATCGTGCCCTCTCCTCCCAACTACGGCACCCAGTCTGGTCTCGACTCGGGATCTCGGGCACCCAACCGATACCCGGGTCCGTTTGGACCCGATCCATCGCCCTTCCGACCGTACCTTGACCTGCCCAGAGCCCGATCCTCCCCAACGATTGTACTTTTTGATGGGTTTCTAAGGGTGATGTGATATTTTTAATATTTGAATTTCTATTTGATAACTCTAAGTTAGCATAGGATTATATGATGTTATTACGTTACAAATATAATTTAAAATGTATAGAAAAAATTGTATAACGCACGATAACATTATTATGGGCTATTTCTATGACTACGACCGCGTCAACCATTCATGACTGGCTAGAGCTACATTTGAAATGAATTTGAAATCTATGAGAATGTTGTCGTGATCAAATCATCGGAAGGTAAACATGAATTGTGCGCTCATGCATGGGGGCTCAAAAGTCCTCTACAATAGAAACGAACTGAGGACTACGGTATTACTACTGTATCACAATGACACTTTTGGGTTGTATCAGGCATTGTACCGTAGTAATAACAGCAGCTGCTTCTCGGACCACTTTTTATCCGCCTTTTAGCCCCCGTGTCATGCGTGATAGTGCTGATTTCGCAATTTCACACAGACCCGTTCAATTAATTTTGTACTACTCAAATATGTGTTCGTATTGTGTTGTTGATAAACACATACCCATAAAAATACTAACTCGTGCTAATTTGTAGTTGTTGTCAAGTGCGAGTTCTGTGGTGTTTTGTGAGTCAGCGTGTGCATGCCCCTATAGGAAATGTCTAGGGCCATTAGGCGACGAGAGAAGGGAATATGAAATAGAGCAATGTACCTCCCCCGTAATCTCCCATCTCCCTTTCCCCTTCCCACATTCAAACGCCCTCAACCACATGTTTGCTCTATCTATCTCTCTCTTTCTACCCCCCCCCTTGAATTCATAGGCTATCATGATGATAGATAGATAGCAACACTCTTAGCGCAATTCGTAATCGAAACGCAAACAGCGCTCTTTCCGCGCTCCAAAGATACTCTTTTTGCCCTGGCAGTCAGCGCGATTTGTCGAGAATTTCGCCCCAACCTTTCTGACTAACCCCAAAGAACTCGCGCATTCCCGTCCTATCACCCTGTGCTTTATCGTAGCGTTATCAGCCAATTAGGACTATCAGCTACCACAACAAATGCCTCGGGGCGAAAAGAATCGGTACGCGGCGCCTTTATAAGTAAAATTACGGGGTTTCGCTCCTAATTCTTTCTTCTTTTCATTTCTCGCACATGTGTAATCTACTCTCCCTCTTTCTCTCATTGTGTTTTACGACAAATTCGCGCCGCAATACTTAGTTTGCCAGTAGGATATAGATAGCATACGGTACCCTCCTTAGTCCTTTTATCACAAACTGTTCTTTTATTTACACGTATCATCGGATTTCCATATGTATTTCTAGGGCTAGACATATTATCATGATTAGAGCAATTTGCATTGTGAGTAGAGGGAGGACTCCGACTCGGCACTTTTAGTCTCTTCTTAGTTCTTCCTGCCGTAACGTCGTAGTCGTCTCTCTGCTCGTCTTTGGTGACGTCATCAACTATCGATTGTCTACCGTACCTACCATCTTCGTGATTGTGAGTTATCGTGTAATCTTCTACTTCTATAAACAACGTATTATTCTATTCGTTGTATTCTGCAAAGGCATAATATAGTACACTCTGGGAGTTTGCTAGACACTTGATCTACTATAAATATTAGTCGGACTGACATCTGGATCCGACTTGCCCCCTTTTTCTGTTTAGTTTCCGGAAATATTTATGTTTCCCATTTTTTGTATTTGTCGTCATAGTTGCTCTTATATAAGTGCCGAAGAGCACAAATTACTCACCACTTTTTTCACACACTCTAGCACGAAATTTCCTCGCTGTTCTTTCCTGTCCCTCTCTCTTCAATTCTCACAATTCTCGACTCACTCTCCAATTTTTTTTTAAATATTTCGCCTCATAATTTCAGCCTGAATTTATTTGTTTTATTTGCCTCTGAGAAAGAATCTAGTTGTGGAAATTTCCCCCGCAAATTCTCCAATTTCGAAATAATTACGATTCTCATAATCAGAAATGTGTGGCCGAGTACTTTTCCTCGTCTTTTTGCTGGCTGTTTTGACCGTCTCAGAAGAGAAGAAAAACCATGAAGAAGAGGACGAATTGTTGTTGGTACAAGTTGTAAGTTCTATTAGCAATTAATTTATTTGAAAATGTATTTAACAGTTGAATTTCGTATTTTTAAGGCTTGACATTTTCTCTGATGGCGTGAGTAAATATTTTTTGAAACTTTTTTATCTTAAAGAGACACTGCATTTCACCTCACACAAACCTCGTGTCTAATATACTTTATTTATTTATAATAAGAATCGGATACAATAACGAATGGTGGGGTCAACAAGAGGGCATTCGTTGTTGATTAAGTCGTTTATAATATAATACAATACAATGATATGGCCATTTGATGTTGGCTACACCAGTGGTTTATCGTCTCACAATCCAGTAGGAAAAATAACGGAAAGAGAGAGTTCCTACATATTTTGAGCTTTGCAACGTGTTTTTAGATATTGACGCATAACCGAAATCAGAACGGGGCCTAACACATGTTCCCGTTAATGTATTCCGTTACGGTGAAAAGCAACGCAAATCTTTTTCATGAGTTCATAAATAATGGCAATAATATTACTACTTGAGGTGGTTCGGCACGCCGACCGCGCGAGTGTCTCAGGGAAGATTGCGGCGAACGCGGAAAAAGTTTTCTTCCGCGGCCATGAGGAGTTGTCCGATGTGAGATTACACACCTCCAGAAAGGGGCACGAGAGAGTGTGTAAACATGAGAGAATCATTCTCAGGAATGATTGCAACAGAAATGGTACAGAAATCTGCAATTGCTCCTAGAGGGAGATTTTTCATTAAATTGTAAATTTTATAAAAATAATTTATCCTATTGTAATTACAGCAAGGCATCGACAACGCGCACGCGCAGGGCGCCGATTTCCGCCGCCGCTATGTCGAGACGGGCTTTATCGACCGCCGCATGATCCCCAATCAGGTGCGAATTTTAAAATTTAAATTTAATTTTACAAATTTAAATTTGAGTTTTACAGATATACTTCCAATCTTCGGGCGTGAGAAGAGTGCTCATGAGTGCCAAGAGCTTCGCTTCCGGGATGTTCGACAAGTAATTTCTATTCACTGGACATTGTACCAAAATCGGCCTATCACACTTTCTTGAAACGTAACTCATTTAAACGGCCAGGAGCGACCACGAAATTATGTCAAATGTGATACTTTTTGGAGTATACGCAGAAATGGAAACAGCAATTCTTTGAGCTGTTCAGATTGCGCATTCGTGATATTAATATTACTTATATTTTCTTTAATTACAGAACAGTCAAGGGCGACCCGGTGCTGCCGCCCATTCTCACCAACATGAATCTGGCTGAGGACCATGTATGTTTCAGAGTTTTCGTAAATTGCTTAACGCGAGTGGGATTCAATGTATCGCTTGTTCGTTCTCGAGAATTCTCCATAAAAACCATAAAGCGTAACAAATTCTGACATACGGACACCCATTAACATTTGATATCCATTTTTCTTAATTTTTTTTGAAATATTTATTTAAATGTCTATTTAAATGTACGTAAAAGTATTTAGATGCTGGTGCCCGACACGATTTGCGCCGACGACTGGGATGACATGTACGAGAAGTATGGAATCGAAGACGATGGAAAGGCGACGACAAGACAGGTCAGTAATGAGTCAATTTGTTAATCAGTAAGTTCATTTTAATGCCGATTAATCTTAAAGAAAATTATTGTTGCAACAGCTCTGTACTTGTCATGTACAATGATCACTATGACAAACCCACCGAAAGGGGTCAGGGCGAGAGTATGTACAACAGTGAGAGATTTCCTCTCGATTTTACACGCTCAATCACTTCAAGCCCCTTTCCCTGGGTTTGACTAGCCTGTGGAACGATTTGATAAGTAAGTAATGCGTACTGTAGTACCAAATTCAAATATCAATCTACTTTGTACATTGGATCGGAGAACAGAGTGCAATAATTTTTTTGAGGTCCAAGCCATACAAGCGATGTTACGCGTAAAAAATCCCGACGACTGTAAGGTTTGTATTCATCGCATTTTTTTCTGAAAGGATTTCTATTATTCTTAGACCTTTAGTGTCTTGTCTTGTCTTGACGCATGTCTTGGTATACTTTGCTTGGTTCTCTGTGGCGTAAGGAAGGGCAGATACAAAAGATCGTTGACTTGAAACGATTCTTAAATGCAGTACTCACAATATTGCCTTTGACGGAGTTAAGGCAACCGATTAATTGTAGAATGACGAAAATGTGACTGTTTCAGGCTTTAACAATTGTTTCAATGACCATCACTGCTATTGAGGATCTCGAGTTGCGTGATCTCGACGCTCTGATAGCCGAGAACAGCAACGACCTCACGCGTCCTCATTTGAGTGAGAAGCAGAGAATGTGCGGAGATGGCGGAGCGAAATGGCTCATGTACAAGGTGATTTTACAAAATAATAATGCAAATTATGTTATATATTTTGAAATTTATGACGAGACCTTTGTTTAATGAAAGTGGGATACTAAGAACGATGCAATATCTAAGGACGCGAAATTGAAGACGCGTGTTTGTGAAAAAATATCTACAACCTGAAATTGCACATAATTATTATTAAATATATAATTTGATTGTAGTGCGTGGGGATGCTGGCTGGTGCTGGCGAAGACTACGATGAGAGGCGGGCGAAACGAACGGTCGGAGTGCTGATGGACACGATGCTGAACAATATGGAGAAGGTGAGCAGTAGAGACGTTTCCGGTAACTAATCATCATCAGTATGTAAAAAGCTTGGGTCTGTATACACCCGAGAGAACAATAACACATGATTCCAGAGCTACGGATAGGGGTCATTGGTTAGATAATGTGTAAACGTGAGAGAGAGTCCATCTTCATTTTACACGCTCTCTCACTCCAAACCCATTATTAGAAGGCTAACCGGCCTGTAGAATTATGCGATTAACCTCCAAAAAAATATGTTTACTTTTCGCCAAAATCTCGATCACGACGCCATACTGCACACATATGCAGCCTATTGCACGGCACCATGACAAGAACAACTCTCGGTGTCTGACCCTCTCGCTTGGCGCGGTCTCTCGTCATCTCTCTCTTTCTCTAACTCGTTCTCGCAGACTGTGTTTCGAATGCTGTGTATTGTAGGTCGCCAACTGCAAAGATGATAAGTGCAAGGACTTTGCACGCTTCCGCGTCTTTTACTCTGTAAGTTTAACAATTTATTTTTAAAAGAAAATTCACATAATCAACTTGTTACAACACTTGTTATATCATTGCAAAATGACCTTTTGTTTCCTATTTTAAATAAATATTTAATTAATTTTATTTAATTAATATATAAATTAAGCACGACACAAACGTGCTCGCCATCGCGCATCTCTTCGACGCCGTCGACTTGTTCAATGTGATTTTATTTTAATTTTTTAAAACTTATTTAATCATTTTTTTCACCCCATCATCCCCACTTTTCGATAATTTTGTCCCTTACAACGTCTCGAAAAGATTCGTTTGATAGCAAAAACAACTGTTTTTTTTCATTTATAAGGGTGTCCCGAAAGTCTTTGCACTTTTTAACGTTTTTTGCTTCTCTCTCGTTTCGCCTCACCCGTATGGGACATTGTTGTAGTATGTTAGTATGAGGGCCAGCTCTCACTACGTTTCGAGTGTTGACTAGGGAGATGTGAGGCACACGGTGCCTTCTGTAGAACTGCAAACTTACCATACACAGACCTGAACTTCACTAGTTTTGAAATTTTATCTCGAGTAGGAGTGGAAAAAGTTAGTACAAAGTGCCAAATGAGTCAACGGGTGATTGCCGACAATTTCTGAATAATTTCGTCATCACTACGTAATAATGAAATTTCAACGTGTTTTTTGAACCGCTGAAATTTTCTACGCAAAATCGGTGGCTGTGAATTCCTATTCGCCTATAAGTGTGTATAAGCCATTTTTGGGGGGAATTGGGGCTGAAGAAGTAGGAAATTTGAAAATGTCGAAAAAAATATTTCTGACTATTTTCGAGTTTTCATTAATGAAGAAGAAATTATCAAGAGTTAGACCTGGAAATGCAAGTTAAATTCACTCTAATTACACACGTAAAGTCGTATTTGATTAGCTTGAATATTCATAAAGATTTAGATTCTGAAAGGTATGTTTCGGAAATCATTTAATTACATATTGCATCACTACTAGGTAACATTCCAACAAGCCAACAGCATAATTAATTTCGTTAATTTTTTGTATTGATAAGACATGTGACAATTCGTGGCCAGGAAGTTTATTTTTTCTAAAATTTTCGAAAAACTGAAAGTGCAAAAACTTTCGGGACACCCTTATATTTCTATTTATTTACTTAATTCAAGGGGAAGACACCCGCCTTCTCCTCCGCTTTCGTACTGGAACTGCACTTAAAACTTATTTAATCATTTTTTTCACCCCATCATCCCCACTTTTCGATAATTTTGTCCCTTACAACGTCTCGAAAAGATTCGTTTGATAGCAAAAACAACTGTTTTTTTCATTTATTTCTATTTATTTACTTAATTTAAGGGGAAGACACCCGCCTTCTCCTCCGCTTTCGTACTGGAACTGCGCCGGAACAGCAAAGGGCATTATGTCTCGGTGAGTTTGTGTTTCAACAAATCTAGATAACGACGCAGAGCGAGATCCAATCCGATCACTCGCAGATTGTGTCTTCTTAAAAAAATATATAAAAACATATTCCTCAACATTTGTGCGATATCATTTCTGCCTGTTATATGATACAAAAAGTATTTATTCTGCCTGTTATATGATACAAAAAGTATTTTTGTAGAGTTGCTCATTATTCTGTAGTTTGTAGCGAAAGAGAGACAATACCCTCTCACGTTTTGCGTACTCCCTCGCTCCCGACCCCTTTTTGGACGGTAATGAAATACCTCTTTCCACAGGTAATCATGAAGAACGGCCAAGAGGCGGCATTCGAACACGCCAAGAAGTGCAATAATGGCGCCTGCCCACTGCACGAAGTGCTCAAGGTAACTTCTAACTTCTTTCTCATTCCTTGAAAATCTGGTGACTCCCCAGAATAATCCGCTTTTTCTTACTGTCTTTACGCTGATTTCGCTACTCATTTCTCACTCTTCCCATTGCATAATTCGCAGTCTAAAGAGTCGCGCGGTTATTTAATCCATTCCACCCATTCTACCGTAATCCCAATTAGACCTACCGTACCATATTCCTTTCAGGAGAAGCGTCGCTTCGCCACGCCCACTTTCGTCGGTTGCTCGACGGACGCAGAGAAGGTGGAGGAGATCGACTACTCAATCCCGGCTTGTATCGGGGTCGTCTCGATGGCTGTACTGGTCTATCTGAGAAGATGAAGATATGCCGCGTAGGTCGCTAGCAACGCTTCGAATGCACTCAAATGCTTGTTTCACTTGTTTGAATCAATAATCACCCTACATTTCTCTGCTTGCGACTGTAATTATGCCATTCTACATATTTTATAGATCATCAGTATTTTGTAAAATATTTTTCTAACCGCAATAATTTAATATCTTCAAAAGGAATTACGAGCAAGAGGCTTTGCAAAAGCAAGACTATCACAAGCTATTATCTCCCGCTGACCCCATTCTGGTGGTTTGACTTTGTTCTTTTTTCTCACATTCGCTTCAATCTCGGTACTGCCGCAATCTCATATCGCATAATTGTTATTTTTTGCATATTCCACTTTATTTAGAATATTTTTGATCACAACACGTCATACTGATGAAGATATACTTTTTTGCATTTTGTTCAAGAGTTCAAACCGATCTGCACGTAGGCAGTTAAATATGCATACCAATCAATACGGTATTACCCCATCCTCCTCCTCTTATCTCCCCTTCCTTCCTTCACTCTTCTATTTTGTCCTTGTCTGGAGTGGTTGGCAGGGGAGGGAGAGACCACATCTCTCATTCGCTGCTGCTAATACACGCTAAGTGAGTACCGTATCCCACCGTACTTCAACATACCGTATCGTCTACAGTATCCCCAGTCAATTTGATCTACCGTTTTCCAGAAACTATGCAATCTCTTCTGGATACTCTTGTGCTGCTCTTCGTTACAGTATGCTGTTATGTCGTCACAATCATCGCAGGTACCGCACTCCACCCAAGTTTTTGCCGTATCCCACTCATTTTATAACAGATACAGATTTATCCTGTCATCAAGGCAAATGGGCCTGCAGGAAGGTAGCTTCGTGGGCAGAGGCGGAATAAATCATATAATAAAGGGTCAAGGGAATAAATCATGCTTGTCTTCTTTGGTCAATTGTGGTGTCGATCTTAGTCGATAGACATTGAGCGTAGAAGTAGATCTTCCAGTGACGTCCTGACTAGCGTGTATCAACATAAGTGAAAACTCACTTCGTAGTCTTGTCGACTAGAGCTTTTCTTGATAGTTGGCAACTTGAATTAGGTGTAGTCGATTCGGGTCCTCCGTTTGAAGTGGTACCAGGTGGGCGATATACTTGCCGGGTTGCCCAAGCTGACTGGATTCTCCAAACTGAGGTGGGAGAGGAGCGGGGAGACTGTCGACCGCACGTCACGAGGCACAGAATGAAGAATCTTACTTAAATTTTATAAATGATACGGTAATCGCGCGAAGAAAAATGCCTAGACTACTGTAATCTAACCCTATTGATTGCAAAATGAAAGGAATTGCATTACATACCGTAATCCAAACGGATCACAGAGACTGTGAAACTTCGTAAACTAGAATGTCTACCCAATACCGACTCGTAAAGCTGAGCTTACTGTACCGAACCGAGCACAAACTGATCCCTATCGTAATGTCCAATATTTCAGGTTGTGGTAAGAAGAAGCCGAAAGTGATGACTGATCTGCCGGTGTCCGGCGCTACGAGCGGCATGGGTACCACCAATCCCGCACCCGCGCCAGCAGCGCCGACCCCAGCCGCGGTAAGAACGTCAGGCTGGCGCCAAACTGGCGCCATCGCTAAAATACTGATTTCAGCCCGAAAAGGTGTCGTCGAAGCGGTCCTCCAATAGCGCGGCGCCTGCTGCCCCTCCAACGAACCCCATAGACGACTCGGGCAAGAAGGTCTCCATGGCCAAGGTTGGAATGGTCTGGCGCCAATTCGGCGCCAGCCGGCGCCAGTATTGCAGTACTGATATTCAGAAAGTGGCACCGGGCGCGGCCGAGGACGATGGCGGATACGAAAACTGCAAGGACATGTCGCCCGAGGAGCTCAAGAAGGCGCTGATCTAAGACCATGGCGCCAATCGGCGCCACTCTGGCGCCCAGAGAACGCACGAACCCGGCGCGCATTTGACGATAAAGCGATGTTGAATCGTTCCTTTTTGTGTCTCTTAATTAGCATTACTTTTGTTCATCCCCATAATTTATTTCGAATAGTGAAGATCGACAAAACATGATGACCCATCGGCTTTGAGCGTATTTTACATTTCTGTCTGTCTGCCTGTCTACCTTCTGTCTTGGCACTTCTTCACTTAAACACTTCCGGACCAGTCAATTTATCTGGGAATGAATGATATGTGATCGCTAGGTTCACACAGTGAGGTGGTGGATGAGGGACTTCGGGTTACATGGTCCGGTAAAGTGAAGAAGTGCCAAGGGACACTCATCTGTTCTGATCTCCACAACCCCAGTATTCCCCCTCAGTATTCCTCGATGAGATATCGCCTGGGTGCACTTTCTTTTATTTAGTTCCTGTCCTGTTGTTCCTAGGAACGCTCGGAGGATCATTCCCATGAACAACGGTAACATTTTTAGGAACAAATAGTTCTTGAGTACGTTTCACATTGGATTCAAATACTTGCATCTTGAGTTGTGATCAATGCTTTGGCCCCATCTAGCTGTCTAGAATAAATGCATTATACTGTGTTTTTACCATATTGAGAAGTATGGAATATAATCAGGTTGAACAGATTTATTCAGCGTCTTTTACAACTTTAAAAAAAATAGATACATTGCTCACAACATTTGAGTTTGTCGTATGTTTTGTTTGAATGTTGTCTCATGGAGATGTCCACTCTCGCAAAAAATACACGTTTACACAATTCACAGGAATTCAGGAGTAGTTTAGAAACGACGATATCGATTGGGAACTTGTTGACTAGTTTTACAAATATGCAAATTTGATCCAAATAACCATAGTGCAGGATGAGGCAGGGTCCGCCTGATTTTCACAGTTCGCATCGCGAGTTTTAAATGAACAATCGGTATTGTAGGGTAAATATGCTCATACAAACAAAGTCTGCCAGCGGATACACCGGCACCGGCATCTCTCTACCACCTCGTCCAAAAATCAAAAAAGGGGCCTGGAGCGAGATAGAGTGCTAAACAGTGAGAGTGACCCTCTCACTTATACATACGCTCTTGTTCCTGACCCCTTTCTGGAGGTTTCCTTAATTCATAGTCCACAAGCATTCTCCAATCGCAGTCTTCCATAATACAGTTCCCGCTGTTTCTTCTCTCTCAGCAGCACTTCCTTCTCTTCTTGAGTGCGGCACGCCGACAGTTGCTGCATGAACACAGGGTCGTGCAGCGCGTAGGGAGGCGGGGCCGGCTGCAAAGATGATTTTATTTTTTTCTTCATTACTAACCAAAAAACATATTCATGCACGTCTTTTTGTGTGTTATTATCTTACAACATGCTTTCAGATTATGCACCCTGACTGGGGCCATGGTAAAATGGTCACGCTCTCTCTATCCGATTTCTGGGGGTTTGACGGCGATGCGGTATGATGTGTTCTGACAAGCCATTCGAGAGAGATGTAAACAGAAAGAGTAGATAATGAGTGCTTGTCTCGATCTAGTGATGATTTCTTTCTTCCCATTTCGTGAGCGGAAAAAGAACGATGTCTTGTCGATCTCCAATGTCCCTCGAAAAGCTGTCAGAACACATCATACCGCATCGCTATCAAACCTCCAGAAATCGGATAGAGAATGGGCCAAAGTGAGAACGCCCTTGTGATATAGCTGTCATTTTGCATTACCAAAATAAGCATCTCAAATGTTATCATATTACATTTATAAAATTATACGAACACACAAAAAGTCAAAATGGTACTTCCTGTGTTTACCAAAGCGAGAGAGCGGGCAAAAGTGAGAGGGTCGCGTACGTGCCTGTGTGGTAAACAACGGAAGTCCGTCATTTGACTTTTTGGTGTGATCGTATCATTTTATAAATGTAATAAGACCAATTTCGTATTTAGAAACAAAAACAATTCCAGGAGTATTACACAGAGCGGGAAGTTTCCAACTTTCCTTACTCTGGAGACATTGCCTCCAGCTGAGAGAGCATGCAATATCGAGAGATCACCCTCACTATCTCTAGCCCGCTCTCCCCATTTTGCATGCTCTCTCAGCTGGAGACAATGTCTCCAGAGTAAGGAAAGTTGGAGACTTCCCGCTCTGAGTAGTCCTTTGCTCCCTTAATATGATGACAGCATGCGTGAAATCCTATCAGATTAAGCTTCATCTTTCCAAATTTATCTTTTCAACCGGAAATGGACCGGAAGGGAGGAAACTGGATTAATTAAAATGGTCAGATAGATAAATTACATCAGTCGCTTGTGGTGGAGGCAGGGGAGAGGAGGCTCTTCCAGGCATCACACGAATTGTGACTTCGGCACTGGAAAATTGACGATTTCAAGGAACGAATACTTTTTTAATAGTTATGTTTGAATCTAAGTTTTTCATGCTCCTTGACACAACTGTTTGGTAAATCATTAACAAAGCGAAATGTTTTTTTCTAAAATTTCGCGCACTGTTTAGCCCAATTCTGGATATTTGGATTCGTGTGAAGCGTCCCTCTCTTCTCATTCCAGGCAGTGGAGTCATGGCGATTCGCACATACTTCTAAATTCCGACGAGGCGTTTCTTCCACGTTTTCTGGATCTCTCGCATTTTCGTGCGAACATTTCTATTCACATATCAAGATTAACACCGAAACAGATAGGAGTACTTTCCAAGCCCTTCTAGAGCCGACCGGCCTGTGGAATGCGACATAGGCGTCGTATTATGACAATCAGGTTGAAAGTTCGAGTTGAACCGGCGTCGCTCACCAAACGGGCGACGCTCCCTCCTCCTCGTCCTCTTCCCCCTCCATCTCCAGCATCTGTCGTGCGTTCCACGGACAGCAGCAGCAGAGTAAGACGCTGCAGCACTTGCAGCACGCCTGGAATGGATGTTGCAGCACGCACAGCAAGAAGTTGACTCAGATAGAACATTTTCAATTAATGAGGTTTTAGCATTCTCTTTCCATCATAAAACAAGATGTTACGGATCCGTATTTCAAAATTTAATGGAAAAAGCATAATTCTTACGAAGCCCGGGGATTAATTTGTGGTGCGCATCCAAAATAGCGGACGCCATTTAAAAAGGTAAAAAAAATAGGTAAAGGTTCTTCCCGTCTTCGAGCTGGGCTCGCGGGAAAACTTTTTATTAGGCGTATTAATAAGCCAATATTACAAGATACGGAACCAGAACCAGAACCAGAACTGACACGGAACCAAGATACGGAACCAGAACCAGAACTGACACGGAACCAAGATACGGAACCAGAACCAGAACCAGAACTGACACGGAACCAAGATACGGAACCAGAACCAGAACTGACACGGAACCAAGATACGGAACCAGAACCAGAACCAGAACTGACACGGAACCAAGATACGGAACCAGAACCAGAACTGACACGGAACCAAGATACGGAACCAGAACCAGAACCAGAACTGACACGGAACCAAGATACGGAACCAGAACCAGAACTGACACGGAACCAAGATACGGAACCAGAACCAGAACCAGAACTGACACGGAACCAAGATACGGAACCAGAACCAGAACTGACACGGAACCAAGATACGGAACCAGAACCAGAACTGACACGGAACCAAGATACGGAACCAGAACCAGAACTGACACGGAACCAAGATACGGAACCAGAACCAGAACCAGAACTGACACGGAACCAAGATACGGAACCAGAACCAGAACTGACACGGAACCAAGATACGGAACCAGAACCAGAACTGACACGGAACCAAGATACGGAACCAGAACCAGAACTGACACGGAACCAAGATACGGAACCAGAACCAGAACCAGAACTGACACGGAACCAAGATACGGAACCAGAACCAGAACTGACACGGAACCAAGATACGGAACCAGAACCAGAACTGACACGGAACCAAGATACGGAACCAGAACCAGAACTGACACGGAACCAAGATACGGAACCAGAACCAGAACCAGAACTGACACGGAACCAAGATACGGAACCAGAACCAGAACTGACACGGAACCAAGATACGGAACCAGAACCAGAACTGACACGGAACCAAGATACGGAACCAGAACCAGAACCAGAACTGACACGGAACCAAGATACGGAACCAGAACCAGAACTGACACGGAACCAAGATACGGAACCAGAACCAGAACTGACACGGAACCAAGATACGGAACCAGAACCAGAACTGACACGGAACCAAGATACGGAACCAGAACCAGAACCAGAACTGACACGGAACCAAGATACGGAACCAGAACCAGAACTGACACGGAACCAAGATACGGAACCAGAACCAGAACCAGAACTGACACGGAACCAAGATACGGAACCAGAACCAGAACTGACACGGAACCAAGATACGGAACCAGAACCAGAACCAGAACTGACCCGTATGCAGCAGACGCTGATGATCACTGCACTGATCATTCCTCCACTCACAATCATCGCGACGAAGATGTTGTCGTCGCTCGTCCAGTAGGAAGCAACCATTGAACCCTCAAAAAATGTTTGTAGAAAAACTCCTGAAGCATGTTTGTTATACGGCGCACTTGTTTGTCGTATTTAACAATATTTATTTAACTATTTTATCAAGTATGTAGAAAACTATAAACATTTTTCTCTGTTCTGCAGTAATTGCATTCACATAATTTACACATTACACATAATTTGAAAATTGAAAAAAAAGCTTTAAAATTTTGATATTTTTTACAACAAGAGCAAACACTTACACCACTACCCGTGGCGTAAATGTGGTGTGTATTAAGTCGCAGTGAAACGTATCCGAATATCGTTGCGCAAGGAACTCAACGAGCCAGCATAGAAAGGAGAGCTTTCAAGCCTACAGAGGAGGGTAAATGGCGAGAAAGAATTATGAGCAAGCGTTATAATACCGCGCGATGTTACGCAATCTCTTGCCCCTAACTTCTTTCTGGGTAGTGCAATTATGTAGCATTGTATGTGAATGTGACAGAATTGATAATCTTTTGAGAGTCAAATGTTTGGGGGAAATGTCGATCTACTGGCAGCCGAAATGTGGGAATTCAACTGGCACTTTCCACTTGAGAAATTTGCGCAGCATGATAAAATGTAGAACTACTGAGTCATATCAAGATATCATAGTAAAGTAGCGCTCGGGATATCATATTGCAAAGCGCAAAACATTAATGCATACACGGAAGGGTGGAAAGCGAGCACGTCTTTCTCCCGTAAGGATTCGATATCCTCCCAACGTGCAAAGGCGTATATAGAAAAGGATACAGCAACGTTCGGGCGCTCTCCTCGTTTCGCGCACTCTCTCCTCCCCTCTCTGCTTCTCTGCGCTCTCTTATTCCACCATGATCTCTCCTGTCCGTCTGATTTCCTCTCATCTCTCACGCTGTTGAGCTGTTTCGCATGTGCACTCTACTAGTCTCTCTCCAGCTCTCTCTCTCTCGTCCAGGATGTGAAAAGCGCCTCGAGCAATGGAAAGAGAAGGAGGAAGGGGCCCGAATTAGGGCGGGCAGAGGGGTGTTGCAAATTCGCGCGCAATTTATAAGAACACGCAATTGCCCTTAGGGCATCAGAAGTGACTCACAGTGCAAAGGGCGAAATGCTGCGATGTTTCAGGCGGAATCAAATCGGCACCAGTCTACTTTACCGGTCCAAGCAAGCCGGGTCAACCCGGGTGGGGCCCTCCTCATTCATCATCTCGCTGTGTGAATCTAGCGGTCACCTTTCCGGGTCCGGTAAAGTAAGCAATTGTCAAAATCACAGAATGTGATTCATGAGACAGAAAACTGTGTGAAACAACTGAGCTTATAGTGAGTGTTTGCATGCGTAATCACGGAAGACACAAGGAACGATTCAACATCGCTTTATCGTCAAATGCGCGCCGGGTTCGTGCGATCTCTAGACGCCAGAGTGGCGCCAGATTGGCGCTAGGGTCTTTAAATGAGGGCCTTCTTGAGCTCCTCGGGTGACATGTCCTTGCAATTTTCGTATCCGCCATCGTCTTCAGCCGCGCCAGGTGCCACTTTCTGAATCAGAGTACTGTAGTGTTGGCGCCGGATGGCCCCGATTGGGCGTCAGACTACTCATACCTTTGCCACGGAGACCTTCTTGCCCGAGTCGTCCACGGGGTTCGTGGGGGGAGGAGCGGGCGCCGCCATCTTGGAGGCTCGCTTCGACGACAACTTTTCGGGCTGCAAACAGTACAGCGTACAAAAACATTTAGCGATGGCGCCCGTTTGGCGCCACTCTGGCGTCCTTACCGCGGCAGGAGTCGGCGTAGCTGGTGCGGGCGCCGGATTGGTGGTACCCATGCCGCTCGTAGCGCCGGACACCGGCAGATCAGTCATCACTTTCGGCTTCTTCTTACCACATCCTGAAATGATGGAGATTACGGTAGGATTCAGTTTACGATCCGATCGATGAGATGCAGTAGGTATTGCACCAAGAACCATCGATTATGGTAGACATTCCAGTTTCTGATGTTTCTTCGTCGTCTAATACGGTAAGTCTTCGGAAGGATTACTGTACCTGCGATGATTATGACGACAGAACAGCATACTGTAACGAAGAGCAGCACAAGAGTATCCAGAAGAGATTGCATAGTTTCTGGAATACGGTGGGTCAGATTCACTATGGATACTGTAGAAGATAAGATAGGTTGAGGTACGGTAGGTTACGGTACTCACTTAGCGTGTCTTAGCAGCAGCGAATGAGAGATGTGGTCTCTCCCTCCCCTGCCAACCACTCCAGACAAGGACAAAATAGAAGAGTGAAGGAAGGAAGGGGAGATAAGAGGAGGAGAAAAGAAAATCGATATGCGCAGTTCATTGTGTGCTTTGCAGATGGGATTAGCTCTTGGAAAGGATGCAAAGTTTGTAATGCAAAGCTTCTTCAGGGAAAATAAGAATAATAATTATAAATTTTGTAAGTAATAAGAATATGCAAAGACAATTTTGCGATATTAAATTGTACCATTCTGACGGGGAAATAAAGGTAGACCACATCATTCCGCACACCCGTCAACCCAACAAAAAGGGAAGGTTTTTTTTCAGATTGAATTGAGAGAGGGTGTGAAATTGGAAGGGGCTCTGTCCCTTTGGGCTCTCTCATCCCGACCTCTTTCTGTTATTTTTCAAGCATGTGAGACATTCAGCGAGTGCGAAAACAGTATTACATTTTTTAAAATAATTCCGTTAAACAAAATGCCAAAATGGTACTTCCTGTATTTACCGAGGCGAGCAAGCGCACAAAAAGTGAGAGGGCTGCCAGCGTTCCGGTTTGGTAAACAACGGAAGTTCGTGTTTTGGCTTTTTGGTCGAATCATTTTATAAATAGATATAACATGCAAACAGCCGATGGTGACACCACCAACTACTTTTAGGCATTCAGCCCAGAACGCCGTAAACCCGTCGAATATTTAGATATGTCAATTGTATAACACCTGTGCAAAGGGACAGAATGCATGTTGATCAGTTTCAGTGTTACCATCAAGTATTGTATTACATTATTTAACAAAGCCGCATGTTTCAAGATGTAAGATGTGCAACAATAACAAGATGCGGAAAAAGAGTTGTTATGTCACTATTAAATTCTTAAAATGTCGTTTTCCGTTCGTGACCACATGTCATCGCAGAAATCTCTCTTGCGGACTGCTCTTCAACCATTCCTTTTGAATGTATCCGCAACGAAGGTTGTTGAGTCGGGTCCGTTCTGGTGTATGAAGAGATACGCTTGAAGATGCTTTGGCTGCGGCGTTTTCCCATGATGTGGTTCATTACGCTGTAGCCTCTTTCCACTCCGTTCGAACTGATGGGCAACGTGATGATCCTTTCAATATTATGTCTTGCAACGCGGGTCAGTAGCAAATCTTCTCGAGCAACGCTGTATGAAACTGGACGATATCAGTGTCAGATTGTGCAAGACCTGAAAGAAAAGATCATAATATTGAAGTGCTTTTAGGCGTGCTCGATTTAATATTTTTGGCTTACTGTAGCCCTGTTATGGTGTAATTGCCTATTCGAGGAGTAGATCATGCAAGCTATTCCAGGTTACTTTACTCAATGTCGTGTTTTCCGGTAACGGTAAAATGGATTACAGTAGGTAGCTTTCGCTGCGGGCCCCCTGGCCGTGATTTAAAGAATCAGTGAGAATAAACAAAATGAAGAGAAAAATTTTCACACGAACTTACTTTGCGAGGTAAGAGAGGTGATTAAACATGTAAATTAAAGTCAATTATTGCGACAGAAGAGGCACGTGTAGAGTCCTGAACGTAATTTGTTTAAATTTCAAATGGAAAAAGCGTAGAATTAAGCGAAAGGAGATGTTTATGAGCAGAAATAATACGAATAAGAAGGGAATGTGTGGAGCCGAGATAAGAGGAGAGATACCAACGCGGTGCATTTTAGCGCCAAATCTCGATCGCGTCTTGGGCAGAAATCGATACACCAAGCGTCTGTCATCAGCATTTCTCCGTTGTGTGGTGAACGAAATAAAGAGCACCAGCTTTGAATAGTTACAAATTGAGTTATTCCTTTGGAACTAGCGCTTCTATAACAAATCAGTGGCATGATGCGTTTTAGATAATTATTATAATTTTACACTAGATAGGTCGAGCGATGTGGAGTATCATGGCTATTGCATTTGAAGGAAATGCACTCCATGCACGCGTGGTGTGCCTATCTACCGTATGCGCGAAAGAATGATTGAAACAAAGGCAGTCTCCCCAAAAATATGCAAGAGAAGGTGCATGGGGCGGGGGTCGAACCCCCGTCCCCTAGATTGATACTGTAGAAACTTACCTCTGAGCCAAGTAGGCCGATGTGAAACTGATCAACTTAGCTCGTCCCATTCTCGCGGAATCGCAGCTCAGTGGAATCCTCTAGACACTGGGGGAATATCAGCTACAGTACGCTAAAATTCTGTGTGGGAGAAAATTCACCACGATTTTCAGCAATTCAAATGAGTGGGCGGAGTTTTAGTACTATTTCTCAAATGCTGATTTTATTGCACTCCCGTGAGACTGTGCCCTATCAATGTTGTTGGAATGCGATAAGACGATACGCGATGAGAAAGTATGGATAGAGAGGTGATTTGAACACCCACACATCATACGTTCCTCCCACATTTATTTGCTGAATTTCACTATCGCTTTCGTGCATCAATTTCTTTATTTATCGTCTGTGATTGAATGTCTTGATATTTGGACGACGACTTCATAGGAATCGGTTGAAGACAATTACAAGAAGTGACATAACGAATGAAAGTGGCCTGAAGATGCGGTCATTAAGATAAGTAGAATGATTGCAATGCTGCTATTTGGCAGACTACAGTAAACGAGCTCACACACAGGGAATGAATACACTGAGTTAGGGCATCGAGTGTATGATACACTCCATATTGTATGATACAATCAATTAATATTGAATACACTCAATATTGTATATTGAGTGTATTCGCGCGTCGAGAGAGCGTGCGAAAAGGAGAGATTTGTAAGTGTGTCATACACTCGATGCCCTAACTCAGTGTATGATAACTCAATAGTAAGTGTATTCATTCTGGGTGCAAAGCGCAAATTTTCTAGAGAACGGTTCTCCAAAGATTCCCTTCCTAGAGAACGGTGGTCCTACTCCCTCATTCCACCCTCTCTCTCGTTAGATGACCCAAACGAGCGTTTGGGAGGATGAGGGTTGGTGAGTAGGGTTTTCTTATTGGAAGAGAATTCCATTAGAAATCCATTGGAATTCCATTGCCCTCTTATTCTACGTTATCTCTCACCACCCTCGCGGTCTGAGTTCCTTTGTTCTCCTTATTGGAATTCCGGAATCAGTTCCAATAAGAGAACCCTATTGGTGAGCAGTTCTCTAGGAAAGGACATCGTGGAGAGCGTTCTCCCGGCTAATTTGATCTCATTCGTGCGGTGAAGATGAAGATGACATCATACCCTGCGGATGATCCTCCTGCGGTCGTCAGCGTTATGTTGTCACTTGAGTAAGCGTCGTTTGGGTCATTTGAGTCACCTCCAGAGGCCTGTTCAATGGTGGCCGTAGTGGAGTAGATTTTGCTGGTATCGTAGGTATTGGACGCCTTGATTATTATGGTAAACGTAGTAGGGGCCGAGGTAGTGGAAGCTGTTGTTGTGATTGTCCCTATTCTCGTTGTAGTTTTGGGGGTTGGAGCCACAGTATTATAAGACTCCGTTGAAGTTCTAGGTTCACTGTAAGCGGCCGTGGTAGTGGGAGCGCTGTTGATGAATATCGTCTGTGTGATAGCCTCAGTAGAATGAGAAGCGATGAAAAGATGCTCGGAATTTGCTCTGGACTCAGTGTTACTTCCCGTGGTAGTGGTCACGCTGGTGGAGAACAACAATTCTGCGGTAGTTCCCCTTGTGGCGGGAGCGTTGATGATGGTCGAGTTCTCGGTGGTAGTAGGATTAGCTGTGGAAGCTAAGGTGATAATTGGTGCGTTGGTTTCAGTGCTGTTATCCGTGATAGTGGTGACATTCACAAGTAAGTCTCCTTCCACGTAGAAGTTCTAGAAGAAAATGAACCACTCTCAGGTCAGGATTACTTTCGATCTGGGAACTAATGACATACCTGAGCGGTTTCATCGTAAATTATTCCTAGCTTTTTCAGCCCCTCGATAGCCTGTGTATATGCGGGTAGTAGAGTTGGGTGGACAGGTTTCTTGTAGAATTTCTCGAGAGTATTGCAGTCACTGGAAAAAAAACAATTATAGAAGATTATTTATATTGAATACTGAGGAAATCGAGTTGATGACCGATTTTTGGTATGTTTCAACTAGAAATTATCATGGTGCGACCAAAACCCCTCCGCTGCGATGAACTTAAACGGACTTTTCCATGCAGGCACATATAACTTCATCTTCGCGATCGTTTATCTTGCAGATAGGTATATCACCGGTCTGAAATAAGTACAACTGTCGATTAGTTTTAAAAATTTACATGTATTACAAATCTACAATTCATCGTTCTACAGTCATTACTTTGCCAATTGTCCACCTTATTCTCATACGTGATCCGCCGTCTTTGTGTTTTTTTCAGCGAACGCTTTTTTATATCATGAACATGCATTCATGAGGTTTTGATACCTGCGGTTTCACACATTCCTGTTTGAACATGGGATAATATTCTCCTCGCACAACTCTCAGTTCACACCACATGTCTGCGCTCTTGCACACCTCATCTGAAATAACACTACATTATGGAAATCAAGGAATTAAAATCCAACCCAAGGAATTAAAATCTTACATGCTCAGTTGGACGTTGTGTTTAAATAACCAGGTTTGCTACATGATACAATTTTTATGGCGGACTTCAACTGCCCATTTATGGAACTCTCGCAAAAGCTGCTTACATTCGTTCTCACTGTCATTTGATGAAAGTGTATCGGACAAGTAGTGGTGGCCGGTGTAACATCGCTTTTTATCAGGGACAATGAAGTTTTCGTCGATGAAGAATCTCTGCAACACGCTTCATTTTCTCTCTGATTTTATCCAACATCGAGTGAGTGTTCCAAAAACCTGCAAGGTTTCGTGATAAAGCACTCCAAGCTCGTCCAGTTGTTCCATGTTATACGTGTACTTTGGAAGCAAGGTTTCATCGGATGGCTTCTTGTAGAACATGTCAAAAGTGTTGCAGCCGCTGAACGCAATTATTTAAGAATCTTAAATGAAAGTTTACGAAATGTTACATACTCTTCCTTGCAGATGCACTGAACTCCATCTTCGATGTATTCTTCCAGGCAAATAGGAAAAGTGCCCTGAGAAACGATTTGCTGGCGTCACTGACTGTCAGATATTTTAAATCCGAATTAATGACTTTTAAGTTTAAGCATTAACGTAAATAACAGACGGATTAGGGACGGGAGTCGCTTACAGCTATGGTGTCGAAAAACTTATGTGGTGTTAGTTTTCGGAAAAAGGAAATGGAAAAAGGACAAGATTTGAATTCCCGCAATTTCTTATCTCGGTTCTCCGTGGAGCAATCAACTCAAAACTTCGTTTAAAGGTGTAAAACGGTCGAAAAATGTTATATTCGAAATTTTGAGTCGATTGCTCCACGGAGAACCGACATAAGAAATTGCGGGAATTCAAATGTTGTCCTTTTTCCATTTCCTTTTTCCGTAAACTAACACCACATTACCGACGTTCATAGTACGAAAATCGGCAACTACCCGCCCTCTATCACACCTTCGAAAAGTCGCGGGCGCATCCCTGATTGTAAAATACTTTCTCGTCGACACGTTGCACTTCGACGGCACACCAGTAATCCTCGTCGACACACTCCTCGACTGCAATCAATTTCTTGCCCTATTAAAGATACTAAATTCATCGGTGGGATAGCCTGATCAAGTTCGAAGAATGTTCATATTTCGAGAATTTGGTTAAGTCCCATCTTCTTTAACGACCGTTCTTATCCGACTCACATTCATGGTAAGCGGGCGTCGTCAATCGTGGGACATCAATCACGAGCTCGCTTTTATTCATCTTTGCCGTGATCTCCGTCCTGCTCCTTCTCTCACAGTGCAAGCCATGAACGACTTCACGCATAATTAACAGGAACTGAAGAAAAGCCAGAAAGCACCGAGCCATCGTGTGCCTGAAGAGAGTTCAATCAGAATAGAGAAAGGAGGGGAAAACAGGAGCAGATTAAAGGAAAAGTCAAATGAGATGTTTGCACAATTCGGTGTATACTTCGACCAATACATAACTAGATGGACATCCGTGAAGGAAAGCGATCCAAGAAGCTTGATGCTGTTCTCAGAATTGGGGGTGATTTCATTCCGCTCCCGTTTACCGCGCATTCCTTATGGCTGATCAGGTTGTGAATCATATCGAAATCATATATCGAGAGGAATTTATGATAAACTCTTGAATGGCGACTTTTTTAAAGATATCTTCTTTCTTTAGTTAGGGGAAAATTCATTTTAGGATATAAAAAAATTCTTTTTGCCTAATTTTGGATGATTTTAGCATTAAACTATTTAGATCATCCTTAAAATAATCAGACGATGGCAACCGAAGATATCGAGGCAAATACTTTTACGAGATCGGTCAGCTTTTTTTTGTCCTCTCCCATCACGAAACTCAGTTTTTAGTTACTGATCTACGTTTAATTATGATCTTGCCCGATGTATATACAAATTAAAATGATACGTTCATGAAATGAACTATTGGTGTGTGTACTCTCTTTCTGTACCTCGGCGTGTCTCACGCTTTGTCATGCTCTCTCGCAGCCATATCTATCGTTTAGCATGGGTTAGCAACGGAACGTTTTCATAGATATTTCGGACGAGTGAAAATGAATTTGTAATATCACACAGGTGTTATGGGTAAGGAGAAGCTAAAAATAAATTGCTGTTCAGGTTCCATGATTCGGTGCTTGCTTGCTTCTCTTCTGGTGGCGATTGCAATGGGGCGCCGTGCTCGCCCACCTCCTTTAAAGTGTTGGACCATGGAGAAAGAGATCACAGAGAAGCTGGATAAGAGCGATCTCTCTAATGCAGTTATGCCTTCGTCAACGACCCCCACTCGTGAGTCATCCAGTACCAGAGGTGTCCGATACTGATCTGATCGGGACAGTTCGATGGTCTGAGACACTACGTTCTGCCAAAAATAAATTTAAACGCCCGCCAGGGAAATGCTCGTTGCGAGACCTATCGCGCGAGTATCGTGCGAGCATCGCGCGCGCTCTTGGAATTTTGCCAAAATTTTGAAAATTCGGACCAGTGTGATCTTCCTGTTTTATTTTTCTTTATTTATCGTTTTGTTGTATATTTGCGCGATGTGTTTGATATTTATCTCGCTCAAAATGAGATGATGTCCAGTACTCTCGATTACAACGTGCTTGAAAGGGGAAGCTCTTGTTTTGTCATCATCTAGTTCCGTTTTATCATTGTTGTTCAAAATCGTTAAGTTCTCGTTCAGTTTTGGAGGGATCAAGGCAACGGCGAGGCCTCCAAGCCGGCTCGTATCACCGCCTTCATGGGACTAAAGGCTGGCGCGAACTACATCGCCCATCAGGTCAGTATTTCGCGGTCTCGACGCATATCTTTCCGTTGTTTTGATGTTTTCAAATGACCTATTTATTCTTTTTAATTTTTCAGCAGAAGCTCCTCGCAACAAGAAGGCCCACATCATAGAGCTCCAGCTTAACTGAGGCGCTATCGCCGATAAGGTCGAATGGGCGCGTGAGCGTCTTGAGAAGCAGGTGAGGACGGAATCTTTTTTAGTTTCGCGTTTGCGATTATCAAATGATTGTTCGCCTGTCCGATAGAATTGACAAACATCATCCAGTCCTCTGCTGCATACCTTTATTAATTATTGTTCTACTATTTCTATATCGAATACGCGTTCAAGCTTTGCTTTTTTCAGGTCATGGGCGATCAGGTTTTCGCCCAGGACGAGATGGTCGACATCATTGATTTTACCCGCAGAAGGGGATGCACGTGTGTCACTATCAGATAGCACACCAAGAAGCTTCCTCGCAAGGCCCACAAGGTAATTTATGTTGCGTTTATATGTGGATATAATATCGAAACTGCAATGCGTAAACAACTGAAAGTAGCTAACATAATTATGCTTGTTGATAGAATAATCGGTGTTGAGCCCACTCGGGTAAATGCTGATAAAATTTGGCTTAAGCTTATATTTATATTTCCTTTAATAGGTCGCGTCCGGTTCACGGTTGCCCGTTCTGGTCAGAAGGAATACCATCACCGTACCGAAATGAACAACAAGATCTACCGTATCCGCAAGTCTGCTCCCACCGCTGACTGCAAGGCTAACGGAGCCACCGATTTTAAGCTTTCGGAGAGCTTAATATTGTCCACAAATTGTTATTAAATGCTGAATCACTGTTATAAAAATCGATAAATCTCTTATTCCTGCGAGTTATGGGACAGGGAAAATCGAATCAGGGGAATCTGTGCATAATTTTTCAAGAAATTGGCAAAATGCCAGGGTTACGGTACTTGCAGTTCTCTCTCTTTCTCTATGCCCTCTTTCTCTCGCATACCTCCTTGTATAACGTAGTGTGAGAGAGGACAATTCGAAATAGAGAAAGTGAAATGAGGAAGCGTTTCTACACCGTTTCGGAAAGCTTTCCTCTTTAGTTTGTTGCAATTGTCGTTTCGACTGGCCAACACCATGCATCAGAAGAAGTTACTGTAGCATCCAACTTCGACCTAACATCACAAGAATTTTTTTTCAGTAGAATCGTGCTACAACGACAACTACTGGTGCAAGGTGGAGGTACGGCTAATCCGCGGAAAAGCCAGCTTCCGCCAAGGCTGCGAGTTCGAACATTACGTGAGTTCGATCCTACTGTAGGAATTCAAAAAGTGATCGATAACTGATTTTTCAGGCCGAATCAGTTCCCATTTGCAAAAGAGGAGACAACTACGACGCTGATGAGAAGGTTTACATGTGCATCTGCAAGGAAGAGTCAGTTTTTTTTATTTTTAAATTCACAGTTTTCGAATTTACTACAGTCTGGCCATTAAAATTAATGTAAAGTGCTCTGATGCTCAGAAAACAGTCAATTACAATATTGTCAACAATAAAAAGTGCTTCCATTTGAGCGTTTCCTTTCTTTTTTGCTGACCGGGCTATGGATTGATGTTGTTTGCCTTCAGTAGCTGCAACACTCTGGACAAGTTCTACAAGAAACCAACAGACACTGCCCTTCTTCCAACTTATGCAAGCACCATGAAAGAACTGGAGAAGATGGGAGTGATCTACCATGAAACGGCGCAGGTAAGATCGATAAAATATCGTAGGCTCAAGAGCCTTGTTCATGCAATTCTTTATCCGAATTCGGTTTCAGAGACTTCCAATAACTCTAGATCGATTGAGTTCTTGTGGTCTCTACGATGCAAATTTGCTATTACGAAATCTCTCATGTTTCAGAAGCTTTACATCGACAAAGCCTTCGTTGCTCCTGTTACCAAGCACTGTCTCTATACCGACTTCGGAATTATCGATCAGAAATTGAAGAAGATCGACCTAACAAGTGTCGCCAAACCCTCAAAGAATGACGTCGACATTTGTAAGGCGCTAGATTTTCGTACATGTTGGCTCTAGTCTACTACTAGTCATCACAAGTCTACTAGACTAGCAGACTACTGGTCCTAGTCGTCATCTAGTCATTGCCTGAAATAATATCGGGTTATAAGATCGTTGAAATTCTTTCGAAATAATCAATTTGCTGAAGACAGTAAGCTTGGTAATGTCTTGCAGACAAGAGTTGCGCTTCTCCCGATATGTGGTGCGGAGTCAAGGTGGTGCGTGATGATGAGGATGGTCTTTCGTACAACCGTGGATGCATGCCGCCACAGGTAGATAAATAACTACCGTATCCTCTAATCCAAGTGAATCGGCAACTGATTTCATTTCAGGCCGGCACTGGCCCCGTCTGCAAATGGGGCGACGACTTTGGCGAGGTGCAGTTGTGCCTCTGCAAAGAAACGTTTGTTATTAATCGATTGTCATGTTTACATTGCATAATGTTGTATGCCCCTGCTTGCCCTATTCACTATTGGTTGCATTAGACCGCTACACACATAAATGTGTCAGAGCATACCTTAATTACATAGTGATATTACTTCGTCAATGATGTCTTGGGTTTTTAAAATGATAACCACCGGTTAGATTGTAGTGACTGCAATACTCTCGAGAAGTTCTACAAGAAGTCAACTGACACAACTCTTCGGCCCCTCTATTCAAAGGCCATGGAAGGTCTGGACAAGATCGGGGTGCTGTACCATGAAACCGCGCAGGTATAACTTTTGGTTGTCCCTTTAACCATCGAGTTGTTGAGCAAAACATAATGTTCACTTAACGCGAATCTGATAGGATAAAGGTTTTTTACAGAAGTTCTACATCAACATAGACTTTGTTGCTCCGCTCACCAAGCGCTGTTTGTATACTCGCTATGCGAGTATTAGGGAGAAATTGGCGAGGAGCGAACTCATAAATGGAGCGACTCCAGCGACGATTGCAGATGAATGTAAGCGGATTTCTATGTTTTAGTCGATATCGCGAGATGAACCTGCAATCGTTTAGCTCGTATTTTTCATTCAATATACTCTGCACTTTCGATCTTCGAATTCGATATTGTTGAGACATTAAACAAATAAGAAATCTTTTTGGTGTGATTTTCGGTAATCACTTCATCCTATTTTGCGTGGAGAATTCGTCAACGTTTTTACTCTGCGTCCCAATTGCAGATACGACTTGCATATCGCCCTACATGTGGTGCATGGTAAAAGTGAAACGAGAAGGGAGTGATCTGTCGTTCAGCCGGGGCTGCATGAATCCGCTGGTACGGTATTTACTTAACGAGTCCTGATTACCAACTGGCTTTTTAAAGGAAAGCACTACTTCGATATGCAAGATGGACGATGTTGATGGTGTGCAACTCTGCTATTGCAATGAAGAGTCTGTTTCCATTTCAATTTTCGGCGAATAAGAGTTTCGCGCACATCATCGATACTAGTATTACATTTTTACAATGAAATGATAAACACAAAGTATCAAATTGTTAGCTTCTTTGTTTGCCCAAAGAGCGGGTAAAAGTGATAGCTTCGCGTACGCATCGGTGCTGTAAACACCAGAAGTCCGCTTTTTTGTATTAATATTTTATAAATAGAAAGGTTAGAATACGGTTGCCACTACATTCGATTCTAGCGACTGCAATACTCTGGACAAATTATACAAGAAACCAACCGATGCAGCATTGTTAGTCGACTACGCAAAGCGCATTGAAGATGTGGGCAAACCCGGAGTGTTGTACCACGAAACTGCAAAGGTTATTCAACCATCGCGTCAAGAGTTTTTTCCAGACATAGGGAGATCACTAGATATCTAATCATCTTTCCTATCTTTTTCAGTATGTATGAATGGTTGTTGAAAACAATGCCAATGCATTATCTTGCAGAAATTCTTCATCGACGCGGGTTTCGGAGCATCTGTGGACTCGCAGAAAGCACCCACTCAGAAGAGTGCAGTAGGCTCCTCCTCCTCCATCTCCAAGGATGAAAGCTCCGTGAAAGGCTCCTCCAACTCCGCAGGGTGCGGCACTCCTATCACATCATCAGAAATTATAGATTGTATACTGATCAGGAAGTTTCGTAATATTTAAATATCACATGAATTTGTATTTAAAATATCATAATAATGATCCAGAAAAAAATATTTTTAGATTGCTATCGTCTCTTCTGCCCGTTGTCTTAATTTCCATTCGAAGATTCTTGTGAAGTTATCACTCACTGCACAGACGAATACTAACCACGCTCGAATAAAATTGGATTGCGCGTACCGATCGAATGGGAAAATCGCGGAGAATGGTCTACTCACGGTTGTTTATGGGTTCCTCATATTCAATACCTCGTTTTCCTCATACATTCCTATTTCCAGTTTTCGATGACAAATCGTGATGAACCAGAAAGATTTTTGGGTACACGGAAGCGGAATAAATTGCGTTGAGTCACCCACGGAGAGCAGTATAAACCTCCTTCATTCTCCCTTGGGATTTGGGAACTGCCCCTTTACATTATCTTAGTTTATCATTCACTTAGTCGTTTACTTAATTGATCTTCTCCTTTTTTGTATGTTCGGCCCAAATAATTTCAAATCAGAGAAGGTTAGGAGCGAGAGTGCATGTAAATGTAATGCTGCGCAAAGTTCGTGGGTAGAAAACTCGTGAAAATCGGCTCGAACTGAAATCAACAAGGATAATTTTGAAAATGTATTTCGCCATCCTTGCAGCTTCAATAGGAAAAATTTATGAACAAGTGGGGGAAATTTTCCACTTTCCACCCATGAAATTTGCACACCATTAGAAAACATTCTTATTTTAACACTCGTTTCCGATTCCAAAAGATTTATCCTCCGACAGTTGCACGCTTATTATAATAAATATGAGAATCCTTGCAGCATACATTTTGAATGATCGGAAAATCGGGGGAAACAGCATTAGAAAGCTAGCACACATAGGATAATAGCGCACTCCTCTATTCACTCTATGCAAACGATTTTTACGCATCCCTTATCTCGGTATTACCATGTTGTTTATCGACGATTTGTTGAGTTTTTTGTCGAAGAAGGCTCAAAGTATGCGCTTTACGAAAAAATAAATTTCCCCGGTTCATCTTGTCGCTTCAGGTTCGATGGCTTTGTGGCTTATTTCTCTTCTGTTGTTGCTCGCAGTAGCAGAAGTTGTGTATTCTCTGACTTGCTTCACGAGGGATGCGACTGAAATCATGCAGAAACTGGATAGGAGCGACGTAACAAACGGAACCATGCCTTCAACGCCGCCTGCCCGTAAGTTAGATCATAAGATGACGATTTGAATTTTGACTTCCGACGGTTTAGTGTTTCGCGTATATCGCGAATCGCAGTGGACTAATATGGCGCAAACTTCACAAGTGGTAGTTAAAAATTGAAAACTCGATAAATGGGTAACTCTGCTCTGATTGTGAGTGGTTTTACACCCAGGAAAATTTTTTTCTATTCTCTTGCGACATTGGGAGACACCAGTTTACGGAATTTCGGATTTGAACTTTCCACTTGTCCAATTTGGACACAAAAATTTGATCTGTTCGAAATGTGATTGAGATCATAAGCCGAAGTTTAGTTTATGTGGCTTCAAGGGGAGCCGACGTACAAAAATCGATAATTGCGTTGATACGAAGAAAAAATCAACTCCGAGATGTGTGAATCTTGGTGGAATGTCGGCTCAGCAACGAGTTGACGTGGTCTCAAAAATGTTCAAAAAATTGCCACTGATTTCAGAAGAAGAGTGCTCCGCTGAGTCTTATTGGTGTACAGTTAACGTGAAGTTTCTCAACGGTAAAGTCACCTACACCCAAGGATGCGAAGATGATTTAGACGACATGGCGGTACGTCATGAAAATGCTGCAAATGACAATTCGATGTTTTAGTGGTACGGCTGCTTCCTCAGGGACGAAGTGCAAATATGTCAATGCACAGAAGAGTGCGCTTTATTCAACTTTCAGTTTCCTCTCACATTTTTTCATGCAAACTCTTTCAGCGGCTGCAATTCTCTGGATAAATTCTACAAGAAGCCATCCCATTCAGATCGATTCTACAAATACACAAAAGCAATGGAAGGTCTGGACAAATTCGGAGTGCAATACAACGAACTTGAACAGGTATGAACTGAAAGTCATGGTTAGCCCGTGTGAGAGAAATCGCGATTGAAGGAACGACCCGACGGGCGGGCAAGTGAAAATACAAATAGATTTTGCTAAAACCTAGATATGTGTTTGAAGGAAAAGGTTTTTAAATAAATTTCACGTCAAAACGTGTTAGAACATGTTCTGTACCACACAACCGCGCAGGTATTATACTATTCATTACTACAGCACGTGTTAAAGGGACCATGCATAGATAGTGAAACACTCTTATTTGATTTTATTTTGGTCGGCAAATAAAGGGAAAAATAAGAAAAAAATTGTTCGGACCCTTTGGGAGTGGTTTACGGCGACTCCCAGAGGCACACGCTCTGGGATTCGACGTTTCCTAATTTCTTTTCAAAAGTGTCTCAGCTCCTAATATTTGTGGTGGATGAATGCCTACGATGTTCTGAATGACCACTAACTATAAGCAGAATTCAGGGCATGTCATGTTAATTCCTCGAAGTTATGACCACATTTGGAAACGTCGAATTCGTACACCACGACAGTTCAACTGCGCATATCCCGAAACAGAAACTTCCTAGAATTTTTTCACTATTTTTCCCGTTATCAGCATGTCATATTTGACGAATAGAGATCAAGTTGTCAATCTCTGCCGGGTCCCTTTAAGAGGAGTTAATTAACGGCAATGATGTTGCAGAAATTCTACATTGCTTCACCTGACGCAACTATGATCGCTCCCAACGCAACTACCTTCTTGGCCGGCCCGACCACGAACGCTCCCGTCACAACTAAGATAGCTCCCAACGCAACTACCATACTGGCCGGCCTAACCATGAACGATCCCGTCACATTTAAGATAGATAGATAGATAGATATTTATACATGTTAGGACATGTTAATTGATGTAGAAAAGGGTTGTCTTGGAATGAATGATATTCGTTCTCAATTAATTTCGTCAATCATCCTTTTGGTAAACTCAGAATAATTAGTAGGAAGTTTGACTTTCTGCAATAAAGATATTAGTAGTTTCGATATTCGATGCGCGAAGCTGTTTTCGCGCTGTTTCAACTTAGCCATGTCGATATCGACTTTATAACCAGCTCCTCTTGTTCTAGTTCTCACAAGTGAGAAGAAATCCGGCATAACTTCGGAAAGTCTTCCATTCCCGAATATCATTTGATACGCTATTTTAATATCATTAACATAACACATCATTAGATGGCTCCCAACGCAACTACCATCCCGGCCGGCCCAACCACGAACGCTCCCGTCACAACTAAGATAGCTCCCAACGCAACTACCATACCGGCCGGCCTAACCATGAACGATCCCGTCACATTTAAGATGGCTCCCAACGCAACTACCATCCCGGCCGGCCCAACCACGAACGCTCCCGTCACAACTAAGATAGCTCCCAACGCAACTACCATACCGGCCGGCCTAACCATGAACGATCCCGTCACATTTAAGATGGCTCCCAAGGCAACTACCATCCCGGCCGGCCCGACCACGAACGCTCCCGTCACAACTAAGATAGCTCCCAACGCAACTACCATACCGGCCGGCCTAACCATGAACGATCCCGTCACATTTAAGATGGCTCCCAAGGCAACTACCATCCCGGCCGGCCCAACCACGAACGATCCCGTCACATTTAAGATGGCTCCCAAGGCAACTACCATCCCGGCCGGCCCAACCACGAACGATCCCGTCACATTTAAGATGGCTCCCAAGGCAACTACCATCCCGGCCGGCCCAACCACGAACGATCCCGTCACATTTAAGATGGCTCCCAAGGCAACTACCATCCCGGCCGGCCCAACCACGAACGATCCCGTCACATTTAAGATTGCTCCCAACGCAACTACCATACTGGCCGGCTCAACTACGAACGCTCCCGTCACAACTAAGATGGCTCCCAACGCAACTACCATACTGGCCGGCTCAACTACGAACGCTCCCGACCCAACTACGGTCTCGCCCACAGCTAGCGCTGCCACAGATTCCACCACAAATCCTACCGTCTTAGACAAGGGAGAAAGCGGCGACGATAGCCGCTCCGACAGTTCAGGGTATAATGATTCGCTCCGTAACCAAAGATCTCTATATTCCCTGAAAATGACAAAATTTACATTGAGAGACCTATGTGTAATTTGCTCTCTTCAGATCGCTCTCGCTATTCCTGCCTTTTCTCTTCATTTTCTTCCGACGATTCCTGTGAAACAACATCAGAACATTTACTTGAATTAAGTTATTTGAGCATAAAATAATTATCATATTAGTGAACGCGTTTCTAGCAAAGAGGGGGTGGACATATGAATCGAAAATTGTCTCGTGAATACTGCTTTATTCATATCTTTTTATATCTGTTTTGATTGCTACAACATGATGAATCGTAAACTTATTGGGTGAATGAGAGATGAATGAATCGTGTTGGAATCTCACATTCACTGCGAAGTGAGGTACATCTCCTCTGCACGCCCTTCGAAGGATCTGTCATCTATGGTCTGCTCTTCCAATCATTAATTATCATGAAAAAAAACCTTGATTAGAGTTTTTTTTCGAAAGTAAAATATTATTGACCGCCCACGGCAATCGCCGTTTCTAAGACATTCTCTCGCTCTTTTGTATACATTACTTCCGGCCCTCACTATCTTTGTTGATTTGTTTAGCTATGGATTGTGTCATTCTCCTCTGGATTTCTTCTTCTGCCGAGGTCCCTGCATTCTCCATTTCTCACTATCAAACGCAAATTCGATCTCTCCCTCTCATCATCAGCGTCTTCGTCGGTCATCGGTTCTCATTGTCAGCGATTCAGGTGTACAGCGAGACGGCCACACACTTTTGGCAAAATTCCAGAATTTTGAATTTGAACTGGGAGAAAGGGGTGACGCAACGCGACCGCAACGCCCGCGTCTCTTCATAGCGCTGTTGTCTCTCGCTTTTTCTCTCGTCGTCTGGCTTTGGCCGCTCTCGAAATGCTGTGCGGTTATACAATCATAGAATGAAAAATATCCATGACCATGATTTACCAATGTCTGCAGTTTACACCGAAATATCCAATACCTTGAATACTTTATCTCTGGCTAGTAGAGTGCGCAAAGTGAGACTTCCCGATACTTTTTTTACCCGAATGATCGGAATGATTGGGAGCATTTCCCGATACATTTCCTCGATTTCCCGATACCTTTTTGGCTTCGGCCTGCGAAAATAACGTTGATAGTGGTTATTCGACTATCATTTGACTGTGAGTACTAGCGCATGCTAATTTCATGCTAATTCACTTATTCCCTCTCATTTCGCCCGTTCGTCGTCTCACGAGACGGTCTCTTCTCAGCACACAGGTCAAGTTGGTTTGAATTCTCTGTTTCCACATCGGGTTCTGTGTTCTATGGTTTATATTGACATAACAATATCGTCTAAGAACATCGGCTCCCACTCAGAGAGCCTACACCCGGAATATGACGTTAACTCCTTTTATCCTTCTCCCATATTTCTCAGTCAAACTTTTACCTTTCAGTATCGTCAGAAAAAACTCCTCGTCTCGTTACTATTGCGACCTAATACGCTGCGCCTGATAACAGATAGAAGACACGACACGAGAAAAGAAAAGTTCTAACAGCAGCTGGTATGATTTCTTTGCGTATAATATGTATTTTTTTCAATAATATTCTGAAATAGCCGTCTAGGTTAGAGATTTGAGAACAATTTATGCGGTTATTACGCGAACGCACTGATATCGCTTCCACACTTGTCTGTTTCTTCTTTTGTATTATTTACTGCGTCTAGTTCAATTTCCTCACTCCGTTGGGCGCGTTGAATTGCGCGTCTTGCGATAACATTATACGTGCCTCTGATTTGTCCCCAACTCGTATTCCTAAATTTCACATTGCGCGGACATTGTTGATACAAGTTTATGCAATTTAGTATAATTGTAGCGATACAGCATTTTTGTTGTATCCTAGAGAGACCACGCACACAAACTGTTTTTTTTTGTTCCGAGTGACCGTCGAAGTTCTCTCGGTCATTCTATTTACATCTACATTCTATTTACATTCTATTCCGCTTCCGTCCCGCGGCTATTGATTGACTGCGCGCGCGTGCTCTCTCTCTCTCTCTCTCTCTCTCTTTTTTTTTCTCGCGAGCGCACGCACCCCTTCCTCTCCCTCGCGTCTCACTCTCGTCTCCCGGTTAGTCAATGACTGGTGACTGCTCCATTATAAATTCATTCTCCTCTCCTATTATTCTCATGTAGTCTATACCACGCATTCGCTGTCGCCGCATTAAACCCCTTCCCCGAATTCCCTTACCTTAAGCTTCCGAAATGATCATAAGCAATGCGATCGCGTAATGTCGTTCCCAATTGTGGAAAATCACCCAAGAGGCGCCATTATGCGCCTTTTCACAAATGGGAAACATACTACGTGGCCGGTTTCCTATCAATCCTAACATTGTGTGCTATTCGGGTGTCCCACAATTTCCGTCGCGAAATCTCGACTTCGATATTTTTCGTCATAACTTGAATAAGTCGAAACGGTCAGTGATCGAAGTAGTCGTTGTTTCTACTGGTGGCCTCCTTCCATCGATTGGGCGGAGCCATGGTATCCTTCCTCAGAGGGGCTGGGCCCCAGAGTCAATCCAAGATTGGAAGTCAGCGTCGAGTTCGGTCCGAATGGCGAACTGCTTTTCAGGGTTGAAGCACGCAAAGAATTTGAAACAGCGATAGATGCAAGGGATGGTATTGATAGTTTGCAGCGGCATAGTCGGACACTCTAACTTCGCATTGCCCAAATTTT
This sequence comes from Pristionchus fissidentatus, assembly GCA_036245785.1. NCBI lineage: Eukaryota > Metazoa > Nematoda > Chromadorea > Rhabditida > Neodiplogasteridae > Pristionchus > Pristionchus fissidentatus. Next base: position 32,524,978 of record BTSY01000005.1, on the reverse strand, counting down.
TCTAGAACATTTTCGAAAAATGGGGTCTTCGCCAGTCGATCGAAATTTGAATTTTTGACTAGCTCTAGAGACCAAGCGGGACTCTGCTGGCGGCCTCTTTTATTTGGATAGAGTAATCATCAAAGAAGTTAGTGATAACATTACTACGGATCTCTCAGTTGATGGGATAGAGAAGGGAGGAGGAGAAGCTGAGACATTTATTCATTTTGTGGACTTTCTTCTTTTGGACGGGCTATCGCTGTTCTCCCGAATGCAATCGTTTTAGTTTCATGTCGTTGTTGTCGCACATGATCTACTTGTTATACACATTGAAACCCTTTCTGGTCCATCTCGTGTTTGCCGTACAGTCGGAAAACTCCCGACGCCCATTAACAAGTTTCTTCTCAGTGGAAGCGAAAAGATCATGATTGGCAACATTTTTCAGCTTTCTCATATTTCAGCTATGACGCATGATTTGGCATACAATGGATATGGGAGTATAAGTACATGAAAACATGAGAAGGTTATTGATTTGAAGTTTGATTACCAACGCAGTGAAAACGGAGGTCTGGTAAATGAGAGGGGGCGATCAGAGTAGGCTGTATCTCTGGGGCTGTGGCCTACGGAAGCTAGTCGACAGAGCAGAATCTGGACCGATTACATATTAGGGGGCACCTCTAGTATCGATTGCACTAATTATTCATGAATCTCCGCGATTGCCTTTCCGTAAAATAAATTAAATAGCTAAACCGAGCGATTATGGATTGATGAGTACCTCGGGAAAATCAGTGTAGAAACTAACAGAATGAATCAATGGCCTAGTACTAGCGCTTGTTTGAATAATAAGTGGATTGTCTATCAAAGGTCTATCAAAGGTTCCTCGCTCATTTCTCACCATGTCGGCGCCCAGAGTTGGTGGGTTGCCTAAGTTGGAGCTAAATCGGAAGGCAATAGCGCCTACTTACGCCAATTTCAAGATCACCTATTCGGATTTCGGCGGTCAGATATTAATATATTTATATTTAACGCAATATTTTTTTAAATGTTGACATCTTCCGAGGCTCTGATATTTTATACCCATCTTTGACATGTTTTCGCTTTCAGGCTGAAGTCGACTCCAAGTAACGTTATCACAAGCCTCTTGTATATGAGAAAAATTGAAAGCAACAGATCTGTCTGTCTGTGTTTTAGGGCTATCCGACTGTTCTTTCTCACTAGTCGTGGCCATATCGAGGCTCTGATACTCTGACTCACATTATTTGACCTATCAAATTGCTAAATAGAATACGGTACTCAATGTGTCTTCCGGTTTGTAAAATTTAAACCATCATCGGGCATATTTTCGGTAATAATTTGACTGGGTTATGCTAGCCTCCTTTCTTCACCTAACCAGAAAATCAATATGCCGCGGGAAATATCAAGTACCTAACTTTTCAGAAATATAATCAGTTTTTGATAGTCCAAACTACCGTAATCTTTGTCGAAGGAAACCACAATAGTTCGAGAGTGCGATGAGTTACGAACGATAGGTGAGTTTAGATGGGCAAGTAATCACTATACTGATAAGTTTAGTATCGATTGAAGAACTCACGGCTCATTCTACTTTTACAGATTCCCGCTTACGCAACTAGTTGCGGGGTTAAATAAACAACTACCCGCGAAACCGGTTATACGGAGAATAAATGGGAAAATGAGAATTCCACCAATCTCGTACGCAACTAGTTGCATTGTTATTTATCGTTACCTTTCAAAGTCTAACCTGGAATATGACGTTAACTCCTTTTATCCTTCTCCCATATTTCTCAGTCCAACTTTTACCTTTCAGTATCGTCAGAAAAAACTCCTCGTCTCGTTACTATTGCGACCTAATACGCTGCGCCTGATAACAGATAGAAGACACGACACGAGAAAAGAAAAGTTCTAACAGCAGCTGGTATGATTTCTTTGCGTATAATATGTATTTTTTCAATAATATTCTGAAATAGCCGTCTAGGGTAAGATGGTTAATAATAAGTGATAATTCATTTCTTTACAGATCCACACGACCTCGCGGAAATTCGAAACATCTGCTTCTTTTAATTTTATAATTATTAAAAATGAGTCGAGTGTTGAGTACTCATAATTTGCTGTTCAATCCGACCAATACTCGGCTGTGTCTAAAAGAGGATCTGAAAATTTGTCGAGTTTTCGATTGTGAGAAAGAAGGTAGAAGGATGTCAGTTAGATCATAAGACGTATACCCAGCGCGCGAACTCTCTAACATGTGCCTCTCTAGTGAACTCAACTCTCTTAGATAGTTGGCGAGTTGGTGAGGTGTGCTCGATGAGGAGAGCAGATAGTGGACTCTCTTGAATATAAGAGAGCCCAATTCACTAGAAAGGCACATGTAAGAGAGTTCGCGCGCTATGTACAGTCTTGCCTACCTTAGAACTCGACATATACTCGAGTCCAGTCGAGTTATCTATGAGTGGTAAAATCGGTGTTCGACCTCCCAAATTTCTCAATATCTTACTAACTAGCGATTACTAGCGGAAATCGTTCAAAAAATGAGGAAAATTGTCTCAGGGAGCTGAACTGATAGATGCAGAAACGCTTCTATCAAACGTTAGGAAGCGTCTAGCATGTTCCCTTTACTATAATGTTGTTCATATTTCACTTTTTATAGCAGTTATGGGCTATTATGGTTGATTTACTGTGCCGGAGATGAAAAGGTATCGGGAAATTTGGCGAAGGTATCGGGTCGGCTCACTTTGCGCAAAATGAGAAAAGGTACCGGTCATTTCCCGATTTCCCGTCCCGAATAACGCACTCTACTGGCTAGCATCAACTTACGAGGGAATAGAGTGGCGTAGGCAATAATATATCAACAATGAAGGGTTAATGTATGATGATTCAGTCATCAGGAGATTTACCGAAAATAAATGTCATCCTCGAAAGTAGCCAATTCACAGGCGCTGAATAATTATATAACCATGCAATAGATTAATTCGTTACAAATATCGATGAATTTGAAAATCGAAACCGGGAATTTCAAAACGCTCATCGATTTCCAATATCTCGTCATACTTTTATCTTTCCCAATATTCCTTCGATGACTAATCGTGATGAAGAATAAATTTTTTTGGGTAAACGGGAGCGGAATGAATTGCGTTGAGTCACCTACCATGATGGGAGAGGTATATGTAGGAGCTCCTCGGGTCGCCCTGCGAGCAGCGAACGGTCTCTTCTCCTCTTCTTCTCCGATGATCGTGCTCTATCCTATTTCATGTCCGGAGATATTTTTTTGGTTGCGAATAGTTCTCACCATCATCCACTTAACGGATTCCGGGTGCCCCAGACATGCAAGAACTGGTTTGATCGGCAGCATTTTTGAACGTAGAACCAGTTGATAGTGAGAGGAGTTAGAAGCGTGAGATTATTCATATTATAATTAGCATTCTATCGTCCACCTTTCTGTCGTTTTCTGTCGTTTTCTGACAATTTTATGTTGCATTGCATTATTTGCTCTCGCTTTCAACATCTCGCCGGTACGTCTCTGAATCGTCTGAAAATTTCCCACATTAAAATAGTAAACTCTACGAAGGTATGGCTTTTTGCAAATCGCTTCCTGAAAATATGACTGACCAGATTTGCCTAGTGGGTGCAAGATAGGAAATCCGTTCTGTCTATGAAAACTGACACCGTAAGCACAACTACATCGCCCGTCACCTATTACGCCATCATCAATGAAATATCAACCGCATCGTCCGCAACCGGCGGTCCTATCACTGAAACCGCAACCACAACAGCGTCATCTACCGCTGTCACAACGACCGAGTCACCCGAAGATTTCGTAGAAGGCAACGCAACTACCGTCACCAGTACCATGTCAACTGAAGGCAGTGGTTCTGAATTGCATTACGCGCCGACGACTGCAAGAGAATCTGCCGACTCCGAAGGAGGACCCGCATCCGACGCTGCTGGGTAAGATGATCTTCTCGTATGCACGACGAGTAATCAGATTATTATAAAATACAAACATTAAGTGCCTTTTTCAGATCGCACTCGTTCCTCCTACCCGTTTTCGTCATTGCCATTCGTCGATTCCAATGAAGGTCCCATTAATGTCTCAAGTCGTCCGTGCATAGACGAAAGTATTCCTTTAATTGCTGTTACACCCTTCGTGAGTGTATCTAATAAACAAAAGTATCAATTACACGGTTCGGTGGATGATAGCTCATATGTCAAAATAACACGAGGAATGGAACGCGATTGGTGATCCTTCGTAGGGGTGGAAGCGAATAGCCATTGGGTAGGCTTTTTAGCCGAAAATGGAGGTCCGGTTCTTTGATCCAACTGTAATCTATGGAAACCTTATATATTTTTCGTGAACAACTTAACGGACACCGATTTATTGTGAAATATAATCTTAGGACCGGAGCAAGGGTACATTTTATCGTGATTAGTGCTCATCTCTCTCACATGCCCTGAGAGACAATAAAGGTGATCGATTGTCCAGTCAAAGTAGAAGAAACTATAGGCAACTATAAGCATACATTTGCATTGATTTCGCATGGTCCTAATCAACAAAGGCGGTCATGCATATAAAAGGATAGCTGACCTCACTCTTTCAATCACTTTCTGCATTCGCTCGCTCCACGCATCGGTTGGTTGCCCTATCCGTGTACCGGCCGAACGGAGGGATTGAATGAAGCAAAATGAAGCAAAAAAGTCTCGCAAATGATCTTATTTCAGAAGAAAGGTGCTACAGTGAGAATTACGTGTGTGTAGTGGAAGTGAAGCTGCTCAAGGGACGAGTGACGTACCGCCAGGGCTGCGAGTACGATACGAGAAAGGTAACAACTGTCTATAATTGACGTCGACCAATCGAAACAACACAATAGTTCAGGAGAATTCTGATGTGATCTGCCAAAAGGGAGAGTTCGACAGAGAGAACGGAGTGCAATTGTGCCACTGCAACGAAGAGTGTGTTAATCCGCGAAGCCGGGCAACTCCCAAATCCCCAGAAAGAGGACGCGTTATCTCGCTGTCTGCCGAATCCCTTTCTGGTGGCTTGGCCGGTCTACACAATTGCGTGAACCGGAGAAGTCCTTTAAGATAAATATTTTGCAGCGGCTGCAATACTCTCGACAGATTCTACGAGAAGCCATCCGACGCAATCCAGATACCTGCTCACACAAAGATAATGGAAGCACTGGACGAACTTGGAGTGCTGTACCATGAAACCGCACAGGTATGCCCAGTTATTAGTGGGATTGCTCTAATGTTTTATGACCTTGCAGAAGTTCTACGTCGACAGAGCCTTCGTTGCACCCATCACCAAGACGTGCCTGTCTACATCTTACAACGGCATCTACGGCAAGCTGCGTAAGAGCGAGCTCGATAATGGAGCGATGCCAGACGAGTACCGCTACCAGGAGGAGGAGAAGTGTAAGCAGCTTCATCCTTATTCTTGATATCCAATACTTGCTTATAGTTACTTAAAGGTGCGTGTCAAGGGGTAACGCTGGAATGAGGAAGCGAGTCAGATCAGCGAAAGAGTATTTCTCGTCTGATCTAACCGCTAGAGCGAGATACGGGACGAAAAGCACTCTGCCACGCGTAGCAGGGCGGCCCCCGAATCCAACACGGAAATTAATGACATAATGCCATCAATTTTCGTTCTTGTCTTGAACAGCTTCTTGGTTAATTATAGCTTATTTCCGAACCACCCCAATTGTTTTTTTTTTAATTTCAGCTATTTCAGATGTCACTTGTACGACAAGCGACACGTGGTGTGGGGTGAAGGTGGAACAGGATGGCGACAGAGCACGCTACAGCCAAGGTTGTATGTCAACAGAGGTTACCGATTCATTTCTTGTGAAAGTGGGGAATGATCTTGCTCATTCTTGGATAGAGAGGAAAATGACTTGGGAGTATTGCTGGGAATAATGGGAAGCAAGATTCTTGAAACTGGCAAGAATCTTGCATGGAAAAAGACCACATTTTGTGTCCAAAGAAAACTCTTTTAAGTCAAAATCGCATTATCTGTGTCTGCAACTACTACCTGGGATAAGTTTGACATAATGGACCGCTCACATACCTGCGCCCCATTTTCGTTACGACAAGGGCGACCCGCTAAAATCAGGATGTTCCTTTCATTTCACGGCGTCCCGCAGATTTGAACATTTAGAAAGCTTTTATCTCTAGAAGAATAAATTTAATTAATTTTAAATATAAAAAAATTAATTATAAAAATAAACTAACTAAAAAAAGAAAACAAACTAAAAATAGAATAAACATTGAATTAATGAGTCCGCATGTATGGCATCATGTACTACTACAGGCTAAGTGTGATCCAAGCGGAATTTTCTTTATAAACATAGGCTATTCACTATTCCGGCGTGCCGTAATTGAGAAAAGTGCAAGCTACGGATTATTTTGCACATATTAGAAAAAGAAAGATAACGATTTGACGAAAAATGAGCAATTAGGCATCATTTTCGATGTGCGGGACTCGTGCCGCATATCGAAAATCGTGCCAAATTGTTCATTTTTGTTTTTTTTTGTCAAATCTTTTTATTTTTGGGTTTATTATGTTCCAAATAATTCGTAGATGGCAACCGGCACGCCGGAATCATTTAAAATGCACTGATTGAAAGATATTTGGCCAACAATAATTTCGAATCACGAATCATGAGTGCGCCCCAATACGACTCCCCTTTTCCCGGCTCTCATTTTGGAATTCCCGGTTCGGTGGACCTTAAATATTTAAAAATTTAATTTATTGTATATTTTAATTTAATTTATTTCAATTTTAATAGGATCCAACTTCATAAAATTGAAAATTATTCATAAAAATTACTACCCCCCCTATCCTTTCTCTCATATATATATCTCTCTTCTCTTCCACTGACCTCCCACGGATTTACCGAAACTATTTTGCTAAAAAAAATTAATATTAGCCGAACAAAAAATATTAGTATTACGGTAAGGCCTCCCGCAGATTTCTTGAGAAAAATTGGTTCCGGCCTCCTGCACTTTTTGGCAATTATTTCTGGTCAAAAAGATATCGACTCCGTTGGCGCAGGTATGACCGCTCAGTTCAGCTGCTAAATTCAAAATGACTGTCAAGCAAGATTCTTGCCAGGAATGGGAATCTTGCCACACCGGCAAGGTTCTTGGGAAATGATGCAAATGATCAATTTCTCAACAAGATCTTGCTATCTTGCTTGACTAGCCATCCCTAATATCAATGATATTACTCTGCAGTGACTGCAACACTATCGAAATGTTTTATGAGAAGCCAACCGAAGTTGCCATGGTACCTTCTCACACAAAGCGTATAAAGGGCTTGGGCAAGATCGGAGTACTGTACCATCAAACGGAAAAGGTATTAGCCTCCCTATCGCAAAGCAAGATTAAAATTTTTCTTCGTTGTTTGTAGAGCACTTTTCTTTCTTAATATCCGATGATTGGGGCTGTAAGAACTTCTATTGGCAGGATGTAATTGCGATCATTGTCTTTTTTGCAGAAGTTTTACGTCGACGAAGAATTCGTTCCACCTCCTCCCAAGCAGTGTCTCTCTCTCAGGTCGCAGAATGTCACCGGATCGCTCACGAAGAGCGAGCTCACTAACGGCGCCGCTCCTCCTCCTCCTCCTCCGCAGCAGCAGCAGCTACCGGCTGTCGAAAGTGAGCGTTCTGTTTCTCTGTCATCGTGACCGCGTCCTCTCACTTTGCCGCACTCTCTCGTCCCTAAGCCGTTTTTTTCCTCCCCTATCCTTCTCTACTCTTGTTAGCCTCATTTAAGGGATCATCAATGCGCATCAATATGCCCCCACCCATGCTCTCTGATATAGAAAATACCGTTCGAAAAGTCAAAAGTGATGCAGATGAACACTCAACGCCAGAATTAGTTATATTTGATAGAGAGAATGGAAAACGGCATTAGTCTTTTTCTACGTGACAATGAGTACTCGCAAAATTTCAGCTAAAACATGCTACTCGCCCTACGATTGGTGCGGTGTAAATGTGATTAAAGGAGAGAAAGCAGTAAAGTACTACCATGGTTGCGTGGACGGCCAGGTAGGTATCTCCTGGCTGTAGGTCGTTGATCGACAACTGACCTTTCAGAAGGGCACGGCTTCCTTCTGCGAAATGACTTCGGACACATTTCAAGAATGTTTCTGCAAGGAAAGGTACATGTTCCTTTCAAATTAATAAAAACAAACGTCACTATAAACAGTACTGCCTTAGATAAAGTATTTTTCAGTAGCTGCAACACTCTTGAAACGTTCTACAAGAAGCCAACTGACTCCAGTCGCCTGCCCGCCTACACAAAGGCGATGGAAGGTCTGGACAAGCTCGGCGTGCTGTACCATGAAACCGCGCAGGTACGATAGTGTGTCCAGTGATCCCAATATTACAGAGAACTTCACGTAAAAATGCTTCTATTTTGCAGAAATTCTACGTGGCGTTGCCTGACCCGACTACCACAATTAAGCCTGACAACGGAGGAGCCAACGAGTACGGTACCTCATTCGGTTACAGTAGGATGCCGGGCATGAAACCAAAGGATTGCCTAGTGATGACGCAATATCTTCCTGTTCAGATCGCTGTCCTCGCTTCTGCCCGCTCTCTTCATCGCCGTTCATCGGTTCTTGTGAATTCTCCGCTGAAGTCGACCAACCTCGCTAGGAAAATCTTTCAAGCCCAATAAAATGTATTTCAAAAACAACTATTTATGCTGCACATATACAAGAAACGGCATAATAGTTTTGTCTAGACCTATGAGACCAACTGCTTTGATACTATGTTTTTATCAGGTTCAAGAAGTAATGAGGTGCGCTATTTCCTCTGCTTCGAAATAGTTCTGCTCGGTGGCCCGTTTCTCACGCCGACTCTTTCTTTTCTTCTATTTTTTTCTCACTTGAGAGCACGTGAGAGAACGAAGCATCGAATATCAGCGGTTTTCGAACTTCTCCACTTTCCAATTATGGCCAATCCGCAGCACGTTTGTTAAATTATAAGAAGACTCCTTCTTTCTAAGATCACGTATTCGCATCTCCTCGTGTCCTCTTTCGAGTTAAAATATCTTCATCAGGAATTTAATTTCGGCCGAATTCGTTTGTAAAAGAAAAGCTACTTGCTTCTTTTGACATATTTCGTCTTGGCGAACTCTCTCGTTCCGGAATCCCCAGAATCGCTAACCCCATTCCCCCTCCTCCTCTCATCCCATGTAGAGGCGCGGAGGCAATAAGGGGAGTAGGGTTCTTCGCCCCGCCGAGTAGAGAAGGATAGGGGCAGAAAAAACGGCTTAGCGACGAGAGAGTGTGGCAGAGTGAGAGGGCGCGGTCACGATGACAGAGAAACAGAAAGAGACGCGAGAGAATCGACGGCTAGGCCATCTCTCCCCGTCCTTCTCTCCTCCCTCTCCCTAACTTCGCATTTCGCAGCAGCACTGTTTGACTTTCATTAAAACTTCTCAAATTCGTCGAAGTCAACTTTCATATTTTCGTCGAAGTCAACTTTTTCGTCGAAGTTCGTCGAAGTCAACTTTCATATGTGTTTATTTGTGTTTCAAGGCGCTATTTTTTGATAATTACTAGGAGGGGAGTATTGTGTCAGAGAAGTTAATTATCAATCGATAATTTTCAGAATGAGGGGAATGGCTGTTTGCGTACTTTTCGCTGTCGTAGAAGAGGCTGCAGCGGGTCCGGGCATATTCATGGAGAGCGATAGGACGGAACGATGGGTAAGAGATTTTTTAAAAATATTTTTATTGTTATTATTAATATTAGTGGTTTTTGGCTACCTAACTGGTTATGTCGTTGAGCCTAGAGATTCGTCGCTTCCGGAAACAGAGAAGCTTCACCAGATGGCTTTCGTGTGTAACTTCCGAGCAAGTGATGTTTCATAAAAACTGCTAGCTCTTCGTTGCGGATTAAAAGATCTTTTGAGATTAGTGAAATATAGTAGTGAAGGGGAAGATTATCAATCAATAAGCCCTACACTGAGCGCAAGTTTTCCAGATATTTGGTAAACGGTTGTCTAGTGCAAATTGGCAAACCTTCTCCAGTGTCCTGGAGAGTTCGCCCGCTTTGGCAAACTATTATCCTAGCAAACGCGGTTCGAAAACCAAAAAAAAATCTCCTGGCAAACCTGCGCTCAGTGTACGTCGTTTAAAGGGACAGTAAATACAAAAAATCTGGCTCATGTTATCCAATATCCCCGAGCGACGTAGGGATAGAGGTTGCGTGGGGTCTATGATATATCAGCCCATGTGGAGCAGAGGTAAAACGCTTCCTTCACCAACGTGATATCGTGCGTTCGACGCCCACCCTATGCATGTCTTTTGCTTTATTTCTTCCCACGGGCCAGAAATCCAAGCGGGATCTATCAAATTTGCGGGAATTCAACGGTGGCTTTACTGTCCCTTTAATCAATGTGCGCTGATTTCCCTCGCATCGTTCCGCAGCCCGTTAACCAGCGCGAGAGGCTGTGAAAAATAGAGTGCGTGAGAGAAGGAGTACGTGGGAACGTATAACTTTCTCACGTAATCTCTCAGTGTGTCGAGTCGACCCCTTTTCTGTAGGTTTACAAACCACAGCATCGAGTTTGCACATGTCAATAAAGTCTATTGTTCTCTGACTCTCTCGTTTCACGCACTCTCTCAATGATTTTCTCTTTCTCTAACTTGATCTCGACGTTGCTCTCTCGGAGGCTGTGGAAACAATATGTTCTTCAGTTATGGCTGCTCGGTGGCTGTCTGTTCGCCCTTTTCTGGGCGTGTTACGCGATCAAGTGCATGCGACGCAAGCTGAGCGTCGGCGACTCCGCCCCCATGTTCCCCGACACGGCGTGCGTAATTTGAATTAATTTAATATTTTAAAATTAATTTAATATTCATTGCATATAAATAATAAGTGTGGTCATAGGGAAACGATAGCATAGATTTTTTTTTAAATTTCTAATACAGTAATCCCGAACTTAAATCTACCTTTCGTTGATGCTTAGGAGCGATACAAAGTGCGTTGAGCAATAGATGAGGTGAACGTAATGAGCCAGGGGACGTAAGTGATCATTATCTCCCACCTAGGGGATCTTACGTTCATCGAAGGGAGTGATTAGTGTGAATATGAGAGCAGATTTACATGACTCCAAACCTCCAAAGATGGGGCCAGGGGCGGGAAAGTGTAAAAAAGTGGACAAATTGTATATAACATCTCGCACCTGACCAATTTTGGAGTTTATGCGAAAGCGCTGGAAAGATTGTTTTATAGACTATTACGACAGCAACTAAATTAGATGTTAATTTTAAGGACGTTTTTTTCTTCGTCTGATATGCTTCTTTCTTTCTATTCAGTAATGTCACATTGTAGTTGGAGGGAGAACACGTAGCAGACATGCAAAATGTTTTCAGTAAAAATGGTTGTAAAATCTAGGGAGTGCATTGACGTCTCTCCGAAATTTTCTTTGGGTGCCTAAGTACGTCACTTATTCGTTAACTGACGAAGCTCATTAGGATAGTATGCATTTCGAAGCATCGATGATAACAACACATTTCTCTATTTTATTTCTTATGCTGTGTTAAATTTAAACGAAATAGATGGAATGTCGTACCATTGGAAATATCTGAAAAAAATTAATTAAGTTGTAAATTATATTTAGGCGCCAATGGTGCGCTGACGTCTATCACTCGCCACTCGAAGCGGAGGAGCTATTCAACCTGCAGATGAGACACGTTTTCAAGGTAAATTATTGTAAGGTTAATATATTATATATTTTTATTTATCTACGCCTGAGGCGCAATTGTATGCAATTCGGCAAAAAAAACGCATTTTTATTGTTTTTATTTGTGACGAGTGACCTCGATTATGAAAAGGATTCGGGTATACTATACTATAGCATCGTGGCCAGCTGCTCGCCTTGCTGCTTATTAATTCCGCTGTTATCCGGGAGGCATAACTAGAGTTGTGCGGACGAGGAGGAAGAGGAAATTAATCTTGGGAATAAAATTCCTCTTTCCGCGCACGCTTGTTCCCAGTCGAGAGAGTGTATCAAATCGTGTCACGATATTCCAACATTACATACAGCTTTCATAATATTGGAAATATTAATTGTAATATTTATGTTTTTAAACTCGCTCTACCAGCTACCAGATAACGCTCTACCAGTTCGTAAAATAATATTTGCAACCATGCAGCTGCCTCCGGAGCGCGCGCCGCCGCACCGCGTGCTCATCAGGCGGCTGGTGATGGCGCGTCTGGAGCGTGAGGCGGCCGCCGCGGACAGGCAGTGGAGACGCGAGAGGGGAGAACAAGTGGAGGATTCGATAGAGATGAATGAGATCGGAGAGCATCCGAATGAGAACGAGAATGCTATTGATAGAGAAGAGGGAGTGCAAATCGTTTGAGAACAGTATGAAAAAAGTCGCTAGAATCAGAGCACGTGAACATGTTCACTAGTCTTGTCAGGCAAGTTAATTTTTTTTGTATGTTGTGTCCTGATCCTGGTTTTTATCACAGAAGTGTCGCACTAGAAAGAAAAGAGTCAAGGCTTATTTTATTTATTTACTCGTTCATTCACTGCATTTGGTGCCACTGGTCTAGAGGAGACTGTTCTCGCATAATGAAGTGATCTCTCATTTTGAGAGTAGCTTAGAAAACATTCATTGTGCTAGGGTGGTCTCGTCTAGACCAGATACACTATTAATTCACGCGTTTTATTTCACCATTACATCTCTTATTTCTTCAGTGTAGTACAGTTTTTTTGTAATTAACAATATGATATTATTTCTTCATTTCAAAACTTCTATGAGTAGAGTAATCGTTTATTATTCTTCGAAGCCGTGTTCCCCCTGACCCACATATTATTTTTTCGTCATAGACACAGGTTTGGTCCCGTTGTATGTAACGATTAGCTCCAAATGAATAAATTCGCCGGAAAGCGATGAACTGCTTTCTTTTTTTCCTTTTTTTCTTACTGAATAGATAGACCTTTCCATAACTATTTTTGTCATACTGCTGTGTATTGCTGTATACTTGAATAAATTACCAGCACATTTGAGAACTCTTTATATAAATTCCAATATTGTCAAATAGGAATCGATAGAGTGTGAGCACATTGCACTGCTTTTCATACACAAAGAAAAAATGTAAACGGAATAATAAAAATATTGGAGCCATCCAATCCATTGAAGCTAGATACTGCAATACTCTCTCGATATTCACTAGTACTCATATCCAAGGGGGCTCGCGAGAATTCCTATAACGACGTGGGCACGAAACATTCATGGAAAGGTGGCGATTAGCGTCACTGGTCCAGATCACATGATTCCATTGCTCCCGAAAGGGGGTTAAGGGCTAGAAAGTGTACGAAATTAAGAGAGTCCCTCTGACTTACGCACACCCTCTCGCCCTGACCCCTTTTCGGAGCTTTGACACGCTTTTGGAGTCATGTGAGGTGGCAATTAGATGATGTCTCGTTGCGCCGTCTAGACCAGTGACACTTAATGGCCATAATAAAAATAATAATAATCATGAAAAGAGGGGCAGAAGAGCCTAACTTTCTCGTATGGCGGATGGGAAAGGACGGGGACAGCGAGAAAAAGAAGAAGAAAATGAGGAAACGGGAGGCTTGAACACCGAATATATGGCAAGAAGTGTGTGGGTGTGGGGAGTAGTGTTGTTACACCAAATATTCGTATTCGCGAATAACAAAGTTTATTCACGAATAATCTTTCGTTATTCGCGAATAGGATTATTCGATCTAACAACACTAGTTGGGAGACGTGAATGAAAGAGACAGTTGGGAAAGGAGGGCTGGGGAGGTATACGGTAGGCGTTAATACGGTATCGTTAGACGAAACTATCGTATATGCGCTCTCGGGGCAGCAAGAAACGGCGGAGTTTAAGGTTCGGAGTCGGAATAAATACAAACAAAAAGATGAAAGGAATGAGGCGAATCACGGTAAAGTTCTAGCGAGGGATTAAACTGGCGGGGGAAATCAAGGCGTCTGTCACTGTCATGGATTGACAGTGAGTGAAAGTTACTGTCATGACAGTAGGCTGTTATTGTGTGCGGGCGTCCAAGCGTCGGCCATACTTCGCCACCGTTCGTAGTTCTGAATTGAAAATTTCTTCTATCTTTACAGTTTAGAAAGTTCTGTAACTGTGAATGGAATCAACGAGAAAAGAAGAGGTTTACAGGGGGGTTTTAATTATTGCAAAAATGGTTTTAATTATTTTTAATTATTGCGTTTTAATTATTTTCTTGTATTCGTCCATGTTTGCACCTGCTGACGCATCCTTTTCGTGGACGGTAAATATTTGAGAAAACAAGGTTGTCAGTTATCACCAGATGTTGAAATTCGACTAAATAATTGGAATGGATCTCTCAATTTCGCATACTCTCTACGCCAGTCGATTGGTGAGAGAGTGTGTGCAATGGATATAATTAAGTCAATTATTTCCCCGAATTTCAAATTCTAATGCTCACCGATTCTAGCTGCTTGAGGACGTGCGGCAATCGCGCGAATTGCGTCCAGCACGAGAAGGCCTCGCGAGCGAACATGTCCACGAAACCGACCTGAAATCAATGAAATGAAACTGTTAAAAAAACATTTGCATCAGTTAAGTAGATTGCGTCAAATTAGCCTAAATAATGAGCAGCCAGTGTTGGCGCTGATCGCTTCAATGAATATTTTCAACAGTCCTCCTCGCAAACACAACATGCAACTAGCTCCCATAACCGTAGCTATTGATCATTGTAAATTGATTACTATTTAGAAAACCTGACCTGAGTAAGAGGAACATTGCAGGTTTCTCTATCGAAGAATGCCATCGTTACAGGTAGCGCCTTCTCCTTTTCCTCCCGCGTCTGCTCGAAGTACTCTTGCACGATACGGTGCGCCCATCTGATATAAATAATAATTTAAAATTAAAATAATGAAAAAAGTGTATTGAAATTAGACGCTGCAAATACGCACAATATCAAAACCATTCTTTTTCAATTAATTAATTTACAAATAAAAAAATTAGTCAATTATAATTAACTAAATTACCCACCGTTCGCACAGTCCCCACTCCCTTGCGGGATTCGAGATGTCCGCGCACTTCAATAGCATGTTGCAGATGGTAATAGAGTGCGCCTCTCGCTCAGACTCCCTCTCGTCGGTGAGCTCCATCTAAGACGGAGAATTGTCAACAAACTCTTAATATTAGTCATTCCTGTTTTTCTTTTCTAATTGTGCCACTTCCTCCCTATGTTGCCTTGTTGTGACATAGTAATAAGTCATGCCTCGTTTAGCTACCGATTATGTGATATCCTAACCTTACATTCATGATAAACATTATTATTATTATAGAGTAATATCGAATAATATCAATAATTCTTTAAATTCGTCCCCATTCGAAAGTTCTCGCTTCCCGTCTCAAATTTCATTTATTCACTGATTTCACGAATTTTGGTATGAGGTGACTCAATTTCAGATATTTTTTTGTTTTTCGATTATATTTCGGTTAAGTTTCAATTGTTGAGTAAAGATATTTTGAGATGGCGTTTCTTATTAAAGTTCCAATTTCCGCCTTAAAACAAACGTTCAAACATACCTATCTGAATCTCATTACAGATTTCATTTTTTTGGTTTGATAACGAGACTCTTTGACAATAAAATCAAACCAATTATTTTTGCCTATTTTTGACCTATTTTTGTGCGTCACTATTTTTGTGCGTCACTAAAATTATTTTTAAGCATACCTGATTGAATTTGGCGAGGTATTCAAAATGTCTTCGAATATCCGTTGCCAGCACCATTTCAACGATGCAACTCCGCATGGCAGCGAACTCTTCTCGTGGAAGATTGGCGAGAATGTTGATCTACAAGTGCATCACATTATCGATTATTCCGTAAACCATATAATGGTTCGTTAAAACCTTTGGCTGCTATTGGTCATCTAGTTAGTATTTAGTAGCCACCTATCATTTTTTCCCCAAGGAGATCAAATCGCTCATTAAAACATCGCATTTCGCTCTTCTAATTTTGTTTTTATCACTCTGAACTTGTTTATAACGTTGCCATAAATATAATTTTCAAATTTAAATGTATTATTCAATTACTCACATTATTGGATGCCTGCAGGGTCAATTGGAAGGCGAGCGCGACGTGGTGATTCTCCAGCACTGATAGATCATTGTAGAGAATAGACAATGATTGCCGCGTGTTGATGAGGAAAGCATTGCCGCGGCCTCAAATATATTGATTCAATTCAATTATTTATCACATCAGACGGTAACGTCAGCACCGGTGTGCAACCACAAGTTGATATCAAGCCTAGAGCGAAGATCAACTTGATATCAAGCTCCCGATTTCACAAGTTGATATCAAGCAGTTTCACAAGTTGATATCAAGTTGCCGTAACCGGGGAAAATACTCGTAAACAACTCCAGACAGTGCACTCAAAGCACGGGCGCGTTCACCGCGTCTCATTTTCAAATCAATTTATCGATTTTCTACTGTTATTTATCGAATTTCATCGTATTTTCTATCTAAAATTACTACGGGAATCGTGGAGAACGGCGACATTCACATTGAGGTATTATTTACTGCGGAGTTCCTATGAAACTCTCGTCTTTTCAGAATGTGAAGATATCAGAAATGGATATTTGGTTGAATACTTATAATTTCTACACGTTCTCATCCATAAATGAAGGCCTCTGATCTTTATGCAGTTTTCGTCACAAAAAGGTTCGTTAGTGAAGAATAATCTTCTTTTCAGATCCATTTTTATACATTTTCTAATATAATGTTTCTTTCTATTGGCGTGACCATTTGCGCTATTTTTAATCATCAAGTTGGAGAATTAGTCGATACCCAAGGTAAGTGAAGCGTTTCTTACAATATTCCTTTCAGGAAGCAACCGAAATTTCATATTTGAATATCAAGCCATTGTTTCAATAACTTCAGCGTCCTTTCTATACGAAGAACCACCACTTAGAAGAAGTGAATCATATTTTTTATGCCCTATCACCATGTAAAATAATTTGTGCATGATAAACTGTTTGATTTGCCTGAAAAACATGAAAGAACACGAGTATAAACAAGGGTACGGGAGCGCGGGGCCCACAGAGATTCCACAAGTTGATATCAAGCTGTTTCACAAGTTGATATCAAGCTCATTCACAAGCTGCCTTCAAGCTTGATGCCAACTTGTGAATGAGCTTGATATCAACGTTACACACCGGTGAGGTGAGGATGTGGTTTCAGGGGTCGGGATCATTCTTCTCAGTATAGACGGATCATTTCGGCTGGGGTCGGAGTAGAGGATCGGTGTTCTTCCCATTCACAGATCATCTTCTTTGAAGTTGATATAGTTGCATAATTCATTTTATACTACTTCAAATTGTTTTACAAATTAGTAGCCTCCCCGATTGCCATCGTTATGAAACCATTAAAAGCCACAGCGTTCTGGACAAAATTGAATTCGTGATGAGAACAACACCCATTTACATGTTATTTTTGTGCACTCTGTCTGCCTCATTTTACATTGACCTGCCAGTATCCCATGAAAGCAACTAACCGGGATGGTCAAGATCGTGAATTGTCGCAGCGATCAGCGAGGCTGCCGCGTGACTCTCAACAACGTAGGTGGCTACTGAGGGAGCGTCGAGGAAGAAGGAAGTGGCCTGCAAATCATCCTCTTTCTTTAACAATTATTTCAAGAATTCGTGCACCTCTTGTACCCGGGAGCACTCTGCGGTGTTTACCCGGATATGCTAGTTACGAAAGACCAAGTGTGCGGAATTCTTGAGATGTGTGTGGTATGTTATCGACACGTCAAATTATTTTGGAAATTTCAGACTAGTGGCGATTTTTGTAAATGAAATACGATGTGGCATAATGAAAGTTTTTCTTTCGTTTAAAAGGGGGGACTACGCAGGAGCTCTTAATCTCGTGCGAAAAATGAGCAATCTACGGGCGCCGAATTAAACGAGGAAATCCTGAAAATTCTTTTCCATCGAATTATGTTTCAGCGTTGCCTTTTCTTCTTGATCTTCGCCTATCTTCAATGATGAAGTAGTTTGCCAAACAAAAATTTAGGTTTCCCACAGATCGTCATTGTGCCTATTACATTTATAAAATGATACGAACACACAAAAAGTCAAAATGGTACTTCCTGTGTTTATCAAAGCGAGAGAGCGGGCAAAAGTGAGAGGGTCGCGTACGTGCCTATGTGGTAAACAACGGAAGTCCGTCATTTGACTTTTTGGTGTGATCGTATCATTTTATAAATGTAATAGAACATACCCGTCGTAAACGGCGCCTCATACTAAATGAGTCCTACGGTAGTGCAAATGGTTCTCAACCACCAGAAAGAACTACAGAGCGAGCGAGGCTCTCGCGTCTCGCTCCTTTCTGGAGAAACACACCAGCCCCCTTGGGACGCACTGAGATCCATGATTTAAAAAAAGGTCGCCCAGTATCTTGCTCTCAGGCCATTCGTCAGGTTGGGAAACGTTCACACATGGTTTCAGCAGAATGAACGGCGAAAACGTTTTTGTAAAATTATTATGCGCCCATTGAACCACTTTTGTTTCAAATAATACTCACCTGCAGGACATCGGCGGCATGGGAGGCGTTGTGATAGGCATTGACGGGGTGGTAGTGGGCCTCGATGGACAGCAGCCATCGAGTCATCGTATCCTCTGGACACTGCAGCATCTCGCAGACCTTCCATCGACCGAATAGCTGTAATTAGTTAATATTAATTAAATTAGCGAATTTTAAATTGTATTAAGGACTAAAAATATTATTATTATATATTATATGATCTCTGTACCGCGCCCAATAATGATCAAAAACATAAATTTTCGCGATCCGCTTTTTCGCTTTGTTGCAGTGAAACTGTTTGTTTCAACTTTGCCTTTTAATCACTGCCCACGAAATGAAGAGTTGGATCAGAAAAGTTTTTATAGTATTAAATTCGGTAAGTCTTTAGCTTACACAAGTCAATTGGCTACTGATGACGGCCAAAAGTGGTAAGAGATTTTTTTTTAAAAAACTTAACCCTATCATTTTTCCGAAACTCAAAAAAAGTTCACTATCCATACCATTCTCAGTTTACACTCATTTCTCCTCATCTACCAAAAGGTGTAGAGAAATGAAGATGGCATGGTCTCACATTGTGCACTCGAATTCTCACCTTGAGCGCGAGTTGGCTGAGTGCGTGGTGTTCCGACACTCGTTCCAATTGCAGCACGTCGAAGGACCAGAGATGCTCGTTCTCAAGAGCCTGCCGTACCTGCCAAATTATTATTATATTTAGGAAAACGAAAACAAATAAAAAAATTTCGTATTATCTAATTACATACTTTAATTACGGTTAGCTAAAAAGTTTTTCATAAGGAAAGACTCGAACCTCTCCGGACACCCTCCTCCTCGCGTCGGAGCAGCTTCGCTTGTCTCTGTAGGCGTCGACTACGCTCCGTTTTCGTTGCCGACCCGGCTGTTGCAACTTCAAATGAACGAGATAATTGTAAACAAGTAAACGATTTTTGTAAAAAAAACGTAAATCCGACTTTATGAAAAAACTGCATTGTGGACGCAATGTACATTTTGCGATTTGTTTCATTTTTTTATTCTCTAACGGTCAACGAATAGACATAGTCCACTTCGAACGAATTATAATAGAATCTTTGAAACATACCCAAACAAGTCTAGCAAAGTATTCTGCAATTTCTGCCTTGCCGTTTCACGAATTTCGTTCTTCCTTTCCTACTTCTCTTACACTCACATAAATATCATTATTAATACATTTTGTACAATATTATTATTGTAATATTATTAATGTTTTACCCGTATCAGTCCATCGTAATATTGCGTGGCTATTCGGTCTCCATCCCTGAATCGAGTGATCGACGGCGCGTAGATTTCTTGCGACGATAACAATCGAACCGCGTCCTGTAATTAATGTACCACTTGCCAGAAACCCTTCGTAACATCGTCCTTAGTCATTTTCGAAGAAATTTTATGCATCGTTTGAAGCATACCCGAAATAGTCTAGTTTCCCTCAACATGTAGAGTTAATGAAATGAACATTTTTCAACGGACTCCTTGTTTCCCTACTGTTTTTTTTCAATTAAAATTTAATTCATGTTCATTTATATTTCTGGAGTAATGGTCGTTGAAATGTTTTTTTTATATTTCAACAAAATCGTGTTCTCACCTTGATATACTTTGCTGCATCTCCGCCCTCGCATAGCACCGACGCCTCGCGCAGCAGTGATAATACCTGAAAACATTTCATTAATTAGTGATTTGATTAATTATTGCAAATCCGCATTCCAAAATTCGCTCAGCACACTTCAAGAGTACCGGGGGGGATGCAAGAGAGAGTAAGGCTTCTTCATAGGGATTTTTTCAAGAGCGGCATAGAGGTTGCGGAGAAAAAGAGCATAAATTATGTGGGAACAAAACGTGCAAAACGGGGAAAAGGGCGAGCACTTGGTACACTTCTTCAGGAGAGGGAGAGAAAATAACAGCGAACTAAAGAATAATGCCTCGTTTTTCTTCCAGAATTCCAGAAAGAGATCGGGTTTGAGAAAGTGCGAGAGTGGCTTTTGTATTTTACGCGAGCACTCTGTCCACGGGATCATGTAGATCTAAGGGAATGGGTGACTTGTACAATTGATAAGGGCTGGCATGCGCAACAGTAAGCGCAATTGTGAGGCGCCGCGGAATAGATGCATGCAACAATGCATATAGTCACCAAAACTCCCATGCTAGGTACGATATCGATTAAAAGTCATGAACAACGCGTGATAGGATGCGCGGACGGTAAGAAAAGCTCGGGGTCGTGCGTTTGACGGATACTACTGCATGAAACGCTTGAAATTCGGGAAAATAATTGAATTAAATCTGTTCATTTTGCGCAGTATTGGCGCGGTGATTGGAGGTTGAGTTTTGGAGTCCAACAAAGACGTTTCATACGTTCGAAAGGAAATTCTCGAAAACTGTTCTCGTGATGTGCATTTTCTCCAAGAGGGCGTGTGAAATGAACAGATCTAATTAAATTTTCTTCCCGAATTTCAAGCAATCGCAAACAGACGACGACATTTTCTGCTCACCCGTTGATCAATTTCTGAACACCCCGGAAAAAGAAGCGAAGATAGTGATGAGGTTAACCGAAGACACTGAAGTGCACCGCGTTCTGGGCCAGGATTCATTGTGATCGATCAATAATCGTATCCAATCGCCGTTCAATTTCCGCACCCTCTCGTTGTATATCGTTGTTTCTAAAGTCGCCAAGGCGCCGTGAAATAGTTTCTGATCGGATTACTTTGCATTGAACGTATTGACGCACTGATAAATAAGGACTAGACACAGAGTCATCAGGCAAATCACCGTGGAAGTTATGCGCCAGCCTTACCCATATCTTTTCCACTTTAAATTACGGTTTTCATAATATTAATGAAACGGCAGTGTGTGCTCGCGCGTGGTAACAGGACAACATAGTGGGAGACACGGACAGTCGTGGTGCTGTACTATTGCCTAGTGATGATGCAATCAATGGCTCACTTCTGATATGGGAGCGTCGACGAGGCCGCCGCCCTGCGATCGGATACTCTTGAGGGAGAGATCGCGGTGCATCTGACCCCCGGCGACTGCAAGCAATAAAATCTATAACTAAATATTCGGTGCCTTGGACGAAAACATATCATCATTTTATAAATCACTACGTATTGTTTATCACAACACCAATGCTGCGCAAATTTCATGGGGTGCAAGGTGCAAAACAGTTTTACGCACCCTTTCATAACTTTTTTCCTAGTGAAGCTATAACTTCCAAAGTTGCTACGGGGATTGCAATCCATCATTAGAACATTTTCCCTCTCCCAATAGTCCCTGTATCAAGTTCGGAAGTTGTAGCTTCACTAGGAAGAAGTTATGAAAGGGAACATAAAACTGTTTTGCACCTTGCACCACATGAAATTTGCGCAGCATAATTTGCAATCAGAATCTCGTGTGTCTCACCGCGGTTTTGGTGAATGATGAAATCATTACCCTCAAAACGGAAGAAAATGCACCGTGTCCAGGATTTTCCGGGATTTTCCGGGAAAACTCCGGAAAGTCTGGCAAATCGATGTTTCTCAACGAAATCGTCCAAATTTTGGAGTACGAGGGCTTCTCCGAAATTCAAGAAATGCGTTTTAAGAACTAAGAAGAAGAAGAAATCTATTGATTGGAAGGTACTGTATCAGAAGTTGCTATTTTCGTTGTGTGTCGTGTACCACATGCGATACGGTAGTGCACTCCTCTATTTTGATGTTATTTCTCGTTATTTCGTTTCATGAACACTCTCATTAGGCGAAGAAGGCAAAATAATGAAAAATATTATCTAAAGAGAAGAACACAAAGAAAACGTTTTGAAAGAAAGAGGAATGTACACCAATACACCACCGTATCGCATGTGGTACACGACACACAACGAAAATAGCAACTTCCGATACAGTACTTTCCAATCAATAAATTTCTTAGTTTTTAAAACGCATTTCTTGAATTTCTGAGAAACCCACGTACTCCAAAATTTGGACGATTTCGTTGAGAAATAACAATTTGCCAGACTTTCCGGAGTTTTCCGGGAAAATCCCGGAAAATCCCAGACACGGTGCATTTTCTTCCGTTTTGAGGGTATTAAATCCACTTTACGAAGAATACTTTAACTGTTTTGCATTTTCGAATGAGGAAAGCTCGATAAACACACAATGTTGATCGTGATTGGAGAATCCGTCTGAGACGCGCCGTCGCAGATACACACAATGACCACTGAAACTGCTGCAATAACGGTGGTTTATGGTCGCCGAGGAGTCGGCAGAAATGGTCTCTTTATTTCAGCCAAACGGTCTTTAGGTTATACAGCTGGCGAAATTACTAGGCCACTTCTGACGGCACCTCAGGGACATTCAACGCGTAACCAGTTTAGGCAGTCTTCTAGGTTCTTTGTCTAACCTATTCAGGAAATCCTAATCCTATAGTAAATTTAATACGTCGAGCTGAATATCAAATGTCGGAGGGAAATTGGAAGTTCAGCAAATCATGTGCAGCGCGTGAGAAATGAATTGCTTTTATTTTATTAAAGCACGTGCGCATTAAGCTTTTTTTTTCTGAAAATTCTAGTACAAATAATAATTCCAAGGATTCTAATACAAAAAAAAATAAAGCCCAACGCATTTCTTCAATTGGTTTACTCAACTTTTAGTGCTTTACCTCAGTACGTATTACGTGCTCTTAACATTTAGTACTTACGCATTAGCCGTAGAAACCCGTAGACAAGACCAGTCACAATTTCGGCGACCGCCGAACGAAGAGGGCAGCGATTTACGCCGAATCTCAGAGTCCGGTTGACCGATCACCTGAGACAGAGATTCCATAGTGATGACGCAATAAGGAACTAAGCGGAAGGTTCCACTAGATAGGATGATCTCGGCAGACACTACGAATCATGGGAATCGATAGAAAGTTGAGTTTAGAATTTGAGAAAATTATTTTATCAGATCTCTTATTGAATCTACTCTCTATACTACTCGCTACGGCGAATGAGAGATCTGATAAAGTTATGAAAAAATAAAGTTTAAATTCTAATAGACGGTATCGTTCTTGAGTTCCCATGAGTCGTAGTGCAGTAAGATCAATTCACGATCAATTAGCAGGCTCGGCTACAGTAGTCTATGCTTGCGCGGTTGTTATCGATTAATAATTATCGATTAATAAATTTGTAGTGTACAGACAACACGGTGCGATACGAGGATGCATTAATTACACCTACCACCAAGTGATTATTTTCCGATCGAAGTTTCTGTAAGGGCCCGGTGACAACGAATAGTACACACATTTTTAACTGGCATAAAAAACAGTTGCTAATATATTTCGATGATTTTATGATTTTGGTCCGAGTGGTGTCATCAGTACTGAAAAATTGCGTTTTTGACTAATTTTGTATCCGGACTGAAACATAACTGATCTCTCTCTCTTACAGAATCACAGTTCATTTCGCGAACTACCACAGCTACAAAGAGGTCAGGAAAAAACGAGAAAAGTATTTGTAGCATAGAGTGATTGTATCAATGCACACAATTTTCCTGGTAACAACGAGTGCGAAAATAAAGAATTTGTGAAGTAACATGAGTGAAGACGTGGATGAATAGATAAGTATGATCCTGCTGATTTCGTGTTTCAAAATATGATAAAATAAATACCTGAGATCGCACGCATCCTGTCAGCCGCTCGTACGCGGAATTAACGTAGGCAACGGTGTGCGAGTCGTCGCACACCTCGATTGCCTCGTCCACCTGAGAATTTTAATATTTATTTTTTTATTTATTTAAATATTAATTAATTTCAACTAAATTTGTAATCTTATGTTACATTCGGATCAAAAGGCGCCTAATCTGTAGTGTGCAATTCTAGCTTCCACATTCATAAAACAATTCTTAGCCGTTTTTCGCAATTGAGAACAATTAAATTTTATCTGTTACTGTTTAGATTAAACATAAAGTCTAGGATTTCCCTGCAACATTTTCTGTCCCAGTGACGTCATAAGACTATAGAACGCATCAGTTTACCTGTTGAAAGGGGGAAGACATGAAAAGAGGTACTGGTGAGTGGTGGAGGGAAAAAAGGTCTTATCTCTTCCACCGCCAACCCTTCTTTTCTCTCTCTCTTTATCTCTCCCTCCCTCCCCCATACACACACAACTTTTCCAGGCGCGTCCTTAGTTGTCATCCTCCTTCTCTTCTCTCTCTCTCTCTCTCTCTCTCTCTCTCTCTCTCTCTTTCTCTCTCTCCTCCCCCTCTTTTCATCCCCTCTCCAGCCACTTTCTCACATTTGTATCACAAATGGAAAGAGACGCAGCGCTTCTCAAGAGAAAGAAGAGCAGAGGGAAATGCGAGAGAGTGTGCAAAATTAAGAGAGTTTCTTAAGGACTCTCTCAATTTGCCATGCTCTCTCGTCCAGTTCCCTTCTTCTTGAAGGTTTGGAACTACGCAATAGAGGAATCTCAGTCGCCATTCCACTTCTTTCTCCCTTGCAGCTGTCAACAATAGTGTCTCTCTCTCTTTCCGATGAAGAGAGAGAGAGAGAGAAAGAGAGAGAGAGAGAGAGAGAGCGAGAGAGAGAGAGAGAGAGAGAGGCTGCTGCTGCTGCTGCTATTCCAATTATCAGAAGCGGGGCATTCATAGTCGTAATTGGTGAGAGGATCCGGAGGCAATAATAATAGATGATGGCATGAAATGAAATGAAGAGGCGGAAATGATGAGTTGCAATAATCGATAAATGCGGGAATTCAAATTCGGAACAAATGTTTAAATAATAAATAATAGAAATATCAAACTTAGTAGGAAGTTCGAAATCGATTGCATGCAAGCACATAGAAAAATTCATTACAAGTACATGCAAACCACCAGAAAGGGGTTAGGAGCAAGAGAAATAGAGAAAGACTTTAGTCTTATACGCAGTTTCTGATGCAATTCTTGCGGTTTGGAATCATGCGCGCTAATCTGTAAGCCGGAATCCTTCAAAAAGAAAGCTTCTGATAAGCGCGTCACAAAAATGTGTGTGCAGATGGAAAATTCAATAACAACATCAATAATATTTCCAACAACAAAAATAAAGAATTTCGCTGTCAAAGAAATTATTTTTCAGACTTCAATAAACTTGTGAAAGTCGCTTTTTCTCAGATTCATGAACAGATGCATTTGTTTTTTTCTACAAATGCATGAGTGAAAAATTTCTTTCCTTCCCCATTTCCGCATATTTTTATCCATGACTGTTCCATATCATTTTTCTCGTCGGAGTTTCAAATAGTTAGCTAACCTCATCAAGCGCTGTATACAAAGCAGGAAGGATCCGCAACCGGGCGTTCAATCTCGCCACGTATTCGATGAGAGAAGTGTCCCGAGAGTTCCATGAGACGAACTGAAATATAAAACTTTTTTCTCTTTTTTTACATTTTTCTTATTTTTCTTCATACGCAAAGGGCACTAGTAGACGGTATACTGTATACCTCACAGGATCTACTGGGCGAGTACCGTGTATATTGTCTAAAACTATGGTCTACTATTAGCACCAATTTCTTTTTTTAGTTTTTAGTTCTTTATGTTTCTTTGACTCAACTCGGTTGTATCTTCTGTCTCTGAAATCTCTCGTCAAATGTGGCTTTCCACCCATTCATTTGCCTCTTCTTTGAATACACACTCTGCTTTCTTTATTATAGTTTTTCCTTCTCTCTCTCTCTCTCTCTCTCTCTCTCTCTCTTTCTCTCTTTGTTCGATCTGCCGTGAATAAATGCTACTACAACGCGGAAAACTAGTATGACGTCATATCACGCCTCTCACGAGAGAACCGGGCTGAAACACATCTTTTGCGGATTTGGCCAAAAAAGTGAAATTGAGTTATCTATGGGATTATTCCTCCTTATGGATGCCTAACAACCTCCCAAATGCTCAAACCACCAATATCATTTTTTAACCACCAATATCACCAATACCTTACACCGAGTTGGATCTCTGGGTATCCAACTTTGAGCTCGATTTTCTCGGTTGTGGGTTGTTTTTGTGAAAATTTGTGTCTGAACGACCCGGGCTAATTTTTGGAGCTCTATCGATCCATGTACTTCATTTATCGAGATATTGAATTTCTAATGCGCTACACTCAGGCCTATATTTTTCAAAAATGTAGGAAAAGCGGGAGCTCTAATATCTTGAGCATGTAAATCTCATCAAGATCTTTCGAATGAGTAGCTTATGGTGAAAATAGCAGGGGATATGGGAGAGTTGTGTACTTTTGAAAGCCCGAGATGATTTGAAGTAAATTTTCTTCACCATTGACCGCGCGGTCTCTGACACGAGAAATGAAATGAGCTTGTAATTCTTCCATTTCTTCCCTCTTTCCTGCATAAGACCGGTTATCGCTTAACAAAATTTACTTCAAATCATCTCGTGCTTTCAAAAGTACACAACTCTCACATATCCCCGGCTATTTTCACCATAAGCTACTCATTCGAAAGATCTTGATGAGATCTACATGCTCAAGAGATTAGAGCTCCCGCTTTTCCTACATTTTTGAAAAATATAGGCCTGAGTGTAGCGCATTAGAGATTCAATTTCTTGATAAATGAAGTACATGGATCGATAGAGCTCCAAAAATTGGCCCGGGTCGTTCAGACACAAATTTTCACAAAAACAACCCACAACCGAGAAAATCGAGCTCAAAGTTGGATACCCAGGGTACCGACCCAGCGTACCTACGGATCCCCGTGATCCTGGATGTCCTAAACTTTGGGAGGATGTCCGCCATCCCCAGGCATGATTTAATCCATGTAAATCTCATTTCACTTTTTTGTCCCATTGCATCCGCCAGCTCGATTCTCTCGTGAGAGGCGTGATATGAAACATCACTTTTATACGGAATCTGCTTTTTTTCATTGCTAAACTTTGAGCGGTCAACTCAACACGGCCTACAGTTATGAGAAAAGTGACGATACTGGAGTACATTATATTTGTCGCATGAAGTAAATTCAGTTTTGTGGTACGGCACGACCATTGTTCCCCATCGCGGACTGACTTTTCTACAACTGTCAAGGCAGACAGCCCTCCCTCTCCCTCCCCCTCTGCATGTCTCATCCATCAACAATTGTCGATGAATTAAGCGCGACGACTCGCTAGTCTTTGAGTGAGAAGTGAGAGAGAGAGAAAGAGAGAGAGAGAAAGAGAGAGAGACTCGATATGAGAAGAAGACAAGTAGTATCTCTCTCTCTCTCCCTCAGTCATTCCCTTCCCTCTCTAGTGAAAAACGAAGCAACGGGAGAGAGACATTGATTCATTCCCAATTATGATGGAACTACTTAGTAGTAGGGGAAGGAAGGGAGGGAGGGAGAGAGAGAGAAGCCCCAGGAATTCTCTCTCTCTCTCTCTTTCTTCTCTCTAAGTACTTCTTCTTTCCCTCCTTTTCTCACACTAGCCACAATATGTTAGTATCCCCTCAGGAGGGATAACGTCGTTCAATATAAAAAGGGATGAAAGTACACAGAAGAAATGTAGTCATCCCAATAATCTCTCACGTTGATTATTATAGTGTTATGAGATCTAGCATTCTCCCACGCGCAGTGAGGACCGTGACATCAAAACGATTAGAGCAGAAATGCCCATTGTTATAAATATCAACGCACTTTTTGTTGTAAACATAAAAACATAAAATTAGAAACATAATAGGATGAATTTAGAAAAGGAAAGACAGACATCATCTACCCTTTGATTCCTCCAAATTAGACTAGTAGTGTCACAGTGGTCTTAGTGGAATCAACGAAGCAAAGAGGGGTGAAGAGCAATTTCAAGCGACACTTCAATGGTGAATTGCTGCTTCACCTCTTCTTTGAACTCTAACAGAATAGGAGATTGGCAATTGTATCGAGGTCACTGTCAACATGGAATTCTTACCTATAACATGATAACTATTATAAATTCACAAACTCTCATTCAAAATAATAAAACGTTCCGCTCCTAAACAACAGATACGGCTGCGAGAGAGTATGTCAAAATTATAGACACGCCGAGGTATAGAAAGAGAGTACACCACCAGTAGTCCACTAGTATGAACGTAGCATTTTAAATTTGTAATAACGATAGCCATGTTGAAAAAAATATGCTTCAAAGGCGAATTCCCGGGCCGTTTCACCTCCTCTATGAATCCTAATGGAAAAGATGATTAGCAATGAGATCCAAGTCGATTAGAATATGGAAAATCTAACCTCATAAAACTGTATAACTAAACTTGTCGATGCGTCAGCTCAATATTTTCAAAAGATGTTTCAATGGTGAATTTTCGTTTCACTTCATCCAAAAACCATAATGGAGAAGGTTTCGATTGTTAAAGCCAATCCTTCCATCGGAAGTGTAATACAACAGATCAAAACACTCCACATTGAGCAAAAAAAAAGGGCGCAAAGTATTGTCTGTTGAACATTTTCTCGCAAGTTTTGACTGCGTGAACACATTTTTTTGGATGCGCCAAAAACAGTCGTAGTCATAAAAACATCTATGTATGCATGTAAGCCTAAAGACGTCAACTGATTATTGATAAGTGGCTCATTATCCAAGAGTACTAAGAGTGCTTCCTTATCTTAATGATGTTGCAAACACTCCACTTGAGAGGTAATATCATCCGAATCATGCAACATCACTCGAAATCAATCGGGTCAAAGTGAGCACATTTCTAAAGGACATTTCGATACAGTTCTGCCCCTTAAAACATAGCTCCATAACTGAATAAATGGGGCACTCTCTCATTTTCTCAAACTTTTTGATTCTTTACTAAATGATTTTTGACGGGGGTTGGTCGGCCCCTTTCTGTTGCCTACAAAGAGGAAAGATGCCCTCGACACACCAAGACGCCAATAGTCTCTTTCACACTCTTCAGTTCCCCTCTTTCAACCACTCGATGGCGCTAAAATGAGCTCACTTACATGCACGATATTGGCCTTGGCGAGCGACCGTCGCCTCTTTTCCGAAATCGATCGATCGGAGATTACGGTAAGCAGCGACTCGTCCTCCACCATCGATCGAATCGATCTGGAAGAGGGGGATACTGTATCGAGATGTTCTGGTATCGATCGGGAAGCAGGCTACCGTATCACTTCATCATTACAGTGGGACGGAATGGGAATTGGGAGGGCAGCTGGAGTAGCTTTATTTAGAATGTGTTTCACGACTAGGATGAGATGATAGGGGAGGTTACAGAAACAGTGAGATCTGGGTTGCGAAATCAAAAATATCATGAAACAGATATCGTCGTTAAGAGTGCAAGGAAATAAGATTTGATGATTCTTAATTCCTTGCCTCTAAAGCGACGCTGATAAATTTGAATTTGAATTTCATAAACAAAAGTTCGCAACCCCTCATTTGGTCAAACACCTTCAAATTATTTTTCATATTATTTTTCTTTATAAATTATTTTCTCAAACTTGGTGAGGGCGACGCCTCGGGAATGGACTCTTCCATAACATATCACATTTTCTATGATGGTCTATGAAAGTACATTTTCTATGATGGTCTATGAAAGTTTTAATTTGCATAAATACCATTAACATCAATATTTTTCCACAAACTTGGCAAGAGCTGGCAGATCTTCTGTCCGCGAATCGAGCAGGATCAGCAGGGGCCGAGAGCGAGCAAGCAGGGCCTCAACGGACGAAGGAGAGACCGAATCGACCGTCCAATTGGTCGACCGTAATCGATCGATAAAGAGACCATCGCCGCCCGTCGTCACGAGAATCGCCTGACGATTAGAGGTTATTGATTTTTTAAACTTAGAAGTCGTTTATCATGAGGTTATTCGGGTTCACAGGAAATCGAATGGGAGTTTTAAACTATTTAATTCTTTCTCTTATTTCTCTTTAAAATATAGCTGTTTTGAATTAATTTCTGTGTATCACTATGCACATTTTGAGGGGAGGGGGGAGTTAAAATAGCTGTTTCCGAAACGTTCTTCCCAGAAATAGCAGTGTTCCCTATCATGATAGTGACTCATCCTACAACACCCTCGCATCGATGTTCTTCCCTACAAATGTCACAGGGTAAGGAAGCATAGTCATCGTTTTCTGACACAACCTTCACACACAAGTTATATCATCACTGAAACACGAATCTGACTGTCCTCATTTCGCGCACTCTCTCACTTTTGCACACTCTCTCACTCAGATCCCTTTCTGGAGAGTTTGATTAATGTGGTGAAGTGTGCGAGAGGAAGCTATCCGGGCACGTTTCCACTAATCATCAGAAACATCGTGAGGCGCTACTGCTTATTTGATCTTTGAAAATTATGATGATGAATCAGCCAATCAAGTAAATCTCATGGCAGAAGTGCGTCAAGCGCGTAATGAATGGAAGAAGAGAGAAGAAACTTGTTTTGCAAGAAACATGAGTGACAAGTTGTGCAGAAGGTACTCTTCTCGTCATGGTTTTAGATATACGGTTAGTCCTTATATCATTATTAGAGTGCGAAATGTGAGACGACGATCTCTTTATTTCGTCCACATACCGGTGAGAGAGTGTGTGAAATGAAGAGATCGTCGTCGCACATTTCGCACTCTAATATGACCGATACAGAGAAGAGTAGCAGAAACTAACAGTTTTGGCGGGAGTCTTCGCTTGGTGGGGCAGGCCCGGCTGCGTGTTCTCTTGGTTGCCTGCAAGCGATTGATATGAGCGTAGAAGCACACAGTACATTTCGTGAAATTAATGGGAAAAACATTAGTGGCGGTAAAATTATTTCTTCGCCTCTACCCAGTGGCAATATAAATTACTTCACAAATTCCAGTGCCCCTATTGCATTCGTAACTCACACACAGAAAAAAGGTCTTATATACGGCCCATAAGAAATGGGGGTTCTTAACAAAATGTATATATAAGACATTTTGTTAAGAACCCCCAGGTCTTATGGGCCGTATATAAGACCTTTTTTTCTGTGTGTACTCTGTGGTGTTTTTGCCTGTCGCACCTACTGACAGTCCCATTACCCAGTCCTCTTGTTCATACCTAATACCGCCTATGCTATACCTCTCATATAAATTTATACCCAATGTGAAGCTGGTTTTCGCAACTCATATCCATCAACAAGCTGGACTTCGTTATTTCAATTGTTAACACCCCTTGGAATATTGTTGAACTCATACCCAATGGCAACAGAGCATCAGCTGATATGGGCGGCGTCGACGAGGACGAGCTCCCGATGCAGCACCACGGCATCGAGAGCAGTGGAGGGAGAGGAGGGAGACGACCAGATGAGAGGGTGGAGGAGGGGGCAGAGGGGGAGGGGAGGGAGGGACTGAAAGATATACAACTGATGAAACATCGAAGTGATGGGAGAGCTAGATTGGATGAATATTGGGTGGAATCATGGATGAATGTAAGGGAATTTAGAGGGGGCGGAGGAGGGACTGATGATACAACATTGAAACATGGAAATCGGGGGTAAAAAAGTGAAGTGAGAGAACGGGGAAGGAGAGATTATTTGAATAATGTATTTATTTCAGTTTCGGAATAAAAATTGCTAGATCAAAAGGAAAAGTAGTAACACTCTTCACGGAATTTGAAAATAAGGAGACGAAATAAATTATGCGAATTTCAACAAACGCGGTTCGAAAGGAGTGAAATAAACAGGTGAGGCTTTTTATGGAATCATGGATAAATGCATCGCAATATGGAAGAAACGATGCGGTTTTTGCGGTAAGAATGAATGAGGATCGGGGAGTTTCTGCATTATTGCTGATGAATGGCAAAAGCGAAAACAGCATTTATGTTGCCATTGAAACAGAAAATGAGACGAAAACGGCAATTAATGATGAGAAGAGACTGTGAAAAGTCAGAAGTTGAAAGATGAGCTGGAATAGAACTTGAGGACATCAGACTAGAAAATCAGATACTTGGTGACTTTTGGTTTCACGGAATGTATGAATAAAAGAAAGAACCTAAACGAACAATTTCTGACGGTCGAAAAGCGAATTGTGATTTGAACGGAAAATACAGAGCGGTATTTTACCATGTGCACTTTCTATAGATTAAAAGGTAAAAATCTATGCGTGATAGCTATATTTGAGCGAGAACTCACAGGGAGTGCAGTGTTATTTATGTTTATTATCACTATATAACTATTGATCTCTATAGATTAATGAGCTTGGTGTAGGGAGGACACATCATTCCATAGATCGCTCAACGCAACCCAAAGGGGCTTGGAGTGAGAGAGCGAGAGGGTCTCTCTCTCTCACTTTTGCACACTATCTCACCCTATCCCCTTTCTGGAGGCGTGAAAGTAAATGAAGAAGGGAGAGAGTGTTTATGAATTGGTCGAACTTTGATGGGATGGGGGAAGAGTACTCGCATAATAATAATCCCCCCACCACCTCTTGGTCTAACGAGTGATGACAGAGAGAGAGAAAGAGAGAGAGAGAGAGAGAGAGATCAACAACTTTTCTCTCTCTCTCTCTCGGAATCCACACTGGACTCATCAGTCATCATCATATAATAGAAGAGGAGAAAAAGAAAGGGAATTAAAATGTAGGGTAAATATGAAAAGTTTGTTGAGGACCATTTTTTTACAAATCCACTAACGTCTAGAATATTAAATCGTTCCGCCGGTAATCACAGGAATTACAGGAGAGAGAGCACGATTGTAATACATGTAATGCATGTCGAAGCAAGATGGCGCAGGGTTCAACACAACGACTAAGCTGAATAATCGTGAACACGAAAATTAGCAACAGCTGACGCCAGCAACCTTGCAAATGGGCGGGCGCCAGAAGGCGCGTGCGCGGCGCGGGAATGGCGCGGCGGCAGCTCAAAGCGCAGC
The DNA here is from genome assembly GCA_036245785.1 of Pristionchus fissidentatus. Classification (NCBI taxonomy): domain Eukaryota; kingdom Metazoa; phylum Nematoda; class Chromadorea; order Rhabditida; family Neodiplogasteridae; genus Pristionchus; species Pristionchus fissidentatus. The sequence continues at coordinate 32,491,621 of BTSY01000005.1, read as the reverse complement.
GGCGCGATCTGACTCCTCTCTCATGTGTGTGTCTGTGGTCTGCTCGTCGTCTATCCTCTCTCTCTCTTCTCTCTCTCTCTCTCTCTCTCTCTCTCTCTCTCTCTCCCTCACCCCCCCCCTCCCTATCTCTCTCCTGCCCCCTCGCCCATGCCTGCCTCCCTCTCCTCCACTGGTTGTAGCAGTAGCCACAATCGATGTCTCTCTCCCTCCCTCCTCGTCTCTCTCTCTCTCTCTCTCTCTCTCTCTCTCTCTCTCTCTCTCTCTCCCCCAGCCCTGGGGGAGGGTGCCTCTCCTCCTCCTCTCGGGCTATCTCTTCCCTCCCTCCACATACACTCTTCTCTCATCATTTGACGCCCTCTCTCTCTATCTGAATGAATGACGTCATTGGGAGGGAAGGGGAGTGATAAGAGAGAGAGAGAGAGAGAGAGAGAGAGAGAGAGAGACCGCAACTTCCCCTCCTCCCCACCAGGTCTGCTTTCTCCAGAAAACGAGCGCGCGCGTACTTCCATTGTGTGATGTCACAAAAAGCTTCCACCCGAACCAATTTCGAGGCCCCCGATGAAAAGTCCGAAAGCACAGAGCCCGAAAATGCGCGAGCTACGCGAAAAGCGATTAAAAATCAAAGCTCAGAGATCAGAAATAAAATGAGATGCACGACATAAATATGTGAGTGAAACTTTTTAGAATGGGCTAGTGAGTACTAGTGAGCTATATAGAAGTTTGCAAAGATCAGTCCTAGGACACAGAGATCAGAAACAAGCGAGAAAGGAGAATGTTCACGAAATTGCAAGAAAGAATGCAAAAAAAAAGTTTTACTAGGTTTTACGCCGATCTCGGCTCGAATTATGGATGAATTCGAGACTGTCCTGCAAAAAAGGTCATACCCGAACAAATTTTTTTTAAATGGTAAATCATGGTGAGAATCATGCAATTTTTGCCGGAAGTTATGGATAAATCTTGGAATTTCATTCAAAAATGCAACACCTGGCGAAAATTTTTTTTTAAGTTGCACAACTTTTGACACACGATTTGGAAGTTGGCAGATCATGGTCAGAATCGCGTCGAATTTATGGATTTTGCGCGGTTTTCCTGCAAACTACGGATAAAATCAGAAATCTCCTGCAAAAAAAAGCGATGTCTGTTGAGCGCGCTGGCCGAGCTTTCAGCCTCCTCTCTAACGAAGGAACTAGAAGAAGAAATAGAAGGGAGAGCAACAAAAACAAGAGAGGAAAAAGGAGAGAGAGAGAGAGAGGCTTTCTCTCTCTCTCTTTCTGTTCGCAGCAGCCCGAGATTCCCCCCTCTTACAGTCGCTATCAACTCGTCTCTCTCTCTCCCTTTCTTTCTTCTTTCCCCCTTCAAGGGGAGAAGAAGAGGAAGACCCGCGTAGAGAGGACTGTATCCCCTCCGCACACTGTTTTACGCCTCCAGAAAGGGGCCGGCTGTGAGAGACTATGGGAAATCGAGAGGCTCAATCGAGAGGCCCTTTCAGGAGACTTACAACTATGTGTAGAATGAGCTACTGACTCTAAATTCGAAATTCCACGTTTCGGGAGAGAAGGTCCAGAGGGCCACAGTCTTCAAAGAGATTACCTTTTTTTAATTCTGATTTACTCATACATCCAAAAAAAGGGGGTACGGAATAGCGGCTCACGCCTGACCCCTTTCTGGAGGTTTGTAACCTTAAGTGCCATCGTTTCATGCAATCTCTCTACAGTCGCTCTCTCTCCCCCTTCTATTCTTCCACCTCCTTCAATACAAGATTGTCTGTGTGTAAGAGGATGGTGGAGGGGAGGAAGAGGAGAGAGAGACAGAGAGAGGGAGAGGGAGAGAGAGAGAGAGAGAGAGAGAGAGAGAGAATCTCCTTTATGAAAGCAAGCGCGTCAAGAAGAGGAGAATTGGAGGAAGAAAGAGGAAGGCAAATAGCGATGATGATGATGATGATGATGATGAGGCATCTCCACTCCAGAAAGGGGTCAGGAGTGAGAGAGTGCGGGGAAGTGAGAGGGACTCAGACAGTGTTGACCCCTTTATGGAGGTGCATTGGACAGTAGAATGATGCGACCCCGGAGTGGCGATGGACTACCATTGTTTCGTGGTCAATTTTTAAGAAATTTAGAATAGAGAATGGGGATTGCAGTAATGGTCTAAAATCCCGGAACATTTTTGTCAGCGTGCTGAAACTTATCACAACCGAGTACTGCAAAATTCTTTTCAGTACTCAATCGCTGCAAGCCTCAAAGCGAATTTCCTCAGGATGCCTGCAGATACTGCGAAGATTTTGTTCACCGCGCAAGACATGGCTCTCTAGCAAGGGGTCGAGCGCGAGGGAGGACCATCTTCTGACCCCTTTCTGGAGGCGTGGAATCTTGTGGCTATAGAGCGAGTGGGAGATGACCTACTATTGGGGAAGACGAAATAGGCGTCGATTATTGAGAGGGACTCTGTGTGGAAGTGTCGAAGGGAGATGGCAGAAAGTAGCCATTATTATAGGGGAGGAGGAGAAAGAATAAGAGAGGGTAGTGAGAATAGGGGGAAATTGTTGAAGGAAGATGAGGATGAGGATGTTGAGTACACTTGTGATCGATAGCACTGTATGGAAATTACATTCTCCAGAAAGGGGTCAGAAGTGAGAGAGAGACTCCTTTGCTGCCATGAGGAGAGGGAAAACAAAGAATAGAATGGGAACATGAATGCTTAACTTCTGATGAAACTGTAGGGAAACAAGACGCTCCGGAAAATGGTCAGGAGAGTTTGTACAGACTCTCTAGCCGTTGTTCCTCATTCGGGAAGTTCGGAAGAGCATGTGACACTGTTAAATAGGATCATGCGGCAATTCTTGCCTTTTAAAAAGATCCGACAAAGTGTATGAGTGGGGAATTATGCATGAGGAAGTCGAAGAGGACAACTGTGCGGACACAGACACTCCACAGTTCCGAATAAACAAGATCTAACGACTCGACTATACGTGTTAGTGGAAAATCAACCGATTTTGCGAGAAATGGGCGTGTAGCGAAAAGCAATTAGGTACTACATCGTTATTTTTTAAAGTCTACTCCACAGTTCCAAATATGCTTTGAAAATAAAACTATTCGGAAGTGGAAAATGAACAGCTTTTGCGTAATTCATTGTCGATGCCTTATCATGTTGAGGTGTCTAAACTCTTTTCACTCAGAAGGCAGCAGAAAAGATCGCGCTAAATGATGTGTGCGCAACGTCGCAACAACGTCTTGTTCCGTACACTGATAAGGATCATCGAGAGACTGTGGGAAAACAAGAGAGCACAGAGAAAACAATGTTCCTCTTTTGAGTCAGCGGGTGTGGCTGTGGAATGATGCGATATTTACCAGTGGCGTTTTGCTTTACTGAGCTGATCTAGGCATGATCTGGGTGGGGTTTCCCATTTGGATTAAGCAGATCCTCTATTTCCGGCGGCTTTTTATAACCGTAAATTGGATACTAATAATAGCTGAAACTGGAAAGGAGTTGCTGAAAGTGTTAATAAAATAGAAACCCAGCCCCAGGCCCTTTTCTGGGGTGGAACAATGTATTACAAACAATCGTCGGGAAAAAATAATAGAACCTCCCCGCGCCCCGCTGCTAAACATAGTAGCGATGGCGATAAGGTGTTTCAAAAACAAGAGATGTTCTGAGGTATAGAAAGCCTTCTTTAAAGATAGAACATGCACCAGTAGTCTAATTTGTGTACGTATTATTTCAAATTTGCAACACAGTCGCTATAATAACGGAAACTGATTAGGGTTGAATGCGTGCGCAAAACTAGAGGGAATCACTTGCCCAGCCTTTGACCCCTTTCTGGAGACTTGGCTGGTCGGCGGAAAATGCGTACAGTTGATACTAATAATAACGGAAACTGATCGAGGAGAGAGGAAACGAGAGAAAGAAAATATTGCGCCCAAAGTGCAGTTTGATACGGAAAGCGATAGAGAGAAGAGGAGACGGAATGAAAAGACAGAAGAGAATCCGATTGTATATGCAATGATACAGGGTGAGAGAGAGAGAGATCCGGAGGGTGAAACAGAGCGCACATGATTCAAAACCGCCTCTGAGAAGGGTTCTGGAGAGTGTGGGAAAGTGGGAGACGCCCTCTCGGTTTTGCATGCTCTCTCGCTGATCCCTTTCTGGAGAAGGCCATGGAATGTATGTTTGCGACTCTAATGATCAAGGAACAGCAAGGGCATGGGAAAGGGTAGACAGAAAAATACTAACAAATTCTACAATACAATATTTGCCTGTTTTTGTCACGCCTCTTTCTCACCCAATCTCTTGTTTTTTTTCAAACAAACTATCTATTCATTTCGCAGGCTCTGACCGGGCACTCTCTTAATTTATTTTAAAACTCTCAGCAGCCCAGGCACCATCTCGTTTCAGGCAATTGCTATAACAGTAAAAGAAATATCACACATAGTAACTGGTCCAACATCTCTGCAATCACCGCTGACGGATCAATGAGGAGAATTTAAATAAGCGTGCAGTAGTAATTAATTTATATGTATTAGAATTAACTTCCTAGAGCCGAGAGAGAACCGGTGAAGAGACTGTGATGGGTAGAGAAATTCCTACTTTTTTAAATGAAAACACGGCGCAATCTCGTTTCAAGCAATCGTGATAAGATATGCAAAAAAATCGTGCTCAGTGCGAGACTGTTCATGTGATCATAACCGAATAAGTCACATTTATTGAATGATTTATAGAACCCAGTGAAGAGCTTCGAGTCCTCATTTCTTCATGTGAAACGAAGAAATCAGGACTCGATTGTTTAAACTTCCGCTGCCTAGGCACCCTCTCGTTTCAAGGAATCTCTATAACCTATGCAAAAAAGTCATGCTTAGTGGAAGAATGGGCGCAGGATCAACATAGACAAAGAAAAATTGAGGTGTTGTTGTTTGTGCATGTGATCGAAACCCTCTTGAGCCAGTCACATTTATTGAATGACGAATCACGAAAGCAGCAAACAACAATGATTGAATACTAGCAAAAAGTGTCGCGCGTGTGGCGATTACATCACGATTTCTATTAATAATTGAGATTAAAAAACCAATCACGCGGTTCCAACCCCCCAAAAAGTCCAGAAAGGGGTTAGGCTTTGAAAAGTAACGAGTCAACTAGTTGCATTTAAAAAAGGGAAATCGACCAATTTCGCAGGAAAGAGTTCGAGAAATGAAGAGTGTGTTGAGAAAAGAGCCTAACTGCATCGTGTTTTGTCTCGTCAAGTGAGTTTTTCTCTTACTCCCGACCCCTTTACGGAGGTTAGAGCTGCGGGCTTTGGAAAAAAAGGAGTGTGCAATGGGGAAAAAGAAGGGGATAGACACAGTGACCGAAGCATATATTGATAACACATAAAAAGAGCGCGATGGTGATACAAGTGATAAAGGGAGGAGGGGGATGACCGATCAATCTATCTCTCTCTCTCTCTCCCGGATTCCTTTTTGCTTCCCCGCCTTGAAATCGTAAAATTGCGCGCCGCTGATCAAAGCGTCAAATGTCTAGCTGATAGGTGGTCTCAAAATGTGGCACAAAAATCAATAACCGTCTTTAACAAAACAATGCAAAACAAAACAACAATAACAACATGAACAAAACCAGCTAGTGAAAAACCTACACATGTTACAGATTTCCTATGACACAGCGTAATAGATAACTGCACAGTTACGGGGTTGGAAAAGATGATGGTACAATGAGGCTACAGTAATTGGTCAGGATAAAGTAGCCCAGCAGACCTACGCATGATATAGTATAAAAAAAAGGTAAAAGGTATAGTATAAATAACCTACGAAATCAGTTAATGGTACAGTGAGAAAACGAGGAAAGCGGGGTACAATGAGGCTACAGTACCCAACCGGGCTACCGTACCCCGTAAAAAATAGTAATCCGAGACTGCATTACCCCCATCGTGCTACCGTACCCCGGCTACAGTAGTCTAACGCTGCAGCAGCATCAGGTTACAGTACCGGTGAAAAACAACTTACAGTATACCTGTGATACAGAATGCTACCGCAGTCTACTACCGCACTCCTCTCCTATTCCATATACCGCTTGACCCTGTGGTTGTAGAAGTGGATGGTGGTGCGGAAACGCTCGTTCGTGCACCGCATCTCGACGAACGCGCCCTTCTCCTCCGGATGCGCCTCCACCACCTCATTAATTAATTAATTAACTAATTAATATATATTTAATTAATGAAATGAATATATGTATTTATATAATGTGCCTCCGTCAACAAGCTCTTAGTTAACGAGTAAAAAATACCTTTAACCAATTGAAAACGTTTCTATTTTAATTAACATTCAATTAATTAATTAATACCAAACCTCCGACTGCAGGGTGTCGCCCAGGACGTGCAGCAGGTGCGAGATCTGCGCAAACGATCGATCGATAATTTACAGTTAAGCTACTGTATCACCGCTTAACGCTACAGTATGCTCTGGATACCGTACCTCGTAGAGGTCCGTGTACACGTCGAAGACGCCGCCCGCCACGATGATCGACCTGCGCAATTATCGATTTTTTTAATCAGTTTCCGATACTCGATTACGTCATTCCCCTCCCAACAATAGCCGGAAGTGTCTTGCAATGTGTGCGGGGTTGTTATGTGCACCTCGATGTAGTTTGTCAGAGTGAGAGAGAGAGCAAAGCAATGTTGTGACGCACTTCTCTCTCTCTCTCCTGATCCCTATCTCTATCTCTTATCCTCCCTTCGCTCTCCCCTCTATGATTCCAATCCTGAGGGGTCAGGAGTTCTCAATCAAAATACTGTCCCACTCCCTTTCACTGCGTTCCCCTTCCTGGAGGTTTACTTTTTTTGTATTCTGTTCCTCCCATGATCCATCTCTTTGCAGCTTATTTCTCACCCTTATCACCCTCCTCCTCTTTCATTCCCCCAACAGCCGTCCTCCCTCATCTCTACTTCCACAATGACGTCATCCACCTCCTCCAGTCATTCATCACTCCCCCCCCCCACCACTTAATTACCACATGATTCCAGCACGACTAAAGGGGTCAAAGGGAGAGAGAGTGTGCGAAAGTGAGAGAGGTCCTCTCGCTTTTACACACTCTCCCACTGCATCCTTATAGGGAATAATTTAGGCCCCAGACACTTGCCTCTCAATTCTACCACTCCGTCAATCTACCGAACCCCCAGATTTATAACTAATTTTGTTCATATATTTATCCAAAACAGCTCCTCCATAAGACCGTTAAGGAACTTACTACCGGCACTTTTGCAACATTCTTGCTATGGTCAAAGTTCTTCTCTTCCCCCCCCCTAATTAGTCCAGTTTGTAGGCGGGTTCTCGGAATCTGAGACACGTACTGACGACATTTTGCGCTTCTCTGCTCTCTCTCTCTCTCTCTCTCGCGCGCGCGCTCTCTCTCTCCTCATCCTCCTAGAGATTTGGATTGCTGCTGCAGAATGTACGCAACATGTCGAGTCCGAGAGAGAAAGAGAGAGCAGAAGATGAAAGAGAGAGAAACGAATGAGAAAAAGGTTCTACGCACGCGCAGATCGAATCAGGTCCGCAAACGAGAGGGATCTAAGCCAAAAAATACTAGAAAATTGAAAGAAGAACGGTTAAAGAAACACAACATCCACAGGTTTCCTAAACAGTTCGATCCATGCTAATGGAAAAAAATTATCAATATTTAAACGTGCGCATCCTCTCTTGAAAAAAAAAGTGTCAACCCAAAAAAGAGCGTCCAAAAATAAAATAACTCTCTAGTAACTCGTACACTTTGTGCCTTGCAAGAGAAATCGAGCAAAAGAGAGATCTGCGGGGTTTCCCGTCCGTTCTTTATTCCGAGTCGAGAAGGAGAAAGAGAGAGAGAGAGAGAGAGAGAGAGAGAGAGAGAGAGAGATGAGAGTAGAAAGAGATGCGGATATTGAATCAGTTAGTGAATGCAAAAGAAGTGAGGGGGGGGGAGGAGATGAGCGAATCTTCTTTGATCTACCACTTGCAAGAAATTGAGTCCAGCCACGCGTGCAATATGCACCGAAAATGGTTTCGGAATGAGGGAGGTACCGTAATCTCAGATACCGTATTCAGTTACGGTAGTTACCGAACAGGTATAAATTTATTCTGAGATCGAGGTAAGTGAGACTGTAATTTTTCATACAGTATCACTTCATTCTGAGAGGGCGGTGTCTTCTAGACTAGTGACACTAAATGAACCACAGGAAGTTAGGTTAGGGGTAAGAGGTGCCAGCTATCATCGAACTAGAAGTTGTCATTACCGATCTGGTCGTAATTTTTATATGTAATATAAATAGTCGCAAGCAAAGACATTGCGCTCCAGCGCTCTATTTTTTAAAAAGTGTATCAAAATTCGTCTACTTCTACTTGTGAACCAGAACAGGTGACTTCAAGTTTCGGGCGCCTAGTATAATAGAAGTTCCTCAGATAGATTCGATGAATATTCCAGTGCCGTTTCCATTATTAATATTATTAAGAATCACAGAAAATAATATTTCACAATACACTTATCAAGCACGCTATCTACCGTATCAGACTAACTTATCTTGTAACGCAAAACAGCCTACATTGTAAGAAAAACATAATAACTGCCATCATCTCTGTACAATTTCCTTCTCTTTTCCGCCTAGACGCCTGTCATGTTTCTGTCACTCTCTCACTACTCAAATGTTCTCTCTCACTAAGTTGATACATCCCCTCTAGATAGGCACTCACTAGCCGTTTGTTGTCGAAAAATTAGAAGCAAGATATAGCAACAAAAAATAATTCACAAATGTTCCACTTCTGGCACCATAATTCACTTGTAGCACACTTAGAATTATAATAGCTACAGATATTGTAAAAACGATTCAATTGCATCGCATCCAAAACGATTGTTATAGATATTATTAATAATAATTAAAATAATATAACAAAATACTCACGCTAGCAATGCCTTGAGGACCTCAATCGAGTGTCGCACCACTCGGAAGACGCGCGCAGAGGGGAACACCGTGCGGATGCGCTTCGTCAGGCGGATATCGTCTGCGAAAAGAAGGGATTATCGATTAGTTATAACGATTAATGACTAATACATATTACGGTAACACCTTTACCACATTGCAGCGCACTAAGAAAAATCACCGTACATGTTATTTTCCCGTTTCAGTGCCCTTATATTAATTTGTTAATCTGAAATATTGTATTCAATTGTGACTTCTTATCTGCAAACCTTTCCTATCGTGCTACAATGTAAATTTTTACTACATTGTGAAAAGTCGTGAAGTGGGCGCGGCTAATCGATAGCCAACCGTACCCCAACGTCATACCTGTCAATTGAAATAAATCGATAATCCACAGTACCCGATGAGTAGGCCATCGATTGTCCGTCCAGGTCGACGTATTGGATCGAGGGGAACTCGGGGTGGTCACGGTACGTGTGCAGCTGTACAAAATAATAATCTTTTTTTAAAATTACAAATGTTTGTCATAGATACGTGTTCCCAGACCTCCAAAGATTGTACGCAACTAAAGGAATAATTGTCCTTAATCGTCTATTCCGAAGAACCATCGAAGATAAGCAAGCTATCAAACGTACGTCTGCATGGTGCAACTCCAATGTCCCTTGTCGGTGTTAGCAGCAACACAATACATTTAACGGCACTTTCCCATTCTAATCGGATACGTGACCTACACTAATCGACAATGTACATATTACGGTAGTTACCGTGGTATACTGTTCTACCGTAACCAGAGTCGATTACGGTACTCCTCCTCACCTTTCCGATGGCGATCGTCTTCAGTTTGGTGCATCTTCTCATCACTCTGTCCAGCTCGGCGTCCACCTTGAGGAATCTGGAAATGGATCGATAAGGGAAATTGCCGAATAATAATCCATTGTTTCTATTTGTAACCGCGTATCCATTGAACACGCATAAATATATATATATATATATATATATATATATATTGTCGGTTATTCCGATTCAAAAATAAAAATTTCTTTTGAAACGTAACCCAAACAACAATGCTGGGTTCATTTGTTTATTTCCTGAATGCATCTTCACCAAATTATCATTCATAAACCATATTTCAGGCACAGGGGTGGTCGAGACCGCCTTGCGTGTAGAAGACCTAACACCTTTACCTTTTACCAGCAGGTTTGCTCACCGAACCAGGGTGCTTCAAACTTTGTGATGTGCATAAAGGAGTGCTTGACCGGTCTACTCCCGAAAGCACTAACTATTTTTTTAAGTACAAACTTGACAAGGAAATACCGCAAAACGCGCTTGTAAGGTAACTGAAAGAGCTACAGTACACCTACTCCCGGGAAGGGGTTCCTCCCTCTTCACTCATTTGCTGCTCCCCTCCACCGGGAGCGCCCGCTACGACTAGCCGGGCAAAAAAATCAGCAATTGGGTAAGTTTGTGTTTTGTCGGGGGTTAGACCGGCGGTTTGGTTCCACGGTTAACCCGACTAGCCGCCCAGGGGACCCGCAGATCCACGGTCGGTGGTTAGCGATGGCGCCCGGGGGTGGAGGGGAGGCTGGGGTGCACACCAACACTGAGGGCGAGCGGGGAGGGGAAGAAGGAGAGGGGGGTGTTGCGCGAGCCGGGTTTGAGCCCCGGCGATAGATGCCAGAGAGAAAAAGCGAACGGAAGAAATAGTGGATAGAGAAAGAGAGGGAGATGCACAACAGTAAACAAATGGGAGCGATCGAGAAATAGAGAGGCACACTTGCTAGTGTGACAAGAGTGAGATGAAATGGTGCAATGCGAAATCATCAGTGACTGCTTTTCGACATTAATTGGTAGATTAAAGTTTCATGTGATAGATAAAGATTGCTAATTACACCATAGACGTTTCCTAGTACGCTCATATTCCCAATCTATATCACAGCTACCATGCGGCAATTTCTCTTCGTAATCTTTGCTATTATGTACAGTAAAATACTGTTCGGGTTGTACAGAGACTCTTGCAAATGAAGTGAACCGTAATGCAGTATAAGATTAAAATATACAACTAGATTACGGTAGCTTACGTGTACACTCGCAGGCATCGTAGCGTAGCGCGCAGTCTCGGCAGCCATTCGGCCAGGAGGGTACGGTGGTACTCCAGCTTCTGCTCCGCCTCCTGGAATTAATAGCGTCAGATACCGTACATCCCACACAACAATAACACCGAATACAGAGAACTCTTGTTATTGTGACATTTTAAATATTTCTAGTAACTGTCATTCCGGAAGTTATATCGAAGCTATTATTAAGCGCTGGTTGAAACCGCAACTAAAATTGTGGTGACCCACCTCCGTCTCCTATTAGAGCACAGGCGGATACAATGCGCCAAATTGGAATAGCCTATTCTAGTGTTTTTTTTACATTTACAGCCACATTTACATTTTTTTTTTACATTTACATTTACATTTTTTTTACATTTACACACGTTTGCGAGAGAATCAAACAATGCGGCAACAGAGATCGGACAGGTGAAAATACGAATTCTCAGTTGAAGACGGTTTCCTACACATTTGAGGGTGCAGATTACGATGGCGAGTATATCATATTATGCAAATCGATCTCCGACCTGTTATTCAAATTACAAAATTCAGCTGATTTCACGTGTTTTTGTGATTCCAAAAGAAAGAGCCATCAAACCATGTCGTGCAAATACTCAACTAGGGTGAAATTGCATGAGGAATCTAGTGGGAGTTTCCGAAATACAAATTTTCGTGTTTTTCATGTTGCACCATTCTATTTCCCCACGTTAAACTCAAAAGGGAGGTCTGGGATTTACGCAGTATGTGGAGAACACACACACCGTACCGCCCCTTAAATTTGTACGCTATTGACCTCCGGCAAATCGAGTTATGAATTTTTAAATCAGCGGATCTGTGTGGAAAAGCATCGATCTGACGAGAGAAAGGGCAATTAGCATGCGATCTCCCTCTCATTTCGCACTCTCAGACACCGCGCGCGCAGGCAAATGAGAAATGAGAGGGAGATTGACGATGCAAATTGGATGCAAATTGAATGTAAATGCAAATGGATGCAAATTGACGACTGCTCACGTCAGATCGGTGCTTTTCCACCCAGATCCTCGGATTTAAAAATTCATAACTCGATTTGCCGGAGGTCAACAGCGTACAAACTTAAGAGACGGTACGGTGTGTGTGTTCTCCACATACTGCGTAAATCCCAGACCTCCCTTTTGAGTTTAACATGGGGAAATAGACAGATGCTACGTGAAAACCACGGAAATTTGCATTTCTGAAACTCCCACTAGATTCATCATGCAATTTCACCCTAGTTGAGTATTTGCACGACATGGTTTGATGGATTTCTTTTGGAATCACAAAAACACGTGAAATCAGCTGAATTTTGTAATTTGAATAACAGGTCGGAGACCAATTTACATAATATGACATACCTGCCATCGTAATCAGCACCCTGGAGAGTATCTAAAACAATGTTCTCCTTCGACTTCGATTTTTCTACTGTCCGAACTTTGCTCGATTCTCTCGCAAACGGCCTCATATGAAAAATAGAAAATGACTTAACCAACAACTTGCAATGAATAGCAAGATAAATAAGTGATATCACGATTTAGCAACAACAAATAGTCAGTAAATATTGATAATGTTTTCATCGATATTTGAAACCGCAACTCACATTGTGGTCGCCCACTTCGGGTGTCTGGTCGGGCAGGAAAACGAGTTCGGTGATGGACTTGAACGTGCCGTACAGGTCCATCCGAATATCGGTAAAGATCGTCCTGTGATCGGCAGGGGGTTACGGTACTTCAACCAATAGCGGTACTATAGAGGATTACTGTACTTTAGGGAGATACAGTGCAGGAAAGGGTGATGGCACTCCGCGGTACGGTATTTTCACACTAATCGGTAGTAACGAGAATGTTTCCTAATAAGTCTTCCCAAATTGTTCAAGTTATTACAGTACGAATATTTTGTCGCGAAACAACTAAACAGAGATTTTGCAAATTTCCAATCCAGATAAATATTTCTTGGAAATTGCAAAGCACCTTCCGAGACGTTATTATTTATACTAATATAGTATCTTACCAATGAACGGCGCCCAGTTGAACATGGTCGATGGGAAGGATGGAGAGGACGAAGAACAACTTGCGAAGCGAGAACTGAAGGGGGGAATATATTGACAGTTATTTTTGGCTGCATTGTGACAGCCGTAAAATACTCGTAGGTAGGCAGTTAGGTTTTTTTTTGTAAGACGACTTATACTTCTCAGTAAAGATAGTCGTGTTCGGCGCTTTCTCTAACTAATATTTAATAAGCTTCACATCGTAATAAAATACACGCCTACTTACCATAGTAATACTAATTACTATTGTGTTTATTATTATGCAAATTAGCCGACCACAATCTTCTGCTTCCACTCCGTCCTCGTCTCGAGTATGACGATGCTCAGTTTGGTGCACTTGGTCGCCCTGAAAATAAAAATAAAATTGAACTCAATAAATTTAGGGGTGATTAAAAAATACAACTGCGTCGGATTCATCTATTACCAGCTAAAATTAGGCAGATTACAGCGGATACAACAATGATTCCTTGAAAAGCTACCCATTTTAGAAATATGAGCGCATGGAGAAGCGTGACTGTGGGAGGTCAGTGTAAATTTGATTGTTGCCGCTTCGTACCTGAGAGAGACGACGTTGGAGACGAGACGATCGAGCGGGACCGTGCTGCGCGTCTCGGTGATGTTGCCTGGCAAATGATATATTATTGATAAATTACTTAAAATAATAATATAATATTATAATAACAATATGATATTGCAACATGTTAGCACCTAGATTACGAATAAGTAATCCGGTGTGGAAAAGAAGATAAATAATATTAGATAATATAATTGCAGTCGATACAATCACGAGTTGGTCTGAAGAGTGGCAGCTTCCCCTAGCTGCACGTAAGTGCAATTCGCTGCATTTAGGTAGGGCTAACGCCATGAACGTATACAAAATAAGGAGTACTGAATTAGACCAGAAAATAGATGTGAAGGATCTCGGTTTTATAATAGAGAAGTCTCTTACATTCTCTGGACATTGTAGGACTATAGCTTTAAAAGGCACACCTGCCTGTCACATCATTCTAAGAGCTCTACGCACTAAAAACACAGAAATACTTTTGAAAGCTTATACGACATATATCAGACCCATCCTAGAAAGTGCGTCTACAGTCTTCAACCCTTATCTGAGACGTGATAAGTTGATCTTGAAAAAGTACAGAATTGTTTCACTAGAAGATTGTTCATGCGCTGCCTCAAATATACTTGGCAAACTATGCCAACTGCAACAGCTAGAAATACTCAATTTAGAATGGAATCATTAGAGGCGCAGAGAGGAAATTGATCTGAAGACAGCCAGTAATCTTCTGAGTGGCAAATACAAAATTTCGAAAAAGAAACCGCATCATTTTCACTTTTACTTCACTAGAAATGGAATAAATTTCACCAATAATGTTTCATCCGCTAACTGTAGGCAGTATAGTTTCTTCCCCAGAGCGGCTAGGCTTTTCACAAAAACCGGAAAGATAACTAGTTTCACTGAGTAGTTCAATTTAGAAATTACTTTGTATTCTACTGTAATCTTTGTATATCACAATTTTTCATTTCCATTTTGTTACCGCGTTGTTACTTGTAATACACGGCATTTCAGCTCCACGTAAAACCAAGACCACGCCCCTCCATCAAAATCACTCAATACCGCTTGAATACCGTGAATTTTCTCAGGGAAATTCGCGAAATTCAAACAACTGAAGCTACCCAACATATTTACCTGTAGTGCTAAAAATTCCTAGCCGCGAATTAAAAACTGTAATTAATTCAAAAATATATTCTTTCCGCACTGTCCTATTTTTCAGTGGTGTAACACGCAGGAAATTGCCAAATCGCGCCTTGAAATGCCGTGAATACGCATAAATATATATAGTACAGTGATTCCACTCACCGTCCTCGTCTGCCTTCGTCTTGCACACGACATTGACGATCGTCGTCTCGTTCGTGGCGAGAAACTCAAGTCGGATAGCCTGCTGTTTCATCGTCAGATAAGAGCCAAAGTCGGCGACGGGAGGCAGCGAGAGGTCGGCCATTGCAGCTAGAATCAGGGTGAAAATCAATATAAGGTTGAAAGTACTACGTTTTATTTAATTAAAGTTAAACAGAGTCGACAGCCCCTCCTTCGCTGGACCTAGTAGATCATTCCAAACCTCGGGAAAGGGGTCAGGAACGCGAATGTGTGAAAAATAGAGGGTCAATAAAAACAAAACGTAAACTGCAACTTAACGAACAGTCAAAGAACAGTCGACTAATAATAAAAGTTCAGTTCCTGAGATTATCTATCATAGCCGAAACAAGTAGGCAAGCCAGGAACGCTTATCACGAGGTCTACGATAGCGCAACAGCTGCCGTAATATTTTTTAACCGCGAAAAACTACTGAAATTTACATTGCGGCGGATTGTTGAAGGGTCCCTACAACAATCCGTTCTCCCAATTTTCTATGCACTATGTGCGCCGAATGTAAGCTCCACAAGATTTGCGCAGGATTCCACAAGTTGCGCACTGGATTCTACAAGACGCGCATCTATCCGTTCGGGACATTTCAACAGAAATGCAGCATGTGCTGCGGATTGATTTAGGGTTCGTTGCGCGATGCGTCGAACCCTACACCAATCGGGCACACAAGTTGCGCTGAAAAGACGGAGTTCTACGAAGCCTCTACGAAGCCTTTCTTCCTCCCACCCCCTCAAGCATCTCAAGAGCTTCAACGATGGATTGAGCCATCGATCGATATTGAGGTCAGACTCAGGATTACTATTCACGGATTTGCAAAACGCAAAAGATTCATCGTAATACTTTGTAGATGCTTTATATTTGTGTAGTGTTTTTATACCATCTAACATCCCCCCTCTTTCAGGCACATGCATTCTCTCTACTCGTGGCAATGCCCTCTTCGCCTCTTCTCGGTTGATGTGTGGACAGAGAGTACTGTAGCTTGCTACAGTACTCGCAGAGCAGGGAATGGTCAGTGCTCGGATGGTTATACGCTGGTCGTCAGCCGTCTAGAGTAACCGTCGCCAGTCGATGGGGGTCATCTGGCCGTTCCAACTGCTTGGCGTAAAGACGTTCTGCTGGAGTCTTCTCTGGTTCCGTGTAAACGCCGATGGTGAAAGACCATCACCTTACCTTCTTCATTGGTCGGAAGGCCCCCTCCCCTTTGGGGCGGGATTGTAGGGCAAAATACGAAGTCATCGCCGATTTTGTTATTTGTAGTTTGTAGTCTTGCGGGAGTGATTCCCGTTGATTACTGTAGCTCGTAATACTTTTGTCGTGCTGTCGTAAACTTCACCTGTTTCTCACCTTCTGTGATACTGCGGTAGCATCATTGATGTCATATTAGATACTGCAGGGACTAGATATCGTAGTGATGTGGTACCATCATATAGACCCAACTAAAATCCCAGTGAACTATTATGCCACAACCGAAAATGCGATTTCAAAAAATAACCGAAAACGTCGAAAACACGATTTCTTTTTTTTTCTTCGAAAAACAGGGTCTGTGTCAAAATCAAGCCGAGCCTTTCGTGAGACGCGTGATATGATGGTACCACATCACTACGATATCTAGTCCTTGCAGTATCTATTATGACATCAATGATGCTACCGATAAGGGGTGACTATTTAGAAGGATGAAGGAGAAAGGAGAACACCGCAGTGCGTATGTGTGAAGGAGCGGCGAGTGAAAGGAGGGCTCTCGAACTAAGAAAGCGAGAGAGAAGAGAGTCGTCATGTAAATGCATGTAAATTGCGAGAGAACGTGGTAATCGAGAGATCGGCTTGGTTTACTTTATGCTAAATGTAGTGCAACAACTTACCACGTGGAAACAAGAACTATGAGAATACAACAAAAGGACGGTGATAAATAAGAACGGCATAATAGGAAACGCCTAACTAAACCGCAACACGAGAAGCACTTTGAGCAACTGTTAAAGAAAAGATCGAGGGGCGAGGAAGGGGGAAGCGAGAGGTAGATCACAGACGATCGATATAGAGATCGGGGCATCAGGGAAAGGGAAGACAGTGATCTACCTTCCGGGCGTGCGTAGACAACGTGAGTTTAGTTTGATCGTGATGACAATTGTCGGCAATGGAACAATAAGATTAGTTAGCTATAACTATAAGATGGCCGCAAGTTACTCGCGACGTCTCTGCTACTGTTCGCTCTTCGTGTTTAAAACGTTTCATCGATTATTTTCCAGCAAACTCCGTCTTTTCAGCGCAGCTTGTGTGCCCGATTGGTGTAGGGTTCGACGCATCGCGCAACGAACCCTAAATCAATCCGCAGCACATGCTGCATTTCTGTTGAAAGGTCCCGAACGGATAGATGCGCGTCTTGTAGAATCCAGTGCGCAACTTGTGGAATCCTGCGCAAATCTTGTGGAGCTTACATTCGGCGCACATAGTGCATTGAAAATTGGGAGAACGGATTGTTGTAGGGCGATACGTCGAACCTTGCAACAATCCGTACGATAATCAGCACCTTGCTGCAGCTGTTCACTCATTTGCCAGCTATAATTCACCTATCTGCTTTTTCAGACTATATTTCGCACTTATCTTAATAATTCTAGGCGCCACCACGTTGAAAAGTATTCCCAAAATTGCAATTTTAATGCGGCACGAAATCGTGCCTTTGAATTCCTGGGTCGTTTCTGTCTTTTCGATCTTTTTTTGGCTCTCATTTTAGATTTTTTTCTTTAATTTTTCCGGTTCGGTGAGCCCTAATCTTCTCTGATCTTCTCTGAATAAATCTTCTCTGTTTTGTAAAAAAAAATTGTAATTTGCACTATAACACATATTTACATATATTTACCGGAAATTAAGAACACGAAATCGATAAAGCATTAGTGTATAGTGAGGGGGGGGGTATTTGGGATACTTGTCTAAACTGAATTGTTAGATAAAATTTGGGGGGGAGGCAAGGCAATAGTCGGGCGCGTTGATAGAAAGCGTGCAGCGTAGAAAGTAGCTAACGATTCGGGGGTGGGGATAATGAGCAAATAATGGTAATTGCGATATCGATGGCCCGCTCTGTAGTGTCTGATTAGAAAGTACAATTCACATGAAACAATCAATCAATAATATCTTTCTCTGATTAGCCAATGGTATACCTACAATAGCTGTGCGTGTGCGTGTCACTCGAGCAAAGATGCAATACACTTGAAGAGAGGAGCGGATTTGGATTGAGCTACGGTATCGATCGGTCGAAGAATCAAAATAACTGATCCATATATGGTGTGGGTTACAAGAGGAGCCGTGAAGTAGGATACAGTAAGCACACACACAGTAATCGGTACAATGCAATCGATAATGCATCAGAAGGAAAGTAGTTGATAGAGGCGGGAGAAAGAGCGAATAATTAAACCGAGTTGCACGTTTGGGGCAATATGTGAAGATACAGATACAATTGGGCAACCTAGCAATCGATATATCCACAGGATACGGTAGGCTGTGCTGTTTCAGGGATCCATAGGATACAGTAGTTGACTTAGAACTGGGGCACTGCACCAGGCAGTTCGCCCATGCGGAGATCGGAAGAGGAACCCGTCTTCTCTGCTACCTGAAAATAATATTTATAACCTAACAAAGTTCTTTCTTTTTCATTTTTATCCGAAAATGTTGAGTTTTTTTAAATATGATAATATTCAATCGAGTTAGTGCCTACGTTACGACTCCTCACAATCAGTCTATCTTCTTCACCCTCCCGTATTCTTCTCAACTCTACCGTATCTCCTCGCATACTACCGTACCTGCATGATTCGGGGGTTGCTCGTGATATGGGCAATCTTGGCGAGAACCGAAGAGGCGGGCGACTCGCTGCCTCCGGTAATCGATCCGCTCATCGATGACGTCATAACCGACGACGATCCGGCTGCAGCACCATCGCCGTTCGGACCGGCTGCAGGCGCTGCACCGGCGCGCGTCCGGTTCATGATCGCAGCAAGGCGAGCCTGCAGAGAAAGGGAGATTACATTACATGCAAATGCTAGTGCTCGTAATGCCCGAGTTCCAGAAACAATGCTGTTCAGATTTTAACGAAACATAAAATCTGCTATAAAAATGTTTATTATCTATGCAACCCCAGTAGACAATATGTAGTAGACATTATTGTGGGTGATGGTATGAAGCGAGGCACACATTGTGATCGAAAAAAAAATGCATTCATCTTCATCATTCGACGTAACACAAATTTGTCGTGATAATAGGAATCGAAATATCCCTACTATACTTCTTATCGAAGAATGCTGGAAAAAGTGACGTTGACCACTGTTTTATTAATCGTAATAATTTTAATCCCTCCGTCAGCATGGCGCTACCATTCTCATTCGTTGGAAATCAGCTCTACCGTACCCCATCCCGGTTCTCCTCTTTCTACCATACCTTTCTCTCATCTCTCTCCTTCGCCGCATTGTCTGCCATCGCGAGAATGGCGCTCTGCTTGATCATCTCTGCCTTCTTCTCCTCCGTTCTCCGCCTCCGCGTGTTGGGCGAACTCTCGCCCGACTGCAACGATCAATAAATCGATACCGTAATCTCTATTACCGTACCACAAATATTAATCTATTTGCGGTTACGGTAGTTGATGGCGCTATCGATTGAAGAAGAAGCACAACCCATCAACTACCACAACGCCGCAAACTACAACGAGCGACTCTACGTTATACCGTGGTGGGATGGCGTTTCTTCTCTTCTACACAAGAGCAGAGCAACAGCCAACCACCGTACCGGCCTATTACCGCATGCAATCGATCGATCGATTATCGATTTGTTCTTTGTCTATTGCAATGACACGCGGCAAGATAGTAAGAGAGGGGCGCATGCAAGTTGATGAGGAAAGAACAGGGAAGAGGAGTAAGAAAGCGATAGAGTTCAAAGATCAAAGAAATGAGTATATCTACAGTACACACCGACGCGACTACACTATGACGTCACGAGCACAGACCGGTTGGATCGGTGTGTATCTTACGAGAAAGGGAAGCGAAGATGAGGAGGAGGAGGCGGACAACGTCGAAGTATCGATCGATGCCGTCGAGGCTACCGTAGGCAATAGGAGGGAGAAGGATACGGTAGGCGAGCAGGGAGAAGGCAATCGATCGGGGGCGGGGGCGCATGCAGGAGGAGTGCCTACCTCGGTGCCGGAAGAAGATCCGGAGGGCACGGGCGAGGGGTGCGTGGGCTCGGCTGCGTCTGCCGCAGGTGCAGCGTCGGTCGGAAGGATTGGAGAGGCGGAAGTAGCAGCAGCAAGAGGTGAAGGAGAAGGAGACTGAAAGAGAGTGGCGTGTTGCGTTCAACTTAAAGGGAAAATTAGCGTGGTAAAAAGCTGCCTGATTCTACCGTAGTAAAAAAAACTATCATACATACCGTAGTGAAGTCGTAACTGAAGTTCTACCGCAGTCGATTTATCGGTTAATTCATATATCAATCGATACTACCGTACCTGATTCCTCTTCTCCTCCTCCCTCTTCATCTCCTTCTCCACCACTCCTCCCAATGCCTGCTTGAGTTCATCAGCCAGCGAGCTCACATCTCCTCCTCCCTCGGAGAGCGGAGTAGCGGTGCCATTCACCTGCAGGATCACGATTGATTGATTTTTTTGTGCTAAGCGAAGAAGAAGAGATCACAATGATTATTAAAGAATGAATTTGCACGGACGCCGAAACAGTGATGCAACGGGTAAGCGCTTTGCCCCATCGATGCTCAGAAGTTATTTTAATGTTTTTTTCCTTAGTTTTGTGTAGACAAAAGAAACATCAAAATTGCAGCCACTAAATCAGTCCGTTTATATTGCCGATGAATCCCCGTTTCGCCGGGTTCCTCTTCTCACAATTTCCCACAGTTCACTTGCTGGATTTTTATAGGTTGTTTTGTCGCCTAAAAAGAATGACAACATTACAACACTGACAAATCAGCGAATTTACGCGGATGACGAAACAGCGATGCGACGGGTAAACTTTATTCATCGAAATTCATTTTTTTGGCAATTTTGCTAGTGTTTGGAACACCATAATTGCAAGGTCCCAAATTAGTAAGTTTACATAGCCTCTGAATCCCCGTTTCACCGGGTCCTCTACCCACAATTTCCCACCCTTCTCCGTCCCCAACTCAATCCCTCACTCACCTTCACGACCTCCTCAATCTGAATCAGACTCTCCTCTTCCTTCTTCTCCTCTTCAATCTGGATAAGAGTCTCCTCCTTCTTTTCTTCTTCCACCCTCTTCTTCTCTCCCCCCATCACCACCACTCCCAACTCCTCCGCCAAACTCATTCCCGTAGCCGTCGAGTCGGCAAGTGGTGTGACTTCCTCCACGAGAGGAGTTGCCTCCTCGTCCACTTCCTAAATGAATGAGTGAGGATATCGATTGAATTTGAATGATGCCGTTATCGATTGGAATAGCATAATGTCGTGTCAGTGAATATTAGTAATGTCATATGCAGACAAAAACGACCCATCGCTGGATGAATTTTCTTCGAGTTTTGGATTGTTCATGAAAATCGCAATCCGCAGGAGCGTCAAATAAATCCCGAACTTTTTAATGGTGCCAAACGGAGTCTACAGATAGAACTAAACATGTCCGAAACCGCGCCCCATATTTATATCCTACTATTGAAAGGTGCATATGGCAGGCAGGCGACGTTATTTCAGAATTTCTTCTTGTATTGATTTTTATTGGCGTAAACTAAACTGCCGCGCTCAACTCCTGTCAGAACCAATGAACCACATGATTATTTACATATGCTAAAATGTATATCACGCTTAAGAACCTTATATTAATGATTGACCGTTTCCGCTATTTTCTCGCGGCCATGAAACACTCAATTCGCAGACCGATACAATAACCAGCTTCAACAGACCACAATTTCAAAAAAAAAAATTTCTTTGCTCACCTCCTCTCTCCTCGCATCGACTACGGGCTCCGACAGATCCACTAGCAGATGGTTCCTCTCCGCCGGCTCGGGTACCGTAACCTCCACGGGGACGACAGCCTCCCCCTCCTTCTTGGCAGGTACATTAACCTCCTCAGCGGGTAGTGTAGCCTGCTCCTTCGGCGCCTCCTCCAACAGCTGCGGGGGTATAGTAGCCGCTTCCTCTTCGATCTGGATGAGTGAGGGCTCCTCCACTGCCGCTACCGTACTCTCCTCGTGGTGTACTGTAGCAGGCGCATGCTGTTCAGGGACTACAGTAACCTCCTCTTCGTGGTGGGACTCCTCGACTACCGTATCTTCATGGGCAGTCTCCTCTGGCTGCGGCTGCTGCTCGATCTCGGGCAGAAGGAGTACGGTATCTTTCTCCGCCTCCTCCCCCTTATCCTCAATCAGTTGCGCCTCGACTACGGGCGTCTGCGGTTCGTCGACCAGAGCCGGCGAGTAGTCCAGTTCGACCACGTCGGCTCCCACTGCTGCTGCACCTGCGGCAGTCGGCGACTGCAGCAGGAGCTGCTGCGGGGCCTCAGCTTCTAGTGTTGTAGCTGCCTCCTCGACCTCTTCTGCAGCAGCTGCTGCAGCTGCAAAAGGGTCAGGCGTCGCGGCCGCAGCAATGGTCTCCGCCGGCTGCTCCTCTCTGCAATGTGGACAGCATTTATTTTCGAAACCACAGTAATCCCCCATCTATTCTTACCGTACCCCATCATCCCTATCCTATAGTATTCCACCGTAACTACCATCACACAGTATATTTTTATAACCTAATCCGCCTCCTATCGTAATCACCCCTCTGCAGTAACTTTCCTCCATTTTACCATACCCTACAGTAACCCCCTGCTCTACAATACCCTTTTTCCACTTTACCGTATCTACCGTAATCCCCTCTACATTACCCTTCCCCGTACCTGGGCGTGAGTTCCTCCTCAATCGTTTGCTCGACTCCGCCGTGCACGGGCGTGCTCTTCTCGCTGCCCGCTCGCTCGTACGAACCCTGTGATAAAAAATTATTAATAAATTAATATATTTTACGAATATCAGTTAATTAAAGTTAATTAGATCTCAATAGTCAGGTAGAGAAATTCATTTAAATATATAGTTTTCTACTGCCTGGTAAATTGATGTTTCGGCAAGATCTCTATATATCTAGTCTCACATTTTCTGGCAATATTGAGCACTTTCTGTGATCAACATTCACCAACAAAAACATAAAATACGCGTGCTCGTCGCCACTCCTAGAATGCTCACGGTCTATACAATTCCTCCTACCGTAACCATGCTGGGTACCGTACCTAGCGCCTGCCTACCACTACCAACTATCTTCCCCTACCGTACCTCGCTGAATCCTGCATCCGAGTCCTCTGATGCGGGCACGGGCGTCGTTTGCTCCACGTGCTGCAATGAGGAGGTGGACGAGGAGGCCTCCTGCAACAATAAATAGAGTAACTTACTGATTTCACCTCACGATTTGTACATTATCTCGTTGCGCCCTCCGGCGTCGATTAAAAAAAAATATTGTAGGCAATATCAATTACTTCTGTAGACTACCAAAAGACACTACATTGTGGTTCATTTATATGTATCTCTCAGAAGTTCTGAATACACTCTTTTGCCAACTTCGAACACAATATGGTGAAACGTTTTTCTTCCAATATTTTAATGAGTATACCATTAACCAGATATAATAAGTCGATTGGTAGATAGAACACAAGATGTACACTTAATTACGCCGGGCGATTCCGGGTTAAACTAGTTCCAATCTACAAGAAATCAACTAGAGCAGCAATATCAGCAGCAGTCGGAGTCATAAGCTTATCTAATGATGGCTCCGCTTTCACCAGGTACATGCACCACCTCTCCTCTTTCTACACATCATCAACGGCATTCATGATCTCCGCCAGCTAAGATTAGTGTTCAATTTACCAAATAAATATTTGTTCCTCTCTCACCTGATTGGTCGCCACCGTCAGCGGGGAGGGCGACGCGGGTACGGTACTCTTCACGGCGCCCCTCTGTCGTGCCGCAGCTCCTCTTGCTGCAGATGCTGCAGGCGCCGGAGACGTCGAGGCTGCCGCAGAACGACGCGGCGGCTCTCTGTAAAGCCAATCAATACCATATGTCAGCTCTCACATCCTATGTTGCAGTAATCAATTGATTTATACCCTGCCCCGGTTGCAATACTCCTTTTCGAATCCAAAACAGCATCAAACGATGAAACGATAAAGACATAGTTCGAAAGGGTTCGTAGCGGTAACTTGAAAATGCGGGTTGGGTTTGTCGAAAATGGGCATCAAAAATCGAAAATGCGGGTTGGGTTTGTCAAAAATGGCCATGAAAACCCGAAAATGCGGGTTGGGTTTTCATTTTTTTTCACCAATAATTCTCAAAATGCGGGTTGGCTTTGTCGTATTTTACGTACCTTTCGACCTATGGATAAAGACGTCAAAATTGTGTTTTACAGTGCGCACGAAACCAGAAGTCACCTACACCGCCATCGGCAGGAACAAACGGAGTTGGATAAATCGTTTAACAACGATTCTACGACGAAGCTCAAACAACGTGAATAAATCGATGTCATATTGCCACTGCCGTACCTCTTCTTATCGCTGGCAGCTGTAGTCGCAGCGCGCGGCGCCCTCGTGGGCGTCGGGCCGGTCGCGCGCGCAGCACGCGGCGGGAGCGTCGGTCGCGGCTGCGAGTGGCCGAACGACGGCGAGGCAACGTGCATCGACTACAAAATGATTACTGTAGGCGTAGTTAGGCGTATTACTGTAGTAGTCGATTACTCTCTGTGTCGCCTTCCTAGGTATTTCATAACAAAAGGAAGGACTTTCGGAAATAATGAAATCTGTGAAGCAGCCACTTATAGTTAGCAGTTACTTGTTATTGCGTAACCTCAATATGCCGAAAAGGATTAACGTCTTAATAATCTGAACCAGCACTAGCCATTCACTGTTTCACTTTGTCCATAACCCATTCTGATCATTACCAGTCTAATAGGTCTCTACTCTGACTGCCCATTCACAAATTCTACCGTAATCCTTCCCCTCTTTCCGAACAATTCATTTTTCCACTTGGCACCTTACAAGTATAATTTTACTCCAACTACAGTCGCTGCATGTTTGACCGCACCCTACAGCACCCCCCCCCCCCTCCCCCTTCTACCGTACCTGTGTCATGATACTCGCCGTGCCTCCTCCTCGTGAGGGCGCCGATGACGTCACTGAACTTCTGACGCGAGCAGCGACGCGGCCAGCCGCCGGACGAGGCTGCATACAGAGAAATTTCATCAATAGAAAGAAATAATAGATAAATAGTTTGTAAAACAAACCCGGTGTGAAAAATGCAGATTTAACCGGCAAAAAAAATCACTGAGAAATTTCCCCCTCCCCCTTCATTCAACACCAGACAAACTCGTGCTTCGCCCTATCCATTTCAGCGCATCTCGGAATTTCATCCAATTCATACGCTTCAACAATAGAAAAACAATAAAATAGAAAATATCGCATTTATAGATTTCTTCCCTCCTCTATAAGCCGTAGTGGGTCCTCGCAATGCCAACAAAATCAATTCTACAGAGATAAGCAGCGTCATAAATTATTAACATCCGCTCACCTCTCTGTGTGGCGAGAAGACGTACACCGACGTCGTCATTGCGTTGGGTGTCGTTGCTGCACCTGCTGCAGATTGAGATCCGACGCCTGCTGCGGATGCTGCAGCAGAGGGTCGCAGACGAGTCGGGGAGGGCTGAAATGAGAGAGGGGTTGGTCGAGAATTGTTATCGACATATTAAATATGAGCCCGTTTGCGTAAGAGTCGGACAATTCTCAACAGATCTCGGTACAGCAAAAAAGTGAAGGTCTGAGATAATAACGGTTTTGAAATACACTTCGGTAAGCTGAGAACACTGGCCAAATATCTTGGCATGCAAATTTGATTGTAGGTCACTTTGGAGCTCTAAAGTTGGCTGGAATTGACGGTTTTTCGAGTATATCTGGATACAGAGCAGACGAAACAAAAAAGTTCAAAAAGAGAGTATACTCTAATTTGCATGAGGAATTTAATTCTTGTGTCGGAAAGGTAAAATTTATAACGACAACTAGATAAATAATTTTAACTCATATACTAACAAAAAGTGAGCAACCATTCTAGGGTCAGGATCTGGAGCATGCATTCACTGTCCTACAAAAAAAATTTGGTAGAAAAAGAATGCTGCCTTTTTGAGTTATGATTTTTCAACCGACGCCAATCGACTGTCAAAACACTCATTTCTCGGAGAGAAAGGTCATTTACATGAATTCACCCTCTCATTTCTGACTTTCAGACGCCGCGCAGAGAGAGTGCGGGATGTAAATGACGTTTCTCTCAGAGAAATGAGTGTTTTGACAGTCGATTGGCGTCGGTTGAAAAATCATAACTCAAAAAGGCAGCATTCTTTTTCTACCAAATTTTTTTTGTAGGACAGTGAATGCATGCTCCAGATCCTGACCCTAGAATGGTTGCTCACTTTTTGTTAGTATATGAGTTAAAATTATTTATCTAGTTGTCGTTATAAATTTTACCTTTCCGACACAAGAATTAAATTCCTCATGCAAATTAGAGTATACTCTCTTTTTGAACTTTTTTGTTTCGTCTGCTCTGTATCCAGATATACTCGAAAAACCGTCAATTCCAGCGAACTTCAGAGCTCCAAAGTGACCTACAATCAAATTTGCATGCCAAGATATTTGGCCAGTGTTCTCAGCTTACCGAAGTGTATTGAAAACCGTTATTATCTCAGACCTTCACTTTTTTGCTGTACCGAGGTTTGTCCGACTCTTACGCAAACGGCCTCATATACTATGTCACATCAACAGTACATTAATGACAGCGTGAAGCATTGCATTGCATGGATATTAAGCTCTGCTTAATGCTGTCGCCAATATAAAATAATAGCATCGATGCAGACCTTATTCGGCGCTAACGATAATCGCAAAAAAACATGAAACATTGAATTGCGGTGCGACTTTTTTCTTCGTCGAATTGATAACAAAAAATACTTTTTTTACACGTACTATTCTCAAGACCATCAATGGCACTTAGTAACTGAACTATCATACACACAGCGCTAAGTCCCAAACTATGAGGGGATGGAGTTTGCCCCACGTAAGTCGGCTTTTGCCCTTCTCACTGGCGTGAGAGCCCGCTCACGAGAGGCACAAGAGAGTGGTTGCAGCGTGGGATCTCTGTTGCTAGTATGGAGACAGAAGAAAAGTGGCCGATGAATAGAAGATGGGAGGAAGGAAAAAAGAGGGAGAATCTGAAAGGAGGTAAAGAGGGGGAACAGATGCAAAGGAGAAGGAAAGCGCAAGCAACTCTCTGCCCCAAACGCAAGAGACAATAGAGCAATGGGGGGAGGGCAATTAGCCCGCGTTGTCGAGTCTTTTTTCCTATTCCGAACTAAAGATGAACAGCGATAAATTGCGCCGCGCACAAAACATCTCTTATTATAGTTTTCTGAAGCTCAAACACACCCGGTAACCACGAAATTGCGAGTGTTCTCTATAGTTTTCCTAATGCATTGTATTGTTTTTTTTCCTAGTCGTCAACAATGATTCAATCTCGCCAACACGAACAATTCCACTATCAAGCATCCCAGAAGCACGAATGCGCCGGTTATCGAAAAATTATCATTGTTTTCGTTCTCCTCGCGCAAGACTGTGCGAGTGTAATTATTCAGTAAGAGAACCTAACTGAACAGAAAGCGAGAGAAGGGGGGGAGGAGAACCAGCATCAGAAAGAGGCGGGGAACAAATTCCATGGAAAGAGAGAGAAAATTCTGTGAAAATACAAGAAGCAGACAATATTCCCTGTCTACCTCCTCTCCCCCGCCCCATTCTTATTGTAATATTCCTCTGCCGAGAACCATCGTGTGTATATTTCTCTCACACAATATGAAACCGGAAGGCAAGGAAAGGAGGTGAATAACGAAGAGGAAACATTACTTCCAACTTCAGGGGAAATGGGGAAAAATTGGAGTAACGATTTACCACATCCGGGTAATCGCTGCTTCAGCACCGGACAAAGATAGAACAACTCCAGTTACTGTTACTGCTACTGCAATCGTCCCCAGAACATGCCTCATCTAAACAACTACGCGCACCAAACACACCCTCTACCCTCGCAACACTAGAGAACCGCGCATATCGCAGTCGCAACTAGAAGCCAGATGAATGAGTTAGAGAGGGCACACAACTGAGTTCGCGCTACTACTAGTCCGTCACCCGGGTAATCACTGCTCCATCGAATGCATACATCTGGAGTACCGCTGTTCATCATGTTTTCCTCTCTATGCGGCAGTAGCAAAGAAACAAAATTATAGAACGATTGCCACTCACCGGTTCCGGTCGCAGCTTGCGGTCGTACTCCCTCGCCTCCTTGCTCAGCGTTTGCAGGTAGGCGAGCTCGCGCGGCGTCGAACTGCCGAACGCGAACGACTTCTGTGAAATAGAAAATATAAGAGAGAAAAAACAAATAATAAATATTTTTTCTAAATCGAATTTGAAAAGGTTAAAATATCGACAAATTCTTCCATGAATCGAAAAATCTATTATTAAAAGATTTTGCAGATTGCGCTTAACACGATATCACTTGTACCTCCATCGGTAGGAAATAAAAATAGGGGAAACCTGAATTTACCACTTCAAAAAAAAATTTGTTCATTTTTTACTCAGTACATACTTAAACAGTTTTTATATCACCTTATTGCTCTCCTTGTTCGCCGTTCTCGACGTGGCCGCGTGCGCCTTCGCCAGAATCGCCTGCAAGCACAATATACTTACAGTACCCAACTCCACCGTACTTCCCCAAGCTATCGGTCCAATATTTCCCATCCTTCTTCAAATCGCTAATATCTATAATACCCCAATCTCCTTTCAATCCCAACAGTCATACCGTAGTCCTACTCCCCGTCTCCCACCGTAATGCCTCTCCATCTTCCCTATTCATATCATGCCCCACCGTACTACCGTAACCCCATCTCCCCTCCCCCCTCCCCTACCTCCTTCTTCTTCTGGTTCTCCTCCAACTGTGCCTGTCTCCTGTCCAATGCTTCCTTCTGTCTCAACAATTCCTTCTCTCCGTTCCTCCTCGCCCGATCCCGCCGCTCCTGCTCCCGCACAGCGTTGATCTGCAATCCATCGATATTATTAATTAATTATTAATTAACCAATATTAGGAGAATCTATTGGCATTGTTGATTGGAATTATTAGCTATCGCAATTTTTACGATCTGCCAATTTATCCCGATAGTGTGGGGATCCATTTAAATATTTTCTTTGCTATGGTAGATAGCAGTTTCAGAGTTATTTCAAGCAGGCAACCAGCAATCCAATACATTGGTTCCCTTCGCTGGTCAATTATATTCATTTTTGAACCCCTTTAGAACCATTAAGAGTAAATAAAAAAACTTGGCACATTCCCGCCATTCCGTAGTTTCGTCATCGTTTCAAGTGTCCAAATGAAAGTATGACTAAATAACATCTATTCAAGGTCGGAAATTTTCCAATCACATTTCGGCTTCACGGTCTACTTATATGTTATTGTTTCCCCGTATTGTAGTAGGCGCTTCCAATTTTTAATAAAAATCAATCACTGATCAATATCATCTACCGTACTACCATATCCCCTGACTACCGTAACTCCTCACCTTCTCCAGCTTGCTCATCTGCTCCTGTCGCAGGGCCTCGCGACGCTCGGACACGCGCCGCTCCGCCTCCGCCTTCCGTCGCAGCACCTGCAGCAAGGCGTAACCGATCGATCGATTACGGTAAGTCTGTCGAATACAGTACTACTCCCCCAATGCGCAGTCAACGAACAATGTAGCCCCGCCAATCGTAGATAAAAAAGCTCTTGGCAGATTACAGTTTCGGCCTTCTTTGAAGTGGGCATCTAACAGGGGATATTCAATGGATCAGCATCAGCTCACAATGTCAAAAATTTCACAAATAAGGATTCAAATAGAATAGAAAGAGAATATAACCGTAATAGATATTCCCCCATTTAAAATCTTTCAAAAAGCTAGACAGTTTGCAGTTTCAGCGTTGCTTCAAACATACAATTGGTCATTGGGTGTCTACGCCAGGGACGGTCTTCATGACATTTCCAATAGCATTTCATTATCACTAATTTGCCACAATATCTCACTTCTTCTCCCCTACCGTACCCTCTACAGTATGCCTTCCTCTACCGTACCTCATCGATGCGCTGCTGTGTGGTGCTCGGCTTGGGCGACGCCCGCTGCTGATCCCCTCCTCTAGTGCCCGTCGAGCTCATCATTCACTGCTGCGCATCCAGAATCAATCGATAATCTGAAGAAATCAATCGATACATTAAGCAACTACCGTAATCATATTACTGCAATCATACTACAGTAGGTCCGAGGTCTACGTACAGATACGTCCGAGGTCGGTGAACCTCTCAAGGATCATTCAGACAAGTCAAAAGTATTTCAAAAAATATTCATGCCGAAAAATAAACAAAACAATCAAACTGTCAACAACGGTAACAACTCTTCGAGTTTCGAAAGAGAGGGGAAACTAACAGTAAAACAACAATAACGGAGCCAAATCTGAGAGTGGGGGGACGGAGGGAGGGAGGGGCTTGAAACATCGGACAAAATGGAGAGAAAAAAACAGCAAGGGTGGGCCTGAGCGCGGCCTTGATTGGAGGTGATTTGGCGCAGTTCTCAGCCATTTAGAGAGCGTGTAAGGCGAGAGTTGAGGAGAGTAATGAGGGTGGAGGAAAGAGGGGAACTGTAACAAAGCGCACAAAACAATAGCAGTCTATGAGTAATATGAGCGGCGGAACTTTCTGCTCCTAATCTGGAGGGGCAGAGGCTTTTTGCTCTAAGCTTATTCTCTCTGTCGGTGATTTGATAATAAACTCTTGGGAAGAGAGAGAAAATTGAGCGGGGGAGGAAGGGAGGTGACTCACAAAGGATACTTGATAACAATAAAGGAAGACCCGGGTATGGAAGGGCACAAGAGGGATTAACAGGATACGGACTCGAGCGATAATCGTCAAATCAATCGATAATCAACACAAATCAATCGATAATCGTCTACTTCTTGTTCATCTTGGCCTTTCTCTTCTTGACGTGCTTGGGTATCTTGTTCTGTCGACCCTCCCGCTGCTCATCCTTCACCGCCTTCTTGCGCTCCTATAAATTTAATAAAATATATTTTTAATTAATTTAATTAATTTAATTAAACTTGCTTCACCATTTCAACAGTAGGGTTTTATATTTTTCCAAATCGAGCCATGGCAGCACTGCCTTCGCCTCACTGTTCGCATCTAACTGCACCCCGTGCAACCGCCAACCACCATTGCTCGTCGCAATGCCATCTCCTAGATTGCATAACAATCACACAATCCCTCTAACTCTCTCGCTCTCATCGCCAGAAGAGGCTTCTTGTTAAATTATTACTTTTACAAACTGATGCCTACAATATCGACCTCATCCCGAATCGGTCCAATATCTAATACCCTTGCTACCTTAATCTCCATGGTTCATCAGTAGAGTGCGAAATGTGAGACCACGGTTTCTTCATTTCGCACATTTGACACACCGACTGGTGAAAATAGCGTGCAAAATGAAGAGATCCTGATCTCACCTTTCGTACTCTATTCCTCAGCCCTCGCTATCTCACTAATCCTCCCAATTGCATAAGAACGACTCAATCCCTCCTCTCACCTTTCTCTCATCGGCCGTCTCATGCTTGCTCCTCTTGTACATGGCCAGTTTGGGGTCGATCTCCTTCGCCTCTCCTTCCTCTTCACTGTCCTCATCCGAACCATCCTCATCGGAGGTCTCCGTGTCGCCTGCAACAAAAATATTCTGTCGATTTTTTAATCTCATAATAAACCTGTTATAGACCCTACTGGCCACCCCAGATAAAAACTTCCAAAGAAACAAATCAAAATTGTCGAAATGCGTGCATGCGAGAGTCAAGTTTCAATCTGATTTCATTACTGTTGTTCTGTGAGACACTTCGATGCACAGCGTTTCACCAGTATGGGGAGAGTGGACCTAGGAAAATCCCCGTTTGAACTTATCTTGCGCATCAGACCACTGATATAGGAGGGATTCTCGATGCGGGCGCTCCATGTACGGTAATTGTCGCACTATTGATCGAGCGCGCGCAGCTTATATAGAGTATTGAGAAAGCGGTCCTGACGCGAGACGGGTTTGACGGCGGGGAGAAATCCGATGTTTCGCCCCGCCCCCTCCCTCTCGAGCGTCTCCGAGAGGGAGCGGGCGGAGGAAGCTCGAGTCTCCGCCCCTTTTCCACCGCGAATCCGTTCCACCCCGTCTCGTGTAAGGCGCGCCTTTCCGGTATAAAACGACACGTTATTTTGCCTCGCGGTCTGGCGTCTCTCTTCAGTGAACGCTCTCTAGCTTTTGTCTAGTTGTCTAACCCGTGTGTCCGCTCTCGAAACGCTGTGCGATGCCTGTGCAGGCGAAAGTTCATAAATCAGCATAAATATCTGAATCCAAGGAAATATACACAGTAAATTGTTAATAGTAATTAATATCGACAGTACCCCGGCTAATAATCAATATATACCATACCCTTGCCAATAATAATCAATATCCACCGTACCCTTGTTATTCGATATAATAATCAAATCCGTACCCTCACTATCATCTTCTCTCATCTTCTCCTTCTTGAGGTCGTCGAACGCCTCGTCGCCCTTGACCACCTCGACCTACAATGAAATATCGATTATTGATCAGTTATTGATAAATAATAACTACAGTAACTACAAAGTGCGGCTTTTCAAGCACTCTTCAGAATCTCCGCTGATCAGAGTTTCAGGGGCGCTATATTTTCTCATTCAGTACGATGGAATTTGTTACTTTGCATTTCCAAATTTAACTTTATTCGAACTTGCCTATGCTATTTATTTGAAATTTCAGAGCGAAAAATAGGCAAGCTGGAAAGGGAAAGCACATCACCTCGACCACGGTGAACATGGTTTCAAATATCCTACTCATCCGCAATTGCAGCGCTTACATCTGCTCATTCGCCAGACACCATTTCAACACACTAATTAAATACATTTACAGTATCTCAAAACTTCACCTTGCGAATCAGGGTTTCATGATATTCACTTAGTCTCAATTATTGCAGTAACACTCGATTCATCACACCCCGCATTTCAGAGTTTCAAACTCCCTATTTCTTCTAAATTTCGCCACCTACACGTTTCCTCTTTGTTCGGGCTATTCTAAACCACATCAAGCAAACGTGTACTCCCATCGTCCTTTTACACTTTCAATGACGTTTCATCCGCTCAACTATCCTAAGCCCTTCGATTCACTCATGCGCCCCTGCTCAAAATGGTATTAAAGGGGGTTTCTCTCTCCCTCCCCCCCTGTTAGTTCTACTACCCCGTCACACCCCGCTCTTCCACGTTCCAATCGCGCTACAACTTCTGAATTTTCTTACTAGCCTGATTCGCCCCCTCGTTACCTTTCAACACTCGCCTTCCTCATAATAGTCTCAAATGGGTTGACAGTCGCCACGGTTCATATGACAGCTACCGCGCCACCCCGCCTTTCCTCTTTTCAAAAATGCTTCATATTCTTCATTTTTCCAGTACTCTCACCTTGCTCATAATAGTCTCAAAGGGGTTGTTCGTCTCCCGTCCCTCCTGGATGGCTTCCGCATCGCGCTCAAAGTGCAGCACGTGGTCCAGCTTGTGCGCGATGAACACCTCAAATAGACGCATCTTAATCTTTGATCTCTCATTTTCGGATATTGAACGCGCCATTTCCTTAGGCTGGTCTCTGATATATTCTCATTCATTCACTAGAAACTGCAGTCTTTCAAACATTTTTACTATGTTATGTTTATTACTCTCTACTCCTTCTCTTCTCCCATGGCATGTGCCCAATTATAAATCTAACTACCCATAACTATAAAAAAATTAATTTAATTATTCTTTAAATCTTACTTTGGAGAAGAGTGCATCGTCCTCGACGAGATCGTGCGATCTGCAAAAAAATATATTTAAAAATCAATAAATCCATTTTAAAATAAATCAATAAACATATTTTCCGCACATAAATGAATGACGAAATAATCTATGTTGAAACGAGGTGGGACAACGCAATTACTTATTCCCGATCTCCTGGTGATACGGTGCAACATCGTGGATTCAAACTGTGAATTTATTAAGCCCGAAGATTTAGTGCAACAGATCGGCCTCTTACTGCGCACGTAATGTGAGCTCAACAATATCTCATCCCCCTTTGTTCTATACAATATGTTGACAAGAGGTAAAACAAGAAATGATAGCGGTTTCTTACTATGGACGTTACGCGAGCCTGATTCATGCTGCGCAAATTTCAGATGTGCATGTGCACCCTCAGAGGGTGGAAAACTCGTGTAGCTCAGCTCAAACTGAACGAAATCTATCCAATCAAAAAGGAAAATGTTCCAAACGTGGCTTGCAATCTCTGTACCAAGTTTGGAAGTTGTAGCACTACTAGGAAAAAAATTATGAAAGGGTGCATAAAACTGAGATGCACCTTGCACCCCATGAAATTTGCGCAGCATCATTTTTCTGGTTCAATGAGTAAGATAGTACCAGTTCCGCATCCTCATATATCTAGCTCGCAGCTTTCCCCCTCTTTCTCAGAATACATAATGCTGACTAAATATTGTCCGTCTTTTCCTCTCGTGGTGCGACCAAGCGTGAACACTACGGGCAGAGAATAGATAGAGGGAGGGAGAGAGGCACGGCATGACGATACACGACAGGAACGAGAAGAGAAAGAGAGATTAGAGGCAACGACGATGGTCGGCGATAAGAAACAACCTCGAATGAGAAGGGGAGAGAGAGAGAGAGAGAGAGAGAGAGAGAGAGAGACGGAGAAGGAGAAAGAGCAATCGACAACAAAGTACATTCGAGAATGCAACATTCGACAGGGTATTATCGATGTCGTGGAAAGGCAACGTAACCGATTCGGCTACAGTTCAAACATTGCATGGCATCATTCGATTGGTATGGTTAGGTTGAAGCCAACCTGTGCATAATGCCTATGCAATCAGCCCATCGCTGCTAACACCCGCTCGCAGACAACTGCTCAACTAAGACGCCAGAGTTAAGCACATTTCGAATCGATATTTCAAAAGTGCATTACAAACAAAATAATCAATACGCTCAGCATTTTTGCACGGCGGTCAAAGGCCAAAGAGTGTGCCAATCAATCTCTCCGGTCGCTGAATTGTGGCTAATGAACTAGAGAGAGAGAGAGAGCCGTCAACGTGATTGATTGATGCATCTCTCTCCCTCTCGCGGAACCGCCAGCAAAACTCTCTGAACTCTCGCATCTCTCTCTCTCTCTCTCTCTCTCTCTCTCTCTCTCTTTCTCTCTGTCTCTGTCTCTCTCTCTCAATCGTCCGCAGCCCAATCAATGATACACTGATCCGAGGGGCTGGGGCGGATACCAGATCCCCATCCTTCCCCCACACAGCTCGACCCAACAGCAACATTGAGAAGGATTCTTCATGTTCTCATACTATCTCGCTTCTGACCCCGTTTCCTATGTTTGGAATCTCCCTCTACCAAGATGAGAGCGGTAAAGAGACAATTAAATAGCAAGGGCCGGGAATAAAAGTGCGGATTCAATTCTAGAGCGCGTGCGCGTTTCACTTTGAATGAACTCTCGTAAAAAGCGACGAGAGAATAAAGAGGAGAAGGAGAGCGGAGGAACACCCCTCGGGAGGGGGCTCAATGGACTCTCGATGGAAATGGAGCAGCAGTGTGTAGCAGGTAAACACAGAGATTCACCCCCCCCCCCCATCTCTCTCTCTCTCTCTCATCTCCCGACGCTGTTCACTCTATGGGACACTTTGGTAGCGTGTCAGAGTGAGATTAGAGCAGATGAGAGAGCGCGGACGACGAAGAGGGCGCAGAGAAGCAGAAAGAGCGAAATCAGAGACCAGGTGAACTGGCGTTTCACGGGAGCGCCAAAAACGGGAGGATCGTCCGTTCAAAATGTGTGGCGGCGTAGAGATTAGGTGACAGTGGGGGATATCGGATCACGATCAAGAGGAAGAAGGGGGGGGGGAGATAAACAAGATCTCCTCGTTCTTTCTCACGAGGATTCTGATTGATAGGGAGAGAGAGAGAGACCGGCCAGACACCGTCGGTGTTTTATTCGGCTCAAGAATCACTTCATTATGGGAATCGCGAGTCCCCGGAACATTCAAATTTCGGCCGCAAGTCATAACAGAGAGCGATCCGCTTTCGACAGTCCCTGACGAGTCGTTGGCGCTTTAAAATAATACAAAGTAAATGCAACATCAAAGGGCAGCGCCAGCTTTCCCTCTCACGTGACGTGCCCTGCGCGTATGAGCAGTATTGCCCAGGTAGGCAGGAAGAGGGCGAGAGAGACAAAGATGGAGGAAGAGAGAGAGAGAGAGGCGCAGAGAAAACGAGGGGTGGAATAGTGTTGAAAGGCGGCGATTCAGCCAAGCGGAGAAGCAAGGTAACGGGAAAACACACAGTCACAGGTAGGAAAGGCACGCATAAACAGCCACAAAAGGCACTCGATTCAAGTAGAAATCGATCGATTGAGGGGGCAAAATACGGGGAAAACAACCAGATTCTCAGAGAGTCAACCTCTAAGGACACACACATATCGGTCCGCGAGTGTGTCGCAGCAAACAACCTCTCTACGATTTGAACTGTGCGCGAAGGATTCTAATCGGGGCCAGAAAATAAGGGCAGACGCAAAAACAACCGAATATTGAGAGTGCGGCCAGCAATCTAATGAAGACATAAATAAATAGTTTCGGCTGTGATCAGAAACCAAGAAACGAACAATCAGAAAAGATAGAGATGTATACGCACTCAACGCAGACAAGTTGAGAAGTGCACTAGCGACAAAACGTCACTGCGGCCAAAAATCAAATACGCTATCCCTCTGATGTCCGGTGCAATGAATCAGGCTCTAGAATCACAAAAAAAATCAGCGAATTTTTCAATCGTACATGAAATAACTAAAAAAATGCACTCATTTCGATCAAGAATCAACTACGCCTTTGATCTGTCTACTCAGCTGTGGAGAAGAAGGGTGGGAGAGCTACTAGACACAATGAAGTGGGAGAGCGACGAGTGGTTGATGTGGAAATGCGACCTATCTCTCTCTCTCTCTCTTCTATCACTCTTCTTCCTCCCCTTCTTCTCCTTCCCGAATCATTCTCCTCAGGTAAGCTGAGCCGCAGGAAAAGGGAGGAGGGGGGAGGAGAAGAAGAAGGAGAGAGAGAAAGAAAGAAAGAAAGAGAGAGAGAGAGAGAGAGAGGAGGGTTTAGTTTGTGGGTGAAATGGAGACAAAGGACGGGCATAGTGTAAGAAAGCTCCCTAACAAAAACGCGGCTGAGAGAAGAAATAAATGATGTAGAGATAACGATCATTAGAAAGAAAAAGAGGTATGATAAGACTGTTCCAGTCTCTCTCTCTCTCTCTCTCTCTCTCTCTCTCTCTCTCTTCTCGTTTGCGATTGTGTCGTCGGCAACTAAAGCAGTTAGAAAGCAAATGGGGTGGGGTATAGTAAAAAGTGGAATGACGGGAGAGAGAGACGGAGGGTACACTAGTGGGACTAGCGGGTTGAGAGGGAGAGAGAGAGAGAGAGAGAGAGAGAGAGAGAGAGAGAGATTGGGAGACGGGATAGCCAGCCAATGAGTCAATCTGACTAAGAGGTTGATGGGGGGAGGGGTGGAAGGGAGAGGCCCTCCGAGAGGGGGAAGATGAGGTAAGAGATCAGTGGCAAACCAAACTAGCACTTGATAATTTGAAGAGAATTGTATCAGTCAGTGTTAGCATTTCCTGCATAGGCAACATGAAACCATAGATTCGCATACTGTATTCCGAGATAGCATCTACTGGCATAATGCAGTATAAAAGCGAAGAAAGACATAGCATTCCTTGAGGAGAATTATAGTGCGTACTTACCGGCTGCAGTGGTAGCAAGTAATGGAAAGAGTCCCTCTCATCATGAGGGGGAAGGTAGGTCAGAACCCGTACTCTCAAACCTGAGAACCCTCTCACACAGCTAACATCATTCCACATGCTGGCCAGCCATACAGAAAAGGGTTTGGGGTCAGGAGATTTTTTTTTAGTCAGGAGAGGTTTGGAGTCAGGAGAGCGTGTAAAATCTAGAGGGACCCTCTCACGTTTGCACACTCTCTTGCCCTGACCCTTATTTGCCGGGTTGAAATCATGTGAGCTTGCGCATTGCGTGAATATACAATAACGCCTAGCGCTTCTCTCATGAGTCATGACGTACCAAAAGCAATGCAAAGAAACCTGCACAAAAACACACTGTCTGTGTGAGGAAGGAGATAGCATGTTAAGCGACGCGGTTTGGCGGGAGAAAGGAGAGGAGAATGCATAACAGATCGGGGATGAATGGGTGAATCGTGGCTATGTTACTTTTCAGAGAAGATAAAAAAAGACGCAAAAATCGAGGGGAGGGGGTGTCAAAGAAATTGAAAAAAAACATTCGCGCAATTTTAGCAAGTCTTAACATGATTGCTACGCTCATCAGCTGAGTTAACAGTGTACTTAGGGAAAAGAAGAAGTGGGGGAGTAGTTTCGAGAGTGTGTTAACTTCGACATGCGCCAGATCAGAGGGCGCAGATGATTCGTTGTATGCGCATACTTCGGCGAGATAAAAAGAGATAAAGCGAGAGAGAGAGAGAGAGAGAGAGAGAGAGAGCATGCGCATACAGATACCGCCTCGTACAATTCGTAACATTTTTTCCACTATTGCTTAACTTCTTAGCGACTATCGCAAAAAGATCTGAAACAGAGACAAGAGCAGACAGTGAATGCGCCAGTCAGAACATGGCTACATTCTCGTATCAAGAAAAGATGCTTATCGCAGTCTCCATTTGAATACGATATGTATCAAATGGATCCGACATAATTGTATAAATTAATATTGTATTCCCCGAGAAACTATTATCTATTTATTTATTATCAGTCCTAACGAACCGATCATTGGACGGTCATTACACATTAAATGCGGGTAATTAATATGATAAGATTTTTTTTCTTCAAAGTTTCAAAATCTACTACACAAACTAGTCACACTCTCGCCGCCAGCTAAACAACACTAACAATAGGCGTCAAGTCAACAAATAAAATGGTCACCGCGACCGGTCAGTCTCCCGTTTCACTATATCCATATCAAAAGATGTATTTCCAACCTCTAATCATAGCTCATTAAACTGTTGTGAGTACAAAGTGTCAGTTTCCTGTTTCTGAAGTACTTCAAACTCCTGAATTCTACTCCAGTCGCAATAACTGAACGATAGTCAGCTGCACCCACAGATTAAAAAGTTTCGCTAACCAATCAACCTTGCGTTGAAAAAAACGGAACTATTCCATCTGTGGCTGCACCACTAAATAAATGTTGCTTCGCTACTATCAACTGTCTGACAATTAGTCTTACCCGATAGAGACAGTTCTCCTTATAAATTCTCCTAAAATTAATCAGTTCATCTTTAATCTAAATTCACCAGGCCATCGCCGTTTCACCACTACTCCAAATTCACCAATTGTTTTCCAATACAATACACTGAGCGTGAGTATCACTTAAACGACGGAACCCTTTTCAACGCTCTAACTCGTTAAGTTCAAGGTTCCAGCAATTCATCAATTTCTTCGACTCTCCATTTAATTATTTCGCGCTTCTCGACTCTTTCAAATAATAAAGTCCTGGTCAGTCTTTCCCCCTGAGTCTCATAATACATTTCCCCCTCCATTTTCACCGTTCCTTCACACTCACAACCACTTTTCTAGCCCCAACTATCCAACTCCAATCCAATTCCCGTTTCGCACATTCCTTCAAATTCATCGCAAGATTTCAATTCCAATGTTCTGGTGTTGCATTCAGTATGACCCATCTCTCAAATTTCTAATATCAAAACAACCCACCAGATCCCTGTTTCGCCACTCCTCCAAATCCCCCCTTCTCCTCACCTCCTGCCGAGTATCTCTTCCGCCTTCCTGTCGTCCACACACGGGTCGACGATGAACTCGAAGAGTGCGCGCATCCCGATGACGGGCGAGCCTGCGTCGCGGAAGAACCGAATCACGTTGCCGATGTCCACTCTGCAAGACAGTCATCTTGGATACGGTATGCAAAAAAAAGAATCCACACTGGAGGCAAGCAATTATTGATTGCTTACCGTACATTTTAATAATAGAAAAATAAAACGATTATGTCCCGATTAGAGACCTCCAAAACTATATCCGTTATAAATTTTTGATCGTCATCCCCTAGCCCTGAGACTAATGAACTTTGCTTGGAAACAAGATCGACTCTTAGTAGGCATCACTATCCTTCCGTTCACAAAAAGAGACCGCTCAATTTGCTCCCAAAATGATGTAAATGACCGATGTATGATTGGCCAATCCTATATTGAAATGAGCCCAATCCTATATTACATTTATAAAATGATACGATCACACCAAAAAGTCAAATGACGGACTTCCGTTGTTTACCACACAGGCACGTACGCGACCCTCTCACTTTTGCCCGCTCTCTCGCTGTGGTAAACACAGGAAGTACCATTTTGACTTTTTGTGTGTTCGTATCATTTTATAAATGTAATATCTATACGTATATTTATAGGAATGATATAGGTTTGGCGGTCTCTAGTCCCGATGCCCGCGGCTCGAAAAACAGTATTACATTCAACAGAATCGCCCTCATAATGCCCACTCGAAACCGCAATCTCCCAGCGTCACTGCACAAGCAAACATTTATAAAATAACCTAAACTACGATGGTGAGACAGAACAACAAAAAAATCGCGACTATCCCTCCTTCCATCACTCTTGCTGGTATGTACAGCCATTTAGCCTATCGCCTTTAGGATATTGGAATATATTTCAATAAATGTTGCTTTTATCAGATTCCGAACGCCAGAAACAATAACGCTTTAGGCCGAAACCGCAATCTCCCTGCACAGCTCCGAATAAAAATAAGGCGACATGGTGAAGAAAAAAACGCGACTACTACGACATCTCCCCTCCCTCACTATTGCTGGTATGATGAATGCCTTGTGTACTGCTGCCCGACCTCACTGGTCTCTCCTCTTCTCATATTCTGAGTCTGGGTCTCGCCCTAAGGGATGGGAGGGGGGTCAACCTCTCTTCTTCTCTGCTTTTCGATCTCTCTCTCTCAATCTCTCTATCTCCTCCAACCCCTCAGGGAATATCATCTGTGAAAGCGCGGAAGTGGAGGGGGGGGATTTTCACAATTGCATAAGAATGGTTGGATAACACGATGGATCACACATTACTTTCAACCAAATTTTCGACAACTTATAACCCCCATGAAGCGGTAAAGAGCGGGGTGGCGGAGAGGGGAAGAACAATAGTCGAGGCCTCAATTCCTCGGTCGCTCCCTCCCATCTCCACCCCTATCGATGACCAGTTAGTTACAAGGGGAGGGAGGCCTCGTAAACTCGTAAAACACAAGAGTGAATGGGGCGTCAATTGTTCCCCTCTTCTCCCCAATCTCTCTCTCTCTCTCTCTCTCTCTCTCTTCCTCCTTCTTGTCTCATTTCACACCTATCCCATCCCCAACACACTTCCAATTCACATCCACACAATCGATCTCGTCGTCAAAAAAAACTTGCAACTTTAAGGGAGCGAAACAGTGATACCTATATCAGTCTGAACAATTATCACCTCTTGCAGTACATTAAGGATATTGTACTCAAATTCTATTTGCTACACTCCTCAGAATATACAATCCCACCTGTGCGGCTCAACCAGGCGTGGCTCCAAACAATTCACTATATTTACAAACATTTAAATAGTTTGCAAAGCAAAATGCAGTTGATGACAAAAAAAATGATCTTTGATCTCTCTCTCACCTGAGAAACTCGAGCGAGTGTGGGTGGTCGTGTTCAACGGACTGCGAGACGTCAATGATGTAGACCTGAAGGAGATCAAAGATCAGCTATCGATTATTATTCGACAGCACCAGAAGCCCCCCCCCCTAGCTATCTATCACAGATCTTCTGAGAAGGTGTAGGAACCGTTGCGGCAAAAAATAATTTTTGTCTCTGATTTCTATGTAAGTTGAAATATATGTCTATATAAAATTAAGAAATTTTTTTATGAACTTCGTTTTTCGAAATTTGCATATTATCGATTTTTTTGATCTACCACTTTGGAGGGCCATATCTCAGTCAAATTAACATATTTTTGCTACTTCTTTTTTTCCAAATTGTTCCTCACGGCATGATCTACATTTTCTTCAATTAGCACAAACATCTATCTTCACTTGTTTTAGAGATATTTGTCAAAAACCAAGTTTTGATATACGTTTTCTTCTTTTTCTCGAAAATATTGGTCAAGCACAATCGGTTTTATTCCAGAATCTGAATCAGCATGATCGTTTTAATATATCTGCATATTTCGTTTAGCATAACTCTGGGAACTTTTCTGCGCAACCCCCGTGAGTTTTTGGACTTGTACGAAAAAAACGCTCGGAAACGGTTTTGTTCATAACTTCCTTCAAACTCATCGCTCAGAGCTCGCCCAGTGTTCAATCGATAGCTGCTCGGTTGCTCCACAATTAACTTTTAGTACTTCTAGACGTCAAATTTACTGGTTTTTGAGTTATGGTTGAAAAACAAAAATTAACAATGAGACATTGAAACAGTGCAGTATCGCATACAACCATTTGACCCTTTTAACGTTAGCTGTAACTTGGGAACCAGATGTGCAATTAGTCTGGAATATTAACTAGGTGTAGTAAACACTGTAGATGCTCGTTTTGAACATCTCTACATAGGAATATCACTCGTTATTGCGAAATGATGACGTAACTTTGCATTTAGCATATAGAGACAAATACTCGGAAAATATTACAAAATTGTTCTTGTAAATTTTCTTAAATTACAATTACGGTATTTTTTAACTCTATCACATCTGTCTAGCACGCCTAGAAAAAAGGAAATCCACTTTTTCGGGTCCCCGATTAGAACTTTGTTGTTTTTTTCGCTATGTATTCGTGCAATGAGGTACTGATTTTTTCAAGCATCTCTACACGCGAAAAAAATCATCACAGTATAATATTCTTTCTGGAAAATTCTTCTCCCACTAAATTATCGCGCCTATAATATCAGTACACAATTACATCATCTCAAAATTAGTTTATTACGTCATCACTTCGCAATAACGAGTGATATTCCTATGTAGAGATGTTCAAAACGAGCATCTACAGTGTTTACTACACCTAGTTAATATTCCAGACTAATTGCACATCTGGTTCCCAAGTTACAGCTAACGATAAAAGGGTCAAATGGTTGTATGCGATACTGCACTGTTTCAATGTCTCATTGTTAATTTTTGTTTTTCAACCATAACTCAAAAACCAGTAAATTTGACATCTAGAAGTACTAAAAGTTAATTGTGGAGCAACCGAGCAGCTATCGATTGAACACTGGGCGAGCTCTGAGCGATGAGTTTGAAGGAAGTTATGAACAAAACCGTTTCCGAGCGTTTTTTCGTAGTCCGAAAACTCACAGGGGGGTGCGCAGAAAAGTTCCCAGAGTTATGCTAAACGAAATATGCAGATATATTAAAACGATCATGCTGATTCAGATTCTGGAATAAAACCGATTGTGCTTGACCAATATTTTCGAGAAAAAGAAGAAAACGTATATCAAAACTTGGTTTTTGACAAATATCTCTAAAACAAGTGAAGATAGATGTTTGTGCTAATTGAAGAAAATGTAGATCATGCCGTGAGGAACAATTTGGAAAAAAGAAGTAGCAAAAATATGTTAATTTGACTGAGATATGGCCCTCCAAAGTGGTAGATCAAAAAAATCGATAATATGCAAATTTCGAAAAACGAAGTTCATAAAAAAATTTCTTAATTTTATATAGACATATATTTCAACTTACATAGAAATCAGAGACAAAATTTATTTTTTGCAGCAGATCGCTCGAATTTTCCTACACTTTCTCAGAAGATCTGTGCTATGCCTCTCCGCCAATTCATCCAGTTTAATAGTGTTCAATGATTCTTTTTTTACAGTGCTTCCTATAATGATATTGCAGATATTCGACCTAAACGATCAAATATTACACCTCTGATACCGGGATTCACCATGGAGATAAAAAAATGCACAATGCTTTTTTAGACAAAAACAATGCTATAGACAAAATATCAATATTATGGTAAATTCTTTGAAAGTTGAAGATTAAGAGTCAACAATAGAGTGGTGAAAATATCAGAACATAGACCAGAAACAAAATATTAGGCGCACCTGTATTCGAACGTCTATGTTCACTAGTCAGGAGGAGAGCGAAAATAGTAAGACAATACTAAAAACCAAAGATCAGAGATCAATTCTCACCTCTCCATCCATCCACAGCATGTTGTACTCGGACAGATCACCGTGGATTAGTTTGCAGTCACGGAACAGCTTGCGCATCATCCACGCTGTGGAGACGAACCCGCTCTCCGCCTCCTTCATTAAGAGAATATTAATTAATTATATATTAAATAATTTATTAATTAAGCAGCTCCATAACAGCCATATTCTAGTCGCATGCCGAGACGCGCTCCGGCTACTGATTAGTTTGAAAACACGTGACCTTGTTCGAAAA
Source organism: Pristionchus fissidentatus (assembly GCA_036245785.1). Lineage (NCBI taxonomy): Eukaryota > Metazoa > Nematoda > Chromadorea > Rhabditida > Neodiplogasteridae > Pristionchus > Pristionchus fissidentatus. Next base: position 32,446,950 of record BTSY01000005.1, on the reverse strand, counting down.
TTACCCCTAAATTGAATGCAGGCAGCGGCCATCGCATCTCACATTAATAATAATAATAATATTAATGCGAGTCACGAGGAAACGCGGTGTAATAATATAAATTAAAAGAAAAGGCACGAATCAACACTCAGGCCAGGTTCATTCCCGCTACAGCCGCAGTACTAGTTAACGAGATTGCATTCTCCTATCGATCTCACGCTCCCCCCATCCGCAATATATCTAACATTAAAATAAGAAACCGCAATGTTTAATCGTTTTGAGCAGTAATAAATACGTTATCAAAATCATTTCATGCTAAAGAAGTGATGCCAGTAAGTCATCCTGTTAAGATTGCATCGAATTCTACTTCAGTCATAATATCTTTTTTTTTCGCAAAGACCCAGTTGTTTCTCGTTCTTGATACATAACTTATTCCGTATTACTCGATCCACATCAATGCGTCATGTGGCGTTAAAAATCTTCGAAAAGATCTCTAATGTTGACATCTGTCTGTTAAAAAATTCACGACCAAAAGATCGAAAAGATCTCAAATTTGAATTCCCGCATTTATCGATTTTTCCGCATATCTCGATTCCCAGTGGGGCTAGAATGTTGAAATCTTAGGTGACCATCTACACTCCTATTTGGAACAAGTGATCCAAAAATTGAGTCTCTACCTTCTCTGGGAGCCGAAATAATCGATAAAATCAGAAAGTGCGGGAATTCAAATATTCGATCTTTTGTCGATCTTTTGGTTGGAATTTTTAACAGGCAAAAGATCACATCTCTGATCTTTTCCTCGATTTTTAACATCGCATCATACATCCAATCGTCTAATGGTAATTATTATATCCCTGCTATTGATAATCCGAAGGGGCTACGATGTATATACATCAGAAATGGGCAAAAGCAGAGTAGACACTTTTTATTACGCTCCTACCCGGCGCCTTCCCGCTTCGGCATCACCACTACTTCTCAAACTCGAGCACTTACCACAGTCAATCACTAATTCTTAGCCTCTCTTAGACCCTCACTAATTTACTGAATTCGTTCGTCGCACTCAGGTTTTTATTATATCCCTATTGATAATCCTTTTTTTATTCCACGTCGTAATTCCTAATTTAAAAAAAAACTTAATTGCAATTATTCCACCAGAAAGCAGCCTCATTACTTAAATATCTTATTTTTGTTTATTTCTGAACAATTAATTTGATTCACAAAGTAATTAAATTAAATTAATCTACCTCAGGGGAAATGGCGGCATTCTTGAGCAGCGGCGCCGGCCACCCGTCCTTGCCCACAAACTCCATCAGCAGCACGTGGCCTGGAAAACAATGAAATGATTATGATATTTACTATAATTATTATCATTATTTCTATTATTGTGCGATTCATAAACTCGACAGTCTCCACCCATTTTGTTAATACAGTGGTTAGCACAAATTAGTCAATGTTTTTTGTCATTTTCTATCACGAGACAGTTGTATATTTTTGCAGCAACAATATAGATATTATTTTTGATGAATAATTTTATAATTAAAATTAAGTTTAAAATAATACTTCTCGCAATCACTCACCCTTGAGCATGATCGGCCGCGGCACGCGCAGACCCGCCTCGTGCATGCGGAGCTAAACAGATATTTACATTATTTAATCAATAAAAAGTTTTCCAAATTTCCCTCATGTGAAGTCGCCAAGAGGATTCATGTTTCACCCAAATTAGATACAATTCATTTTTGTTGTAACTAAAGTATGTGTGGTTCCTCACCAGATTCCTGAACTCCTTCTCCGCCCACACCGCCACCATCTTGCGCGGATTGCTCTTGCAGTAGCCATTACGGTATCTGCAAGCAGCTATCGATTGATTTTGCTAGCCAGATGAAGCAACTAGAGATCCTCATTTAGGAAAATGTAGAATAACATTTGTGAGAAGTGCACGTACGCACTGCTTGAAGGATGCAATGTGTAGAAATGAAATACTAGTGCATGTGTCGAAACCAGATCGGGAAATCTACTTCAATTTGGCGAGACGAAGACAAAAAGCGTCGCATCCTTATGTGCAATGGCTCTAATTGTGTCTGGAACAACTGACAATGATATTCTAGACCCAGCAAGATCCGCGTTTCGTTGCGGCTATACAAAATAGCACTGAACGTTGAAGTTCAATATTATAATTGTCAGTTTCACCAACTTATCAATATTCGTATTATCTGGAAACAGGAACCAGGATAATGCGCGTTGCATTATCATTATACAAACGGATACGATGCGTGACAGTATTCGTTCACAACAAGCTAACAATAAGCCAAAAAAAAAACTAATTTAATTCATGGGAGCGTCCGCATTCCTGTGTGCTTTAATATCACTGGCAGTGATTCACCGCTATTCTAGAACCAAGCAGATTCTCGTCCCACCATGGCTACACAATTGCCACGAGCACGTCACCGATCAGTTATGCTTGTCTTTTGTGAACCGTACAGTAAATGCAGATAATCACAGAATAGATCAAATGTAGGTTGCAAAATGAGTAATAAAAACAAAATTTAAAACTGTGCCTCTAACTAGCTTTCTTTTTTTTCAATATTATATCAATAAACCATTCAATCAACTGATAAACATAAACAGCCAATAAATAAATCAATAAATCACCTGTATTCGCCCTCGACGTATCGCTCGCGGTCCTTGAACGTCAGAATGGACGTCTTGTAGATCTTGGCGGCGATGCTGCAAATTATTTATTGATATTTTTTCTTCAAAAAATCCCAATCCCCCGCTAATTTTCAGCTACAGAGTTATCAAAAAAATACAGTGGTGGATTGGCAAAACATTATGTCAGTGAGATGAAATTCATTCACATCACACAACGCACAAAAGAGTGTATTCCACAACGAATTCATCTCTCTACCATAGACCTCAGGGCATGCACTGGCAGCATTTTCATCTTTTGAGATGAAAATTCGAGAGAAAAAATCAGACTTCAGAATGGAAAATTCTGGAAATTAAAAAAATCAGCCCATACTTTTGGGTATTTAGGTAAAAATAGTAAAATCAGACAACATTTTTTTTACTTTTTGGTACACAGTCCTTTGGTCTACCGTATAACTTTTGTTCCCCCACTCGCTTGGATACCGTGTCCCTCGATCAATACATCTCTCTACCGTATACCTGTTGTTGCCCGATCTCGCATGGTACACATTGGCCTCCTTTCCCGTCGAGATGCATCCGTCGATGCTCTCTAGCGTGCCGCGCTGCAGTAGACGGAAGAGGACGAGACGAGTGCGAGGATCGAGCACCTGGAACAGAGTATTAATAATAATAATAAAAATAATAATAATAAGATTATACTTTACTGTGCAATCAATTACAATAACAGGTAGGAATTGAATGCAGCACAAACCGAACTAAATTTTAACGATTAATGAATTGTATGTAGAAAAAGAACAAACGAGATTCTTTTGAAATTATAAGGTTCCTCCTTCCCAACAATAGGACTCGCTGCGCGTCAAATATATGCTACGCATAGGCTATCACTACATGAAACAAGTGTCCACTCTATATTCCAGGAAAAGAGCTTCAGATCAACATCAGGAAAGTACATCAATTACATGGTGCATTCGAAACGACAATTCACAAGGCAGCTTTTCCTCCCCGTTCTATCAGCCTACTCCAGTCCTCTTACCCCCCCCCCCTTGACGAACCACTCGCTGACAGGGCACGCGCACTTTCTCTTCTCTCTCACCCCACTTCATCTATCCTCCAGAGTCTAGAGGGGAAGAAGCCGCAGCCGTCCCATTTTAAGAAACCAACCCAGCACGCACGAAACGAAACCCCTTTCTCCATCTCTCTCTCTCTCTCTCTCTCTCTTCCCTTTCTTTCGCATACATGAGCGCCTCATTCGTCATGCGAGACTAGAGAAACCCACTGCCACACATACACACGCAAAAAAGGAGAAAAAACGCCAATCAATCTCTAATACGCCCGGTCCACAATGCGAATGAAGCAAGGAGGGCAAAAACAGGGCAAGAGCGAGAGACGAAATGGAATTGGCTCTCTTCTCTTAGTCAAAAAGCAGAGTATCGCGATCTATTTCGTAGTTTCAAAGTCAACTCGGAGCAGCTAGTTCGACCAGGAGAGCGAAGAGAAGGACCGGTGAAACGCGAAATGTCTCGGACATAACTTCAGCGTGCACATGGAACACTATTTGATCGTCCAGTCAAAGATGTCAGTAGCCAAGAAAGTCATGTAAACAAGTTAACATCCTGGTGAAACTTCAAATCTCTTGAGCAAGTTCTCGTATTCACTAGTTAGAGGTCTCCGTTCCTTCATGCCATCTATCCATACCAGCACCCAAGAGATCCATGTGAACAAGTTGACACCCCAGTGAAGCGTCAAATCCCTTGGACAACATCTCTTAGTTAGAGGGGCTCCATGTAATCTTCAAGCTTCTCAATAAATCCAACGACCGGTGCTCGTGCAATCATTCCTCCCCCTATCACCAGATTGGCTTCGCCCCATTCCATCAGGGTGATTGGTTGTCGCGGCTTAGACGAGCGTTTGGTGCTATAAAAAAGCGGGCATGATTCAACCAACTCCCGGGAGCAAATTGGAATGGAGAGAGAGAGAGAGAGAGAGCGAGAGAGAGAGAGAGCGGGCGTCTCGCAGCCTCCAAACCTTGGTCCTGCAGCAGCACCTAATCTCCCATCCATCAATTCCAATGGAATTCTCTCTGTCAAGGGACACCGATGCCCTCCTAAATACACGTACCTACTGCCTCTCTCCCTTCTCCCAATTTCGCTTCTTCTTTCTTTCACTAGAAAACCACCACTAGAGTCAGCGACATATAGAAAAAGCGCACATTCAGCTACAGATGGGATGGTAGGAAAAGTCAGAGATGGGCAGAAAAGGGGGAGGGAAATGGATAGAGAGAGAGATGCATGATCTGCTGCTCCCTGTTTGTGTGTGTGCACTTTTCTAGATATCCCACATCAATACATCGATGGGCAAAGATAGCCTAGGGGGATATGGAATCTATACCTCTTCAATTGTGATTCAGTATCAAAATAATTTAGTCACAAGCCCCACACCTATTTTCCTTTTTTTTAAATGTAATGCGCGAACGAGATAAGTAAATCTGAAAATTTGAAGATCTGAAAATCTTGGTGACAGTTGATAAATTATAATGATCTCCTGCAAACTTTATAGCGACACTCGGTGATAAACGATAATGATATCCCCCAAGAGAGAGTGAGAAGGAGTGGAACGACGCACATCAATCATTTCCCCTCTTGATACCATCTCTAGAAGAAACGATGAGGGATGTGTGTGTGTGTGTGTGTGTGTGTGTGTGTGAGAGAGAGAGAGAGATCGGACCAGCGCGCCCCATTATGCGCTATTTTTCGGTCGAAAATGGGGTGGATCGAATGGGCTGGTGGTAGGGTAGGAACAGGGGGAAGAGAGAGAGAGAGAGAGAGAGAGAGAGAGAGGCCCTCTATGAATCTCTGAATCGGTCACACCCCACACGCCCTCGGGACAGAAAGATGAAGGATGGTAGTGGGGAGGGAGGAGGTGGGTGAAAATGAAATATGAAGGAGGAGTTTTGGTTTGAGGGAGGATGCTCTGGCGTTTGCAAGGCTATCTCACACAGAAAATGGGAGGGTGACAAAACGGCAACGGCCAAAACGGCAACGGGCTATAACTCGGTTATTAGTGATCCGATCGATATGGGAATAGTACCATTGTACTCCTACCGTACCCCACTACAGTATCCACATATGGGTTCGGTGTGTCAGACAGCGGGTCAGATTCATGATTTGTGCCGTAAACATCCGTGGGCGCCACAGTAAGGCTACCGTATAAAACTACAGTAACCACAGATGAGTTCGGTGTGTCAGACTTTAGGTCAGAGTCATGATTCAAAAGTTTACGGCACAAATCATGAATCTGACCCGCTGTCTGACACACCGAACCCATATGTGGATACTGTAGTGGGGTACGGTAGGAGTACAATGATACTACTCCCGTATCGATCGGATCACTAATAACCGAGTTATAGCCCGTTGCCGTTTTGGCCGTTGCCGTTTCCGTTTTGGCCGTTGCCGTTTTGGCCGTTGCCGTTTCCGCCGTTGCCGTTTTGGCCGTTGCCGTTTTGTCACCCTCCCCAGAAAATGACTGACAATGAGCTTTGCGAAACTATGCGACATAGTTTTTTTCTCTAATTTGCCGTTTGTTTGTCAGAAGACTAACTATTATTGCTCCCCTTCTAGTCGCCTCAGTATATATCACGAAAAATATATTATTATTATTATTATATATAGCCTATCGAATTCAACACTTTACAACCTCACAAGCCCTCTCATCCCTATTGCATGGCGACTTCACCCATCCTATCCCCCTCTACAATCTACTCCAGCTACGCCCACAATCCCTATATAGAAAAGCGCGACGAGCGCGGTGGCGCCAAGGGTGGTCTATACTTTCCCCATATATATTCTTCAATCCCCCCATTCCAATCGCATATTATACCGCCAAACTCAGTGGAACCACCGAAAATCATCAACGTGGAGAGAAAGAGGGAGGAAAGTGCGGGTCACACGCGATCGTAAATCATACTATGCATCGCCAATTTCCGCAGCGGTCTATAGATACACTCCACAACCATTACTCATCTCAGCCCTTGCGAGTCGAGAGAAATGAGTGGGCCCACCAGGATATCACGCTATAGGTAATTGAGTTACTTAAGTTGACTAGCGTCAATTTGTCAGAAAAAAACGGGATGTAAAAACGAAATTGGAATCTTCCACTACCGAGAGTCGAGAAAGAAGTTAATGGACCCACACTAGGTTAGCCTATAGGTAAGTGCGGAGAAATCGCGAGTCAGAAAAACGAAATTGAATTCGAATTGGAATTCGCGAATCGCCCTTCATAGAATTCACGTAATCGTGCGGTAATCCGATTGCGCACAAGGACACTCACACACGCGCTAATACTACGCCAACAATCGAGAAAACCCACAACACATTTACATTTATGCAATTTCTGAATAATGCATTGCATCAGCAAATAAAAACTAACTATAACTTGATCATGAAACGCAAAAAGTCTGTCAAGCAGGATAGATTCTGTTGAAGAGCTTTGGGGACGATTGCGCACTAGGACACTCACAAACTAATACTACGCCAACAACTGGGGCGAAACCCACAACACATTTCAATTCCTGCTTATTTACGGGACATATTAGATCGGCAACTGAAAACTAGCAATATGTTGGTCATGAAACGCACATCTGCCAAGTTCGACATTTAAGTGCATTGGGATGGGACGGGTGGGTACAAAAAATGCGATCCGCAGTTCTCAAAAGGTCGACAGGACATGGTTGGCGAACAGATGCTTTTGGCGCCGCATTAGGGCAGTGAGAGGACAATTATCAACATTAGGGAGCACCATAAAACATGCGCGCCGCGACCAAAGGACAACATGTGTTCAGCATGTGCGTGCATGCATGGACGAATGAACACCGGGGAACCAATGGAAAGAGAGAGAGAGGGAGAGAGAGAGAGAGAGAGAGAGAGAGAGAGAGAGAGAGAAACGGGGGAAGGAAGGCAGGAAGCAATTAACCGGGCCGGGGCGGAGAGAGAGGTGGAGAGAATGAGAAAGCTGCGGGGCAGTGAATCGGGGCAGAAAACGGAAGCATTTAGTGGCGGGTGGTTCCCAAATGCGGCGGGTTCCAAGGAATCGCTAGGGGAAGGTGGCGTGAGGATTTCAATGTGAACACAGTAAACAACTCGATATCGAAACTAATCGATAATCACGCTTCACGCCAAAATATCTTCGTCAAAGGACAAACTCCAACAGTTGGAGGGGAGGGGGAGGGGGATTTGTTCCTATACCAAGGCTGGAACACGTCCCGTTTGCTATCCGTGTGCACTACCTATCGCCCCCGCAGATCCGGACCAATCCCATTTCGACTCATTCCCGACCACTCCTAATTGGCCAATATCAATATCCTCCCCTCATTTCCCCTAGGTCTGCAGACAGGGCAAAACATCGTAAACCGAGCGTGTGCGATAGTGGGAGGGGAGGGGCTAGTGAGGGTTACTATACGAACCTGAAATCTACACGGTACGCCTTTACTTCTATATTTATATGACACATGCTATACTATTTTGAATTAAGATTTGACATTTTTATCCTGACATCAAGGTAAAAGGCCTGCAGGAGGTATCATTCGGGAGCAGAGGTGGTCAGGATCTTCGAACTCGAGGCAACTGTGTTAAGTAAGATAATAATTATTAGTACTAATATTATCGCTAGGCATACTAATCAATCGATATTGCCCTTATTACCGCCGGAGCACACCTCCCCTACACACTACCGACTGCCTGCGCGTATGAATGTGTCATCATTCCTATGATGGATTGGTTTCCTTCCCGCGCCGGGGCCAGCGTAGGGAAAGGGAAAGAGTCGAATGCAAGTGAAGAGTGCGATGATTGTGTACCAGATCAATACATAAATTCAATTATAAAACAAAATGCACAGTGTTTATCTCTTATAATAAAGTATTGGAATAGATTTAAAAGAAAAAGCTCGATAAATCTTCGCACCAAGTTCCGATTGAACATACGCTATGGCTGAAGCGCCAAACCATAGATGGGGAGCTAAAATCCAACTTTTTTGCAGGGGGTCGTCCATTCACCATATGGCCCCGCAGGCGGTCGTCATATGACCCCCTTTTTGAGGTGTTTACCAGTAAAAAAGCGATTTTTTTTGGGATTTTGCTTGCAGGAGGTAGACATACCCCCGGCAGGGGGTCGTCAAGGTACCCTGCGCCCACCTATGCGCCAAACACCCAGTCGCCCGCTTCCCGTCTGAACGCACATTGCACTAATTGGGGGGGGGTGACATTTGAGCAACCGACATTTGAGCAACCGACACTTGAGCAACCGACATTTGAGCAACGAGCCGTAGGAGGAGCTCTAGTAATAACAATGCGACAGCAAGAAACTTCATATAGCGCTCAGTGGTGCTCATGAGTCCCGAAATTCGGCAGCGCGGGTTGTCCGCGGGGGGGGGGGGGGGCGATAGTACAGGCAGCGGGGACATCAGTCATCACATTATCTTATCTATCGAAAACAGTGTTACTTTCACCCTTTTCACCCCATAGCGCTATCAATCGATACCGTAACCATATTAGTTCTATGATCAATTCCATACTTCTAGTGCAGTTATGTCCAATCAACAACCATCGATACCGTGCCCAAGCTACCGTAACCCTATCCGCTATGCGGTTAACAGAAATGACAAGTCCTACCGTAGTTGTGTCCAATCAATCGATACCGTACCTGTTCTACCGTAGCCCTGTCGGCTCTGTCCTTGACTCGCTTCTTCTTCCTCTCCTCATCCACTTCCGCCGTGCGCAGGGCGCTGTCTGCAGAGATTATATTGAGATGTTTTGTGGTTTTAATCATTTTAATCATGTAAAAATTATTTCGAAGAGTTACAAATTCTGTCGGCTAACAAGAAGACATGAAATATTATGCACAAGCGCTTTGAAAAGTAAGTTAGTCAAAATTATAAAAGATGAGATCGAAGATCAGCCTAAAGAAATGGCGATCAATGACCAGCTAAAACAGCCACGTTCGGCTCTAATTGAAATCAAGATATATAATTTCTCGATTCGCATAATATTCAAAAGCCAGAAGCCCTGTATCAAATAATCGAAATTTATGCCCCACAGCCCTGTTGTTGATCGCCTCGATTACGCGCTACTGTGCATATCCTATCGCTGAAACTCCAAACAGCACGGTTTTAATATGGAGATTTAGATCACGAGTTAAATAGGTCATAAGCAATACATTTAATTCATCACATACAACATCCGCATTTCGGGATGCCTACTAACAAAGCACCAGTCAAGGAAGATACCGTAGTGCAAAGATCAAAGATCATCACTCACGAGCATGGGCGGCGTGTCTTGCCTGGCTGTTCGGTCCCACTCCTCCTCCTCCGCCTAGACCGTTTCTCATCGCGGCCAGACGCTTGGTGAAGTCTGCAATAGAGATGGATCATATTATGGATGCCGGTTCGACATTATTGATAAATATTTTAATTATTAATCACTCGAATTATTTGTATTACCGATCTTACATCCAAATAGCCGAAGGAATAGCACATTTGCATCCTTAGATCACATGTCTGGTTCACATTTCACGCCCCTCTCATTTTATGCCGACTCTGCCGGAGTTGATGTGACTAGCGTTACCCCTCCAGATTAAATTTCCTGTACTATCTATCCGTTGCAATGCTATAGTAGGGCATTTTCTATATTATCCTGAATTAACCTACTGATGCTTTACATAGTTTATTATAGTAATTAAATAGCAGCACAACTTCGGTTGCAAGAGAGAAGTGCATGATAAATACAATCCCAAAATCTCAATTCACTATGATTATCACGTCGAAATTAATTCTTACAAACCATCTGGTTGACTCTCGTTTCACCTAGCCATGCATGCTAGGGGATTTGATTAAATGAAGATTCGTTCATATATCAATAATAGTTTTTTTTTGCTTATTCGATCAATAATCATATGGTATTCTACCGTATCCTCTCTACTCACCACCAGTGGCATCTCCAAACTCCTCGAGTATCATGCCCTCGTCCTCCTCCTCCTCCTCCTCCTCCTCCGCACCACCGTACTCCTCCTCCTCCTCAGAAGGCGCGTCCTGCAATCAATCGATAATTAGATGTATGCGCCCATCGCAGGGTATCAACAATGATTATTTCAACCGCCACCAAAAACAATAGGAAAGAATCGGAAAAAACTGCGGTTACACGTTGCAGATTAAAAGAGCTAACAATGCATGATGGGTGCGTCTTTCATCACGATCACAAGCAAATACCATAGATGGGCAGCTAAAATTCAATTTTTGTGCAGACCCGATCACAATTTGGCCCTGCAGGCGGTCGTCATATGTCAAGGCACCCTGTGCCCACCTATGGCAAATACTACGTGGTGCGATACCAATAAATTAAGGTAGCTTCTTCCGTACGAACTTCCCCATGTAACCATGCTTTACCATCGAATGCACTCGTTCAATCCTCTGAAGTCCTCCCCGCGGTTGCAGGTTCAGAAAGATAACAAACCCAACAGATATGTGTTTCATCACGCTATCAACTACACACTCCTATGCTGGATTCCGATCGTTTCGCCTTAAACAGCTCGCAATACCCTAAACAGAACAGAACAGGAACACATCGCTCACCACTAGACTAAACTATCTTTTTACCATACCACCCCGATTCCTCTTTACAAATTTAATAAGTGAACAAATCATGGAGATACATGTTTCATCATGTCCTCAACTACACACTCCTCAACCGAATTCAACTCGTCTGTCCCCTGGTATCCTACAATCTCCATACCTCGAATCGCACCTCCTTCTTCTCCTCCTTCTGCTCCCTCATCTCCTCATCCTCTCCCTTCTCTGCTTCTCTCAGCAGCATCGATGCCAGTCCGCCGGCCACGTTCCCTGCCAGAGCCGACTCCATCGCGAGGTCCATTAGACACTGTAAGCAAAATGATTGAGATTGCGATAGATTAGGTTTTAATCTACCAAATCGAGAAGAAACAGTGAGCGAATATCCGTAACAAGATAATAAAAAAGAGAATCGCACACGTACGGAAAGGCGGAAAGGCGTACGGAAAGGCGGAAAGGCGGAAAGGAAAGGCGAAAGGCGTACGGAAAGACAGACAAACGTTTTCAGATAAATTTTTTTTCGTTATCAGATCTTTAAAAATCGCAGAACAAAACAGACACCATCGCGAGGTCCATTACGGACTGTAACGAAAGTGATGGAGATTACGTCATCACTAGGTAACTATTAGCCAAATAGAATAGTGAGCAAATGATCGGAACGAATGAAATAGATTTATATTGCGTCATCACTAGCAAGTCAATATACCAAATCGCGCAGAGACAGTGAGGAATCCGTAAAAGGCATGGAGAGTACGGTAATACGAATTCAAAAAGGCGTCTAGCAATGATACAATGAATACCGCTCACGTAAGGAAATACATACAAACAGACAGACAGAGGTTTTCATATTATAGTCTTTACAATTCGACGAACAAAACAGATCAAGGCGGGAATTGAATACGATTTGGCTCTCCCCAATCAATCAATCGTTCAATTTCACCTTGCAAACGACGTGCCATAAAACGTTCATTCCCGAACAAGAACTTGCGCTTGTGAATGAAATGGATTTACAAAAAGGGATCGAGAAATCGATAGTCGCGATAGAAATTAACAAAACACAACTGAAAACACTCGAATCGCGGCTGGAAAAAAAGCAAGAAAGGCTCAGTGAAAGGGGAAACGGAGCCCGAATCGTTAATTCCCTTCAGTCAGATGATGCCTTTTCTCTCTCTCTATTCTCCTCTTTGTTCTCTCCTCTCCCCTGATCCCTATCCCAAACAGCGTGCGCTCATTATGCATTCTGGGCAAGAAGAAGCTCATCTTCGCCGCAGTTCTAACACTCCTAAGTCGACTACCGTACCCCGACCCGCCTCTCGCAGGGCAATCGCGGCGGGAGTCCCGCTCACTCGCGTTCTTTATCGCTCCCTCACCCTTTCTCGACGATGAAAAGGTGTCGCGGCGGTGCCAGAGCGAGAGATTGCAGTGTTAGGAAGACGGCGCGAGAAAAGGGAATGAAAAGTGTTGAGAATATGGCTTGCGAGAGAGAGTAGAGAGAGTTTGGCATCACTCCTTCTCACATTTCATCCCCGCTTTCTCACTATCTCTCTCCCAGTTTCGTCCCACTTTCTCGCGGCGCGCCCCCTGTCGAATCCTCGTTTCACTGCGGGGAGAAAACCCCCGGCCGCAGTCACGTGTGTTTACCCTTATCATTCCTTCCCCTCACCTTTGCAGTACCATTACAATTTTAAAATTATACTTTTATGAAAAGGACTATGCTCTTTTTTCCATAACACGGCGTGTCTCTCGCTTTGCCATGCTCTCTCGCAGCCGTATCTGTTGTTTAGGAGCGGATCGTATTATTTTGGGCGAGTGTTTGTGAATTTCTAGTATGCCCCGTAAGATCAAGACGGAGGAGCCGGACCATGTGCACGACCAGCAAATGGATAACGACGACGATGACGCCATCATTATCGATCCGAAAGTGAGAGACTGATCGTCATACCCATCTCACCCCTCCCTGATAAGCCTCCACTCCTATTACAAAGATCGCAGCCAATCACTGCATCGTCACGTTGTTTTTTACTGCAAGCGAAGCCATGCATTTTCGTCCAATAGGAAATAACATTATTTTGCAGCTAAAACTCAGAAACACCAACAAAATTTTTCACATCTGTATAACAAGTTAGGAAAATGGTCAGATAGTATTCTTACTAATTTGAAACACCTGCACATTTTAAGATTTGTTTCGAGTATTGCAACTTCTGGGATAAGAAAATACCGGACCGGAATTTCTGGCTAACGAAACCCTATCCCAGGAGCTTGTATCATTGTGCTGGGTTTAAAAGTGTCTAGTAAGCAGATTGAAACCACGAATCTCCAGGGTTCAATTATACTACTGGATCTTATGCTATCATACGTAACCCCCCAATAGTGTAAACAAATGAGGTTTGATCACCGCTAAATCAATAGTCCGCAATTAGCAACCACTAATTATTCTCCGTTTTAGCCCCAATCTTCCGAAAAATGCGTGATCTGCGGGGACAAGGCTACGGGAAAGCATTACGGCGCCCTATCCTGTGATGGTTGTAAAGGTGAGTTCCATAATATTCCAAGCCTCCAGAAAAGGGTCAGGGGGGAGAGCGTTCAAGTCTTGAGAGATGATGGATGTAAGAGCGTGTATGTTTGTTTTTTTTAAAATCAAGAACGATATTCATTGAAACGAAAAGCGATTCACAACTACATTGCTGGACATGGAAACGAGAATAGGGCTGGACAGTCCATCAACAACCTAGTTAAATCCATATAGGAGTTCTGTATACTTCATATGCTCAATATCTGATGGAATTAGCTGCTAGACGACATGTAGCCCCGCACAGATTAGTCCACTATCATGGAAATGTTGCTGATGTCAATGTGCTAATCATGCAGAATTACCAAATAATGTGCGTCAGAAACAGCATAGTGTCGGGGGAAAATAACCAAAAGTATTTCTTGGCACGGTGCCAGCTGAACGCTATTCTCTGTAGGTTTCTTCCGGCGAAGCGTTCGCAAGAGGCACCAGTACACGTGCCGATTTGGAGGGTCGTGCATTGTTGATATACGTACGTTTGCTTTTTTGTTTTCTTTTGTGGAACATGAGATATGTTATATACTGTACAGTTTTCTTTTACTTGTTTTCGAAGTGAACACAGAAAAACGACAGGGAGTGTAGGCGTGGGTCGCAGGCAGGGTTGGGAACGGTTTGTGCACACAAACAAATTTGATGGTATCGATGAAAATCATCGATTTAAAAAAAGTAAAAACACAACTTTTTGTGTCCTCGGACACGATAATACATAAAACACAAAATCCCCACACCACAAGGTCTGCAAGTATTTTATCAATAATTAGTGAGCAGCAATCAAATCCAGACTGAGCAATGTGATTCTTCACCAACATTCTCGCATGGAGATTCTCTCACACTATCTCACTTCTGGCCCCTTTCTGGAATGTTAATTGGGTTTAGTGAATCAAATACCCGCATTGCGTGGGATGGTCCTCTCCGATTTCCGATCCCTTCTTCTCACTGCCTTATCGCTTCTCCCCTTCCCCGTCAGGTCACGATTTGTCACTAGGTCTCTAACTGTCTGTCTACCCATCCACCTAGAGCGATCACCAAAACACGAGCGTGCATGGAGAGAAGCCTACATTCTCATTTGTCACCTAATTTATTCGAAACGCACGTAGAGAAATGCATCGATCTGCACGCTACACTACTGTGCAGAAGAACAATTTTCAAAATTTTTTTTTGCAGTTTTTGACAATGCAATGGGCTGAATTCTAATTCAAACTAATTTTTTAATATTACAATAAGAATAAAATATTCAGACCACCGGAACACGTGTCGCCGCTGTCGCTACGAGATGTGCGTCAAGCGCGGCATGCGGACGGACTCGGTGCAGAACGAGCGAGATACTATCCAACAGGTGAAACACCGTTTCAGCCATCCTATTTATAATGCGAAGTTCCCAAACCCTAGTTCGATGTCGTTCGGATGATAATATTTATCCAACCAAATATCGCCCTAGGAGAATCACCCTAGGGCTTCAAGCCATTGACCACTCGAAATGATATTTGTCGTAAAAATGAGAAAAATAGCGAAAAACGAATTATTCCGAAACGCAATCGAAACACCTCGTTCTTTTACATTTCGACATTTCGAGTGGGACAACACCAGTGGATGCGCGTTTCATCCATCCCACTTCCAGCATGCATGTTGCACACAAATATTTTTTGCGTGGAAGTTGATTTCCACTCGTGCGTGGAAGTTGATTCCTCAAGTCTCTCCAAATCAGTGCGCAATCAAGGTTATTACACTGCTAAAATATACAAAAATGAAATGAAAAAATGGACTTCCGTTGCGCTCTATCGTCGTAAGAACATAAACTAACATTTTGTCATTTGGAACGCTCGTTTCATTGTATACTTATAATATTAACTCAGACGTCCGAGCGATCTCCCCCCTCAAACGGCGCCATTCAACTGTCCCTCTCCAACCCTCCCTCGACTTCCGGCGACACGCAACTCGACAGACTCATCACCGTGGAGGGGGAATTGAGGTAAGCATGTCAGCAAGCACGCGTCTCCAGACATAGGTCGAAATTATATGCTCGAAATGCCCAAAAAGGGAATATTGAAAATTTGGCATCAAATGCCAAAACATGAGTAGGCTCCGTAGTATTTGAGGCGCCTTTCGACTAATGCCACCTTTTATTTATCCATACTTATGCTCTAGTCGCCCATTTCGATACTTCGAGGAGCTACCACTTTTAGGTTTCTCCGGTCATCTGTAATCACAAAAACCAGCGACGCAGAGAGGAAAGAGGCAGCGACGAGGGACGTCACCGACAGGTATGCATCATACCGTATAATCGATTGAAAATATATCGATTCGAAAGACGAAAAGTTATTGTTCTTGTGACGGTATTGCGAGACTGTACCACCACGTAAACATCCATTCTGTACGACCAGTATCAGTATCTGCGTGAAGAAATCACCAACAATAGATACATACATTGTGATCATTTGAAGAAGCAATTTGTCTCTCGAATATTCCAAAATTGAATAATTACTGGAATTATTCGAGTGCGCATAGTTGGGTAGAATTCAGAAATATCCCGATCATCATTACAGCATGCATCAACAATTGATCCTGCTTTGTGAATGGGCCAAGAAAATCGAGATCTACAACGAGCTCTCTTCGAAAACACAGGTCAGTTGAAATCTGATGCACCGAATACTAATTGCACACACTCGTTGTGCTCCACTACATTATTCTGTGTCAAAATTAGAGTGAACCCCTAATTTATCTCTACTGAGAGTGGAAGCTCTCTTTTATACTTTCCTAGAAAGTTTCTGCGCTCAAAGCAACGGTGATCACTACATAGCTGCAATGATCAAATATTGTACACCGCGGGTGTCCCTGATAACTATCTACTAATGGTACATGGAAATATCTGTTAGAGAGGAAGATCAAAGATCTTATTCGTCGATTTTGCACTTTATTGGTAGTTGAACATCGGCGTGAATACACATAAATAAAATCAGTTTGTAGTTCGCGCTGGTCACCAACTACGCGGCGCAGCATATTGTGTTGTGCGCGGCCTTTCGCTCCACGCATCTCTCCGATTCACTCTGGCTGACAAATGACACTTGCCTGCCTAAGGACTCGCCCACCATACCCGACGTCAATAGAGTCACAGGAAAGATCATCAATACGGTACGATATATTAGCATTACGGTACTCGGACAATCGACAACTGCCGTTAAATAAAGAAAACTCTCGATCTCTATTGGTCAAATACTTGGCCCACGTCCGCATTGTGTGGAAAATATCTCGAACATAATAGTATTACGATACACAGGAGAAAATCAATAATGGAAAAAAAATATTGATTTTTTTAGATCACCGCATCGATGCGCAAATTGGGCATTCGCAGCTACGAGTACATCGCGTTGAAAGGCATAGCCTTCTTTGATCCACGTATGCCACTAAATCTCAGAAAATCAATCAATAATTCCTTATTTACTTTACAATATCCTCGGGACGTCGCTAAATCAATAATAAGTAAATCGATGTTGACCTATTTGCTCTACCATAGCCTTCGTATGACGCTAAACCAATCAATAAACAAAAAAACCCTCCTTCTGCAGTAGCCTGCATCAACTCATCTCAAGACGAAATCGATCGGGTCGAGGACATTCGAGTTCAGGTATGGAAATCTACCAACAAATCGATCTAGGTCTCTCCCCAACGAAGAAGAGCAAAGAGTGCAACCAAGATGTACCTAGGCCGTGTATAAGGGATCGGCGTAGAACTTGCCAACTGAACGACGATTAGGAACCCAAGAAAATAAGAAGCCTAAACCTAAAACCCAAGAAAAAAGGGGCTCTAAAACCTCCCTTCTGTGCGGCATCTAATCTGCTCCATTGCAGCTAATCCAGTGTCTCGAGTCTCGTATCTCATCCGAGTCTCTCTCCTCCACCTCCACCTCTATTCGTCTCTCCCAACTACTCCTCCTTCTCCCCGCAGCCACCTCTGTGTCCCGCGACCTCATCGAGGACGTCCATCTGTGCAAGATATTCGGCCTGGCCGACATCGACCTGTTCATGAGCAACCTGCTCATACCCTCGACGGAAGATTGCATGCCCATGCTGCCTAGCGTACTCTAGGCGGATTACGGTACTCTGTATACCTACCGTATTCTTCGTACAGTAATCTAGTAGCATATTTACTGTCCACCCACAGCTAGTTGGCTACCACAGTACATTAGTAGGGCGTATAGCCGCACAATGTTACCCGCGCTCTAGTAAAAAGCTAATTGTTAGTCAAGAATAGTCGTTCCTCCTTATTTGTCCCTAGTAAGCCTGTAGGAGAAACTTACCCGAAATTATAGTTACCGAGAATATTATTACGATTATAATTAGCATTGACCTTATTTTGTTGTTACATTCCACACCCTCAATTGCAACTACTGCAGTTTTTTTGTCGCGACCTCAGCTCACTATTATCTAGCAGACAAACACTAAATCACCCTACGGTTACTAAGAATTTATAGCCATTTCTCACCAGTTTCTCAATCATCAAATAC
The DNA here is from genome assembly GCA_036245785.1 of Pristionchus fissidentatus. Classification (NCBI taxonomy): domain Eukaryota; kingdom Metazoa; phylum Nematoda; class Chromadorea; order Rhabditida; family Neodiplogasteridae; genus Pristionchus; species Pristionchus fissidentatus. The sequence goes on along the minus strand of BTSY01000005.1, from coordinate 32,428,645 downwards.
AAAAACAGAACAATCTGGCGCTCCACCGGTTAGTGCGCGAACAAAATCGTTAGTATGATCAAGTACGGTAGCACGGACCTTGGTTACTGTAGGTAACCAAATAGTGATTAGCAACACAACACAACACACTCCGCCCGCGTTCCTTTCAACTGTTCTTCATTCATACAGTTACTTTGTGATAAACCGTCTATACAACTGGAGCCAAAATCAACAAACAGAGTCAGAGATATTGAAACAAAAAGAAAACAATGAGCCTACTCTATCAACACTAGGTATACGGTAGTTGCATGGGGATACTGTATCACCCTGGATTGATCAATATTTGAGGGAGTTATTGTAGACGGGCGAGTCGGGTTTGTTCTTCTCAAGAAGCTTGGCGTGCCTCCACGCGTCCAGATTCTTCTTGTTCTCCACGTAGTTGTCGTCCAGGAACTGCAATATATTTATTTTATTAAAGATATGAAATTTAAAAAATATATATATATTAAATGTTACAACAGTGAAATGGAAGAGCAGTCAATTGTGTCGAGAGCTACCATACTTCCCCAACTACTACAGTACTAGCAAGCAGGTTCTGCTCTGAAAGCCAACCGTACCCTGGGCGGCGTGACGTCATCGATGCCGACCTTCTCCAGTCGCTCTCTCACAAGCTCCGCCTGCACCTCCTTCGGGTCGCGGAACTGATCGAGGTAACTGCAAGCGTATATTGATCAATTTGCACGACCATCCTTCCGATTGCACGGCATAGTGTTCCTACATTATACTCCAACAGTGCAACTGGAAATCTCCAGATAACCAAATATTCCTTTCGAGGCAAGATAAGTTAGATTCGCGCTATCAATAATCAACTATCATATTCCTTATTTTGGACTATTTTCGTTAAAATCACTGCGACACATCCCGTACTCCTCTACTAGTAGGCATATTCTTTCAAGAACGCTATATTTCAGGCAGAAGCTGCATTTTTCCATGCGTTTTGCATGCGGCGCCAGTGTTTCTCACGTTAACTAAATTCGGAAAAGCGAGGGGTCAGAATTTCGAAATCAAAAAAAATTAGGGAACCATGAGAATCACAGCGCGGCCCACTCACAGGTCGAATGGCATCGGCTTGAGCGGGTGCTCCTTCTGCGCCCGCTTGCTGCGCTCGCGCCACTCGTACTCGAAGATGGGCGACTGCAGGCTCTGCGCGTGCAGCGCCTCCTAAAACGGGGGTTAATTTATCAATTAACGATTTTCCTTAATAAATTAAAAATTAATTAGTTTAATTAATAAATTACGAATGGACCATTTTAATTGATTAATTACTAATCAATCACGTTAGTTAATCGCTCAAGTTCGCGCACAAACACGGTTCTACTTTCAACTACCTGCCTGAAGAATGCACAGATGCACCAAGTAACCGACCGATTAATAAAAAAGTGGCACTACTGCTGAAGCCCGGAATCATCAAAAAAGGAATCTAAGAACAATGAACAATGCCATTTTGAATGCTCGTTTCAAGAGCGGATCGGCTATTTATTGGCCTGTTCCGGGCTTCAGCAGTAGTGCCAAAAAAAGTCAATCAACAATCTCCGCTCACTCGCTACCGTACCTTGACGGACACGTCGTAGGCGACGTTGGAGAAGAGGAGGGCGGAGGGCGTGAGCGTCGCCTCGTGCTGCTTGTAGAACTGCGCAGTGGAGAAGAGGCGGCCGGCCAGTCCATCACTGAAATAAGCATGTTATAATCGCTGGATTAGATAAGAGGCACAATTTTGCGGAGGTTAGAGAATGACAGAGCAGTATAAAGAGACATTTACAAGTTTTCGAAAATAGAACAGGTCGCGGTCGGATGCAACTACTTCTCGCCATTGCATAACCACCGTTTCACATACTTACCCAGTAAAATCACTGCACCACCAGTACCCTGAGTCTACCCTCTCCCTTCACTTACCCAATCTGCGGCAGGTCAATCTTCTCCGAGTGTCGCAGCAGCAGGAACGCGAGTCGGTGGTAGCCCGTGCCGAGGAAGGGCAGCGCCTGCAGATAGTGGTGTTAGAAAACCTACTATACATCACGTGAAAATTCACCTATCCCGACAATATTTTCAGAGTATCCCGGACAGTACAACATTGAATCCAATCAAAATATTGACTTTTCCTAACAACAAGCTAGCTATTCAATATTTTCGGGTCGTGCTCTCATAAACCAAGCCGCGTCTAGGCGTTGCATTTAAATAGACCTTTGATCCATGAAATCTACGGTGTGTTCTCGTACGAGCGTCATTATCTCCATCCGTCAATTATTGGCATAGTTCGAAAGGTACGAAAAAAACGACGAAGCCAACCCGCATTTTGAGGATTTTTGGTGAAAAATATGAAAACACAACCCGCATTTTTGGATTTTCATGTCCATTTTTGGCAAACCCAACCCGCATTTTCGGGTTTTCATGCACATTTTTGACGAAACTAACCCGCGTTTTCGGTTTGCCGCAACGCACCCTTTCGACCTATGATTATTGGATTATGTCCCCCAAACACATTGAGAATGGCAACGAGTGGAAGCGCAACACTGACAGGTTGAACCCAGAGTGAAATCCGCACCCACCTGCATCCACTTCGCCTTCTCCTCGCCCTCGCTGACCGCCGCGCCGTCGGGGATGTTGGCGACGAGCCAGTGCAGAATCTGGGCAAAATTGCCATGATAGTCATCAATTTGTGTAAATTAAATTATGATACAGCAATGTGTAGGGGTGAACTTTATAAAATTTCGAAACGATCGAACCTTTTCGAATATAAGTGAATATAATAGAATAAAATTGAAGACCAATGTAATCATTTTTTTGATTTTCACAGCGTTTTCTAGTTCCACAGAGTGTATAAATAAATATATTTACCTCTCCCGGCTGCTCGCTGGCGTTGCCGTCTAGATTGACGGCGACGATGGTGTTGAAGCCTCCAGCGCCCACTGACTCGACCGTGATCTGAATGGGACGACTACTTCGAGCGAAGATGCATATGTTTGCGCTGGTTTTCAGTCCCCGCTTAAAAGTACAGTGTTTGTACTTCCTGACAAATCCGTAGTAACAAACACATTATATTTATAAGACTCGCCTCGGGAGCGGCCTTAGTGTCGCCTGCCCATAGTACGTTGCCCGTGTGCACGCCGTTGTCGCCGAACGACGCCTACAAGAGAATATGTAACGTCTTCATATATGCAAGGCAGTCTCAACAACCCCAATCTCGTAGAGCACGCAAATCAAGTTTTATCCATATATATATATATTTCTTTTTAAAAGAAGACCTGGAAGTTCTGCGTGCGATCAAAGTAGACGTTGTCGTTGAAGAGGTGCTCGAAGACGCCAAAGTGAGCGATGATTCGGTGGTCCGCCTCGCCCACTCGATCCATGTCGATGCGCACTGAGTATTTGCTTATTATTTATATATTTTTATGTTATACACCTGTAGAAACCAAAAAAAAACAAACAATATTAACAAGGCAGTGGAAAACTATGAAACGAAGAATAAGCAGAACCAACGTTTCTTTGTCCTGGAAAGCTTCTCAAGCTGCGGATCGGAAGAGGTCTTCGGAACTCGCTTCTCGTCTTTCTTCGCGAATCCGATGTTCGTCGGCTCGACTTTGCCTTACAATAAATGCATTTAAAAAAGTGCGGCCAAATACGAGCTATTTCATAACAGACGTGATAAATAATAAGGAGAAAATTGAAGGAATAACCTCTTTGCAGGTACTCGGCGAGACTCTCTCCATACAACGTAGGATCGATAAGATGCAACTGCGGAATTAGATCGGGCTTGTCAATTCTCGCTTTGTACCATTTATCTTGCTCGTAGAATCTGCGAAAATGTATGAAAGTCAAGACAAGGGCAATCGGCATAGAATCCCCTGCCACTAAATTAAATAAGATTTTCCACTTCAAAACCGGTAGTAGAACACACCTATTCGGGTAGAAAGCGGTGGTTCCGGCCCACGAGAGCACTCGTGGTCTGCGAGGTCGATTGATCTTCGGCAGTTTCGGACCACGATATTTCCGCGAAACGAGACGAGCATACTGAGCGGCGCTCATCTAGAAAGACAAGTTTGGTGTGGTCGGAGTATGTGGCACCAAAAATGATGAGTGGGCGGACAGTAGCGACAAGAAATAGCCAAAAATAGTGGAATAACAAAAAGTTCTTTCAGGGGACGTTTACTGTAAGAAAATATTTCAAACTGATACCTTTTACCATGAACTAATTTTATTTCAAAATCTTGCTCATATGACCAGTATTCAATTGTTTCCTTGATTATCTCGATATTAGCGGAAATAATGATATTTAAGACAGGCTAGAAACTAAAAACATTCTGATTTACAATTTTTTAATAGCATGAAAATTAAGAAAGTGTGTTAGGAATACTGTTTGCGTGCGCGGAGTGCATTCAGTGGTTTCCCCGTTTCGCGGGTGATTTTAAATTTCAGTGAAGCTACGGAAATTCAATAATTTTCTCTTTAATTACTTTTTAATGATTTAATTAAATCTATTGCGCGTGTAATTATTTCCTTTCTATTGCAGCTAGCGATGGCAACTCAAGCTGCGGAGCGAATCAAGGTGTACGCTCGGATAAGGCCATCGAAAGAGAGCGTGGGGCACAGGGTCAGTGTCTATCCGTAATTACATCCGTCAAAGTGAGATATTTTAAGGTGCTGTCGATCCACGACTCCTCGATCACTGCCAAGCTGGACAGGGAGGAGAAAACCTTCCAGTTCGATGGAGTTTTCGGAGAGGACGCCGCTCAGGTTTGTCGCTTCATTAATTTCTCAGCGGATATTTGGAGGTGTCCTTTCTCCTTAATTCATTTGTTGCTATCATGGAATATATAATTTCATGTTACTTATTGATTCTCTAAAATATCATGTTTTCTCACGATCCAGAGAAAAATGGTATTTGTAATCAATTTGAATCAATCAATAAAATTGTAAACATTATCGAATGATGACAGGCCGAGGTGTTCGAGACGGCGGCGGCGCGCATCGTCACAGGCACACTGTCCGGCTTTAACGGAACCATATTCGCCTACGGACAGACGGGCTCGGGCAAGACGCACACCATGGTGAGAATGGCGGGGGGGCAAAAAAGACGGCGACACCACTGCTGATATGCCTAATGATATGTGAAATGAGCTAGCTTCACTCCAACACAGTCATCCCTTACCTGTCAACATCGTATGGAGTCATCGCAGTGCTTAAAAGTAACCGCTGCTTTTCAGATCTAGAGTTTAAAAAACGAATCCTGACCCCAGTGAAGCTCATCAGTCCCGAAATTCGGCAGCGCGGGGGGGGGTCGACCCCCCCCCCCCCCCGCAACCCCCACTCGTGCGGGGGGATCCATAGTACATGCACCGGGGACATCAGCCATCACAATATTTTCGATCAAATCTATCGAAAACAGTATTATTTCCACCTTTTTACCCTGCTCGGACCCCCCCGCGCGGGGGGGGGGTCGCCGAATTTAGGGACTATGAGCATCACTGCCTGACCTCTTCATTTCGCAGACTCTTTCGCTACTGAACGGTGAAGAAAGTGTATGAAATGAAGAGATTCGGACTCCTTTTGAAAAATCTGTATTCCAGATCGGCCCGTCGGGCAAAGTGGATTCGGACGCGGGCATCATCCCGCGCGGCTTGCAGCTACTCTTCCAGGAGCTGGAGAGAAAGGCCGAAGCGGTCAGTCTTGCTACCTCTTTATTTCCTTATTCCGCCAGAAAATGACGTCACCATTTTTCTCTCGAGAAATTCGGGAGGAAATATACTGCAAATTCGAATTTAAAACCCCAATGTTTGGAATTCCTTAATTTTCAGCTCCCCAATTTCATGTATTTCATATACCGAATTTAAAGACCTAGGTATAACCTACACCAATACACTAGACTTCTCCCCCCATATTAGCCTAAAGATATCTAAAGCACGTGCTCGCTGTTCATACATACTCCGCACCTTTCTCACCAAAAACCCCCTTCTCTACGCTCGACTTTTCGCAGCTTACGTCCGTCCTGTGCTCGAATCCTGTTCCGAACTATGGTCACCCCATGATAGAAAAACGTGCTTCGAAATCGAAAAAGTTCTCCGTAATTATTCTGAGCGAGTGCTTTATAAATGTGGTATCGAGTACCGATTGTATCCCGATAGGTTACAACTACTCAGTTTAGAGCCTCTAGAATATCGTCGAAATTTGATTGACCTTGCTTTCATATATAAAGTTGTACATAATGATGTAGACATTGGATTGCCCTTGTTTCTCTGTATAGCTCCTCCCCGTGCAAGACGTAACAATATGTTTCAATTGCGTAAGCACCGTTCCTCCTCTTCTTTTTTTCACCTTTTCCTTCCAAATCGTATTGTAAAAACTTGGAATAGTATCCCCCACAACATAGTTATCTCACAGAATCGAGACTTATTTATGATGAGATGCCGTGTTCATATTCCTATTGATTACTATCCGTATTATTAAAATAGCTTAATTTAAGAATTTAGATTTTTTTCTCACTTTGTCACCCTGTTGTGACATCGTACCTATCGTGTTCACTTACCCTTGCTCACATATTATATATATTTTCAATCAACGACTTTTGGCATGATAAATGATTGATTGATAATTTCAGAATCCGGGCCTGTTCAAGCACTCGATCACGGTCTCGTTCGTGGAGTTGTACAACGAGCACATCTACGACCTCATCGCGAACACGGACGAGAAGCTGAAGATTGGGTAATAATATTGCAAAAAATATAAAATGATACGAGCATTCCGAATGAAAATATGATAGTTCCTGTGTTTTTAAAAGCGTGATAAACAACGGAATTACACTCTTGACGCTTTGCTAATTTGCAGCCAGGATTCGGAGGGAGGTGTCATCGTCAAGGGAGCCACGGAGAACTTTGTCAAGGACATCAACGACGCAATGGAGGCGAGTATTCCATCATCATTACGTAATAGTGTTGTTAGATCGAATTATTCTATTCATGCATAGCAAGTGTTATTTCTGCGAATAACCTTTGTTTTTCGCGTATAGGGCCGATCGAACAACACAACTACGTAATATTGAAGCATCCGATCTATCATTGGATGAAATAATGATTTTTTGAAGAAGGAAACTCTGCGAAACACGAATTGTGGGTGTGTGTGTTGGGGGGGGGGGTGGTGAAGATTGCATATTGATGAAGTAATACTAGCCAATTGCAGGTGGTGATGCGCGGCTGGAACAACCGGGCGGTCGCCGAGACAGCAATGAACCGCGCCTCGTCGCGATCACACGCACTCCTCATGATCAAGGTAAATATTGAAAAAAAGATATGTTCATGAAATGGACTAACGATGTGTGCACTCTCTTTCTATACCTCGGTATGCATCTTGCATTGTCACGCTCCCACGCCCTTCTCATGATCAAGATAGATATTGGCTGGCATACGCAACACAGAGTTTCATCACCCCCTAAATAGGGACTCCTGCGTTTGAACGGTTTTGATGTGCAGGGTTTTCAAATCCGGGGCGGCCGAACAGTAAACAACAACAAAGGGGCGGAGACTGCTGTCTAGCGCTCTCTCGCTTGCACACGCTCTCTCGTGTTTACTAGTTTCTCTGCCGCTCTCCGCTCTCTTGCCCGCGAAAGTCCTCACGTGAAACGTTGTGCGCAACGACTATTAAATTTACAAATTCTATAGTAAATAAGACGTTCCGCTGCTAAAAAAAACAGAAATGATAGGCGTGAGAACATGACAGTGCAAGATAAACTCCGAGGTTAAAAAAAAAGTAAATTGTTATTGTACGTGACCATTTATCATCAAATGTATCAATTGCATTTATATATGATATATTTAAAATTTTGTATATTTATTTATAAATTTAATAAAAAAATGTTTCTGTAGATTCGCACCGAGGAGGTGACTGGGGAGATCTCTCACGCTCGCAGTGCCTTCCTCAATTTGGTCGACTTGGCTGGCAGCGAGCGAGTGTCGCAATCGAAGGTCGAGGGCGACCGCCTGAAGGAGACTGCGAACATCAATAAGGTATCTAGCGGGGGCGGAACGGCAAAGCGCCTGGTTGTTGTGTCCGGAGGAAATTGTGTACAGCCTCCCTAACGCACCTATTCGGACAGCACTGGGGGTGGGGCGTACAAATAATTCTGCATTTGAATTTGGGCATTGTCCTTGATGAAAATCACACGTTTGGGCTGATTTTTTCCTGGCCAGGTCAGGAGTTTTTTTTAAAAATCTAGTCGTACGGCAATGTATAACATAGACCTCTCTCACTTGCAGTCACTCCTCACTCTCAAACTCGTCATCCGTGGACTGTCCGAGAAGGCCGGATTCATCCAGTTCCGGTGTGCATTTTAATAATTAATTTTTGAAATATGTATGATAGATCCATTATTCCTTGAAACATGCTATCGTGATTGTTAATAGAATAGTTTTTTTTTAAAATTTTATTTTAATTTTAATATAATTATTTTTTGATTGCAGCAATTCTACGCTCACTCACATTCTGAAGGACTCGCTGGGAGGCAATGCGAGGACGGCGGTGATGATCAACGTACATCCCGACAAGATGTAAGCATTGCGTCATCAATACGTAATATGGAGTGTGGGGGTGGTTAACTGGCTTCATCCAGGTCATCGGTATAATAATGCTTGATTTTTATGTTTCAAATGGCACGTTACAAAAATGTGTTAGCTAAATCTACAAGGGTTGTATATGAATTGTATGTTGTCGCGCTGAAACCTTGCTGCGCCTGGCCCCATTCGAGTCGTCCGACATTTTATGTCATACAAATACTACTGCTCCTTCATTTGGATTGTATTGTGCCTGCTTCATTTAATCCAATTCCTTCATTTACTGTGTACAATCGCGCGATCATTGAAGTTGATATAATTTTTATTAAAAATATTGATTGACGCTAATTTGTGCTAAATAGAACTCAAGTAGACCCAATAATCAACGACAAAGTGCATATGCTTGCAGGTACTACTCAGAGACGCTCTCCACTCTCAACTTCTCTGCAGAAGTCAGAACCATCGAGAACAAGGTGAGACGCGGTTTCAGGTCTGGGTATATTCCTGGGGGAAAAGTTGACGAAGACTGCTCTATGGAAGATTTGGCGCTTCTGCTGCAAAAGATATGGACGCGCCTTTTCTTCTGTCTCCGAGGCCGTTAGTCCGCGGATAAAATAGAGCAATTTATACCGATTTGGTTAAAACTAAAAGAATATAAGCACATTTGAAGAAAAAAAATGAGAGGAAAGTTGAAAACAATGATAATTTATCATTACAAGGTGGCGGCGAACGAGGATCTGCGCGGCGAGTCGGTGGCCGCCTACCAGGCCGAGATCAAGCGACTGCAGGACGAGGTCGTTCGACTGACGGAGCAGGTAAATATACACGAGGTGTGAAACCGTGAATCTGCAGGTGGTATTAGTGTAATAAATACATCGTTATTTTTCATCTGTACGTCGCTGTTAAAATTGAGCATACGTGCAAACTTTGTATTTACAGTAGGAGACCGCGCTGTTGGGAAGCGGCGCTGTAGAGCTCACCAGACAACGAAATGTGGGGCCATTGAAACGTCGAAATATGGATACCGTGCTCAGCATGGCATGCTGCCACATTTCGTGCTCACTCGCTGTTTCGTGTTTCACCAGTCGCTGTTTAGGGTACTAGGTCTCAAACGCTGATTTTGTGCAAGCAAATACTTTTTCAAAAAAGGGGATAAAACGTAGCCATCCAGTCGGTTGTCATCCGACATAGTATCCTTGTTAACTGCTCCCTGGCTGTTTCGTGTTTCACCATGTCTCTTTATAGTGTTCGGCGGATGTGGCGGCGAAGGAGCGCGAGCTGCAGAAGTGGAAGGAGGCGGCGGTCTCGTTCGAGCGCAAGCTGGCAGTCGCTAAGAGGAACGCCCTCAACGCGGCAGCAGTCACGCGAAGAGAGGGACAGGGTGAGTGAGGAGGGAGGGGATACGGTAGGGAAGAGGGACAAATAGGGTTACGGTAACGAGGTCCGGTTAGGGGGATATGATAGACAGAATTGGGGCTACAGTAAAGAGATGTGCCGGTTATGGCGGAGATACGGTAGCCAGGATTAGTATTACGGTAATCAGATGTATCGATCGAGTCGTGAATTTCAGCCGCAGCGACGGCGCAGGAGGAGGAGATCTGGGAGCGCAGCATGGAAGCGGTGAGTGAGAGGGGAAAGAAACCTTTGTTTTAATTTTGCACAGGCTCAACTGGAGATGTAATAACTATATCTCTTGTGTTGTTTCTTCGGGAAAATTACCGATATTCAAATAGTTTCAATGTGTATTCTACAGGCGGCAGAGTCGGCGCGCAAGCTGCCCACCAGCAACATTCGCTCGCTGCAGCTGCGCGAGCTCACTGAGCAGCTGGACCTGGTGAGTACGGTAACTTCGCAGTATATGGGGGTTACGGTATCGCCATACTGCAGGACCCGTGCATTACGCCCTACGTAATGCCGAGTATGCGCCCTACGTAATTCTACAATAACAATTGTAAATTTATAATGTATTTATTGTTATTATTCGCTCACAGGCCGAGTTCGAGAAGTCGGAGGTGGTGGCGGCCCTCGAGACGGAGCGCAAGGCCAAGGCCGAGCTGCAGGAGCGCCTCAATCGGTCAGATTTTTAGCGAGAGAAAAAAAACAAATAAGAATTCTCCTCTCTACCCGATCACACATTAAAAAGTCTCTTGAGCTTCTTCTACTGCTCCTCGGTGATTGTACGTTTTCGGAACTGCCGTTTAGGAACCGTCAAAATATTTTCCACTGGAAAATTTCCAGGACTTGTTTGGAAAATTTTTTGCTTCAGAACACTAAAAAATCTATTTTTGAGTTCCTAAACGGCGGTTCCAAAGGCGCCCTTATTATCTCCGTAAAATTCTCGTCTTCAGGTACTTGTCGGGCATGTGCAGCCCTCGCAGAGGAGGAGGGCCTGCCAGAACCGAGTCGGTCTCGTCCCAGGAGGACATGCAAAGTGGTGAGTGTGGGGAGGGTATATGGGGTTCAGAACCTCGTGAAAGGGGTCAGACGTGGATTCGAAAACCTACAGAAAGGGGTCAGCAAGACTGTATGCGAATTTGGGTTTCTTGCCTACACCAAAACCTTTTTCGGAGGATTGAAAATAACTAGAAGATGGCGGGGGAAGAGTAGTGTGATTTTGTGGAATCGAATATATTTGTTTCGTTTTCAGCGTCTTCGTCGTCGGCGATGAACGTGAGTCAGATGACGCCGGCTCAGAAGAAGGAGAGGCGGGCGACGAGATTCACGTCCGCCAAGTATGTGATATGCGCGTGATGAAACACGCGTATCGTGGGCGCGTGCCACACCTCAATAGTGACTGGAACTGTATAGAAGCTGAGGTGTATTAATTGAAAATGGAAAAAAAGAGGCCGCGATGTTGTTGAAATTTGTTTAACATATTTCGGCAGTTGTCTGGTTCCAGCTCGTTTTTAAGGTCTGTCGAGGCTAAGGATTGTTGGGAACATACATAATTTAATTTTTCTGGTGCACATGAAACCTGAATCGCAAATGTTCTGCGCCAAATTGAGACGTTTGTTTTTATTGGGCCGATTGGGCTTGCGACATTTTGCATGAAACAAAACATGTTGTGTTCAGAGTTGAGAAGGGGACCGGTGTTTTGAGAACATCAATATATCGGATTTTTAACGAATGGGATATATTAACTTATGTGTTCAGCCATCGCCAGAGCACCTTCTTCCGTCCGGTACTCGATATTGGAGGAGATGAAGAGGGAGGAGAGGGACGGCAGACGGGCATCGAACCGGTGAGTAGGAGGGGGGGGGAGAACAACGTGACAGAATCGAGAACGATCCTGATCTGAAACCACATCCTCAACAGATAGCGTTAACGCCTGATGTGATAAAATAATTGAATTAGATGGGGGGGGCGGAGTCGAGAGGGAAGCAGTGGCCTTTAATCTTCTTTGACCTTTGGCCTTGCGGCTGACCAGTAGAAAAGGAGTTTGGCCGAAATTGGGATCGCGTATCCCGCAGGGATTTGATGTATCCCGACTGTTATCGATTGCTTATTGATGCTTGCTGGGTTTCCTTAGGCGGACAAGGATTTTTGACGAAAAGTTGGAAGCGAGAGGGTTGGAGATAAAACATGGTAAATTTGAGCAAAAAGCGGGTGTGCCAGGTCTAACGGTGAGGGCTTTAACAGAAATTGGGTGGGTTTGCTGCAAAAAAAAACGGGAGAATGCTGTTGCTGGCAACACCCTTGCCCGTGCATTCGGACTACGGTATCTATGGGCTTTTTTCGCGCAGGTTCTCATTCCCGACAACGTCGAAGAGATGAAGGAAATGCAATTAGAGATGAAGATAAACACTCAGCAGCAGATTATCGATGAGAAAGTGCAGGTACGGTAACCGCGCCTATCGGGCGATCGATAACTGACTCATTTAGGTGGATAGATACTAACATAAATATTTCCAGGAGTGCGAAGGACTCGCCCGCCTGCTGGCTGACGCCGAGAAGCGCATCGCCGAGGCCGAGGTATGGTAGTGTCTACGGTTATTTATTTGAAAAGGAGAGAAACAATAATATAAATAAATAAATAAGAAACAAAACATTTCTACACTGGCGGTTTTGTGTTTCTGAGTTTGAATATCCTGTAATGTGTAGTGGGATAGCGATAGTTCTCTCTTTTTATCCCGGCCTTGAATAAATATAGCATTATTCCGTACATTTTTTTTCTAGACTCTGATTATTCTTGACCTGTTACTTTTTTGGTTTATTAACAACAATGCATGGATCTGTTGTGTGCAGGAGCAGCTGTCGACTGCGGCGGCAGCGAGCGAGGCGGAGGCGGTGTCGCGCGCGCACCTCGCGGCCAAGATGGAACGGGCGGAGGCGGCACTGGCCGAGGAGCACGCACAGGTACGGTAGGATGCTCAGAACTACGGTAGTGGCATTTTGTGCACTGTATCGTAGCGATTTATTGATTGCTGATTCAGATTAAGGAGATGAAGAGGCGTGAGGAGGAGCTCAATGGACAACTGCTGGAGGCCAATACTCAGGTGGGAATATTTTTTTTATTATTAGTATTATTACTATTATTATTTGTATTGTTGAGAACAGTGCACTCTTTGCTCTAGATTTTTGCTGCCGCACCTTTCTCTGATTGAGTACATATAAAATCTCGGGTAGTCGAATTAGCGATTAATTAGCATTTGCTGATTGTAGGTGGACATTCTGCACTCGGACGCGGAGTTGCTGCGATCGACGCACGCTGATGAACTGAAGGAGCTGGAGGCGCGTCTGAGGGGAAACCTCAACGATAAGGAGAAGAAGGTACGGTAGAAGGGGGGGGAGGAGGGTACGGTAGGCGAGTTAGTTGAGGGTACGGTAGGCGGTTGTGGTAATGTGCAAGGTAATGCCTGTTTATTGCGGGTTTCGCTCGCCCATTATCTGGCGCGCGCGATATGGCTACTCAATATGCAATACCTACAGTAATTCGATGCATGCTAAAATAATGGTTGTAATATTGATTATGCACACACAGGAGTTCGACCTGACGGCCAAGGTGGACAAACTGGCCAAGAAGCTGCAGCAGGCGGACCTCGACCTCACGAACAGGAACACGGAGCTGACGGTGGGGAGGCTGATTTATGCTATTATAGCACCCAGTTCTCCGGTCTCCATCGATTTTCACCCTCACTCGGAGTTCTTGATGCGCGAATCGTTTTCAAAATTGCAAGAAGGCGATCCAAAGACGTATGAATATTTTCAGGGGTAGAATTTTTTTTTGTATGGGCGGAGAACTTTAATTACTAAATTTGGCGTTTCGAAATTTTGGGGAAAACGCTTATCGGTAATCATGCACACAGGAGGCAAACGGAGTGCTGGTGCTGCTGCGGGATCGCATGGTGCACGCGCAACAGCAGACGAAGGAGAAGGAGGAGGAGGTGAGACGTTGTGTTTGTAATTGAAAGTTTAACTTGTGATTGGAATTTAATTTCTCTCGAGGAGACATCGTTGGGAATTATATTTATATTATTTCTATTTTCCGTTCGTTTCAGCTGGAATCCGTGGCTGGTCAGCTGGCCGGCCTGAAGAGTGCCTGGGAGAGCAAGGAGAGGGAGATGGCTGAGGAGAGGAGCAAGAGGTGAGCAAAGGGCCCGAAATATTTAGACATTTCGCCGATAAACACCCCTAAATTACGGCGAATGAGCATGCGAAATCGAGAGGAACAGTAAGTAAGCGCACCACAGGTAGTTGTTGAAGAGGAGCACAGCATATTATATGTGTAGTACCTCTAGTTGGGTTGCGGTAAGTGTAGAAGGATCGTCCATGCGTATGTACACAGTAGCACGTTTCTCCACTAGTTGAGATGGGTTACGGTAGGTGTAGGCGGAGTGAGTCGGGCGGAAATGAGGTCTAGATATGAGGCCAGCCACAGCCAGGGCTGGCTGCGCACGTGGATTTGTGTTCCAGCGGCTTGTGAATATAGTAAGCCACTTGTGGTAATCAATGCTTCTCTACTCCCTCTCATATTTGAAAAATGGTGAGACGAATGATAAAACTGAATAATTTTAATATTTAAAACTAGCCGGGATGTGTTGAGGTTAAATGCACTACGCTCTATGCACAGTTCTGGGTGAAAGTTCGGTCCAGGGGACCTCGGTAGCCTTTTTCAGGTACGGTTCAGAGGGAGCTCGGTAGCCTTCTTCAGGTATGGTCCAGGGGGACCTCGGTAGCCTTCTTCAGGTACGGTTCAGGGGGACCTCGGTAGCCTTCTTCAGGTACGGTCCAGGGGGACCTCGGTAGCCTTCTCCAGGTACGGTCCAGGGGGACCTCGGTAGCCTTCTTCAGGTACGGTCCAGGGAGACCTCGGTAGCCTTCTTCAGGTACGGTTCAGGGGAACCTTGGTAGCCTTCTTCAGGCTCGGTCCAGGGGGAGTTCGGTAGCTTGCTGTAGTCTCGGTCCAGGGAGGAGAACTCAGTAGCCGGCTCCAAGATCGGTCCAGGGGGAGCTTAGTATTTTGGGGGGAATGTGTTCATCTCTAGAAAGAGTACTGGCTTATTCCGTTGCAAAAGGCTCGTGAGGCTAAGTGCGATCGAAAAAAAGTTGCCACTACGCCACTTCGTGGCTCCGTGGCAACTTTTTTTCGATCGCTCTCAGCCTCACGAGCCTTTCTCAACGGAAACGCAGGATACGTTTGTGGCATCGCAAAACACTTTTCCAATGATTCCCTACGCTTGCCGGATCATTTGGAAACTATGAAATTTTCAATTTTTCACGTTAAAACGTGTTAGAACACGTCCAGGCACGTTTCCGACATCGCAAAACACTTTTCCTGTGATCCCCCTCGCCCTGCGAACCAATTGCGAACTTTTTGAAATTTTCGATTTTCCATTATAAAACACGGCAAAACAGGTGAAAACGTGTTTCACGTTACTCAAAAACGTGTCAGGGCGCTTTCTGACACTTGCGAAAAATGCGGCAAACATTTTGCCCGCGGCGGGGTTCGAACCTGGGAGTCTCGGATTGTAAGTCAACCGCGTAACCCACTTGGCTATGGATTTGGTCAATTAAATTTTGTAAAATTTGAAAGGTATTTTGGTCTGTTGTCGTATGCAAAAGGATCCGAGAAGATAGAGCGATTTTGAAGCGATTTATTAGGAATCTTCCGGATACATGATTCCGACCCTCCAGAAAGGGGTCAGGGGCGAGAGAGTGTGCCAGGGTGAGAGAGTCCCTCTCGATTTCCCTTGCTCTCTCGTTTCAAACCCCTTCCTACGAGGTTTGCCGGCATGTTGAATGATTCGGAGCGAAATGTGCGAAAATATCATGAAATCGCGTGAAATCAATCGATATTTCACTTCAAAAATCGGCAAAAGATGCTCAAATGTGAATCTCGTTACTCAAAAATGGGTTTGGGCCACATTTGACACTTGCAAAAAATGCGGCAAAAGACTATGCACCGGCGGGGATCGAACCTGCGACCCTCGGATTTGAATTCGAGCTCGCTACCGACTTGGCCATGAAATTATCGATTTTTCAAATATAAAAATCTATGTGTTTCGTGATGGGCTATCATATGCAAAAGGATCTGAGAAGATCGCTCAAGTTTGAAGAAAGTTATTCAGAAAAAAGGTCCGTCACGCGGAAGGAAAAAAACATACCAACAGACAGACATTTCAATTTCCTAGTAGTGGAGGAATATTTATTTAAATTAAAATTTTAAAAAATGATAATTAATATAAAATTTTGCAGTCACACCGAAGCGGCCGCGCAGATTACCAGCATGAGAGCCGAGATTGAGGCCAAGCAGCGTGAGATTGAGGAGATGGCCAAGAGAGCGGAGGAGAAGGAGCGGGCGAGGTGAGTAGAGATGGGGGGGGGAGGAAGAATGAGACCAGTGTTACTCACGCTTCGGTTTTTTAGTCGTTTAGAAGCCATGATTGCGAAAAACACACATGAAGTATTGTGAAATCTTTCTCGAGCATCACTGGAAATGGCATGGTCGCTGGTCAGAGATGTGCGAACCCGGTGAATGCGTGTTTCGTGCGCGCGGCAAAAAGCGACTGGCGCTGATTTAGAGCTCGAGAGCTGCCCTGTATGTTATTATAGGTAAGGGTGTCATGTATTTTAAATAACAGGTGTTGTATAATTGTGATTATATTAGTTTTAATAATATTGTTTTTGTAATTACATTAATTGACAGCACTGAGTCGGCGCGCACACTGGAGCAGCAGGTGGCGGCGCTGCGCATTGAGAAGGAGGAGGAAGTGAGAAGGACTGCGGCAGACTTGCAGACGGAAGTGGTCAGTGCATTTTTTTGCTTTTTCGGGTCACTAGTTTGACCCCGCCCAGGTTCACCTAACCTTCCATACTTAGAAACTTGGTGAAACATGTAGAGAAAAACGGCTCCAAAATAGCAATCAAGTAGTTTTTTTTTGGCATGAAAGACGATCGTAGACACGGACAGCCAGAGGCTTTTATATAATAAGAACCTAGTAGATAGTAATAATACAATATTCATTGCCGAAAACAGTTCGTTCGAAAACAGTATAGATTAATATTGACTGACTGGTGTGGAATTGGGTTACCAATAGCCCATAAAGTTAAGCTACGCCAATGTGGCGGTTGCTTGTTTTCACGTGGTGCATTATTACCGGGGAGGGGCGGGTGGTGTTACCAAATTACCGTAATGCAATGTAGTCCTACCGTAATATGCAAGACGCATCCCTATTGCATCCTCTTTTCTTTGTCGCAGCAGCTGCAGCCGAACCGTCGTCGTGCCAATAAGGAAGGAGGAGGAGAAGGGGCGGGAAGAAAAAGGGAGGCGACGGGCGCCGCCTCCTCGACGTCATCCTCCACCTCACATCCCTCCGTGCGGCTCGTCAAGACGGATGCTACCGTAACCCATCCCCCCGCCCACCCGATACAGTAACCCATGCCCCCTAAACGGAATATAGTAACCCATGTGTTTATGATGTGGCACGATTGCGTACGCACCCTCAGTACCGCTACTACTGTAACCTAGTGCACGCTCCTCTACTACAATAAGAGTCTATGTAGCAATGCGAAAAAGCTTGGCATAGATACAGTAGCGGTCATTGGGACACTTTTTCTCTTTGGTACAACTTTTGAACTCGAAGTGGCTTTGATCTGATATGGTGGGGTCATATACCAAATCCACTGTAGATTACGATGACACTATTTGGGTATTGCGAAATCATTCAGTTATTGCGTTGTGATGACGAAATCGGAAGCACACTTATTCATCCGATGACGAAATATTGCATAGTGATGACGTAATATGTGCTTGAGATTATAGAGCAAGTCGTGCTGATTCCATTGACACCTCTGCCGGCCTTCTCAGTTAGCTCAGTGCTGAGATACGAACAAAAGTCTGATCATTGCCAGAGGGCTGAAAATGGGCGTGGCCTGACCAGTATCCATCCGAAAATTGTTTGCCACAAGTGACAAATAGGTTCGAAAATCAAAGGCAGTTGGGGATCGGTACCTCTATAGATGCTCTACCGTATCCACACAAATGCCAAATTTCATCGGCATTTTCTATATGGGGGAGAGGTTGGGATAAGCGATGAGGCAAAAAAGTGAATTTTTCATGTCCTGGGGGTAAATTGAATCAGATCATCACCAAACTCTAGGGTTATGCTAGAATCGCGATTAGCATTATTTTGCAGCAAAGAACGAGTCTCTAGCACGTCTAGTACCCGAGATATAGCAAATCAAGCTCGATTTTCACATTAAGCTATCTCCATAGGGAAAATTCGCCATGACCTCGGATTTTTTTTCCTGGGTAGGCCTATAGAGTATCTCGAACTTCACCAAGTTTGAGAAGCAGCGAAAATTTTCCCCAAGAAACCGGATGAATAAGTATGCTTCGTCATCACAACGCAATAAGTGAATGATTTCGCAATACCCAAATAGTGTCATCGTAATCTACAGTGGATTTGGTATATGACCCCACCATATCAGATCAAAGCCACTTCGAGTTCAAAAGTTGTACCAAAGAGAAAAAGTGTCCCAATACTTTTGACCGCTACTGTATATGAAAGCGAAACGGAGAGGAGTAGTTATGGTTATGGAATACGGTACGTACAATGCTATTGGCTACTTGGACAGTAAAAAAATCAGTTATCGATTGATGTGTGTGCTTGCAGGAACACTGGAAGAACGTCTCCCACCAGTTCTCGCAGAAGATTGGGGAGATGAAGAGGCAGTTTGAGTGAGTACTATAGCCAAAGAGCAAATATAAGTCCTAACTTTATGCGAAAGTCGATGCTTTCTAGTCTAGAGAAAATCAGAGCCAAATAAATATGCCTAAAATGACAGCCAGATCAGCCATTAAATGTCAAGTATTTGGGTATTTCGAGCTTTTAGTCTGATTGTGAGTAGAAGAGTGTGACTTCAATAATTATAATAATAATAATATTTGTATGATTAGCTATCTAAACGATAATATCAATTTTGCAGAGGGATGGAGACGCGCGTGCGCAATTCCGAGGCGAACGAGAAGCGCATCGTTGAGGTGAGGTCCACATGGTTACGGTAGATGTATGATTACGGTAGAGTATACATCCGATGAAGTTACGGTACCTGGTAGCTTTAATAGTGGGTGTAAATGTGATGGACCGTTTGCGTTGTGTGCGAATGGCTTATCTTGTATGATTGTCAAATGACTTGTTGGTTCTCATCCGACGTTTACCATCCGGCATAGTGTGTGGCATAGCACATTGTGTGTTTTGGTTATTGATCGCCGCATACTGGTTGCGCCCCTATCTGGGTTATATTTTCTCGATTGCATAGTGATGACGCAATCACTCCTCCTCCTCTCAGACCCTGCAGCTGACGGTGGCGGAGAGTAACGAGCTGAAGGAGAATCTGTCGGTGCTGGGCACGCACGGCAACAACAAGCAGAAGGTTCGTCTTCTATCTAGGGGCTATCTTATTGCAACTCTTAAAGAAATTGAACTATTCAGTCCCCAAAATGTGTGGGATGGAGTGATGATGATGAGTGCACTTTCCAGCTACACATGTTCAACAAGTACGTCGAGCGCAAGGGCGCCGCGGAGGTGGGTCGAAAAATTTTATTTTAAAAAATCCAAAAACCCGTGCTTTTGTGATAAGGTCAACCTCCATACTTCTCTGTTTATTTAATTGATTGATTGTTTGTGTGCTTGCAGAGGCGCGTCAAGCAGCTGGAGGCGGAGCTGGAGCGCAACTTCATTCCCGTGCCCCCTCCCGAGACTATTGTACCCGCGAGTACGGTAGGAGGAGGAGGGGCGGATGTGAGCGGAGGAGGAGAGGGAAGCGTCGACGAGAATGCCGGACCGTCG
Organism: Pristionchus fissidentatus; assembly: GCA_036245785.1. Taxonomy (NCBI): domain Eukaryota; kingdom Metazoa; phylum Nematoda; class Chromadorea; order Rhabditida; family Neodiplogasteridae; genus Pristionchus; species Pristionchus fissidentatus. The sequence continues at coordinate 32,408,778 of BTSY01000005.1, read as the reverse complement.
CAGCAGGAGCAGACAACGACGACCGGCAGCAGAAGACCGACGAGGTGAGGTGGTTTTTTTACAAATTCATAAACATTTCAAGTGTTCTTGAAACGCGAAAGTGATTGGCTATAGAGAATGACAAAGTGAGAGACACGCCGATTTAGTCCATTTCATGAAGCAATAATTTTAAAATGACAACACAATGAAAAAAAAAATGTATTTTGAAATTCAGCTAAAAAATGTCAGTTCCCTTTTTCGCTTTACTGATCTCGCGTTGCGTTATGAAGACGCAATCGAAATGTATTAATTGTCTGTGCTGCAGAACCACTTCGACGGTCGCAGCCGCAGCTGCTGCAGCCGCCGGAAGTGCTGCATCGGCCGCGAACAGCACGACCAGCGTGAGATCGGGCACTCGTGCAGCAGCCAGAAAGTAGGTGCAACTACGGTAGCTACAGTAGTCTCTTTTCCCATTCCCACCAAATCTACAATCTCCTCACTGCAATGCACGGTTATTCAACGGGCAATGATTTGCACCCGTGTAGAGCTTTTCCCTTCTCTTTTTTTGTTCCTAAACGCAGACTATTCTTTGGACAATATCGATACTTCCCTTCTTCTCTTTTCCGTAGATTGGCATTTATTTTCCCCCTCGTAATTGAATATGGTTCGCCTTTTTATGTATTTCTACTCAATACTGATGATCGATATCGATTTTCTCATCTAATCATTGTGTCCACTATTCATCGTCTCCAATTATCGATTATTCTTTTCCGTAAGGCTAAATTGCAACCCCTATGTCTTTATGCATTCGTCCCCACTAGCCTTTCTTCCACGAATGATTATCGATCGATATTCCTATCGTACCCTTATCCTGCCAGATATCGTATCCAGTGAGCATTATTGATTTTCGCCGCTTCACATTCCAACCGATTCGATTGTTGGCCAGTATTTTCCCATTTTCCCCTCTATTTTATTGATAATTTCTAAAGTCGTCGGCTATGCGACTATCTTCGAATACTCGTATTACTCGTTCTGTAAAATTCAAATTAAAGCTAAATAGATAAATTATTGATCTGTTCCCCTTTCTGTGCGTATATTTTTTTTAATTAAAAAATCAATATGAATAAGTTTATTCCGCTTTATGCGATGAGGAATTAATGAGATTGATTTAGATGATTATTGATTGTTCGATTGATGTGATATCGGCGTTTGAGTGCGTATTTCAATCAGCCTGACTCTTGACACTCCGTTCGCTCTAAACAAGGGGCGATCGATCGATATCAGCTACCGTAACCTACTCTCGACTTTTTATTCCGACTCTTCTTTTTCCGTCTCTTTGGAGGCGAGTCGCCTTCCTGAACGGGGAAGCGTGAGATGCGATTAATCTACAGTATTCTTACCCTCAGAAACTCGGATCGATCAGTGTCCGAGAAGGAGGCCCCGTTCGGACCCGTTCTCTGCAGAAAAAAAACTCAGATTTGAGAGGAAGCTACCGTAATCGATGATTATATTTTGAGAAAATACCGTAACCCCCACCTCATATTCTTCGATGCCGTCTCCTATGGCCACGGCTTCGTTGAGGTTTGAGTCGAACACGACCTGGTATGTAAGAAAAGTTAATTTATCATTGCATCATCACTAGCCAACCTCGCTGACTCTCCGCTGTGACGTGTCCGCCTCGTAATCGTGCATCTGCAAGATACAGTATTCTTTGTGCTTACCTACCGTATCATCATTCATGGTCGCGCCCTGCCGCACTACCGTATCACCCCACACACCGCCTGGCCGTGGAATCGCTTCTGCATCCTGAGCGGGCCCTTGTAATTGATGTCCTTGGAGGCGATGCGGAAGGGCTTGGCGATCTGCAAATAGGACAGACTGTAATACAACAAATCAAATCAAATCATTTATTCAAACCTCAGGTCATGTGCCTGTTGAATGATGCTTCTGTTCCACAAATAGGGGTATCTTCTGCACGTATTAGCCCATTTTGATCCCATTCGGTTTACTATTTCATCTCGCCATCTCATCTTCGGCCTTCCGAAAAGCCAACATACAGACAAAAACAAACAAAAAAATCCTACTCACATCACCCGTGGAGCTGTCTCCGCCCCTGCTCTTCTTGCCCTTGCCTGGCTTCTTTCGCCTACAATCACTCATTCGATGATCGTTCCTTGAACAGATCAAGTCCGTGACCTACCGCACTACCGTACACTCTCCGCCCAGCGCATCATTCGCGCGCCCCCCACGCACTATACATGCTTCCAGAAAGGGGTCAATTGTGTAAAATGTTCGCACTTTTGTGTTTCCCTTGTCGTGTACCCCTTTCTGGAGGAGTCGGGGGAGCAACCCACTTGATAATCTTCCTCAACGACACTCCGCTCTCCGCGTCGTCACCCGAATTCTCCTTGTTATTGTCCTCCTCCTTCTCCTTCTTCCCTGTATTACGGCTTTGAACATTCATCAAATCAGTTTTTTTCCAAAAAAAGCGCAAATTATTGTTCTTTCTTGCGCGATCTTGAACTAGGTCAATAATTAGGGACTATTATGATAATATATTTTTTACACGACATTCTGCCGAGTGCATAGAAATAGAGGCAGAAAGTTAGAGAGTGCGAAAAGACCACGTAAATGGGCGATGATCTCATTACGAATTGACTTTTGGACTTTTGCCAAATGAAGGTTTGTTATTATTTTAATTAATAAAAAATAATCACTTCGTTTTCCGACGACGAGCACGACGATGACGACGCCGGCGACGATGAGAAGGAGGGCGAGAAGGCCGATGGCAGAGAAGGTGAGGGCACTGAAGATGTTGATCTTTGATCTTTGAACTGTAACCTCTAACACGCTGTGATTTGCCACAATTTTCCAAGTATTGAACAGAATCTTTGATCTAATTTTGCATCTACATTCTGAGAAGGTGAGGGCACTGGAGAGATACGAGTGATCTTTGATCTTTGGAATTTGGTCTTATTTCGCAACTACTTGATCTCTGATCTTCGACCTTTGAACTCGGAACTGATTTTTCAAGTACTTATAAGAAAAAAATGGATCAGTGAAGAGAGTTGATCTTTGAACTCTGATTTTTAACTTCTGCAGGTTGATCACTGCTCTTCTTCGGCCAATCACAAAACACAAATAAGAAAGAATAATAAAACTAACGAGAAAAAAGCACTCACGCTAGCATGTTCTGCGTCCGTTGCTCAGCGCTGTCTCCCGAAGCTGGAGGAGGCGGAGATGGTACCATCGGGGTCCGACCATCGTCTGGCTTCGCTGTTGGTCTAGGGCTGGGTACCGGCACAGGATCAACATCTGGTTTCGGGGGTGTTGTTGGTTCCGGAGATGTAGTTGGTACCGGCATAGGATCAACATCTGGTTTCGGGGGTGTTGCTGGTTCCGGAGATGTAGTTGGTACCGGCATAGGATCAACATCTAGTGTCGGGAGTGTTGCTGGTTCCGGAGTTGAAGTTGGTACCGGCATCGGGTCGACATCTGGTTTCGGTGGTGTTGCTGGTTCCGGAGTTGAAGTTGGCACCGGCATCGGGTCGACATCTGGTTTCGGTGGTGTTGCTGGTTCCGGAGTTGAAGTTGACACCGGCACCGTATCAACATCTGGTTTCGGTGGTGTTGCTGGTTCCGGAGTTGAAGTTGGCACCGGTACCGTATCAACATCTGGTTTCGGTGGTGTTGCTGGTTCCGGAGTTGAAGTTGGCACCGGCACAGGATCAACATCTAGTGTCGGGAGTGTTGCTGGTTCCGGAGTTGAAGTTGGTACCGGCATCGGGTCGACATCTGGTTTCGGTGGTGTTGCTGGTTCCGGAGTTGAAGTTGGTACCGGCATCGGGTCGACATCTGGTTTCGGGGGTGTTGTTGCTTCCGGACTGGGATCTGGTGCCGGTGTTGTGTCGCTAGCCGGCTTCGGTGGTGTTACTGATTCCGTAGTGGGATCTGGCGCCGATGTTGAATCGTTTCCCGGCTTCGGTGGTGTTGCTGGTTCTGGAGTGGGATCTTGTGTCGGTGTTGAATCGTTTCCTGGCTTCGGAGGTGTTACTGGTTCCGGAGTAGGATCTGGCACCGGTGACGTACCGTTGCCCGGATTCGGTGGTGTTACTGGTTCCGGAGAGGGATCTGGTACCGGTGTTGAATCGTTTCCTGGCTTCGGAGGTGTTGCTGGTTCCTGAGTGAGATCTGGTACCGGTGTTGTATCGTTACCCGGCTTCGGTGGTGTTACTGGTTCCGGAGTGGGATCTGGTACCGGAAGGGAATCTGGTACCGGAAGAGGAGCTGGTTTAGGAAGGGGTTCTGGTACCAGTATTGTATCGTTGCCCGGTTTTGGTGATGTATCTCTTTCCGGAGTGGGATCTGGTACCGGTGATGAATCGTCTACTAGCTTCGGAGGTGTTACTGGTTCCTGAGTGGGATCTTTCACCGGTGTTGTATCGTTGCCTGGCTTCGGCGGTAGTACTGATTCCGGAGTGGGATCTGGTACCGATGTTGTGTCGTCTCCCAGCTTCGGTGGTGTTACTGTTTCTGGAGTGGGATCTGGTACCGGTGTTTTATCGTTACCCGGCTTTGGCGGTGTTACAGGTTCCGGAGTGGGATCTGGCACCGATGTTGTGTCGTTAATCGGCTTCGGTGGTGTTAGTGGTTCCGGAGTGGGATCTGGCACCGGTGTTGAATCGTCTCCAAGCTTCGGTGGTGTTACTGTTTCGGGAGTGGGATCTGGCACCGGTGACGTATCGTTGCCCGGATTCGATGATGTTACTGGTTCCGGAGTAGGATCTAGTACAGGTGTAGAATCGTCTCCCAGCTTCGGCGGTGTTGCTGGTTCCGGAGTTGGATCTGGCACCGATGTTGTAGAGTTGCCTGGCTTCGGAGTTGACGTTAGAACCGGCGTGAGATCGGCGTCTGGGTTAATCGGGACCGGCGTCGGTTCTGTTGATATCTGAACAGGTTCTCGTACGCAAAATTTCTTATTAGAATTTCAGATCCTAACGCTCAAAACTGAACTAACTTGCACATCCGGTAGAAGAGTAATTGTCGCTTGGATCGTAGTAATTTTGTTTCTGCTCTGAAAAATTTCGGTCCACGTTTACAGTATCATTTTCCGAGCAGTAGTCCCCTTGAGATACTTGACACAGTATCATGGCTCTGACCAAAAGAGCGCATTAGCAAAACGTTGTGTGAATCAAGCGCGGGAGGTTCAAACGCTTTTTCAATATTGGTCTCACGCGGAAAGTTAGCGTACTGTAGCTAGTCCTCCCCCAGAATCCAGGGGAATCCACTGAACAGCGATTCCGCAAGAATGGGGTGAGCTAAGTTGATCAGTGTCGCATCGGCCCACTTGGCTCAGAGGTAAGTTTCTACAGTGTTAATCTAGGGGACGGGGGTTCGACCCCCACCCCATGCAACTTCTCTTGCTGATTTTTGGGAGGCATTTCCTTTGTTTCAACCACTCTTTCGCGGCATACGGTAAAAAGGCACACCAAGGGCACACCACGCGTGCATGAAGTGCATTCCCTTCAATGCATTGGCCATAATACTGTGTTGACAGGGCCAGTTGAATAATTGCCTGTGCAATCACAAACTGACAGGTTTCTTCGTGCTTTTCTTACGGTCGTTGTGTGGCTTCTGCGGCGATCGATGCCGATCGGCGGGTACCGTACGCTCGCTGGCAGTTGGTGAGCCGACTACCGTACCCTGGCCATGGTGTGGTCTTCGGCGGGAGCCAGTGCCGGTTGAAAACCATGGCGGCTCGGGTTCGTCCGACAAGCTTCCGCATGTCTGAAGAGGTCAGGTGAAAATTCGCTTTCAGTGATCTACCGCATTTGTTATCGATTGGTTTAAAAGGATATCGTACCAGAAAAAGGCAGAGAAGGAGCAGCAACCGCATCGCATCAGGTAGGAAGGAAGAAATGAGAGAATGAATTGGATAATCTGAAGCATACTAGGATTTGAATAGGAAAGATTTGACTAAGGTGTAATTCGATTTTATTTGATTAATTGATCTCTCAGTTCAATTGGAAAACAAATTCGAATTGTAAATTTTAGACTGTCGAGTTATTATTTTTTTAAAAAAACTCATTTCATTACCGAGATCAGAAAGGCTGACACACCAAGTTTGCAACGCTTATAAACATCTCGTCTAGTAATATTATGATCTTCACAGAAACGGATGGGAATTTATTTGTTACAGTTGTCGATGCAACTACAGTATCCGCTTTCACTTTCCGTAAATTACGGTGCTCTTCGACGTCAACGATTTGATGAATCAGTTTTATTCGCAAAAACGAGCACGATTTCGGTTGCGATTTGTAATAGACGTGTTGTGTTTGACAGAGCTGAGTGATGTTTTTGATCTCGTGTATGGTAATTGATGGGGTGAGGTAGGTCACTCGAGCGTACAGTAATTGGTGGGCGAGGTACGGTGGGTCGCTCGGTGGGGGCGCGAAGATTACTCGCCGCTGCTGCCCTGCACGGACTTGTGGCCGCTCTTCGACTTGCTCTTCTGCAAAATATTTAAATAATTTCATTTTGAAAAAAAATAATTTTAAAAAGTATTAATTAAAATTTTCAATCGTTTTCAACTCACCAGCTTCTTCGGGACTTTTCCCATCTGGGATTTGGACGCTCTGGCGCTCTGAAAACAATCCAATTTCGTAAACAAGATTAATTAGTCATTTATTCCATGTTGACAGTGAGATAAAAAAAGGAAATGGGGAGAATTCAGTGCATCTGCCTCCCTACAGAAAACCTAGATGGCCACAGTATTACTTGACCTACAGTATATTGTACATACCTTGAGGAACTCGGATCGATCAGTGTCCGAGAACGAGACGTCCGTGTGCGACTTCTGCAAGATATCTGATTCTCAAGCATACGGTAAAAATCAGTTGTCGATTCATCTACCGTATCACATTTTCAGCAGTGATTACCTGAAGCTGCTCGACGCCATCTCCAATGGCAACCGCCTCGTTTAGCGTTGGATCGAACACCACCTGAACGATTACGGTAAGTTAGGACGATTGTTTAAATTTTAAAAAAAATCAACATTCACCTCCTTGATGGGATTGGCCGCCGCGTCGCTTTCCATATCGTGTTTCTGCAGAACGATGGGAGATCAAATCATTATCATTACCTACCGCACTTTTCCGAGCTACACTATCCCAAAAATCAGTCGACCGTACCCCAGTTCCGTGGAATCGCTTCTGCATCTTGAGCGGGCCCGTGTACTTGATGTCCTTCGATTTGATGCGGAACGGCTCCGCCTACAAGAAACTATTGTTTTTTTTGATAAAAATTTGTTTAATTAAAAAAAGATTTTAAAAGATAGAAAATTAAGATAGATGGGGGGAGTAGCAATTGATCGATATCGGGGGGAGGGTAATTTGTATTGGATATTTTTCGAAATTAGCTCGTAAAATGAGTTCGAAAAAAGGAATGTTGATCTTTGATCTCTGCAATATGTACCCCCTTGGGCAGCTTGGGCTTCTTCTTCTTACTCCCTCCTCTTCCCTTCGACAGTCTTCCGAGGCCGGGTTTTGATCGCGTCGTCCTGACAAACATGGATACCGTATGATTCGCTACAGTAACCCACTTTCTCTGGGGATACGGTAGTTTGGAAAGAATTATATAATGTGTGGAGGAGATACCGTAAACAGGATACCGTATGCCTTAGGGCATACAGTAGTAAGAGGCGATTGGGTACTGTAGATACCGTACTTTCTCCGTCTGGCAGCAACGACAGGCAGCTCATCGTCATTGTCCACTTCGTAATCGCCCTCTTCATCCTCCTCCTCCTCTCCCTCACCCTCGGTACCTCCCTGCAGCATGATAAATTGTAGGGTTCGTTTTTAGGATTCAGTTGTTTCCCATATAATTCCAATAAGAGAATCTCCAGTCAATATTGATATAATTTAAAATTCGGACAACATTTTCAATGGGTATCTTCATTTCGCACACTCTCTCACCAATCGACTGGCCCACACAGTGTTCGAAATGAAAATGTCTAATCCAATTTTCCAATAATTTACACGAATTTCAAAATTATTTTTAAAAAATTGAAAACAATTAAAACGGAAAGATATTATTGTCTCCGAATAATAGAGAAAAAGATCAATAATAGGAAAGTCACAGAAACAAAAAAATGCAAAAAAAAACAAAAAAAAAGTCAAAAATTGTTTCCGCGTCTACCTCAGTGCCCGTAGTGGCCTCCGTGCCTCCTCCCGTCTTCTCCGCACTCTTGTCCTTCTTTGCCTTCTTCTTGTCCACCTCCTTCTTCGACTTCTTTCCTGAACAAGGGGATTGCGAAATGTGAAAATTATAATTAAAAAAAATATATATTTAATTTCCATGCAAAATCCGATTGCATGGAGACATTCTGCAAAATCTCCTTTAAAAAATTCCGCCAAAATTCCCAAGAAGATTAATTTTATATTAAAAAGATTTTTAGGATCTCGAAAGTTTTGCAGAATATCCTTATTTTGGCTTAACGTCCTTTACAAGATCCAGAGCGGAAATGAGAATCAGAAATCAGAAAATGAGAATCATTTTCAGTAAAAAATGGAATCAAAAAAGGGAACTGATTCAGAATCTATTCTAGGAAAAGACTGCGAATGATGTAAACGCACGTCGCTTGTAGAAGATGCACCAGAAGACGAGGCAGCCGACGATGATTGCAATGAGGAGCAGCACGCAGACGACCACGATCGAGAAGGTACTTAATTGAGAGCTACCGTAATCAACCGATCAATAGCTGATTTTTAAAAATTGTAAGTAATGCAGTGTCGTAATCATTAGTTATACAATACATCAATAAATGAAACATTAAAATGGACACATATTTTCAGAGAAAAAATAGTTTTTGCTGATACTGATAACTCACGCAAGCATAGCAGAAGTGTCATTGTTCGTTGATCCAGATCTGGAACCAGTATCCGCATTTGGACCAGGAACGAATCCCTTGCCAGAGCCAGAACCGGAGCCAGGACTAGAGCCAGAATCCGTAGGCGGAGCCGGAAATGGCTGGTCCGAGGGTGGTCTAGTTGCTCTCGTCGGTGGTACGCTCGGTGTGGTAGTAGGATTGGCGGTCGTGGTGGTAGTGGTACGGACAGTTGGTTTAACAGGAGCCACGGTCACAGGGTCTTCTGGTTGGATGAAAGGAATCTGAATGGAATAATGATGGATGCATTTGGAAGAAGTATCGAACCGGTGTATCGGCCGGCTTTACTGTTGCTTGAGTGGCCGCGTCATCTTCATCGCCTCCGCCGCCGTCGGGATGGATGGGCTTGACAGTCTGAATGGAATAATGATGGACGCATTTGGATGAAGTATCGAACCGGTGTATCGGCCGGCTTCACTGTTGCTTGAGTGGCCGCGTCATCATCATCGCCTCCGCCGCCGTCGGGAAGGATGGGCTTGACAGTCTGAATGGAATAATGATGGATGCATTTGGATGAAGTATCGAACCGGTGTATCGGCCGGCTTCACTGTTGCTTGAGTGGCCGCGTCATCTTCATCGCCTCCGCCGCCGTCGGGAAGGATGGGCTTGACAGTCTGAATGGAATAATGATGGATGCATTTGGAAGAAGTATCGAACCGGTGTATCGGCCGGCTTTACTGTTGCTTGAGTGGCCGCGTCATCTTCATCGCCTCCGCCGCCGTCGGGATGGATGGGCTTGACAGTCTGAATGGAATAATGATGGATGCATTTGGATGAAGTATCGAACCGGTGTATCGGCCGGCTTCACTGATGCTTGAGTGGCCGCGTCATCTTCATCGCCTCCGCCGCCGTCGGGAAGGATGGGCTTGACAGTCTGAATGGAATAATGATGGATGCATTTGGATGAAGTATCGAATCGGTGTATCGGCCGGCTTCACTGATGCTTGAGTGGCCGCGTCATCTTCATCGTCTCCGCCGCCGTCGGGAAGGATGGGCTTGACAGTCTGAATGGAATATTGATGGATGCATTTGGAAGAAGTATCGAACCGGTGTATCGGCCGGCTTCACTGATGCTTGAGTGGCCGCGTCATCTTCATCGCCTCCGCCGCCGTCGGGAAGGATGGGCTTGACAGTCTGAATGGAATAATGATGGATGCATTTGGATGAAGTATCGAACCGGTGTATCGGCCGGCTTCACTGATGCTTGAGTGGCCGCGTCATCTTCATCGTCTCCGCCGCCGTCGGGAAGGATGGGCTTGACAGTCTGAATGGAATATTGATGGATGCATTTGGAAGAAGTATCGAACCGGTGTATCGGCCGGCTTCACTGATGCTTGAGTGGCCGCGTCATCTTCATCGCCTCCGCCGCCGTCGGGATGGATGGGCTTGACAGTCTGAATGGAATAATGATGGATGCATTTGGATGAAGTATCGAACCGGTGTATCGGCCGGCTTCACTGATGCTTGAGTGGCCGCGTCATCTTCATCGCCTCCGCCGCCGTCGGGAAGGATGGGCTTGACAGTCTGAATGGAATAATGATGGATGCATTTGGATGAAGTATCGAATCGGTGTATCGGCCGGCTTCACTGATGCTTGAGTGGCCGCGTCATCTTCATCGTCTCCGCCGCCGTCGGGAAGGATGGGCTTGACAGTCTGAATGGAATATTGATGGATGCATTTGGAAGAAGTATCGAACCGGTGTATCGGCCGGCTTCACTGATGCTTGAGTGGCCGCGTCATCTTCATCGCCTCCGCCGCCGTCGGGAAGGATGGGCTTGACAGTCTGAATGGAATAATGATGGATGCATTTGGATGAAGTATCGAACCGGTGTATCGGCCGGCTTCACTGATGCTTGAGTGGCCGCGTCATCTTCATCGTCTCCGCCGCCGTCGGGAAGGATGGGCTTGACAGTCTGAATGGAATAATGATGGATGCATTTGGATGAAGTATCGAATCGGTGTATCGGCCGGCTTCACTGATGCTTGAGTGGCCGCGTCATCTTCATCGTCTCCGCCGCCGTCGGGAAGGATGGGCTTGACAGTCTGAATGGAATATTGATGGATGCATTTGGAAGAAGTATCGAACCGGTGTATCGGCCGGCTTCACTGATGCTTGAGTGGCCGCGTCATCTTCATCGCCTCCGCCGCCGTCGGGAAGGATGGGCTTGACAGTCTGAATGGAATAATGATGGATGCATTTGGATGAAGTATCGAACCGGTGTATCGGCCGGCTTCACTGATGCTTGAGTGGCCGCGTCATCTTCATCGTCTCCGCCGCCGTCGGGAAGGATGGGCTTGACAGTCTGAATGGAATATTGATGGATGCATTTGGAAGAAGTATCGAACCGGTGTATCGGCCGGCTTCACTGATGCTTGAGTGGCCGCGTCATCTTCATCGCCTCCGCCGCCGTCGGGATGGATGGGCTTGACAGTCTGAATGGAATAATGATGGATGCATTTGGATGAAGTATCGAACCGGTGTATCGGCCGGCTTCACTGATGCTTGAGTGGCCGCGTCATCTTCATCGCCTCCGCCGCCGTCGGGAAGGATGGGCTTGACAGTCTGAATGGAATAATGATGGATGCATTTGGATGAAGTATCGAATCGGTGTATCGGCCGGCTTCACTGATGCTTGAGTGGCCGCGTCATCTTCATCGTCTCCGCCGCCGTCGGGAAGGATGGGCTTGACAGTCTGAATGGAATATTGATGGATGCATTTGGAAGAAGTATCGAACCGGTGTATCGGCCGGCTTCACTGATGCTTGAGTGGCCGCGTCATCTTCATCGCCTCCGCCGCCGTCGGGAAGGATGGGCTTGACAGTCTGAATGGAATAATGATGGATGCATTTGGATGAAGTATCGAACCGGTGTATCGGCCGGCTTCACTGATGCTTGAGTGGCCGCGTCATCTTCATCGTCTCCGCCGCCGTCGGGAAGGATGGGCTTGACAGTCTGAATGGAATATTGATGGATGCATTTGGAAGAAGTATCGAACCGGTGTATCGGCCGGCTTCACTGATGCTTGAGTGGCCGCGTCATCTTCATCGCCTCCGCCGCCGTCGGGAAGGATGGGCTTGACAGTCTGAATGGAATAATGATGGATGCATTTGGATGAAGTATCGAACCGGTGTATCGGCCGGCTTCACTGATGCTTGAGTGGCCGCGTCATCTTCATCGTCTCCGCCGCCGTCGGGAAGGATGGGCTTGACAGTCTGAATGGAATATTGATGGATGCATTTGGAAGAAGTATCGAACCGGTGTATCGGCCGGCTTCACTGATGCTTGAGTGGCCGCGTCATCTTCATCGCCTCCGCCGCCGTCGGGAAGGATGGGCTTGACAGTCTGAATGGAATAATGATGGATGCATTTGGATGAAGTATCGAACCGGTGTATCGGCCGGCTTCACTGATGCTTGAGTGGCCGCGTCATCTTCATCGTCTCCGCCGCCGTCGGGAAGGATGGGCTTGACAGTCTGAATGGAATATTGATGGATGCATTTGGAAGAAGTATCGAACCGGTGTATCGGCCGGCTTCACTGATGCTTGAGTGGCCGCGTCATCTTCATCGCCTCCGCCGCCGTCGGGATGGATGGGCTTGACAGTCTGAATGGAATAATGATGGATGCATTTGGATGAAGTATCGAACCGGTGTATCGGCCGGCTTCACTGATGCTTGAGTGGCCGCGTCATCTTCATCGCCTCCGCCGCCGTCGGGAAGGATGGGCTTGACAGTCTGAATGGAATAATGATGGATGCATTTGGATGAAGTATCGAATCGGTGTATCGGCCGGCTTCACTGATGCTTGAGTGGCCGCGTCATCTTCATCGTCTCCGCCGCCGTCGGGAAGGATGGGCTTGACAGTCTGAATGGAATATTGATGGATGCATTTGGAAGAAGTATCGAACCGGTGTATCGGCCGGCTTCACTGATGCTTGAGTGGCCGCGTCATCTTCATCGCCTCCGCCGCCGTCGGGAAGGATGGGCTTGACAGTCTGAATGGAATAATGATGGATGCATTTGGATGAAGTATCGAACCGGTGTATCGGCCGGCTTCACTGATGCTTGAGTGGCCGCGTCATCTTCATCGTCTCCGCCGCCGTCGGGAAGGATGGGCTTGACAGTCTGAATGGAATATTGATGGATGCATTTGGAAGAAGTATCGAACCGGTGTATCGGCCGGCTTCACTGATGCTTGAGTGGCCGCGTCATCTTCATCGCCTCCGCCGCCGTCGGGAAGGATGGGCTTGACAGTCTGAATGGAATAATGATGGATGCATTTGGATGAAGTATCGAACCGGTGTATCGGCCGGCTTCACTGATGCTTGAGTGGCCGCGTCATCTTCATCGCCTCCGCCGCCGTCGGGAAGGATGGGCTTGACAGTCTGAATGGAATAATGATGGATGCATTTGGATGAAGTATCGAACCGGTGTATCGGCCGGCTTCACTGATGCTTGAGTGGCCGCGTCATCTTCATCGCCTCCGCCGCCGTCGGGAAGGATGGGCTTGACAGTCTGAATGGAATAATGATGGATGCATTTGGATGAAGTATCGAACCGGTGTATCGGCCGGCTTCACTGATGCTTGAGTGGCCGCGTCATCTTCATCGCCTCCGCCGCCGTCGGGAAGGATGGGCTTGACAGTCTGAATGGAATAATGATGGATGCATTTGGATGAAGTATCGAACCGGTGTGTCGGCCGGCTTCACTGATGCTTGAGTGGCCGCGTCATCTTCATCGTCTCCGCCGCCGTCGGGAAGGATGGGCTTGACAGTCTGAATGGAATATTGATGGATGCATTTGGAAGAAGTATCGAACCGGTGTATCGGCCGGCTTCACTGATGCTTGAGTGGCCGCGTCATCTTCATCGCCTCCGCCGCCGTCGGGAAGGATGGGCTTGACAGTCTGAATGGAATAATGATGGATGCATTTGGATGAAGTATCGAACCGGTGTATCAGCCGGCTTCACTGTTGCTTGAGTGGCCGCGTCATCTTCATCGCCTCCGCCGCCGTCGGGATGGATGGGCTTGACAGTCTGAATGGAATAATGATGGATGCATTTGGAAGAAGTATCGAACCGGTATATCGGCCGGCTTCACTGTTGCTTGAGTGGCCGCGTCATCTTCATCGTCTCCGCCGCCGTCGGGAAGGATGGGCTTGACAGTCTGAATGGAATATTGATGGATGCATTCGGAAGAAGTATCGAACCGGTGTATCGGCCGGCTTCACTGTTGCTTGAGTGGCCGCGTCATCTTCATCGCCTCCGCCGCCGTCGGGATGGATGGGCTTGACAGTCTGAATGGAATAATGATGGATGCATTTGGAAGAAGTATCGAACCGGTATATCGGCCGGCTTCACTGTTGCTTGAGTGGCCGCGTCATCTTCATCGTCTCCGCCGCCGTCGGGAAGGATGGGCTGGACAGTCTGAATGGAATAATGATGGATGCATCTGGATGAAGTATCGAACCGGTGTATCGGCCGGCTTCACTGTTGCTTGAGTGGCCGCGCCATCTTCATCGCCTCCACCGCCGTCGGGAAGGATGGGCTTGACAGTCTGAATGGAATAATGATGGATGCATTTGGATGAAGTATCGAACCGGTGAATCGGCCGGCTTCACTGTTGCTTGAGTGGCCGCGTCATCATCATCGCCTCCACCGCCGTCGGGAAGGATGGGCTTGACAGTCTGAATGGAATAATGATGGATGCATTTGGATGAAGTATCGAACCGGTGAATCGGCCGGCTTCACTGTTGCTTGAGTGGCCGCGTCATCATCATCGCCTCCTCCGCCGTCGGGAAGGATGGGCTTGACAGTCTGAATGGAATAATGATGGATGCATTTGGATGAAGTATTGAACCGGTGTATCGGCCGGCTTCACTGTTGCTTGAGTGGCCGCGTCATCTTCATCGCCTCCGCCGCCGTCGGGAAGGATGGGCTGGACAGTCTGAATGGAATAATGATGGATGCATTTGGATGAAGTATCGAACCGGTGTATCGGCCGGCTTCACTGTTGCTTGAGTGGCCGCGTCATCTTCATCGCCTCCGCCGCCGTCGGGAAGGATGGGCTTGACAGTCTGAATGGAATAATGATGGATGCATTTGGATGAAGTATCGAACCGGTGTATCAGCCGGCTTCACTGTTGCTTGAGTGGCCGCGTCATCTTCATCGCCTCCGCCGCCGTCGGGATGGATGGGCTTGACAGTCTGAATGGAATAATGATGGATGCATTTGGAAGAAGTATCGAACCGGTATATCGGCCGGCTTCACTGTTGCTTGAGTGGCCGCGTCATCTTCATCGTCTCCGCCGCCGTCGGGAAGGATGGGCTTGACAGTCTGAATGGAATATTGATGGATGCATTCGGAAGAAGTATCGAACCGGTGTATCGGCCGGCTTCACTGTTGCTTGAGTGGCCGCGTCATCTTCATCGCCTCCGCCGCCGTCGGGAAGGATGGGCTGGACAGTCTGAATGGAATAATGATGGATGCATCTGGATGAAGTATCGAACCGGTGTATCGGCCGGCTTCACTGTTGCTTGAGTGGCCGCGTCATCTTCATCGCCTCCACCGCCGTCGGGAAGGATGGGCTTGACAGTCTGAATGGAATAATGATGGATGCATTTGGATGAAGTATCGAACCGGTGAATCGGCCGGCTTCACTGTTGCTTGAGTGGCCGCGTCATCATCATCGCCTCCACCGCCGTCGGGAAGGATGGGCTTGACAGTCTGAATGGAATAATGATGGATGCATTTGGATGAAGTATCGAACCGGTGAATCGGCCGGCTTCACTGTTGCTTGAGTGGCCGCGTCATCTTCATCGCCTCCTCCGCCGTCGGGAAGGATGGGCTTGACAGTCTGAATGGAATAATGATGGATGCATTTGGAAGAAGTATCGAACCGGTGTATCAGCCGGCTTCACTGTTGCTTGAGTGGCCGCGTCATCTTCATCGCCTCCGCCGCCGTCGGGAAGGATGGGCTTGACAGTCTGAATGGAATAATGATGGATGCATTTGGATGAAGTATCGAACCGGTGAATCGGCCGGCTTCACTGATGCTTGAGTGGCCGCGTCATCTTCATCGCCTCCGCCGCCGTCGGGAAGGATGGGCTTGACAGTCTGAATGGAATAATGATGGATGCATTTGGATGAAGTATCGAACCGGCGTATCGGCCGGCTTCACTGTTGCTTGAGTGGCCGCGTTATCTTCATCGCCTCCACCGCCGTCGGGAAGGATGGGCTTGACAGTCTGAATGGAATAATGATGGATGCATTTGGATGAAGTATCGAACCGGTGTATCGGCCGGCTTCACTGATGCTTGAGTGGCCGCGTCATCTTCATCGCCTCCACCGCCGTCGGGAAGGATGGGCTTGACAGTCTGAATGGAATAATGATGGATGCATTTGGAAGAAGTATCGAACCGGTGTATCGGCCGGCTTCACTGTTGCTTGAGTGGCCGCGTCATCTTCATCGCCTCCGCCGCCGTCGGGAAGGATGGGCTTGACAGTCTGAATGGAATAATGATGGATGCATTTGGATGAAGTATCGAACCGGTGAATCGGCCGGCTTCACTGTTGCTTGAGTGGCCGCGTCATCTTCATCGCCTCCGCCGCCGTCGGGAAGGATGGGCTTGACAGTCTGAATGGAATAATGATGGATGCATTTGGATGAAGTATCGAACCGGTGAATCGGCCGGCTTCACTGTTGCTTGAGTGGCCGCGTCATCTACATCGCCTCCGCCGCCGTCGGGAAGGATGGGCTTGACAGTCTGAATGGAATATTGATGGATGCATTTGGAAGAAGTATCGTACGTACTGAAAATATCGGAACGTTTACCGCAATGTGATCAAAATGTTCAGAATTTGCATCTTTGCGAGTACGCATTATCATGATTTGCATTTATGCTAATTCGATTAATCCGCATCGATTTGCCGGAATCTACCCGGTGATGCCCGGTGAAATGTGTAACAGAAAGCGACAAATTCGATTGCAAAAAAGGGACAGAACCGGCAATTACTGGCATTTCCCGGCTGCATACGGTAATGATGACAATTCGCTAACTTGGTCGGTTATCGCATCGAATTTTCTCCTTTGTTTTAAACATTTCACCGGGCATGTCCGGGTAGTTTCCGGTAAATCGAGGTGGACAAAAAATATGAACCTACTCACGAGTCGCAAATAATTTTCTTCGCAATTTTAAAAAAAATTGAACATTTTGATCACGTTCCGGTAAACGTTCCGATATTTTCAGTACGTACGATATCGAACCGGTGTATCGGCCGGCTTCACTGTTGCTTGAGTGGCCGCGTCATCTTCATCGCCTCCGCCGCCGTCGGGAAGGATGGGCTTGACAGTCTGAATGGAATAATGATGGATGCATTTGGATGAAGTATCGAACCGGTGTATCGGCCGGCTTCACTGTTGCTTGAGTGGCCGCGTCATCTTCATCGCCTCCGCCGCCGTCGGGAAGGATGGGCTGGACAGTCTGAATGGAATAATGATGGATGCATTTGGATGAAGTATCGAACCGGTGTATCGGCCGGCTTCACTGTTGCTTGAGTGGCCGCGTCATCTTCATCGCCTCCGCCGCCGTCGGGAAGGATGGGCTTGACAGTCTGAATGGAATAATGATGGATGCATTTGGATGAAGTATCGAACCGGTGTATCAGCCGGCTTCACTGTTGCTTGAGTGGCCGCGTCATCTTCATCGCCTCCGCCGCCGTCGGGATGGATGGGCTTGACAGTCTGAATGGAATAATGATGGATGCATTTGGATGAAGTATCGAACCGGCGTATCGGCCGGCTTCACTGTTGCTTGAGTGGCCGCGTTATCTTCATCGCCTCCGCCGCCGTCGGGATGGATGGGCTTGACAGTCTGAATGGAATAATGATGGATGCATTTGGATGAAGTATCGAACCGGTGTATCGGCCGGCTTCACTGATGCTTGAGTGGCCGCGTCATCTTCATCGCCTCCGCCGCCGTCGGGAAGGATGGGCTTGACAGTCTGAATGGAATAATGATAGATGCATTTGGATGAAGTATCGAACCGGTGTATCAGCCGGCTTCACTGTTGCTTGAGTGGCCGCGTCATCTTCATCGCCTCCGCCGCCGTCGGGATGGATGGGCTTGACAGTCTGAATGGAATAATGATGGATGCATTTGGAAGAAGTATCGAACCGGTGTATCGGCCGGCTTCACTGTTGCTTGAGTGGCCGCGTCATCTTCATCGCCTCCGCCGCCGTCGGGAAGGATGGGCTTGACAGTCTGAATGGAATATTGATGGATGCATTCGGAAGAAGTATCGAACCGGTGTATCAGCCGGCTTCACTGTTGCTTGAGTGGCCGCGTCATCTTCATCGCCTCCGCCGCCGTCGGGAAGGATGGGCTTGACAGTCTGAATGGAATAATGATGGATGCATTTGGATGAAGTATCGAACCGGTGTATCAGCCGGCTTCACTGTTGCTTGAGTGGCCGCGTCATCTTCATCGCCTCCGCCGCCGTCGGGATGGATGGGCTTGACAGTCTGAATGGAATAATGATGGATGCATTTGGAAGAAGTATCGAACCGGTGTATCGGCCGGCTTCACTGTTGCTTGAGTGGCCGCGTCATCTTCATCGCCTCCGCCGCCGTCGGGAAGGATGGGCTTGACAGTCTGAATGGAATATTGATGGATGCATTTGGAAGAAGTATCGTACGTACTGAAAATATCGGAACGTTTACCGCAATGTGATCAAAATGTTCAGAATTTGCATCTTTGCGAGTACGCATTATCATGATTTGCATTTATGCTAATTCGATTAATCCGCATCGATTTGCCGGAATCTACCCGGTGATGCCCGGTGAAATGTGTAACAGAAAGCGACAAATTCGATTGCAAAAAAGGGACAGAACCGGCAATTACTGGCATTTCCCGGCTGCATACGGTAATGATGACAATTCGCTAACTTGGTCGGTTATCGCATCGAATTTTCTCCTTTGTTTTAGACATTTCACCGGGCATGTCCGGGTAGTTTCCGGTAAATCGAGGTGGACAAAAAATATGAACCTACTCACGAGTCGCAAATAATTTTCTTCGCAATTTTAAAAAAAATTGAACATTTTGATCACGTTCCGGTAAACGTTCCAATATTTTCAGTACGTACGATATCGAACCGGTGTATCGGCCGGCTTCACTGTTGCTTGAGTGGCCGCGTCATCTTCATCGCCTCCGCCGTCGTCGGGAAGGATGGGCTTGACAGTCTGAATGGAATAATGATGGATGCATTTGGATGAAGTATCGAACCGGTGTATCGGCCGGCTTCACTGTTGCTTGAGTGGCCGCGTCATCTTCATCGCCTCCGCCGCCGTCGGGAAGGATGGGCTGGACAGTCTGAATGGAATAATGATGGATGCATTTGGATGAAGTATCGAACCGGTGTATCGGCCGGCTTCACTGTTGCTTGAGTGGCCGCGTCATCTTCATCGCCTCCGCCGCCGTCGGGAAGGATGGGCTTGACAGTCTGAATGGAATAATGATGGATGCATTTGGATGAAGTATCGAACCGGTGTATCAGCCGGCTTCACTGTTGCTTGAGTGGCCGCGTCATCTTCATCGCCTCCGCCGCCGTCGGGAAGGATGGGCTTGACAGTCTGAATGGAATAATGATGGATGCATTTGGATGAAGTATCGAACCGGTGTATCGGCCGGCTTCACTGTTGCTTGAGTGGCCGCGTCATCTTCATCGCCTCCGCCGCCGTCGGGAAGGATGGGCTTGACAGTCTGAATGGAATAATGATGGATGCATTTGGATGAAGTATCGAACCGGTGTATCGGCCGGCTTCACTGATGCTTGAGTGGCCGCGTCATCTTCATCGCCTCCGCCGCCGTCGGGAAGGATGGGCTTGACAGTCTGAATGGAATAATGATAGATGCATTTGGATGAAGTATCGAACCGGTGTATCAGCCGGCTTCACTGTTGCTTGAGTGGCCGCGTCATCTTCATCGCCTCCGCCGCCGTCGGGATGGATGGGCTTGACAGTCTGAATGGAATAATGATGGATGCATTTGGAAGAAGTATCGAACCGGTGTATCGGCCGGCTTCACTGTTGCTTGAGTGGCCGCGTCATCTTCATCGCCTCCGCCGCCGTCGGGAAGGATGGGCTTGACAGTCTGAATGGAATAATGATGGATGCATTTGGAAGAAGTATCGAACCGGTGTATCGGCCGGCTTCACTGATGCTTGAGTGGCCGCGTCATCTTCATCGCCTCCGCCGCCGTCGGGAAGGATGGGCTTGACAGTCTGAATGGAATAATGATGGATGCATTTGGAAGAAGTATCGAACCGGTGTATCGGCCGGCTTCACTGTTGCTTGAGTGGCCGCGTCATCTTCATCGCCTCCGCCGCCGTCGGGATGGATGGGCTTGACAGTCTGAATGGAATAATGATAGATGCATTTGGATGAAGTATCGAACCGGTGTATCAGCCGGCTTCACTGTTGCTTGAGTGGCCGCGTCATCTTCATCGCCTCCGCCGCCGTCGGGATGGATGGGCTTGACAGTCTGAATGGAATAATGATGGATGCATTTGGAAGAAGTATCGAACCGGTGTATCGGCCGGCTTCACTGCTGCTTGAGTGGCCGCGTCATCTTCATCGCCTCCGCCGCCGTCGGGAAGGATGGGCTTGACAGTCTGAATGGAATATTGATGGATGCATTCGGAAGAAGTATCGAACCGGTGTATCGGCCGGCTTCACTGTTGCTTGAGTGGCCGCGTCATCTTCATCGCCTCCGCCGCCGTCGGGAAGGATGGGCTTGACAGTCTGAATGGAATAATGATGGATGCATTTGGATGAAGTATCGAACCGGTGTATCGGCCGGCTTCACTGATGCTTGAGTGGCCGCGTCATCTTCATCGCCTCCGCCGCCGTCGGGAAGGATGGGCTTGACAGTCTGAATGGAATAATGATAGATGCATTTGGATGAAGTATCGAACCGGTGTATCAGCCGGCTTCACTGTTGCTTGAGTGGCCGCGTCATCTTCATCGCCTCCGCCGCCGTCGGGATGGATGGGCTTGACAGTCTGAATGGAATAATGATGGATGCATTTGGAAGAAGTATCGAACCGGTGTATCGGCCGGCTTCACTGATGCTTGAGTGGCCGCGTCATCTTCATCGCCTCCGCCGCCGTCGGGAAGGATGGGCTTGACAGTCTGAATGGAATAATGATGGATGCATTTGGAAGAAGTATCGAACCGGTGTATCGGCCGGCTTCACTGTTGCTTGAGTGGCCGCGTCATCTTCATCGCCTCCGCCGCCGTCGGGATGGATGGACTTGACAGTCTGAATGGAATAATGATGGATGCATTTGGAAGAAGTATCGAACCGGTGTATCGGCCGGCTTCACTGTTGCTTGAGTGGCCGCGTCATCTTCATCGCCTCCGCCGCCGTCGGGAAGGATGGGCTTGACAGTCTGAATGGAATATTGATGGATGCATTCGGAAGAAGTATCGAACCGGTGTATCGGCCGGCTTCACTGTTGCTTGAGTGGCCGCGTCATCTTCATCGCCTCCGCCGCCGTCGGGAAGGATGGGCTTGACAGTCTGAATGGAATAATGATGGATGCATTTGGATGAAGTATCGAACCGGTGAATCGGCCGGCTTCACTGATGCTTGAGTGGCCGCGTCATCTTCATCGCCTCCGCCGCCGTCGGGAAGGATGGGCTTGACAGTCTGAATGGAATAATGATAGATGCATTTGGAAGAAGTATCGAACCGGTGTATCAGCCGGCTTCACTGTTGCTTGAGTGGCCGCGTCATCTTCATCGCCTCCGCCGCCGTCGGGAAGGATGGGCTTGACAGTCTGAATGGAATAATGATGGATGCATTTGGATGAAGTATCGAACCGGTGAATCGGCCGGCTTCACTGATGCTTGAGTGGCCGCGTCATCTTCATCGCCTCCGCCGCCGTCGGGAAGGATGGGCTTGACAGTCTGGATGGAATAATGATGGATGCATTTGGATGAAGTATCGAACCGGCGTATCGGCCGGCTTCACTGTTGCTTGAGTGGCCGCGTTATCTTCATCGCCTCCGCCGCCGTCGGGATGGATGGGCTTGACAGTCTGAATGGAATAATGATGGATGCATTTGGATGAAGTATCGAACCGGTGTATCGGCCGGCTTCACTGATGCTTGAGTGGCCGCGTCATCTTCATCGCCTCCGCCGCCGTCGGGAAGGATGGGCTTGACAGTCTGAATGGAATAATGATAGATGCATTTGGATGAAGTATCGAACCGGTGTGTCGGCCGGCTTCACTGATGCTTGAGTGGCCGCGTCATCTTCATCGTCTCCGCCGCCGTCGGGAAGGATGGGCTTGACAGTCTGAATGGAATATTGATGGATGCATTTGGAAGAAGTATCGAACCGGTGTATCGGCCGGCTTCACTGATGCTTGAGTGGCCGCGTCATCTTCATCGCCTCCGCCGCCGTCGGGAAGGATGGGCTTGACAGTCTGAATGGAATAATGATGGATGCATTTGGATGAAGTATCGAACCGGTGTATCGGCCGGCTTCACTGATGCTTGAGTGGCCGCGTCATCTTCATCGCCTCCGCCGCCGTCGGGAAGGATGGGCTTGACAGTCTGAATGGAATAATGATGGATGCATTTGGATGAAGTATCGAACCGGTGTATCGGCCGGCTTCACTGATGCTTGAGTGGCCGCGTCATCTTCATCGCCTCCGCCGCCGTCGGGAAGGATGGGCTTGACAGTCTGAATGGAATAATGATGGATGCATTTGGAAGAAGTATCGAACCGGTGTATCGGCCGGCTTCACTGTTGCTTGAGTGGCCGCGTCATCTTCATCGCCTCCGCCGCCGTCGGGAAGGATGGGCTTGACAGTCTGAATGGAATAATGATGGATGCATTTGGAAGAAGTATCGAACCGGTGTATCGGCCGGCTTCACTGATGCTTGAGTGGCCGCGTCATCTTCATCGCCTCCGCCGCCGTCGGGAAGGATGGGCTTGACAGTCTGAATGGAATAATGATGGATGCATTTGGAAGAAGTATCGAACCGGTGTATCGGCCGGCTTCACTGTTGCTTGAGTGGCCGCGTCATCTTCATCGCCTCCGCCGCCGTCGGGAAGGATGGGCTTGACAGTCTGAATGGAATAATGATGGATGCATTTGGATGAAGTATCGAACCGGTGAATCGGCCGGCTTCACTGTTGCTTGAGTGGCCGCGTCATCTTCATCGCCTCCGCCGCCGTCGGGAAGGATGGGCTTGACAGTCTGAATGGAATAATGATGGATGCATTTGGATGAAGTATCGAACCGGTGAATCGGCCGGCTTCACTGTTGCTTGAGTGGCCGCGTCATCTTCATCGCCTCCGCCGCCGTCGGGAAGGATGGGCTTGACAGTCTGAATGGAATATTGATGGATGCATTTGGAAGAAGTATCGTACGTACTGAAAATATCGGAACGTTTACCGCAATGTGATCAAAATGTTCAGAATTTGCATCTTTGCGAGTACGCATTATCATGATTTGCATTTATGCTAATTCGATTAATCCGCATCGATTTGCCGGAATCTACCCGGTGATGCCCGGTGAAATGTGTAACAGAAAGCGACAAATTCGATTGCAAAAAAGGGACAGAACCGGCAATTACTGGCATTTCCCGGCTGCATACGGTAATGATGACAATTCGCTAACTTGGTCGGTTATCGCATCGAATTTTCTCCTTTGTTTTAGACATTTCACCGGGCATGTCCGGGTAGTTTCCGGTAAATCGAGGTGGACAAAAAATATGAACCTACTCACGAGTCGCAAATAATTTTCTTCGCAATTTTAAAAAAAATTGAACATTTTGATCACGTTCCGGTAAACGTTCCAATATTTTCAGTACGTACGATATCGAACCGGTGTATCGGCCGGCTTCACTGTTGCTTGAGTGGCCGCGTCATCTTCATCGCCTCCGCCGTCGTCGGGAAGGATGGGCTTGACAGTCTGAATGGAATAATGATGGATGCATTTGGATGAAGTATCGAACCGGTGTATCGGCCGGCTTCACTGTTGCTTGAGTGGCCGCGTCATCTTCATCGCCTCCGCCGCCGTCGGGAAGGATGGGCTTGACAGTCTGAATGGAATAATGATGGATGCATTTGGATGAAGTATCGAACCGGTGTATCAGCCGGCTTCACTGTTGCTTGAGTGGCCGCGTCATCTTCATCGCCTCCGCCGCCGTCGGGAAGGATGGGCTTGACAGTCTGAATGGAATAATGATGGATGCATTTGGATGAAGTATCGAATCGGTGTATCGGCCGGCTTCACTGATGCTTGAGTGGCCGCGTCATCTTCATCGTCTCCGCCGCCGTCGGGAAGGATGGGCTTGACAGTCTGAATGGAATATTGATGGATGCATTTGGAAGAAGTATCGAACCGGTGTATCGGCCGGCTTCACTGATGCTTGAGTGGCCGCGTCATCTTCATCGCCTCCGCCGCCGTCGGGAAGGATGGGCTTGACAGTCTGAATGGAATAATGATGGATGCATTTGGATGAAGTATCGAACCGGTGTATCGGCCGGCTTCACTGATGCTTGAGTGGCCGCGTCATCTTCATCGTCTCCGCCGCCGTCGGGAAGGATGGGCTTGACAGTCTGAATGGAATATTGATGGATGCATTTGGAAGAAGTATCGAACCGGTGTATCGGCCGGCTTCACTGATGCTTGAGTGGCCGCGTCATCTTCATCGCCTCCGCCGCCGTCGGGAAGAATGGGCTTGACAGTCTGAATGGAATAATGATGGATGCATTTGGATGAAGTATCGAACCGGTGTATCGGCCGGCTTCACTGATGCTTGAGTGGCCGCGTCATCTTCATCGCCTCCGCCGCCGTCGGGAAGGATGGGCTTGACAGTCTGAATGGAATAATGATGGATGCATTTGGATGAAGTATCGAACCGGTGTATCGGCCGGCTTCACTGATGCTTGAGTGGCCGCGTCATCTTCATCGCCTCCGCCGCCGTCGGGAAGGATGGGCTTGACAGTCTGAATGGAATAATGATGGATGCATTTGGATGAAGTATCGAACCGGTGTATCGGCCGGCTTCACTGATGCTTGAGTGGCCGCGTCATCTTCATCGCCTCCGCCGCCGTCGGGAAGGATGGGCTTGACAGTCTGAATGGAATAATGATGGATGCATTTGGATGAAGTATCGAACCGGTGTGTCGGCCGGCTTCACTGATGCTTGAGTGGCCGCGTCATCTTCATCGTCTCCGCCGCCGTCGGGAAGGATGGGCTTGACAGTCTGAATGGAATATTGATGGATGCATTTGGAAGAAGTATCGAACCGGTGTATCGGCCGGCTTCACTGATGCTTGAGTGGCCGCGTCATCTTCATCGCCTCCGCCGCCGTCGGGAAGGATGGGCTTGACAGTCTGAATGGAATAATGATGGATGCATTTGGATGAAGTATCGAACCGGTGTATCGGCCGGCTTCACTGATGCTTGAGTGGCCGCGTCATCTTCATCGCCTCCGCCGCCGTCGGGAAGGATGGGCTTGACAGTCTGAATGGAATAATGATGGATGCATTTGGATGAAGTATCGAACCGGTGTATCGGCCGGCTTCACTGATGCTTGAGTGGCCGCGTCATCTTCATCGCCTCCGCCGCCGTCGGGAAGGATGGGCTTGACAGTCTGAATGGAATAATGATGGATGCATTTGGAAGAAGTATCGAACCGGTGTATCGGCCGGCTTCACTGTTGCTTGAGTGGCCGCGTCATCTTCATCGCCTCCGCCGCCGTCGGGAAGGATGGGCTTGACAGTCTGAATGGAATAATGATGGATGCATTTGGAAGAAGTATCGAACCGGTGTATCGGCCGGCTTCACTGATGCTTGAGTGGCCGCGTCATCTTCATCGCCTCCGCCGCCGTCGGGAAGGATGGGCTTGACAGTCTGAATGGAATAATGATGGATGCATTTGGAAGAAGTATCGAACCGGTGTATCGGCCGGCTTCACTGTTGCTTGAGTGGCCGCGTCATCTTCATCGCCTCCGCCGCCGTCGGGAAGGATGGGCTTGACAGTCTGAATGGAATAATGATGGATGCATTTGGATGAAGTATCGAACCGGTGAATCGGCCGGCTTCACTGTTGCTTGAGTGGCCGCGTCATCTTCATCGCCTCCGCCGCCGTCGGGAAGGATGGGCTTGACAGTCTGAATGGAATAATGATGGATGCATTTGGATGAAGTATCGAACCGGTGAATCGGCCGGCTTCACTGTTGCTTGAGTGGCCGCGTCATCTTCATCGCCTCCGCCGCCGTCGGGAAGGATGGGCTTGACAGTCTGAATGGAATATTGATGGATGCATTTGGAAGAAGTATCGTACGTACTGAAAATATCGGAACGTTTACCGCAATGTGATCAAAATGTTCAGAATTTGCATCTTTGCGAGTACGCATTATCATGATTTGCATTTATGCTAATTCGATTAATCCGCATCGATTTGCCGGAATCTACCCGGTGATGCCCGGTGAAATGTGTAACAGAAAGCGACAAATTCGATTGCAAAAAAGGGACAGAACCGGCAATTACTGGCATTTCCCGGCTGCATACGGTAATGATGACAATTCGCTAACTTGGTCGGTTATCGCATCGAATTTTCTCCTTTGTTTTAGACATTTCACCGGGCATGTCCGGGTAGTTTCCGGTAAATCGAGGTGGACAAAAAATATGAACCTACTCACGAGTCGCAAATAATTTTCTTCGCAATTTTAAAAAAAATTGAACATTTTGATCACGTTCCGGTAAACGTTCCAATATTTTCAAAACGTACGATATCGAACCGGTGTATCGGCCGGCTTCACTGTTGCTTGAGTGGCCGCGTCATCTTCATCGTCTCCGCCGCCGTCGGGAAGGATGGGCTTGACAGTCTGAATGGAATATTGATGGATGCATTTGGAAGAAGTATCGAACCGGTGTATCGGCCGGCTTCACTGATGCTTGAGTGGCCGCGTCATCTTCATCGCCTCCGCCGCCGTCGGGAAGGATGGGCTTGACAGTCTGAATGGAATAATGATGGATGCATTTGGATGAAGTATCGAACCGGTGTATCAGCCGGCTTCACTGTTGCTTGAGTGGCCGCGTCATCTTCATCGCCTCCGCCGCCGTCGGGAAGGATGGGCTTGACAGTCTGAATGGAATAATGATGGATGCATTTGGAAGAAGTATCGAACCGGTGTATCGGCCGGCTTCACTGTTGCTTGAGTGGCCGCGTCATCTTCATCGCCTCCGCCGCCGTCGGGAAGGATGGGCTTGACAGTCTGAATGGAATAATGATGGATGCATTTGGAAGAAGTATCGAACCGGTGTATCGGCCGGCTTCACTGATGCTTGAGTGGCCGCGTCATCTTCATCGCCTCCGCCGCCGTCGGGAAGGATGGGCTTAACAGTCTGAATGGAATAATGATGGATGCATTTGGAAGAAGTATCGAACCGGTGTATCGGCCGGCTTCACTGTTGCTTGAGTGGCCGCGTCATCTTCATCGCCTCCGCCGCCGTCGGGAAGGATGGGCTTGACAGTCTGAATGGAATAATGATGGATGCATTTGGATGAAGTATCGAACCGGTGAATCGGCCGGCTTCACTGTTGCTTGAGTGGCCGCGTCATCTTCATCGCCTCCGCCGCCGTCGGGAAGGATGGGCTTGACAGTCTGAATGGAATAATGATGGATGCATTTGGATGAAGTATCGAACCGGTGAATCGGCCGGCTTCACTGTTGCTTGAGTGGCCGCGTCATCTTCATCGCCTCCGCCGCCGTCGGGAAGGATGGGCTTGACAGTCTGAATGGAATATTGATGGATGCATTTGGAAGAAGTATCGTACGTACTGAAAATATCGGAACGTTTACCGCAATGTGATCAAAATGTTCAGAATTTGCATCTTTGCGAGTACGCATTATCATGATTTGCATTTATGCTAATTCGATTAATCCGCATCGATTTGCCGGAATCTACCCGGTGATGCCCGGTGAAATGTGTAACAGAAAGCGACAAATTCGATTGCAAAAAAGGGACAGAACCGGCAATTACTGGCATTTCCCGGCTGCATACGGTAATGATGACAATTCGCTAACTTGGTCGGTTATCGCATCGAATTTTCTCCTTTGTTTTAGACATTTCACCGGGCATGTCCGGGTAGTTTCCGGTAAATCGAGGTGGACAAAAAATATGAACCTACTCACGAGTCGCAAATAATTTTCTTCGCAATTTTAAAAAAAATTGAACATTTTGATCACGTTCCGGTAAACGTTCCAATATTTTCAGTACGTACGATATCGAACCGGTGTATCGGCCGGCTTCACTGTTGCTTGAGTGGCCGCGTCATCTTCATCGCCTCCGCCGTCGTCGGGAAGGATGGGCTTGACAGTCTGAATGGAATAATGATGGATGCATTTGGATGAAGTATCGAACCGGTGTATCGGCCGGCTTCACTGTTGCTTGAGTGGCCGCGTCATCTTCATCGCCTCCGCCGCCGTCGGGAAGGATGGGCTTGACAGTCTGAATGGAATAATGATGGATGCATTTGGATGAAGTATCGAACCGGTGTATCAGCCGGCTTCACTGTTGCTTGAGTGGCCGCGTCATCTTCATCGCCTCCGCCGCCGTCGGGATGGATGGGCTTGACAGTCTGAATGGAATAATGATGGATGCATTTGGAAGAAGTATCGAACCGGTGTATCGGCCGGCTTCACTGTTGCTTGAGTGGCCGCGTCATCTTCATCGCCTCCGCCGCCGTCGGGAAGGATGGGCTTGACAGTCTGAATGGAATATTGATGGATGCATTCGGAAGGAGTATCGAACCGGTGTATCGGCCGGCTTCACTGTTGCTTGAGTGGCCGCGTCATCTTCATCGCCTCCGCCGCCGTCGGGAAGGATGGGCTGGACAGTCTGAATGGAATAATGATGGATGCATTTGGATGAAGTATCGAACCGGTGTATCGGCCGGCTTCACTGATGCTTGAGTGGCCGCGTCATCTTCATCGTCTCCGCCGCCGTCGGGAAGGATGGGCTTGACAGTCTGAATGGAATATTGATGGATGCATTTGGAAGAAGTATCGAACCGGTGTATCGGCCGGCTTCACTGATGCTTGAGTGGCCGCGTCATCTTCATCGCCTCCGCCGCCGTCGGGAAGGATGGGCTTGACAGTCTGAATGGAATAATGATGGATGCATTTGGATGAAGTATCGAACCGGTGTATCAGCCGGCTTCACTGTTGCTTGAGTGGCCGCGTCATCTTCATCGCCTCCGCCGCCGTCGGGATGGATGGGCTTGACAGTCTGAATGGAATAATGATGGATGCATTTGGAAGAAGTATCGAACCGGTATATCGGCCGGCTTCACTGTTGCTTGAGTGGCCGCGTCATCTTCATCGTCTCCGCCGCCGTCGGGAAGGATGGGCTTGACAGTCTGAATGGAATATTGATGGATGCATTCGGAAGAAGTATCGAACCGGTGTATCGGCCGGCTTCACTGTTGCTTGAGTGGCCGCGTCATCTTCATCGCCTCCGCCGCCGTCGGGATGGATGGGCTTGACAGTCTGAATGGAATAATGATGGATGCATTTGGAAGAAGTATCGAACCGGTATATCGGCCGGCTTCACTGTTGCTTGAGTGGCCGCGTCATCTTCATCGTCTCCGCCGCCGTCGGGAAGGATGGGCTGGACAGTCTGAATGGAATAATGATGGATGCATCTGGATGAAGTATCGAACCGGTGTATCGGCCGGCTTCACTGTTGCTTGAGTGGCCGCGCCATCTTCATCGCCTCCACCGCCGTCGGGAAGGATGGGCTTGACAGTCTGAATGGAATAATGATGGATGCATTTGGATGAAGTATCGAACCGGTGAATCGGCCGGCTTCACTGTTGCTTGAGTGGCCGCGTCATCATCATCGCCTCCACCGCCGTCGGGAAGGATGGGCTTGACAGTCTGAATGGAATAATGATGGATGCATTTGGATGAAGTATCGAACCGGTGAATCGGCCGGCTTCACTGTTGCTTGAGTGGCCGCGTCATCATCATCGCCTCCTCCGCCGTCGGGAAGGATGGGCTTGACAGTCTGAATGGAATAATGATGGATGCATTTGGATGAAGTATTGAACCGGTGTATCGGCCGGCTTCACTGTTGCTTGAGTGGCCGCGTCATCTTCATCGCCTCCGCCGCCGTCGGGAAGGATGGGCTGGACAGTCTGAATGGAATAATGATGGATGCATTTGGATGAAGTATCGAACCGGTGTATCGGCCGGCTTCACTGTTGCTTGAGTGGCCGCGTCATCATCATCGCCTCCGCCGCCGTCGGGATGGATGGGCTTGACAGTCTGAATGGAATAATGATGGATGCATCTGGATGAAGTATCGAACCGGTGTATCGGCCGGCTTCACTGTTGCTTGAGTGGCCGCGTCATCTTCATCGCCTCCGCCGCCGTCGGGAAGGATGGGCTTGACAGTCTGAATGGAATAATGATAGATGCATTTGGAAGAAGTATCGAACCGGTGTATCAGCCGGCTTCACTGTTGCTTGAGTGGCCGCGTCATCTTCATCGCCTCCGCCGCCGTCGGGAAGGATGGGCTTGACAGTCTGAATGGAATAATGATGGATGCATTTGGATGAAGTATCGAACCGGTGAATCGGCCGGCTTCACTGATGCTTGAGTGGCCGCGTCATCTTCATCGCCTCCGCCGCCGTCGGGAAGGATGGGCTTGACAGTCTGAATGGAATAATGATGGATGCATTTGGATGAAGTATCGAACCGGCGTATCGGCCGGCTTCACTGTTGCTTGAGTGGCCGCGTTATCTTCATCGCCTCCGCCGCCGTCGGGATGGATGGGCTTGACAGTCTGAATGGAATAATGATGGATGCATTTGGATGAAGTATCGAACCGGTGTATCGGCCGGCTTCACTGATGCTTGAGTGGCCGCGTCATCTTCATCGCCTCCACCGCCGTCGGGAAGGATGGGCTTGACAGTCTGAATGGAATAATGATGGATGCATTTGGAAGAAGTATCGAACCGGTGTATCGGCCGGCTTCACTGTTGCTTGAGTGGCCGCGTCATCTTCATCGCCTCCGCCGCCGTCGGGAAGGATGGGCTTGACAGTCTGAATGGAATAATGATGGATGCATTTGGATGAAGTATCGAACCGGTGAATCGGCCGGCTTCACTGTTGCTTGAGTGGCCGCGTCATCTTCATCGCCTCCGCCGCCGTCGGGAAGGATGGGCTTGACAGTCTGAATGGAATAATGATGGATGCATTTGGATGAAGTATCGAACCGGTGAATCGGCCGGCTTCACTGTTGCTTGAGTGGCCGCGTCATCTACATCGCCTCCGCCGCCGTCGGGAAGGATGGGCTTGACAGTCTGAATGGAATATTGATGGATGCATTTGGAAGAAGTATCGTACGTACTGAAAATATCGGAACGTTTACCGCAATGTGATCAAAATGTTCAGAATTTGCATCTTTGCGAGTACGCATTATCATGATTTGCATTTATGCTAATTCGATTAATCCGCATCGATTTGCCGGAATCTACCCGGTGATGCCCGGTGAAATGTGTAACAGAAAGCGACAAATTCGATTGCAAAAAAGGGACAGAACCGGCAATTACTGGCATTTCCCGGCTGCATACGGTAATGATGACAATTCGCTAACTTGGTCGGTTATCGCATCGAATTTTCTCCTTTGTTTTAGACATTTCACCGGGCATGTCCGGGTAGTTTCCGGTAAATCGAGGTGGACAAAAAATATGAACCTACTCACGAGTCGCAAATAATTTTCTTCGCAATTTTAAAAAAAATTGAACATTTTGATCACGTTCCGGTAAACGTTCCGATATTTTCAGTACGTACGATATCGAACCGGTGTATCGGCCGGCTTCACTGTTGCTTGAGTGGCCGCGTCATCTTCATCGCCTCCGCCGCCGTCGGGAAGGATGGGCTTGACAGTCTGAATGGAATAATGATGGATGCATTTGGATGAAGTATCGAACCGGTGTATCGGCCGGCTTCACTGTTGCTTGAGTGGCCGCGTCATCTTCATCGCCTCCGCCGCCGTCGGGAAGGATGGGCTGGACAGTCTGAATGGAATAATGATGGATGCATTTGGATGAAGTATCGAACCGGTGTATCGGCCGGCTTCACTGTTGCTTGAGTGGCCGCGTCATCTTCATCGCCTCCGCCGCCGTCGGGAAGGATGGGCTTGACAGTCTGAATGGAATAATGATGGATGCATTTGGATGAAGTATCGAACCGGTGTATCAGCCGGCTTCACTGTTGCTTGAGTGGCCGCGTCATCTTCATCGCCTCCGCCGCCGTCGGGATGGATGGGCTTGACAGTCTGAATGGAATAATGATGGATGCATTTGGATGAAGTATCGAACCGGCGTATCGGCCGGCTTCACTGTTGCTTGAGTGGCCGCGTTATCTTCATCGCCTCCGCCGCCGTCGGGATGGATGGGCTTGACAGTCTGAATGGAATAATGATGGATGCATTTGGATGAAGTATCGAACCGGTGTATCGGCCGGCTTCACTGATGCTTGAGTGGCCGCGTCATCTTCATCGCCTCCGCCGCCGTCGGGAAGGATGGGCTTGACAGTCTGAATGGAATAATGATAGATGCATTTGGATGAAGTATCGAACCGGTGTATCAGCCGGCTTCACTGTTGCTTGAGTGGCCGCGTCATCTTCATCGCCTCCGCCGCCGTCGGGATGGATGGGCTTGACAGTCTGAATGGAATAATGATGGATGCATTTGGAAGAAGTATCGAACCGGTGTATCGGCCGGCTTCACTGTTGCTTGAGTGGCCGCGTCATCTTCATCGCCTCCGCCGCCGTCGGGAAGGATGGGCTTGACAGTCTGAATGGAATATTGATGGATGCATTCGGAAGAAGTATCGAACCGGTGTATCAGCCGGCTTCACTGTTGCTTGAGTGGCCGCGTCATCTTCATCGCCTCCGCCGCCGTCGGGAAGGATGGGCTTGACAGTCTGAATGGAATAATGATGGATGCATTTGGATGAAGTATCGAACCGGTGTATCAGCCGGCTTCACTGTTGCTTGAGTGGCCGCGTCATCTTCATCGCCTCCGCCGCCGTCGGGATGGATGGGCTTGACAGTCTGAATGGAATAATGATGGATGCATTTGGAAGAAGTATCGAACCGGTGTATCGGCCGGCTTCACTGTTGCTTGAGTGGCCGCGTCATCTTCATCGCCTCCGCCGCCGTCGGGAAGGATGGGCTTGACAGTCTGAATGGAATATTGATGGATGCATTTGGAAGAAGTATCGTACGTACTGAAAATATCGGAACGTTTACCGCAATGTGATCAAAATGTTCAGAATTTGCATCTTTGCGAGTACGCATTATCATGATTTGCATTTATGCTAATTCGATTAATCCGCATCGATTTGCCGGAATCTACCCGGTGATGCCCGGTGAAATGTGTAACAGAAAGCGACAAATTCGATTGCAAAAAAGGGACAGAACCGGCAATTACTGGCATTTCCCGGCTGCATACGGTAATGATGACAATTCGCTAACTTGGTCGGTTATCGCATCGAATTTTCTCCTTTGTTTTAGACATTTCACCGGGCATGTCCGGGTAGTTTCCGGTAAATCGAGGTGGACAAAAAATATGAACCTACTCACGAGTCGCAAATAATTTTCTTCGCAATTTTAAAAAAAATTGAACATTTTGATCACGTTCCGGTAAACGTTCCAATATTTTCAGTACGTACGATATCGAACCGGTGTATCGGCCGGCTTCACTGTTGCTTGAGTGGCCGCGTCATCTTCATCGCCTCCGCCGTCGTCGGGAAGGATGGGCTTGACAGTCTGAATGGAATAATGATGGATGCATTTGGATGAAGTATCGAACCGGTGTATCGGCCGGCTTCACTTTTGCTTGAGTGGCCGCGTCATCTTCATCGCCTCCGCCGCCGTCGGGAAGGATGGGCTGGACAGTCTGAATGGAATAATGATGGATGCATTTGGATGAAGTATCGAACCGGTGTATCGGCCGGCTTCACTGTTGCTTGAGTGGCCGCGTCATCTTCATCGCCTCCGCCGCCGTCGGGAAGGATGGGCTTGACAGTCTGAATGGAATAATGATGGATGCATTTGGATGAAGTATCGAACCGGTGTATCAGCCGGCTTCACTGTTGCTTGAGTGGCCGCGTCATCTTCATCGCCTCCGCCGCCGTCGGGAAGGATGGGCTTGACAGTCTGAATGGAATAATGATGGATGCATTTGGATGAAGTATCGAACCGGTGTATCGGCCGGCTTCACTGTTGCTTGAGTGGCCGCGTCATCTTCATCGCCTCCGCCGCCGTCGGGAAGGATGGGCTTGACAGTCTGAATGGAATAATGATGGATGCATTTGGATGAAGTATCGAACCGGTGTATCGGCCGGCTTCACTGATGCTTGAGTGGCCGCGTCATCCTCATCGCCTCCGCCGCCGTCGGGAAGGATGGGCTTGACAGTCTGAATGGAATAATGATGGATGCATTTGGATGAAGTATCGAACCGGTGTATCGGCCGGCTTCACTGTTGCTTGAGTGGCCGCGTCATCTTCATCGCCTCCGCCGCCGTCGGGAAGGATGGGCTGGACAGTCTGAATGGAATAATGATGGATGCATTTGGATGAAGTATCGAACCGGTGTATCGGCCGGCTTCACTGTTGCTTGAGTGGCCGCGTCATCTTCATCGCCTCCGCCGCCGTCGGGAAGGATGGGCTTGACAGTCTGAATGGAATAATGATGGATGCATTTGGATGAAGTATCGAACCGGTGTATCAGCCGGCTTCACTGTTGCTTGAGTGGCCGCGTCATCTTCATCGCCTCCGCCGCCGTCGGGAAGGATGGGCTTGACAGTCTGAATGGAATAATGATGGATGCATTTGGATGAAGTATCGAACCGGTGTATCGGCCGGCTTCACTGTTGCTTGAGTGGCCGCGTCATCTTCATCGCCTCCGCCGCCGTCGGGAAGGATGGGCTTGACAGTCTGAATGGAATAATGATGGATGCATTTGGATGAAGTATCGAACCGGTGTATCGGCCGGCTTCACTGATGCTTGAGTGGCCGCGTCATCCTCATCGCCTCCGCCGCCGTCGGGAAGGATGGGCTTGACAGTCTGAATGGAATAATGATGGATGCATTTGGATGAAGTATCGAACCGGTGTATCGGCCGGCTTCACTGTTGCTTGAGTGGCCGCGTCATCTTCATCGCCTCCGCCGCCGTCGGGAAGGATGGGCTGGACAGTCTGAATGGAATAATGATGGATGCATTTGGATGAAGTATCGAACCGGTGTATCGGCCGGCTTCACTGTTGCTTGAGTGGCCGCGTCATCTTCATCGCCTCCGCCGCCGTCGGGAAGGATGGGCTTGACAGTCTGAATGGAATAATGATGGATGCATTTGGATGAAGTATCGAACCGGTGTATCAGCCGGCTTCACTGTTGCTTGAGTGGCCGCGTCATCTTCATCGCCTCCGCCGCCGTCGGGAAGGATGGGCTTGACAGTCTGAATGGAATAATGATGGATGCATTTGGATGAAGTATCGAACCGGTGTATCGGCCGGCTTCACTGTTGCTTGAGTGGCCGCGTCATCTTCATCGCCTCCGCCGCCGTCGGGAAGGATGGGCTTGACAGTCTGAATGGAATAATGATGGATGCATTTGGATGAAGTATCGAACCGGTGTATCGGCCGGCTTCACTGATGCTTGAGTGGCCGCGTCATCTTCATCGCCTCCGCCGCCGTCGGGAAGGATGGGCTTGACAGTCTGAATGGAATAATGATAGATGCATTTGGATGAAGTATCGAACCGGTGTATCAGCCGGCTTCACTGTTGCTTGAGTGGCCGCGTCATCTTCATCGCCTCCGCCGCCGTCGGGATGGATGGGCTTGACAGTCTGAATGGAATAATGATGGATGCATTTGGAAGAAGTATCGAACCGGTGTATCGGCCGGCTTCACTGTTGCTTGAGTGGCCGCGTCATCTTCATCGCCTCCGCCGCCGTCGGGAAGGATGGGCTTGACAGTCTGAATGGAATAATGATGGATGCATTTGGAAGAAGTATCGAACCGGTGTATCGGCCGGCTTCACTGATGCTTGAGTGGCCGCGTCATCTTCATCGCCTCCGCCGCCGTCGGGAAGGATGGGCTTGACAGTCTGAATGGAATAATGATGGATGCATTTGGAAGAAGTATCGAACCGGTGTATCGGCCGGCTTCACTGTTGCTTGAGTGGCCGCGTCATCTTCATCGCCTCCGCCGCCGTCGGGATGGATGGGCTTGACAGTCTGAATGGAATAATGATAGATGCATTTGGATGAAGTATCGAACCGGTGTATCAGCCGGCTTCACTGTTGCTTGAGTGGCCGCGTCATCTTCATCGCCTCCGCCGCCGTCGGGATGGATGGGCTTGACAGTCTGAATGGAATAATGATGGATGCATTTGGAAGAAGTATCGAACCGGTGTATCGGCCGGCTTCACTGCTGCTTGAGTGGCCGCGTCATCTTCATCGCCTCCGCCGCCGTCGGGAAGGATGGGCTTGACAGTCTGAATGGAATATTGATGGATGCATTCGGAAGAAGTATCGAACCGGTGTATCGGCCGGCTTCACTGTTGCTTGAGTGGCCGCGTCATCTTCATCGCCTCCGCCGCCGTCGGGAAGGATGGGCTTGACAGTCTGAATGGAATAATGATGGATGCATTTGGATGAAGTATCGAACCGGTGTATCGGCCGGCTTCACTGATGCTTGAGTGGCCGCGTCATCTTCATCGCCTCCGCCGCCGTCGGGAAGGATGGGCTTGACAGTCTGAATGGAATAATGATAGATGCATTTGGATGAAGTATCGAACCGGTGTATCAGCCGGCTTCACTGTTGCTTGAGTGGCCGCGTCATCTTCATCGCCTCCGCCGCCGTCGGGATGGATGGGCTTGACAGTCTGAATGGAATAATGATGGATGCATTTGGAAGAAGTATCGAACCGGTGTATCGGCCGGCTTCACTGTTGCTTGAGTGGCCGCGTCATCTTCATCGCCTCCGCCGCCGTCGGGAAGGATGGGCTTGACAGTCTGAATGGAATAATGATGGATGCATTTGGAAGAAGTATCGAACCGGTGTATCGGCCGGCTTCACTGATGCTTGAGTGGCCGCGTCATCTTCATCGCCTCCGCCGCCGTCGGGAAGGATGGGCTTGACAGTCTGAATGGAATAATGATGGATGCATTTGGAAGAAGTATCGAACCGGTGTATCGGCCGGCTTCACTGTTGCTTGAGTGGCCGCGTCATCTTCATCGCCTCCGCCGCCGTCGGGATGGATGGGCTTGACAGTCTGAATGGAATAATGATAGATGCATTTGGATGAAGTATCGAACCGGTGTATCAGCCGGCTTCACTGTTGCTTGAGTGGCCGCGTCATCTTCATCGCCTCCGCCGCCGTCGGGATGGATGGGCTTGACAGTCTGAATGGAATAATGATGGATGCATTTGGAAGAAGTATCGAACCGGTGTATCGGCCGGCTTCACTGTTGCTTGAGTGGCCGCGTCATCTTCATCGCCTCCGCCGCCGTCGGGAAGGATGGGCTTGACAGTCTGAATGGAATATTGATGGATGCATTCGGAAGAAGTATCGAACCGGTGTATCGGCCGGCTTCACTGTTGCTTGAGTGGCCGCGTCATCTTCATCGCCTCCGCCGCCGTCGGGAAGGATGGGCTTGACAGTCTGAATGGAATAATGATGGATGCATTTGGATGAAGTATCGAACCGGTGAATCGGCCGGCTTCACTGATGCTTGAGTGGCCGCGTCATCTTCATCGCCTCCGCCGCCGTCGGGAAGGATGGGCTTGACAGTCTGAATGGAATAATGATAGATGCATTTGGAAGAAGTATCGAACCGGTGTATCAGCCGGCTTCACTGTTGCTTGAGTGGCCGCGTCATCTTCATCGCCTCCGCCGCCGTCGGGAAGGATGGGCTTGACAGTCTGAATGGAATAATGATGGATGCATTTGGATGAAGTATCGAACCGGTGAATCGGCCGGCTTCACTGATGCTTGAGTGGCCGCGTCATCTTCATCGCCTCCGCCGCCGTCGGGAAGGATGGGCTTGACAGTCTGAATGGAATAATGATGGATGCATTTGGATGAAGTATCGAACCGGCGTATCGGCCGGCTTCACTGTTGCTTGAGTGGCCGCGTTATCTTCATCGCCTCCGCCGCCGTCGGGATGGATGGGCTTGACAGTCTGAATGGAATAATGATGGATGCATTTGGAAGAAGTATCGAACCGGTGTATCGGCCGGCTTCACTGTTGCTTGAGTGGCCGCGTCATCTTCATCGCCTCCGCCGCCGTCGGGAAGGATGGGCTTGACAGTCTGAATGGAATATTGATGGATGCATTCGGAAGAAGTATCGAACCGGTGTATCGGCCGGCTTCACTGTTGCTTGAGTGGCCGCGTCATCTTCATCGCCTCCGCCGCCGTCGGGAAGGATGGGCTTGACAGTCTGAATGGAATAATGATGGATGCATTTGGATGAAGTATCGAACCGGTGAATCGGCCGGCTTCACTGTTGCTTGAGTGGCCGCGTCATCTTCATCGCCTCCGCCGCCGTCGGGAAGGATGGGCTTGACAGTCTGAATGGAATAATGATGGATGCATTTGGATGAAGTATCGAACCGGTGTATCGGCCGGCTTCACTGTTGCTTGAGTGGCCGCGTCATCTTCATCGCCTCCGCCGCCGTCGGGAAGGATGGGCTTGACAGTCTGAATGGAATAATGATGGATGCATTTGGATGAAGTATCGAACCGGTGAATCGGCCGGCTTCACTGATGCTTGAGTGGCCGCGTCATCTTCATCGCCTCCGCCGCCGTCGGGAAGGATGGGCTTGACAGTCTGAATGGAATAATGATGGATGCATTTGGATGAAGTATCGAACCGGCGTATCGGCCGGCTTTACTGTTGCTTGAGTGGCCGCGTTATCTTCATCGCCTCCGCCGCCGTCGGGAAGGATGGGCTTGACAGTCTGAATGGAATAATGATGGATGCATTTGGATGAAGTATCGAACCGGTGAATCGGCCGGCTTCACTGATGCTTGAGTGGCCGCGTCATCTTCATCGCCTCCGCCGCCGTCGGGAAGGATGGGCTTGACAGTCTGAATGGAATAATGATGGATGCATTTGGATGAAGTATCGAACCGGCGTATCGGCCGGCTTTACTGTTGCTTGAGTGGCCGCGTTATCTTCATCGCCTCCGCCGCCGTCGGGATGGATGGGCTTGACAGTCTGAATGGAATAATGATGGATGCATTTGGATGAAGTATCGAACCGGTGTATCGGCCGGCTTCACTGATGCTTGAGTGGCCGCGTCATCTTCATCGCCTCCGCCGCCGTCGGGAAGGATGGGCTTGACAGTCTGAATGGAATAATGATAGATGCATTTGGATGAAGTATCGAACCGGTGTATCGGCCGGCTTCACTGATGCTTGAGTGGCCGCGTCATCTTCATCGCCTCCGCCGCCGTCGGGAAGGATGGGCTTGACAGTCTGAATGGAATAATGATGGATGCATTTGGATGAAGTATCGAACCGGTGTATCGGCCGGCTTCACTGTTGCTTGAGTGGCCGCGTCATCTTCATCGCCTCCGCCGCCGTCGGGATGGATGGGCTTGACAGTCTGAATGGAATAGGTAATGATGGATGCATTTGGAAGAAGTATCGAACCGGTGTATCAGCCGGCTTCACTGTTGCTTGAGTGGCCGCATCATCTTCATCGCCTCCGCCGCCGTCGGGAAGGATGGGCTGGACAGTCTGAATGGAATAATGATGGATGCATTTGGATGAAGTATCGAACCGGTGTATCGGCCGGCTTCACTGTTGCTTGAGTGGCCGCGTCATCTTCATCGCCTCCGCCGCCGTCGGGAAGGATGGGCTTGACAGTCTGAATGGAATAATGATGGATGCATTTGGATGAAGTATCGAACCGGTGTATCAGCCGGCTTCACTGTTGCTTGAGTGGCCGCGTCATCTTCATCGCCTCCGCCGCCGTCGGGATGGATGGGCTTGACAGTCTGAATGGAATAATGATGGATGCATTTGGATGAAGTATCGAACCGGTGAATCGGCCGGCTTCACTGTTGCTTGAGTGGCCGCGTCATCTACATCGCCTCCGCCGCCGTCGGGAAGGATGGGCTTGACAGTCTGAATGGAATATTGATGGATGCATTTGGAAGAAGTATCGTACGTACTGAAAATATCGGAACGTTTACCGCAATGTGATCAAAATGTTCAGAATTTGCATCTTTGCGAGTACGCATTATCATGATTTGCATTTATGCTAATTCGATTAATCCGCATCGATTTGCCGGAATCTACCCGGTGATGCCCGGTGAAATGTGTAACAGAAAGCGACAAATTCGATTGCAAAAAAGGGACAGAACCGGCAATTACTGGCATTTCCCGGCTGCATACGGTAATGATGACAATTCGCTAACTTGGTCGGTTATCGCATCGAATTTTCTCCTTTGTTTTAGACATTTCACCGGGCATGTCCGGGTAGTTTCCGGTAAATCGAGGTGGACAAAAAATATGAACCTACTCACGAGTCGCAAATAATTTTCTTCGCAATTTTAAAAAAAATTGAACATTTTGATCACGTTCCGGTAAACGTTCCGATATTTTCAGTACGTACGATATCGAACCGGTGTATCGGCCGGCTTCACTGTTGCTTGAGTGGCCGCGTCATCTTCATCGCCTCCGCCGCCGTCGGGAAGGATGGGCTGGACAGTCTGAATGGAATAATGATGGATGCATTTGGATGAAGTATCGAACCGGTGTATCGGCCGGCTTCACTGTTGCTTGAGTGGCCGCGTCATCTTCATCGCCTCCGCCGCCGTCGGGAAGGATGGGCTTGACAGTCTGAATGGAATAATGATGGATGCATTTGGATGAAGTATCGAACCGGTGTATCAGCCGGCTTCACTGTTGCTTGAGTGGCCGCGTCATCTTCATCGCCTCCGCCGCCGTCGGGAAGGATGGGCTTGACAGTCTGAATGGAATAATGATGGATGCATTTGGATGAAGTATCGAACCGGTGTATCGGCCGGCTTCACTGTTGCTTGAGTGGCCGCGTCATCTTCATCGCCTCCGCCGCCGTCGGGAAGGATGGGCTTGACAGTCTGAATGGAATAATGATGGATGCATTTGGATGAAGTATCGAACCGGTGTATCGGCCGGCTTCACTGATGCTTGAGTGGCCGCGTCATCCTCATCGCCTCCGCCGCCGTCGGGAAGGATGGGCTTGACAGTCTGAATGGAATAATGATGGATGCATTTGGATGAAGTATCGAACCGGTGTATCGGCCGGCTTCACTGTTGCTTGAGTGGCCGCGTCATCTTCATCGCCTCCGCCGCCGTCGGGAAGGATGGGCTGGACAGTCTGAATGGAATAATGATGGATGCATTTGGATGAAGTATCGAACCGGTGTATCGGCCGGCTTCACTGTTGCTTGAGTGGCCGCGTCATCTTCATCGCCTCCGCCGCCGTCGGGAAGGATGGGCTTGACAGTCTGAATGGAATAATGATGGATGCATTTGGATGAAGTATCGAACCGGTGTATCAGCCGGCTTCACTGTTGCTTGAGTGGCCGCGTCATCTTCATCGCCTCCGCCGCCGTCGGGAAGGATGGGCTTGACAGTCTGAATGGAATAATGATGGATGCATTTGGATGAAGTATCGAACCGGTGTATCGGCCGGCTTCACTGTTGCTTGAGTGGCCGCGTCATCTTCATCGCCTCCGCCGCCGTCGGGAAGGATGGGCTTGACAGTCTGAATGGAATAATGATGGATGCATTTGGATGAAGTATCGAACCGGTGTATCGGCCGGCTTCACTGATGCTTGAGTGGCCGCGTCATCCTCATCGCCTCCGCCGCCGTCGGGAAGGATGGGCTTGACAGTCTGAATGGAATAATGATGGATGCATTTGGATGAAGTATCGAACCGGTGTATCGGCCGGCTTCACTGTTGCTTGAGTGGCCGCGTCATCTTCATCGCCTCCGCCGCCGTCGGGAAGGATGGGCTGGACAGTCTGAATGGAATAATGATGGATGCATTTGGATGAAGTATCGAACCGGTGTATCGGCCGGCTTCACTGTTGCTTGAGTGGCCGCGTCATCTTCATCGCCTCCGCCGCCGTCGGGAAGGATGGGCTTGACAGTCTGAATGGAATAATGATGGATGCATTTGGATGAAGTATCGAACCGGTGTATCAGCCGGCTTCACTGTTGCTTGAGTGGCCGCGTCATCTTCATCGCCTCCGCCGCCGTCGGGAAGGATGGGCTTGACAGTCTGAATGGAATAATGATGGATGCATTTGGATGAAGTATCGAACCGGTGTATCGGCCGGCTTCACTGTTGCTTGAGTGGCCGCGTCATCTTCATCGCCTCCGCCGCCGTCGGGAAGGATGGGCTGGACAGTCTGAATGGAATAATGATGGATGCATTTGGATGAAGTATCGAACCGGTGTATCGGCCGGCTTCACTGTTGCTTGAGTGGCCGCGTCATCTTCATCGCCTCCGCCGCCGTCGGGAAGGATGGGCTTGACAGTCTGAATGGAATAATGATGGATGCATTTGGATGAAGTATCGAACCGGTGTATCAGCCGGCTTCACTGTTGCTTGAGTGGCCGCGTCATCTTCATCGCCTCCGCCGCCGTCGGGAAGGATGGGCTTGACAGTCTGAATGGAATAATGATGGATGCATTTGGATGAAGTATCGAACCGGTGTATCGGCCGGCTTCACTGTTGCTTGAGTGGCCGCGTCATCTTCATCGCCTCCGCCGCCGTCGGGAAGGATGGGCTTGACAGTCTGAATGGAATAATGATGGATGCATTTGGATGAAGTATCGAACCGGTGTATCGGCCGGCTTCACTGATGCTTGAGTGGCCGCGTCATCTTCATCGCCTCCGCCGCCGTCGGGAAGGATGGGCTTGACAGTCTGAATGGAATAATGATAGATGCATTTGGATGAAGTATCGAACCGGTGTATCAGCCGGCTTCACTGTTGCTTGAGTGGCCGCGTCATCTTCATCGCCTCCGCCGCCGTCGGGATGGATGGGCTTGACAGTCTGAATGGAATAATGATGGATGCATTTGGAAGAAGTATCGAACCGGTGTATCGGCCGGCTTCACTGTT
This sequence comes from Pristionchus fissidentatus, assembly GCA_036245785.1. Classification (NCBI taxonomy): domain Eukaryota; kingdom Metazoa; phylum Nematoda; class Chromadorea; order Rhabditida; family Neodiplogasteridae; genus Pristionchus; species Pristionchus fissidentatus. Next base: position 32,365,613 of record BTSY01000005.1, on the reverse strand, counting down.
GCTTGAGTGGCCGCGTCATCTTCATCGCCTCCGCCGCCGTCGGGAAGGATGGGCTTGACAGTCTGAATGGAATAATGATGGATGCATTTGGAAGAAGTATCGAACCGGTGTATCGGCCGGCTTCACTGATGCTTGAGTGGCCGCGTCATCTTCATCGCCTCCGCCGCCGTCGGGAAGGATGGGCTTGACAGTCTGAATGGAATAATGATGGATGCATTTGGAAGAAGTATGGAACCGGTGTATCGGCCGGCTTCACTGTTGCTTGAGTGGCCGCGTCATCTTCATCGCCTCCGCCGCCGTCGGGATGGATGGGCTTGACAGTCTGAATGGAATAATGATAGATGCATTTGGATGAAGTATCGAACCGGTGTATCAGCCGGCTTCACTGTTGCTTGAGTGGCCGCGTCATCTTCATCGCCTCCGCCGCCGTCGGGATGGATGGGCTTGACAGTCTGAATGGAATAATGATGGATGCATTTGGAAGAAGTATCGAACCGGTGTATCGGCCGGCTTCACTGCTGCTTGAGTGGCCGCGTCATCTTCATCGCCTCCGCCGCCGTCGGGAAGGATGGGCTTGACAGTCTGAATGGAATATTGATGGATGCATTCGGAAGAAGTATCGAACCGGTGTATCGGCCGGCTTCACTGTTGCTTGAGTGGCCGCGTCATCTTCATCGCCTCCGCCGCCGTCGGGAAGGATGGGCTTGACAGTCTGAATGGAATAATGATGGATGCATTTGGATGAAGTATCGAACCGGTGTATCGGCCGGCTTCACTGATGCTTGAGTGGCCGCGTCATCTTCATCGCCTCCGCCGCCGTCGGGATGGATGGGCTTGACAGTCTGAATGGAATAATGATGGATGCATTTGGAAGAAGTATCGAACCGGTGTATCGGCCGGCTTCACTGATGCTTGAGTGGCCGCGTCATCTTCATCGCCTCCGCCGCCGTCGGGATGGATGGGCTTGACAGTCTGAATGGAATAATGATAGATGCATTTGGAAGAAGTATCGAACCGGTGTATCAGCCGGCTTCACTGTTGCTTGAGTGGCCGCGTCATCTTCATCGCCTCCGCCGCCGTCGGGAAGGATGGGCTTGACAGTCTGAATGGAATAATGATGGATGCATTTGGATGAAGTATCGAACCGGTGAATCGGCCGGCTTCACTGATGCTTGAGTGGCCGCGTCATCTTCATCGCCTCCGCCGCCGTCGGGAAGGATGGGCTTGACAGTCTGAATGGAATAATGATGGATGCATTTGGATGAAGTATCGAACCGGCGTATCGGCCGGCTTCACTGTTGCTTGAGTGGCCGCGTTATCTTCATCGCCTCCGCCGCCGTCGGGATGGATGGGCTTGACAGTCTGAATGGAATAATGATGGATGCATTTGGATGAAGTATCGAACCGGTGTATCGGCCGGCTTCACTGATGCTTGAGTGGCCGCGTCATCTTCATCGCCTCCGCCGCCGTCGGGAAGGATGGGCTTGACAGTCTGAATGGAATAATGATAGATGCATTTGGATGAAGTATCGAACCGGTGTATCAGCCGGCTTCACTGTTGCTTGAGTGGCCGCGTCATCTTCATCGCCTCCGCCGCCGTCGGGATGGATGGGCTTGACAGTCTGAATGGAATAATGATGGATGCATTTGGAAGAAGTATCGAACCGGTGTATCGGCCGGCTTCACTGTTGCTTGAGTGGCCGCGTCATCTTCATCGCCTCCGCCGCCGTCGGGAAGGATGGGCTTGACAGTCTGAATGGAATATTGATGGATGCATTCGGAAGAAGTATCGAACCGGTGTATCGGCCGGCTTCACTGTTGCTTGAGTGGCCGCGTCATCTTCATCGCCTCCGCCGCCGTCGGGAAGGATGGGCTGGACAGTCTGAATGGAATAATGATGGATGCATCTGGATGAAGTATCGAACCGGTGTATCGGCCGGCTTCACTGTTGCTTGAGTGGCCGCGTCATCTTCATCGCCTCCGCCGCCGTCGGGAAGGATGGGCTGGACAGTCTGAATGGAATAATGATGGATGCATCTGGATGAAGTATCGAACCGGTGTATCGGCCGGCTTCACTGTTGCTTGAGTGGCCGCGTCATCTTCATCGCCTCCGCCGCCGTCGGGAAGGATGGGCTTGACAGTCTGAATGGAATAGGTAATGATGGATGCATTTGGAAGAAGTATCGAACCGGTGTATCAGCCGGCTTCACTGTTGCTTGAGTGGCCGCGTCATCTTCATCGCCTCCGCCGCCGTCGGGAAGGATGGGCTTGACAGTCTGAATGGAATAATGATGGATGCATTTGGATGAAGTATCGAACCGGTGAATCGGCCGGCTTCACTGATGCTTGAGTGGCCGCGTCATCTTCATCGCCTCCGCCGCCGTCGGGAAGGATGGGCTTGACAGTCTGAATGGAATAATGATGGATGCATTTGGATGAAGTATCGAACCGGCGTATCGGCCGGCTTCACTGTTGCTTGAGTGGCCGCGTTATCTTCATCGCCTCCGCCGCCGTCGGGATGGATGGGCTTGACAGTCTGAATGGAATAATGATGGATGCATTGGGATGAAGTATCGAACCGGTGTATCGGCCGGCTTCACTGATGCTTGAGTGGCCGCGTCATCCTCATCGCCTCCGCCGCCGTCGGGAAGGATGGGCTTGACAGTCTGAATGGAATAATGATAGATGCATTTGGATGAAGTATCGAACCGGTGTATCGGCCGGCTTCACTGATGCTTGAGTGGCCGCGTCATCTTCATCGCCTCCGCCGCCGTCGGGAAGGATGGGCTTGACAGTCTGAATGGAATAATGATGGATGCATTTGGATGAAGTATCGAACCGGTGTATCGGCCGGCTTCACTGTTGCTTGAGTGGCCGCGTCATCTTCATCGCCTCCGCCGCCGTCGGGATGGATGGGCTTGACAGTCTGAATGGAATAGGTAATGATGGATGCATTTGGAAGAAGTATCGAACCGGTGTATCAGCCGGCTTCACTGTTGCTTGAGTGGCCGCGTCATCTTCATCGCCTCCGCCGCCGTCGGGAAGGATGGGCTTGACAGTCTGAATGGAATAATGATGGATGCATTTGGAAGAAGTATCGAACCGGTGTATCGGCCGGCTTCACTGTTGCTTGAGTGGCCGCGTCATCTTCATCGCCTCCGCCGCCGTCGGGAAGGATGGGCTGGACAGTCTGAATGGAATAATGATGGATGCATTTGGATGAAGTATCGAACCGGTGAATCGGCCGGCTTCACTGATGCTTGAGTGGCCGCGTCATCTTCATCGCCTCCGCCGCCGTCGGGAAGGATGGGCTTGACAGTCTGAATGGAATAATGATGGATGCATTTGGATGAAGTATCGAACCGGCGTATCGGCCGGCTTCACTGTTGCTTGAGTGGCCGCGTTATCTTCATCGCCTCCGCCGCCGTCGGGATGGATGGGCTTGACAGTCTGAATGGAATAATGATGGATGCATTGGGATGAAGTATCGAACCGGTGTATCGGCCGGCTTCACTGATGCTTGAGTGGCCGCGTCATCCTCATCGCCTCCGCCGCCGTCGGGAAGGATGGGCTTGACAGTCTGAATGGAATAATGATAGATGCATTTGGATGAAGTATCGAACCGGTGTATCGGCCGGCTTCACTGATGCTTGAGTGGCCGCGTCATCTTCATCGCCTCCGCCGCCGTCGGGAAGGATGGGCTTGACAGTCTGAATGGAATAATGATGGATGCATTTGGATGAAGTATCGAACCGGTGTATCGGCCGGCTTCACTGTTGCTTGAGTGGCCGCGTCATCTTCATCGCCTCCGCCGCCGTCGGGATGGATGGGCTTGACAGTCTGAATGGAATAGGTAATGATGGATGCATTTGGAAGAAGTATCGAACCGGTGTATCAGCCGGCTTCACTGTTGCTTGAGTGGCCGCGTCATCTTCATCGCCTCCGCCGCCGTCGGGAAGGATGGGCTTGACAGTCTGAATGGAATAATGATGGATGCATTTGGAAGAAGTATCGAACCGGTGTATCGGCCGGCTTCACTGTTGCTTGAGTGGCCGCGTCATCTTCATCGCCTCCGCCGCCGTCGGGAAGGATGGGCTGGACAGTCTGAATGGAATAATGATGGATGCATTTGGATGAAGTATCGAACCGGTGTATCGGCCGGCTTCACTGTTGCTTGAGTGGCCGCGTCATCTTCATCGCCTCCGCCGCCGTCGGGAAGGATGGGCTTGACAGTCTGAATGGAATAATGATGGATGCATTTGGATGAAGTATCGAACCGGTGTATCAGCCGGCTTCACTGTTGCTTGAGTGGCCGCGTCATCTTCATCGCCTCCGCCGCCGTCGGGATGGATGGGCTTGACAGTCTGAATGGAATAATGATGGATGCATTTGGAAGAAGTATCGAACCGGTGTATCGGCCGGCTTCACTGTTGCTTGAGTGGCCGCGTCATCTTCATCGCCTCCGCCGCCGTCGGGAAGGATGGGCTTGACAGTCTGAATGGAATATTGATGGATGCATTCGGAAGAAGTATCGAACCGGTGTATCGGCCGGCTTCACTGTTGCTTGAGTGGCCGCGTCATCTTCATCGCCTCCGCCGCCGTCGGGAAGGATGGGCTTGACAGTCTGAATGGAATAATGATGGATGCATTTGGATGAAGTATCGAACCGGTGAATCGGCCGGCTTCACTGTTGCTTGAGTGGCCGCGTCATCTTCATCGCCTCCGCCGCCGTCGGGAAGGATGGGCTTGACAGTCTGAATGGAATAATGATGGATGCATTTGGATGAAGTATCGAACCGGTGTATCGGCCGGCTTCACTGTTGCTTGAGTGGCCGCGTCATCTTCATCGCCTCCGCCGCCGTCGGGAAGGATGGGCTTGACAGTCTGAATGGAATAATGATGGATGCATTTGGATGAAGTATCGAACCGGTGAATCGGCCGGCTTCACTGATGCTTGAGTGGCCGCGTCATCTTCATCGCCTCCGCCGCCGTCGGGAAGGATGGGCTTGACAGTCTGAATGGAATAATGATGGATGCATTTGGATGAAGTATCGAACCGGCGTATCGGCCGGCTTTACTGTTGCTTGAGTGGCCGCGTTATCTTCATCGCCTCCGCCGCCGTCGGGAAGGATGGGCTTGACAGTCTGAATGGAATAATGATGGATGCATTTGGATGAAGTATCGAACCGGTGAATCGGCCGGCTTCACTGATGCTTGAGTGGCCGCGTCATCTTCATCGCCTCCGCCGCCGTCGGGAAGGATGGGCTTGACAGTCTGAATGGAATAATGATGGATGCATTTGGATGAAGTATCGAACCGGCGTATCGGCCGGCTTTACTGTTGCTTGAGTGGCCGCGTTATCTTCATCGCCTCCGCCGCCGTCGGGATGGATGGGCTTGACAGTCTGAATGGAATAATGATGGATGCATTTGGATGAAGTATCGAACCGGTGTATCGGCCGGCTTCACTGATGCTTGAGTGGCCGCGTCATCTTCATCGCCTCCGCCGCCGTCGGGAAGGATGGGCTTGACAGTCTGAATGGAATAATGATAGATGCATTTGGATGAAGTATCGAACCGGTGTATCGGCCGGCTTCACTGATGCTTGAGTGGCCGCGTCATCTTCATCGCCTCCGCCGCCGTCGGGAAGGATGGGCTTGACAGTCTGAATGGAATAATGATGGATGCATTTGGATGAAGTATCGAACCGGTGTATCGGCCGGCTTCACTGTTGCTTGAGTGGCCGCGTCATCTTCATCGCCTCCGCCGCCGTCGGGATGGATGGGCTTGACAGTCTGAATGGAATAGGTAATGATGGATGCATTTGGAAGAAGTATCGAACCGGTGTATCAGCCGGCTTCACTGTTGCTTGAGTGGCCGCATCATCTTCATCGCCTCCGCCGCCGTCGGGAAGGATGGGCTGGACAGTCTGAATGGAATAATGATGGATGCATTTGGATGAAGTATCGAACCGGTGTATCGGCCGGCTTCACTGTTGCTTGAGTGGCCGCGTCATCTTCATCGCCTCCGCCGCCGTCGGGAAGGATGGGCTTGACAGTCTGAATGGAATAATGATGGATGCATTTGGATGAAGTATCGAACCGGTGTATCAGCCGGCTTCACTGTTGCTTGAGTGGCCGCGTCATCTTCATCGCCTCCGCCGCCGTCGGGATGGATGGGCTTGACAGTCTGAATGGAATAATGATGGATGCATTTGGAAGAAGTATCGAACCGGTGTATCGGCCGGCTTCACTGTTGCTTGAGTGGCCGCGTCATCTTCATCGCCTCCGCCGCCGTCGGGAAGGATGGGCTTGACAGTCTGAATGGAATATTGATGGATGCATTCGGAAGAAGTATCGAACCGGTGTATCGGCCGGCTTCACTGTTGCTTGAGTGGCCGCGTCATCTTCATCGCCTCCGCCGCCGTCGGGAAGGATGGGCTGGACAGTCTGAATGGAATAATGATGGATGCATCTGGATGAAGTATCGAACCCGTGTATCGGCCGGCTTCACTGTTGCTTGAGTGGCCGCGTCATCTTCATCGCCTCCACCGCCGTCGGGAAGGATGGGCTTGACAGTCTGAATGGAATAATGATGGATGCATTTGGATGAAGTATCGAACCGGTGTATCGGCCGGCTTCACTGTTGCTTGAGTGGCCGCGTCATCTTCATCGCCTCCGCCGCCGTCGGGAAGGATGGGCTTGACAGTCTGAATGGAATAATGATGGATGCATTTGGATGAAGTATCGAACCGGTGTATCGGCCGGCTTCACTGTTGCTAGAGTGGCCGCGTCATCATCATCGCCTCCGCCGCCGTCGGGATGGATGGGCTTGACAGTCTGAATGGAATAATGATGGATGCATCTGGATGAAGTATCGAACCGGTGTATCGGCCGGCTTCACTGTTGCTTGAGTGGCCGCGTCATCTTCATCGCCTCCGCCGCCGTCGGGAAGGATGGGCTTGACAGTCTGAATGGAATAGGTAATGATGGATGCATTTGGAAGAAGTATCGAACCGGTGTATCAGCCGGCTTCACTGTTGCTTGAGTGGCCGCGTCATCTTCATCGCCTCCGCCGCCGTCGGGAAGGATGGGCTGGACAGTCTGAATGGAATAATGATGGATGCATTTGGATGAAGTATCGAACCGGTGTATCGGCCGGCTTCACTGTTGCTTGAGTGGCCGCGTCATCTTCATCGCCTCCGCCGCCGTCGGGAAGGATGGGCTTGGCAGTCTGAATGGAATAATGATGGATGCATTTGGATGAAGTATCGAACCGGTGTATCGGCCGGCTTCACTGTTGCTAGAGTGGCCGCGTCATCATCATCGCCTCCGCCGCCGTCGGGATGGATGGGCTTGACAGTCTGAATGGAATAATGATGGATGCATCTGGATGAAGTATCGAACCGGTGTATCGGCCGGCTTCACTGTTGCTTGAGTGGCCGCGTCATCTTCATCGCCTCCGCCGCCGTCGGGAAGGATGGGCTTGACAGTCTGAATGGAATAGGTAATGATGGATGCATTTGGAAGAAGTATCGAACCGGTGTATCAGCCGGCTTCACTGTTGCTTGAGTGGCCGCGTCATCTTCATCGCCTCCGCCGCCGTCGGGAAGGATGGGCTTGGCAGTCTGAATGGAATAATGATGGATGCATTTGGATGAAGTATCGAACCGGTGTATCGGCCGGCTTCACTGTTGCTAGAGTGGCCGCGTCATCATCATCGCCTCCGCCGCCGTCGGGATGGATGGGCTTGACAGTCTGAATGGAATAATGATGGATGCATCTGGATGAAGTATCGAACCGGTGTATCGGCCGGCTTCACTGTTGCTTGAGTGGCCGCGTCATCTTCATCGCCTCCGCCGCCGTCGGGAAGGATGGGCTTGACAGTCTGAATGGAATAGGTAATGATGGATGCATTTGGAAGAAGTATCGAACCGGTGTATCAGCCGGCTTCACTGTTGCTTGAGTGGCCGCGTCATCTTCATCGCCTCCGCCGCCGTCGGGAAGGATGGGCTGGACAGTCTGAATGGAATAATGATGGATGCATTTGGATGAAGTATCGAACCGGTGTATCGGCCGGCTTCACTGTTGCTTGAGTGGCCGCGTCATCTTCATCGCCTCCGCCGCCGTCGGGAAGGATGGGCTTGGCAGTCTGAATGGAATAATGATGGATGCATTTGGATGAAGTATCGAACCGGTGAATCGGCCGGCTTCACTGTTGCTTGAGTGGCCGCGTCATCATCATCGCCTCCTCCGCCGTCGGGAAGGATGGGCTTGACAGTCTGAATGGAATAATGATGGATGCATTTGGATGAAGTATCGAACCGGTGTATCGGCCGGCTTCACTGTTGCTTGAGTGGCCGCGTCATCTTCATCGCCTCCGCCGCCGTCGGGAAGGATGGGCTTGACAGTCTGAATGGAATAATGATGGATGCATTCGGATGAAGTATCGAACCGGTGTATCGGCCGGCTTCACTGTTGCTAGAGTGGCCGCGTCATCATCATCGCCTCCGCCGCCGTCGGGAAGGATGGGCTTGACAGTCTGAATGGAATAGGTAATGATGGATGCATTTGGAAGAAGTATCGAACCGGTGTATCAGCCGGCTTCACTGTTGCTTGAGTGGCCGCGTCATCTTCATCGCCTCCGCCGCCGTCGGGAAGGATGGGCTGGACAGTCTGAATGGAATAATGATGGATGCATTTGGATGAAGTATCGAACCGGTGTATCGGCCGGCTTCACTGTTGCTAGAGTGGCCGCGTCATCATCATCGCCTCCGCCGCCGTCGGGAAGGATGGGCTTGACAGTCTGAATGGAATAATGATGGATGCATTTGGATGAAGTATCGAACCGGCGTATCGGCCGGCTTTACTGTTGCTTGAGTGGCCGCGTTATCTTCATCGCCTCCGCCGCCGTCGGGAAGGATGGGCTTGACAGTCTGAATGGAATAATGATGGATGCATTTGGATGAAGTATCGAACCGGTGAATCGGCCGGCTTCACTGATGCTTGAGTGGCCGCGTCATCTTCATCGCCTCCGCCGCCGTCGGGAAGGATGGGCTTGACAGTCTGAATGGAATAATGATGGATGCATTTGGATGAAGTATCGAACCGGCGTATCGGCCGGCTTTACTGTTGCTTGAGTGGCCGCGTTATCTTCATCGCCTCCGCCGCCGTCGGGATGGATGGGCTTGACAGTCTGAATGGAATAATGATGGATGCATTTGGATGAAGTATCGAACCGGTGTATCGGCCGGCTTCACTGATGCTTGAGTGGCCGCGTCATCTTCATCGCCTCCGCCGCCGTCGGGAAGGATGGGCTTGACAGTCTGAATGGAATAATGATAGATGCATTTGGATGAAGTATCGAACCGGTGTATCGGCCGGCTTCACTGATGCTTGAGTGGCCGCGTCATCTTCATCGCCTCCGCCGCCGTCGGGAAGGATGGGCTTGACAGTCTGAATGGAATAATGATGGATGCATTTGGATGAAGTATCGAACCGGTGTATCGGCCGGCTTCACTGTTGCTTGAGTGGCCGCGTCATCTTCATCGCCTCCGCCGCCGTCGGGATGGATGGGCTTGACAGTCTGAATGGAATAGGTAATGATGGATGCATTTGGAAGAAGTATCGAACCGGTGTATCAGCCGGCTTCACTGTTGCTTGAGTGGCCGCATCATCTTCATCGCCTCCGCCGCCGTCGGGAAGGATGGGCTGGACAGTCTGAATGGAATAATGATGGATGCATTTGGATGAAGTATCGAACCGGTGTATCGGCCGGCTTCACTGTTGCTTGAGTGGCCGCGTCATCTTCATCGCCTCCGCCGCCGTCGGGAAGGATGGGCTTGACAGTCTGAATGGAATAATGATGGATGCATTTGGATGAAGTATCGAACCGGTGTATCGGCCGGCTTCACTGTTGCTTGAGTGGCCGCGTCATCTTCATCGCCTCCGCCGCCGTCGGGAAGGATGGGCTTGACAGTCTGAATGGAATAATGATGGATGCATTTGGAAGAAGTATCGAACCGGTGTATCGGCCGGCTTCACTGATGCTTGAGTGGCCGCGTCATCTTCATCGCCTCCGCCGCCGTCGGGAAGGATGGGCTTGACAGTCTGAATGGAATAATGATGGATGCATTTGGAAGAAGTATCGAACCGGTGTATCGGCCGGCTTCACTGTTGCTTGAGTGGCCGCGTCATCTTCATCGCCTCCGCCGCCGTCGGGATGGATGGGCTTGACAGTCTGAATGGAATAATGATAGATGCATTTGGATGAAGTATCGAACCGGTGTATCGGCCGGCTTCACTGTTGCTTGAGTGGCCGCGTCATCTTCATCGCCTCCGCCGCCGTCGGGAAGGATGGGCTTGACAGTCTGAATGGAATAATGATGGATGCATTCGGATGAAGTATCGAACCGGTGTATCGGCCGGCTTCACTGTTGCTAGAGTGGCCGCGTCATCATCATCGCCTCCGCCGCCGTCGGGAAGGATGGGCTTGACAGTCTGAATGGAATAGGTAATGATGGATGCATTTGGAAGAAGTATCGAACCGGTGTATCAGCCGGCTTCACTGTTGCTTGAGTGGCCGCGTCATCTTCATCGCCTCCGCCGCCGTCGGGAAGGATGGGCTGGACAGTCTGAATGGAATAATGATGGATGCATTTGGATGAAGTATCGAACCGGTGTATCGGCCGGCTTCACTGTTGCTAGAGTGGCCGCGTCATCATCATCGCCTCCGCCGCCGTCGGGAAGGATGGGCTTGACAGTCTGAATGGAATAATGATGGATGCATTTGGATGAAGTATCGAACCGGCGTATCGGCCGGCTTTACTGTTGCTTGAGTGGCCGCGTTATCTTCATCGCCTCCGCCGCCGTCGGGAAGGATGGGCTTGACAGTCTGAATGGAATAATGATGGATGCATTTGGATGAAGTATCGAACCGGTGAATCGGCCGGCTTCACTGATGCTTGAGTGGCCGCGTCATCTTCATCGCCTCCGCCGCCGTCGGGAAGGATGGGCTTGACAGTCTGAATGGAATAATGATGGATGCATTTGGATGAAGTATCGAACCGGCGTATCGGCCGGCTTTACTGTTGCTTGAGTGGCCGCGTTATCTTCATCGCCTCCGCCGCCGTCGGGATGGATGGGCTTGACAGTCTGAATGGAATAATGATGGATGCATTTGGATGAAGTATCGAACCGGTGTATCGGCCGGCTTCACTGATGCTTGAGTGGCCGCGTCATCTTCATCGCCTCCGCCGCCGTCGGGAAGGATGGGCTTGACAGTCTGAATGGAATAATGATAGATGCATTTGGATGAAGTATCGAACCGGTGTATCGGCCGGCTTCACTGATGCTTGAGTGGCCGCGTCATCTTCATCGCCTCCGCCGCCGTCGGGAAGGATGGGCTTGACAGTCTGAATGGAATAATGATGGATGCATTTGGATGAAGTATCGAACCGGTGTATCGGCCGGCTTCACTGTTGCTTGAGTGGCCGCGTCATCTTCATCGCCTCCGCCGCCGTCGGGATGGATGGGCTTGACAGTCTGAATGGAATAGGTAATGATGGATGCATTTGGAAGAAGTATCGAACCGGTGTATCAGCCGGCTTCACTGTTGCTTGAGTGGCCGCATCATCTTCATCGCCTCCGCCGCCGTCGGGAAGGATGGGCTGGACAGTCTGAATGGAATAATGATGGATGCATTTGGATGAAGTATCGAACCGGTGTATCGGCCGGCTTCACTGTTGCTTGAGTGGCCGCGTCATCTTCATCGCCTCCGCCGCCGTCGGGAAGGATGGGCTTGACAGTCTGAATGGAATAATGATGGATGCATTTGGATGAAGTATCGAACCGGTGTATCGGCCGGCTTCACTGTTGCTTGAGTGGCCGCGTCATCTTCATCGCCTCCGCCGCCGTCGGGAAGGATGGGCTTGACAGTCTGAATGGAATAATGATGGATGCATTTGGAAGAAGTATCGAACCGGTGTATCGGCCGGCTTCACTGATGCTTGAGTGGCCGCGTCATCTTCATCGCCTCCGCCGCCGTCGGGAAGGATGGGCTTGACAGTCTGAATGGAATAATGATGGATGCATTTGGAAGAAGTATCGAACCGGTGTATCGGCCGGCTTCACTGTTGCTTGAGTGGCCGCGTCATCTTCATCGCCTCCGCCGCCGTCGGGATGGATGGGCTTGACAGTCTGAATGGAATAATGATAGATGCATTTGGATGAAGTATCGAACCGGTGTATCAGCCGGCTTCACTGTTGCTTGAGTGGCCGCGTCATCTTCATCGCCTCCGCCGCCGTCGGGATGGATGGGCTTGACAGTCTGAATGGAATAATGATGGATGCATTTGGAAGAAGTATCGAACCGGTGTATCGGCCGGCTTCACTGTTGCTTGAGTGGCCGCGTCATCTTCATCGCCTCCGCCGCCGTCGGGAAGGATGGGCTTGACAGTCTGAATGGAATATTGATGGATGCATTCGGAAGAAGTATCGAACCGGTGTATCGGCCGGCTTCACTGTTGCTTGAGTGGCCGCGTCATCTTCATCGCCTCCGCCGCCGTCGGGAAGGATGGGCTTGACAGTCTGAATGGAATAATGATGGATGCATTTGGATGAAGTATCGAACCGGTGAATCGGCCGGCTTCACTGATGCTTGAGTGGCCGCGTCATCTTCATCGCCTCCGCCGCCGTCGGGAAGGATGGGCTTGACAGTCTGAATGGAATAATGATAGATGCATTTGGAAGAAGTATCGAACCGGTGTATCAGCCGGCTTCACTGTTGCTTGAGTGGCCGCGTCATCTTCATCGCCTCCGCCGCCGTCGGGAAGGATGGGCTTGACAGTCTGAATGGAATAATGATGGATGCATTTGGATGAAGTATCGAACCGGTGAATCGGCCGGCTTCACTGATGCTTGAGTGGCCGCGTCATCTTCATCGCCTCCGCCGCCGTCGGGAAGGATGGGCTTGACAGTCTGAATGGAATAATGATGGATGCATTTGGATGAAGTATCGAACCGGCGTATCGGCCGGCTTCACTGTTGCTTGAGTGGCCGCGTTATCTTCATCGCCTCCGCCGCCGTCGGGATGGATGGGCTTGACAGTCTGAATGGAATAATGATGGATGCATTTGGATGAAGTATCGAACCGGTGTATCGGCCGGCTTCACTGATGCTTGAGTGGCCGCGTCATCTTCATCGCCTCCGCCGCCGTCGGGAAGGATGGGCTTGACAGTCTGAATGGAATAATGATGGATGCATTTGGAAGAAGTATCGAACCGGTGTATCGGCCGGCTTCACTGTTGCTTGAGTGGCCGCGTCATCTTCATCGCCTCCGCCGCCGTCGGGAAGGATGGGCTTGACAGTCTGAATGGAATATTGATGGATGCATTCGGAAGAAGTATCGAACCGGTGTATCGGCCGGCTTCACTGTTGCTTGAGTGGCCGCGTCATCTTCATCGCCTCCGCCGCCGTCGGGAAGGATGGGCTGGACAGTCTGAATGGAATAATGATGGATGCATCTGGATGAAGTATCGAACCGGTGTATCGGCCGGCTTCACTGTTGCTTGAGTGGCCGCGTCATCTTCATCGCCTCCGCCGACGTCGGGAAGGATGGGCTGGACAGTCTGAATGGAATAATGATGGATGCATCTGGATGAAGTATCGAACCGGTGTATCGGCCGGCTTCACTGTTGCTTGAGTGGCCGCGTCATCTTCATCGCCTCCGCCGCCGTCGGGAAGGATGGGCTTGACAGTCTGAATGGAATAGGTAATGATGGATGCATTTGGAAGAAGTATCGAACCGGTGTATCAGCCGGCTTCACTGTTGCTTGAGTGGCCGCGTCATCTTCATCGCCTCCGCCGCCGTCGGGAAGGATGGGCTTGACAGTCTGAATGGAATAATGATAGATGCATTTGGATGAAGTATCGAACCGGTGTATCGGCCGGCTTCACTGTTGCTTGAGTGGCCGCGTCATCTTCATCGCCTCCGCCGCCGTCGGGAAGGATGGGCTTGACAGTCTGAATGGAATAGGTAATGATGGATGCATTTGGAAGAAGTATCGAACCGGTGTATCAGCCGGCTTCACTGTTGCTTGAGTGGCCGCGTCATCTTCATCGCCTCCGCCGCCGTCGGGAAGGATGGGCTTGACAGTCTGAATGGAATAATGATGGATGCATTTGGATGAAGTATCGAACCGGCGTATCGGCCGGCTTCACTGATGCTTGAGTGGCCGCGTCATCTTCATCGCCTCCGCCGCCGTCGGGAAGGATGGGCTTGACAGTCTGAATGGAATAATGATGGATGCATTTGGATGAAGTATCGAACCGGTGAATCGGCCGGCTTCACTGATGCTTGAGTGGCCGCGTCATCTTCATCGCCTCCGCCGCCGTCGGGAAGGATGGGCTTGACAGTCTGAATGGAATAATGATGGATGCATTTGGATGAAGTATCGAACCGGCGTATCGGCCGGCTTCACTGATGCTTGAGTGGCCGCGTCATCTTCATCGCCTCCGCCGCCGTCGGGAAGGATGGGCTTGACAGTCTGAATGGAATATTGATGGATGCATTCGGAAGAAGTATCGAACCGGTGTATCGGCCGGCTTCACTGTTGCTTGAGTGGCCGCGTCATCTTCATCGCCTCCGCCGCCGTCGGGAAGGATGGGCTTGACAGTCTGAATGGAATAATGATGGATGCATTTGGATGAAGTATCGAACCGGTGAATCGGCCGGCTTCACTGTTGCTTGAGTGGCCGCGTCATCTTCATCGCCTCCGCCGCCGTCGGGAAGGATGGGCTTGACAGTCTGAATGGAATAATGATGGATGCATTTGGATGAAGTATCGAACCGGTGAATCGGCCGGCTTCACTGTTGCTTGAGTGGCCGCGTCATCTTCATCGCCTCCGCCGCCGTCGGGAAGGATGGGCTTGACAGTCTGAATGGAATAATGATGGATGCATTTGGATGAAGTATCGAACCGGTGTATCGGCCGGCTTCACTGTTGCTTGAGTGGCCGCGTCATCTTCATCGCCTCCGCCGCCGTCGGGAAGGATGGGCTTGACAGTCTGAATGGAATAATGATGGATGCATTTGGATGAAGTATCGAACCGGTGAATCGGCCGGCTTCACTGTTGCTTGAGTGGCCGCGTCATCTTCATCGCCTCCGCCGCCGTCGGGAAGGATGGGCTTGACAGTCTGAATGGAATAATGATGGATGCATTTGGATGAAGTATCGAACCGGTGAATCGGCCGGCTTCACTGTTGCTTGAGTGGCCGCGTCATCTTCATCGCCTCCGCCGCCGTCGGGAAGGATGGGCTTGACAGTCTGAATGGAATAATGATGGATGCATTTGGATGAAGTATCGAACCGGTGTATCGGCCGGCTTCACTGTTGCTTGAGTGGCCGCGTCATCTTCATCGCCTCCGCCGCCGTCGGGAAGGATGGGCTTGACAGTCTGAATGGAATAATGATGGATGCATTTGGATGAAGTATCGAACCGGTGAATCGGCCGGCTTCACTGTTGCTTGAGTGGCCGCGTCATCTTCATCGCCTCCGCCGCCGTCGGGAAGGATGGGCTTGACAGTCTGAATGGAATAATGATGGATGCATTTGGAAGAAGTATCGAACCGGTGTATCGGCCGGCTTCACTGTTGCTTGAGTGGCCGCGTCATCTTCATCGCCTCCGCCGCCGTCGGGAAGGATGGGCTTGACAGTCTGAATGGAATATTGATGGATGCATTCGGAAGAAGTATCGAACCGGTGTATCGGCCGGCTTCACTGTTGCTTGAGTGGCCGCGTCATCTTCATCGCCTCCGCCGCCGTCGGGAAGGATGGGCTGGACAGTCTGAATGGAATAATGATGGATGCATCTGGATGAAGTATCGAACCGGTGTATCGGCCGGCTTCACTGTTGCTTGAGTGGCCGCGTCATCTTCATCGCCTCCGCCGCCGTCGGGAAGGATGGGCTGGACAGTCTGAATGGAATAATGATGGATGCATCTGGATGAAGTATCGAACCGGTGTATCGGCCGGCTTCACTGTTGCTTGAGTGGCCGCGTCATCTTCATCGCCTCCGCCGCCGTCGGGAAGGATGGGCTTGACAGTCTGAATGGAATAGGTAATGATGGATGCATTTGGAAGAAGTATCGAACCGGTGTATCAGCCGGCTTCACTGTTGCTTGAGTGGCCGCGTCATCTTCATCGCCTCCGCCGCCGTCGGGAAGGATGGGCTTGACAGTCTGAATGGAATAATGATAGATGCATTTGGATGAAGTATCGAACCGGTGTATCGGCCGGCTTCACTGTTGCTTGAGTGGCCGCGTCATCTTCATCGCCTCCGCCGCCGTCGGGAAGGATGGGCTTGACAGTCTGAATGGAATAGGTAATGATGGATGCATTTGGAAGAAGTATCGAACCGGTGTATCAGCCGGCTTCACTGTTGCTTGAGTGGCCGCGTCATCTTCATCGCCTCCGCCGCCGTCGGGAAGGATGGGCTGGACAGTCTGAATGGAATAATGATGGATGCATCTGGATGAAGTATCGAACCGGTGTATCGGCCGGCTTCACTGTTGCTTGAGTGGCCGCGTCATCTTCATCGCCTCCGCCGCCGTCGGGAAGGATGGGCTGGACAGTCTGAATGGAATAATGATGGATGCATCTGGATGAAGTATCGAACCGGTGTATCGGCCGGCTTCACTGTTGCTTGAGTGGCCGCGTCATCTTCATCGCCTCCGCCGCCGTCGGGAAGGATGGGCTTGACAGTCTGAATGGAATAGGTAATGATGGATGCATTTGGAAGAAGTATCGAACCGGTGTATCAGCCGGCTTCACTGTTGCTTGAGTGGCCGCGTCATCTTCATCGCCTCCGCCGCCGTCGGGAAGGATGGGCTTGACAGTCTGAATGGAATAATGATAGATGCATTTGGATGAAGTATCGAACCGGTGTATCGGCCGGCTTCACTGTTGCTTGAGTGGCCGCGTCATCTTCATCGCCTCCGCCGCCGTCGGGAAGGATGGGCTTGACAGTCTGAATGGAATATTGATGGATGCATTCGGAAGAAGTATCGAACCGGTGTATCGGCCGGCTTCACTGTTGCTTGAGTGGCCGCGTCATCTTCATCGCCTCCGCCGCCGTCGGGAAGGATGGGCTGGACAGTCTGAATGGAATAATGATGGATGCATCTGGATGAAGTATCGAACCGGTGTATCGGCCGGCTTCACTGTTGCTTGAGTGGCCGCGTCATCTTCATCGCCTCCGCCGCCGTCGGGAAGGATGGGCTGGACAGTCTGAATGGAATAATGATGGATGCATCTGGATGAAGTATCGAACCGGTGTATCGGCCGGCTTCACTGTTGCTTGAGTGGCCGCGTCATCTTCATCGCCTCCGCCGCCGTCGGGAAGGATGGGCTTGACAGTCTGAATGGAATAGGTAATGATGGATGCATTTGGAAGAAGTATCGAACCGGTGTATCAGCCGGCTTCACTGTTGCTTGAGTGGCCGCGTCATCTTCATCGCCTCCGCCGCCGTCGGGAAGGATGGGCTTGACAGTCTGAATGGAATAATGATAGATGCATTTGGATGAAGTATCGAACCGGTGTATCGGCCGGCTTCACTGTTGCTTGAGTGGCCGCGTCATCTTCATCGCCTCCGCCGCCGTCGGGAAGGATGGGCTTGACAGTCTGAATGGAATAGGTAATGATGGATGCATTTGGAAGAAGTATCGAACCGGTGTATCAGCCGGCTTCACTGTTGCTTGAGTGGCCGCGTCATCTTCATCGCCTCCGCCGCCGTCGGGAAGGATGGGCTTGACAGTCTGAATGGAATAATGATGGATGCATTTGGATGAAGTATCGAACCGGTGAATCGGCCGGCTTCACTGATGCTTGAGTGGCCGCGTCATCTTCATCGCCTCCGCCGCCGTCGGGAAGGATGGGCTTGACAGTCTGAATGGAATAATGATGGATGCATTTGGATGAAGTATCGAACCGGCGTATCGGCCGGCTTCACTGATGCTTGAGTGGCCGCGTCATCTTCATCGCCTCCGCCGCCGTCGGGAAGGATGGGCTTGACAGTCTGAATGGAATATTGATGGATGCATTCGGAAGAAGTATCGAACCGGTGTATCGGCCGGCTTCACTGTTGCTTGAGTGGCCGCGTCATCTTCATCGCCTCCGCCGCCGTCGGGAAGGATGGGCTGGACAGTCTGAATGGAATAATGATGGATGCATCTGGATGAAGTATCGAACCGGTGTATCGGCCGGCTTCACTGTTGCTTGAGTGGCCGCGTCATCTTCATCGCCTCCGCCGCCGTCGGGAAGGATGGGCTGGACAGTCTGAATGGAATAATGATGGATGCATCTGGATGAAGTATCGAACCGGTGTATCGGCCGGCTTCACTGTTGCTTGAGTGGCCGCGTCATCTTCATCGCCTCCGCCGCCGTCGGGAAGGATGGGCTTGACAGTCTGAATGGAATAGGTAATGATGGATGCATTTGGAAGAAGTATCGAACCGGTGTATCAGCCGGCTTCACTGTTGCTTGAGTGGCCGCGTCATCTTCATCGCCTCCGCCGCCGTCGGGAAGGATGGGCTTGACAGTCTGAATGGAATAATGATGGATGCATTTGGATGAAGTATCGAACCGGCGTATCGGCCGGCTTCACTGTTGCTTGAGTGGCCGCGTTATCTTCATCGCCTCCGCCGCCGTCGGGATGGATGGGCTTGACAGTCTGAATGGAATAATGATGGATGCATTGGGATGAAGTATCGAACCGGTGTATCGGCCGGCTTCACTGATGCTTGAGTGGCCGCGTCATCCTCATCGCCTCCGCCGCCGTCGGGAAGGATGGGCTTGACAGTCTGAATGGAATAATGATTGATGCATTTGGATGAAGTATCGAACCGGTGTATCGGCCGGCTTCACTGATGCTTGAGTGGCCGCGTCATCTTCATCGCCTCCGCCGCCGTCGGGAAGGATGGGCTTGACAGTCTGAATGGAATAATGATGGATGCATTTGGATGAAGTATCGAACCGGTGTATCGGCCGGCTTCACTGTTGCTTGAGTGGCCGCGTCATCTTCATCGCCTCCGCCGCCGTCGGGATGGATGGGCTTGACAGTCTGAATGGAATAGGTAATGATGGATGCATTTGGAAGAAGTATCGAACCGGTGTATCAGCCGGCTTCACTGTTGCTTGAGTGGCCGCGTCATCTTCATCGCCTCCGCCGCCGTCGGGAAGGATGGGCTTGACAGTCTGAATGGAATAATGATGGATGCATTTGGAAGAAGTATCGAACCGGTGTATCGGCCGGCTTCACTGTTGCTTGAGTGGCCGCGTCATCTTCATCGCCTCCGCCGCCGTCGGGAAGGATGGGCTGGACAGTCTGAATGGAATAATGATGGATGCATTTGGATGAAGTATCGAACCGGTGTATCGGCCGGCTTCACTGTTGCTTGAGTGGCCGCGTCATCTTCATCGCCTCCGCCGCCGTCGGGAAGGATGGGCTTGACAGTCTGAATGGAATAATGATGGATGCATCTGGATGAAGTATCGAACCGGTGTATCGGCCGGCTTCACTGTTGCTTGAGTGGCCGCGTCATCTTCATCGCCTCCGCCGCCGTCGGGAAGGATGGGCTGGACAGTCTGAATGGAATAATGATGGATGCATCTGGATGAAGTATCGAACCGGTGTATCGGCCGGCTTCACTGTTGCTTGAGTGGCCGCGTCATCTTCATCGCCTCCGCCGCCGTCGGGAAGGATGGGCTTGACAGTCTGAATGGAATAGGTAATGATGGATGCATTTGGAAGAAGTATCGAACCGGTGTATCAGCCGGCTTCACTGTTGCTTGAGTGGCCGCGTCATCTTCATCGCCTCCGCCGCCGTCGGGAAGGATGGGCTTGACAGTCTGAATGGAATAATGATGGATGCATTTGGATGAAGTATCGAACCGGCGTATCGGCCGGCTTCACTGTTGCTTGAGTGGCCGCGTTATCTTCATCGCCTCCGCCGCCGTCGGGATGGATGGGCTTGACAGTCTGAATGGAATAATGATGGATGCATTGGGATGAAGTATCGAACCGGTGTATCGGCCGGCTTCACTGATGCTTGAGTGGCCGCGTCATCCTCATCGCCTCCGCCGCCGTCGGGAAGGATGGGCTTGACAGTCTGAATGGAATAATGATTGATGCATTTGGATGAAGTATCGAACCGGTGTATCGGCCGGCTTCACTGATGCTTGAGTGGCCGCGTCATCTTCATCGCCTCCGCCGCCGTCGGGAAGGATGGGCTTGACAGTCTGAATGGAATAATGATGGATGCATTTGGATGAAGTATCGAACCGGTGTATCGGCCGGCTTCACTGTTGCTTGAGTGGCCGCGTCATCTTCATCGCCTCCGCCGCCGTCGGGATGGATGGGCTTGACAGTCTGAATGGAATAGGTAATGATGGATGCATTTGGAAGAAGTATCGAACCGGTGTATCAGCCGGCTTCACTGTTGCTTGAGTGGCCGCGTCATCTTCATCGCCTCCGCCGCCGTCGGGAAGGATGGGCTTGACAGTCTGAATGGAATAATGATGGATGCATTTGGAAGAAGTATCGAACCGGTGTATCGGCCGGCTTCACTGTTGCTTGAGTGGCCGCGTCATCTTCATCGCCTCCGCCGCCGTCGGGAAGGATGGGCTGGACAGTCTGAATGGAATAATGATGGATGCATTTGGATGAAGTATCGAACCGGTGTATCGGCCGGCTTCACTGTTGCTTGAGTGGCCGCGTCATCTTCATCGCCTCCGCCGCCGTCGGGAAGGATGGGCTTGACAGTCTGAATGGAATAATGATGGATGCATTTGGATGAAGTATCGAACCGGTGTATCAGCCGGCTTCACTGTTGCTTGAGTGGCCGCGTCATCTTCATCGCCCCCGCCGCCGTCGGGATGGATGGGCTTGACAGTCTGAATGGAATAATGATGGATGCATTTGGAAGAAGTATCGAACCGGTGTATCGGCCGGCTTCACTGTTGCTTGAGTGGCCGCGTCATCTTCATCGCCTCCGCCGCCGTCGGGAAGGATGGGCTTGACAGTCTGAATGGAATATTGATGGATGCATTCGGAAGAAGTATCGAACCGGTGTATCGGCCGGCTTCACTGTTGCTTGAGTGGCCGCGTCATCTTCATCGCCTCCGCCGCCGTCGGGAAGGATGGGCTTGACAGTCTGAATGGAATAATGATGGATGCATTTGGATGAAGTATCGAACCGGTGAATCGGCCGGCTTCACTGTTGCTTGAGTGGCCGCGTCATCTTCATCGCCTCCGCCGCCGTCGGGAAGGATGGGCTTGACAGTCTGAATGGAATAATGATGGATGCATTTGGATGAAGTATCGAACCGGTGTATCGGCCGGCTTCACTGTTGCTTGAGTGGCCGCGTCATCTTCATCGCCTCCGCCGCCGTCGGGAAGGATGGGCTTGACAGTCTGAATGGAATAATGATGGATGCATTTGGATGAAGTATCGAACCGGTGAATCGGCCGGCTTCACTGATGCTTGAGTGGCCGCGTCATCTTCATCGCCTCCGCCGCCGTCGGGAAGGATGGGCTTGACAGTCTGAATGGAATAATGATAGATGCATTTGGAAGAAGTATCGAACCGGTGTATCAGCCGGCTTCACTGATGCTTGAGTGGCCGCGTCATCTTCATCGCCTCCGCCGCCGTCGGGAAGGATGGGCTTGACAGTCTGAATGGAATAATGATGGATGCATTTGGATGAAGTATCGAACCGGTGAATCGGCCGGCTTCACTGATGCTTGAGTGGCCGCGTCATCTTCATCGCCTCCGCCGCCGTCGGGAAGGATGGGCTTGACAGTCTGAATGGAATAATGATGGATGCATTTGGATGAAGTATCGAACCGGCGTATCGGCCGGCTTCACTGTTGCTTGAGTGGCCGCGTTATCTTCATCGCCTCCGCCGCCGTCGGGATGGATGGGCTTGACAGTCTGAATGGAATAATGATGGATGCATTTGGATGAAGTATCGAACCGGTGTATCGGCCGGCTTCACTGATGCTTGAGTGGCCGCGTCATCTTCATCGCCTCCGCCGCCGTCGGGAAGGATGGGCTTGACAGTCTGAATGGAATAATGATAGATGCATTTGGATGAAGTATCGAACCGGTGTATCAGCCGGCTTCACTGTTGCTTGAGTGGCCGCGTCATCTTCATCGCCTCCGCCGCCGTCGGGATGGATGGGCTTGACAGTCTGAATGGAATAATGATGGATGCATTTGGAAGAAGTATCGAACCGGTGTATCGGCCGGCTTCACTGTTGCTTGAGTGGCCGCGTCATCTTCATCGCCTCCGCCGCCGTCGGGAAGGATGGGCTTGACAGTCTGAATGGAATATTGATGGATGCATTCGGAAGAAGTATCGAACCGGTGTATCGGCCGGCTTCACTGTTGCTTGAGTGGCCGCGTCATCTTCATCGCCTCCGCCGCCGTCGGGAAGGATGGGCTGGACAGTCTGAATGGAATAATGATGGATGCATCTGGATGAAGTATCGAACCGGTGTATCGGCCGGCTTCACTGTTGCTTGAGTGGCCGCGTCATCTTCATCGCCTCCGCCGCCGTCGGGAAGGATGGGCTGGACAGTCTGAATGGAATAATGATGGATGCATCTGGATGAAGTATCGAACCGGTGTATCGGCCGGCTTCACTGTTGCTTGAGTGGCCGCGTCATCTTCATCGCCTCCGCCGCCGTCGGGAAGGATGGGCTTGACAGTCTGAATGGAATAGGTAATGATGGATGCATTTGGAAGAAGTATCGAACCGGTGTATCAGCCGGCTTCACTGTTGCTTGAGTGGCCGCGTCATCTTCATCGCCTCCGCCGCCGTCGGGAAGGATGGGCTTGACAGTCTGAATGGAATAATGATGGATGCATTTGGATGAAGTATCGAACCGGTGAATCGGCCGGCTTCACTGATGCTTGAGTGGCCGCGTCATCTTCATCGCCTCCGCCGCCGTCGGGAAGGATGGGCTTGACAGTCTGAATGGAATAATGATGGATGCATTTGGATGAAGTATCGAACCGGCGTATCGGCCGGCTTCACTGTTGCTTGAGTGGCCGCGTTATCTTCATCGCCTCCGCCGCCGTCGGGATGGATGGGCTTGACAGTCTGAATGGAATAATGATGGATGCATTGGGATGAAGTATCGAACCGGTGTATCGGCCGGCTTCACTGATGCTTGAGTGGCCGCGTCATCCTCATCGCCTCCGCCGCCGTCGGGAAGGATGGGCTTGACAGTCTGAATGGAATAATGATTGATGCATTTGGATGAAGTATCGAACCGGTGTATCGGCCGGCTTCACTGATGCTTGAGTGGCCGCGTCATCTTCATCGCCTCCGCCGCCGTCGGGAAGGATGGGCTTGACAGTCTGAATGGAATAATGATGGATGCATTTGGATGAAGTATCGAACCGGTGTATCGGCCGGCTTCACTGTTGCTTGAGTGGCCGCGTCATCTTCATCGCCTCCGCCGCCGTCGGGATGGATGGGCTTGACAGTCTGAATGGAATAGGTAATGATGGATGCATTTGGAAGAAGTATCGAACCGGTGTATCAGCCGGCTTCACTGTTGCTTGAGTGGCCGCGTCATCTTCATCGCCTCCGCCGCCGTCGGGAAGGATGGGCTTGACAGTCTGAATGGAATAATGATGGATGCATTTGGAAGAAGTATCGAACCGGTGTATCGGCCGGCTTCACTGTTGCTTGAGTGGCCGCGTCATCTTCATCGCCTCCGCCGCCGTCGGGAAGGATGGGCTGGACAGTCTGAATGGAATAATGATGGATGCATTTGGATGAAGTATCGAACCGGTGTATCGGCCGGCTTCACTGTTGCTTGAGTGGCCGCGTCATCTTCATCGCCTCCGCCGCCGTCGGGAAGGATGGGCTTGACAGTCTGAATGGAATAATGATGGATGCATTTGGATGAAGTATCGAACCGGTGTATCAGCCGGCTTCACTGTTGCTTGAGTGGCCGCGTCATCTTCATCGCCCCCGCCGCCGTCGGGATGGATGGGCTTGACAGTCTGAATGGAATAATGATGGATGCATTTGGAAGAAGTATCGAACCGGTGTATCGGCCGGCTTCACTGTTGCTTGAGTGGCCGCGTCATCTTCATCGCCTCCGCCGCCGTCGGGAAGGATGGGCTTGACAGTCTGAATGGAATATTGATGGATGCATTCGGAAGAAGTATCGAACCGGTGTATCGGCCGGCTTCACTGTTGCTTGAGTGGCCGCGTCATCTTCATCGCCTCCGCCGCCGTCGGGAAGGATGGGCTTGACAGTCTGAATGGAATAATGATGGATGCATTTGGATGAAGTATCGAACCGGTGAATCGGCCGGCTTCACTGTTGCTTGAGTGGCCGCGTCATCTTCATCGCCTCCGCCGCCGTCGGGAAGGATGGGCTTGACAGTCTGAATGGAATAATGATGGATGCATTTGGATGAAGTATCGAACCGGTGTATCGGCCGGCTTCACTGATGCTTGAGTGGCCGCGTCATCTTCATCGCCTCCGCCGCCGTCGGGAAGGATGGGCTTGACAGTCTGAATGGAATAATGATAGATGCATTTGGATGAAGTATCGAACCGGTGTATCGGCCGGCTTCACTGATGCTTGAGTGGCCGCGTCATCTTCATCGCCTCCGCCGCCGTCGGGAAGGATGGGCTTGACAGTCTGAATGGAATAATGATAGATGCATTTGGATGAAGTATCGAACCGGTGTATCGGCCGGCTTCACTGATGCTTGAGTGGCCGCGTCATCTTCATCGCCTCCGCCGCCGTCGGGAAGGATGGGCTTGACAGTCTGAATGGAATAATGATGGATGCATTTGGATGAAGTATCGAACCGGTGTATCGGCCGGCTTCACTGTTGCTTGAGTGGCCGCGTCATCTTCATCGCCTCCGCCGCCGTCGGGATGGATGGGCTTGACAGTCTGAATGGAATAATGATAGATGCATTTGGATGAAGTATCGAACCGGTGTATCGGCCGGCTTCACTGATGCTTGAGTGGCCGCGTCATCTTCATCGCCTCCGCCGCCGTCGGGAAGGATGGGGTTGACAGTCTGAATGGAATAATGATGGATGCATTTGGATGAAGTATCGAACCGGTGTATCGGCCGGCTTCACTGTTGCTTGAGTGGCCGCGTCATCTTCATCGCCTCCGCCGCCGTCGGGATGGATGGGCTTGACAGTCTGAATGGAATAGGTAATGATGGATGCATTTGGAAGAAGTATCGAACCGGTGTATCAGCCGGCTTCACTGTTGCTTGAGTGGCCGCATCATCTTCATCGCCTCCGCCGCCGTCGGGAAGGATGGGCTGGACAGTCTGAATGGAATAATGATGGATGCATTTGGATGAAGTATCGAACCGGTGTATCGGCCGGCTTCACTGTTGCTTGAGTGGCCGCGTCATCTTCATCGCCTCCACCGCCGTCGGGAAGGATGGGCTTGACAGTCTGAATGGAATAATGATGGATGCATTTGGATGAAGTATCGAACCGGTGTATCGGCCGGCTTCACTGTTGCTTGAGTGGCCGCGTCATCTTCATCGCCTCCGCCGCCGTCGGGAAGGATGGGCTTGACAGTCTGAATGGAATAATGATGGATGCATTTGGATGAAGTATCGAACCGGTGTATCGGCCGGCTTCACTGTTGCTAGAGTGGCCGCGTCATCATCATCGCCTCCGCCGCCGTCGGGATGGATGGGCTTGACAGTCTGACTGGAATAATGATGGATGCATCTGGATGAAGTATCGAACCGGTGTATCGGCCGGCTTCACTGTTGCTTGAGTGGCCGCGTCATCTTCATCGCCTCCGCCGCCGTCGGGAAGGATGGGCTTGACAGTCTGAATGGAATAGGTAATGATGGATGCATTTGGAAGAAGTATCGAACCGGTGTATCAGCCGGCTTCACTGTTGCTTGAGTGGCCGCGTCATCTTCATCGCCTCCGCCGCCGTCGGGAAGGATGGGCTGGACAGTCTGAATGGAATAATGATGGATGCATCTGGATGAAGTATCGAACCGGTGTATCGGCCGGCTTCACTGTTGCTTGAGTGGCCGCGTCATCTTCATCGCCTCCGCCGCCGTCGGGAAGGATGGGCTTGACAGTCTGAATGGAATAGGTAATGATGGATGCATTTGGAAGAAGTATCGAACCGGTGTATCAGCCGGCTTCACTGTTGCTTGAGTGGCCGCGTCATCTTCATCGCCTCCGCCGCCGTCGGGAAGGATGGGCTGGACAGTCTGAATGGAATAATGATGGATGCATTTGGATGAAGTATCGAACCGGTGTATCGGCCGGCTTCACTGTTGCTTGAGTGGCCGCGTCATCTTCATCGCCTCCGCCGCCGTCGGGAAGGATGGGCTTGGCAGTCTGAATGGAATAATGATGGATGCATTTGGATGAAGTATCGAACCGGTGAATCGGCCGGCTTCACTGTTGCTTGAGTGGCCGCGTCATCATCATCGCCTCCTCCGCCGTCGGGAAGGATGGGCTTGACAGTCTGAATGGAATAATGATGGATGCATTTGGATGAAGTATCGAACCGGTGTATCGGCCGGCTTCACTGTTGCTTGAGTGGCCGCGTCATCTTCATCGCCTCCGCCGCCGTCGGGAAGGATGGGCTTGACAGTCTGAATGGAATAATGATGGATGCATTCGGATGAAGTATCGAACCGGTGTATCGGCCGGCTTCACTGTTGCTAGAGTGGCCGCGTCATCATCATCGCCTCCGCCGCCGTCGGGAAGGATGGGCTTGACAGTCTGAATGGAATAATGATGGATGCATTTGGATGAAGTATCGAACCGGTGTATCGGCCGGCTTCACTGTTGCTTGAGTGGCCGCGTCATCTTCATCGCCTCCGCCGCCGTCGGGAAGGATGGGCTTGACAGTCTGAATGGAATAATGATGGATGCATTCGGATGAAGTATCGAACCGGTGTATCGGCCGGCTTCACTGTTGCTAGAGTGGCCGCGTCATCATCATCGCCTCCGCCGCCGTCGGGAAGGATGGGCTTGACAGTCTGAATGGAATAGGTAATGATGGATGCATTTGGAAGAAGTATCGAACCGGTGTATCAGCCGGCTTCACTGTTGCTTGAGTGGCCGCGTCATCTTCATCGCCTCCGCCGCCGTCGGGAAGGATGGGCTGGACAGTCTGAATGGAATAATGATGGATGCATTTGGATGAAGTATCGAACCGGTGTATCGGCCGGCTTCACTGTTGCTAGAGTGGCCGCGTCATCATCATCGCCTCCGCCGCCGTCGGGAAGGATGGGCTTGACAGTCTGAATGGAATAATGATGGATGCATTTGGATGAAGTATCGAACCGGCGTATCGGCCGGCTTTACTGTTGCTTGAGTGGCCGCGTTATCTTCATCGCCTCCGCCGCCGTCGGGAAGGATGGGCTTGACAGTCTGAATGGAATAATGATGGATGCATTTGGATGAAGTATCGAACCGGTGAATCGGCCGGCTTCACTGATGCTTGAGTGGCCGCGTCATCTTCATCGCCTCCGCCGCCGTCGGGAAGGATGGGCTTGACAGTCTGAATGGAATAATGATGGATGCATTTGGATGAAGTATCGAACCGGCGTATCGGCCGGCTTTACTGTTGCTTGAGTGGCCGCGTTATCTTCATCGCCTCCGCCGCCGTCGGGATGGATGGGCTTGACAGTCTGAATGGAATAATGATGGATGCATTTGGATGAAGTATCGAACCGGTGTATCGGCCGGCTTCACTGATGCTTGAGTGGCCGCGTCATCTTCATCGCCTCCGCCGCCGTCGGGAAGGATGGGCTTGACAGTCTGAATGGAATAATGATAGATGCATTTGGATGAAGTATCGAACCGGTGTATCGGCCGGCTTCACTGATGCTTGAGTGGCCGCGTCATCTTCATCGCCTCCGCCGCCGTCGGGAAGGATGGGCTTGACAGTCTGAATGGAATAATGATGGATGCATTTGGATGAAGTATCGAACCGGTGTATCGGCCGGCTTCACTGTTGCTTGAGTGGCCGCGTCATCTTCATCGCCTCCGCCGCCGTCGGGAAGGATGGGCTTGACAGTCTGAATGGAATAATGATGGATGCATTTGGATGAAGTATCGAACCGGTGTATCGGCCGGCTTCACTGTTGCTAGAGTGGCCGCGTCATCATCATCGCCTCCGCCGCCGTCGGGATGGATGGGCTTGACAGTCTGAATGGAATAATGATGGATGCATCTGGATGAAGTATCGAACCGGTGTATCGGCCGGCTTCACTGTTGCTTGAGTGGCCGCGTCATCTTCATCGCCTCCGCCGCCGTCGGGAAGGATGGGCTTGACAGTCTGAATGGAATAGGTAATGATGGATGCATTTGGAAGAAGTATCGAACCGGTGTATCAGCCGGCTTCACTGTTGCTTGAGTGGCCGCGTCATCTTCATCGCCTCCGCCGCCGTCGGGAAGGATGGGCTGGACAGTCTGAATGGAATAATGATGGATGCATTTGGATGAAGTATCGAACCGGTGTATCGGCCGGCTTCACTGTTGCTTGAGTGGCCGCGTCATCTTCATCGCCTCCGCCGCCGTCGGGAAGGATGGGCTTGGCAGTCTGAATGGAATAATGATGGATGCATTTGGATGAAGTATCGAACCGGTGAATCGGCCGGCTTCACTGTTGCTTGAGTGGCCGCGTCATCATCATCGCCTCCTCCGCCGTCGGGAAGGATGGGCTTGACAGTCTGAATGGAATAATGATGGATGCATTTGGATGAAGTATCGAACCGGTGTATCGGCCGGCTTCACTGTTGCTTGAGTGGCCGCGTCATCTTCATCGCCTCCGCCGCCGTCGGGAAGGATGGGCTTGACAGTCTGAATGGAATAATGATGGATGCATTCGGATGAAGTATCGAACCGGTGTATCGGCCGGCTTCACTGTTGCTAGAGTGGCCGCGTCATCATCATCGCCTCCGCCGCCGTCGGGAAGGATGGGCTTGACAGTCTGAATGGAATAATGATGGATGCATTTGGATGAAGTATCGAACCGGTGTATCGGCCGGCTTCACTGTTGCTTGAGTGGCCGCGTCATCTTCATCGCCTCCGCCGCCGTCGGGAAGGATGGGCTTGACAGTCTGAATGGAATAATGATGGATGCATTCGGATGAAGTATCGAACCGGTGTATCGGCCGGCTTCACTGTTGCTAGAGTGGCCGCGTCATCATCATCGCCTCCGCCGCCGTCGGGAAGGATGGGCTTGACAGTCTGAATGGAATAGGTAATGATGGATGCATTTGGAAGAAGTATCGAACCGGTGTATCAGCCGGCTTCACTGTTGCTTGAGTGGCCGCGTCATCTTCATCGCCTCCGCCGCCGTCGGGAAGGATGGGCTGGACAGTCTGAATGGAATAATGATGGATGCATTTGGATGAAGTATCGAACCGGTGTATCGGCCGGCTTCACTGTTGCTAGAGTGGCCGCGTCATCATCATCGCCTCCGCCGCCGTCGGGAAGGATGGGCTTGACAGTCTGAATGGAATAATGATGGATGCATTTGGATGAAGTATCGAACCGGCGTATCGGCCGGCTTTACTGTTGCTTGAGTGGCCGCGTTATCTTCATCGCCTCCGCCGCCGTCGGGAAGGATGGGCTTGACAGTCTGAATGGAATAATGATGGATGCATTTGGATGAAGTATCGAACCGGTGAATCGGCCGGCTTCACTGATGCTTGAGTGGCCGCGTCATCTTCATCGCCTCCGCCGCCGTCGGGAAGGATGGGCTTGACAGTCTGAATGGAATAATGATGGATGCATTTGGATGAAGTATCGAACCGGCGTATCGGCCGGCTTTACTGTTGCTTGAGTGGCCGCGTTATCTTCATCGCCTCCGCCGCCGTCGGGATGGATGGGCTTGACAGTCTGAATGGAATAATGATGGATGCATTTGGATGAAGTATCGAACCGGTGTATCGGCCGGCTTCACTGATGCTTGAGTGGCCGCGTCATCTTCATCGCCTCCGCCGCCGTCGGGAAGGATGGGCTTGACAGTCTGAATGGAATAATGATAGATGCATTTGGATGAAGTATCGAACCGGTGTATCGGCCGGCTTCACTGATGCTTGAGTGGCCGCGTCATCTTCATCGCCTCCGCCGCCGTCGGGAAGGATGGGCTTGACAGTCTGAATGGAATAATGATGGATGCATTTGGATGAAGTATCGAACCGGTGTATCGGCCGGCTTCACTGTTGCTTGAGTGGCCGCGTCATCTTCATCGCCTCCGCCGCCGTCGGGATGGATGGGCTTGACAGTCTGAATGGAATAGGTAATGATGGATGCATTTGGAAGAAGTATCGAACCGGTGTATCAGCCGGCTTCACTGTTGCTTGAGTGGCCGCATCATCTTCATCGCCTCCGCCGCCGTCGGGAAGGATGGGCTGGACAGTCTGAATGGAATAATGATGGATGCATTTGGATGAAGTATCGAACCGGTGTATCGGCCGGCTTCACTGTTGCTTGAGTGGCCGCGTCATCTTCATCGCCTCCGCCGCCGTCGGGAAGGATGGGCTTGACAGTCTGAATGGAATAATGATGGATGCATTTGGATGAAGTATCGAACCGGTGTATCAGCCGGCTTCACTGTTGCTTGAGTGGCCGCGTCATCTTCATCGCCTCCGCCGCCGTCGGGATGGATGGGCTTGACAGTCTGAATGGAATAATGATGGATGCATTTGGAAGAAGTATCGAACCGGTGTATCGGCCGGCTTCACTGTTGCTTGAGTGGCCGCGTCATCTTCATCGCCTCCGCCGCCGTCGGGAAGGATGGGCTTGACAGTCTGAATGGAATATTGATGGATGCATTCGGAAGAAGTATCGAACCGGTGTATCGGCCGGCTTCACTGTTGCTTGAGTGGCCGCGTCATCTTCATCGCCTCCGCCGCCGTCGGGAAGGATGGGCTGGACAGTCTGAATGGAATAATGATGGATGCATCTGGATGAAGTATCGAACCGGTGTATCGGCCGGCTTCACTGTTGCTTGAGTGGCCGCGTCATCTTCATCGCCTCCACCGCCGTCGGGAAGGATGGGCTTGACAGTCTGAATGGAATAATGATGGATGCATTTGGATGAAGTATCGAACCGGTGTATCGGCCGGCTTCACTGTTGCTTGAGTGGCCGCGTCATCTTCATCGCCTCCGCCGCCGTCGGGAAGGATGGGCTTGACAGTCTGAATGGAATAATGATGGATGCATTTGGATGAAGTATCGAACCGGTGTATCGGCCGGCTTCACTGTTGCTAGAGTGGCCGCGTCATCATCATCGCCTCCGCCGCCGTCGGGATGGATGGGCTTGACAGTCTGAATGGAATAATGATGGATGCATCTGGATGAAGTATCGAACCGGTGTATCGGCCGGCTTCACTGTTGCTTGAGTGGCCGCGTCATCTTCATCGCCTCCGCCGCCGTCGGGAAGGATGGGCTTGACAGTCTGAATGGAATAGGTAATGATGGATGCATTTGGAAGAAGTATCGAACCGGTGTATCAGCCGGCTTCACTGTTGCTTGAGTGGCCGCGTCATCTTCATCGCCTCCGCCGCCGTCGGGAAGGATGGGCTGGACAGTCTGAATGGAATAATGATGGATGCATTTGGATGAAGTATCGAACCGGTGTATCGGCCGGCTTCACTGTTGCTTGAGTGGCCGCGTCATCTTCATCGCCTCCGCCGCCGTCGGGAAGGATGGGCTTGGCAGTCTGAATGGAATAATGATGGATGCATTTGGATGAAGTATCGAACCGGTGAATCGGCCGGCTTCACTGTTGCTTGAGTGGCCGCGTCATCATCATCGCCTCCTCCGCCGTCGGGAAGGATGGGCTTGACAGTCTGAATGGAATAATGATGGATGCATTTGGATGAAGTATCGAACCGGTGTATCGGCCGGCTTCACTGTTGCTTGAGTGGCCGCGTCATCTTCATCGCCTCCGCCGCCGTCGGGAAGGATGGGCTTGACAGTCTGAATGGAATAATGATGGATGCATTCGGATGAAGTATCGAACCGGTGTATCGGCCGGCTTCACTGTTGCTAGAGTGGCCGCGTCATCATCATCGCCTCCGCCGCCGTCGGGAAGGATGGGCTTGACAGTCTGAATGGAATAGGTAATGATGGATGCATTTGGAAGAAGTATCGAACCGGTGTATCAGCCGGCTTCACTGTTGCTTGAGTGGCCGCGTCATCTTCATCGCCTCCGCCGCCGTCGGGAAGGATGGGCTTGACAGTCTGAATGGAATATTGATGGATGCATTCGGAAGAAGTATCGAACCGGTGTATCGGCCGGCTTCACTGTTGCTTGAGTGGCCGCGTCATCTTCATCGCCTCCGCCGCCGTCGGGAAGGATGGGCTGGACAGTCTGAATGGAATAATGATGGATGCATCTGGATGAAGTATCGAACCGGTGTATCGGCCGGCTTCACTGTTGCTTGAGTGGCCGCGTCATCTTCATCGCCTCCACCGCCGTCGGGAAGGATGGGCTTGACAGTCTGAATGGAATAATGATGGATGCATTTGGATGAAGTATCGAACCGGTGTATCGGCCGGCTTCACTGTTGCTTGAGTGGCCGCGTCATCTTCATCGCCTCCGCCGCCGTCGGGAAGGATGGGCTTGACAGTCTGAATGGAATAATGATGGATGCATTTGGATGAAGTATCGAACCGGTGTATCGGCCGGCTTCACTGTTGCTAGAGTGGCCGCGTCATCATCATCGCCTCCGCCGCCGTCGGGATGGATGGGCTTGACAGTCTGAATGGAATAATGATGGATGCATCTGGATGAAGTATCGAACCGGTGTATCGGCCGGCTTCACTGTTGCTTGAGTGGCCGCGTCATCTTCATCGCCTCCGCCGCCGTCGGGAAGGATGGGCTTGACAGTCTGAATGGAATAGGTAATGATGGATGCATTTGGAAGAAGTATCGAACCGGTGTATCAGCCGGCTTCACTGTTGCTTGAGTGGCCGCGTCATCTTCATCGCCTCCGCCGCCGTCGGGAAGGATGGGCTGGACAGTCTGAATGGAATAATGATGGATGCATTTGGATGAAGTATCGAACCGGTGTATCGGCCGGCTTCACTGTTGCTTGAGTGGCCGCGTCATCTTCATCGCCTCCGCCGCCGTCGGGAAGGATGGGCTTGGCAGTCTGAATGGAATAATGATGGATGCATTTGGATGAAGTATCGAACCGGTGAATCGGCCGGCTTCACTGTTGCTTGAGTGGCCGCGTCATCATCATCGCCTCCTCCGCCGTCGGGAAGGATGGGCTTGACAGTCTGAATGGAATAATGATGGATGCATTTGGATGAAGTATCGAACCGGTGTATCGGCCGGCTTCACTGTTGCTTGAGTGGCCGCGTCATCTTCATCGCCTCCGCCGCCGTCGGGAAGGATGGGCTTGACAGTCTGAATGGAATAATGATGGATGCATTCGGATGAAGTATCGAACCGGTGTATCGGCCGGCTTCACTGTTGCTAGAGTGGCCGCGTCATCATCATCGCCTCCGCCGCCGTCGGGAAGGATGGGCTTGACAGTCTGAATGGAATAGGTAATGATGGATGCATTTGGAAGAAGTATCGAACCGGTGTATCAGCCGGCTTCACTGTTGCTTGAGTGGCCGCGTCATCTTCATCGCCTCCGCCGCCGTCGGGAAGGATGGGCTGGACAGTCTGAATGGAATAATGATGGATGCATTTGGATGAAGTATCGAACCGGTGTATCGGCCGGCTTCACTGTTGCTAGAGTGGCCGCGTCATCATCATCGCCTCCGCCGCCGTCGGGATGGATGGGCTTGACAGTCTGAATGGAATAATGATGGATGCATCTGGATGAAGTATCGAACCGGTGTATCGGCCGGCTTCACTGTTGCTTGAGTGGCCGCGTCATCTTCATCGCCTCCGCCGCCGTCGGGAAGGATGGGCTTGACAGTCTGAATGGAATAGGTAATGATGGATGCATTTGGAAGAAGTATCGAACCGGTGTATCAGCCGGCTTCACTGTTGCTTGAGTGGCCGCGTCATCTTCATCGCCTCCGCCGCCGTCGGGAAGGATGGGCTGGACAGTCTGAATGGAATAATGATGGATGCATTTGGATGAAGTATCGAACCGGTGTATCGGCCGGCTTCACTGTTGCTTGAGTGGCCGCGTCATCTTCATCGCCTCCGCCGCCGTCGGGAAGGATGGGCTTGACAGTCTGAATGGAATAATGATGGATGCATTTGGATGAAGTATCGAACCGGTGTATCGGCCGGCTTCACTGTTGCTTGAGTGGCCGCGTCATCTTCATCGCCTCCGCCGCCGTCGGGAAGGATGGGCTTGACAGTCTGAATGGAATAATGATGGATGCATTTGGAAGAAGTATCGAACCGGTGTATCGGCCGGCTTCACTGTTGCTTGAGTGGCCGCGTCATCTTCATCGCCTCCGCCGCCGTCGGGAAGGATGGGCTTGACAGTCTGAATGGAATAATGATGGATGCATTTGGAAGAAGTATCGAACCGGTGTATCGGCCGGCTTCACTGTTGCTTGAGTGGCCGCGTCATCTTCATCGCCTCCACCGCCGTCGGGAAGGATGGGCTTGACGTCTGAATGGAATAATGATGGATGCATTTGGATGAAATATCGAACCGGTGTATCGGCCGGCTTCACTGTTGCTTGAGTGGCCGCGTCATCTTCATCGCCTCCGCCGCCGTCGGGAAGGATGGGCTTGACAGTCTGAATGGAATAATGATGGATGCATTTGGAAGAAGTATCGAACCGGTGTATCGGCCGGCTTCACTGTTGCTTGAGTGGCCGCGTCATCTTCATCGCCTCCGCCGCCGTCGGGAAGGATGGGCTTGACAGTCTGAATGGAATAATGATGGATGCATCTGGATGAAGTATCGAACCGGTGTATCGGCCGGCTTCACTGTTGCTTGAGTGGCCGCGTCATCTTCATCGCCTCCGCCGCCGTCGGGAAGGATGGGCTTGACAGTCTGAATGGAATAATGATGGATGCATTTGGATGAAGTATCGAACCGGTGTATCAGCCGGCTTCACTGTTGCTTGAGTGGCCGCGTCATCTTCATCGCCTCCGCCGCCGTCGGGATGGATGGGCTTGACAGTCTGAATGGAATAATGATGGATGCATTTGGAAGAAGTATCGAACCGGTGTATCGGCCGGCTTCACTGTTGCTTGAGTGGCCGCGTCATCTTCATCGCCTCCGCCGCCGTCGGGAAGGATGGGCTTGACAGTCTGAATGGAATATTGATGGATGCATTCGGAAGAAGTATCGAACCGGTGTATCGGCCGGCTTCACTGTTGCTTGAGTGGCCGCGTCATCTTCATCGCCTCCGCCGCCGTCGGGAAGGATGGGCTGGACAGTCTGAATGGAATAATGATGGATGCATCTGGATGAAGTATCGAACCGGTGTATCGGCCGGCTTCACTGTTGCTTGAGTGGCCGCGTCATCTTCATCGCCTCCACCGCCGTCGGGAAGGATGGGCTTGACAGTCTGAATGGAATAATGATGGATGCATTTGGATGAAGTATCGAACCGGTGTATCGGCCGGCTTCACTGTTGCTTGAGTGGCCGCGTCATCTTCATCGCCTCCGCCGCCGTCGGGAAGGATGGGCTGGACAGTCTGAATGGAATAATGATGGATGCATTTGGATGAAGTATCGAACCGGTGTATCGGCCGGCTTCACTGTTGCTAGAGTGGCCGCGTCATCATCATCGCCTCCGCCGCCGTCGGGATGGATGGGCTTGACAGTCTGAATGGAATAATGATGGATGCATCTGGATGAAGTATCGAACCGGTGTATCGGCCGGCTTCACTGTTGCTTGAGTGGCCGCGTCATCTTCATCGCCTCCACCGCCGTCGGGAAGGATGGGCTTGACAGTCTGAATGGAATAATGATGGATGCATTTGGATGAAGTATCGAACCGGTGTATCGGCCGGCTTCACTGTTGCTTGAGTGGCCGCGTCATCTTCATCGCCTCCGCCGCTGTCGGGAAGGATGGGCTTGACAGTCTGAATGGAATAATGATGGATGCATTTGGATGAAGTATCGAACCGGTGTATCGGCCGGCTTCACTGTTGCTAGAGTGGCCGCGTCATCATCATCGCCTCCGCCGCCGTCGGGATGGATGGGCTTGACAGTCTGAATGGAATAATGATGGATGCATCTGGATGAAGTATCGAACCGGTGTATCGGCCGGCTTCACTGTTGCTTGAGTGGCCGCGTCATCTTCATCGCCTCCGCCGCCGTCGGGAAGGATGGGCTTGACAGTCTGAATGGAATAGGTAATGATGGATGCATTTGGAAGAAGTATCGAACCGGTGTATCGGCCGGCTTCACTGTTGCTTGAGTGGCCGCGTCATCTTCATCGCCTCCGCCGCCGTCGGGAAGGATGGGCTGGACAGTCTGAATGGAATAATGATGGATGCATTTGGAAGAAGTATCGAACCGGTGTATCGGCCGGCTTCACTGTTGCTTGAGTGGCCGCGTCATCTTCATCGCCTCCGCCGCCGTCGGGAAGGATGGGCTTGACAGTCTGAATGGAATAATGATGGATGCATTTGGATGAAATATCGAACCGGTGTATCGGCCGGCTTCACTGTTGCTTGAGTGGCCGCGTCATCTTCATCGCCTCCGCCGCCGTCGGGAAGGATGGGCTTGACAGTCTGAATGGAATAATGATGGATGCATTTGGAAGAAGTATCGAACCGGTGTATCAGCCGGCTTCACTGTTGCTTGAGTGGCCGCGTCATCTTCATCGCCTCCGCCGCCGTCGGGAAGGATGGGCTTGACAGTCTGAATGGAATATTGATGGATGCATTCGGAAGAAGTATCGAACCGGTGTATCGGCCGGCTTCACTGTTGCTTGAGTGGCCGCGTCATCTTCATCGCCTCCGCCGCCGTCGGGAAGGATGGGCTTGACAGTCTGAATGGAATAATGATGGATGCATTTGGAAGAAGTATCGAACCGGTGTATCAGCCGGCTTCACTGTTGCTTGAGTGGCCGCGTCATCTTCATCGCCTCCGCCGCCGTCGGGAAGGATGGGCTTGACAGTCTGAATGGAATATTGATGGATGCATTCGGAAGAAGTATCGAACCGGTGTATCGGCCGGCTTCACTGTTGCTTGAGTGGCCGCGTCATCTTCATCGCCTCCGCCGCCGTCGGGAAGGATGGGCTGGACAGTCTGAATGGAATAATGATGGATGCATCTGGATGAAGTATCGAACCGGTGTATCGGCCGGCTTCACTGTTGCTTGAGTGGCCGCGTCATCTTCATCGCCTCCGCCGCCGTCGGGAAGGATGGGCTGGACAGTCTGAATGGAATAATGATGGATGCATCTGGATGAAGTATCGAACCGGTGTATCGGCCGGCTTCACTGTTGCTTGAGTGGCCGCGTCATCTTCATCGCCTCCACCGCCGTCGGGAAGGATGGGCTTGACAGTCTGAATGGAATAATGATGGATGCATTTGGATGAAGTATCGAACCGGTGTATCGGCCGGCTTCACTGTTGCTTGAGTGGCCGCGTCATCTTCATCGCCTCCGCCGCCGTCGGGAAGGATGGGCTTGACAGTCTGAATGGAATAATGATGGATGCATTTGGATGAAGTATCGAACCGGTGTATCGGCCGGCTTCACTGTTGCTAGAGTGGCCGCGTCATCATCATCGCCTCCGCCGCCGTCGGGATGGATGGGCTTGACAGTCTGAATGGAATAATGATGGATGCATCTGGATGAAGTATCGAACCGGTGTATCGGCCGGCTTCACTGTTGCTTGAGTGGCCGCGTCATCTTCATCGCCTCCGCCGCCGTCGGGAAGGATGGGCTTGACAGTCTGAATGGAATAGGTAATGATGGATGCATTTGGAAGAAGTATCGAACCGGTGTATCAGCCGGCTTCACTGTTGCTTGAGTGGCCGCGTCATCTTCATCGCCTCCGCCGCCGTCGGGAAGGATGGGCTGGACAGTCTGAATGGAATAATGATGGATGCATTTGGATGAAGTATCGAACCGGTGTATCGGCCGGCTTCACTGTTGCTTGAGTGGCCGCGTCATCTTCATCGCCTCCGCCGCCGTCGGGAAGGATGGGCTTGGCAGTCTGAATGGAATAATGATGGATGCATTTGGATGAAGTATCGAACCGGTGAATCGGCCGGCTTCACTGTTGCTTGAGTGGCCGCGTCATCATCATCGCCTCCTCCGCCGTCGGGAAGGATGGGCTTGACAGTCTGAATGGAATAATGATGGATGCATTTGGATGAAGTATCGAACCGGTGTATCGGCCGGCTTCACTGTTGCTTGAGTGGCCGCGTCATCTTCATCGCCTCCGCCGCCGTCGGGAAGGATGGGCTTGACAGTCTGAATGGAATAGGTAATGATGGATGCATTTGGAAGAAGTATCGAACCGGTGTATCAGCCGGCTTCACTGTTGCTTGAGTGGCCGCGTCATCTTCATCGCCTCCGCCGCCGTCGGGAAGGATGGGCTGGACAGTCTGAATGGAATAATGATGGATGCATTTGGATGAAGTATCGAACCGGTGTATCGGCCGGCTTCACTGTTGCTAGAGTGGCCGCGTCATCATCATCGCCTCCGCCGCCGTCGGGATGGATGGGCTTGACAGTCTGAATGGAATAATGATGGATGCATTTGGATGAAGTATCGAACCGGTGTATCGGCCGGCTTCACTGTTGCTTGAGTGGCCGCGTCATCTTCATCGCCTCCGCCGCCGTCGGGAAGGATGGGCTTGACAGTCTGAATGGAATAGGTAATGATGGATGCATTTGGAAGAAGTATCGAACCGGTGTATCAGCCGGCTTCACTGTTGCTTGAGTGGCCGCGTCATCTTCATCGCCTCCGCCGCCGTCGGGAAGGATGGGCTGGACAGTCTGAATGGAATAATGATGGATGCATTTGGATGAAGTATCGAACCGGTGTATCGGCCGGCTTCACTGTTGCTTGAGTGGCCGCGTCATCTTCATCGCCTCCGCCGCCGTCGGGAAGGATGGGCTTGACAGTCTGAATGGAATAATGATGGATGCATTTGGATGAAGTATCGAACCGGTGTATCGGCCGGCTTCACTGTTGCTTGAGTGGCCGCGTCATCTTCATCGCCTCCGCCGCCGTCGGGAAGGATGGGCTTGACAGTCTGAATGGAATAATGATGGATGCATTTGGAAGAAGTATCGAACCGGTGTATCGGCCGGCTTCACTGTTGCTTGAGTGGCCGCGTCATCTTCATCGCCTCCGCCG
This sequence comes from Pristionchus fissidentatus, assembly GCA_036245785.1. Taxonomy (NCBI): domain Eukaryota; kingdom Metazoa; phylum Nematoda; class Chromadorea; order Rhabditida; family Neodiplogasteridae; genus Pristionchus; species Pristionchus fissidentatus. The sequence goes on along the minus strand of BTSY01000005.1, from coordinate 32,326,288 downwards.
CCGTCGGGAAGGATGGGCTTGACAGTCTGAATGGAATAATGATGGATGCATTTGGAAGAAGTATCGAACCGGTGTATCGGCCGGCTTCACTGTTGCTTGAGTGGCCGCGTCATCTTCATCGCCTCCACCGCCGTCGGGAAGGATGGGCTTGACGTCTGAATGGAATAATGATGGATGCATTTGGATGAAATATCGAACCGGTGTATCGGCCGGCTTCACTGTTGCTTGAGTGGCCGCGTCATCTTCATCGCCTCCGCCGCCGTCGGGAAGGATGGGCTTGACAGTCTGAATGGAATAATGATGGATGCATTTGGAAGAAGTATCGAACCGGTGTATCGGCCGGCTTCACTGTTGCTTGAGTGGCCGCGTCATCTTCATCGCCTCCGCCGCCGTCGGGAAGGATGGGCTTGACAGTCTGAATGGAATAATGATGGATGCATCTGGATGAAGTATCGAACCGGTGTATCGGCCGGCTTCACTGTTGCTTGAGTGGCCGCGTCATCTTCATCGCCTCCGCCGCCGTCGGGAAGGATGGGCTTGACAGTCTGAATGGAATAATGATGGATGCATTTGGATGAAGTATCGAACCGGTGTATCAGCCGGCTTCACTGTTGCTTGAGTGGCCGCGTCATCTTCATCGCCTCCGCCGCCGTCGGGATGGATGGGCTTGACAGTCTGAATGGAATAATGATGGATGCATTTGGAAGAAGTATCGAACCGGTGTATCGGCCGGCTTCACTGTTGCTTGAGTGGCCGCGTCATCTTCATCGCCTCCGCCGCCGTCGGGAAGGATGGGCTTGACAGTCTGAATGGAATATTGATGGATGCATTCGGAAGAAGTATCGAACCGGTGTATCGGCCGGCTTCACTGTTGCTTGAGTGGCCGCGTCATCTTCATCGCCTCCGCCGCCGTCGGGAAGGATGGGCTGGACAGTCTGAATGGAATAATGATGGATGCATCTGGATGAAGTATCGAACCGGTGTATCGGCCGGCTTCACTGTTGCTTGAGTGGCCGCGTCATCTTCATCGCCTCCACCGCCGTCGGGAAGGATGGGCTTGACAGTCTGAATGGAATAATGATGGATGCATTTGGATGAAGTATCGAACCGGTGTATCGGCCGGCTTCACTGTTGCTTGAGTGGCCGCGTCATCTTCATCGCCTCCGCCGCCGTCGGGAAGGATGGGCTTGACAGTCTGAATGGAATAATGATGGATGCATTTGGATGAAGTATCGAACCGGTGTATCGGCCGGCTTCACTGTTGCTAGAGTGGCCGCGTCATCATCATCGCCTCCGCCGCCGTCGGGATGGATGGGCTTGACAGTCTGAATGGAATAATGATGGATGCATCTGGATGAAGTATCGAACCGGTGTATCGGCCGGCTTCACTGTTGCTTGAGTGGCCGCGTCATCTTCATCGCCTCCGCCGCCGTCGGGAAGGATGGGCTTGACAGTCTGAATGGAATAGGTAATGATGGATGCATTTGGAAGAAGTATCGAACCGGTGTATCAGCCGGCTTCACTGTTGCTTGAGTGGCCGCGTCATCTTCATCGCCTCCGCCGCCGTCGGGAAGGATGGGCTGGACAGTCTGAATGGAATAATGATGGATGCATTTGGATGAAGTATCGAACCGGTGTATCGGCCGGCTTCACTGTTGCTTGAGTGGCCGCGTCATCTTCATCGCCTCCGCCGCCGTCGGGAAGGATGGGCTTGGCAGTCTGAATGGAATAATGATGGATGCATTTGGATGAAGTATCGAACCGGTGAATCGGCCGGCTTCACTGTTGCTTGAGTGGCCGCGTCATCATCATCGCCTCCTCCGCCGTCGGGAAGGATGGGCTTGACAGTCTGAATGGAATAATGATGGATGCATTTGGATGAAGTATCGAACCGGTGTATCGGCCGGCTTCACTGTTGCTTGAGTGGCCGCGTCATCTTCATCGCCTCCGCCGCCGTCGGGAAGGATGGGCTTGACAGTCTGAATGGAATAATGATGGATGCATTCGGATGAAGTATCGAACCGGTGTATCGGCCGGCTTCACTGTTGCTAGAGTGGCCGCGTCATCATCATCGCCTCCGCCGCCGTCGGGAAGGATGGGCTTGACAGTCTGAATGGAATAATGATGGATGCATCTGGATGAAGTATCGAACCGGTGTATCGGCCGGCTTCACTGTTGCTTGAGTGGCCGCGTCATCTTCATCGCCTCCGCCGCCGTCGGGAAGGATGGGCTTGACAGTCTGAATGGAATAATGATGGATGCATTTGGATGAAGTATCGAACCGGTGTATCAGCCGGCTTCACTGTTGCTTGAGTGGCCGCGTCATCTTCATCGCCTCCGCCGCCGTCGGGATGGATGGGCTTGACAGTCTGAATGGAATAATGATGGATGCATTTGGAAGAAGTATCGAACCGGTGTATCGGCCGGCTTCACTGTTGCTTGAGTGGCCACGTCATCTTCATCGCCTCCGCCGCCGTCGGGAAGGATGGGCTTGACAGTCTGAATGGAATATTGATGGATGCATTCGGAAGAAGTATCGAACCGGTGTATCGGCCGGCTTCACTGTTGCTTGAGTGGCCGCGTCATCTTCATCGCCTCCGCCGCCGTCGGGAAGGATGGGCTGGACAGTCTGAATGGAATAATGATGGATGCATCTGGATGAAGTATCGAACCGGTGTATCGGCCGGCTTCACTGTTGCTTGAGTGGCCGCGTCATCTTCATCGCCTCCACCGCCGTCGGGAAGGATGGGCTTGACAGTCTGAATGGAATAATGATGGATGCATTTGGATGAAGTATCGAACCGGTGTATCGGCCGGCTTCACTGTTGCTTGAGTGGCCGCGTCATCTTCATCGCCTCCGCCGCCGTCGGGAAGGATGGGCTTGACAGTCTGAATGGAATAATGATGGATGCATTTGGATGAAGTATCGAACCGGTGTATCGGCCGGCTTCACTGTTGCTAGAGTGGCCGCGTCATCATCATCGCCTCCGCCGCCGTCGGGATGGATGGGCTTGACAGTCTGAATGGAATAATGATGGATGCATCTGGATGAAGTATCGAACCGGTGTATCGGCCGGCTTCACTGTTGCTTGAGTGGCCGCGTCATCTTCATCGCCTCCGCCGCCGTCGGGAAGGATGGGCTTGACAGTCTGAATGGAATAGGTAATGATGGATGCATTTGGAAGAAGTATCGAACCGGTGTATCAGCCGGCTTCACTGTTGCTTGAGTGGCCGCGTCATCTTCATCGCCTCCGCCGCCGTCGGGAAGGATGGGCTGGACAGTCTGAATGGAATAATGATGGATGCATTTGGATGAAGTATCGAACCGGTGTATCGGCCGGCTTCACTGTTGCTTGAGTGGCCGCGTCATCTTCATCGCCTCCGCCGCCGTCGGGAAGGATGGGCTTGGCAGTCTGAATGGAATAATGATGGATGCATTTGGATGAAGTATCGAACCGGTGAATCGGCCGGCTTCACTGTTGCTTGAGTGGCCGCGTCATCATCATCGCCTCCTCCGCCGTCGGGAAGGATGGGCTTGACAGTCTGAATGGAATAATGATGGATGCATTTGGATGAAGTATCGAACCGGTGTATCGGCCGGCTTCACTGTTGCTTGAGTGGCCGCGTCATCTTCATCGCCTCCGCCGCCGTCGGGAAGGATGGGCTTGACAGTCTGAATGGAATAATGATGGATGCATTTGGAAGAAGTATCGAACCGGTGTATCAGCCGGCTTCACTGTTGCTTGAGTGGCCGCGTCATCTTCATCGCCTCCGCCGCCGTCGGGAAGGATGGGCTGGACAGTCTGAATGGAATAATGATGGATGCATTTGGATGAAGTATCGAACCGGTGTATCGGCCGGCTTCACTGTTGCTTGAGTGGCCGCGTTATCTTCATCGCCTCCACCGCCGTCGGGAAGGATGGGCTTGACGTCTGAATGGAATAATGATGGATGCATTTGGATGAAATATCGAACCGGTGTATCGGCCGGCTTCACTGTTGCTTGAGTGGCCGCGTCATCTTCATCGCCTCCGCCGCCGTCGGGAAGGATGGGCTTGACAGTCTGAATGGAATAATGATGGATGCATTTGGAAGAAGTATCGAACCGGTGTATCGGCCGGCTTCACTGTTGCTTGAGTGGCCGCGTCATCTTCATCGCCTCCGCCGCCGTCGGGAAGGATGGGCTTGACGTCTGAATGGAATAATGATGGATGCATTTGGATGAAATATCGAACCGGTGTATCGGCCGGCTTCACTGTTGCTTGAGTGGCCGCGTCATCTTCATCGCCTCCGCCGCCGTCGGGAAGGATGGGCTTGACAGTCTGAATGGAATAATGATGGATGCATTTGGAAGAAGTATCGAACCGGTGTATCGGCCGGCTTCACTGTTGCTTGAGTGGCCGCGTCATCTTCATCGCCTCCGCCGCCGTCGGGAAGGATGGGCTTGACAGTCTGAATGGAATAATGATGGATGCATTTGGATGAAATATCGAACCGGTGTATCGGCCGGCTTCACTGTTGCTTGAGTGGCCGCGTCATCTTCATCGCCTCCGCCGCCGTCGGGAAGGATGGGCTTGACAGTCTGAATGGAATAATGATGGATGCATTTGGAAGAAGTATCGAACCGGTGTATCGGCCGGCTTCACTGTTGCTTGAGTGGCCGCGTCATCTTCATCGCCTCCGCCGCCGTCGGGAAGGATGGGCTTGACAGTCTGAATGGAATAATGATGGATGCATCTGGATGAAGTATCGAACCGGTGTATCGGCCGGCTTCACTGTTGCTTGAGTGGCCGCGTCATCTTCATCGCCTCCGCCGACGTCGGGAAGGATGGGCTTGACAGTCTGAATGGAATAATGATGGATGCATTTGGATGAAGTATCGAACCGGTGTATCGGCCGGCTTCACTGTTGCTTGAGTGGCCGCGTCATCTTCATCGCCTCCGCCGCCGTCGGGAAGGATGGGCTTGACAGTCTGAATGGAATAATGATGGATGCATTCGGATGAAGTATCGAACCGGTGTATCGGCCGGCTTCACTGTTGCTAGAGTGGCCGCGTCATCATCATCGCCTCCGCCGCCGTCGGGAAGGATGGGCTTGACAGTCTGAATGGAATAATGATGGATGCATCTGGATGAAGTATCGAACCGGTGTATCGGCCGGCTTCACTGTTGCTTGAGTGGCCGCGTCATCTTCATCGTCTCCCGCCGTCGGGAAGGATGGGCTTGACAGTCTGAATGGAATAATGATGGATGCATTTGGATGAAGTATCGAACCGGTGTATCAGCCGGCTTCACTGTTGCTTGAGTGGCCGCGTCATCTTCATCGCCTCCGCCGCCGTCGGGAAGGATGGGCTTGACAGTCTGAATGGAATAATGATGGATGCATTTGGATGAAGTATCGAACCGGTGTATCGGCCGGCTTCACTGTTGCTTGAGTGGCCGCGTCATCTTCATCGCCTCCGCCGCCGTCGGGAAGGATGGGCTTGGCAGTCTGAATGGAATAATGATGGATGCATTTGGATGAAGTATCGAACCGGTGAATCGGCCGGCTTCACTGTTGCTTGAGTGGCCGCGTCATCATCATCGCCTCCTCCGCCGTCGGGAAGGATGGGCTTGACAGTCTGAATGGAATAATGATGGATGCATTTGGATGAAGTATCGAACCGGTGTATCGGCCGGCTTCACTGTTGCTTGAGTGGCCGCGTCATCTTCATCGCCTCCGCCGCCGTCGGGAAGGATGGGCTTGACAGTCTGAATGGAATAATGATGGATGCATTCGGATGAAGTATCGAACCGGTGTATCGGCCGGCTTCACTGTTGCTAGAGTGGCCGCGTCATCATCATCGCCTCCGCCGCCGTCGGGAAGGATGGGCTTGACAGTCTGAATGGAATAATGATGGATGCATCTGGATGAAGTATCGAACCGGTGTATCGGCCGGCTTCACTGTTGCTTGAGTGGCCGCGTCATCTTCATCGTCTCCCGCCGTCGGGAAGGATGGGCTTGACAGTCTGAATGGAATAATGATGGATGCATTTGGATGAAGTATCGAACCGGTGTATCAGCCGGCTTCACTGTTGCTTGAGTGGCCGCGTCATCTTCATCGCCTCCGCCGCCGTCGGGATGGATGGGCTTGACAGTCTGAATGGAATAATGATGGATGCATTTGGAAGAAGTATCGAACCGGTGTATCGGCCGGCTTCACTGTTGCTTGAGTGGCCGCGTCATCTTCATCGCCTCCGCCGCCGTCGGGAAGGATGGGCTTGACAGTCTGAATGGAATATTGATGGATGCATTCGGAAGAAGTATCGAACCGGTGTATCGGCCGGCTTCACTGTTGCTTGAGTGGCCGCGTCATCTTCATCGCCTCCGCCGCCGTCGGGAAGGATGGGCTGGACAGTCTGAATGGAATAATGATGGATGCATCTGGATGAAGTATCGAACCGGTGTATCGGCCGGCTTCACTGTTGCTTGAGTGGCCGCGTCATCTTCATCGCCTCCACCGCCGTCGGGAAGGATGGGCTTGACAGTCTGAATGGAATAATGATGGATGCATTTGGATGAAGTATCGAACCGGTGTATCGGCCGGCTTCACTGTTGCTTGAGTGGCCGCGTCATCTTCATCGCCTCCGCCGCCGTCGGGAAGGATGGGCTTGACAGTCTGAATGGAATAATGATGGATGCATTTGGATGAAGTATCGAACCGGTGTATCGGCCGGCTTCACTGTTGCTAGAGTGGCCGCGTCATCATCATCGCCTCCGCCGCCGTCGGGATGGATGGGCTTGACAGTCTGAATGGAATAATGATGGATGCATCTGGATGAAGTATCGAACCGGTGTATCGGCCGGCTTCACTGTTGCTTGAGTGGCCGCGTCATCTTCATCGCCTCCGCCGCCGTCGGGAAGGATGGGCTTGACAGTCTGAATGGAATAATGATGGATGCATTTGGATGAAGTATCGAACCGGTGTATCGGCCGGCTTCACTGTTGCTTGAGTGGCCGCGTCATCTTCATCGCGTCCGCCGCCGTCGGGAAGGATGGGCTTGACAGTCTGAATGGAATAATGATGGATGCATTTGGATGAAGTATCGAACCGGTGTATCGGCCGGCTTCACTGTTGCTTGAGTGGCCGCGTCATCTTCATCGCGTCCGCCGCCGTCGGGAAGGATGGGCTTGACAGTCTGAATGGAATAATGATGGATGCATTCGGATGAAGTATCGAACCGGTGTATCGGCCGGCTTCACTGTTGCTAGAGTGGCCGCGTCATCATCATCGCCTCCGCCGCCGTCGGGAAGGATGGGCTTGACAGTCTGAATGGAATAATGATGGATGCATTTGGAAGAAGTATCGAACCGGTGTATCGGCCGGCTTCACTGTTGCTTGAGTGGCCGCGTCATCTTCATCGCCTCCGCCGCCGTCGGGAAGGATGGGCTTGACAGTCTGAATGGAATAATGATGGATGCATCTGGATGAAGTATCGAACCGGTGTATCGGCCGGCTTCACTGTTGCTTGAGTGGCCGCGTCATCTTCATCGCCTCCGCCGCCGTCGGGAAGGATGGGCTTGACAGTCTGAATGGAATAATGATGGATGCATTTGGATGAAGTATCGAACCGGTGTATCGGCCGGCTTCACTGTTGCTTGAGTGGCCGCGTCATCTTCATCGCCTCCGCCGCCGTCGGGAAGGATGGGCTGGACAGTCTGAATGGAATAATGATGGATGCATTTGGATGAAGTATCGAACCGGTGTATCGACCGGCTTCACTGTTGCTTGAGTGGCCGCGTCATCTTCATCGCCTCCGCCGCTGTCGGGATGGATGGGCTTGACAGTCTGAATGGAATAATGATGGATGCATTTGGAAGAAGTATCGAACCGGTGTATCGGCCGGCTTCACTGTTGCTTGAGTGGCCGCGTCATCTTCATCGCCTCCGCCGCCGTCGGGAAGGATGGGCTTGACAGTCTGAATGGAATATTGATGGATGCATTTGGAAGAAGTATCGTACGTACTGAAAATATCGGAACGTTTACCGCAATGTGATCAAAATGTTCAGAATTTGCATCTTTGCGAGTACGCATTATCATGATTTGCATTTATGCTAATTCGATTAATCCGCATCGATTTGCCGGAATCTACCCGGTGATGCCCGGTGAAATGTGTAACAGAAAGCGACAAATTCGATTGCAAAAAAGGGACAGAACCGGCAATTACTGGCATTTCCCGGCTGCATACGGTAATGATGACAATTCGCTAACTTGGTCGGTTATCGCATCGAATTTTCTCCTTTGTTTTAGACATTTCACCGGGCATGTCCGGGTAGTTTCCGGTAAATCGAGGTCGACAAAAAATATGAACCTACTCACGAGTCGCAAATAATTTTCTTCGCAATTTAAAAAAAATTGAACATTTTGATCACGTTCCGGTAAACGTTCCGATATTTTCAGTACGTACGATATCGAACCGGTGTATCGGCCGGCTTCACTGTTGCTTGAGTGGCCGCGTCATCTTCATCGCCTCCGCCGCCGTCGGGAAGGATGGGCTGGACAGTCTGAATGGAATAATGATGGATGCATCTGGATGAAGTATCGAACCGGTGTATCGGCCGGCTTCACTGTTGCTTGAGTGGCCGCGTCATCTTCATCGCCTCCACCGCCGTCGGGAAGGATGGGCTTGACAGTCTGAATGGAATAATGATGGATGCATTTGGATGAAGTATCGAACCGGTGAATCGGCCGGCTTCACTGTTGCTTGAGTGGCCGCGTCATCATCATCGCCTCCGCCGCCGTCGGGAAGGATGGGCTTGACAGTCTGAATGGAATAATGATGGATGCATTTGGATGAAGTATCGAACCGGTGTATCGGCCGGCTTCACTGTTGCTTGAGTGGCCGCGTCATCTTCATCGCCTCCGCCGCCGTCGGGAAGGATGGGCTTGACAGTCTGAATGGAATAATGATGGATGCATTTGGAAGAAGTATCGAACCGGTGTATCGGCCGGCTTCACTGTTGCTTGAGTGGCCGCGTCATCTTCATCGCCTCCGCCGCCGTCGGGAAGGATGGGCTTGACAGTCTGAATGGAATAATGATGGATGCATTTGGATGAAGTATCGAACCGGTGTATCGGCCGGCTTCACTGTTGCTTGAGTGGCCGCGTCATCATCATCGCCTCCGCCGCCGTCGGGATGGATGGGCTTGACAGTCTGAATGGAATAATGATGGATGCATCTGGATGAAGTATCGAACCGATGTATCGGCCGTCTTCACTGTTGCTTGAGTGGCCGCGTCATCTTCATCGCCTCCGCCGCCGTCGGGAAGGATGGGCTGGACAGTCTGAATGGAATAATGATGGATGCATCTGGATGAAGTATCGAACCGGTGTATCGGCCGGCTTCACTGTTGCTTGAGTGGCCGCGTCATCTTCATCGCCTCCACCGCCGTCGGGAAGGATGGGCTTGACAGTCTGAATGGAATAATGATGGATGCATTTGGATGAAGTATCGAACCGGTGAATCGGCCGGCTTCACTGTTGCTTGAGTGGCCGCGTCATCATCATCGCCTCCGCCGCCGTCGGGAAGGATGGGCTTGACAGTCTGAATGGAATAATGATGGATGCATTTGGATGAAGTATCGAACCGGTGTATCGGCCGGCTTCACTGTTGCTTGAGTGGCCGCGTCATCTTCATCGCCTCCGCCGCCGTCGGGAAGGATGGGCTTGACAGTCTGAATGGAATAATGATGGATGCATTTGGAAGAAGTATCGAACCGGTGTATCGGCCGGCTTCACTGTTGCTTGAGTGGCCGCGTCATCTTCATCGCCTCCGCCGCCGTCGGGAAGGATGGGCTTGACAGTCTGAATGGAATAATGATGGATGCATTTGGATGAAGTATCGAACCGGTGTATCGGCCGGCTTCACTGTTGCTTGAGTGGCCGCGTCATCATCATCGCCTCCGCCGCCGTCGGGATGGATGGGCTTGACAGTCTGAATGGAATAATGATGGATGCATCTGGATGAAGTATCGAACCGGTGTATCGGCCGTCTTCACTGTTGCTTGAGTGGCCGCGTCATCTTCATCGCCTCCGCCGCCGTCGGGAAGGATGGGCTGGACAGTCTGAATGGAATAATGATGGATGCATCTGGATGAAGTATCGAACCGGTGTATCGGCCGGCTTCACTGTTGCTTGAGTGGCCGCGTCATCTTCATCGCCTCCACCGCCGTCGGGAAGGATGGGCTTGACAGTCTGAATGGAATAATGATGGATGCATTTGGATGAAGTATCGAACCGGTGAATCGGCCGGCTTCACTGTTGCTTGAGTGGCCGCGTCATCATCATCGCCTCCGCCGCCGTCGGGAAGGATGGGCTTGACAGTCTGAATGGAATAATGATGGATGCATTTGGATGAAGTATCGAACCGGTGTATCGGCCGGCTTCACTGTTGCTTGAGTGGCCGCGTCATCTTCATCGCCTCCGCCGCCGTCGGGAAGGATGGGCTTGACAGTCTGAATGGAATAATGATGGATGCATTTGGAAGAAGTATCGAACCGGTGTATCGGCCGGCTTCACTGTTGCTTGAGTGGCCGCGTCATCTTCATCGCCTCCGCCGCCGTCGGGAAGGATGGGCTTGACAGTCTGAATGGAATAATGATGGATGCATTTGGATGAAGTATCGAACCGGTGTATCGGCCGGCTTCACTGTTGCTTGAGTGGCCGCGTCATCATCATCGCCTCCGCCGCCGTCGGGATGGATGGGCTTGACAGTCTGAATGGAATAATGATGGATGCATCTGGATGAAGTATCGAACCGGTGTATCGGCCGTCTTCACTGTTGCTTGAGTGGCCGCGTCATCTTCATCGCCTCCGCCGCCGTCGGGAAGGATGGGCTTGACAGTCTGAATGGAATAATGATGGATGCATTTGGATGAAGTATCGAACCGGTGTATCGGCCGGCTTCACTGTTGCTTGAGTGGCCGCGTCATCTTCATCGCCTCCGCCGCCGTCGGGATGGATGGGCTTGACTGTCTGAATGGAATAATGATGGATGCATTTGGATGAAGTATCGAACCGGTGTATCGGCCGGCTTCACTGTTGCTAGAGTGGCCGCGTCATCATCATCGCCTCCGCCGCCGTCGGGATGGATGGGCTTGACAGTCTGAATGGAATAATGATGGATGCATTTGGATGAAGTATCGAACCGGTGTATCGGCCGGCTTCACTGTTGCTAGAGTGGCCGCGTCATCTTCATCGCCTCCGCCGCCGTCGGGAAGGATGGGCTGGACAGTCTGAATGGAATAATGATGGATGCATTTGGATGAAGTATCGAACCGGTGTATCGGCCGGCTTCACTGTTGCTTGAGTGGCCGCGTCATCTTCATCGCCTCCGCCGCCGTCGGGATGGATGGGCTTGACTGTCTGAATGGAATAATGATGGATGCATTTGGATGAAGTATCGAACCGGTGTATCGGCCGGTTTGACTGTTGCTAGAGTGGCCGCGTCATCTTCATCGCCTCCGCCGCCGTCGGGAAGGATGGGCTTAACAGTCTGAATGGAATAATGATGGATGCATTTGGAAGAAGTATCGAACCGGTGTATCGGCCGGCTTCACTGTTGCTTGAGTGGCCGCGTCATCTTCATCGCCTCCGCCGCCGTCGGGAAGGATGGGCTTGACAGTCTGAATGGAATATTGATGGATGCATTTGGAAGAAGTATCGAACCGGTGTATCGGCCGGCTTCACTGTTGCTTGAGTGGCCGCGTCATCTTCATCGCCTCCGCCGCCGTCGGGAAGGATGGGCTTGACAGTCTGAATGGAATATTGATGGATGCATTTGGAAGAAGTATCGTACGTACTGAAAATATCGGAACGTTTACCGCAATGTGATCAAAATGTTCAGTATTTGCATCTTTGCGAGTACGCATTATCATGATTTGCATTTATGCTAATTCGATTAATCCGCATCGATTTGCCGGAATCTACCCGGTGATGCCCGGTGAAATGTGTAACAGAAAGCGACAAATTCGATTGCAAAAAAGGGACAGAACCGGCAATTACTGGCATTTCCCGGCTGCATACGGTAATGATGACAATTCGCTAACTTGGTCGGTTATCGCATCGAATTTTCTCCTTTGTTTTAGACATTTCACCGGGCATGTCCGGGTAGTTTCCGGTAAATCGAGGTGGACAAAAAATATGAACCTACTCACGAGTCGCAAATAATTTTCTTCGCAATTTAAAAAAAATTGAACATTTTGATCACGTTCCGGTAAACGTTCCGATATTTTCAGTACGTACGATATCGAACCGGTGTATCGGCCGGCTTCACTGTTGCTTGAGTGGCCGCGTCATCTTCATCGCCTCCGCCGCCGTCGGGAAGGATGGGCTTGACAGTCTGAATGGAATAATGATGGATGCATTTGGAAGAAGTATCGAACCGGTGTATCGGCCGGCTTCACTGTTGCTTGAGTGGCCGCGTCATCTTCATCGCCTCCGCCGCCGTCGGGAAGGATGGGCTTGACAGTCTGAATGGAATAATGATGGATGCATCTGGATGAAGTATCGAACCGGTGTATCGGCCGGCTTCACTGTTGCTTGAGTGGCCGCGTCATCTTCATCGCCTCCGCCGCCGTCGGGAAGGATGGGCTTGACAGTCTGAATGGAATAATGATGGATGCATTTGGAAGAAGTATCGAACCGGTGTATCGGCCGGCTTCACTGTTGCTTGAGTGGCCGCGTCATCTTCATCGCCTCCGCCGCCGTCGGGAAGGATGGGCTTGACAGTCTGAATGGAATAATGATGGATGCATTTGGAAGAAGTATCGAACCGGTGTATCGGCCGGCTTCACTGTTGCTTGAGTGGCCGCGTCATCTTCATCGCCTCCGCCGCCGTCGGGAAGGATGGGCTTGACAGTCTGAATGGAATAATGATGGATGCATCTGGATGAAGTATCGAACCGGTGTATCGGCCGGCTTCACTGCTGCTTGAGTGGCCGCGTCATCTTCATCGCCTCCGCCGCCGTCGGGAAGGATGGGCTTGACAGTCTGAATGGAATAATGATGGATGCATTTGGATGAAGTATCGAACCGGTGTATCGGCCGGTTTGACTGTTGCTAGAGTGGCCGCGTCATCTTCATCGCCTCCGCCGCCGTCGGGAAGGATGGGCTTGACAGTCTGAATGGAATAATGATGGATGCATTTGGATGAAGTATCGAACCGGTGTATCGGCCGGCTTCACTGTTGCTTGAGTGGCCGCGTCATCTTCATCGCCTCCGCCGCCGTCGGGATGGATGGGCTTGACTGTCTGAATGGAATAATGATGGATGCATTTGGATGAAGTATCGAACCGGTGTATCGGCCGGTTTGACTGTTGCTAGAGTGGCCGCGTCATCTTCATCGCCTCCGCCGCCGTCGGGAAGGATGGGCTTGACAGTCTGAATGGAATAATGATGGATGCATTTGGATGAAGTATCGAACCGGTGTATCGGCCGGCTTCACTGTTGCTTGAGTGGCCGCGTCATCATCATCGCCTCCGCCGCCGTCGGGATGGATGGGCTTGACAGTCTGAATGGAATAATGATGGATGCATCTGGATGAAGTATCGAACCGGTGTATCGGCCGTCTTCACTGTTGCTTGAGTGGCCGCGTCATCTTCATCGCCTCCGCCGCCGTCGGGAAGGATGGGCTTGACAGTCTGAATGGAATAATGATGGATGCATTTGGATGAAGTATCGAACCGGTGTATCGGCCGGCTTCACTGTTGCTTGAGTGGCCGCGTCATCTTCATCGCCTCCGCCGCCGTCGGGATGGATGGGCTTGACTGTCTGAATGGAATAATGATGGATGCATTTGGATGAAGTATCGAACCGGTGTATCGGCCGGCTTCACTGTTGCTAGAGTGGCCGCGTCATCATCATCGCCTCCGCCGCCGTCGGGATGGATGGGCTTGACAGTCTGAATGGAATAATGATGGATGCATTTGGATGAAGTATCGAACCGGTGTATCGGCCGGCTTCACTGTTGCTAGAGTGGCCGCGTCATCTTCATCGCCTCCGCCGCCGTCGGGAAGGATGGGCTGGACAGTCTGAATGGAATAATGATGGATGCATTTGGATGAAGTATCGAACCGGTGTATCGGCCGGCTTCACTGTTGCTTGAGTGGCCGCGTCATCTTCATCGCCTCCGCCGCCGTCGGGATGGATGGGCTTGACTGTCTGAATGGAATAATGATGGATGCATTTGGATGAAGTATCGAACCGGTGTATCGGCCGGTTTGACTGTTGCTAGAGTGGCCGCGTCATCTTCATCGCCTCCGCCGCCGTCGGGAAGGATGGGCTTAACAGTCTGAATGGAATAATGATGGATGCATTTGGAAGAAGTATCGAACCGGTGTATCGGCCGGCTTCACTGTTGCTTGAGTGGCCGCGTCATCTTCATCGCCTCCGCCGCCGTCGGGAAGGATGGGCTTGACAGTCTGAATGGAATATTGATGGATGCATTTGGAAGAAGTATCGAACCGGTGTATCGGCCGGCTTCACTGTTGCTTGAGTGGCCGCGTCATCTTCATCGCCTCCGCCGCCGTCGGGAAGGATGGGCTTGACAGTCTGAATGGAATAATGATGGATGCATTTGGATGAAGTATCGAACCGGTGTATCGGCCGGCTTCACTGTTGCTTGAGTGGCCGCGTCATCTTCATCGCCTCCGCCGCCGTCGGGAAGGATGGGCTGGACAGTCTGAATGGAATAATGATGGATGCATCTGGATGAAGTATCGAACCGGTGTATCGGCCGGCTTCACTGTTGCTTGAGTGGCCGCGTCATCTTCATCGCCTCCGCCGCCGTCGGGAAGGATGGGCTTGACAGTCTGAATGGATTAATGATGGATGCATTTGGAAGAAGTATCGAACCGGTGTATCGGCCGGCTTCACTGTTGCTTGAGTGGCCGCGTCATCTTCATCGCCTCCGCCGCCGTCGGGATGGATGGGCTTGACTGTCTGAATGGAATAATGATGGATGCATTTGGATGAAGTATCGAACCGGTGTATCGGCCGGTTTGACTGTTGCTAGAGTGGCCGCGTCATCTTCATCGCCTCCGCCGCCGTCGGGAAGGATGGGCTTAACAGTCTGAATGGAATAATGATGGATGCATTTGGAAGAAGTATCGAACCGGTGTATCGGCCGGCTTCACTGTTGCTTGAGTGGCCGCGTCATCTTCATCGCCTCCGCCGCCGTCGGGAAGGATGGGCTTGACAGTCTGAATGGAATATTGATGGATGCATTTGGAAGAAGTATCGAACCGGTGTATCGGCCGGCTTCACTGTTGCTTGAGTGGCCGCGTCATCTTCATCGCCTCCGCCGCCGTCGGGAAGGATGGGCTTGACAGTCTGAATGGAATAATGATGGATGCATTTGGATGAAGTATCGAACCGGTGTATCGGCCGGCTTCACTGTTGCTTGAGTGGCCGCGTCATCTTCATCGCCTCCGCCGCCGTCGGGAAGGATGGGCTGGACAGTCTGAATGGAATAATGATGGATGCATCTGGATGAAGTATCGAACCGGTGTATCGGCCGGCTTCACTGTTGCTTGAGTGGCCGCGTCATCTTCATCGCCTCCGCCGCCGTCGGGAAGGATGGGCTTGACAGTCTGAATGGATTAATGATGGATGCATTTGGAAGAAGTATCGAACCGGTGTATCGGCCGGCTTCACTGTTGCTTGAGTGGCCGCGTCATCTTCATCGCCTCCGCCGCCGTCGGGAAGGATGGGCTTGACAGTCTGAATGGAATAATGATGGATGCATCTGGATGAAGTATCGAACCGGTGTATCGGCCGGCTTCACTGCTGGTTGAGTGGTCGCGTCATCTTCATCGCCTCCGCCGCCGTCGGGAAGGATGGGCTTGACAGTCTGAATGGAATAATGATGGATGCATTCGGATGAAGTATCGAACCGGTGTATCGGCCGGCTTCACTGTTGCTTGAGTGGCCGCGTCATCTTCATCGCCTCCGCCGCCGTCGGGATGGATGGGCTTGACAGTCTGAATGGAATAATGATGGATGCATTTGGAAGAAGTATCGAACCGGTGTACCGGCCGGCTTCACTGTTGCTTGAGTGGCCGCGTCATCTTCATCGCCTCCGCCGCCGTCGGGAAGGATGGGCTTGACAGTCTGAATGGAATAATGATGGATGCATTTGGAAGAAGTATCGAACCGGTGTACCGGCCGGCTTCACTGTTGCTTGAGTGGCCGCGTCATCTTCATCGCCTCCGCCGCCGTCGGGAAGGATGGGCTTGACAGTCTGAATGGAATAATGATGGATGCATTTGGAAGAAGTATCGAACCGGTGTATCGGCCGGCTTCACTGTTGCTTGAGTGGCCGCGTCATCTTCATCGCCTCCGCCGCCGTCGGGAAGGATGGGCTTGACAGTCTGAATGGAATAATGATGGATGCATCTGGATGAAGTATCGAACCGGTGTATCGGCCGGCTTCACTGCTGGTTGAGTGGTCGCGTCATCTTCATCGCCTCCGCCGCCGTCGGGAAGGATGGGCTTGACAGTCTGAATGGAATAATGATGGATGCATTCGGATGAAGTATCGAACCGGTGTATCGGCCGGCTTCACTGTTGCTTGAGTGGCCGCGTCATCTTCATCGCCTCCGCCGCCGTCGGGATGGATGGGCTTGACAGTCTGAATGGAATAATGATGGATGCATTTGGAAGAAGTATCGAACCGGTGTATCGGCCGGCTTCACTGTTGCTTGAGTGGCCGCGTCATCTTCATCGCCTCCGCCGCCGTCGGGAAGGATGGGCTTGACAGTCTGAATGGAATATTGATGGATGCATTTGGAAGAAGTATCGTACGTACTGAAAATATCGGAACGTTTACCGCAATGTGATCAAAATGTTCAGAATTTGCATCTTTGCGAGTACGCATTATCATGATTTGCATTTATGCTAATTCGATTAATCCGCATCGATTTGCCGGAATCTACCCGGTGATGCCCGGTGAAATGTGTAACAGAAAGCGACAAATTCGATTGCAAAAAAGGGACAGAACCGGCAATTACTGGCATTTCCCGGCTGCATACGGTAATGATGACAATTCGCTAACTTGGTCGGTTATCGCATCGAATTTTCTCCTTTGTTTTAGACATTTCACCGGGCATGTCCGGGTAGTTTCCGGTAAATCGAGGTGGACAAAAAATATGAACCTACTCACGAGTCGCAAATAATTTTCTTCGCAATTTAAAAAAAAAATTGAACATTTTGATCACGTTCCGGTAAACGTTCCGATATTTTCAGTACGTACGATATCGAACCGGTGTATCGGCCGGCTTCACTGTTGCTTGAGTGGCCGCGTCATCTTCATCGCCTCCGCCGCCGTCGGGAAGGATGGGCTGGACAGTCTGAATGGAATAATGATGGATGCATCTGGATGAAGTATCGAACCGGTGTATCGGCCGGCTTCACTGCTGCTTGAGTGGCCGCGTCATCTTCATCGCCTCCGCCGCCGTCGGGAAGGATGGGCTTGACAGTCTGAATGGAATAATGATGGATGCATTTGGATGAAGTATCGAACCGGTGTATCGGCCGGCTTCACTGTTGCTTGAGTGGCCGCGTCATCTTCATCGCCTCCGCCGCCGTCGGGATGGATGGGCTTGACTGTCTGAATGGAATAATGATGGATGCATTTGGATGAAGTATCGAACCGGTGTATCGGCCGGTTTGACTGTTGCTAGAGTAGCCGCGTCATCTTCATCGCCTCCGCCGCCGTCGGGAAGGATGGGCTTGACAGTCTGAATGGAATAATGATGGATGCATTTGGAAGAAGTATCGAACCGGTGTATCGGCCGGCTTCACTGTTGCTTGAGTGGCCGCGTCATCTTCATCGCCTCCGCCGCCGTCGGGAAGGATGGGCTGGACAGTCTGAATGGAATAATGATGGATGCATCTGGATGAAGTATCGAACCGGTGTATCGACCGGCTTCACTGTTGCTTGAGTGGCCGCGTCATCTTCATCGCCTCCGCCGCCGTCGGGAAGGATGGGCTGGACAGTCTGTATGGAATAATGATGGATGCATTTGGATGAAGTATCGAACCGGTGTATCGGCCGGCTTCACTGTTGCTTGAGTGGCCGCGTCATCTTCATCGCCTCCGCCGCCGTCGGGATGGATGGGCTTGACAGTCTGAATGGAATAATGATGGATGCATCTGGATAAAGTATCGAACCGGTGTATCGACCGGCTTCACTGTTGCTTGAGTGGCCGCGTCATCTTCATCGCCTCCGCCGCCGTCGGGATGGATGGGCTTGACAGTCTGAATGGAATAATGATGGATGCATTTGGAAGAAGTATCGAACCGGTGTATCGGCCGGCTTCACTGTTGCTTGAGTGGCCGCGTCATCTTCATCGCTTCCGCCGCCGTCGGGAAGGATGGGCTTGACATTCTGAATGGAATAATGATGGATGCATTTGGATGAAGTATCGAACCGGTGTATCGACCGGCTTCACTGTTGCTTGAGTGGCCGCGTCATCTTCATCGCCTCCGCCGCCGTCGGGATGGATGGGCTTGACAGTCTGAATGGAATAATGATGGATGCATTTGGATGAAGTATCGAACCGGTGTATCGGCCGGTTTGACTGTTGCTAGAGTGGCCGCGTCATCTTCATCGCCTCCGCCGCCGTCGGGAAGGATGGGCTTGACAGTCTGAATGGAATAATGATGGATGCATTTGGATGAAGTATCGAACCGGTGTATCGGCCGGCTTCACTGTTGCTTGAGTGGCCGCGTCATCTTCATCGCCTCCGCCGCCGTCGGGATGGATGGGCTTGACTGTCTGAATGGAATAATGATGGATGCATTTGGATGAAGTATCGAACCGGTGTATCGGCCGGCTTCACTGTTGCTAGAGTGGCCGCGTCATCATCATCGCCTCCGCCGCCGTCGGGATGGATGGGCTTGACAGTCTGAATGGAATAATGATGGATGCATTTGGATGAAGTATCGAACCGGTGTATCGGCCGGCTTCACTGTTGCTTGAGTGGCCGCGTCATCTTCATCGCCTCCGCCGCCGTCGGGAAGGATGGGCTTGACAGTCTGAATGGAATAATGATGGATGCATTTGGATGAAGTATCGAACCGGTGTATCGGCCGGCTTCACTGTTGCTTGAGTGGCCGCGTCATCTTCATCGCCTCCGCCGCCGTCGGGAAGGATGGGCTGGACAGTCTGAATGGAATAATGATGGATGCATTTGGATGAAGTATCGAACCGGTGTATCGGCCGGCTTCACTGTTGCTTGAGTGGCCGCGTCATCTTCATCGCCTCCGCCGCCGTCGGGATGGATGGGCTTGACTGTCTGAATGGAATAATGATGGATGCATTTGGATGAAGTATCGAACCGGTGTATCGGCCGGTTTGACTGTTGCTAGAGTGGCCGCGTCATCTTCATCGCCTCCGCCGCCGTCGGGAAGGATGGGCTTGACAGTCTGAATGGAATAATGATGGATGCATTTGGATGAAGTATCGAACCGGTGTATCGGCCGGTTTGACTGTTGCTAGAGTGGCCGCGTCATCTTCATCGCCTCCGCCGCCGTCGGGAAGGATGGGCTTGACAGTCTGAATGGAATAATGATGGATGCATTTGGATGAAGTATCGAACCGGTGTATCGGCCGGCTTCACTGTTGCTTGAGTGGCCGCGTCATCTTCATCGCCTCCGCCGCCGTCGGGAAGGATGGGCTTGACAGTCTGAATGGAATAATGATGGATGCATTTGGAAGAAGTATCGAACCGGTGAATCGGCCGGCTTCACTGTTGCTTGAGTGGCCGCGTCATCATCATCGCCTCCGCCGCCGTCGGGAAGGATGGGCTTGACAGTCTGAATGGAATAATGATGGATGCATTTGGATGAAGTATCGAACCGGTGAATCGGCCGGCTTCACTGTTGCTTGAGTGGCCGCGTCATCTTCATCGCCTCCGCCGCCGTCGGGATGGATGGGCTTGACAGTCTGAATGGAATAATGATGGATGCATTTGGAAGAAGGATCGAACCGGTGAATCGGCCGGCTTCACTGTTGCTTGAGTGGCCGCGTCATCTTCATCGCCTCCGCCGCCGTCGGGATGGATGGGCTTGACAGTCTGAATGGAATAATGATGGATGCATTTGGAAGAAGGATCGAACCGGTGTATCGGCCGGCTTCACTGTTGCTTGAGTGGCCGCGTCATCTTCATCGCCTCCGCCGCCGTCGGGAAGGATGGGCTTGACAGTCTGAATGGAATAATGATGGATGCATTTGGATGAAGTATCGAACCGGTGAATCGGCCGGCTTCACTGGTGCTTGAGTGGCCGCGTCATCTTCATCGCCTCCGCCGCCGTCGGGAAGGATGGGCTTGACAGTCTAAATGGAATAATGATGGATGCATTTGGAAGAAGTATCAAACCGGTGTATCGGCCGGCTTCACTGTTGCTTGAGTGGCCGCGTCATCTTCATCGCCTCCGCCGCCGTCGGGAAGGATGGGCTTGACAGTCTGAATGGAATAATGATGGATGCATTTGGAAGAAGGATCGAACCGGTGTATCGGCCGGCTTCACTGTTGCTTGAGTGGCCGCGTCATCTTCATCGCCTCCGCCGCCATCGGGAAGGATGGGCTTGACAGTCTGAATGGAATAATGATGGATGCATTTGGATGAAGTATCGAACCGGTGTATCGGCCGGCTTCACTGTTGCTTGAGTGGCCGCGTCATCTTCATCGCCTCCGCCGCCATCGGGAAGGATGGGCTTGACAGTCTGAATGGAATAATGATGGATGCATTTGGAAGAAGGATCGAACCGGTGTATCGGCCGGCTTCACTGTTGCTTGAGTGGCCGCGTCATCTTCATCGCCTCCGCCGCCATCGGGAAGGATGGGCTTGACAGTCTGAATGGAATAATGATGGATGCATTTGGATGAAGTATCGAACCGGTGTATCGGCCGGCTTCACTGTTGCTTGAGTGGCCGCGTCATCTTCATCGCCTCCGCCGCCGTCGGGAAGGATGGGCTGGACAGTCTGAATGGAATAATGATGGATGCATTTGGATGAAGTATCGAACCGGTGTATCGGCCGGTTTGACTGTTGCTAGAGTGGCCGCGTCATCTTCATCGCCTCCGCCGCCGTCGGGAAGGATGGGCTTGACAGTCTGAATGGAATAATGATGGATGCATTTGGATGAAGTATCGAACCGGTGTATCGGCCGGCTTCACTGTTGCTTGAGTGGCCGCGTCATCTTCATCGCCTCCGCCGCCGTCGGGAAGGATGGGCTTGACAGTCTGAATGGAATAATGATGGATGCATTTGGATGAAGTATCGAACCGGTGTATCGGCCGGCTTCACTGTTGCTTGAGTGGCCGCGTCATCTTCATCGCCTCCGCCGCCGTCGGGAAGGATGGGCTTGACAGTCTGAATGGAATAATGATGGATGCATTTGGATGAAGTATCGAACCGGTGTATCGGCCGGCTTCACTGTTGCTTGAGTGGCCGCGTCATCTTCATCGCCTCCGCCGCCGTCGGGAAGGATGGGCTGGACAGTCTGAATGGAATAATGATGGATGCATTTGGATGAAGTATCGAACCGGTGTATCGGCCGGCTTCACTGTTGCTTGAGTGGCCGCGTCATCTTCATCGCCTCCGCCGCCGTCGGGAAGGATGGGCTTGACAGTCTGAATGGAATAATGATGGATGCATTTGGATGAAGTATCGAACCGGTGTATCGGCCGGCTTCACTGTTGCTTGAGTGGCCGCGTCATCTTCATCGCCTCCGCCGCCGTCGGGAAGGATGGGCTTGACAGTCTGAATGGAATAATGATGGATGCATTTGGAAGAAGGATCGAACCGGTGAATCGGCCGGCTTCACTGTTGCTTGAGTGGCCGCGTCATCTTCATCGCCTCCGCCGCCGTCGGGATGGATGGGCTTGACAGTCTGAATGGAATAATGATGGATGCATTTGGAAGAAGGATCGAACCGGTGTATCGGCCGGCTTCACTGTTGCTTGAGTGGCCGCGTCATCTTCATCGCCTCCGCCGCCGTCGGGAAGGATGGGCTGGACAGTCTGAATGGAATAATGATGGATGCATTTGGATGAAGTATCGAACCGGTGTATCGGCCGGCTTCACTGTTGCTTGAGTGGCCGCGTCATCTTCATCGCCTCCGCCGCCGTCGGGATGGATGGGCTTGACTGTCTGAATGGAATAATGATGGATGCATTTGGATGAAGTATCGAACCGGTGTATCGGCCGGTTTGACTGTTGCTAGAGTGGCCGCGTCATCTTCATCGCCTCCGCCGCCGTCGGGAAGGATGGGCTTGACAGTCTGAATGGAATAATGATGGATGCATTTGGATGAAGTATCGAACCGGTGTATCGGCCGGCTTCACTGTTGCTTGAGTGGCCGCGTCATCTTCATCGCCTCCGCCGCCGTCGGGAAGGATGGGCTTGACAGTCTGAATGGAATAATGATGGATGCATTTGGAAGAAGTATCGAACCGGTGAATCGGCCGGCTTCACTGTTGCTTGAGTGGCCGCGTCATCATCATCGCCTCCGCCGCCGTCGGGAAGGATGGGCTTGACAGTCTGAATGGAATAATGATGGATGCATTTGGATGAAGTATCGAACCGGTGAATCGGCCGGCTTCACTGTTGCTTGAGTGGCCGCGTCATCTTCATCGCCTCCGCCGCCGTCGGGATGGATGGGCTTGACAGTCTGAATGGAATAATGATGGATGCATTTGGAAGAAGGATCGAACCGGTGAATCGGCCGGCTTCACTGTTGCTTGAGTGGCCGCGTCATCTTCATCGCCTCCGCCGCCGTCGGGATGGATGGGCTTGACAGTCTGAATGGAATAATGATGGATGCATTTGGAAGAAGGATCGAACCGGTGTATCGGCCGGCTTCACTGTTGCTTGAGTGGCCGCGTCATCTTCATCGCCTCCGCCGCCGTCGGGAAGGATGGGCTTGACAGTCTGAATGGAATAATGATGGATGCATTTGGATGAAGTATCGAACCGGTGAATCGGCCGGCTTCACTGGTGCTTGAGTGGCCGCGTCATCTTCATCGCCTCCGCCGCCGTCGGGAAGGATGGGCTTGACAGTCTAAATGGAATAATGATGGATGCATTTGGAAGAAGTATCGAACCGGTGTATCGGCCGGCTTCACTGTTGCTTGAGTGGCCGCGTCATCTTCATCGCCTCCGCCGCCGTCGGGAAGGATGGGCTTGACAGTCTGAATGGAATAATGATGGATGCATTTGGATGAAGTATCGAACCGGTGTATCGGCCGGCTTCACTGTTGCTTGGGTGGCCGCGTCATCTTCATCGCCTCCGCCGCCGTCCGGATGGATGGGCTTGACAGTCTGAATGGAATAATGATGGATGCATTTGGATGAAGTATCGAACCGGTGTACCGGCCGGCTTCACTGTTGCTTGAGTGGCCGCGTCATCTTCATCGCCTCCGCCGCCGTCGGGAAGGATGGGCTTGACAGTCTGAATGGAATAATGATGGATGCATTTGGAAGAAGTATCGAACCGGTGTATCGGCCGGCTTCACTGTTGCTTGAGTGGCCGCGTCATCTTCATCGCCTCCGCCGCCGTCGGGAAGGATGGGCTTGACAGTCTGAATGGAATAATGATGGATGCATTTGGAAGAAGTATCGAACCGGTGTATCGGCCGGCTTCACTGTTGCTTGAGTGGCCGCGTCATCTTCATCGCCTCCGCCGCCGTCGGGAAGGATGGGCTTGACAGTCTGAATGGAATAATGATGGATGCATTTGGATGAAGTATCGAACCGGTGTATCGGCCGGCTTCACTGTTGCTTGAGTGGCCGCGTCATCTTCATCGCCTCCGCCGCCGTCGGGAAGGATGGGTTTGACAGTCTGAATGGAATAATGATGGATGCATTTGGATGAAGTATCGAACCGGTGAATCGGCCGGTTTGACTGTTGCTAGAGTGGCCGCGTCATCTTCTGAGTGTATGGGAGGGATGAATGGTTTAGGCTGAATTTTTTAAATAATCAAATCATCCCTTAAAATGGGCGGCACTTTTTTTAATCATATCCGGACCAGCCAAAGTCTTGTTTCATCCCAGAGTACAAATATAGCGGTTATCTCTTTTGTTCATTATCAAATGGTTTGGTAGGCACGGTTATCTAAAGAAGTGCTAAATGATCGAACCCTCGGAAAGAAATCATCGATCGGTTCTACAGTATCCTCTGCATTGATTACATTACTGTGATCAGCGATAGACGATGATTTTGACTGTAAAAAAGGAAACTGTGGCAACAGCTAATCGATTAAACAGGATACCGTATTCCATCCCAGCCATGGCAGAACGGATTCGAAGAAATTCGTCACATTGAGCGATCTTGTTATCTGAAACGCACAGAATTCTTTCGTTTAAAAAAAAGTCTGCATAATGTTTCTCGGTGTTTCGGCCCATAAATGTAAATAGATCTTTGAAGTTCCCGAATGATTTTTTTGTCAATTTCGACTTGGCTTTTCACAATATTTCGGAAGTAAATTCTCACTGGACAGATGAGAAGAAAAATGAAGATCAACCGCATGCGATGGTGAAAAGTGGATGGAGTGAATTGCGCAGGTCGTGAGATGAGGTGATCATCATTCAAATTTGATCGTCGATCTCCATTGTCACATCATTTTCTCACGTTTGACACGTACAAATGCGTAGTCTCCGCGATAAATAGATGCAAACTGAGAAATGCTATCCCGATTAGAATTTATATTTTTCTCGAATTTTAATTATTTTTATCTTTAAATTATTATTGTTCCTAGTAATTATTCTGTGTTTTTTTCAAATGTTTTTAAGTATTTAGCAAAATCGCATTTAGAGCCATAAGTAGAGCCGTCAAAAAGTCGCGTGCGATTGAGATCTCGCGGTAGACTACGGTAACCATCTTGTCTGGCAATCTCGTGATGGTTGCGTTATCTTTCGCGTTTTGCTCGCTATTTCACTCGTTGCACTTTTTTACAACGTTTTCTGCGCTTTTAAAACTCTCAGCACATCCACGCACAATATATGATATATATATCCACCGATATAAGCTCGTTTTGACCGGGTAAAATTGCTTTGTTTCTGTCAGATATGTGCTGAGAGCCGCGTCTCTGCATGGGCGGATTTCTATCATTGGTTCTGCCCTCGCACCTCTTCAATCTATCGTCGTCGTCATCTTCGAATCGCGCAATTCGCGATCGCGAGGAGTCCCCGGACATACTCCTTGCGGCTATTCGACTCGTCGACCCGCGTCTCGCCTTCTACGCCCGAGTATCACAGGTACCCCCTATTTATTTCTAGTTTAATCAAATCGCTGTAGCACCAAACCGCATCCCCTCTGCTAGGTAAATCAATTCCCCTTCTATCAATCACGCGCGCTGTTTTGTCAGTGGTTGTTTTGAGTTACCACCAACTAGAATTTGCATGGTCTTCGGGTTTTATTTATTTTAAATTTTGTTATTTAATAAATCGATATCAGAATCTGCCCCCGCACTCGGCAGTCCGCCGCATCATGGAGGAGGAGCTGGTACGTCACTCTTTTTTTTGTTCCTTTGAACTTTCCCCGCTTTCAATTGCTGGTAGTTCAACGACTAGGAAGCCACGCCTCCTGTGATGGGGTATAGTCAGAGAAAAACGCACGTAAGCTGCGCCGCGCAGTCTCACTTATTGATATTACCTTTTCCTTTTGATAAATATTTCAAAATTTGATAGTATTGATTGATTATCGATTTCCTGACCTTGTTTGCTCGTCCATAGCCTGCTCGTTCCCTAGCTTGTGATTCTTTTGCGTTAGTCACACCACAAACACTACTGTCACGCCTTATCGATCGATCCTCGTGCCTTTTCACCCCCAATGAGCAAAAAAACGCCCCCTACCCTTATTAACTTCGATTTCTGTTAATTTTTGTCATATTAATTAACGTTAATGCCATCCTTTTGGGCAAATTAATCATATAAATGTTTGATTCGCTGCTCGTGTTATTATGTAGGTGCCATATTTGTTATATATATATATTTGCACACTATGGTCATCCTAATCAAACAAAATTCCGTTTGGTCTTCTCAAATTGTCATGATTTTGCGATGGGAAAAGGTCAGGAATATGGCGCGTGAGCTTGAATTGTAGTATGCTGACATTGGATTCCCTCTATCAAATCGCACTTACGGAAGTATATTTTTCCATTTTCATCATTACTATCATGTCCTTTTCTCTACAGACGCTGATTCTAGCTATATTTTTATTCTGAAAATAGTTTGCGTTTATAATTTATATAGATCATTTCTATCATTACAATCACGCCCTCTTCTGAGGACAGCGATCCTAGATTTATGGATACTCTGAAAATAATTTTAATCTATATTTTATTTTTATAATTAATTATCTAATCGATAATTCCGTTTAGAAGAAGCGCGAGGAGGTTCGTGAGCTGCGACTGGACGAGTTGGAACGAGTGAGCAGCGAGGTCCGTGTTTCGCGCACGTTTTAAGATGTCTTCGTGTCCAGTCTTTTTCGTTATGTCTCTCTGAACCAAGTTTCCGTGCACAAGATAAAAGTCGATTTACAATACAATAAGTAGAGGTTCTCCCGTCAATTCGTATTTTTTTTGCAAATAATTAATACAATAATATCAATGATATTTTAGGACGAGCTGGAGTCGAGTGATTCGGAATGTTCGTGCGACTGGGAGGACTACACGGACGACGATGACGTGGTGCGTTTTTTTCCTTTATTATTTTTATATTTTATTAAAATTTAAATGGAAATTCACATTATAAATCTTATTTTGACTAGTTGCCACCCCTAAATTCTCGCTATCGCATGGCTTTACTTCGCGTTTTTAGCTGTGTGTGGGGAAATGTTGTGAAAATGAGAACGTACGCTCAATGAAGCTACATAGTTTATTGTTTTTGCATAGTTTGACGTCGCTTTTGTTAGCAGGAGGTGCGGGGAATGTTGTGACTGATGTATTTCGAATCGCGTGCCCATCGGGCTCACATGCTATTAGCGTGAGCGGTGAAATGGATGAGGGACGAATTGCGTCAGCCACCCTTCGCGTGTGTAGTCTCTAGTGAGAAAAGGGGAGAGAGAGGAGGACCGCGTGAAATGTGACAATGGACAATTATTGATTCATCTCGGATTGGAGTTTTTTGTGAGATGTCATCGTAGGTAGGAAAATTTTTTGTCATCGTAGGTAGGAAAATTTTTTTTTTCATATTTTTCTCTTTTCAATTAGACGTCATGTTATATCCAGAGAACCAGACATGCCCTACTAGATAGTACACAACTACCAGACAGGCACCGAATTGGCCGTTTGATCTTTGGTGTGTCGTAGCTAGGGTAGTGTAAGAGAGGGATAGATGTGAAGGTAGGAGAAAGGCGGAGCGAGACGGAATTGAATGAAAGCGAGAGGAGTTTCTTCAGTTTAGTTCGGTGTATGCAGGTTCCATCGTCATATTGCACGACATACAATCCCGTCCCACGGGCAATACGGCGTATTGCGAATTCAATAAACTGGTCAGATTTCGCGTAAAATTGGTCAGAACTATAGTGCAAGTCCCACTAGGTACGTATCGGGAATCAAAACTGCCTCCTTCAAAATTTTACTCGCAATAATTATTCGTGGTTTAATGTACAAATCTTTCAGGACCTGCCCCAGTCCCAGCCGCTCACTGATGAGTACAAGTTTATCGTCCGCAACGAGCGAGTGAGTATATCTACATATATTTTAAATGTTTTAAAAAGTATTTTTCATAAAATTTGCATACCAATCAAGTAGCCAATTCATTGTTCACAGTTGGGCACAATGTGCCTTTCCTTAGTTGCATTTATTGCACCACGCTTATCTTATCACGCGGAAAATAGAAAATCCTGGCGTTTATGTTTATAGTTTGAGCTCTCTGGGGTCTGCTCTCGGACCAAACCAAAAGCTAGGAAATTGTGTGGTTTTGTGTGAATTAATATCATCGCTGTGTTTTCCGGGGATTCTCGAGCTCTTAGAGATGACAAAGTTATGGGTGGGGGGGAGTGAGGAAAATGTGCGTGAATTGAGAGAGAGAGAGAGAGTGGCGAACGTTGTGGATGATGACAAAGGCAACCCGTATGGCCTCTCTCGCTTGCGCGCACTCTTTCACCGACTCTACCTCGCCTCCCCCCGACCCGCACGCTGTGTCTCGCTGCGTGTGGACACAAACTACACAGATGATTTGGCGAGAGGGGGGGGGGAGAGAGAGAGAAGAAGAGGAATAGGAAGAGGGGTATCTCACCCTCCTTCTACCCGCCTCGTGTATGTCGAGTAGTGGACACAAAACAGACGAGAATAAGTATCGAGGGACGGTTGAGGGTATGTAGGAGAATGGGTCAAGATTGGGAGCGGAAGGGGGTTTGATGGGGGGATGTGATGCACAAATTACTGGTGTGTAGATATAAAACAGCAATATCTACTAGCTGATGAGCTATATCTGCATATCTGAATTATATCTGGTAGGTATTGAAGTTTATGAAAAGCGAGTACAGCCTTTATGACAGCAGGATGGAACTGTGAAAGCGCGGGGAAACTGATACATCAGATGGGCCAAATGCGAACGATAAGTCACCATATTGGGACGTTGTTTTCCATATCGATATGAGCGACTAAATTAGGGGTGTGCTACTGGTATTATCGGGTGGTAAAATCTATAAGATATTATGCGACCTTGAAACACTGAAACTGCTGGAGCGTTTGCTTTATTTCGCTAATTACGGCGCATCGCAGGACTACGCGGATCTGCGGCGGATCTCGCGCGCCGACTGCGGCTACCGCGCGGACGAGCGGCCGGGCGAGTACACGCAGAGCGTGATTGCGATGCGGCGGCGGATGGAGGTGGAGGGCACGCATCGGAGACCGCTGACGAGACCCCAGCAGGCGAATATGGTCAATAAGTGAGTAGAGATTTTTTTGTAAATTTTGAGAGACAAAAAAACAATTCAAAAATTGCATTAGATGTTTTTTTTCTCTCTCGGTAGATTGGTTAAGCTAGCACCTGGCTCCGATTGTTACGGAGTTCTCAATTAGGTTTTGAAATAGCTTGCAATCTTGGGCTATGAGCCATGCGCATTGCGGCTGCAATCGTAAGTAATGACGGAGCGATTCTTGCATTTACAATAAGTTTTCGCTATCTACGTACATTAATAGAAATATTGACTATTGAGAGCAAGTGTAGAGGGATTTAAAAAAACACTTTTTTCTACTTTTTAAAACTTTTAAAAAAGTTTAAAAAAAAAAAAGTTTTTTTTAAAAAAAAAACTTTTTAAAAATCACATTTATCGATTCCCCGTCACAGATTCTTCCCGAATCGTCGTCGGCACATCGCGCTGCAGGCGTCGAAGGTGTTCGGCTGCCACTACCTGGAGCGGCAGCAGCAGCTGGCCGTGACGAGTCAGGGTGAGGGGTATTTCCAACTATTACCACGTTCGACGATTGACTATCAGTGCACATTCATAAGTTTTGAAACACGCTTGAAACTAGGAGGCGCCTGGGGATGTTGCGTCATTTTCTTTTATTGCGCATTTCTCTCAAAGTATTATTATTTGCTTAGATATCCAACATTTTGGGGTGACGAAGAAAACCAAATGTGACGGGGATTTTGCGTACACTCTGAGGCTTAAAATAATGAGTGTGTGTGTTTTGCAGAGCGAACCATCCGCTTCTACGGCCGCTCGGCGGGCAAGTTCCAGCTTCAGCGGAGCATCGATGTGAGTATTTTGATGTGCTATTTCAAATCAGTTTTAATTATTATAAATTATCACAATATCGATTAAAATTTCGCCTGGACACGTGAAATGCGGGTTTCATCGCCTTGTGACCCTACTGGTGTGAAGTGATCTTGGCTTGTACGATACCTATCTGCCTAATGCAATTCCTTTGTGAAACCCCCTCAATTCCGGGTTTTCCTGGGACAAGTTGATTCGCGTTTCACCGGTTTATGATACGATTGAATTATCTGACTGCGTTATTCGCTGTAGATACGCTTTAGCATGTGAAGTGAAATACTGTAATTTTTGTTGTTATTTATGTTATAATTAATTGTTTCTCTAATTGCAGGCGCCCAATGTCGGCTGGACGATTCTCGATTTCGCGTTCACGCGCGACGGCGAAACGTTGGCGTACTCGACGTGGAACGAGTGCATCTATCTGACGAGGCTGAATGAGCGATCGCTCAATACGAGGTACGGTAGCCGATAAGTTAGCAATTGATTTTCAGGGGGTGTACCGTAGTCGTCGCCGCATTCTATGCGATGTGCAGTAGATAGGGGTTGCCTAGTGATTCACGAGGATGTGTTCGGAAGTGTCTCTTTCGCTCGATTCTAATTTCCCATTACGGTAGCCGAAAGAGGGGAAGGGGTGTCTATTGATGCTCCGATAATTGCTTCTCGATTTATTGTGTGCGCATGCAGGAACAACGACGACAGTGACGTGGAGTGGAAGCTGATCCCGGTGTGCGTCGGCAACCGAAACTCGTGAGTCATTATCGATTTTTTTTGTCTCTCATAGTTATACTGTATTTACCTGCGGACTCATCTAGCGAGACAGGCGTGACTACTTACTATTACTTGTTCCCGAATGTTCTTGAGACTAGTGAAATTCGGGTTTCAAAGTTGGGCGACACTGTTGCCTTTTGTTACTGTGAATGCAGGTAGTGTCTTTAAAAAAAAGTAATACTATTTTATCCGAATGTCTGTGCTAATATTTTAAATTGTAGCTGAATATCGCAAATACGAAATATTATTTAAATATAATAATAACCATCTCGTGCTTCTTAGCAGGTTAGAGACCTCCAGAATTCTTGCTAAAGTGTATTCGCGCAGATCTATATGCCAATGTCTATGTAATTCAAAAATTAAAATGAATTGTAAAAAAAAGTACAACCATAATCTCGTGCATCTTAGCAGGACGGCCGTCTTCTCCATCCGCTTCTCGCCCGACGAGCGCGACATTCTGTGCGGCAACTCGGACTACGAGGTGTACGTCATCGACGTGGAGAGGGCGACCAAGAAGATTGCATTCACGTGAGTTTCTCCCGGCCTCCCTGGAGATTTGGAGTCATGTGAGGAGACTGAGGGAAAAAGGAGTGATCACACACAATAAAGACATAATTCTGTAAGTGACAGAAAGTTTGTGCGGACTAGCGAGTTTGGCGCTGTATGACTGGACTAAATTTGTACTCTCCCACTCCACAAATTAGTCCTGTTCAGATGCGATACATTTACAACAAAAAAGCGATTAGTGGTATTTATACATCTCGAAAATGTATGTACAACGTACCCTGCACACGCAACGGGATTTCGTTTTCAATTAATTCCCGGAAAGCGAGGTGCACAAGCGAGTTCCGCGTTGCATATAGGATAATAGTGTTCAGGGAAAATGTTCATCATGTTTATTTATTGACTCGTTCCTCAAAGGACATTAATACTCCGACAAGATATTACTGTACTTACAGAGAAATTGTTGAACAAACCTGCCATTCTCTGTCCATTTTAGGAAGGAATTTATAACATTTTGTGATCTTCATTCATCTCTTTTTTTCTCTTCAGAGCCCACGCGGACGACACGAACTGCGTGATGTGGGGCGACAACGACGAGAACATCTTCCTCACGGCCGGCGATGATGGATTGTGCAAGGTAATTAGCTAATTATGAGGATTATTAATTAGCAGAACATTAAAAGCAATATTAGTGACACCATCAGCAATATGTGTAATTTGCTAATCATGGGGATTATAAATTTATTAAAATTATATGCAATAGCGAATTAATGAGAAAAGCAAAAGCGACGTGCGTGCTACCATATATTTTTTAAATTTTTTTTAAAGACTTGTGGTGCGAGCAGGTGAAATGGGGTTGCAACGGGTGCTCTAATACGCGTATCGTGCAGAGCACTCAATTTTGTTTTGATTCGGTAAAACAAACATTAACTAATTGTGCAGCTTGCGCAGTGTAAATATTGTCATAATAATAATAATTATTATTATATAATGACGAATATTGTGCGGCTCAGGTGTGGGACGCGCGGACGCTGGACGCGGCCTCGCTGGCAGCCTCGGGAGAGCCCGTGCCCGTCGGCACCTTTGCCGGTACGTCACCTAGCCGTCTCCTCTCTATCGATAATTAATTAGTTGTAGTTAGCTTAAACTTGTTCCTAAATACATTCTATTCATTGTCGAGTGAGCGCAAAGAAAATTATCATTTCAGTACAGGAAATATTATTGTCAGACCTGGATTCGAACCATGATAATTAGTTAACGTTTGACCGCGAATACTGTAGGTCAGTGGTTATTGATTGACTGATTGATTGATTATGTCCCCTCTACTGTAGGCCATCGCGACGGCATCACGAGCATTGACACGCGCGGCGACGGCCGCTACGTGCTCACGAACAGCAAGGATCAGACAATCAAGGTGGGTTGTGGTAGTTACGATTTCGGGTTACTGTCGTTTTTTTATTATCGATTCAGTAAATGGGAATGATGCATTTCCGCAGTACCAATGACTGCATAATTTCTAGGGTAGTGGCTTGGTCCTGGGAGGTGCGTGTAGTGATTATTACAATCAGATTACTGTATTTTTAGCATCGAGTATTGATTTTATGTGTGCGCATTTCCAGATCTGGGACATGCGTCGCTTCTCCTCGTACGACGCGGTCAACAATACGCGCGCGGCCGTGGCGCGCCAGGACTGGGACTACCGGTGGCAGCCGTGTCCGGCAATGAGGAAGAAGCCGCTGATGCCGCTGGAAGGTACGGTAGGGGAGGGGATACGGTAGTTTTGTTTTATCCACAAATGAAAGGGACACTGCTCGCTCGAGGCTGTGTGGATGATATGAGGTTCGCGTGAACCATGAATGTCGCGGGGGCATTGTGCGGAACCCAAAGTGGTTGTAGAATCTAGGCGATTTATGAGACGATGTCTAAGATTTCCGACCATACATGGGCAGCAGGGGGCAGGGGCACTGTGCGAATGGGGGCTGGGATTTTTCGGGGCTCTGTGCTAAAAGTCAAATAGTGAAAAATGTAGTGCTCATTTCACTGATTTTTAAAACAAATACGGCTCGGGAGCTGTGTGCAAACGCAGTAGGCGATCGGGGGCTAGCTGCAAAAGTCCTCGGATAAGTGCTGCCCATGTGTGTTTCCGACATAGTGGCGGCACTAGGCGAAAAAGCCGATGCGAGGGATTCGCTCCATACTTCTTGGGTGGGTAGTACTCCATGAGAGATACACATAGCCAACTGGAGAAATGATCGTGACGCGTCGGCGCCGCGCCAGGCGGCGCGAAATTTAAAATCGATATTTTTCGACTTTTTATTTTCGCGTTTGTATGCCATAAATAGGGAACCGTTCGACTCCTCTCTTTTCTGTAATATCTTTTCCGGTTTTAAAAAGTGCAGGAATTTTATTTTTGTATATCGTCCGCAAAGCACTCAAGAATAAAATAAAGCAAAAAAATCGAAAATCAAGGCGTACCAAGTGACAGTTTTAATGGAAAGTGTGGTGTACTGTAGATTTCTGCTGTTTATCGATTTATGGTGTGGATACTGTAAGAAAGTCGACTTTTCCCAAAAGTTTCAAAATTGCTCCAATCGTAATTTCTTCAACTCCTTACTATGTATTGATTCTTTCGACACCATAAGAAAGCGTGCGTGCTACGGTAAATCTTCCGACTGCATGAAACTAAGGATTTGTTGAATTTGTGCTGTCAGAGATAACGACTATGGCATTCTGAGGTGGCCTAGCATGCAGAAAACAATCGACAAATGAAAGAAATTCCGAGAGCAATTTTGATTTTTTTAGGAAAAGTCGACTTTCTTACAGTATCCACACCATAAATCGATAAACAGCAGAAATCTACAGTACACCACTGCACACTTTCCATTAAAACTGTCACTTGGTACGCCTTGATTTTCGATTTTTTTGCTTTATTTTATTCTTAAGTGCTTTGCGGACGATATACAAAAATAAAATTCCTGCACTTTTTAAAACCGGAAAAGATATTACAAAAAACAAATTTAAAACAAGAATATCTCGCCAGGATTTGTTTTTCATGGAAAGTCGTCAACATATAAAATGTTCAGTTTTGTGAGAGGAGTCGAACGGTGCCCTATTTATGGCATACAAACGCGAAAATAAAAAGTCGAAAAATATCGATTTTAAATTTCGCGGCGCCGACCGCGTCGCGGTCATTTCCCCAGTTGGCTATGTGTATCTCTCATGGAGTACTACCCACCCAAGAAGTATGGAGCGAATCCCTCGCATCGGCTTTTTCGCCTAGTGCCGGGCATGTGAAGAGATATGTCAGTGATCTCAGACATTCTCTCTTATTGTTTCACGCTCCTGTCATGCACTGCATATCTGTGGCAAACGCAATCGTGATGCGTTATCGCTGAGAAAATATTCACACTTTTAGTATTAGTTATATAGTCTGCCTCTCTAATCCATATAGTCTGCCTCTCTAATCTCTTATTACTATTTATTTTTATTATCTTCATTATTATTATGTTGCAGGCGACTCGTCCATCGCGACACTCCGTGGCCACTCCATCCTGCACACTCTGGTGCGCGCCAAGTGGAGTCCGGCGCGGACCGGCGCCCGCTACATCTACACCGGATGCGCCCGAGGCGACGTCGTGGGTACGGTATTTGCTTTGATTGAACGTTGGGTGCGGCAGCGCTGTTGAATTGATTGGGAATAATAGTGGGAGATCGTACTAGATCAGTTTATGCCGACACACGAAAGTAGTCAAGGTGAAACAATAATCTGGAGGTTGCTTTGATAGCGATTAATTGGTGATCGATGTTGCGCACTTTTGATAGAATACCCAGTGGCACTACAGTCACGGCGATATTCAAAAGATGGGTGTGAAACTAGCGTCTGCGGGGCATTTTGAATTTTTGCGAGTGTCGTCACGGGGGATATTACCTAGTGATGACGCAATCGGTAGGAAGACTCGCTGCATTTGATTGTCTGCAGTGTATGACACTGTGACATTGACGTACTGAGCGTGAAACTAGAACCTGCAAGGCTTTTGGTGTTGGCGAGTGTCATCACGGGGATTATTGCCTAGTGATGACGCAACCAACAGAGAATAATCAAAGTAATTGCAGTGTACGACACGGTGGAGATGCGGCCGGTGCAGCGGCTGTCGGGGCACAAGGCGATCGTGAGAGACGCGGAGTGGGCGACGGATTCGAATGAGATATACACCACGTCGGTCAGTTGTTTAATTTAAAATAATAATAATATTAATAATAATAATGTGCATACGTATTTGTGGGAAACTATGATTAAGTGACACGAGAATTGTGATGATTTTTTGCGGAACCAGTGAAGGGAACTACTGAGGTTAGCATGTCAGTTGAATTTTGAGTTCAAGCTGTATCATGGAATGACCAAGCGTTAACATTTTCGTGCCTTTTCCAGTTGGGATGAAACTGAACTGAATTATTAAAGTTTTCGAACTTGATTTACGCCTAGTCTATTGCCGAGTGTTTAGTAACGATGATGAATTTAAATATTATCCTAATGATTATAATTGTAGTGGGACGGCGGCGTGGGCGTGTGGTCGTGGGACGAGCGGAAGATTATGGAGAGTTCGAGGGGAGAGGTACGGTAGACGGGTTACGGTATAAGCCATCATACATATACACTACGGTTGCCCGTTCGGCGTCGGTTTCGGTAATACGGCGTCTTTTTTCTCTCGTTCTCTCCCTTTTATCAGCCGTATTACCGATCTCTCGCTAAGAGAGTCGTAATACGAAAACCGAACTTGCATCCCTAGTATACACTAGCCGTTCTTTCTCGAAACTAATTTAAAAATGGATGGACACAAGGTTATTAATTTAAAAAAATACAATAATAATATTTAAAATATGTTCAGGAGGAAACGGCGCGAATTCGAACGAGGAAGATACGCGTGGTCCGAAATGCGATCAGGGAAAAGAGGAAGAGGAGAAGAGAGGAGACGGCAGAAGGAGAGGCGGAGGAGTGACACCGTAACCTCGTCTACAGTAACACTCCCCCAGAAAGACGGATACCGTATTCCCCCTTCCGTTCACTATCATTGTCTATATCATAGTTGGTTCGAGTGGTGACAGGCTGCTCTTCCTTTCTTTTCCCCGTCCCATATATACCGTAATTTATCCTCGACCACTCGACTCGTCGTGTACAGTACCCTCCATCAATAGTCGTCACCGGTAGATCAATCGATAATCCTCCCAATCACTTACCGTAATCGTATCGGACTCACGAGGTTGCTTCGGGACCCTTTCCAATTTATTTTTTCTTCAGTAGTAATTTGAAAAAAATTTTCTATGTAAAAACACTCGAGTATTGATCTGGCTCTCTCAATTGTGCATGCGCTCTTGTGCTGTCTGATGGATGAGAGAACGTGCAGAATGGGGAGAGCCTGATCATTACTCAAAAACCTCGAATATCTTGAATTGTACACAGAGAGAGCATGGAATTGTAGATTATCGCTAGTCCCCATTTTATTCCTCAGAAGAAGAAAAAAATAAAAATACTGAAATTTGATTCGATATTCGGTTGCTGCATAACCACTTTGAATTCCACCCAGTGAAAAGTTAGAAGCGTCACTCTTTTCATTAAAATTACGTGATTTTCTAGCCTACTATTTGTTGCTTGTGCATTTTGTGTAAAGATAACTTCTAAATGTAATAACCACATTCCTTTTTGCGTTGAAGATACCAGAGAATAAAGAATATTTTGA
Source organism: Pristionchus fissidentatus (assembly GCA_036245785.1). Taxonomy (NCBI): domain Eukaryota; kingdom Metazoa; phylum Nematoda; class Chromadorea; order Rhabditida; family Neodiplogasteridae; genus Pristionchus; species Pristionchus fissidentatus. Next base: position 32,289,508 of record BTSY01000005.1, on the reverse strand, counting down.
AAGTGCTTCTATGCAAATCCTCGCATGAGTCGTTCAAATTTCGATAGAGATACTTTTCCGAACTGCCTGTCTACCGTAACCTACAGTATGACTACAGTAATCGTTGTAGATGGGAGGAGTGTTCAGCAAGAAGAGCAAGACCCCGCCCCTTCCTCCAGTGTCGGAGCAGGACCAGGCGATCCTGGTAAGCAGCGAGAGGGTAAAATTAATCTTGGGAACGAAAAGAGTCATTCAACATCGACTCTCACCGAGAGAACAGGAGGATAATGAGTAGACTGTTAAACAGCCGCTGAAACGCCATTTACCATACCCTGAAGGAGTCCAAAAGAATTCAGAGAGCATGATATTTGAGTGTTTTAATGGTGTTTGCACACGAGGAGGAGCGAATTGTGTGCGATCAGGGTAGAAGGTATAAAATATCTGGTGTCTAGGGATCACAAATATTCCTTTTGTGTAAGTAAAAATAAAAGATGGACTTATTGAAAAAGTTTGAGGAATTTATGACTGTGAGAAAAAATTTACTTTGAGGAATTTATGACTGTGACGGGACTAAATGACTAAATATAGTCAAATAACATGTTGCTGCTATAATTTAGTTGAAAGAAATTGAGGGAGGAAGTTGCTTCACTTAGGAAGTCTGGCCCAATCTTTTTTTTTAAATAAGTTGCTCCATCTTGTAATTCGAAAATCAAAAATTGAATTGAACAAAGGTCAAAATTGCAGCAACTGAAGACGCAGCGCGACAAGATGAAGCAGTTCATAAAGCGGAAGGAGAAATGCATGGAGAAGGAGAGACTGCTGGCCAAGCAACTTATTGCTGATGGAAGGAAGGAGTGAGTTAGATTTTGGTGATACGATAGTGAATGGTTACGAAGGGCTGGTAAACATAGGAAGAGTCGTACGTGCGAGGGAAGGAAGGAGTGAGTCTTTTTTTAAGTAAATCTAAATAATAATATGTTCATCATGGGTGTAAAGTTAAGAAGCCGTTTGTACGAGAGTGAACGCGTACAAACGGCTGGTAAAAATAGACAGAACGGCGAGTGAGGGGGAAGTTGAACATAAACCAAAAAAATAAACATGTAACAAACATGAGACAATAGGTTCGAGTTGCTCAGTGGCGTATTGGTATTTTACCGAGCCGTCTTCAAATTAGAGCGTTGAGTGAAACTGCAACTTGCAAGCAAGCTGTAGCACGTCAGTTGATTTCTTTTAACAGGAAAGTCTAAATATTATTTATAGACACGGTCCCATTGAACGAATAGCTTGTATGGGCTTGGATTGTATCGCAGATTCTACACCAATTTGAGTTTTTAAAAGACTGAGCTGGAGCTTTTAATTCCATTGTACTTTGAGGACTGATTGGTGGTTTCGAAATTGTATTTGGCAGAACCGCACAACTTGCTTGCGAAACCACTTACCAAGCCCATATTTATTCAACCGAGAGATGTGGAACCATTGCGTGTTCTGAGTCTTGCGCTTTACAAAAACATGTGAAACCTGAACTGTATAGGTATCAGTAGTTAAAATATTTGACACTTCCTACTCAGTCTTCTTAGCACTGCTGTGACAAACAACAGCAATTTACTATACTTTGACGAAACGGGAATGTTCCTGGGTGGGCTAATTTTTTTCATACATACGATTGTGAAACTTGGTCTGATTGCATATCATTATCATATAGCCAAATATAAATATTTAATTTTCTTTATTCAAAATTGCATATTGTATTTTAATTAAATATTAATTGTTGCAGCCGTGCGCTGCTGCTGCTCAAGAAGAAGCGGCTGCAGGAGAATGTCATCGACCAGACGCTCAAGCAGTTGGATCAGATCGAGCGAATGGTGGGTATTTATTGTTAGTAGAGATGACCACTCGAAAAGTCCAAAATTAAAAGAACGAAGCGTTTCGATTCAATTTCGGAACAGCTGTCTGTTTCGTTGTCACTCTTCCTTTGTTCTCGAACGAAGGTTATTTCGAGTGATGAACACTAGTGAGCGATAGTTTTGTTATCGTTATATCGAATAATCCTATTCGCGAATAATCTTTGTTATATGTTCCTATATTAGGAAGAAATTCGTGAGGGACTGTGGGTTTTTTCTCCCACTGGGAGAATCAGTGGGGTACGAGTGCTAAAAACGCCAGAGAAAGTTGCGTATTGGTTATTGGAAAGTTACACTCTTTGTTGCGATTGGTCGTGATTGTCAAACCACAAGGGAAGCGTGGCAAAATCGGTTAGTAATTAAGAATTAGTTTTATTGGTCAGACGCTTTTCTGATGTTTGTTAGAGGTTAGAGGAGGAATTAAATTAAAGGAGCTCGCATATTTGCGGTTTCAGTGTGTGCTTACCTCATTATTGCCTTGGGTTATAACGATATCCCGAAGATCCCGCCTTGGTTTTAAAACTATTGAAATGCATAATATTCTAATAAGGTCATAGAACAATAAGGTAAGTTTTCCATATTATCCAAGCGGGATAGCGCTTGATTGCGGTTTCATTGCGGTAATAACCCCATTTCCGGTTCGCGTATCATTACTGTGGTTGAACTGTCTAGTTGCAAAAAAAATATATACTATATAATATTAAATAAATAACAATCGATTGAAGACGACGGACCTCGAGTTCGCGACGATTCAGCAGCGCGTCGTGGAGGGACTGCGGCAGGGCAATGAGGCACTCAAGAAGATGAATGCGGTGAGTGGGGGATTGATTATGTGAATAGGGCGAAACACGTATCCACAGGGTAGAAGCAATTTCAAGAAAAAAATAATGTGCCGAGAGAGAACTATTGATTTAGTAAGAAATGTGACACAAAGAGTGTAGAAAAGTGTACAACGTTGAGCGAAAATTAGTTTTGGTCTCGGCAAAAATTGAGGTAATGTGAATACTTTATAGAATAATTTCTTGTTAGAGTTGTGAGCAAAAGGTATTTAGTTTGATCTACTTTGCTCCGAAAAACCCAATGTCTAAAAATAAACAAATACATGTAAAATGCATGAATTCAGCTGTTCGACATTGACGAGATCGACAAGATCATGGAGGAGACGAGGGAGGCGGCAGAGTATCAGGAGGTGAGGGATTGCATGAGGATGATGAAATGATCAGGAAATATACTCAATAGTAGAATGTGAATTTACGACTAGGTAACGATGATGTAATCATTCGTCGCACTTTAAAAAAGGTAGATTGTTAGCGATGTACTCCCCGGCCGATTCGCGTTCCGTTTGCAGCTTAATGAAACTGGAAGATGCGCAATTACGATTATTTTCGCGTCGCCGTGTAGGAAATACATTCATTTAGCATAACGATGTAGAGGTTTCTTTATCATCATGATTTTTTAAATGTTATTATTATTTCTATTATTATTCCAGGAGATCTCCTCACTCATCTCCGGGCAGCTCTCCTCGACCGATGTGGACGCGTGTGAGGAGGAGCTGGCCGCCCTGCTCGCTGCGGAGAAGGGAGAGGAGAAGGAGGAGGAGGTGGAACTGCCCGAGGCACCCACCGGAGAGATTGAGGGTCAGTTGGGGTGTTGATGTTTGATTTGTGACTTGAAAATGAAAGGATTCAGTTAGGAATGAACGAGGGAGTTTGATTTGTCTTCTTTGGTCTCTGGATGTGTTAGGCTAATGAGGGGAAGGGATGTAATAAATTAATGGGAATTTGGTCTTTGATCTTGGATCTCTCGATGATACGATACATCGAGATCTATCGAAAGGTCGACGCTGATTGTGAATAGAGGTGCATTGAGAGGATGACTGCTAGTTGTTCGTTGATATTTGCTCTTTGGAGATGCACGATTTATTAGGGAATAATTGAAAAAAAGAACATTTGGTTGTTTTTGATTGTGAAAATTAAATTGGTCTAGATGATTAAATCGAACAAGTTAGAAACTGCTACCGTATTAATGAGAATCTGGAACGTGAATGTTGCGGGCGAATGAACCTTTGCCCGTGCATAGTGCGGCGAAGCAAATAATTAACGATTTAGCACTTACTGTGTTTCTGGAGCCATCAGTTAGCAGGACAAAATGTGCAGTTTTCTTATTTGCATTATTTACAGTGTATATTTCATGTGAACACAGAGCGAAACAGTCCTTCTAGCAGTTTAAACCACCATTACTTGTAGTACACGTATTGTTAGAATAGCTATAAATATACTAATTATAGATATACTAATTAAAATTAGTAGTTATACAATTTCATTTCGTTATTGGCAGGTCCGGCTCGGGAGGTGGAGCCGCGCGTCGCCGAGAAGGAGAAGAAGGAGAAGGTGGCCGTCATGGCATGATCTTTGATCTTTGAACTCTGATTTACCCTCTCATTTATCGCTTGACCGAATCCCACTACAAAGTTATTGATATTGCTGGGTTACGGTAGCTTTGTATTGATTGACGCTTGTAAGATTCTTCCCTCCCCCTACCATTCGAAGCTGTTTGTATCGTGCTGGGTTACTGTAGATTTTCGCCTTTATTGATTGACACATTCGCCTTGTGCTATCCGCAGTCGCTATCTGTGATATTATGAATTATAGATTCGTCTTATTTTTAGATGTAAATTTATAAAAAGTAATTTGAATAAAGAAATACAGTATACCGGCTGGTTTGTCTATCGATCTATTATGTCTCTCGAGGTTGATTGATGTCCTCTGCATGCGCGTGTACCTCTGTCGTGGTTGGAGTGTGGATTGAGGATATTGCATCATCACTAGGTAATCATTAAGTTTCCAGAAGCTCTAACACAACCACTCTGTCGCATGCTGTGAAGGAGGAAGGAGGATCGCGTCGTCTTCATCAGGTGATCTTGCGTTGCTTTTTTTTTGGTTTTTTATAAATATCTGACCAGACGTTGTGTTGGGCTAGTGGGCACGGATGGACGAGCCATGAAATTTTTTTAAAAATCAAAACTTTTTTGCAATTTATTCTCCAGTGTTGCGTCATTTCTATGCCGCCCGTTTTGACAACGGTGATAAGGGCAGTCTTTTAGATATTGCGGTTTCCATAAATTTTTGTTCAACCAGAATTAACTTAATTTTGAAAATTCAAACGGTTCGAAAAAATATGGCAAAATTATACCGTCAGTTTATGGAAACTATTCCGATAGATCGCGTTTCATAATATTGTGAACCTCTTGCACATTTCCAGATTGGTATTGAGTCTTGAAAAAAATATCCGAATATAAATTCTTGCAAATTAAATCTCGGGTGGCTGAGCGTGAATCGATACGCAATTAATATCTGATTTTCTTAAAATACAGCAGCATGTCAGACATGGAGGGTGGTGCCAGCAACAGAACACTCCCGCGTTTAACCGTAAACCCACCCGATTTCGGTTCAAAACGTTACGATATTTCCCGAGTGCGGCCTACAAGCAGCAACCCTTGTCCACCTATGGGACAGCTCGTGCTCATGTTGCAGCACCCCGCACACGTAGGTCTCAGTGTAAATGCGAAATTCACGGTTATTTCTCTGTGAGAGTTCACGGCGGGTTTCATGGTGATATTGCGCTCCAGCAATTGTTTATAATTACGGGTGCTTGACAACGCGGATGTATCATAGCTTCGGGAATTTCACTTTGGATGAATAATTATCGACAATTGCATCTACTTGATAGGTGCCGCATGATTCCGATTATTCAACGAGGTAAAAAAATCGGGATGAAGATTGTGAGGAAACGTGAGAGAGGCTCTTTTTTTACTCTCCGCCTTCACTCGACTTCACCGAGTGATTTCGCGTTGCATGAATAGCTCATCATGCCGATCGTTGTTCGTTGCTTCATTCTGCTGAATGGCTTTCTATAAAATAGATACTTACTTTATAGTGCTTATTGTTAGTCTTTTTGGTTGCGTCATCAATAGACAGTCATCACTATGCAACTCCGCAGTGACATCTCCGATAAATGGCGCGCTCTCACATTTCGCGATTGCGTGCGGTCTTTTCCCCTATTTAGCCCTCACTGATCTTTCATCTCTTCTATTCTCTCTCGTGCAATCTACAGACTATGATCGCATTCGTTCAATTCGAGGTCATAATGGAGACGATGCTGATCTGAAACAATGGGGATCCAGTTCACTCGCAATCGCAAACTGAAAGCGGACACACTGGCGGGGAGGGAACACCAAGGGAGTAGAGAGGGGAAGAGAGAGCTTAATGTGTCTGAACACTCCTATGTTGTGTCTCCCCTGATCATGTTCCAGACATGCGCACAGTGGCCTTTAGAGAGTGGGAGTGGAGTTACAGAAACATGGTCGGAGAAAAATGGATAGAGGGCGGGTTCTGATTCCGCAAAAAGAGACTATCGTATTACGGTGGGGGGGGGGCAGGTCTAGGGCGAACACTGCAGTGCGTTCCAACCCCGCCCAGAGAAGGTGTTTAGGCTTGAGGTGGGCTACATTAGCTAGCGACCTAGCAGTTGTGGATAGTCTCCGCCATCTAATTTGATCGCGTTGGTTTGCTCAGCTTGTGTGAGCGCGCGTCACGATCTTTTATTGAGATTCTTTCGCTGAATATACCGTGTGCCGTAGGGGGATACTAACCACTCTACTTCTAGACTCCTAATCTTCCGCACCGCGTCCATTTCTGCGCATTATTCATGCTAAGTGTGACTGATCACGCCCAGAGGGGCAGGAAGTTACCCGCTGATCGGCTTATCGCTCTAGCCTCTCGCCAGCTTTGTTTTCCTTTCTCTCTCTCTCTCTCTCTCTCTCTCTCTCTCTCTCTCTTTCTCTCTCCTGTGTCCAGACCGGAAATGAGGATACGATGATCTATAGAGGGCACACATTGTATGTCTGGAGGAGGTTAGAGAAGACGAGAGAGGAGGAGGAAGTGAGAGAGAGCAGAGATTAGAAGACGAGAGGGAAGATGATGATGAATTTATTAAATGTTTCGATGATTAGGAAAGCACGCATGATAATCTCCAGATTTGGCCACTGAAATTTTGATACCATTGTGAAACCGCGAAAGTTCTTGTTTTATTTGGTCGTCTCTCTTGCACTTGCAAAATCCTTTTTTTGCTCTGAAAGATGAAAGTTAGCCTTTCAGCGAATTAGATACGTTCATAGTCTGTTTTCAGGTCTGTGTGAAACTGGAATGTTGCTTGATTAATTTTGGTTATATGGATTTGGCGTGAATTTTTTATTTAGAAATTTTTTTATTTAGAAAATATGTTGGGGTGATCATGAAACCACGATACGACTGGAAGGTTGTAAAGTGTGCTGATTAAAATTGCAAATATGCTACAATCCATTCAGTATCAAGTGTCGTTCTCTGAACACTTTGATACATTTGTGAAACCGCGGTCGGGCTTGAGATGACTAGACATTGTCTCTCACCAATATACATTCTCTCTAATACCTACCCGTACAGAGGTCAAAAAGTAAAGTGGCATCGAAAACTGGTCGAGCAGGTTTTCGATTTTTTGATGGTCTTCCGGGCAGGTTTCTATATTTCGGGGGTGTTTAAGGAGACCCTGGCGGGCAGGTTTCGTTTTTAGGGGCCTAATTGATCAGGCATTGATTTTTCGCGCCCGCATTCGGCGGGCAGGTTATATCGAATTCTACCTATGTATCCGTACCCAATCAAAAGAAATCCAATATGAAATTGTCTTAATATGTGTTTGCGGCTGCATTTTTTTTGTTGGATTCGTTGTTAATGTTTGTAAAATCGACAATATTCACACTCAAAGATCCATGATACCATTGTGAAAACGCGATTCGGCTGGATTGAATTTCTAATAAATGTTTTATTTTAATATTTTAAGAATTCCAGGATGGAGTCCACTCGAAGGAATGGTGCAGCGAGGCAGCGGCGGCCGCAGAAGGAGGAGATCAGAGGTGAGAGGAGGGGTTATCTTTGATCTTCAGAGATTGATTGAGGATCTTTCGAAAGTTGTGATAGTTGATCCCTGCCTGCGCGTAGTTGATCCTTCCTAGTAATCTGCTGCATAGTGTAGTTTGATACTTGATCTCTGTCCTAGCTAATTGGATCAATGGTCTGACCCTCTCCATCTCTACGCGCTCTCTCATCGGTCAGACGGTGAGAGAGAGCATGTGAAATGGAGGGAACCAGACACTTTCTCGCTATTTGAGTCGCACTTCCCGTAGCTCAAATTCACGTCGGCCCTCGTCTTCTGTTTCTCTGATTGCGCCAGGAAGTAGACAGTGTGCCAACTTGACACGAACCCACACACACATATACACACTGACCTGACTCATCAATGCCCTGAGGCGTCAATCAACTCGTTTCTGGGTAAACTTTAGTCTCTGATTCCATGACTACAGAAAGGGGTCAGGCCGAGAGAGTGTGCAAAAGTGAGAGAGCCACGCTACTTCAAACCGATTTCTGAAGTGTTGACCGGTCCGTGGAACGATGTGCTAAATAGCCAGCTAGGCGGGCTCAATCTTTGGCTGTCTTGAAGAGTGCGAAATGTGAGACCACCGCCTCCTCGTTTCGCACTAGTATTGTTAGATCGAATAATTCTATCCGCGAGAACAAAGGGCTATTCGCGAATAGTGCATTGTGATTCGAGAATACGATTTTTTTGCGAATTATTCGATAGTGCAACGCTATTTCACTATTTCACACACTGTCTCATCCATCGACCGTTCTAGAGAGTGTGCGAAGCGAAGAAATCGTGGTTTCACATTTCGCACTCTACTGCCTCACAATGATAAAGCCCCGAGGGCGCGTGAAATACCGGAAACCCGCCCTGAGGCGTTGAAGTTTGTGCGAGTGCGTGACGTCGCCGTGTTGTACTCTAGTGCGTGACTCAATGTGGAAGAAGAAGAGGAATCCAGTTGGGCGGATTTTCTGATAACGGGAGGGCGTTATTTAGGCTGGGAGAGCAGGGAGCGGGGAGTTTCTGGTGATCGTAGGAGTGTCGAAGTGCGCATGCGTGTTTGCGGTTTCAGCCTCGTGATTTTGGACATTGATATTAGTAGCATATGATGCCTTGCAATTTGTGGCATTCTAGGAATCAAAATACATGTTTGTAGCTGAAGTGCTAGATGTAGACGTGATCTATCGTGGTTCAGTGTCAATCCAGTCGAAAGCGCTTGTCGATTTTCTGATAGCGGAGGTGAGAACGAGGAGGTTATTTAGACTGGGAGAGAAGAGGGGGCATTCCTGGTGATCTTGCGATGCATCGAAGTGGGCGTGCGCGTTTGCTGTTTCTGTATTGTTATATCGTACATCAGAATTGATTTGAACCGATACTCTATAAAGATTAGGAAATTAAAGTTGCTGTTTGTAGATCGGGTTTGTTGCGTACATGTGATCTCCTGTTTTGTTACGTGGATTCTGTTGGAATCACGACCATGTGCGGGATTTTCTGTATCGTCGTTGCATTTTTCGTGTGTTTCTATGTGAACTTAGTTGAAAGCGCGCGTGTGCGGAGGTTTTTTTGTGATAACGAGAGTTATTGACTGGGAGAGAAGGGGAATTCTTCCCAAAAATGAAAATGAGAGAGATACATTATCCGATGAAAATGAGAGAGATACATTATCCGATAAGGGGGGTCCCCCCCCCCCCCCCGGAGGGGGAGGCGGATTTTCCTCCTGGTTATCTGGCGGTGCCTCGAAGTGCGCATGCGCGTTTGCTGTTTCATTCCGGTTATTTAGTACATTGATAATCGTAGGCTACAATTCGTAGCATATGTGCGTTGAATTTGATTATATTAGGAAGCAAACACATGTTGGTAGCTAAAGGGTATGCCGGAGACGGGATCTAGCGTGGCGCTGGTGAATTTTGTCATAACGGAGGAGAGAATGATGGAAGGTTATTTAGAGTAGGAGGGAAGGGGTGAGAGTTCCTGGTGTCTCGGAGTGCGCATGTGGGTTTGCGGTTTCAGCTTGGATATGTAGGATATTTATTATTTTTCATTTATGCTAGATTGTTGACCACCGTATCTATATTTGCACTAGGAAACGCAAATGTCTATTCATTGTTTTTTTAAGTCGATAGCGTAGATGAGGTTGATGGGCAGTGGAAATGCAGTTGAAGGCGCTTGTGAATGTTGTGATTGCGGAGGAGGATAGAAAGGAAGGGGGGATATTTAGTAGAGTGCGAAATGTGAGACCACGGTCTCTTCATTTTACACACTCTCTCATCAATCGACCGGTCAAGAGAGTGTGTGAAATGAAGAGACCGTGGCCTCTCATTTCGCACTCTAATATTTAGACTGCTAGATGAGAAAGAGTTTCTGGTGATCGCCGATGTATTTATCGAATTGCATGCGCGTTTACAGTTTCATCCTGGTGCTGTAGGTCACTGGAATGTCTGTCAGAGGCTGTGCTTGAGTGCATACTAGGAAGAAGTGTCTGTCTGTCGTTGTGTTTTTTTGCCGAATTGATATACTCTTCTATGTCTAAATAGTCTACTTGGAAGCGAGGGAATATTTTTTTTACGAAAACGATCGAGAAAAAACGATTATTTAATTTGGGATGGGGGGGCGTTCCTGGAGTTCGCAGATGTCTCGTAGTGCGAATGCGCGTTTGCAATTTCAGCCAGGCGCTATAGTGTACGGTAGCTAGTGGAGGCCAATGGCGTATTGACTCTCTTAATAACATAATAAAAATAAACCTAATAAAATAGTCATCGCCTCACACACGCTCCCTACCAATTGATAAGCTTGCCTCCTCTGAGAAGTCTGAGATCTTGAAATGTGCGCGAAAATTCAGTCTTCATGCGCGTTTGCTGTTTCAGCCGTGTACTATGGCGAGATTGAGTTGAAACGGAAAATGTTTGTGTACAGTGTACTAAGGGCTAAGGAAGTGTCAGCATTCACATAGCGTTGCTGTCTCAGCCTGATTTAATATTTACAGGTTCGTTCGCTGGCTATTCCGCGTCATAAACATTATTATGATTAATATTCTATAAAATATTGTGTTCATTTTGTATTAGTTTGCATAGAAAAAAATAATGTCATTCTTGGTCTACTCACATATTCGTCCTGATCATTTTTAAAGCTCTTCCACATTTTAATTTTAATTATTGCGACGATCCCAGAAATTTTGAAGTGCCCGCACCTTTTCTGTTTCAGCCATGAGCTATAGTAGGACGAAATGCATAGCAGATGCTCACTGTGATCCATCTAGCTCCCACTGATCTGCGCGATATCAAAGACTACCATGCAACAACACCAATTCGATCATGTCGGCGGACATCCGTCTCTTGGCCCTCAACCCATGCCACAGTCCCACCCTCCCCCTGATGGAATAAAGAAAGAACGGCGCTCTCTTATCAGTTTCTCTGCCTCCCGATCTCTCTTGAAATGCGCGCGAGCACACACACACAAATAGCTTCTCACCGTTCCAAATTCTATTATCCCTTTCCATTATCTCCCCTATCTCTTATCGCCCGATCACTCCCTGCTCCCCTGGAATTTGCTCCTCTGAAACCCCCCGCTGAGAACCCTCCGAACGTTTCCAGATTTCATTTATGCATCGATTTTCACTCTTATGATTAGGAAGCGCTTCACACTGTGCCAATCACGGTTCCACATGCTTTCCGATTTTACGCGTCAATAGATCCCCTTCCCTTGATGATACCATTGATTAGAAGGCGCGACTGATTTCTGATCAATCCAGAATAGAACACCCTTCTTCTTCCGCCTCTCCACGTTCAATCGCAACTAGGAGCTAATCGCCCCCCTGTGTTCCATTGCTTCGTCTTCTCTTCTTCCTCTTCCTCACTTCTAATGATCTACCACTCTCTCTGTCTCCTCCATTCCCGAGTGTCCATCATAGCCCCAGAGCGCGAATGGCACCTCTCAGTGGTCATTGCTTGCATAGGTGTGGCTAATCGACCATTGATAGGCGGTACAGTAACCCGTTTGGGGGAGGGGTACTATAATTACAGTTGGGAACTCCCTCTCGAAACCCCTGGTAGATAACATCAGCAACAGGCAGAGCAATTGTCCCTATGCGAACTCGCTCATAACGGTATTGTCCTTTCGCCTCCTGGAGAGAGAGAGAGAGCGGGCGGGGCAGAGGGGGTAGATCAAAGACTAGTACTAATAGTAGTACTTAACACACACACTGAGAGAAGGCAAAGGGTGACCGGTAGGTGAGAAGATTATGAGGAAAAGATGATGAAGAGAAGGGGAAGTAGTTAGTCTCTCTCTCTCTCTCTCTCTCTCTCTCTCTCTCTCTCTCTCTCTCCCCTCCCCCGACTTTCCCTCCTCCTTTTCATGCCTCGTCAAGCCACCTCTAATGATGTGAACAGTATTACTGAGTCATTCCTGGCCCCTCATGCCAGAAAGGGGTTAGGGTGAGAAAGTGAGAGAGCCCTTAACAATTTAAGTTACTCTCTCTAGCTCGAAACCTATTCCTGTAGAATTGACCATTCTGTGGAATGACGTGTCATTTCTTTCATTTCCTTCCGTGTATTCGTGTTATTATTAGTATTACGTGGGCGAATTCCGTCTCTTTCCCTCCCAGTTTATGTGAATGAATTATTTGTTCGAGAATACCCTGGTGCCCTCAGGCGGTTTCTGACGAATCTGAGTTTTTTTACGTAGAAGACCCTTTTTGTATCAGCAAATACATTTCCACGCTTATTAATGAAACGTCTAGTTAGAATATTGTAAGAGTAAGGATTGTTGAGTTGATTCGGGGTTCTTTTTTCACTGAGTGTTTGTTTTCTCGTCGCGCGTGTGCCCTCGGTATCACTAACGACTCGATTTGTAACGAGAGAGGGAGGGGGACAGTAATCCTCCGGAGGGAGAAGGGCCCTTTGTTGTTGCCTATTTTCCGTGTTATTATTATCAATCGGCTGTCCGTATCGTTCCATCCCCCAGTGGCTAGTTTCCAGAAAGGGGCCAACTAATGCATTGCTAACTCCTGATCGTTTTTTTAAATGATCGCATCCCTCCACTGCCCAGCCAGAAGAATATTTAATAATAATAATAATTTTTATCATGAATGTAAGGTTAGGATATCGCATAATCGGTAGCTAAACGAGGCATGACTTATTACTATGTCACAACAAGGCAACATAGGGAGGAAGTGGCACGAATCTAGAATCTAGAAGGAACAGGAGTTAGAGAGTATCCGTCGAGTTCGCAGTGTGATTTTTTAAAGAACAAAATTTCACTCCTTCATTCATTTGTTTACTCTTTTATGTATGTATGCTCTTGACACCTTTCCGGAAGCGTGTAGTCAATCATATGTGTGACGCGATTCGCATCAACCACCACGATCTTTATTTTGGGCACCATTTGTCTTCTAAGCGGTGTTCCGTCTCTCATCGCCCTGAGGGCACGGAAGTGTCCCCCACACACTGTTTGTTTCATCTAGAGAGATAATCTCTCTCTCTCTCCATATGATAGTGCTCTCTCTCTTCTCCAGAGTCCATGGCAAGAGATGGCAAGTCGGCGCAAGGGAGAGATTCCATAGATAGGGATCAGTTCTGGATATCCCCCTAAAATCTCTGCTCGTGCCCTGTACTCCTCCCATGCCCCAGGGCATGCGATGGCAAGGCTAGGGCAGCAGTAGATCAGTTTGCGATTACCCCCTCTCCTCACAGTGTCTCACATAACAATAAGTCTACGAAACCATAAGTAAGCTGGGCAGGCACGACTTTCAAAGTCTAAACTACTCGCTCCCCTGCGCGAATGAAACTTTGAAATCGTCGCTGGCCAGCTTACTGTGTTAGACTCATCGAGTCGTAGACTTATTTTCCCGTGAGTTGATCCCTCGCTCCTGACAGTGTGCCATCTTCCCAGCTTCACGCGCTGTCCTCCTCTTCCCATCTTTCTGCATGTAGACGTGCTATAGATTAGGATGTGGGAGAGATCTCACGTTACCAGAGAGAGAGAGAGACCGGATACCGTGCTGGCCTTCACACTTCTTTGTCCGCCGCCGATGACACGCATCTGTATACCTGTCGGGGGAAATTCCCGCGCACTCTTTAGATCCGGGTGGGATCCGATGGCACGGTGTCTAGCTGCTCTTCCCCATTCTTTGACGAGATTTATTCGGCAAGTTGTCCGCAAGATTGTGTGGGATATTGTAAGCGTGTGTGCATTGTTTGTGGAAGAGGTGTTGACGGGGGAAGCGATATCCGATATACACCCGGAGGAGGAGCATCTGTCCACTCGGTGGCGCATTTATTATGCAGAGCCTCTTTGTAGGTGGTGCACTGTCCGACATTTCTATAATGTATTAAGTGTATTATATAGCGCACTGGATTGGGGCTGGAATAAGTTTCAGAACATTTAGCAACATTTATTTCTGGGGTGAAGGAGAATCTTCCCGATTGAGCCTCTCCTTCTCCTCTTCCAATCTTCTTGCCGATGGCGCATTTGTTTGTGTACTATCCGAGAATTGTGTTATGCATGCAGTATTTTGCAACGTATTGCGGGGTATTTGGGGGGGAGCGATGGTGGTGTATAGCGGCTATCAGAAGAGATGACATATGATTTGGATGCGTGGTTAATTGTATTCGTCGTGTTTTGTTTTTAGATGATCGCGGGGAAAGTAATCTGAGAGAGCGTTGTGGCTTGGAGATAAGGACTTGGCGCAGCACGAAAGTGACTTGTGCAATTTACAACAAAAAACCTCATGCTTTCATGGATAGACGACATGTATCCACGCGCAGCATGCCCCCTAGACCAGGATAGTCGACTGCACTGTGCTACCGTATTCCAATTTGTAGAAATTATAATGGAAAATATGTCAATGTTGTCTATTCCTGGCTTGTCACAGCCCCCAAAATTCATCGTGCTCCTGGTTCCTCATGCCCACATATTACAATTTTAAAATGGTACGTTCATGACATGGACTATTGGTGTGTGTACTCTCTTTCTATACCTCGTCGTCTCTCTTGTTTTGCCAAGCTCTCTCGCCAGCGGAATTTGTGTTTGGCCGCGGAACGTTTTATGATTTTGGGCGAGTGTTGGTGAATTTGTAATATGTATACTTCATTCACAACGCAGAAAAGTAGTCAGAAGGATCCCATAGATAGAAAACGGAGGAAGAGAAAATGATTGGTTATGCTCATGTTTGAACACGATCTTTAAAGATCGGGTTAAATAACCCGAAACGCCGTGTTTGACCAATAAAGTAATGGCCCGTCCCTTCTTCCCTATGGCTTTCATTCGACCCTCGTAGTCAATCGAATCTTTGAAAGTGCGGAAATGAAGTTGACAGCACCCAGGACCAAAGCCGCGGGTAAATATTACATTTTAATTTTGGACGCATTATAGTTTTTTTGCTACGACGAGCGCTTTTTTTATTTTCAATTTCAGAGAGTCTTGATAATTGTGGTATATTTCACAGCGTAGCACGAAACAGTCTTAAATCGGTAAATTAGTAATTTCATATTAAAGCAAAAATCAGGGGCGGATCGTTCTAGCTTTGCAACCACCCTATTTTGTGGCATCGTTGAAACGGGAGATTCGCTGGTGGTTCTCAAACCAATTATTTTATTTGCAATATGTAAAGTTTATAGGATTTGAGCTGGAATAGAAGGAACCCAGTAGAAGATGTGAGAGTGCATGGAGGCCATTAGAAGAGAGAGGGCATGCTCACCGAATTTATATGCGCTTTTTTATTTGTGTTAGTCATGATATATTTAAATCGAGACCCCGAGAGTCATCTGTCAGAGAGTAGAAATGTGGTGATAAAGTAGATGAGTATCATAAAAGCAGCGAGGAGAGTGTATTTTTATCGATGTCGTTTAATTTTGGTTAAAGATTCATTGCCCGATGGATCACTGCTTTCGCGTTCAAGCCGCGCTGTCTTGTAAAATCCTAGAAACGCAATACTCACTGGCCACTTTTCTCATTACGCCACTGTGTTATCTCTCGTTCACTTATCTTAGATTGTGGACTTGTACCTTTACCGCAATATCAAATTTGCGAATAGGGAATTGACAACAGAGGCAATTGGCTATATTTACGGGAGACGTCCATGCAGAAATACATAGCATAAGATCCTGTTGGCATCATGCCAAGAACGTCTCTCGTTGTCTCGTTTGGTCCACTCTCTAAATATCCACATCTCTCTTTCTCTAACTCGTCCTCGCTGACTCTGTTTCGAATGCTGTTTAGTGCATCAGAGTCAACGTTTTTGAGATTGGTATAAGAAGGAAATGTCAGCTTCAATGTTCATGCTGATTTAATTTGTTGGTGCTCGTTACTGTCTGTGAACGCGCAGATGAGAAGAAATTGACAGCGTGTAGCACGAAAATAGCGGACACAGTTGGCAATTCATTAGCTACTTTTGTGTATTTTGATGATTGTGGGCCTTTTGGTTTGGGGATTGCGAAATTCGTCAATATTTTAGTAAAATTAAATTCTGGCATGTGTTGCACACAATACAATAATACAATATTTAAGTTTCGGGACGCTGATCAAGATGGGGTTTCGCATAATTTTCAGATGAGACAATAGATAGATTTATTTAAACTGATGTTTCCGTTCGTACTGGCGTTGTCTTGCAACTATCCTATTTTGTGGAATCATTGAAACGTAAGACTCACTGGCTCTTGCCAATCCAATTGTATAATTCCTCTATAATTTCGCTATCTCTGATCTCACAGCTCCTTTTATCTATCAAACGCCCGTTCTTCTAATCACTTGGTCCTACATTACAATTTTCTGATCCATCAATCTTTTCCTCTCTTTCTTCACTCTCTCACTTCTTTCTCCGTCATCCTAAGATAACGGAAGTGTGAAAGAGAGAGAGAGAGAGATAGTCGGGGGCACATATCAGTTGTCTATCTCTATCAGCTATCACTCGCTCTTTCGACACTGGGCCCGAGATCACACCTCCAAAGCCCCAAATGTCGCAACTCTCTTCATTCCGCACGCTCTCTCGCCGGCAAGAGAAGACGAGAGAGCGCGTGGAATGGAGAGAGAGTTAGAGAATCAGAGAATTTGCAGGACCGCGCCATTTATCACTACGTGAGAGAGTGCAGTCAGGTGTTGAATACTCTTGAGCAAGTGTGAAATGGGGTTAGATAGCCGAAGTCTTTTGTGACGCAGTGACCTCACTTGATTCCAAACTCCGGAAAGGGGTTAGTTGCTAGAGATTGTTGAATATGGAGAGGTATTATACTTGCATTGACCTCTGACCTCTCTCTGGAGGTGCACGCGTTTCGACTCGTCCTGCGACTGACTGCAAATAGTCTTATCTGTAGTTTTGTCCTCGAATCGCTTCTGTAGTAAGAAGTTTCTATGGAATATTTTGTTTCTTTCGCAAGATCACGATGAAATATCTTCTTCCCTGTTACATCAATCGATGATTTCACACCCGGCATCCTCGTGACCCCTTCTGAGATCATGTTTCCATCCAGAGGGGTCCGATGACTACTCTCTACTCTACTGATCTCTCTCTCTCTCTCTCTCTCTCTCGCTCTTGGAGAAATGCGAAAATCTCCCCTCTCTTTGAAGATACGATTACAGTTGTGAGCGTAGTAAGTTTGTGATTTTTGCCGCGAGACGTGCTCATTTTTCAACTAAATTTGTCTATATCTTCCCGTTCTTTCTCTTTGCGATCATTAATCAAGAGAATACTGTAGATGCGCTGGGAAAGATAGTTGTCGGTGATCATATTGCCGAGTTTGATAGATTGCCAAGTTTGTTACGTTGTTACGAATATTGCATTTTTTATATTTTAAAAATTCAGTTGTCGATAGATCTACCGTTACCGTATCCCCCCACAATGTCAGATCCTTAATTGCAGCGCCGCGGCCAACGACGATGGAAAAGGAGCACGCGTCGTTCCGCTCCCCGGGCGGTGGCTCCGCCGCCGCGCGCCGACGCTCTAACTGCCTGCTGGCCCTCCTCACCATCATCGCGCTCCTGGGTACGGTAGTTCACGCGGAGCAACCGCTGTTCCGTGGGGCACCCTCGGGGTACGGTAGTGACAGTAGTCTAAACGACGGTAACTGGACGCTGCGGCCGTCGTTTGTTGGCGTGGAGAGTGGCATGGAGAGGACCGAGCCGACCGCTCCCAAGGAAGGAAAGAGAATGATGGAGGACGTGAAGCAGAGTAGTGAGGGGAAGAGCATGCTTTGAGTTGATCTTTGATCTTTCATATTGCATTTACAAAATGATACGATCATGCGAGAAAAAAAGTCAGAACACGGACTTCTGTTGTTTGCCATACAGGAACGTTGGTGAAATCTCGCCTTTGCTAAACAAGCAGCATTGTGACATTTTGCTTGGTCATATCATTTTATAAATGTAATAGTTGATCTTTGATCTTTACTCCTCCTCTACTGTCGACACAGAAGCCTGCCGCCCTCCGACGACTATCGCTTGTAACTTTGTTGCATTTTGTTTTTGTTTTTTCCCCTACATTTCAGAACCGGTAAGCTTTTACCTGAGTTTTACCCTGGGGTGGAAGGTGTAACTTGTGGTTACTGCGTTGCAAGAAAGCAGTTTTTTTTTAAAATTACTCGTGACCTACCGTAATCGATGGATCCCTGATGATCGACTACGGTAGGCCGCTGAGGCGATCTATATAAGTTCATAACCTATCGTATTCCAAATCAGATCGATTATCAGTTCTTTGTAGGCGTGGCGATCTTACTGGCCGCTGTGGGGCTGTACATGAAGAGCCAGCAGGCGGGAGGGGGACTGGAGGGAGTGTTCAGAGGACTGACGGGAGGAGAGAAGAGGAAGGAGGAGAGTACGGTAGAGGAGGTGAGATTGCGTCATTATTAGGCAATAGTGGCAATAAAAAGGTTGTATCTGATGTTCACGAGAAAGGAAAGAGGACATTACTTTAGAAGAGGTAAAAAGAAATTGCGTCATCGCTATGTGATAGAGTGATGAGGGAACAAAGGATTGTGTCATAACTAGGTAATGTGAATCGTGAACGTAGAGATCCAGAACATAGATAAATTACTTACTTGTGTTCTAAGTAGTAATTTATCGATGTTTTTTATGGTGTCCGAACTATGCATAGATTGGAAACATCGATAATGTGAAAGTTTCAAGACTGTTGATTGGACTTATTGGTTCTTTATAATGCAGCTACATAGCGCACCCCTTCGCAGTATGTTTTAGCTAAAAAGTAAGAATCTAAATAATAATGGATCCACACATTTTCGTCGAAACACACGTAACGGAAACCTCCCGAATATGCCAAGATGGGGTTCGAGTGACCATGTGATCTCACGTTACGCCTTTCGTTCATCACAACTATCTCCCAAGTTTCAATGCTTCCCTGAGGAAACGGCTTTGGCCATACATAAAATCGCACTTCAATGTTGCATAATCATTTCATTTGCGAGAACTTCGAAAGCGCAGTTCTATCATACTTGATAATACTACTTCACCAGGCAAACCCATGTTCCATTTCCTGATCATCATGTGTACATTTCCGGATATTGTGCTATTGTGTTTTTCTCCTGTCGGGTTGTGAATAAAAAAATCAATTTATTAATCTCCGATTTCCGATTGGGGATTTTGTAAAAAAAATGAGTTTAGCGCGCCATCCCTCCCATCCATTGGTCAAGCCATGGGTCAAATAGGTCTTCGCGTGCGAAGATAGGCACTTCTGCACTTTGCATATAAACCGGATTAACTTAGCGAGAGAGTGCAGGACAGACACATGAAGACCTCTGTCTACATCCCCCGCCCTATGCTAATTGCGAACTTGCGAGAAACCCATTTGACATATGGGTCAAGCGAGTGTGCGAAATGAAGAGAGTATAATTTTTAAAATTAATTTTTAAAAAAAAACTTCATTTCTCGCAGGTTGAAGAGTCGACGGAGAACAAGGAGTACCTGCGGAAGCTGGTGAAGGCGGTGAATGATCAACCTGGGATTGGATGGAAGGTAACGGGAATGTGCAAGCCATGATGGAATTAGTTTGCAATAATATTCCTCCACTACTAGGAAATTGAAATGTCTGTCTGTTGGTGTGTGTTTTTTTTCCTTCCGCGTGACGGACAAATTTTTCGTTTTTTTCGCTATAAATCGCTTCAAACTCAAGCAATCTTCTCAGATCCTTTTGCATACGATAACCCATCAGAAAACATTTCAAAATTTATTTTTAAAAAATCGATAATTTCATGGCCAAGTCGGTAGCGAGCTCGAATTCAAATCCGAGGGTCGCAGGTTCGATCCCCGCCGGTGCATAGTCTTTTGCCGCATTTTTTGCAAGTGTCAAATGTGGCCCAAACCCATTTTTGAGTAACGAGATTCACATTTGAGCATCTTTTGCCGATTTTTGAAGTGAAATATCGATTGGTTTCACTTGATTTCACGCGATTTCATGAAATTTTCGCACATTTCGTTCCAAATCATTCCTCTTGCCGGCAATCTCGCAGGAATGGAGTTAGAACGAGAGTGTAAGGGAAATCGAGAGTGACTCTCTTACTTTGGCACACTCTCTCGCCCCTGACCCCTTTCTGGAGGCCGGAATCATGTATCCGGAAGCTTCCTAATAAATCGCTTCAAAATTGCTCTATCTTCTCGGATCCTTTTGCATACAACAACAGACCAAAATCTCTTAAAAATTTTGCAATATTTAAATGACCAAATCCATAGCCAAGTGGGTTACGCGCTTGACTTACAATCCGAGACCCTCAGGTTCGAACCCCGCCGCGGGCAAAACGTTTGCCACATTTTTCGCAAGTGTCAGAAGCCATTTTAACAAGTTCTTGAGTAACGTGAAACACGATTTCACCTGTTTTGTCGAGTTTTAAAATGAAAAATCGAAAATTTTGAAAAGTTTCCAATTGATTCGCAGAGCGTAGGGGACCATAGGAAAATCGTTTTGCGATGTCGGAAACGTGCCTGAACGTTTTCTAACACGTTTTAACATGAAAAATCGAAAATTTCGAAAAGTTCCCAATTGATTCGCAGAGCGTGGGGGACCATAGGAAAAGTGTTTTGCGATGTCGGAAACGTGTCTGAACGTTTTCTAACACGTTTTAACATGAAAAATCGAAAATTTCAAAAAGTTACCAATTGGTTCGCAGAGCGTGGGGAACCATAGGAAAAGTGTTTTGCGATGTTGGAAACGTTTTCGAACACGCCCGGGAATCCAACACTCGGTATCCTGCGTTTCCGTTGAGAAAGGCTCGTGACGCTGAGAGCGATCGAAAAAAAGTTGCCACGGAGCCACGAAGTGGCGTAGTGGCAACTTTTTTTCGATCGCTGTCAGCCTCACGAGCCTTTTTGCAACGGAAGAAGCCAGTACTCTTTCTAGAGATTAACATTTCCCAACATACTAAACGCCCCCTGGACCGTACTTGGAGCCGGCTATCGAGTCCTCCTCCCTGGACCGAACGTTAAGCAAGCTACCGAGTTCCCCCTGGACGGTTCCTGAAGAAGGCAACCGAGGTCCCCCTGAACCGTTCCTGAAGAAGGCTGCCGAGGTCCCCCTGAACCGTTCCTGAAGAAGGCTACCGAGGTCCCCCTGAACCGCACCTGGATCAGGATACCGAGCTCCCCCTGGACCGAACCTGGAGCCAGCTACCGATCTCCCCCTGGACCGAACCTGCACCCAGAACTGTGCATAGAGCGTAGTGTATTTAACCTCAACACATCCCGGCTAGTTCCTAGTAGGGATGGCTTATCGATTGCGGCTATTCGAGGCCGCAATAAGCTCCGCCCACAATTGCAATCCGCAATTCTCAGGGAATTCTATTCGAGGCCGCAATTAATTGCGGCCTCGAATAGAATTTCTTGTCCGATTACAATCACTATTATTTCGTTTAAATGATGAATCAAATGTTGTAATAGCTTATTATCCATTCCTAAGAATGGGGAATGAGAAATGAACAAGAACAATCTACGAAAAATATGCATTTTAGGTCAATTCGGCGATCAGGGAAAATTGCGAGGCCGCAATTAATTGCGGCCTTGAATAGATTTCCCTCAGAATTGCGGAATGCAATTGTGGGCGGGGCTTATTGCGGCCTCGAATAGGAGAGGGGAGGAATTGCATTCCGCATAGGCCGAATAGCCAACACTAATTCCTAGTGGCTAAAACTACAATAGACATGGGTGTTGTGCTCCGATACCTGTTCTCATAATGTTTGTGTTATTGCGAAAATATATGTTTTCTAAAACACCGTACGTAAACAGAAATAGAGATTTTGCTTATTTTGAAATGCTTAAAAGTTTAGAAACATGATGCAATGCAGTCGGCGGAATAAGAGCAGTCGGCGAAACGCAAATGCACCTTTGCAGGCAAAGTTCAACAAGTTTGGCGTCAAGAACAAGTCGTACGGATTCAAGTACACGAGGAACGAGACGGAGGTAGAATATATTTATTTAATCGATTTTTAATACGTTATTATTTATCGATTTTTTGTCTTCGGCTCAGGTCCGCAAGTACTTGGAGCACCTCAAGCGCTACTTCAACTCGGACCGAATGAAGAAGCATCTGGCGTGAGTATTGATTGATTTCTATAGAGGCATGCTGCTCTAGAATCGCCGATTGCCGGACTAGTGGACGGATGGTTGAACTAGTAGCCAATGGTGGTTGGCGCTAGTGGGCGCCCACTAGGCACCCACGAGCCGACCACCACATGCTACTAGTCCGACCATCGGCGATTCTGTAGTATAATCTCAGCTCTTTGAACTCTTGTTGAAACGACTTCTTGTAATAGGGAAGGAGAAGGCATTGGAATCCTCTAATGAGATTGAAACCGTTTATGGCGAAATAATGGACGTAATGTAATCTAGACTATACAGCAGCATCAGACGCTACGATTTTGCGCATTTTATACATGAGGAACAAAAGTTGGACCGAGTTGTTTCGATTGCTTTTCGTGCCAAGCACATCTGTGTTTTAAGATGCATTGAAAGAATTTCGTACATCGGAAAATGGACGTTGATACATTCAACGCATTTAGCTTATGGTATAATTAAGCTAGCATGGTAAACGTTGATAATCTCTGTTAGGCATCGCGGGAGATCAAAGACTAACCACGTACGCTGTGAAAATCTTTATTGATTAGATTTGGAGCGGCTCCGTGCATCTGATTGTTGCACTGCTTATTTCATCGAATAAATTATATCCGTGAAACACGAAACACGCGCTCCTCCTCTCAAGTTTTATAGTTCTCTCATCTATTGTCAATCGTTCATGCATTTATTTTTGACTCTGTCTAACCGGAAGGCGTAGTATATTGATAAGCATGCAGAAATCAATCTACCTTAATCGTTCTACCGTAATTCACTTACCGTAATCCCTCATCAGTGAGATTGACTCCCTCTCCGCCTCCTCCCTGCCCACTCACTTCGATGCGCGCACCAAATGGGCGCACTGCCCCTCCATCTCCAACGTGCCCAACCAGGGCGGATGCGGGTCCTGCTATGTAAGTGTAATTGATTGCGTCATACTTAGGCAATCACTTAATTTTGTTATTGATAGGTGACAACTTGATTACGTTATACATAAGCCATCACTGGATTACGTAATACTTAGGCAATCACTGAATTGCGTCATCCATGATCAATGACCACGAGACGTACAATGGACGAGCGAATTTAAATAAGCGTTTTGAGAATCGCAGAGAGGTGTACCACGAGAATAAATTAATACACTGTCGATTACGTAGTGATGACGCAATCTCATCTCAGGCGGTGGCATCTATCGGCGTCGCGTCGGACCGCGCGTGCATCGCCTCCAACGGCACCTTCGTCTCGCTGCTCTCGCCCCAGGTATACGGTAGTTATCGTAGAAGTACGGTAGGTCATCAAGGTATGAACCGCCGGGTGTACGGTAGATTGTGGTTAGAGGTCTCATTCCCGGTAACTGTACTGACAATCGTCGTGGCATCGACGCACATCTAGAATATCGAAGAAATGGTGCGCACGAAACTGAAAAGCACATGACTTTTCACCTATTTTGAGATACGGTTTACGATGCATGATGGGCTTTCTCAAGTTCTGATGTTATAGCCCATCTATTTACCGTAATCGATTAAAATATAATTTTAATTAGTTGAATATTGTTATGCTCATCTCCTTTCATCAGGACGTGCTCGGGTGCTGTTCCGTGTGCGGCAACTGCTTCGGCGGCGACCCTCTAAAGGCGCTCACGTACTGGGTCGAGGAGGGCATCGTCACTGGTGAGAAAGAGATTAACAGATGTAAAAATGGGATTATAAATCAGTGCGACCCCTCCTTGTTTGTCTCCTAATCATATTTCATAAGAAAATTGCTAAAAAGGATTGTGTCTTCAATGAGAATGCTCAAGGGAGCAGCAGATAAATATTGTATTTGTGGTAGAATGGAGCAGAAAAATTAATCGGGCTGAGTCTGATGGGATTAACTCGGGGCGCTGAAACACGGAATTGGCATGATTGCTGTTGAATGAATTTTAGATGCCACTTTGGCAGTGGCAGATCGTTATTTATTTCGGTTAATTTTATTTATTTATTTTAGGTGGCCGCGACGGCTGCCGCCCCTACGGATTCGACCTGTCGTGCGGCGTGCCCTGCTCGCCCGGCACATTCAGGAAGAGCGAGGTACGGTAGAAGCAGGGCATCGAGTTGGCACCATGCCAAGAACTTCTCTCGTTGTCTGTCTCTCTCATTTCGCGCACTCTCTTATGATTCCCTCCTTCTGGAACTTGATCTCGCCGTTACTTTTTCGGATGCTGTGAGAAGAGTAAAGCACCCAGGAGTATTGTATGATGGGAGGTTTGGGGATTTTCGACCACTCAGGTAACTCGATCATAATCTGATCAGAAGTTTTTGCATATTTGAATCTGATCAGATGATATTTGAATCTGATCCGAATCTGATCAGATCTAGAAATGCGCAAGAAGTGCGCCTGCAAACTCATGGCGTGTTTGATTCTCGAACTGTTAAGCGCATTTATGGTGCAACATACTTTTCGTTATTTTCCATTGTTTCTATGTGTTTTAAATAGTTTTCACCGTAAATGCAATGTAATAAGTTGGCCATTTATATGCTCCCTCGCGCACGAACTGGTATTATTGTTTTCAAACACATTGCCACCAAATAAACCGTATATTCGCCATAGCTAACTTTTTTAAACTGCTCACTCCTCGTTATCCATGAATAATCGGATTGCATTGCAGTTCTTTTAACTTCACCTGGCTCTGGAAAAGGACAGCAGCAATGGCCTGGTATCAACTCCCCGGTATCATGTTCCCACCACTATGCGCTTGTTCATTATGTGGTTCGAGTCCCTAACCCTAACTAGCATTGATATTCATCCGACCCGCTCTCTGAAGCGCATGTCGTTATAATTTAATCAAAAAGAAAGTTTTGTTTCACAATGCATTGTACGTTATGAATATTGTACCTTTGGATATAATAAAACATCATGATATCGTTCGAAAGAGCATAATTACATAAAGAAATAACAAAATGTGATCAGAAAGAATCAAGATCTGATCAGGACATATTTGAATCTGATCAGGAGATATTTGAATCTGATCAGGGGATATTTGAATCTGATCATGCCAAAAT
Source organism: Pristionchus fissidentatus (assembly GCA_036245785.1). NCBI lineage: Eukaryota > Metazoa > Nematoda > Chromadorea > Rhabditida > Neodiplogasteridae > Pristionchus > Pristionchus fissidentatus. The sequence continues at coordinate 32,264,097 of BTSY01000005.1, read as the reverse complement.
TTAATTTAGATTTCTCCTGATCAGATTCAAATAACTCCTGATCAGATTATGATCGAGTTACCTGAGCAGGAATTAGCTATGTGCGTGGAACACCAGTATAGATGACTACTTGCTGAAGCGCAAATCTGCTGGGGAAAATTGTTAGGAATAAGTGCATTGAGAAATGGTACTAATGGTAACGTTTGTGCCCAAGAACTGTTCTTTATGAGTACTTGTCGAAACGTAGATTCACCAGGAGTTATAATTTTGACTACTGACTGATTGCTGAAGCGTCAAACTGCGGAGAATAGTCGAAAGAAATAAGTGAAGTGAGGGGGAATCAGTATTGATGACACTACGTTTTTTTGTGAACACAATTTCAAATTAACACTTCTGGAAACGTCAACACCAAGGAGAAAAAATTGACGAAAAGTTATGTTTATATTTAGGATTGCAATATTTTGCAGACTGAACGCGTGTGCAAGAAGCAGTGCCAGTCCATCTACTACCAGAATGACTATGATGCCGACAAGCACTTTGGTACGGTTACTATGATTATAGATTGGCTAATACATTACGGTAGCTCTTCCCCCCCCCGGAATCAACTCAAAAACGTTGTCACTAGTTGAAGATATTGCTGTAAACTCGGAGAATGTCTCTTGAAGGGAATTGTTAACGGTACTACAACAGGGTACGGTAGTCGCGTAAACAATTATTGATTGCAGCCTCGATCGCCTACTCGATGTACCCGCGGTCGATGACGATGGACGCGGGCGGTACGGTCAGAGAGCAGGTACGGTAAAAGTGGAGTATTGCTAAGGAGTATGGTAATGTAGAATACGTTATGATATTTATACGGTATCCAGTATCTACAGTAATGCAACTACCGTATCATGTTGTAATCAGGTCTCTTCGTACCGAAAAATTAATGTGCGATACGGTATTCGGTATCTACAGTAATATCACTACCGTATCATGTTGTAATCAGTTTCCTTTGTACCGCAAAATTTGGTACATATATACGGTATAAACGATATACAGAATGATACCGTACCCAGGTGCCCTCCATCATCGGCCATCTCAACTCGACCTCACCCACGCCGCTCAGTCTCAATGAGGTTTCTTCTTGTTGTTTTCAATCTATGATAAGGTAGCGACAACGTATGCCTAGTGATACTAGGCTTCATAATTGTTTGTTGAAACTTTGATTTGCCTAGAAGAGAAGGAGGAAAGAATTGAAATTCTGATGGAAAATTCTGATGATAGTTAAGCATTGCGTATTTTCGTATTTTCAAATAATTTTATGATCTGTGTTTAGAAAAAAATCAGTTCCCAATTTATCCCGATGGCCTAGTAATTACGCAACCCACTTCTCCAGATCCGTACAGTGCTCAAGAAGGAGCTGTACCTGTCCGGCCCCTTCACCATGGCCTTCCCCGTCACGGAGGAGTTCCTGCACTACTCGAGTGGTACGGTATCGAGTACGGGGGTTACGGTAGCGATAATATTTATTGATTAGGGTAACTAGGTTCCTCGATGCTTCTGAATCAAGTAGGCACTACTCCAGTCGTGAGTGTACGGTATTACATAACAGGACGTTCCGCTGCTAAACACAGAAATTATGATGACAGAGCATGTAAAGGCAAGAGACACGCACATCAGTAGTCAATTTCATGAGTGTATCATTTAAAAATTGAAGTATCGAATACGGGGTTACGGTAGCGATAATGTTGATTGAATACGGTACTTCAACCGGGTACGGTACTCAACAAATATTCAGGCGTGTTCGTGCCACATCCGGTGGAGGAGTTCCTTTCGAGAGTCGTCTACTGGCACGTCGTGAAGGTACGGTAGACACATATAATTGATCGGTAGATAATTTATGTTTTGGATTGTGCTGTAACCTTTTTAAAAATGTTGGGGGCCTTAAGCTTTGAGCTTAATATAAATGAAATATTCTTGATTCTCTCCTATCAGCGGTGAAACAAGAAATCTACTTTGAATGTACGATAATACGAAGGGTTGGACTGAATTTCACATTGGAATCAAATTTCCGATTATTCGATGAAACATGACTACTCATAGTCAGTGGAACACGAATGCACGGGTATGAAAATAATTAAATTGACGATAGCGAGCGAAACAGTCATTGCTGTAGTTTTTATCATAATTTCGTTATAGAACACTTCGTGGTTATATGTTTGAAAACTATTTAAATTGAATGAATAGAAAATAAATCGATTTAAGTTTAGGTAATACTTTTTTTTTCGGTTGTAAAATTTGAAAAAAATTGAAAATATTTTTTTTAAATATGTCACACTTGCAGGTGATCGGCTGGGGTCAGGGCGAGAGCGGCGAGCACTACTGGCTGTGCGTCAACTCGTTCGGCCGCAATTGGGGAGACAATGGTGAGTCCCGCAGGGAATCTAGCGGGGTACGGTAGCCGATTGGTTCTTCTCTGGTTACGGTAGTCTTTTGTGTTTCGAGAAATACGTCTTGCGCATACAAAAAAGTGGATGTCGGATAAGATGCCCTTCTCCGCTATAACCTAGAAATTTAGCGAATGAAAATTTTAGATAAATCGATTGATTATTTTCAGGAGTCTTCAAGATCAACACCGATTCAATGGAGAAGTTCGGTCTGGAGTACGAAACGGCTCTTGCCTAATTATCGATTATTAGTAACTAGTTATCTATTGTCTGAGAGACAAGCACTCCAACACTGATCTACCGTACCTGCCATGCTTACCGTATAATTTATTGATTCTTATTTACCATAACTCCGTCCCCGCCAGCAATTCCTTCGCTCTTTCAACCGCAATCAACAAACAGCTTTACAAAAAAAACTCAATTTGCAGTACTTTTTAAATATTTTAATTTCGCATTGTACAGTACTCACCTTTGATCTACAGTAGCCCAACACAGTATCGATATTGATTGTTGCCAGTTATATTGTTTCCTGTCTCCGTCTCAAAAGCATTCACCGACACGGGCTCGTTGTGTATCGATTTTTCTGCTCCCTTTTCCTTGTGCCTGATACCGTACCTAGTGCCTAACGTACTCCCATCGAGTCTCCACTCATCTCGTGCAATAAGTTGTAATCGATAATCGTGGATACCGTAATCGGCGTGTTGTTGTAAATGTCAGAATAAAGTATTCACCTAAGAATGCAAAATAGTCGCTCCTCATGGTACTAACGACCACATAAAGTATTTCGTGTTCACCATTTCTCTAATTCTCTCCATTCCGCCCACTCTCAATCCTCTCTGACCTTACCGCTTGTCTAATTCTCTCCAATTTACCCGCTCTCTCGTTCCTCTCTGACCCCTCTACCCTTTTAACGATCCCCACTTCCGTCTCGTAAGTTTTTGTGTGCAGTTCGCACTCTGTTTCTAACGACCGCGGCGCCGCCGTTTTCACGCGCTATTTACGTCGTTTTGAAGTTGACGCCAAGTGCCCCCCTTTTTGCACCTGGCACAGTGCCAAGAGTCTTGGTAACCTATAAGAGAAATGAGGATGGTCGCGACCGAAACGCATGTTTTCCACGTATTGCTGCGTATTTTGTGGTCTGCATAAGGCCGTAGTAAGTGCATTTGATTTTCGTGAACACTTGTCCCCCGGGGCAAGAGATTTGCGCGAGCCTCTTCGATTCACACACTATTTCTCCCTGTCTAACTTTTTCTAGTAGAGAATACTTCGAATGATGCGCATCGCTCATCTTTAATGCCTATTCGATCACTGCACTTTCCACTGCGAGAGAGAGAGAGAGAATCAATCAAATGAAGTGGTGGTTCCCGATGGGAAGTTGTGATTAGATTATCGAGATGATTACGGTATCGGTCGATGTGATCGTAAATTGGATAATAGGTCACGATTAGTTCTTTTTATTTACTGCTTGGGAATACAACAGTTGCGAAAGATGGAAATCAGGTGACCTCTGAAAACTAGCCGTAAACAGAGTAATTCTGAGAACTTTTGATGGATAGGTTACGGTATGCGTCAGTTGGCGCACATTTGTTACTGTCGCAAATGGCGGAGGCAGTTAGTGGCGAGTAATAATCGCCCACTCTCTTCATTTCACACTCCCTCTCGTCGGTTAGAGAGTTTGCGAAGTGGAGTCGTAGAAACTCTCTCGATTTTGCCTTATCTCTAGTCGGTTCGAATGCGTGGGAGAGTGTGGGAAAGCAAGAGAGAGGTTAGAGAAAAGTTCCTGGAAATTATATGTCCCTCGTTTGGCGCCCCTTTTACACAAAGACGTGCTTTGATGGTATCTGTAATGTCCCCTCTTTTCTTTTCTTCACCTGTCACCATTCTCTCTCTCTCTCTCTCTCGTGCTTTCCCATCATCACTCATGCTGCTGAGAATGAGAGAGAGGATGACTGTGCGGCAGCCCCCTCTTTCGGAGGCGAAAGGGCAGCCACGCAGTCATCGATATTGGATCAGGAGCAGGAGTGAATCAGACGAACGAGTGGATCTTTGTGAATATCCAACGATTCTCGGTGCAAAGGTCTTACAAAAGGTGATCGGAAGACTTATTAGTCGCATTATGTTCTGGATCTCATGTGATGGTCACTTGTTGAAGACAAAAGGGATTTAGGGAATGCAGAGAAGTATTGGGAAATCGGATGGTTCGAAAGTTCGAATGCAGTTTCATTGTTCGTTGTGATAATACGCTGAGCGTTGACCATAAATACTGCCCGGGGGTATGTACATTGCCTAACGTTCAGCCTTCCGGAGCATTGTGAAAGTGCGTGGCAATTACACTGATAAGTCGGCTGCGAGTACAGACTAATATATTCGCACGTTTTGTAAGCCATGCGAAGCGGGAATGTGCCAGGCGCAATATCCTTTTTAACAGGGACAATTAGCCGCAACTTTTACTGCTTCCCTCGTTCAAACCCCTCAGCCGTTAAAAGTAGTCGGTTTAGTTGGCAGAGAGAGAGAGAGAGAGAGATCCGTTCCCATGAAGAAAAAGAGAGAGAGGCTAATGGTCTTCCACTCTTTCTTTTTCTCTCTCTCTCTCCGTTCAAAGCGAGTCGAGTCAATCGGCCCGAAATAATGTGCGGAGGTGACGGAGATTTACGATCTTTATCTGAGGGAGGGAGCGAGATAGAGAGAGAGAGAGAGGGAGAGAGAGAGAGAGAGAGACCATATCTCACACTCTGCTACCGTTTATAGGGGTGGAATAAGAGACAGGTGTTGATTATAGGAGCCGGTGTACTGTAAGCCATTGATGCATTCGCGTTTTCTAACCAAAACTCACTGATCATTCGCAGAAATGTATGCTGCAGCCGTTAAAATTAGTGATGTGTTGTAATTGCAAATCACCTAGAGGGACAAGAGGAGTAACACAGTCATGTGTTAATTATAAGAGGTCATTGTAGAGATTACTGTAGGTGATTGATGTTATCATTTAGTGTTTATGATCAATACAATACAGTAATACAATATTACGTCAGAACTGCATTCAGCCTCACGCAATCTCCCCTTTTTTCCTAAAACCTCCCCTATCTTTATCATCGAGTCTCCGTGTGATCCCAAGTTTTATTACTCCTTTGATGCCCCATGGAGATATGGGAGATAGAGAAAGAGAGGCGGCGTGTCACTATTAGATGCATATCTGGGCCCTGATCAACCCCTTATTCATCTAATCTACTCATCTACCAGGAGAGAGAGACTGTAAGGATGAGAGAATAGGCTGGTAGATGGGAGATGAGATGGATAGGGTGGAGAGAGAGAGAAAGAGAGAGAGAGAGAGAGAGAGAGAGATTGCATCGACCATTCACACATCTGTCTGTTGCGATCGTGTCCATTTCCAATGGAGAATGACTGATCGCACGGGGAGATTGGGGAGAAGCTATTTGACGGATGTGCGCAGATTTGAATATTTTACGGAAGCCGGGAAGTATTTGACGGATCCTTGCAACGGATCCATACTACAGCAGCCCTTGGAAATCTGGAATATTAATGCAGCTACAGAAGCCAGAAGCTGTTTGATAGATGTACGGAGTTTAGCATGACACAGTAGCTCTCGGCAATTTTTGCTACACCCTGGATATAGAAGCCCGCAACTATTTTCCGGATGCGCCAGGATGTAAGGTACGAACGAGTGTTCCTCTAGCATTGTACTAGAATTTGAATTTTTCTTCTCCAGTTTTATATTGGGTCTGGTGACTGGCGGCATCGCTCACCAACAACGTGATTGGTCATCGGCCGGTCCCTCGATCCCTGGCCTCCACAATTTCCTGGTACCGGAAGGATACTTATAGGCTTGTTAGCAGCATCCTGTTAATGAATGCTCTTAGCGCGGATTAGTCCCTCTCTCCTTCCCTCCCTCCCAATTCCCCCTTGGTCGTATCCTAATCTGATCTGATCCCTCGTGCAGAGTGTGTATACCTAATTGAGGGGGCATTGCGCATGGTGGGGATTAGCAGTACTATACTGTGAGTGGTCATTCAATCTCTCTCTCTCTCTCTTTCTCTCTCTCTCTCCGGAAAGGGGCACCGCCGCCCAGATGACCCCCTGACGTAACCAGGCGATTGCGCCAGACAGCAGTGATTTGTGTAAGTCAAGAAGGGTGCACACGATCTCTCTCTCTCTCTCTCTCCCTCTCTCTCTCTCTTTCTCTCAGAGATTGGAGTGTGTGAGATGGAGAGAGAGAGAGAGAGAGCATGCACACACTCGAGATAATAGCACCCTCTCTCTTGTAGAGTCAATGAACCGTGTAACGAGATGAGTAAAGAGGAAGATGGGAGAGAGAGAACGATGGGTTCAAGATGTCTGCCCGAGATTACGGTGTAATTATCGGGGCGCATACAATGAGTGGCTGCTGTCAGCGGGTGGCAGCCCTGTAATTGAGAGATGATGAATCTCGAGATATTTAGGAGGCACAGCCCGGTCAAGCATTTTAAAAGGAGCCAGGAGCGAGGCACATCATTCCAAACCTACAGACCAGGGTTGGATCGAGAGAGCGTGCAAAAGTGAGAGAGTTGCTCTCGATTTCACACGCTCTCTCACTCCAAAGCCCTTTCTGTAAGGTTGACCAGCAAGAGAGTGTGTGAAAGAGAGAGGGATTTCTCTGACCCCTTTATGGAGATTTGGGATGGAGTGCAGATCTTTATTGGACAGATTGGGCCGGAGATTAGGATATCGCTGAGCCGAAAAGACAACTCACTTAATTTTAGGTTTATCCGATCATCGAAAATAAATTCTCTTTGATCTATCCCTGTCTAATTAGCAGACTCTCTATTAATTAGGCCCCCGTCCTTCTCTACCGGCTGGCTCCACTACACAATAAGTGTTTCCCGCCTTTTCTTTATTGTCGATGAAATAACAAATTGTTACGGTCCCTGCACTATCCTATATTCATTTTCCGGCATCTAAGACACTTTCTTTCGATTATTTTATTTTTATTTTTACCTGCCATGGCTCCTTGTTCCACTAAACACTTGTTTTTCCCGCCTTTTTTCTGTTTGATGAGAAGCGATGAGAGTATTTGAAATAAAGGGAAGAAGAGGCGCGCGCTTTTCTTGCGTCTGCTGCACAGATTAGATGGCGAGATGAGATCACTGTCTCTCGGAATTAGTAGCAAGTGGTAGATGAAATGAGGAGATAAAGAGGGAGGAGAGAGAGAGAGAGAGAGAGAGAGATGGCTATCAGAGGAGGAAGAGACAGATCATGTTGACATGAGTGCCGTGTGTGCCCAGCTTCCCTTTCTTTGATCTGGCACTAAGATCGGACGATAATTATTTCGAAATACCGTTTCTGGCATAAATTTAGCCTCTCTACTAAATTGAATTATAATTAGTGCCCAAATATTTATAGCTATATCTTTATAGCTATTTATAGCTACCTGTAATAGCTATATCTTTATAGCTATTTATAGCTACCTGTAATAGTACTGGAAACTGTTATAGCCTATAGGCATGACTGTTTCGCTTCCTTGACGCCAAATTTATCGTCCGTTTTAGTGCTCTTTGATCTTTGAACTTTGTCTAAAGCTATCGATCTTGCGACCTTAATATTTCTAATCTCGGTTTTTTTCTGATTCTGAATTCGGAGAGCAGTGACCTTGTGTTTCACTCGGTCCCTATAATCCACAAACACTGTTGATTCATAATGCACTCCCCCTGTCTATTGATCACACAACACATCATCCTGTCCGTTGCACATAAGAAGGCCGGGGATTAGATTACTCAGGCGTGGGAAAGGGTGGACACACAACACACACACAAACATACAATCCGAACTTTGAGAATTGTCGGCGGCGTGTGTGTTGGGTAACACGATTAGTAGAGAGGATGAGCGGATGTGTACACATAGAGTCGGCGAGTTCGGATGGAGATTATTTAAAATCTCCTGAAAGGGGTCAGGAAAAGTATCTTGATCATGGAGTTCCGACTTGGAAACCTCCAGAAAGGGGTCGGGGCGAGAAAACCAATTATTTCCACTCTCTCTCTCTCTCTTAACCCCTTCCTGAAAGCCGCGGAATCATGCGGTGCATGAATGCTTCTCCATAGAAGTAATGCAATTTGCACGATGACTTATTTCCCTTAGAGCTCTCACAGAACCCTATTAGAAGTACGCCCGAACTTTCCGCCATGTGTAGGCAGGGAGTTGAGTAACACGATTAGCAAAGAGAGTGAGAGATTGCAAGAGTGGATAGATGTGTGTGAGCATACTTTCTCTCTTTTCTTGTTGTTTTGTTGCGATGAGGGATGCGATGTTGCTTGATAAGTTACCGTATCAAGACGGATTACTGTAGGAATTAGAGTGGGGGCGCATACATGACTAAGTGTGTGTGTGTGTACATGCACTTACTTGTCGGCAGCGGGGGGCTGTTGCTCTCACTGTCTTTTTGTGTGGTGAAAAGATTGGGTAGTGTTTGTACACGGGATGAGGAGTGTATCCATCCCTGAGAGTGTTTGAGGAAGAGAAGAACAGAGTTCTCTCTGGCAACCCACTCGAACAATCGCGCCATATCTTCGCGAGCAGTCAAAAAAGCGTAGTCGATAGCCTGTTGGATACGGTATATCATGTTCCCAGTTCACCAGAAAGGGGTTGGGTACCTTTTACCGACATGCCCCATCTAGTGTCAATCAAACACAGTAGTTGCTTCCTACTGTAAGATCCTGTTCGCTCTCCTCGGTCTCACACAGAACCAACCAAAGTATTGTAAAATCGCCTGTCATAGAAAACGCCTAGTGCAGAGGCGATAAGTGGTCGGGGACTGTGTGATCTGTGCTGTTGCGCCCAAGACTCGTGTTGAACCAGTGATTGGCCCACCCGACTAATCACGGTGGGTGGTCCTTGGCGGTACACCCTCTAACATGGATCTCCCCTAATGATTGTCCCCGCACCTGAGGATCACGGTGGGTGGTCTAGTCTCCCCCCTCTCTCGGCTGAATGATGATGATGATATCTGTTTGCACTTGGAGACAAATGACTGATCCTTCCTGTGTGTGGAGAGAGATGGTCTCTTGGACTCCTTGAGGAGGTGTGAAAGAGTGCAAGTCAAACAATCCTCCAGAAAGGGCTCAGAGGGGAGTGTGAGAGAGTTGGCTGAAACAGAGAGTAGTCTTGGCTACCCTGATACAGTCCTTCGTGCATGTGTCCTGTCTGGATATTTGGCATCATTTCGCTGCAAAAAGGAAGTGCAATCGAAGTCCTAGATACTGATGCCCTTCTGTAAGCTGTGCGAAACGACGATTTGCCATGCTCAATCCCTTATTTCTCAGTAAATTTCCGCACTTTTATTACCGCGTTTCCTGATCGCGGGATGGGATCGCGTAAAGGGGCATCTGGTCCAAAACACATGGCAGTCGATCTCTCTGACTCTCTGACTCTCTCTACCATACGCACTCTCTCGGCTATTAGATGGTGCGAGAGAGTATGGGGAATGGAGAGACGCAGAGGCGCTCGGAACCTGTCAAAAGGCTCCTCCTCACTGTGTCTACCAGGGTTGGGCGAAAAATGTTTTTCCGTTTCCGAATTTTCCGAATTTTCCGACCCTCTGACGGAAAATTTTTCGTCGGAAAAATTTTCCGTGTATGCTCGGAAAATTTTTCGACTTTTACACTAGATATTTCATAAATTTCAAATAACTAGCCGGGATGTGTTGAGGTTAAATACACTATGCACATTACGCTCTATGCATAGTTCTGGATGCAGATTCGGTCCAGGAGGAGCTCGGTAGCCTGTTCAAGGTTCGGTCCGGGGTGAGCTCGGTAGCCTTCTCCAGGTTCGGTCCAGGGGGAGCTCGGTAGCTGGTTCTAAGTACGGTCCAGGGAGAGCTTAGGAGGTTGGCGAATTCTCATCGCTAGATAGAGTGCTGGCTTAATCCGTTGCAAAAGGCTCGTGAGGCTGAGACCGATCGAAAAAAAAGTTGCCACTACTCCATAGCTTTTTTCGATCGCACTCAGCCTCACGAGCCTTTCTCAACGGAAACGCAGGATACCGTGTGTTGATTTCCCTGGCGTGTTCGAACACGTTTGTGACATCGCAAAACACTTTCCCGTTATAAAATAATTACGATTGAGGTTTGAAATTGAGCAAAAAAAGAAATTTATTAGTTTTTTCCGAATTTTCCGTATTTTCCGAATTTTCCGACTTTTTTAGACGGAAATTTTTCGTTTCCGAATCCTTTTCCGTCAAACCTTTTTCGCTCAACCCTGGTGTCTACTCTCTTTATGAGACAATTGAGTGAAAGAGTGAGTGACAGGTCTCTCTCTCTGATGTCCTCTTACCCCTCTTCTACTGTGAAAGATGAGAGACAGCTGTTGCGCAAGCGCCAGATTACCAGGGGGTACGGTATCATCCCCCGGTTACGGTATCGTAAAGCGATACTGCAAAGGATTGCGGTAGCTAGCGATTAAGTAGGATAATGCTAGATTATATTCTGTAACCGAAGTACGGTAGTTCGCCAGGGCGCAGACTTGATCTCGCCCTTTGTAGACGGCGGCGCGTTTGCTCACACAGAGACCAATTGAGGGAGCGGATCAGATATCCCATTGTTTCTCCCCTTTTTCGATCTCTCTCTCTCTCTCTCTCTTCTGTTCATTTCCACAGCTTCTTCCTCTCTGTAATTTGATCGCGCGCGTATTTGAAAATGGATAGGAGTCAATCACATATCGTGTAGCCACTCTCTTCAGAGATCATATTACGAGGGAAGAGGACACCCGACGCCGCTCCATCTCACCTCAGAGAGGGAGAGAGAGAGAGAGAGACCCCGGAGATGATGATCTGATCATGTTCCTTCCCATCTCACTTTACCAACTCAATGTGTGCTCCCTCTTTTCTCCCTTTCGGCCTCTCTCTCTCCTGTATATTGTATAACAAATTGTGTGCTCAGGAGCTCTCCTCCATCCGCCATAGCTGCGTTTGTTTGTATGAGCAAGGGTGGTACTTGTGTAATGGATTAGTTCTGGTGTGATTCCTTCTGCCTTTCGCTCTCTCATCATTCCACGATTCCGGCGGCCTACCTTATTCCTCCTACAGTATGCTTACAGTAGCCGACTCATTCCCCGCTCGCATTGTTGCGCGCCAAAAAAACAGCTGTAAGCGCGTATGCGGTGGTCAAATCGATTAGTGTCCGTTCCTACCGTATTCCTACCGTACCCTATTATCTCAATCAGCTGTCTGCCCTATCCTCTCTCGCTAATCCGGTAGATACTCGGTCTAATCCCCTCTCTCCTTCTTATTCCCCCCTTGACCATCGATCCCTCCCCTTTCGGCTGCCCGGCGATTCCGAGTTACTGCTCGGCCACTTATAGATTTACAAGAGGGTGGTGGGTGGCAGATCTAAGGACTCTTCTCCCTCCTTCGGTCTGTCAAGAGGGATCCCCCACTCATCGAGTCGAGAATGAGAGGGGAGAAAGAGAGAGAGAGAGAGAGAGAGAGAGAGAGAGAGAGAGAGCGAGAGAGAGAGAGAGAGAGCGAGAGAGAGGGAGAGCGAGAGAGAGAAGGGTACTCAAGTATTCTTGAACAATCCAACAACCCTCACTTCCGATAGATGAGAGGATGATGATGTGCCTATGGAGAGAGAAAGAGGCTCAAGAGGGGGGAGTTGAGTGAAGTGAGGATGTGAATGGGGCAGAAAAAGTTACAGGCCGTGCCTGTAGAATACGTGCATTTTTAACGATGGCAGGAGTTGCAGATCCGTTCATAAAGCCTTTGTAGGCGTTGCGCAAGGCAAAGATGAGAAGAGTTTCGTCATCTCTAGCTAACATTGTGTGCGCTGACAGATTCTCTAGCATGCGCCGCCACTTTCTGAGAACGAACATGATTTCAAAAACTCGAGAATGGCGCCTGCGAATATTTAGCGCTCTTCTTTACTCTTGACCCCTTTTCGGAGAGCTGGAATAATCAGTCATCGCTGTCAGAACAGCAAATGTGTTTGTGATTGGTAATGCATGAGAGGTGACGGATAGAGAGAGAAAGAGAGAGAGAGAGAGAGAGAGAGAGAGAGAGAGAGAGAAAGTGAGAGAGATAGAGAGGACAGATGGACCGCATTTTGCATTCAGAGTGATAGGCTAGAGAAAGAGAGATGAGAGAATCTGTCCCTGTCAATCAAGTACGTGACACGTTCGGATGCTGTCTTCTTGTTTCAACCATCTCACTCCTGTTAATATTAATCCATAAACACCTGATACGGTAGTCTCCGTAGAACGTAGTACGGTAGGTACGTCGGATACGGTATTCGGAACGCTAGATGATTACGGTAGCATCGCCCATGACGATTTGAAATTTGCAGGGTGTTTGTACGGAGCGAAGAAAGATTGGAGGGGAAAACATCAAAAAGTGCGAGAAATGATACCCGGAAACACCTCCCCCCCCCTCCCTCCTCCTTCTCCTGAGGAATCGTTGCCGTTTCCGGAGTGCGGTATTTTGAAGGGGGGATTGCTGATTCATAGGTGTTGTAATATTCATTTTTTTGATCGGTCAGAGACAAGTTTAGTGGGTTCAATGTCTGATTAGTTGCGGATATTGGCCTCCAGAAAGGGGCCAGCTTGAGAGAGAGTCTTCTCGATTTTGCACGCTCTCTCACCGGGCTCTTTCTGGAGGTTTAACCGTACTGGAATGATGTATATTTGTTTCCGTCTCTCTCTCTCTCTCTCTCTCTCTCTCTCTCTCCCGTACTGCTGTTATCAATATGGGCACGCGACCATGTCACTGCGGTTAACACTCTTGAGTGATTATAGGGGAGTGATTAGGGGTGATTACCCGCTATCAGTCACCTTCCACAGAGACACACGACGCGAAATCTCTCTCTCTCTCTCTCTCTCTCTTTCTCTCTCTTCCTGACCCCTTTCTGGAAGTTAGAGTGGTGTTTATAGGAGTGATTAGGAGGATCAGGAAAAGTGATTACCCGCTATCAGTCGTCGCAGTATCGCACAGTGAGAGTGTCACTCATTCCGCGCCAAATACGATGAAATGAGGTGATATGGCGGATTTTTATAGCGCTTGATAGCTAGAAGGCATTGATAGCGGACCATAGGTCGTGATGAAACGTGTGCGCCAACTTTCACAGTTATTTTTTACAACCGACAAGATTTCGAACCTACAGGGCGAGAGAGGGAGTGTGCAAAAGTGAGAGAGTCCCTCTTTTTTGCACACTCTTTTAACCCCTTTTTGTGGATCATGTGAAGCGTGTTGTTGATGGCTATCTCTGTCCATTGAGAGTAGGCTATCTTCGCTCTTCTCTAACCTTATCCATTGAAGATAACCTTTCAAGACATGTTTACAACAACTTTGTCATGTCGGCACGCACTCTTGTTGTGCAATAGGCTAGATTGCGCCACATGATTCCACAAATGGCAATAATGGGGTGAGAGAGAGGCTCTCTCTCTCTCTCATCCCCACCCCGACCCCTTTATGGTGGCTTTACCGATCCATGTAATAGGCAAGGCTGCGCATATACCCCCTTTTTAACTCATAAAACACGTTGTCCAAAGTTCTTCTAGACACACTGGAATGTTTCGTTGACCGATCTTTTGTTTCTTCTCCTCCTTTTTCTCCCTTCTCTCTCCTTTCCAAAACTTTCACACACTCTCTTTAAGCATCTTTTAAAAAACGCGGCCTAAATTTCAGGCAAAAAATGTGTCTAGACACTATGGGTAGTTCCGTTAACCGGACGAATGTTTCTTCTTCTCCTTTTGCTCCCCTTCTCTCTCTCTCTCTCCCGTCTCATCCCCTGTTCTTTCCCACACTTTCTCACACTCTCCCTAATGTGTCACCCCGTCCTTTGTTCTTCTGTTCTTGTGCACTGCACTGTGCATGAGTCAGATAGCAGCTGCCCCCGGATTGTGCCAGAGGGGATTACGGTAGGAGAGGAGTGATTAGGGGTTACTGTAGAGTTAGTGATTAGGGATTAATGTAGTCGCGGCTTGATTAGGGATTACGGTAAGATCGTTGTTTGTGAATAAATCAGTTGTCGATTGTAGGTGCCGCACCATGAGCGATAAGGGGAAGCGATTGGGAAGAGATTATCCGCGCCCTGGCAGGATCATCCCCCATCACCTTTTTGATATATACCATAGTAGGCGCGACTAATCCGACAGGGGCATTCCGTCCTCCCCCTTGATCCCTCCTTTCCTTTGTGTATTGACTCAATAGCCACGGTATACCCTATCTATCCGCCCTGATCTCCCGGCCTAATCGCAATGTCTACACAGATCGGATGTCTTTCCTTCAAAGAGAGAGAGAGAGAGAGATCTCATCTTTCGGCGCTGATCTCCACCTCTCACCTTCTCATATTGCTCTATTAGCTGCCTATTCACACTGACTCCCTCTCCTTTGTGTGAATTGATGAAATGTTTGTCTGTCTGTTTGTTTATTTGACTGTTTGTCGGCGTGTGTGCCTGACCCCCACTAAATAATAGTTCTTCCCCTCCCTCTTCATCTTCCCTTTCAATCACCGCTTGCCCAGTCGATAATCCGACCCCTCCTCCTTGATCCTCTTTATAATCTCTCTCTCTCTCTCTCTCTCTCTCTCTCTCTCTCTCTCTCCCCACCAATCCTCTGATGATTCTCATTGATTCGCAACCGCCTTTGAATGTGAATGCTAACTGAGAGGAGAGGAGAGAGAGAGAGAGAGATTATGCGAGACTAATCGCATTACCCCCAGAGAGTGAGTGTGATCCGATCAATCCCCGTGGTGACTGACGCGCGTTCCCTGTGGGAGTACCACACCTGGTTCCGGAGCCTTCTGGCTTGTACCGGGTTCTGTACCCACTGGAAGTAATGGCTCCGCCATACCCCCTGGCAAGATCGATATTTATGGATCTGGGAATAGTAGTAGCAGCAGTAGATTGATACTTTTGATTGGTGTGTACCGTATCTGCTGGAAGCCTTTTCCTCCTCTCTGTCGCTCTCTCCCTTCATACTTCCTTCCTCATCTTCCCTCAACTTCCCTCCCCCGTTTCCTTCCGTCTCTTCCTCTTCTTTCTTTTCTTCTTCTCCTCTTCTCTTCCCCTCTTCTTTCTTCTCCCCTTCCTCTACAGGGAGAGCGGATGCAAATCATCATCATCATGATTGAAGCCCCCTCTCCCGATTGCATTTCCTCCCTCCCTCCCTCCTATGCCCATCTCCACCCTCCTTAGTAGCTGCCATCCTTCGATTGACAGCACAAAAGTGTTGAGAATTCTAATTAGATAAAGGTGGACCTCGTGGTATGAAACAGTCACTTGCTATGTTCGCACTCGCTAACCGTCTGTGCCAATTTAGATTGAGGAGTCAGGACACAGTGTTATCTCCTGTGCAATATTGACGGGCATGCAGACAGCTTGAGAAGCTGATTAACAGCTAGTGACCGTTTTCTGATCAGGGGAGATAGTGGATGCAAATGGGAGACAGCCGATCGATTACTGCCCTGACTCCGGCCCTGATAGACCGCTCGGGAGGCGGGAAAATGCCAGAATTGAATCAGTGATGAGACCATCGCCAATTTGTATCTTATTTTTTACACTCTCATTGACTGCAACAATTAGCACAGAGAATCGCCAGAAAGCCGAGAGACCGCTCGGGAGGCGGTTAATTGGACGAAATGAGCGAGTGTGCAAATGTGAAAGATGTGAAAGATTATGGGATTAGTGTCGGATCAGTGCATATTTAGAGCCATTCCGCACCCCGGATCCCCTTTGTTTAGCGGCGCTTTTTATGCAGATTTAGGCACACCATGATGATTTTGCATTGAGTCAAGGGACGATGATTAGAGTATTAGCACACCACTCATTCCCGAACTAGTCGACCCCTGCGGAGCGGTCGCCACCCTGATCTACCCCGGATATCAATAGATATTATCGATTATCGATTGACCATGCTGACGCCGCCCGCCGAGCCGCAGTCTCCCGAGAAGAATGCGAGGATTACGGTATGTGGGGGTACGGTAGGATTTGGGGGTACGGTGGGGTGTACTGTATATCGATGTTTGCGTGTGTAATCTTGTGTCCTTGGTATCTCCCCTGTTCACACATTCCGACA
The DNA here is from genome assembly GCA_036245785.1 of Pristionchus fissidentatus. Taxonomy (NCBI): domain Eukaryota; kingdom Metazoa; phylum Nematoda; class Chromadorea; order Rhabditida; family Neodiplogasteridae; genus Pristionchus; species Pristionchus fissidentatus. Next base: position 32,247,640 of record BTSY01000005.1, on the reverse strand, counting down.
CGGATTATTGATGTGTTTTGATTGGAGGCGGGGGTAATTATAGTAGGGGTCTCTCTCTCTCTCTCCCTCCCTCTCTCTCTCTCTCTCTCTCTCTCTCTCTCTCTCTTTCTGTCGCCTTACCGTGATAAGATATCAATCGCGCGGCGGTCAGGCAGTCAGTAAGCCAGTGCCAAACTGGCAGAGTGGTCTTTGATCTTTTCCGACTGATTTTTGTAAGGGGCGATTAGGGCGTGATCAGAGCCTCTTTTTATGCTGATTGTCACTAATTGAATTAGTGTTAATTGATTTAATTGAATTACCCGCGCGGTGGGGAGGGGAACACTTGAATTTGTACAGAGATGAAAAGGCGCCCCGCCATTAGGTTATAATATTTATCCGAGTCACTTGATAATAATTTTTTTCATTCTCGCAGTAAAATAAGTCTACGTTGCGAGACGAATTTCTAGACTTTCAAAGCCGTAGACTCCTTTCTCTCGGAGTTATACTGTTAACTTTCCGTTGTTTTTTTGCGCTTTTTGTCACCTAAGAAGGTGTTACTCTGTGCGCTTTTCTCCACAATAGACACACCGCTGGGTGTGAAGTGTCATCCTCTTATTGTTCTCTCTCTCTCTCACTTCACTATTCACAGTGTTCTGAGGCGTGGAGAAGCGTAAGCAAAGCCAGCCATGTCTGCCCTATCACAAAAATTCGCAAGCCATGTACTCTCGCCACGAAATTCCCTGTGGAAATTACGGTAGCTTGCACTCGTTTTGATGCATTTTTCTTTTTCATTTTTTTTCTTTTTTTGGCGATTCATTGTGTTTTCACGTCCGATTGTAATATTTTTTGGTGCAGGGTAGTCGTAAATTATGGCGGAAGGGCGGCATGAATTAATGCGAGCGGTGAATGAGAATTAATGAGAGTGGAAATATGGCGAGTAAAAGGTATGTTCGCGATGTTTTATCATTATACGGTTTTTTTATGTTATTTCGTCACTTTATTTTGCGATATAGTTCATAGAGGAAAGCTCGGCAAGTTGATATTATTAGCCTCAAAAATAAGGTTTCATAATTTCTTTCCAGCACCCCTAAAAGGTCGGAGATGACATCGCCAAGGCTACCGGAGACTGGAAGGGACTGAAGGTCACCTGCAAGCTCATCATCCAGAACCGTAACGCCACGATCGACGTCGTTCCCTCCGCCGCTTCTCTCATCATCAAGGAGTTCCCTCGTGACCGCAAGAAGGTCAAGAATGGTACGGATTGTTATTGGAGTGTGGAGTAGCGTTAGGGTCGGGAATGCCCCCAATTGGAAAGATTGTTATATGAATCATAATGTGTTTCGGTGGTGTGCATTTGTGACTCTAGCTCTCCATATCCGACTGTTTGCTAACATCCTTTCCAGACTTGCACGATATATATTTTCAGTGAAGCACAACGGAAACATCTCCTTCGATGCGCTGCTCAAAATCGCCCGCATCATGAGACCTCGTTCCATGGCCCGCAAGCTCGAGGGAACCGTTCTCGAGATCCTCGGTACGTGGTCGTTGCATGCTTTTATATTTGAAACATAGTTCATTCGAAAGTTTGCGGGAGTTTGTGGATATTTCAAAACTTTTCTAACCACATTTTCCAGGAACCGCCCAGTCTGTTGGCTGCACCATTGATGGCATGCACCCTCACGATCTCGTCGACAAGATTAATTCCGGTGGGCTCGAGATCCCCGCCGAGTAAGAAGAAACTCGTTTTTTTACTCTGGACCGCGAACTCTTATTGTTATTTGTTATGTATTTGTTACTTTCCTTTGTTCTTTTTTTATAAAATTCACCCGATCTCACTAGACTACCGATAAATATTTTTGGTACACTTGCGGTAGATCTACGTCGGTCTGAAATAGCGACTTGACGAGATCTATCTGCGAATATTAAATTCGAACCCCCCCCCCACCATCGTTATTTGTGAAATATTTGTTCTCGGTTGGTTGAGTTGATGTAATAAATTTGTACAAAAAATGGTGGTGTGATTCTGCGTGTACATGGTAAATCACACTCAGTTGTGGAAAATGGCTTGCTCACATTACGCTCAGAACACTGTGTATTGCTGGGGTGTGAAGGGGGCGGGGCCAGAGGGTGCTATCTGTCTGTCTCTCTTTGATGAGAGTGACCTCTGAGATAGAGAGAGAGAGAGCAGATCTAATTGGAATAATGCCTAGTGACTCCTCCTTCTATCATACATTAGATCTGTCCTTTGAAAGAGAGAGAGGCAGCGCGTGGTGGGTTAATGACTACCCTATTGTGTGGATTAAGATGGAGAGAGAGAGAGAGAGATCTCCCCTGTCACCACTCGATCTCTCTCCTCCCATCGACCCTTCTGTCTTTGTATTATGGGGGAGACACCTAATCCTCCCGGATAGACTCACTAGCTCATTTGCATACACACTATTTGTCCCCCTTCTTACAGAGGGCGGTGAGCTGAGAGAGAGAGAGAGAGAGAGAGAGAGAGAGAGAGAGAGAGAGAGCTCTGAAGATGTGTTTGAGTACTTGGTGAATAGAAGGGGATAAGATGTAGGGGGCAGGAAGCGGCGGATCACCGGGTAAAGGGGGAAAGTTGTTGATTTTCGAGTTCCGGGAACTGCATAATTGTTCCGTAGCAAAGCTGCCACTAATCCGTGTTGTGGTTGGTACAAGTGCTAAATAATGCATGCAATCCGGAAGATTCACATCCCCCCATTTTTGCCATGGCTTTGTAAAGCTTAGAAACTTGTATTATCCGATAAGGCTTGTTCGGGGTTCCCAAAAGGGAGTCCCGCACAGTACGGTAATCCACACTCTTGTGAATTGTATATCCTTTCCCAATAATACTTCCCTCTTCTTTTCTTGTTGCAAAAATGTGGACTCCCAAACGGAAATCCCTGTATGTACCGTAAGCCACAATCTTGTGATTTAAGTCTCCCGGAGTACGGTAATGTCCTTTCCCAAAGTTCTTCCGATTCCCATCTCATCCCATCTTCTTTTCACACCCTGTAGATCTAGAGGGGCGATGGAGCGTGAAACACGACGACTGTGTAGAATGTGATTGGATTGGGGGAGGGGATTGAAGATGAATGGGGGCCGAGAGAGAGAGAGAGAAGCACGGTTGGCTGAGCACCGTAGGTACTTTGTGGGTCTCTCTCTCTCTCTCTCTCTCTCGTCGGTTCACTTGGTTGCTCATTCCCAATTCGTTCGACGGTCGCTTTCCCTCTTCGTTCTTTTCTTCCTTTCACTCATTCGTTACTCACCCCCGGCGCGCATTACTTATTCACGCAATTCCGCCGTCTTTTGTGATGAAGAGAAAGAGAGAGAGAGAGAGAGACTCTCTCTCTTCCTCTCTCAATAGAATATGGTGTCCAGGTGTGCCTACACTCGATCGCTTTTCATTTGCACATTCGACCCCGTTTTTATCATGGTGCAATCTGTCATTTGGGCCCCTTTCGGAACTCTTCTTTCTTTCCCCATTTCCTTCCCTCTTCTCTCTCTCTCTCTCTCTCGTGTCAGTATGCCTCTAGAGTCCGCTCAATCACTCTCAAGAAGTGGGGGGAGAGATATCTGGCCCCCGGCTGCTGCTCCTACTCACATAGACAACACATTGTCCCTCGTTCACTCTTGATTACTTGGAGAGAGAGAAAGAGAAAGAGAGAGAGAGAGAGAGAGAGAGAGAGAGAGGCCCGAACCCCCTCCCCCCTCAACCCTTTGTCTCTCCTCCCCCCCTCACTCCCAGAGGCCGTCTGGTAGGATATTCATGCATTCATTGCTCTCCCTCTCTCTCTCTCTCTCTCTCTCTCTCTCTCTCTCTCTCTCTCCCTTTCTCTCTCTCTCTCTCCTTCTCACTCTTCTCTTTCCCAATCGTCTCCCATTAATTACTCATTACCATCTTCCTCCTCCTCTACGCCGACTCACTCCCACATGCATTATCTCGTTTGCGCCCGACCAATTTCGGGACAGAGAGAGACTAGAGAGAGAGAGAGAGAGAGAGAGAGAGAGACTCCTCCGAACCATGCTCATTTTCCTCTCTCTCCCTGTCTGTCACTCTGCCCCTTCATTCCCACCACTCCCCCGTTTACAATGTGCTGCCCGAGTGCCGAAAGATGCCGAAAACTTATAAGCCCACGATTTATGGTTGGGGAGAGAGAGAGAGAAAAAAAGAGAAAATTACTGTCTAACTTTATGGTTGCAGACCGCCTGGTAGTATTGTTCCTGTATTTCCTTACAAAACAACCGTTTATTGTAGTACCATCTTCCCGCCAGTTGTTAACCCGATGGTGTAACCGCGATCTGACTGGCGGCCGAACCCCCGTATCTAATTGCTATTTAGGATTGTAGGCGGCCATGTGATAGATTATTTGGCCGTATTGTCGATTCTGAAGGCAGTGAGGTATTGTAGTAGGGTTTCCCTGCGGGTTATAAAGGAAGTGGCGCAACCGCGATCTGACTGGTGTGGTATTTACCAGTACTCGAGACAGGGATATAATTACTACCGAGTCCTCCCTCTCTCTGGCTGTTATGTATAGGGGGTTGAAGGCGGGCAGGTGGTAGTATTTTTGGCAGTATTTGTAAATGCATTTTCCCGTGGTAAATGTCGAATATTGTAGCTAGGGCTGCCTGTGTGGTTTTACGGAGATGGTGCAGCCGGGATGCGACTGGTATACTAGTAATATAGTTGCAACTATTGTTCTATTGATTGATTGTACTTTGTATGCAGAAAACTCTACCCTGTTTTGAGGACAACGTGCAGCCTTGTGCGAGGAAGGGTTTGCACGCAAAAGAAATTTAGTTGTTGCCGTAGCCGCATTGTACCCCGAGCGCTCGTGTCAAGTATAACAGGACCTTGGAACCGCGATCTCCCAGGCGGGATTAGATAATGTCTGCAGGACATAGCCGTTTAGTTTGGAGCCCTAACCACGTGTGAATTATTAATTGTAGAGCACTCGGATCTATTTTAAAAGAGACTTGCAACATGAATGTCGCTGGTTAGAATAGATATAGGAATCTCTCGTTTGAATGTGTCTTCTCTTCAAATAATGTGAATCGTCCCTCCCCCATCTGTCTCCATTATATTCCCATCGTTTTGGTACTTGAATTAACCCATTCATTTTTACTACATCTCTCTCTCTCTCTCTCTCTCTCTCTCTCTCTCTTCCCCCCATTAGTCGCCGCGTTTATTTGATTTCTTTTCTCTGCCCGCTTTTTGCATCTCAATTCACTTCTTTCTTCTTCCCCAAACGACATCATTCTCTTCAATCGGCGCTATTTCTTTCTCTCTTTTTTCGTCTCTCCCTCTCTCTTACTTTATCCGAGGAGGAGCAAAGCCATTGGATGTGGATTGCACACATCCCCCTCTGTTCTCCCCCCCCCTCTCTCTCTCTCTCTCTCTCTCTCTCTCTCTCTCTCTCTCTCTTTCTTCTCAATTTCAACTCTTTCCCCGCCTTCCTTCTTTCAAGTAAATGTCTGTCGCTCTCTCTCTCTCTCTCGGGTATAAAAGAATTCCGAGAGAGATACAATAGAGAGAATTGCGAGCACGCACACCTTTGGAGAATGATCCTATTACGAGAGAATGGGAAAAGAAGGAGGAAGGAGGCAATTTCATTTGAACACGCCGCCTGGAGAGAGAGAGAGAGAGAGAGAGAGAGAGAGAGAGAGCCAGTGGGTATGAACGGCTTTTTGCCTCTGGTCCTCTCGTTTTGCGTGCTCTCTCGTCGTCTCTAGCTTGTGTGGCATTGTTTAGGGGGAGGGAGCGGGTGTTGAGAGGTCTCTCTCTCTCCGAAGCTGTCGTGTCAAGTGGTAATCTACCCCCTGCCATCTATCCATCCTATCTCATCTCTCTCTCTCTCTCAATTCTCTCTGACCCTCTGAACAAACGCGGGACCATCTGGAGCGAGTGATCGTATAATGTGAGATGGATGGGATGATGGGATCGGATTGTGTGCAAGATGGGGTGCCAGATTGGCAATTTGGTACCGATGGTAGCCGCCCTGGTACCAGCGTGGTACTCTGGCACCAAAGCCTGGAGTCTGCCGGCCCGATCATCGCATTTTCCAGTGGTACCGACCGAACGGGTACTTGTCCGGTACTGTGGTACTCTCTGGCACCTCTTCCCTCTCTCTCCCGTCCTCCCATCATTCATCAATCTCCGCTCATTCCCCAGACACTCTCTCTCTCTCTCTCTCTCTCTCTCTCTCTCCGCTCCTTTCAACTGCCTCTTGACTCTTTTATGAGTATCATCCATTATGATTCTTCTCCTCCTTCTTCTTCCTTTTCTTCCCCTCTCAGTAGTCGCTTCTTTACCCCCAGTCATTCCATTCTTTCCCTTTGAGACGCGCGGTCAGTTAGGTTTACGGTACCTGTTGAGTACTGTATCGATCGATTCCCCCTAGTTTTGATACTGTAGCCACTAGGTTACGATAATTTACTGCGCATTAATTGCTTACTAAGTATCGATTGCTTCCCACACTCCTGTTTGATACTGTAGACACCTGGCCAGCGCTGGGTGTTACGGCACTATACTATGCATTGATTGATTACTGTATGTTTACCCAAGGTTTCTGAACTCTTTTAAGTTGCACTGGGGTATGTTTGCGCATACTGTAGGCGGGGTGGGAAGCGAGAACAAGTCATTGAGTCGAGTAGAAGGGGGGAGTAGACAGATGTCAAGTGGGGAAGAGAGAGAGAGAGAGAGAGAGAGAGAGAGAGAGAGAGATCACTTGATCCCCCGCCACCACACAGAGAGTCATTAGACAGACCCCTGCCCGGAAATGAGATACTCGAGAGCTTAGGATGATGAGGATAGGCAAGGGAGCTATTGTTCCTGGCGCGGGTCTCTCTCTCTCTCTCCTTCCCCCGGAAAGCGGCCCCTATTTTAATTAGCATACTAATTAGTAATATTGCGCGTGGCGTTTCGGCGCCTGATAGCGTTGGAGGCATGCCCTCTGGCCATGGTTTTGCATCCCGTTGCGCGATATCGTACCCTGATTCCCCTGGTACCAGGTTCGATGCCCGGGACCCAGATTTGGTCTCCGGGGTACACAGTGGGGGCCCTCTCCTCCTTCCCATTCATTCATTGGAAGAGGGTGTCATTCACACCTCCTCCTTGTGTTCCCTTTCTTTCTGCAAGAGAGAGGAGGCAAACAGAAGCTGGCACTCTCTCTCTTTCTCTATCTCTCTCGATTTAGTACGCTCTCTAGGCGGTTAGAGAGAGATCAGATTTTGATGAATAGACGTGAGATAATGCCGCTGGGTTTACCCAGTGGGCCAGCCAGGGGGAACTCGCTGGCGCGTTTTTGGTGCGATAAGTTATGGTATTGTTGTCTGGCGTTAATTACCTACGCATTCTTCATTTCTCAGAGACTTTCTTTAGAAAGCGGTCGAGTTTAACAAGCGCTCATGCAATTATTTGAATCGCAACTTTTCAAAGTCGAATCTGACCATTGCTCCCATTCCATTCATTAAAAGTAATGCTTATTGTGCGCACAAATAAAAAGTAATATCGCAGTCGGCGCGGCGATCAAAAAGTTGTATCAAAAGCGCCACTTTTTCTCCTCTTTCCCGCCGCCTTTTCTATTTTTTGTAGCTCTGAATCACTCGGACGCCGTTTTTTTGCTGTCGCTCTCGGCCTTTTCCATTTCTCCGTCTCTCTCTCTCTCTCTCTCTCTCTTTCCCCATTGAGAGGAAAGCGAATATCGCATCGTTCAGATTGATTACTCTCTAAAGAGTGGGAAAGAAGCGGCTTGGCTCTTTTTTGCGGGCTGTAGGAAGGGGGGAGCAGCATCAGGGGGATGATTTGTATCTCTCTCTCTCTCTCTCTCTCTCTCTCTCTCTCTTTCCTCCCATCCGGCCTTCCCCCCACCACTCATCTGTTGCTCATCTCCATTTCACCTCCCCCACCTCCCCACTCCTCCCACTTGATTCCACGCCTCCAGAAAGGGGTTAGAGTGGGTGAAATGGAGAGAGTTATCTCACGTTGACACATTCTCTCGCTCGTAACCCCTTTCTGGAGGGCTGGCTTCTGACCGGAACGTTATTCACGCAAGTTCCCACGCCCCGCCACTGGGATGGATGACACTCTTTCTCTCTCTCTCTCTCTCTCTCTCTCTCTCTCTCTCTCTCTCTCTCTCTCTTGTCACCTTTTTGTGAGTGTTCCTCCACCCTTTGCACAGATCCAGTGGCCACTCCTCCTGTGTACTTTTGTCCATGTGTCACGACTCTGACTCTCTGGCCTCTCTCGCTCCAGCACACTCTCTTGCCACCCCCTCACTTCCCTGTCCGTCTCTCTCTCTCTCTCTCACCCCGTGTCCTTTCCCCTCCCTCCCTCCTTTCTTTCTCTCTTTTGCGCGCCCGGCGCCCCACCGTTCTCTGTCTTACTCACGATTTCTCACGCTTCCCTCGCGTACGCGCATAAACTTTGTACGGTATTTTGCGGGTTACGGTATTGATTGATCAATTATCGATTGATTACTTATTGCAGCTACCGTATCGCTTGCTCGTACAGTCGTCGGCGGCCACGAGAAGCAGCAGCAGTGACCAGCGGGCGATCATAAATCGATTGGTGAGTGTCTGACGTACTGTGGTTACGGTAGGATTACTGTATTAAATTTGTAAAATGATACAATCATGATTGATGGGTACGGTAGGATTACTGTAGTTGATTTATTTGTCCACACGATATATGCCGGTGTGTATTAGAAGGCGTGGTGGCGCGAGCGCAATATCGTTTATTGTTTACATTAGGAGAGAGAGGGAGAGAGAGAGAGAGAACTGCTACTGTGTGTCTGTTTGTTTATCGATTACTACCGTCTCAGCAGCCTATCAATCGGGTGGCCTTGGCTTATCTTATCGCTTTGTGCCGGCTGTGTTTGTTATCACTACACTTCTTTATCGCGTGCCGAATGATTAAGAGAGGGGGATAAGGAAGGGTGAGAGAGAGAGAGAGTGAGAGATCCTGTTATCAGTAAGGTTACTTTTAATCTATCCTTATAACTTAGTGCTCACCCTTATAACTTAGAATCTGCGTTGAGCTTATCCTTGACACTTAGATCCTATTGGTGTTACTGCTAGGGGAATCACTTAGTGTCTATCCTTATCACTTTGTCCTTATCAATTAGAGCATTTCCTGATCGCTAAGCAGGACGCGTGCATTTGTTATCGTATCAGTGTGTCTTTGGTCGGAGAGAGAGAAACGGACGTTAATGGGTGTGATTGATGGAAGGGTGTAAGAAGAGAGAGAGAGAGAGAGAGAGAGAGAGAGAGAGATCGGGGGTAGAAAAAGAGAGAGACTCTGTACTCCGATATCGCCCCGTCCCAGATTGATCACCTTGTGTTGTGGAAGAGGGGTGACAAGTGGAAATGAGATGGAGAGGATAAGAGGGGGCAGGAGAGAGAGAGAGAGAGAGAGGGGTGTAAGAAGTGAGTGATAGATGGGCCGAGAACCCCCCTCAGTAATCTTCCCCATCTCTTCTTTCACGTATCTTGCCACTTGTCGGGGCGCTGTGGAAAACGAGTCGTTTAACTTGAAATGAGTTTAAACGATGGAGGAGAAAAGTCAGTCGGTAATAGGCTACTTACCGCCACTCTCTCGCTGTTGATTACTGTACGCCCTGACCACTCATTGATTGCTTGCAAATGGGATTGTTCCCTTCCCCCGCCCGTTGAGTGACGTACAGGCTGATTGACACTTTGATCGCCCCGCGACTCGGTGTTTTGAGGTTTCAAGGAAACGGTAAAAATAAGCAAGCGCGGGTTAATTTAGTTTCACTGCATCCGCTTTCATAAATAACTAAATAATAGTGCCGATAATTTGTTGAGTGTTTCGTTGATGGCGTGCGTCGCCAATGTAATAGATTATAATTAGTTGCAAGGAAAATGTACTTGATGTTTCCCAGTGTTGATCCCTCATGAACTATAAACACGTATCTATTTATAATCGTGTAATATTCGATATTTTATCCGTTTGGTCGTCGATCTTTTCAATCTTAAGCTTTAAAAAAACTGTACAAATGGTATTTGATTTTTGCAAAACGTGATCTGTCTCTGCTCAATTGCTGACTAGCAACTGTAGTCTTTCAAAAACTTTCCATGAATACTTGATCTTTGATCTCTCTCCCCCTCTCTCTCTCTCTCTAATCTCTCTCTGCAGATAATGGCGGGCAAGTCGACCTCCTCTGGCTCCGTCCGCGACGCCTTCGACACCATCCATCGCGAGCACGCGTCGCTCCAGACGCGCCTCCAGGCACAGCAGAGCGAGATCGACAAGGCCAGACAGGTACGGTACCACTGTCGACATTTATCGACAACTGATTATTTTATGGTGGTACTCTGGGTTTGACTCTGGGTTTATTGATGATGTTGTAGTAAATATTTAGAATCAACAGAATTTTGAATGCGCACTTTTTTCGATTAGACACTGTTCTTTTAAAATGCCTAGTTGAGGCTATTTTAAATGCACAAATTATCGATTTGATTCGCTGCGCGCGTGAAGTTGATATACGGTAGATTCCGCATCGTTTGCGCACGATTGCAAGGTTGGCGGCGATTAATAGACAGGCGACTATGGGATAATTGGCACACGTGTACGCATCGCGCGCGCAGGATAAAGGGCTAATTAAGACAGATGCGCGCGCATCGCGCGGCGCGGTTGATTTAATTGCGCGTGCATCATGCTCATTGCCTTTTTTGTCGTGTCTCTTTATCTCCTTTTCTTCCCTTCTTTCTCTTTCTCCCTTTCTAATTGTATGTGTTCACGCGCCCGCCCGACTTTTTGCGCCGACTTTTCAACCTTTTCGATCCTATCTTATCCCCGATCTCTCTCTCTCTCTCTTTCTCTCTCTCTATCTCATCCATTAAATTGTTGTCGACGATCCGCCCTGATGACACGCGTGATTGATTACCGTATCCCGTAGCCATTTATCGATTGCGTCCCTCCTCTAGAACAGTTTGCGATACTAGGTTACGGTAGCGGTCGGAGGCTATTGTACGCGGAAGAGGACCTCCCGGGGATACTACTTGCAATCGCCTCTTTTAGTATGTTGAATTGGTCCATAAAACGGGCGCGGGTCTCTCTCTCTCTCTCTCTTTCAGTAGTAGCCTCTCATTTACGACTGGAGAAAGGGAACATAAACGATATGGCCTGCTCCTCTTTTTATTAATCTTTTTGTAAATGACCGATCGTTTTTAGCGCCGCGCGCGCGGTTTTACGACTACTTGTCTTATTTTATTAGTGCATCTGGCTCCCTCTCTTTATCTCACCTACTTTTAATCTCTCTCTCTCTCTCTCTCCACCCATATGTCACCTCCTCTGATCCTCTAATCGTTCAAATTAATGCTTCTGCAGAGAGCGCCATTTAGTCGGCGGCAGTAGTTGCACCCTCATTACCCATTCAAAATGAGTTCCTCCAGAAAGAGGTCAGGGGAGAGAGAGTGTGCGAAAGTGAGAGAGCGCGTCACTCTCCCCCTTTTTAAATGCCCTCCCTCCCCCCATTCAGAAGAGTAATGGGATGGGGCGGAATGAGATGAGACGACGGACACTCATTCAGCCCCCCATTCTGAATGGCCTATTCAGAAGTGGGAGAGAGAGAGAGAGAGATCTTTGGTGGTGGAATGGGCGCCACCTCCTGAGAGAGGCTATGAATAGGCGCGGGGTAACTGAGCGTGTTACGCAATGTCCCTTTCAAGAGGAGTGTTGCGAAGTTACCAAGGAAATGTTGAATAGGAGAGAGTTTGTGACAAACATCTTTCCTTTCTTTCTTCTCTCTCTCTCTCTCTCTCCCCTCTTTGATCCCACAGTATCTCAAGCGCGCGTTGATCCTAATCTGTTCAGAGGATTGGAGACAAGTTAACGACCCCCCTCTCTTGTCTTGTCTGATCTCTCTCTCTCTCTCTCTCTCCATCTCCCTTGTCTGATCTTGCTTGCCTCATCTCATCTCTCCCGTTGTGACTGACTCTGCTTATCCAAGGTCGGCATCTGTATTTTATGCGTGAGGAAAGGAGGAATTTGGCAGTGAGAAAGAGAGCCGGTAATTAGAGGATACGAGAGGGAGAGAGAGATGGTTTGTTAATTAGGCAGTTAATTAGACTGCGCTGGGAGAGTGGGGGTGCTAATTGCAGGGAAGGGCGTGGGAGAGAGACAATTGTTGGCCATGGGAAGTCGCGGGATCTTCTTGCATTACTCTGTATTTCCGCAGGCTTTTATTACATTATTATGTTTTAGAATTAATTAAGCTGTTAGTGAGTTTAGCTTGCCCGTTTAGATTTGTTTTTTTTGCAAGTGCGACTGTTGAAAAAAGACGGGCGAGAAAGACAGGGTGATAAGGAGGGAGCTTTACGACTCTGTATCAATCAATCAATCAATGAATTTATCATATCAGGCGGTAGTCGCTCAGATGAGGATGGGTCGGTAGTCTTCATAAGTTGCATTCCGCCAGTTCGCGCCGATTGCTCTCCTTAGGTCATCTCTCCATCTTGCTCTTGGCTGACCTGGGGGACGAGTTCTACTGTAGGGGGTCCACACAGTAGTCGCTCTGCACCATTTCTCTGTGTCCATACTCCTCACTTTCAATGCCCATTGAGCTTTCCGTTTGAGGCTTTCCTGTACCCAGTCTTTCACTTTGGTGATTTCCCGAAGTCTTTCATTTCTCCAGCGATCTCTCAATGTCACTCCAATCATCTTCCTTTCTTGACTCTGTAGAACTACTAGAAACTACTAGAAACTGCGACACCTTGTAGCGGCAGCGAAACTCGAAAACGCGTGGGAAAATCGAATGGCTGTAGATAAAGACTTCCGCATCCACTGACGTGATGAAAATGAGAGGAAAGGGGTACTGTAGCAGTTATCGATTGCTCCTTTCGTTGCAGGAGCACTCCATGCTCGCCAACCAGATGATGCAGAACACGGTCATGATCCAGAACGCGCAAATGGAGATGGCCAAGCAGAGGTACGGTAGGGTTATCGAGAATTGAGAGGTTGCGGTAGACTTTTGATTATGGTAGATTACTGTAATGGATGAATTGCGAATTAAATGTGATAGAATATTGGATAGAGAAGATGAGATTACTGTAGACTACCGTATCCTGGAATGATGAAAGTCAGTAATCGATAAATTTGCAGACACATGGCCGATACGTCGATGCAGCTGTTGCAGAAGCTGTTGCCGCATCTCCCCGCTGACCAGAAGGTACGGTATTATTGATTGATTACGGTAGCCTGTTGTCGATTAGGGTTACTGTATCTTGAACTATTGTAATGAATCGCATATTGCAGTCGCGCGTTACCTCTGAGATGGAGCGGATGGAGCGCGAGCGGCACATGCCGCTTGGCATGGCCGGCGGCTTCCCCGGCATGGGGTCGCAGCAGCAGCAACAGCAGGCTGCTGCAGCTGCTGCAGCCGCAGCAATGCACCCACTCATGGCTGCTGCAGCCATGAACCCAGCCATGGCCGCCATGCTCGGACAGCAGCAAGCTGCTGCAGCTGCAGCAATGATGCAGTGAGTAGTACTCTCTTTTGTTTTCTATTGAGTATAGACTAGGTGAAGAGGCGTTCCACTGACGCTAAATAATTTCGGCACAATGTATCTGCCAATTGCTGAAATAATACATTTGAAATGGCGATAGGATTGTTAGTTGATTGCCTAGTGATGACGCAATCATTCATCCTGTTTCTCATTGCAGACAGCAAGCGCAGCAGCAGCACCAGGCGCACGCTGCACTGGCGGCGCTGCAGCAGCAGGCGCAGCAGGCTGCAGCCATGGGACAGATGGGACAGCAGATGCAGCAGCAGCAGAAGATGGGACAGCAGCACGCTGCAGCACAAGCACAGGCACAGGCACAGGTGAGATCGATAAGTAGCCTTTGCTCGCACAGTAGGTGATTTTACAGTAGTACAGTAGTGATTTTATAGTAGCAATATAGTAGCAAATCTTTCAAAGCAGTAGTATCTTGTAACATAGACATGCTGTTGGAACCTATTCGGCAATGACAACATATCAATAAAGTGTACAGTGGTTATTACCTAGTGATGACAAAATCTATGATGTAATAAAAATTGATTTTATTACAGGCACAAATGCAGCAGATGCTGATGGCGATGGGAGGCATGGCGGGCATGGGAGGAGGAATGCCGCAGGGCATGAATAGTGAGTGGGCGGGGGTACGGTAGTTATGGGGGGGTACAGTAGGCATACGGTAGAGTAGTGGGTGGGATTACTGTAGGCTACTGTAGCTAAACGCTTATAATTCATTTTGCAGTCGGTATGGCGTCGCCTGCAGCGCGCGGAATGCCCGGCATGATGCCTGGCACACCGTCGTCGCCCTTCACCGCACCGGTACGTATATTGATTGATTGATTGATTGAGGGATTACTGTAGGTTACGGTCTGCTTCAGATGGACCATATTGTCTTCTGTACCTAGGTTATTGTGACTTGGGTTACTGTAATGACGAATGATTATTGATTATTATCGATTATTCTTGCAGACGGCGTCGGCTCAGCGTTCACGCAAGCGCTCGTCGCCCTCTACGCCGCGTTCCGCCGACACTCCCGATGCGTCGCAGCCCGCGCCCCCTCCCAACCCCGCCCTCGCCCTTGCTGCAGCTGCTGCAGCAGCCGCGTCGGCGTCCTCGTCGCGCTCCGCCTCTCCCTCGGTGTCTGCAGCAGCAGCCGGCCCGGCTGCAGCTGCTGCAGCACCTGCAGCAGGCGGTCTGGACGCTGCGACCGCAGCCCTGCTGCAGCAGATGGCCTCCTCTTCCGGTCCCTCCTCCTCCTCCTCCACCCACTCCAACTCTTCGGCGGGCTCGGCGCCGCCAGCCGCGGCGCCCTCTCCGCTGTCTGCGATGCCATCTGCAGCAGCTGCAGCCGGCCTCAATGCAGCAGGCCTCAGTCAGATGATGCAGCAGCCAGCCATGGCCTCCCTCATCAACAATTTCCTCGCACAGCAATCAATGGTCGCCCCATCGTCGTAGAGAATAAACGAGTACGAGTAGCATGCAATGATACACACACAAACGGTGATTATCGATTTTATTGATTGATTGATTGTTGGCTGTCTCTCCTATCGCTCTCTCTATGTCTCCCGTGGGTACTGTACCTCATCGATTTGTAGTTCAAACGCTGTCTCTCCCCCCACCTCTTTATCCATCTCATGTCTGGTAGCCTTTTCGCATTCTGTATCACAACGAACCCTTTTGTCTCCCACCCTTTTCATTACAATTTTAGTGTGTGATCTAGTCTCTTTTTTTTTGTAAACCAGTCCCTTTCTTGCAAACATGATATCGAATATTTTGTGCACACACACACCTCATTCATTCATTTCGGATCATTTTCTGTATTGTTCTCGCTCGATGTTTTGTTGATTATCGATTGATTGAGCAGAGTTACAGTACATCCGCCCGCCTTTACAGTATACTGTTGTTGATTATCGATCTATCGGATACCCTCTCCCTCCTTTGCAGTTACAGTACGGTCTGAGATAAACGAGTCATTGATGAGATGGATATCGTTGTGAGAGACATGGGATACAGAACGAGTTACGGTATCGATTTATTTCGGGATACTGTATATTCGGACAGAGAAAGCACAAAAATCGATTTTCAGTCGCACAACGTTTGATGCATTCATGAAATAGCAAAAATTGGAATCGAAAAGAACATGGAATTGACTTCGATTACATGACAAAAACAACAACAAAAACTAACGAGTAATTAATTTTAGCATTTGGATTACATCAACAAAGATCAGCGTTACTTTTTTCTACAGTAGTCTACTCTACAGTATTCATTAGTCACTCAATACGATCACCTCTTCTTTTTCCTCGTTATCTTCATTTTCTCTATAGTAATCTTCATACTGCTTCTCAAGATCATAATCATTCTCCTCCCTTTCTTCTTCTTCCTCCTCTATATCACTGCTATTCTCTTCCTCCTTCTCGCTACCGTACTCATCATCCTCCTCGTTCCTCTTCCTTCTTCTCTTAGTGTCCATCCCATTTCTCTCCTCTTCAGCTTCACTATCATCGACCAAGCTGCAAAGGGTAATCAATCGATTACAGTAATACAAATAGACTACTGTATTCGACCACAGTAATCCCAATACAGTACGGTCTGAGCTAAACGTGCCATTTGCGACTCATTGGCGCCTACAGTAACATCCGAGCTCTACTGCAGCTGCACAATCTAGAGTCGTATTAAAACAGCTACCATACTCCAGTTGCCTCTCGACTACCGTACTCCCTCTACCATACTACTCACAAAGAGAATTTAAGACTCAAGAGAGACCACGGAAACGAGAGATTCGCTCTCCCTCTCTCTCTCTCTCTCTCTCTCTCTCTCTCTCTCGATTAGAGTTCTTGCTTTCAGAGTACTCACACAATGTTGTCATCACGGTCGTCCACATCCGCCGATCTATCGAAGCGTCGCTTCTTCGCATTGAGTTCGTTCTGAAATTGGGAAGATTCGATAATGCAATGTCAATAATATCAGAATATCAATTAAAATAGTCTATCCAACAACCGTTAGCACAGTATCATATGTTATATTTAATACTCTTCTAATTAATCTCATCAATACCTCATTCCGATCCCTCTGCTTCTTCTTCTTCTTCATTCCATTCATTCTTTCATGTATTCGCTCATCCATCGCCTCATCCTCCTAAAAATAATCAAATTTAAGCAAAAAAAGGATGTCTTCATTTCGCTGTAACTATCTCGCCATACGACAGTCCAAATTAAGAATTCTGATTTTTTACCGAAAATAAATTATTATAAAATATTATCACTTTGTAATTAATGTCATCAATACCTGTTCGCTGACATTCTGCTCGTCTCTATTCCTCCTTCTATTCAATCCGGTATTTTCTTGTCTTCTACCCGCTCTCATCTCATCGTCCTAAAACATGCAATTCTGTTTTAAAAATGAATTTCTTCATTTTCACCTCAATTTCCAATATCGACGGCTCTCTTCCTATCTTACGGCTCTCTTCCTATCTTTTACTCAAATTTCTATAATAATGTATACAAATTATAATTAAATCCACCCAATACCTCATAGCGATGACTCTGCTGGTATCTCTTCCTTCTATTCCTCTCATTCCTCCTCTCCTTTCCCATCTCCTCGTCTTCTTCCTGAAGTATATGAAATTCAGGTGAATAATACACATTTCTTCATTTCCCGACTTCATTTTGGAAGTGAACAGAATTATTTCTACGTATTTCACTAATAATCTCTCAATTTTACATCCCTGCTCCCTTCCCCCTGTGAATTCCCCGTTCTTCGATAACGTTTCGTTCTTTGATATTGAGCATTTCTGTTACTGCACCCTTGTGGTGAACGATAAATAAATATACAATCTAATCAATACCTCATTGTGATCTCTCTCCTTCTCTCTCTTCTTCCTTCCATTCACTCCATTCCTCTCTGTTCCTCTGTCCTCTCTCGCATCGTCCTCCTAGCAATACAATTAGAGTAAAAACTCGAATCACTAAATATCACGAAGTGATTTTTTTTTGCAAAATGAAGAATTGTTGTCCAATTATTTATCCGAATATCTATTAAAAGATTTCAATTTTAAAACTACATCTACCCAATACCTCATCACGATTTCTCCCCTTCTCTCTCTTATTCCTTCCATTCACTCCTCTATGTCTTCTCTCCTCCCTCCACTCCTCTTCCTAAAATGTGAAATTCTGTTGAAATACGAATCTTTTCATTAGTTGTGCATCTCTTCATAAGGTCAACCAAGTTTGAGATAACAACAGTTGTAGTAGCATCATTTGCCCGCATCCTAACCCGAACAATTTCACAAACAGCATACACTTCACAAAGAGTTCAGCATGTATTCAAACCATAGACCAGCATGATACTGAAACACAATTCTTATTCTAATTCGAACCCGAACTGCACTTACCTCTTCCTCTTCGCCTTGTTCCTCCTCCTCTCCCTCACTTCCCTCCTCGTCTTGCCTCTCTTCCTCTTCTCCCTTCTAAAGTATGAACTGCGGGTTAATACAAGACAAATCTCTTCATTTCTAGTTCTGATTTCAACTAAGAGAATGATTGAAGATAACAGTTATAATAGATATTTGCCCGAATTGTAATCCCTACCTGTTCCTCCTCTTCTTCCCTCTCTTCTTCCTCCTCTCCACTACTCGAGCCTATCTCCACAACTTCCTCCGACGCGCCTCCATTCGCCTCCCGCCGCGCACGATCGACCAGCTGAATGGGGGGCATAACAGAAGCGCAAACGACAAAAGCGCAACGACTTCTTTCGATTGTTCTAACTCGCTTTAAAATTGTCTTATTGATTTGTATAGTAGCTCATTTGACTCGAAATTGAATTCTCTATTGAACCCACTATCTGAATTTATCCTAAAATGAGCGGAACGACATTT
Source organism: Pristionchus fissidentatus (assembly GCA_036245785.1). Classification (NCBI taxonomy): domain Eukaryota; kingdom Metazoa; phylum Nematoda; class Chromadorea; order Rhabditida; family Neodiplogasteridae; genus Pristionchus; species Pristionchus fissidentatus. Next base: position 32,229,261 of record BTSY01000005.1, on the reverse strand, counting down.
GCGCAACGATTTCAAAATGCGAGGAACAACTAATGATCGTGCAGCTTCGATGTCAAATGGTCTTGACAAATCACCGCTGAAGTTTCAAATCAATTCTTGAAGTTTGAACAGAGTTATTCGCCGTTGCGCTTTTGTCGTTGCGCTTCTGTCATGCCCCCGCTGAATGTGAGAGGAACGATATCGAATCGATACAGATCGATATTACCTTATACCCATCGATAAATGACAAGAGAGTTCGTCTACCGTACACCACCTGTATCAGCCAGGAGAGCCAACCTATCTTGCCGAACAGATGACTACGTGAATTAGTTTCAGAAAATAAGTCAATATGCTACCGTATCCCGCGTAGAATCGGAGATTCGCTCAGACGGCGAAATAAACGTATTTTACTCACAGTACGGACGCGTCGCCTGTTGGCCCTCTCGCGGAGACAAATGAGGCGTTCTCCCACAGTCTGCAATAATCGTGCTACAAAAACACTCACGGAGTACAGTGATCCTTCTCTACAGATTACGGCAGTCCTCTGTTCAGAAATATTCCTACCGCATCTATGTGCACCAAGATCATCGTTTCCTCCCAGGTTAGCTACGTCGCATTTAGCGTACCTTTTCACCGATGCTCCTGCCTGCGGACGACCTCTTTGAGAGAGACAGCGCGACGCGGCGTGAGTTACAAATGGGCTGAATAATAATGATTTTTTTCTTACATATTGTTCATCAAGTTTCAAATTCATGGGAGTTGTGAGCAACATAATCAAAACGGCGTGTGTATATGCCAATATCTCCAAGCCCGACAACATTTTCCCGCTTTCATTGACAGAGAGAAAAACGTTCCAGAGGGCATGCACGACACCGAACTGTCATCCCTTCCATTGCCCAATCCTCCACATCTCACTCCATGGTTCGAACTGTGGGCAAAACTCTATCACGAAAGACAGCATTCGCCCGATTTTAGACAGAAAAGGAGCAAAGCGCAACCATTTTTTTGTTTGAAATTTTCGAACCGAAATACATGGTGCTAGGCAACATTTCAGCAACTTGTGAAAACCCTATCAAATCAATATTTTCGGGGGTTTAAGCTCATATAACACCCACCTCATCGCATCTGCAGTCAGTCAGCGTGTCGGCATACTTGCCACCGTAGTCGAACTTGAGATAATCGCCTGAGCGATCGGGCCCGATTACTGTAGCGTTCGTGCGATAAATCGATAAAGAATGTCTCGCTTGCACAGATGAGATACCGTACTCCGCATTTTGTCAGATTACCGTAATCCTATGGAGATTACCGTACCCGGAGCGATGGTGAATGAAGCGATGAGTATGATGTGCGGCGCACCGAGATGACAGCCGTCCTTGTACACTCTCAAAAGACATAATCAAGGGCAGGCTCTCTCATTTTTCAACGAAGTATTTTTCAACTGGAAATACACGATGTCGCTCCACGCGACAGCGTCGTTTGTGTTTGAAGTTGCTACATTTAGTCTAACATCATTTCCCTTATTTTTGATTAGTACCAAGAAAAACATAATTCGAAAAATATGATATTATTATTATTATTATCATCATCATCATCATTATAACCCTATTCGCACCGGATCGGATATAAATTGGGGAGATGGCTGTGCCCGATGAAGCGAGCAGCGTTGCCGTAGTGGAATGGGTTGATGAAGATAGTGTGAAGCTTCTCCCGTTCCGCTTCTCTCTGTAATGTGTATCGCACGTGCAACTGCGAACTGCCAGGTAAGTGATGGGGGCTTTGAAATAGAGCGACAATTGGCTCCTTGAAATAATGTCAAAGACACTATTCGCTCCCAAGAATTTCTCTTCATTAGGCCCATGGAACTTAGAGAGCGCAATGTGAAACCACCGTCTCGTTATTTCGCAAACACTCTCATCCACAAAAGTGGTATCACATTTTGCACTATAGATTTATCCCTAAACGTTGCTTTTATCGACACTTAGGAACTAAGTAATACTACTCGCCCCCATAGGTCGACAGGCACGTACAAAATGACGAAGCCAACCCACATTTTGGCATTTTCAAGGCCAATTTTCGAGAAGACCCACCCACAATATCGACTGTTTCCTACCCTCCTTGTCGGCCTATAGAAAAAGAATAAAAAGGCTCACCCCAAAGATCTTCTCCGAAATGGCCGTCTCATTGGAGTCATAAACCAAGAAGGAGTAGTCGATCTCCTTCTGTCTCCTCACAGTTCGCTGCCACACTCCGGCAAACTCGCAGATCGGCTCTCCCTGCTCGAACACTCGCAGTGATCGCATCTGAAATGAACGGCGCATTACACTCAGAGCAAAATTACTTCGCCATGCGTGTGAGTTAATGATTAAATTCTTAGTTTCTGCAGAGAGAGCGTGAAAGTGAGGAGAGCTTAAGTAATTTAATGATTAACTCGCATGCATGACAAAGTAATGTTTCTCCATGTAGAGTCTGAAACTCGGGAAACTAATTGGATTAGATTTCACTCACTCTCTCACCAATCGACCGATGTAGAGAGCGTCCAATTATACACACGAATTTCAAACTCTACACCACATATTGCATTTTTTTTATCGATCGATACACATCGAGAACTCGATTACCGTAACCCTATTAATCCCGACTACCATATACCCTATAAATCGATAAACATCGAGATCTCGTATATCATTTCTAGGTTTAGTACCGGAACGTTATGTTATTTTGGACACGTGCAACTTGCGTTTGACGATCATTAAACGATGTCCAAGTTATATTTTTTTAAAAAGCTAATCGAATTCCCAAATTGCAGGTACTTTTCTTCCACTCTTTTGAAAAAAGTGGTAAAACTGGTGCCCGTGCAATCGTACTCCCCCCAGAGTTACAGTATTACAAATAGAACGTACTACGTTCCACTTCAAAAACTGTGGTGTGTTTACTTTCTGATTCTCATGATTTCGCGTGCAATCTGACCCTCGTTTCTGCTATTTATCAGCGGAACGCTCTGATAATTGGGATGAGTGTTTGGGAATTTGTAATAAACGTACCTCATAACCCATGATCGGATCCTTCCTGACGACCTCGAACTCGTTCTTCTTCATCATCACATCCAATCGATTGCTGCAGCGGGGCGGACAACTGCAAAACAGTTCACATCCTTCAAAAAGGGCAAATTATAACACTGATAACTATTTTAAATTATTGTATAGCAAGAGATCCCCGGGTTCATATCTCACGCCATCTTTTGCATGTGCTAATATCTACATTCTACGCATCGTTTCAGGAGTCTTCACAGGTTGGTAGGCCGAATATTGAGATAAATGGTGAACACCGGCTTTTAGAACGGCCTAGAGCCGTCAACTAGTGTGCATACCTGCAGGCACTGCTGCACACAACGAGATGGGAATGATACACTCCTGGAGTCTTGGCGATCACACGAGCATTCATCTAAAAGCATACACTTTTCTCAAATATATTTATAATTATAAATACAATGATTTTTAAAAGAGAGATCTAATTTCCCCTCAATCACATTTCATCTGATTCTATTCAGAACGATATAAATACTATTATGATAACAATAATATTAATAATAATGATAATCGCACCAATTTGACGTCGACACTCATCTGTCGACAACTGCAGTCTTCCTCACACATTCCATTGCACGAGCACTTGATCTGAGAAAGACAGCATCAATCCGCAGTCCGATCAAACCTCCAGAAAGGGGTCGAGAGCGTGCAAAAGGGTGAATAGATCCAATCATTTTAGCATACTGTCCCGCTGCTGACTTGTATCGTGAGGAGTAATATTAGACAGATTACATTTACTCAAATCTTCGGCAGAAGTGAACAATTTTTTAAAAATTATTTTGGAAATGTTGCACGTCGAAAATGTGATTTCACGCATCAAACGATATTTATGTCCCGAAGAGACAAATATTCATGACAGTCAAGCAAAGTTTTCCCAACTACAGTATCGATATACTTGTTATACAAGTTGAAACACAATTATTATTAATAATAAAAACATATTATTGCCTCCAACGGGCGATCGCGCCTGCTCGTGTGGTACACGCTCGACGGGAGATGGACGAATCGTGGGCCTCAAATACGTATTTCTTACATACATGGGCAGCAGGGGGCAGGGGCACTGTGCGAACGTGAGCTGGGATTTTCGCGGATTGTGCAAAAGAAAAGTAGCGAAAAAGTAGAGCTCATTTCATTAAACGCAGTAGGCGATCGGGGCCTAGCTGCAAAAGGCCTAAAAAAAAACAAAGGAACAGACATTCCAAGGTATAGAACACACACCAGTAGTCCATTTCGTGAACGCATGATTTAAATATTGCAACAATTGCTGGAGAACCACTCGCGAGAGAATAAAATAAAGAGATAAATAAGTACCGGGGACTTTGTCTGCGACGTCGTTATAGACGGCCACTGCGGCATCGTACGACGGTCTGCAAGAGCACAAAATATATTTTAATTATTTTAAAAAATTATAATTTGGAATAAAATCTTAATGCCCCCGCCGAGTTCATTGTCTCCCCCACATTTAAAGTTAGTGGTGAACCAAAAACTGACCCCCTGTTTTTATATTTTTATTGGACAGCGAAAAATATTCTAAGAAACTGGTATTTTTTAGAAAAATTTAAAAATCGATATTTAGCCCGTAGTAAATTCGAGAAAGCGCGGGCCTGATGCCTGATCCCGGTATACGGTAACTGAATATCGATTTTTTCACACCATGAACCCCTGTTCATTGTCCAAAATGGGGTTGGAAATATGTCGACAAAACATCAAGTGACATACAGTAACAATACCACAGTACTTTTAGTACTGTAGAAAAGTTACCGTAACCTGGCTACCGTAATCCGGATTTCTGAAATTGATCAAATTATGTCGTTTTTAGTTGCATGAGGTAGATCTCGAGTAGTCATTGCCTGAAAGCCATACCGTATGTCATCTACCGTACACCCGGCTACAGTATACCCACAGTAATCCGCAAATATGAAATTGAGCAAATCGACTCGGAATTTTTTGTATGATCTAGATCTTGAGTAGACAATGCCTGGGGGCTTCCGATATAACCGTCAGGCATTGCTTATCCGAGTTCCAGCTCATTCAACGAATTCCGGCTCAATTTTCGCACTTTTGTTTTTAGGCATACTGTAATGCGATTACTGTAACCCCGGATACTATGAACAAGAAACGGTAAACCTCTCAGATACTGTCTACTCAAGACCTAACTCATATACAGTCGCGCCGGAAAGTATTCGTACACTTTGTTTTTCTTGTGTAACTTTCGCAATAGTTGAGCAATTGACCTGAAAATTTTATTGGAGCTAGCCAATCCATTAACTAATCGGATGCCACTATTGCGGTGTTTGGAGCCAATCGTCTGGATTGCATAGTGATGACGCAACTAAACATCACTTTTTGGAAAAAAATATATCTCGGAGGAAAACAATTCTCCCACATATCACTTTCACAGAAGTTGTAGATCTACCTATGGACTACCCAGAAAAAAAATTTCAAGATGCTGTGATTTTTCTCCTTTGCAGCAACCTTGCTGCAAAATTGAGGCTGCAAACTCATAACTCGGCTCCCAGATAAGCTAGAGACCCGTTCTAGTGTTTAAAATGATCCATTTGGTGAGCCCAGACATCTCTGAAAGTTTGGTGAAGATTGCACATCATTTGCCCTCAGGGCTCAAAAAAGTCACTTTTTGCATACACCAACTTTGAGGGTGCTCAACTCGAAGGCTGAATTTTCTAAAAATATGGTTCCTGTGTACGAACGACCCAAAACCATTCATGAATCGATGCCCAACTTTTTGTAGTATCAGCATTTTTTTCCTGCATGGCGCGATCGCATCCCTGGTGCGCGCTGGTTTCGAAATGTATCGTCTCTCCCTTTGCATAATCTCGCCCCGCCTCGTTTCCGAACACCGGCGCGCGCCAGGGATGCGATCGCGCCATGCAGGAAAAAAATGCTGATGCTACAAAAAGTTGGGCATCGATTCTTGGATGGTTTTGGGTCGTTCTTACACAGGAACCATATTTTTAGAAAATTCAGCCTTCGAGTTGAGCACCCTCAAAGTTGGGGTATGCAAAAAAGTGACTTTTTTGAGCCCTGAGGGCAAATGTTGTGATCTTCACCAAACTTTCAGAGATGTCTGGGCTCACCAAATGGATCATTTTGAACACTAGAACGGGTCTCTAGCTTATCTGGGAGCCGAGTTATGAGTTTGCAGCCTCAATTTTTTTTTTTCAAAGGAGAAAAATCGCAGCATCTTGAAATTTTTTTTCTGGGTAGTCCATGGGTAGATCTACAACTTCTGTGAAAGTGATATGTGGGAGAATTGTTTTCCTACGAGATATAATTTTTCGAAAAAGTGATGTTTAGTTGCGTCATTACTATGCAATCCAGACGATTGGCTCCAAACACCGCAATAGTGGCATCCGATTAGTTAATGAATTGGCTAGCTCCAATAAAATTTTCAGGTCAATTGCTCAACTATTGCGAAAGTTACACAAGAAAAACAAAGTGTACGAATACTTCCCGGCGCGACTGTAAAAAAAAAACGGGTAAATTTGATCAACTTCCATTTTTCGGATTACGGTATCCGGGAGTACGGTAGATGACATACGGTTTGGCTTTCAGGCAATGACTACCCGAGATCTACCTCATGCAACTAAAAACGACATCATTTGATCAATTTCAGAAATCCGGATTACGGTAGCCAGGTTACGGTATCTTTTCTACAGTACTAAAAGTACTGTGGTATTGTTACTGTATGTCACTTGATGTTTTGTCGACATATTTCCAACCCCATTTTGGACCGTTAATCATGGTATGAAAAAATCGATATCAGTTACCGTATACCGGGATCAGGCATCAGGCCCGCGCTTTCTCGAATTTACTACGGGCTAATTATTGATTTTTATTTTTTTCTAAAAAATACCAGTTTCTTAGAATTTTTTTCTCTATCGATTAAAAATATAAAAAGAGGGGGTCAGTTTTTGGTTCACCACTAACTTTAAGTACAGACAAAATCCAAGTTAATAAATATTTAGAATGGAGAAAAATCGTACGACTCGAAAAGAGTCCTTCTCTCAGGCGGCGTGTAGAGTGGAGAGACAGTCTGCAAAAATCGATTTAAAAATTAAATTTTGAAGAAAAATATGAATAAATTAATTTGGAAGTTCAAAAATAAAAAGATAATTGAGACAATTAAGCAAAACATATTTTTATGCCATTTCCATGTCACAAAAAAATTCCCTGATTTAAGTAGAGCAGCCGTTTTGTTAATTTATTTATAAAATAACTCCAAAATCCGAGTACTTCAAACAAAGCAAAATGGGTTCCAGAACTAGGAAAAACTCCACGAGTTTTGTAAATCTCTTTGAAGTCAAATAAATAAACATTCAAAATATTTGCATCATTAATAATAGTAATAATAATAAAAATAATAAATACCATTCTGACGAGTCTTCGCAGATTGGCTCCTCTCAACTGGTCGACGGGCGCCCCACCTGCAATTGAATTTTCTTATTCAATCTTTTTTTAAATCACCATTAAAATAATAATTTTTAAATTGGAGAATATATGTTTCACATGCAAAACGCATTGGATGCCCCACGCTAGTGGTTGTATGAAACGGATTTTTAAAAAAAATCACTTTAACTTTAAAAAAAATACTACTTAACAAAAATATCACTGCAGCTCACTCTTGCTGACTCTCTATGATGTTTCTACTCTTTGCAAAAATAACCATACAATAATAGAAATGACTGAATAAATGGTAAAACTAAAAAAAGGCCTTGCCTGCATCCTTCTGCGCCTTGCTCCACACTTTACGGCATTGGTTGATCAGGGGGACGGAGATGAGCTTGCTGAAGCATTGGAGCAGTGCCTTCTCGTCCATAGTGAATCGCTCCACCAAAAGATTCTCTCCATCTACAAAAGGGTACTGTATATACTGCACGATACCGTACACCTCCAGAAAGGGGTCAGGAGCCCGACTCCTGACCTCTCTCTCTCTTTGGAGATTTGAACCTATCTAGATAACTGCATTACCTATATATGTATGCTGAGTTAGGCAACCAGCGACTATGATACTTTTAGAAGGAGATTTTTTAACAAAAAGTTAAACTCGAAAATTGAGAACCCATTCTAAAATCGAATCGTACCTGCTCCGTATTTCATCAGATTCTGCTTGATGGCGCGGTCGCTCTGATCACTGCAATACGCAAATTACGGTGAGAATACTACCGTCATGCTTAATATTCCGAGTTAAGGATTTAGCAATTCATAATTTATCGATAATTGTAAGGATAAATGCATCCCAAAAGGTCGCCAATAAACAGTCTCCATCAATAGTCATTGGCGAGCTACCGTAGCGCGCGCTGGTGGCACCAGCTGCAGTAACCGGGACATTCGGGCTACCGCAACCATTTTGTCACCTCGTCGTCAATCGTCCTTCGACGACTCCACTTTCATCCGATTCTTCCTCAGAATCTCGTCCAGCGATACCTTCTCCCCTCTTCTCCTGAAATTGATGCGTAATTGATGCATACGCGTGACTACGGCCATAATAGAGAATTGATCTATGACGAACATCTCTAGCGATATCATTGTAACCAGAGATTACCGCCTCAATTCAGTCTTTTTTTTCAGATTTTCCCTTACACGTGTTAGAAACGAGAGACTCACATGCAATCTCCTCCGTTTCTCCTTCTTCTTCCCTTCGCAGCTGACGTCATCAGAGAGGGAGTCGGACTCCGGGACATCGGACTCGGAGGACAACTCCGAATGACGACCAGACTGCAAAATGACGATACCAGCGAATAGTTAAAGACAACGTTGAATTATCGAATCAATAAACATAATTGTGGGAACAGCATAGTTCTCGAAGACTGTATTTTGTCGCATCTTGAAAATAAAAAGAGAGTGAAACTGCAATCTCACCTCGCGACGCTTCTTCATGCTCGACTTGTTTCCCTCCCTGTAATCATAAATTAGCTTATTTATAGAAATCGAGATTGATTTCGCAAAGTCATCAACTTTCCAGAATTATGCGTCGAATTTAATGAATTGCTGAAAGACGCATCGGCCTGTGGCTTGCGAATTGTTTAGAGCAGAAAGCGGGTGGAACGGAGCAAAGTCCCGCTGGGTGGGACCCAACAAATAGGAAAGGTCGGCACCAGACGAAGACGGGATTACTGTAGCTGGCTAACCGTGAGCTCCGTAATTATTAGAAGACATTTCACGCACTCTCTCATCCACCGACCGGTGAATAGAGTGTGCGAAATAAAGAGACCGTGATATCACATCTCGCACTCTAGTAATTATCGATCGTAATCGCCCGAGTGCGCACTCGCCTTCTTTCTCTCTCCCTTCCCGTGCCACTGTCCTCCCACCTTCTGTCGTGACTCGATCGCGAACGGGTACGGTATCTGTCAATCAATATAAATCTATTACAATATTATTTGTAATCTCCTGAATATTCCATCAAAACACCTATCTCCCCGCCTTCCTATCTGCCCTCTGTGCAACCGCAATCCACCTTTATCGTACGTACTGAAAATATCGGATCGTTTACCGCAATGTGATCAAAATGTTCAGAATTTGCATCTTTGCGAGTACGCATTATCATGACTTGTGTTTATGCTAATTCGATTAATCCGCATCGATTTGCCGGAATCTACCCGGTGATGCCCGGTGAAATGTGTAAGAGAAAGCGACAAATTCGATTGCAAAAAAGGGACAGAACCGGCAATTACTGGCATTTCCCGGCTGTATACGGTAATGATGACAATTCGCTAACTTGGTCGGTTATCGCATCGAATTTTCTCCTTTGTTTTAGACATTTCACCGGGCATGTCCGGGTAGTTTCGGGTAAATCGAGGTGGACAAAAAATATGAACCTACTCACGAGTCGCAAATAATTTTCTTCGCAAAGTTACAAAAATTGAACATTTTGATCACGTTCCGGTAAACGTTCCGATATTTTCAGTACGTACGATAGGTACTAGGCCGGGTGAGAACTATGTTGCAATACCGTCTCTGATATAACAGCTGTCTGTCGCCTCGTAAAGTTTTCATCCTGTTTAGTTCCCACCTTCGGTCCGTCTCTTCGTCACTTTCCATCTCGCCCACTGCGACAGGACTCCCGACAATCTTCCGTCGAGCAGCAACTACAGACGATGACGCTTTCGTGTCCTGAAGGGAAAAGAGAGATGAATACTGTATCACATCGATTTTAATTGATACTGTGACTAATCCCATGTCAAAGGATGATCCTACGGTTTAGATGGATACAATATCAATATTCACCTTCAATGGAGCGTGCACGATTAGGTTTCAATGGATACGGTAGCTAATCGATTACATTTGTCAGAGTGTAGCAGAAAGGGTGCAATAGAAAAGTATATCAAATTTTCAGTTGACCAGGCATGACAAATAACTAAACCATTCAAATAATGTCATTGGAAAAAAAGAATTAATGAGGTCGAATTCAACTGCAGGATAACTGCACTGGAACGTCCATCGCACGGCGTTTAGGGAAAAATACCAAAATTAAATTCGTGGTGAGACCACCGCCCCTTTGCATGACATTTCCGCATACTCTAATTGTCTGCTGTTATTCGCATAGACTCTCCACTCACCGGGAAATAAGTCTACGACATCATAAGTCTAAGCTGGCCAGCGGAGACTTCAAAGTCTAATAGAGGCAGGGGAGCGAGTCGATTAGACTCGCTGGCCAGCCCGTAAGTCTAGAATCGTAGACTTATTTCCCTCTGAGCAGAATGCAGTGCCATCATGCTCACCTTTCTCCTCGGGGTGTTGTCGGGATCAGAATTGGAGGAATCCGATTCACAATTCTTCGCTTTCTGAAGATGAATATATTGCAGAATATTAAGGTAGTTCAACTACCACGAACGACCGGGAAACAAACACTAATCGGATTGAACAGATACACAATGGAATCATTGCGCGGTGAAAGAAAACATTCGGTAGGATTGGTATCTACGTTCCGCTTACTGTATTTTGTTGCATCTATCCAAATAAATAAAGAGCGCGAAACTCCAATCTCACCTTCTTTGCACGCTCGCGAACCTTCTTCTTGTCCACCTTCTCTCCCGTCCTGCAACCCAACGATATTAAGAATATTTGATGAAATGATTTAATTGTTAAAATAATGTCTCGGGTAACTCTTTGATAGGATTGTTTACATATGAGGGAGAATCGCATCGCTGATTAACTTTTCGGAATTCAGTTTCAATTATATTAAAAATAATGAAACACGCGCTTGCGTGGATCCTCCCTCCCAATCTGCAACCACCAGCTATAGTTTATTTGTATACAGAGAATATTGCATCGCGGATCCACCAACTTTTCCAAATTATACTTCGATTTTATTGAATTTCTGAAACAGACGTTTGCCTGTGTCTTTTGTAATGGTTCGCACAGAAAGCGGGTGGAACCGAGTCAAGACTATCGAAAGAGGAAAAAAACCAAAAGAATAGTGGGTTACTGTACCTAGCTAATCGTGCACACTAATTATCTATTGTATTCCCCTTTGTTCACCCACCTTCCCAAGTCCGCGTCCCGGCCATCCCTCTTTCTGTCTTCACCCGATCGAGTACGGTAGCTGCAAATCAATATATAAATGCATTACAGTACTGATTTCATTACTTTTTTCATAAATATTTAACAAACGAGCGCATGCCCCATCAAAACACCCATCTTCCCGTCATCGTATCTGTCCTCGGTGCAACCCCAACTCACTGTGTATCGCTCCTTCCGCCCGTCTCTCCCTCCTTCTCCAGCTTGTCAGCCACTGCGACGCCACTCCGAACTAGCTTCCTTCCATTGACAGCAACGGACGACGACGCCGTCGAGTCCTGAAGGGAAAATAGGAGAGGATACTGTAATTGACAACCTGGTTGGGTTAATGCTCACTAGGGTTGGCCATTTGACTCTTTAACAACCGATCAAAACGTAAAGAATGAGAGTCGAGTGAATCTCACTCGAAAAATGAGGTACAATATCAGGAGTCAAATGAATCTCACCTAGGATTCACTTGAATCCTGAGGATTTTCGCAAGCGAGAAATTGATAAACCAAGATACTATTTTCATATATTTTGAGCACTCAGTTGTTACTTATTTCAAATATCATAATTTCAAATAGAAACTCATGAGCTACACTCTGTGGACAGAGTCGCATGTACTCACTGTTAGAGTAAAACCGGAATTGTTGCCAAGTATCATTTAAAATTAGCAGAGTTGATTGTATAACAATAGAGTAAACATGAATGCAGGGCTTAGACAGTGATTTGAATAAAGATAAATTATTTTTACTCAGAAAATATAAAAGATTCTATTTTCAAATCTAATTCGTTGTGTACCATTACGACATTCCTACCATACATTTTCGTTGGCCGAGATTCTCGGTTTACACTTTTTTGAACTAGGCAGTTTAGAGACTCGAGACCCATCTAGGAATGCGCAGAATGTCGAGTTTAGTAAGAATTGTCCCCTATCTGACGTGTTTTATCGAACTTCTGATAGAAATCTGACGTGTTTATGAAATATCTGACGTGTTTATGCTAGGCGAGAGAGTGTGTGAAAATGAGAGATCTCGGCCGGGCGAAAATGTATGATTCCTACACCTTCTCTGTCCCGAGTTATGACCTCAGGAGTCAAGTGAATCCTAGGATTCACTTGACTCCGAGTAGGGTTGTCTATGCGGAATTGATGCCGCAATTATAGCAATGCCGCATCGATTTTCCCCTTTCATTCCTCATTCCGCAAATAGGAAAGTCCGGTCATTTTTGATTCGGTTTTCCGAATGATTGCGGAATGCCGGAATCGAAATTGGATGGGAATGAGGGAAAGAGAAGAACAATAAAAACTCACCACAAAGAACTGAGCGATTCCGGCGAAATGCGGATTCCGGCATTCCGCAATTCTAATTCATTCCGCATACCTAATTAAACCGATCGGCCGCTATGCGGAATGGTGTAAGAAATGGAATGAAATGGAGCCATTCCGCATTCCGTTTAGACATCCCTAACTCCGAGTCACTTTGACTCCTCACACCGCGCGAGTCAAAATGACTCAGAGTCAAATGATTCAAGGAGTCTATAAAAGAGTCAAATGGCCAACCCTAATGCTCACCTTCTTTCTTCTCTGGTCGCCGTAGTCGGAATCGGAGAAGGAGGAATTGGAGTCACCGCACCTCTTCTTCTAAAAAAAAAGAGATATTGGAGCGATGAGAAAGGAAAGGAGGACAAAATAGTGCCACTCCAGTACCGCTCTAGTGATCGGTTGGTCGGACTGGTAGCTAGTGGTGACCGGACTGGGAAAAATCGACGAGCCGTTTTTTTTGTTGGTTTCCAGCTCTTTCTATTAGGGTTGCGAATCCGGACAATGCCGGACGCCGGACAGCGAAAGTGAAAAATGAACAGGGCCTTGTCCGTCTTTGTCCGTGTCCGGACATTTTTTTTTTGTCCGGGAATGCTGTAGTCTGTCCGGACAACCTGATCGCAAACTGGTTGTATTTCTTTTTTTTTGTAAAAAAAAATTATTTTTTCAAACTTTTTTGCTTAGCATTGCCAGTTTACGTTATTTTGCCACATTGAGTTGAGTTTCAACCATAGCTGACCACGCCTGATGGCAAACCCACGAATAGGGGCCGTGGAAGCCCCGTGCTCCATACCGTATGCCATACGATGTCTTTGGGGCATGGGACATCCACGTATTTGAGGTCATGGCCCACAATGGGTGGGAATGTGTCAACCAAACCCAACGTGGTATACTATAACTTAACTACCGGTCCTATAACGAAAACAATCTACCGCAGTCAATTCTACCATAACCCGAAAATACAAGAGTGCGAATATTACACCTGGAAGATTGCATATGGAAGACCTCGAGTGGGTAACACATGTGGGTATACCGTAATCCTCTTACCGTACTCCCATTTTGGATAATGGCTTCCTATACGTGGATGCCCGATTACAAAATGAAATCTTGAGGTTTCCACAACCCCTATTCATGGGTTTACCCTCAGGCGTGATCATCTATGGTTGAAACTCAACTTAATTTGCAAAAATAATGTAAACTGACAATGCTGAGCAGAAAAAGTTTGAAAAAATAATTTTTATTTCAAAAACTAAAAGTAAAACCAGTTTGCGATCAGGTTGTCCGGACAAACTACAGTATTCCCGGACAAATCCGGACATACGGACGTCCGTCCGGACAGACAAAGACGTCCGGACACAATGAAAATGAGATCGACCGATCATTTTGTCCGGATTCGCAACCCTACTTTCTATAAATGTATTAAATATCTAACTCATTAATTAATTACTTTTTGCAACTTATTACCAATATTTTATGTCTGTGTTTCTAAAATAAGTGAATCATCCTGTCTCACCTGCTTTGCGTACTCAACTGCCTTCTTCTGATTGATGATGTTCGAGCCGTCGCGAGCTCTGGAACAACCTCATTATGGCCACAGCCGACTCAACCATGCGCATTCGCGCTTCTTCGCCTCTACATCAAATGCTTGCTTATTACAGACATGTTCAAGCTCTTACCTTACAGGTCTTACGGTCACAATCATACATTTTTAAAGCAAACTTGACTGACGTTTTAGAGTAATGAAGTGGCGTAAAGCAATGCACTATTGTGGTTAAAACATATTATAAACAATAATAAGGATGCACTCACTCGCTCCTTCTCCTCTCTCGATCGCCTCCACGCTCTACGGATGGAGATCGACGATTGCTACAAATTTTAAATTTATAAAAATATATTCCTAGTTATACTAATCTCGTATGCATCAACTTTTCAGAATCCAGTTCAGAGTATAATGAAAAGCTGAAACACCAGTTCGCCTATATTTTGCCTAATATAGTGATCAGAAAAGGGTGGAAGAGAGTCAAGACGAGTTGAGTGGGGGCAAAAATGGAGGGACTGGTACCAAAAATCGGGTGATTACTGTAGCTAGCAACACACCACAATCAGACCACATTCAGTGCAGTGCGAAATGTGAGAACATGACCTCTTCATTTCACTTACCCTCTTCACGATTGATGGATGACACAGCGAGAGAGAGAAATGAAGGAATCGTTGCATTACATTTCGCACTCACCAACTATATAGCCTACATTTTCTCTCATCGACCATAAACAACCTGCACCCACCTTTTCCTGTCTCTGTCCATGTCCCGGCCGCCCATCCTTCCGTCACCGGATCGATACCGAGTACTGTAACTGCAAATAAATATATTTCACGTTTCCAGTTAGTCCGACACGAATGCACCATCATATATCATCCACTGAAGCTCCCTATCTCGACTCTATGCAACCCCAACCCACCTTCCGTCTTCCTCTCCACTCCTTCCCTCTCTGCCTCTCGATCGATCTCTTCTACGGCTTCTGTAAACGGAGGTATGATGTCACAACTGTTTTAAAGTTCTTAGTTAGGCACATCATATAAAACTTTAACTTGCCACCCCTCCCCTGACTCCATTCCCCCCCACGATTCCCACCACTCTAGTGGCAGTCTGCACCCATTAGCCACCAGCCTCCACCGCTCAGCTACTTCTGTCCCATCTTCTCGCTCATTTCCTCCTCCCCCCTTCCCTTTGATATATCATTGATACTCAAACGGGTTTATTATCTTCTAGCTACCGTACCTGTCCGGGTTCTCCCTCAACAGTCTACAGTTCTCATCTGTTCCTGTCTCTGTCCCCTCCCTCATTCCCCAAGCTCCTTTTGTTCCCCGTAATTTACAAATGGACTAGGATGTAGTCATGTTTTGCCTGATGCTCGTCCATTTATGCTTCTACTGGTATTCTTCCATAGCCCTCACTGCTCACCTGTTTCTGTCCCTCTCCCTCTCTCTGTCTCCATCCCTTCTCTCCTCACTCCTCGATCGTCTCCTCTCCTTCTTCACTTCAATCACCGAGGCGTCGCTTGAAGACGAGTGACGACGACGCGCCGCAACTGCAAGAAGTACGTGGATAAGATAATGTTTATTTTTATTATTATTGATACTATTCTAAAGAAAACAATGGGCCACGTCTGAAACCTATACGAAACCCCCACCGTGATCAGCGCCCCTAAAGGGGCAATGAAAATTAATTTTATTATTATAATAACTATAGTACTATTCTAAAAGCTGAGACAGTGAAAACAGTCATGAGATTATCACTGTGCTTATATGGTATCTTTGCAACGCCAGTACGCCGTGTTCTCTCCGAGCAATTGGACTCACCACCGGGAATCTTGCTGGCGGGGCAGATGCGAGGTCCGCCCTTCTCGGAGATCGACTGAAGAGAAGACATAAATTCCGTCGTCCACAAATTCGAAATAACTAATTTGATTATTTAAAAAAATTAAAATCAATTTAAATAATAGTTTAGTGTACGAGAATGCGAATGGCCGGAGTAGACATTGTTGTGAATAAAGGTGGCTAAAGTCACCTCTAACCGTGCCGGCGAACGCTTTGCTAACAATACTTGAATACACTACACAAAAAAGCACGGCACTACTGCTGAAGCCCAGAAGGGGCGGAGTCAGGGCCCGGAGGGGGCGGGGCCAACCATTCAGAGATTAGGGCGGGAAACCTACTAGTTTGAATCGCGAGATGGCCACAACCGATCGATTGTCGATAATTAGCGCTAAATCACTGGAAAGTGAATACACGTTGCTGATTCAGAGGATGCCTGGTGTAGATGAGGGTCACTTAGATCGAGTCCACACCCTTATAAGAGCAATAACTCTTTGGTCTAACCTACAACAGCATCGCGTTTGCTGTTATTTATCAATCAACTGCCCAGTAGAACCTCCAGGAAGGGGTAAAGAGCGAGAGTGTGTTAAAGCGAAAGATATTCCTAACGTCCCTACCACCTCCCCCACGCACTCTCGATCTAGACCCCTTTCTGTATGTTCGTCCCTAGGGGTATGACATCAGGTGGTCAGGAGCAGTAACGGTGCACTCATACTATCCATCGATCGGTTATTGCCTCCGTTTCTGCCTGCGCCTGCTATTAATTATAGAGACTATCGATTGACAAGTTGTACCTATTCAGCTAGTCGGAGATCTGCCGACAGGAGGACTCCTGTCTTTCTCTCTCTGCGTCTCTCCTCCCGACACTCTCTCGCCATTTTCCCACGCACTTTAGCCGTCTCGCCGTCTGAATCTCTCGCTCCTCTCCCTCTCTCGTCGTGCAGGGAGCGGGAGCGCGCGCGCGCTCTGGGGGAGGGGTATATAAGGCGGGTTCCCGCTCTCATCTGGTTCAGTTAGCTTCTCCCCGCTGGAGGGGGAAGCGGGGTGCATCTGCCCCCGTGACTGAATCCCTCCCTTCGGGGAGTGGGCTTCGGCCTCTGGGAAGAGGCCGTTGGCCCCGCCCCCTCCGGGCCCTGACTCCGCCCCTTCTGGGCTTCAGCAGTAGTGCAAAAAGCACTGCTATCTCCACTCAAGTTTGATTGGTTTTTTTGAACGAGATGTGTAAAGAATAAAAACAATGACGAACCTTCCCATTCATTGGACGACTTTCCTCCTCCACAAAATTTCTCCTCTTCCTCTCCCGCCCACTATTCTCGACGGGAACAATCGCTGGTTTTGCTGGTGGAGAATCGGATAGGGAGAGGTGGTTATCTGAACAGGTGCATTTGTGATTCATCAGGAATACAACCTCGAGAGGATACAGATCGAGCCGACGTGTGCGGTGTACATTGCGGTACTTCAGTGAAAAGAGAGGCTCGCGAAAGTGATTAATTGTTACTTGAATGCGCGGTGCGACACTGAGGTCTGGCTGCCGCGCAGCTTCTTCCTTTGCATTTGGGTAATAGTATCCGTGTTTGTTTGCAAAGCGGTTTAGAGCCTCCCTGGTTTGATTAGTGGACAGAGTCGTGCTTTTAAATTGTGTCAATGTCGTTAGAATACAAACAAAAACAGGTGTTGACTCACTGTTTGAGTAAGACGACTCGCCGCGTTCCATGGTCGGACTATAATCAGATAGCGTTATCGACTTGCATGGCAGGGCCTGGAGAAGGAATACGAGGGATTGAGAGTATACGGAATGAGTTGAACCAAAAAAAGCGAGGAACAGATAAGGCGGAAGAATTTAAGCGAAGAAGAGGCGAAAGAGATACAATCTGGAGCTGGCTGATAAGATATGGAGGGCGCGTACCTACTTCGCACAGCAGAACAGATCAAGCGCGCGACACAGAGAAAGGATGGAGCAAGAAGATAGAAAGAAGAAAGATAGCGAACATTCGAACAATGGATCAAATAAGCGACTTTCATCGCCTCTGAACAGAATGGCGCTGTGATAGTGAAAGCGAGCGCGGTTATAATACGATCGAAAGCTTTCAGACAATCGGTAAAGCGTCGCAAAAAAACGGGGGAAATGGTTAGAACAGTGTCAGAACGCACAGTTTGAGGAAGAAATTCATTTTGTGATCGACAGTGTGGTTGTCATAAAGTCGCATTATCTGTCTACAATCTCAATTTCAAGGTTTAACATTGCCAGAGTATCGACTATGCGATTCAGCAGCTACTGTTAGCCCATAAATATTCGTTCATAATGGACGTCTTCGAAGGAATAATTGAGAAATTTGATTAAACAATTAAAGATCAATAAAATTTAACTACGATGTATGAGAAAAATGTACGAAAAATGTGTGAGAATGAAAAACGCGGCAATAAATTTTTCGCACCCCGCACCCCGCACTCTGGCTGTGTGCGGTATTCCGCACCCCGAGTGTGAAATATCGCACCCCTTGTTTAAAATTTTGTATTTAATTTTTCTACCTGTTTCTCGAACTACTGAGGTGTCAACTAATCTATTTTGATGAACCTGTCAACCCTACTTCTCCACAGAAACTTCTAGTACCAAACCTACATACTCCACATGTTGTCTCGGATCACACATTTCTTGCAATCCAAAGAAAGTTTGCGATGACATTTCTATAGTGCAATTTGTTCAAACTTCAAATGTAAGATCATAAGAAGTATGGTATTATATGGGAAAAATTGGCCGTTTACCTAAGAGTCGGTCAGATCCGTCATATTCAGTCGCAGTGGTACAATTTCTGTGTGTGAACTACAGGGTGGCTAGAAAGTACGGGCTCGATTTTGTCACGATCAAAACTCCTCTCAAAACACGTTTCGAGAGAAATGCTTATAACAAGTTAGAGAACACATGTTGTTGTTTACACGACGCTAGTTGGCTAGGTTCCTGCGGTCATGTGCGCCCACAGAGTATGCGCCAATCGAAAATCGGTATTTGGACTCTCCGTGGGGACATAACTTCAATTCGATTAAAATTTTGTATCTCCCACTGAACAGTTCACCGTACTGTCACACCATGCAAGAAGATAGGTAACACCAAGGACTATCTCAGATCAGGTATGCTCCGAGCTCCCGTCATCCTCAAGAACAGAAACGTAGTGAGACAGACGATCATATTTTTATTTCAAAAGACAAACATAGGCGATCCTGCAAGATTCAGCATTCAAAAATCGCCCAAAAACGGTTTTCCGGCCAATTATGCGAGTTCAACCCGACTTCGGAATTTACGTCCAATTAGTCAAACCTCAATTCGCACGAGTTGTCCGTGTGGTCAGTACTGTAGAAGGAGGTATACTCTACCACCTCACAAAATAAAGGCTCGTTCAAGAAAGCCCTCGTAAAACCGTGGGATAATATTATGGCAAAATACATGCGGTCCACCACCCACCGAGTGCATGGTCAAATTGTTGACCTCATGAAAGCCGGCGGCGGTAAGATGCAAAGAACTACATAGTGTTATGACCGTATGAACCTAGGTAAATAACATATTTAGTGTCATATGCCTTCGTTGAATTTTAAAGAAATTACATGGTTGAATGCACGAGCCCGTACTTTCTAGCCACCCTGTAGATATAAGGTATGTAATTATCGAATCTACGTCTGGCAGAGGGAACTTCTGAGTGATGATCATGCAACATCTGTCGGCCCGTCACAATACGTGACCCGCCCATCGATGCTTGGCCCGTCGGATGACCAGTACGGGATCAACCAAGAGTTAGTGGCTGCGAATCTCCAAGTTCATCTCTCTCTCATAGTGTGCATGCACGTGCAGGTTGAGATGTGTCTAGTTCTCGAGAAAGCCATCACATGACATCCATTTTCGGGATATGGAAGGAGTCTCCAAATAAAAATGTGTTTCTATGTTAGCAAGAGTAGGTCGACCCTCGTTGCACATCATGGAAATTCAAACGCAAGTCTGAAGCACAGTGTATTATGCGAAGAATACTTTACTGGGGGCACTGCATGTGACACGATAACATACGAACGGGCGTCGATGATGGTCGGCAGCAACAAGTGGTAGCACGATCAAAGTGAACCGACCTCGACCCTACTATATCATCAAGGATCGTAAAATTTTAATACTCTCAAAACATTACATATGTTCGATAAGCCTGAACCGAGATATCGTCGAAAATACAAAGGTGACAGTATTGACGGGTGCTGTATACGCTCTCTTTTGATCTACCCCTCCTACACCACCTGTAAAATGCCGTTGGCTGGAAGCACGTTTTTTTAACTAAGATTTTTCAACGCATTCGATTGTCATTCTCAAGATCGAGAATTTGAGGATTGAACAAATTGCACTATAGAAATGTCATTCCAAACTTTCTTTGGATTGCACATCATTCCACAGGCCGGTTAAGATTACAGAAAGGCCTTTGGGGTTAGAGAGTGTGTGAAATCGAGAGGGACTCTCTCACTTTTGCACACACTCTCACCCTGACCCCTGTCTGTCGGTTTGGAATCATGTGATTGCAAGAAATGTGTGATCCGAGACAACATGTGGAGTATGTAGGTTTGGAGCTGGAAGTTTCTGTGGAGAAGTAGGGTTGACAGGTTCATCAAAATTGATTAGTTGACACCTCAGTAGTTTGAAAAACAGGTAGACAAATTAAATACAAAATTTAAAACAAGGGGTGCGATATTTCACACTCGGGGTGCGGAATACCGCACACAGCCAGAGTGCGGGGTGCGGGGTGCGGGGTGCGAAAAATTACTCCAGTTTTTCAGCGCAGCTTGCGCGCGCGATTTGTGTAGGGTAAGACGCGGCATGCGCCGCACCTTACACAAATCGCGCGTTCCCTTTGAAGGTCTCGAACGGAACAAGCCAGGTCCGGCAAAAAGTCCGGCGCGCGTCTTGTACAATCCCGCGCGCAGCTTGTGCAATTGGAATCGCGCGCACAAGCTGCGCTGAAAAACCGGAGTACTCCGGAGTTTCAACGCACGATGTGCGCGCGATTCCGGTAAAACATCGTGCGCGCGCGATTTTCACATGACGCGCGCGAGATTTCCACTCGTTGCACGCGGGCCGCATTCAGGAAAGCTTAGTTCGCGATTCCCATCGAGAAAGCACTCATGAATGCATT
Organism: Pristionchus fissidentatus; assembly: GCA_036245785.1. Classification (NCBI taxonomy): domain Eukaryota; kingdom Metazoa; phylum Nematoda; class Chromadorea; order Rhabditida; family Neodiplogasteridae; genus Pristionchus; species Pristionchus fissidentatus. Next base: position 32,207,821 of record BTSY01000005.1, on the reverse strand, counting down.
CAAATGCTATTTCGTAACCTTAACTTCTCTTATTTACGCTTGTTTTTTCGATTCACAGTGTTGTTCCTTCACTATTTGTGTGTTCAGTTGCTGTCTGTCGTGGTTTAGACTCTATGCGTGTTCTATTGCTATGTCTCTCTGGTATTCTAGACCTCAAAATTGATTGTGTCTTCGTCTTTTTGCTTCTATCTAATTCGTATTTAACAATTCGAGTTTTCAGAGCCTTTCCTGTCCGAAGGAAGATATGTAACGCTACGCTGATTTCGGCTGCACGTCGAGTGCGCGCCCAAGGCACTGTGAGTCGGCCCTTTTTTTCGAATAATTCCACAAGTTAACCATCCAGAAAGGGGTACTTTACTGTCTTTGAGAGAGTTTCTTCAACTTTTGCATGCTCTTTTGCCTTTGCCGAGATTCGGAAGCGTGTGTATGCAGCTTTTTTACTGTGCGAAGTGGGATTTGAATGGCCTGTTTGTTTGTTGTTTTAAAATCACTTGTTCAGCTACCGCAAGCGATTCTACGCTTTTCCTGACAAGTATTCGACGTTTGTCTGCCGGTCCGGCCATCCTTTGGTCATTAAGGTGAGTGTTCATCTAAGAAGCATGCTTCTTCTGTTCCCTCGCAGGATTTTATGTCCTCTTGTAGTCAGCTTTTATTGATTATTTCAGTTCGCGGCGGTCTGTCTCGCAGAGATCGCATCTCTCACTCCATTCTCTCACTCCCTTCACTCAATCTCTTCACTCACTCTCTTCACTCACTTGTTCGTTTCTTGAACGGTTCTTTCGTTCACTATATGGGCTATTAATAATAAATTGTTGACGATTCGAAGCTATTTTGCATGTGCAGGTGTTTCTCGTCAAATTGGTGGCTCTTTTCTGACTGGTTCTTTCTCTCGTCTCTTCCCAATCTACCGGAGGGCCAGCTAGTTGCAGAAGTGAGTGCGCCAAGGGCTTTTACTAACCATTATAAAGTATACCCTGTGTGCACATAGATACTACTTATAAAATCATGTGGTCTGGATGACATGAAATGATGTCTGATTTTTCGAAATTTCACCCCCAAAAAGTCCAAAAGCTGTCTGGTTTTGTTCCCTAGAACGAACTTTTTGGTCTATGTGGTCTTGTCATCATCCCTTTTGAGATTCTACAGCCGCTAAAAAGCGTAAGATTGCGGATGCAAGAGCTACCGTATACCTAAATTTCGCAGTCTTTGAAAATTCACAACTAATTTCTTTCAAAAATCGGAAGAATATGCGGTTTTCACAGTTATTCTTAGAATTTTCTGAATTTTAAAATAAAAATTTTTCGATGCCGTATCCTTTTAATAAAATACCACAGACCATTCTGCTATGAAAGGGGTGCTCTCTTCCTCCGATTGGTGCTATGATCAACTCCATCTGGAGTGGCTCGGATTCGAGAAGAACCTAGTTCAGAGTGAGATCAGGTCTTACTGATATGTTTTAACAACTTTTTCATTGTAGATTTACTCGGTATGCCTGGGAAAACGGGATTCCATAGTATCGAAGTGGCGAGAGGGGCGAAAAGAATGATACAGAATGGTTTGAAGACTGCAAAATTTGTCCGTGGGTATCGAGCGCTCATCGATCCAACAACCATTAAAAGAGCTGTTGCTGGAAATGAGTACTTTGAGGTGACAAACATTACTTGACTTTCTATCTGGTTATCAATTAATGATATTTGGGGACATATGTGTGGTTGCTTCAGCTTTTCACTACTCTTGTTACTGCGGGATCTGTGTCCATGGCATATAATGACGGCCATACTGGCGTACTTCTACTGGTAATGGCAATTCGCGCGTGGCTGGAAGCCGATTTCAGACTAATGGTATTTTTTGGATGCAATCTGTTTTTGCTGACTAGTTTTTTACTTTGAGAATCTGCACTGGGATGATTATACTCGAATCGTGAACTTTATCGGCACTCAAGCGCCCCGTATCCTCTCTGCTAACTGTCAGACTATCAAATTTCACGTGGGTGTTACTATTTTCCGATATTTAGAATTAAAACAATGATCAGATGTACATTTGCCATCAATCGGATGTTATGAGAAGAAACGGACCCACGTCTTTGTTTAATACTACTGAATTCGAAAATGTCTCTAGAAGGGTTAAACAAACCCGTCCTATGACCAATCATGTGTCGACTCTTCACAAAGAGTTAGTTTACCCTATATGCAGTAGAAAAAAACCGACATTTTTATTTTGGTCTACATTTGAGATATTTTTGCCTTATTTAGTTTCGTCATAGCATCGGCATTGATTGCTCAATGCGAAGACCGAGAGAGGTGCAGTAGTGGTACAACGAGAGATAGATTGCGCGAGATGCTCCGAGCTGTCAATGGGGAAAGTGAATGCAAACCCACTGTTAGTTGGTTTCCGTGCATCTCAATCCATTTTTGTTCTGCAGCGCAATATCCGTATCACTCCTACTGACGAAATTGATCTAAATATCCACCTCGGTCGATTGAATCTATCTCTGGATGATAACGTCAAGTATGGCCTTTACAATAGGGCTTGATATAGGAATATGTTTTATAGATTCCGGGCGACGCTGAATACGAAAGAGCTTTTGTCGTTTTACTACGAGAGAAGAATCCGTATGAATGCCAATCCAAAAAGAACGGACAATTCGTTAGTGTTGTACACGCATGGCGGGAGACTTAAGTTCGGGATATTCATCTGTCTCGTGGGAGACGTTGCGATTATCTCGTACCTCCAAGTTTCCTCTGCGGTATCTGACCTAGATTCATCCATTGGCCACCAAGGAGACTTTCACTCCATTCTTTCATTAGTAGACGATTTAAATATTATCAAGAGAGTGAGTGAACATCTAGTACATGCGACGCACGCTGTTCCCATGACCGACCTTTTATCACATGCTTTCATCTTTCCTCTCACCAACTACTCTCTCATTCTTCCAGCTCCAAATTATATCGGTAGATCATGACATTATTATATTTCCTGTTCCTTCATTTTTCTATATATCATAAGAAGTCTTTGCTATCCTATTTTGTACCATAGACCAAAAATGTATGTCCCATGGAACACACACTTACGCATTTCTACTTTTCGAGAGAAAAAATGAGAGAGCATTTCAGGATCTCAAAGTCAAGAAACTGAGGAAAACAGCCCAGATTTCTTTTTCAAGCTAAAAATCGTAAAAACAGTTCACATTTTGGTTTTTTTCGGTACATACCTTTTTGTTCTATATTTTCTTCTTCCATCCATGATTCTGATTAATTGAAATATGCCAGTTTTGATGAGTAAAGCAGAAAATGAGAAATACTCCATATCTCTTTCTCTGAAACGTTTTACACGTTTCAATATCTTTATTTTAAGTCGAAACGTATATTTTCTGTAGCCTAATGTTTCACTAAGGACATCCAATTGAATTCTCAGGTCCACGCCGAGGAGACAGATAGCTAGTCATTTTAAACTTGTATTTCTGTAGTTCTTTTTTGAACTATTACAAGAAATGCAGCTATACACGTGATAAAAGATAAAAGAAGATCAAGTTTCATATTTCAGGATCCTCATGTCGATCCGGCTTCGAATGGGCGCGCACACCTCCCCCCGAAACAGGTATATCAATCGTCGCGCACTAAAATCTCCAGAAAGGGGTCAGACACGAGAGATGGACTCGAATGAACGTTTCTAATCATGCCCACTTTCGGAGATTTGATTTCTGTGTTTTCTAAACTCAAAAAAGTTCGAAAATTTAAGCTTCCATCTCGTCCATTCCTCCCTTCTCTTCAATTCCTGCCATCTCATCAAGTCGTTCCATCTCATCAATTACCTGTGGACGAGCACCAAGTGCGAAATAGTCGACCCACTCTAGTGAGATTTCGTTTTTTCTAGCATAATAGTATTTTTTTTTAAAAACAAAGTGAAGTAAATATTTACCTTACAGCTTGCGGGTCGCTTGTCTTCCAACTCGCAGGTCGCGCAGAAGCGCTACCACGTGATCGACCGCGGTCTTTGCGCTACTAAGGGCCGATACTCAGTTCTTCTTCCCCAGCAGCAGTCCATCACGCACTCAGCAAGTATCAGGCCCGGTGCTTCTGGTCGTAGAGACGTCAGTGAGGTTTGTTGAATCGTTATTTTCTTATTGATATTTATGGGTACATTCATTAGACGAGGCATCTCACAAATGAGCCTTTCCAAAATCAAAATATGGTCTACTTAGTGGTTTCAAGGGGTGAAAGATCTATATGAGTCGATTTAAACATAGCCGGGCTCGTTCAACGGCCATCTACACAACAATCTGGGAGACTGAAAGCTGCTAAGAGTCAGAACGATAAGGGTATGGGGGGGACTCTGAGGATCAATGCTTCCGGGCAAATCTAAGACCAATAGCTTACATAACGGTTGATACCGCACAGGAAGAACTGGCAGTGCAGGCGCATCTTCTGAGGCAGCGCAGGACCCAGGGAGTCATCGACAACAAGTGCCTTTCATACGACAATCTACATCATCTCTCCTCCCTTCCTTCTATCGAACTTGCGGTGAGATTCAGCATTGCAATCAGCATACTACAATATATTAATCGTATCCTCTGAAATCTCCTAAATGTGCTTTGTGTTATTTCTGAGGTTATATTGTTCAATTATTTCAGTCCACCGCCAATCTGCGCAAGTTTCCTCCGCTTGTCGACATTACTTCATTCAATGGACATTCGACCGATGATCAATTGGATTCGATCAAGGGCTGGGTAAGAATTCATATAAGGACCTGAAAAATTTGCACAAAAACTTCCCAGGCTTCGCTGACATCATCCCATCTGGCCAAAATGCAAACTACAGTTGATAGTATCGCACATAACATCTCCAAATTTACAGATCTGGTGAGTACTGTACCTGAATATTTACAACTATTTGGAATAATGTTTGGTTACTCATGCACATTCCTCTAATTATAACTATCAGCCAATGATAACTCATAATCAAGAGAAGAACCGAAATTTTTAATTGTCGTTCATGATTTTCAGAACAAGTTCCCCCTTCTTCTCGGTAATGTTCCACTGGACTCCGATCGTGGTCGCTTCATCATTCCTGTACGTTCTCTTACCTATATTTTGATGTGGCATATCTTTGTTCAACTATAATATGTTTTTAAAACTTCAAAAAGGGCTAGAGGCGGTGGGGTCAGTATCTTCAGTTTGCACAATCTCTCGCGAATCGACTGGTAAAGAGAGAGTGTGTGCGAAATGGAGAGAGTTCTGACTCCGCAAAATGATAGTACATTGGTAATGAACTCGGCGAAAATATCTGGAATATTGTCACTCCGAACCATGAAATCCAAAGCATCAAATAATGATTTATAGTATTTTAATAGCATTTTTGATAATATTTTAAAATGGCTTATGTATAGCAAATATAGATATAATTAATTTTAAATAGTATATATTTCACTGGAGTAGTATTCTGTTGTTCAAGGTTGTGGGAAGAGAAGAAGATACGGTAGACATGCTGAAAGAGCTGCGGTTGTCTCTCACATCCCGTTCAACTATTCTTGTCTACAAGCAATACCGTCAGACGCTATTCCACATACTTGCCAAGGTACTTCTATGAACGATGTATTATATTTAACTATAAATGATTTATGATCTATCATGTCACATAGAGCGCCATGTTGTCTCGCTATGGGTGTGCATGGAACTCTTATTTTGAAATTTATAATATTTATTGATATATTACGCTTATTATGAGGTGGCGGACGAGTCTATCCATGGCAAGCTCAACCTTTGCAAGGCAATCAAAGACCAGAATGGACGAACCATTTCTCGTGGTTTGAAACATACATCCTTCCTTCCTCATCTCATCGGTAATTATCGATTTTAATACTATTGAAAAAACATTTCCGTGCTTCTCGAGGTAGGATTATATCGTCTATCGATGAGTTCTACGTTCAGAACTGTACACAATGGCAGCTGGAGTTGAGAGGAGGACTGAAGAAGTACAAATTCTATTCACTTCGGCATTCCAACAAGAGTTCAATCTTGCGGTGTGAGTTTTCTCGTTGTTCTTTTCTTAAGTATGAATAATAATAATTATCTTCGTTGTGGCGGGATGGGGAAGAATAAAAAGTCAATGGAAATTCAGATAGTAGTGACTTCCGACCCCATTTCCTCTCTCGAGGAAATGAGGCCGGAAGTCAAAAAAAGGGTTCACAGGTTTCGACTATCGCAAGCGTAAAACACTCATTTTAAAAATGTCGCAAGCGTAAACCACTCATGTGAAAAATACTCATTTAAATATTATACATCGCACATGCAGTTATTTTGTTCCTGCAGTGGACGGTGAATTGAGCGTAGCAAGTTACAGAGAAAAATGTATGATAAATGAAGCACGTGCATCGATAGTGCTCGAAAAATGAGCCATGTCCCATCAAAATCCACTTGTAACCGAGATAATCTGTCTTCCGAGTTGGATACCCGAGGATCCCACCCGGAATATCTATATTCGGGCTCAGATAGTTCCAAAATAACAATAAAACATTTATTTTCAATTTGCAATCTCATTCCAAGGAGGTGCCAATTTAGGTCGATTGTCTCGTGAGATGCGCGAGATTTCTTTGCTGTGGTGGAATACTGTAGAATGAGAGAAAAAATGAAGAGAAAATCGCTCACTGTACCCCTTCCCCAACGCGAAGTTCTCCTATAAATATAGATCTCCTATACATACTCTATTGCGGCGGGTTACTGTAATCAATGGGAAGAATATTAATCTTTGCAGAGCAAGATTCCGACGAAATGCCCAAGACCGGTTGAAGAACAGCCAGTCATCTTCAAGGAATGGAAGAACGGCAAGAAGAACTACGCCTCCGGGCTCAGCGAGTGGAGAAGTGATAGTCGATGAGGAGGAGGAAGAAGTCCGATCTATGGAGAGAGATGATGAAGATGTGATGGATATGAACGATGGTGAGAATGAACGATGGTGACTATTTCTCAGGTGCATCTTCGATAAGCCCGAACCCCCTCTGTGTTCTTCCCTCTGCGACACTTTCTTCGTCGGAATAAGTGAGCTCCATCGATGACTACCGTAGTTCCAACCTTCTCTATTACAGTAATCCCGTCCTTCTCACCAGCAAAACTTACTTCTCCAATAGAAATGCACTGACGAGGTGAGTTCTATTCGCTCTTCTTTCTCGCTATCTCAATTACTGTAATTGATTGATGTCTACCGTATCTTTCAGAGTCTTCACTCGTATCGATTGTATCTCCATTCTCCTCTCTTCGCCGCTCCCACAGTATGCTTCTCATCACTCATAGAAGTTCCCAATGTGAGTCGATCAATAAGCTGCTACACTACCCGGTCATTCTACCATACCTCTAAACCATATTATTTGAGTGTTCATCTTGTGGAGATTCTGCTCGCTCAATCTCTCCAGCTTCCCAATCTCCATCAACATTCTTTTTCACAGTTTTTGTAGTTGCCTCAATTCAATGGGTTTGATTTCCCTTGTACATTACGATGTAAATAGACAATACACTAGTTCAACTATCAAAATTGAAGCTTGTTTTAGTTCTGAATGAATTCATAAATTTACATTCCACAATTCGTATTGCCCATCTGTTGTTCACGAATATCGTTGTAGAATAAAGAAGATTTTGATGAGACATACTACGGTTCCTGGTTGTGTACAATTTCGCCTGATTGATTATTTTTAGCGGTCTAAAAACCAGATCACGTAAAATGATTTCGGAAATAGGTTTTGTGTCACGTGAAACCCCATTATATTCCTTCACTCTCTCTCTCATTTTGTTGATCGCCAAGGAAGAACACAAAAGAGACGGTTTCAGAAAAAAATATCAATTAGGTGACACAAAACCTGCCCTCCCCATTTTCAATTCGGTCGAGAGGAGGACTTGGAGTGGGGAGAAATAAAGGCAAGAGGATTCAGTTCGATTATGAAACCAGAAACCTTAAAAATACGTAAATAAAAGAGGAGAAGCGAAAAAAAGAAGGAGAAACGATTCTACTTACAGTACCCCCAACAACGAGCGATGTTCACAAGATTTCAGATCGCGCGCGCGCGATTTCCACTACTCGTTTCACACGACGCGAAACTAGTAGTGGAAATCGCGCGCGCATCGTGCGTTGAAAACCCGGAGTAACTGCCAAAAACGCATCACGCAACTGGTGTAGCATACTGTACACGTAATCGGTTATTGGATTTTTTTCGTCGAAATCATAATGTTCTGGCTCGTTTTCGCTGCGAATGTGATCGTTAGCGCTCTAGCATCTGCGCTGCTCTACTCTTCCATACGTTGACTTGGAATTCGCTCGACTATCACTGCTCAAGCACTCAATTATACCTTCTAATCACCCTTTTTATGCAGCTGCCTTGACGCATTCTGTCGAAAAGGCAGCACATGCCCGTAGCTTGGCCGTACGCTTCGGATTTGAGTGTTTATTATATTAAGGCAGGAGGTGTTCGTACCCTTTGCGTGTTTATGGCCTAGCGATATTTTCAAAACTGCTAAATTGGCTTTCGTGTCAGCTGATCGTGCTGAGAGAGTTAGTCGAATTCTCGCAGGCGGGTGTGCAGGCGCCGCATCTCCATGGACAGAGGTGCGTTGTGTGCTAAGAGCATCAGTGCTATTATATAATTATTATCGCTGTTATTAATTGCTTTGCAGATCGTCCTCGCTCTTCGACACTCCTCCTACTACGCCGCCCTCGTCTACAATTAATGCAAAGAGAAGACCCGAATGCAGGTACCTTGTTGCCCCTTTTCTTACTCCTCCAGAAGGGCATCAGACGCGAGAAGGCATTTTGATCGAGCTTTCTTCCTGATCACTCGAACTTTCACCCCTTATTCGTTTCTGAATTTTGCGTACTTTACGATGGCACCGGGGGTGTTGAAGTTTCAGTCACAATTCTTTTTATCAGATCGCTCCATGGTAATTTCTTGCAGTGCTGTTCTGGAAAAAATAAATCAAATTACATTTGCATGTTGACAAAGCCCTTTGTTCGATGTGTGACGTTGCTGTCTTCGCTCTCATTTGATGAGAAGAAGACGAGCGAAGAAGTCGGCCAAGTCTACCAAGAGGTCAGTGATCTAACTTAATTCGCCTGATATTGGCGTTATATTCGTTTACGTTGTACTTGTGGCTGTTTGCATTGAATGTACCGTGCTTTATGCGCTCGTTTCGCGCCCCATCTCTGACATGGTTTTGCCCTTTCTGTTTGACATCATCATTCAGTCGCCATTCAAACCAATTGTGATGTCTTCTCTGGCCACACTAATATCTTGGCTCGCTCCTGGACTATTTTAAGTAGGAAATGCGTGTTTTGGATGTTGTGCGAGAAAGTGAACTTTAAAGCGTGAAAAGTGTCTCTTCATCTGTGCACTTCCTATAAGGCCGTCTTTGACAGCTCTCGAAATGCCAAACTGCGCTCGCTCAAATCTGCTCTTTTCATGTGTCGGCACTACTGCTGAAGCCCAGAAGGGGCGGAGTCAGGGCCCGGAGGGGGCGGGGCCAACGGCCTCTTCCCAGAGGCCGAAGCCCACTCCCCGAAGGGAGGGATTCAGTCACGGGGGCAGATGCACCCCGCTTCCCCCCTCCAGCGGGGAGAAGCTGACTGAACCAGATGAGAGCGGGAACCCGCCTTATATACCCCTCCCCCAGAGCGCGCGCGCGCTCCCGCTCCCTGCACGACGAGAGAGGGAGAGGAGCGAGAGATTCAGACGGCGAGACGGCTAAAGTGCGTGGGAAAATGGCGAGAGAGTGTCGGGAGGAGAGACGCAGAGAGAGAAAGACAGGAGTCCTCCTGTCGGCAGATCTCCGACTAGCTGAATAGGTACAACTTGTCAATCGATAGTCTCTATAATTAATAGCAGGCGCAGGCAGAAACGGAGGCAATAACCGATCGATGGATAGTATGAGTGCACCGTTACTGCTCCTGACCACCTGATGTCATACCCCTAGGGACGAACATACAGAAAGGGGTCTAGATCGAGAGTGCGTGGGGGAGGTGGTAGGGACGTTAGGAATATCTTTCGCTTTAACACACTCTCGCTCTTTACCCCTTCCTGGAGGTTCTACTGGGCAGTTGATTGATAAATAACAGCAAACGCGATGCTGTTGTAGGTTAGACCAAAGAGTTATTGCTCTTATAAGGGTGTGGACTCGATCTAAGTGACCCTCATCTACACCAGGCATCCTCTGAATCAGCAACGTGTATTCACTTTCCAGTGATTTAGCGCTAATTATCGACAATCGATCGGTTGTGGCCATCTCGCGATTCAAACTAGTAGGTTTCCCGCCCTAATCTCTGAATGGTTGGCCCCGCCCCCTCCGGGCCCTGACTCCGCCCCTTCTGGGCTTCAGCAGTAGTGCCCATGTGTCATACCGCGTCAGTTTAGGAAGTTCTCTAGGCACAAACTTCTAAGTAAGCATCTCTTCTGACTCTTAATAATTTCAATTTCGGTTATTCTTTATTTAATAATACCATCATCGCAGAATGTCGATCGACGCTTTCAATTTCGAGAAGAGCGGCGAATTGGAGATCACGCTGTGTCTCGAGGTGGGTCCTGAGGGGGTTATTGATCGGTGTCTTTTTTGGATCGATAATCGTCGACCTACGGTACGCGCAAAACTAGAGTTTTCTATTCAGGACAACGATTCGGGCGTGCAGCCATTGGGAGAAGCCGGCGGGTTACTGTGGAAGGCGAGAGCTCTCCGGTTTTCGTTCGCACGTTGTGCGCACGTCTCTCTTACAGTTCTTCGCTCTCTCGCCCGCGCTGATACTCAGCCGAGAGAGGGAAGAAATGAAGAGAGTCACTACACTGCACGTGCGATGGACGTCCACTGCACAGCCGTGGTGCATGCGCGCACCGTGCGTTTCAAAACAGGAGCTGTCAGGAATGGTGACAGCGATCTGACGGTACGCGATTCGCTTGCCCTCTCCCCCTTTTTGGATATACGTTGAAACCAGAAACTCATGGTTTCATAAAGAATAAATTCGCAAGGACTCCAATTTTTTTGACATTTGCAAACATCCTTTAGCAAATTCTATCTGTATCTAATCAGTGATAAGATATTCACATTTTGGTCTTCATAACCCTCAGAAAGAGGGGGAGATCGTATTTAGAGATATCGATCGATTGATTTCAGGTGGTTCTCTCGGTAGATCACGCGGATAGCGTAAGATGGTCATATGACGTGGACGTCGGCGCGGTTCTCGTCTCTACCAATTCCAAGTCGATCAATGTCGGATTGGTGCCCAACAAGACGAACAACGCATACGCCAAGGAGCATTGCTGGATCGAGTCCTGCCCCTGGTCCGAGGTACTGTGGAATATCGATTTTATTGGGTGATAATTTATCACTGATATCACTGATAAACGATCGATCAATGAAGACGGAACAGTGACTCGCCATTGTGGCTCTTGATTGGTCTTTCCCGTGCATTCAATGCTTCACACATGCTATATGTAAAACTAACATACCACAAATCTAATGCATTTTTCTCAAGTCATATTCCCCATATTATTCCATATCCTCTATTACCCACACTATTGTATACCTTTTTTTAAAGATTCACAATTGATATAACTTTTGCAGGTTACCCACAAGGAGTGCTACGACACGGAGAACTGGTCGATTACCGTATCCTTCAAGGTACGGTGGTGGTTATCGAAAGATGCTACAATCGATTGGAGCATCAGTATGCCTCTCTTTACAGATCAAGATAATCTCCTCCTCTGGCACGAATCCCCGTCGTATTATCGATTTCTACGCCGGGCCGGATAATCTGAACGACGTGAAGCTGATTGTGGAGGGGAAGACGATTGCCGTGTCGAAGGTGAGGGGGGAATGAAGACGTTTTGGAAGTACTGTAGTCCAATATGGCACCGTGATTGTTTGTTGCTATAAAATTAGTAATGTAATCAAGGGTACAATTCTTGATCGATTCCAAATAGGCGTATCAATATCAGAATATCACCGCCCGAATTTTATTCTATTTCCAGTCGTTTCGAATTTTAATTAATTTAATTAAAAAAATAATTAATAATGTAGTAATTGCAGAATTTGCTCTCTCTTCACTCTTCCTTCTTCTCCTCTCTCTTCTACGGCGACTTCGAGGAGAAGACAAAGGGGGAAATTGAACTGCCGGAAGTGAAGTATGAAGACGTCGTCGAGACACTCAAGGTTGGCATACCTTATAGACCCACCGAATCCGTGATTCACCGTGTCTGGCAAACGGTCGATTTGCGGGTTCACTTGCTCAATTTTTATGTAATTCATTTTCGGAACTTATGATTTCGGCTAGAATGGCTCTAAAATTAGCACAACTACACTTCACACCATGTCAAGCGGGGAAGAAAGCTCATTTGCGTGGCGCTAGTTTTCCTCTGCGTCTCTGCCCTAATCCGATTAGCAGTTCTGGAGAGGGGAGAGGGGAAGGAGGGGGCGATCGGAGGACTCTATGAAACATAAAAGAACAGTGTTCTAAATAATTCGGTTACAACCAGGAAAAAGTTTATCTATTGCACTATTGAAGTGCAGAAATACACGTAGGGCCCTGAAAGAAAGGAGGCGGTGTCCCCTGCCCACGAAAAAAAGCATAAAAGGGACTATGAGCTAGGGTGAAAAATCATGATCCAAATATAGGTAGTGGGGGGGGGGGTGGATTGACCAAAGGTAAGTGACCAATTGTAGCATAACTGTGGAGGTACCGCAATGAAAATAATGCACCGAACCTACCCCACGGAATATAACATTGAGAATTTAGACCAATTTAGTCGGTTAATGTACTGGTTGCTTATGGTTACTGTAGGTGATACATGTACTACCGTACACCCTCTACGCAATCACCATTCAAGATCTACCACATGCGTGACACTCCCAGTCCAAATTCTGAATTTCACATTCCCGGGGTATGGTATAGAGTTGACCACTCGGCCGGCGGAAAGACTCTCGGAATAAGCCGAGGTCGACTCTTGTTTCGGAAATCCCCCATTACCATCGCGGAACGAGGGCGAAACAAGCGTCTCTCGACTCTAGTTTCGGCTTCATGCAAATTGACCCCGCGAGCCGACTCCGTTCCGGAACGAGGGGCGTTCCGGAACGATCCGGAACTAGAAACGGTCCGGAATCCATCAAACAAATGTGAAAACGATTTTTTTTGCAATTTAAAAAAAATATTAATGTTATACTAGTGACCACTTAATGAGTGTCCTAGTCAATGCAATATTTGAATAAATGAAGAATGGAAAGGTTATTCATGAATTAGCTTGCGTCACAATGTATGTCAATTCTTTTTAATTTGTCACTGATGATGGGCCTAGTGCCCAAAACGTATCTGACTAGATAAAAATCTGATTCAACCCTTCATTTACTCGTATGGCTATAATTCAGCACTATAACTAACTGAAGTGTTACTTCATATAAAACGGGTCAAACTAATTTGGCTTATGGGTAGAGACAGTTTTGTCAAACTCACTCCTATATGAGGGCTAAAATAGAAGTTCCTGCAAATTAGCTCAATCGTTAATAAACACAAATTTAGCGTAATGAAAATGCACGTTTCAGCATTAAAGTTGAATATTGAAAATTTCCCATGTTTTCGGTTTTTAGTATTGTATTTTCTTTAAATGCAGTTTCTCTTTAGTGTTTCAGAGATAATTTAAGAAGCAATATGCTTAAGAATACACATGTTTTTATCACAAGAATACAAGAATATAATGATCTTCAATTGATCTTCGTTTTCACTGTGTTTATTCTTCGATTTTATCTCTGTCGTTCAACGTGCTCCAGCCAGTGTCTTTTGGTCTTTTTATCTGTAATTATTTGTGTTAACACCAGTGTTAGTTTCGATTACGCTTTTTGGCAGTCAGAAATAGCGTAACGGAGGTCATTCTCTACTCTCGAGAGGGGTTGGAGCGGTCAGCATTACGCCTTTTGGCAGTCAGAAATAGCGTAACGGAGGTCATTCTCTACTCTCGAGAGGGGTTGGAGCGGTCAGCATTACGCCTTTTGGCAGTTAGAAATAGCGTAACGGAGGTCATTCTCTACTCTCGAGAGGGGTTGGAGCGGTCAGCATTACGCCTTTTGGCAGTCAGAAATAGCGTAACGGAGGTCATTCTCTACTCTCGAGAGGGGTTGGAGCGGTCAGCATTACGCCTTTTGGCAGTCAGAAATAGCGTAATGGAGATCATTCTCTACTCTCGAGAGAGCAATTTTAGAACACGAGGATGGTTTGATGCGACATGGTGGCCTCTAATGCGAAAACCATTGGAGATTACGATTAAACTAATGGAGTATTGCGAAATATTTCAGTTATTGCGTCGTGATGATGCAATCGATGCACACTTTTTTAAAGTGCCATTATTCTTATCGTACTTGCTGAAAATAACGGAACGTTTACCGGAAGTACCGGATTTTCAGCAAGTACGATACATGATTTTTTTCCAATACTCCAATAGTTGCATCGTAATGTCCAATGGATTTCGCATTAGAGGCCACCATGTCGCATCAAACCTTCCTCGGGTTCTAAAGTTGTATCAAACATAAAAAGTGTCCCTAAACTATTGTCCTCTACTGTATTTGTGAGAAATAGAACAGTAATCTCCCATTTACAGGAACTAAATGACGTCATTCGTGGTGATTTCAATAGTAGGCCATAGAGTAGTTATACCTGACTAAAATGGGCTTGTACAAAATAGTCCTGACCTCGCTTCTGTGATTGGGAGACGAAACATCAAAGACGAGATCAGTAAAATAGAAGATGAACCGCGCAGCATTGAATGAGACTATCGAAATGAGGAAAATAAAATGAGAGACAATAACACATTCTCTCACTCTCTCAACCCATCGTCTATGAGCGCGGTCGTCGCTGAATACCCAACCATTTCGCTCCTCTTGTATTTGATGTTTCGTCTCCCAATCACAGAAGCGAGGTCAGCACTATTTGATACAAGTCCATTTTAGTCAGTTATTACTACTCTATGGTCTACTATTCATATCCCAACACAGAGCGGGAAGTCTCCAACATACATTGTCTCCAGCTGAGAAAGCATGCAAAAGCGAGAGATCATCTATCACTATCTCTCGCCCGCTCTCTCGAGTCTGCATGCTCTCTCAGCTGGAGACAATGTCTCCAGAGTAAGGAAAGTTGGGGACTTCTCGTTCTGAGCATCTGACTGCCAAAAGGCATAATGCTGACCGCTCCAACCCCTCTCGAGAGTGGAGAATGATCTCCATTACGCTATTTCTGACTGCCAAAAGGCGTAATGCTGACCGCTCCAACCCCTCTCGAGAGTAGAGAATGATCTCCATTACGCTATTTCTGACTGCCAAAAGGCGTAATGCTGACCGCTCCAACCCCTCTCGAGAGTAGAGAATGACCTCCGTTACGCTATTTCTGACTGCCAAAAAGCGTAATCGAATCTAGCACTGGTGTTAACACAAATAATTACAGATAAAAAGACCAAAAGACACTGGCTGGAGCACGTTGAACGACAGAGATAAAAATCGAAGAATAAACACAGTGAAAACGAAGATCAATTGAACCATTATGATAATGTACTCTTGTGATAAATAAATATTAATTTAAATATTGTTTGTATGAAAATAGAACAATAAATGATACAAAACATAAACAATAAAAAAAAACAGTTTTTTTGCTGAAATTTTATACTTATTATCATTATCAGAGAATTCGGAAAATGAGCGTTAAAATATTGCATGAAATGTTGGGTTTAATGCGTTTCTCAGAAATACTTGAAACAGCTGCATAAATCGCAGCCCGGATAGGTCAGTTCGAGCAAACTCACGCTACCCATAAGCCAAATTAGTTTGACCCGTTTTATATACTCGAATATGTCCACGGAGGACTGGCAGGGATTATCCTCCCTCCAAGGAGACAATGGATAAGCGCAAGGGCATGCAAAATTGGGAGGGCGCTTCTTACACGAGACGGGGTTGACAGGAGGGGTAAAGAGAGGAGAAGAGTGCATGCAAATAGTACACGATGGGTAACGAGGTGGCCTGTGAGCGTTTCGGAGCTCCCTCTCGTTCCGGAACGGAGTCGGAATGGACCTCATTCACTCTCGTTCCGGAACGAGGCGATTAGCATGTCGCAAGTTTCGGCTCGCGGGAGATAATCCCATTATGTATGCGAACAGGCCGATTTCTAAGTCGTCTCGTTAACCCTAGTATGGTAGATTGGGTTACGGACCGTAATCCACTTACGGTACTTTGTTGTCGTTGCGGGACCACCACAGTTGTGCTACAGTAGATCATTTGACGTTTGGCAAACTCAACCTCCAATTCATATGTAGACCATAACAACCAATTCAACCTATTCCTTGCCCACAACCCCTTTTTCGATCACCCATGGTCCTCATTCAATAAATTCATGCTTTTTGGTAGACACATTTTCATTGTTTCTCACATTCAATTGATATCTCCTCCGCGGAGAGTGAAGATAAGGATATGGCTTCTTGATAGAAAGGTAGGCAATGCACTTGCCGACAAAGTTACGAGAGCCGAATTTCCGATTTCGATCTCATTTTTTAAAGAAAAATGACAAACGTCGAAAACCCCGCGAAAATAGGTAAAATCCGTCGTTTCTCACACTCAATTGATATCTCCTCCGCGGAGAGTGAAGATATGAACATGGAATTTTGAAATAGTGTTAGGCAAAGCACTTGCCGACAAAGTTACGAGAGCCGAATTTCCGATTTCGATCTTATTATTTTAATAAAAAATCGGAAGGGTCAGAAACCCCGCGAAAAGTGGCAAAAAACGTCGTTTCGCGCATTCTATTGATATCTCCTCCGCGGAGAGTGAAGATAAGGATATGGCTTCTTGATAGAAAGGTAGGCAATGCACTTGCCGACAAAGTTACGAGAGCCGAATTTCCGATTTCGATCTCATTTTTTAAAGAAAAATGACAAACGTCGAAAACCCCGCGAAAATAGGTAAAATCCGTCGTTTCTCACACTCAATTGATATCTCCTCCGCGGAGAGTGAAGATATGAACATGGAATTTTGAAATAGTGTTAGGCAAAGCACTTGCCGACAAAGTTACGAGAGCCGAATTTCCGATTTCGATCTTATTATTTTAATAAAAAATCGGAAGGGTCAGAAACCCCGCGAAAAGTGGCAAAAAACGTCGTTTCGCGCATTCTATTGATATCTCCTCCGCGGAGAGTGAAGATAAGGATATGGCTTCTTGATAGAAAGGTAGGAAATGCACTTGCCGACAAAGTTACGAGAGCCGAATTTCCGATTTCGATCTCAATTACTCCTTATAATTTGAATTGTAGAGAACTGTTCAAAATCTCAAAATGGAAAATTGTCCATAACTCAGTTGTGACAGGTCAGTTCAACTTCATTTTTTGACATGTTATGGGGAATCACATTCTCTACCGAACACCGTTTTCACCTTGTGTCTAGCTGCTCTTATCTCTGACAATGAGTTATGAGCTTGCAACTGAATCTCAGAAATCCGACATGCAAATTAGCATCGATTTACTCTCGCCGCCCCCTAATCTCCCCGACACTCGCGCCACGCAAATGAGCTTTCTTCCCCGCTTGACATGGTGTGCACTTCAACTTCAATTCTACTGTATTTGCTTCAAGCAAATTGCTTGTAATGTACAATTAGATATCAAACTTACAGATGATCTACCCCTCTCGGTGCAAGGTCAATTCTACTACAGTCGAGGGCGTTCTCTCGCTCGCTGACCGATGGGACATGTCGGTCCTGACTCGAAAGTGCGACAAGTTCCTGTCCAAGGATGTGGTATGGGAATAGATTTTGAATTGGAGGCGATACAGTACAAACACAGTTATAAAGGGGAAAAGGGATCCGACCGGTCAGGATCGGCGTCTCGGGGCTTCTCTTGCTCGCTCAGAGCCGAGCGGCTCTGGGATCTGACTCCGCCTACTTATCAGATGATAGGGGATATCGAATGACATGAGTCACAGAGATCGATACAGAGTGAGGGGGGAAGTAGCATCCCAAGGATCACAATCCTTGACTATCGATTGGCTCTGGACCCAGGTGGCGCCGGCCTCCACCGACCCGCAGAAGGTGCCACTGGCGAAGAAGGTGCTGTACGCGTCCAAGTACGCCCTCCCGCAGCTGCAGGTACGGTGGTACCGTAGTCTAGGTGGATTACTGTATTAAAGTAGTCGTGTGTTGCGCTAATATTTGGCAATTTATGGTATTTACAAGAACAAATTAAGCGATATGGTCTTGTGAATAAAATGAAATTTTCATGATTAGTGAACCAGACCATTACTGATCCTCTGAAGATACAGTAATCCTCCTTATCGATTAATAAAACCTCGTATTCTAGCACGCTCTCCTCACGGCGTTCGACAAGAAGCGCATGATCGAAGTGATGGAATCGATCGTGTACAAGGAGGTGGGAAGAGTACGAAGAGTACTGTATTACAGTAGTCCACAATATCTCAAAGTGCAAGCTAGCGAAACGAAGACCCCCGAGGAAGCTCCGCCCCCTTATTCTGCAGCCGCTAACGGCAGGAAAAAAGTTTCCGCAGCCGTCAGTTTCTGCATCCGTGGTAAAAGCAGTAAAAATTCCCGAGACTTGCTCGTTCTTCGTCAGTCATCGATATATTACAAATAACTTTATCATGTGAGCAAGAAATGGGGGAAATGGTAGAATTCACTGCGTGCAGAACAAATCAACCAGTGTGAAGTGTTCTCCGCTCTCTCTAAATGTTTGAAACTGATTTTATGCAACATTAGCAAGAAGAAAATGGCGAAATGTGAGGTGGCGGGTCATCCAAAGACAAAGAATAGATGCAATATTTACAGAGAAACAGCTATTTACAATTAACAAGAATTGAGGAGCAAGAGTACACATTTGGAATTAGCAGAGATTGGATGAGATAACAGATAAATTTATCAATATTCGATCAATTCTCGTAGACTACCGTACTCTTCTTGCCCTCGTCGACTCTCAACATGAAGACATCAGATCGGGAGCAGTGGGGCGGGCGGGGTCGAGGTCGAATCGCGTCTGTAAGATCGCAATGATTATCGATTGATTATGGTATTTAATAAAGATACGGTAGGTCAGACTAACCTGTGGAATAAGAGTGGCGAATTGAGTGAGAACTGGAAGAGTGCAGAAGACAGCATCTGAAATAAAATGGTAAAGCTATACAAAAAATATTCGCACGCCCTCAGATTTCAAAATTTTTGCATAATTTTTTCATGAGCACCTCTATTTATGTTGCGAGCACGTCACACAATATAATTTTGACCGGAGAAAAAATTCCTTCTAGGAGCAAAATTGATTTTTGAGCATAGGTCTGTTTGGATATCCAAAAAACAATGCCACGTCCTCAGATTTCAAAATTTTTGCATAATTTTTTCATGTACACCTCTATTTATGTTGCGAGCACGTCATACAATTTCATTTTGACCGGAGAAAAAATTAACTCTAGGAGCAAAATTGATTTTTGAGCATAGGTCTGTTTCGAAATCGGGAAAAACAATGCCACGTCCTCAGATTTCAAAATTTTTTCATGTACACCTCTATTTATGTTGCGAGCACGTCATACAATTTCATTTTGACCGGAGAAAAAATTAACTCTAGGAGCAAAATTGATTTTTGAGCATAGGTCTGTTTCGAAATTCAAAAAAAACCATGCCACGTCCTCAGATTTCAAAATTTTTGCATAATTTTTTCATGTACACCTCTATTTATGTTGCGAGCACGTCATACAATTTCATTTTGACCGGAGAAAAAAATAACTCTAGGAGCAAAATTGATTTTTGAGCATAGGTCTGTTTCGAAATCGGGAAAAACAATGCCACGCCCACAGACAGACACGTCTAAATGCTGCGATCAGTCAACAACGAAACTGACCTTTCCACTCCTCCATAATCGAGACCTTCCTCTCCTTTGAATTGAATGTACAAACGTCGTCTCAAGTCAACCGGGTTCTTGCGCATTATCTCTTGGAAAGAGTCTTCGAATACAGCATTCCGAGATACGGTTATTTTAACATGATTCGGCACGCTGTTCGACTGAAATAATTATTTCTAATTAGTATTGCTTAAACCTAATCACTAACCAAGCATAGTGTTGGAAAGCACTCCGAGAGGGCCGACGGGCTTTCCAGTGCGGAGATCGATGTACGTAGTGGTCTTGTTGATGTGATCGATGAAGCACGGCACACCCTGAATAGAGTATTTTAGACACGTATCACAAATAATATAATATATCTGCTCGGTAAACCTGATCTCCCATCCTTCTGGCAAAGGATCGTCGATAACTCCTTGAGTTCTTGGATCTTCCCATTGAGTCGTTCTATGGGCATGATTGACAAAGTACATCCTTCCCGTATTTGGGTCGGCTCTCTTCTCCCATCCGTCTGGCAGCGGTCCGAGAGGATCGCCTGCAAGTCCACTGTTGGTCTGCAGGGAAGCAACACAATAGTTTGGATTGGAAAATAATTACCTGGATAAAGAAACGTTGTTCCCATGATGCCTGAGCGTCGTTACGACCGTTCTGCCAGCGTTCATGAGCATTAATCATGTCGTGAGTGGGGCGTTGCCATGTTGCGATCGACATAGTAAACGCGGCCTCGTGGATCTCGCCTCATCTCCCATTCCTGCAATTTTTGATTTAGAACAAGCAAATACGTCTTAAAAAGGAAAAAAAATAACCGGTATTGCTCACACTGACGTGCGGTTTGAATAATTTAATACCTATATGCGGTTCAGTTCATCGTCATCGAAATAAAATATCAGAAGTGCCCATTACAACAATATATTTGCAACTCCGAACCTGAGGTAGGGGTTGCACACTCGGCCTTTCCCACGTAGTGCTCCTGGCCTTATAAAGGACTTAGTACTTCCTCCCATACTGGTCGAACCTCACTTCCCGTAAACTTCAAGCGTCCTGAACAAAAAACCTTCATAATGGAGCACTAGTTGAGTAAACAACGCGGAAACCGGAACCATTACATGCTCCTATTTATGGACAACATTTCTAAACAAAAAATTACACAAATCCATTAATAATAAAGCAATTAATTAACTATATTAAAAAAGTAATTAAAAATACCAAAACTAGTCATGTCAGAGGCTCCCACAACGACTTCTCTTATTTGTCACTGTATGGAAAGTACTGTTTTCCGATAGGTCCCACCACGACAGAACAGGCATAACTCATTTTTACAGTACTTTTTTCAAAAAATATACTGTGATTCACCCTGAATTTACCTTGCTCTTTTTTAAAATTATTCCCGCATTTTCTCGTTACAAATATTCAAATTTTCCCGCACTTTTTGCTCGGATCGCTAGCTTGTTGATTTAGTTGACCGTAGAACATTGTGAGTCGGCACTTCTTCACTTCACCGGGCCAAGCAACTCGGGGTGGGACCCTCAGTCATGATCTCATTGTGTCAATCTAGCAGTCACCTCTCACTCACCACCCCACAGCATCGGAAAGTACGCGCGAAACGGAAAAATCCTACTCCCCTACCCCCGAACTGCAAAAGCGCGCGCTGGCAATTTGCCAGCCCCTGGCGTTTTGCCAGCCTGATCGATTGGAGTGGCCAGTTCGCCAGCTGTTTTTCTCTCTATTTTGTTTTATTGTTGCTCTGTAACTTTTCGTTTGTTTGGTCATTGCTACTGTTGTCTCCACTCATAACCACCTCATCAACTCCCCTCTCTACCCCCTTCCCATCTCTGTTCGATCGACTCCTCGATGTCACTCTCATTCACCCTCTTCCCTTCTCTTCTCTCTGACTTCTTTCCTAGTTTTTTTATCATTTCTGCGTGATTATCGCTTCATTTTGTTTATTTTCACTATTATTTTGAATTCATGTCGTTCCAGGATCAAATCCACTTCGTTTGGATGGGGCACCGACACTTTCACGAGCCCCACTACGAGAACGACGCCTAATAAATCGAGCTATGATGTGTCCTCCGGTTATTTCACGGTGCGTTATTCTAATCTATTTGGTGTAATATTGAACTCAAAATGTACGGGTGCAGCGGGAGCTATGGCCGATTTTTGAAATTGCTCTTTTGAAATCGACCTCCAAAAATGTGTCGCGCCTATTCTATCGATTGAACGACATAGCTGGCATATTGAACCGTATAGTTGCAGGAGAATCTATGCCATTTTTTCATTTTCTGGTACATTAATGGTATTCTGGGTTGCATCTACTAAATGCGTGCATTCCAGATACCATCGTGCTGCTTCGACGGCGGTCGCTGAACAAGATTTTCCCGATGACTTCGAGCTTCCCACCCCCACCCTCATTTCAACCTTTGAATCGATAAAGACTTTACACTTCCGTTTTTTGCTAATTGGTTTGATACCAACCCTTCGGGGCTATTTCATTATAATCAATTACGAATCTAAGGTACCTTCTCCCCGTGTTACGACTCAAAAGGCATGATCATCGCTGGTTCTTTAGACATTCCTATTATCAATTTCTATGCCTAAACCCACCTTCCCCGTTGTATATTTTCACACCCATTGTGTTAAAATGACCATCGATAAAATATTTAAACAACGCTCGGATCGATAACCCAGAAAATTGGCACGGTGCCAGGAGGTTTGGCAGCTTGCCAATTTTTTTCTCTGACTTCTCTGACTCTCTTTCTCTAAACGAAAGGGGTTCGGATGCTGTGGGTGCACCCCCCCCCCCCAGTTTGGTCGCTTTGGTCCAGTAAAGGGAATAAGTGTCTCTTATGTTAGTCCGGGCACTACCATACTCTGATTGAGTACTGCGGATACGGTATACCAATCGATATCATATCATTCCTTCTCTACTAATGCAATTAGATTTAGGAGTACGACGACTCGGATCGCGTCTATCTCCTCAAGAGATTCAAGGATTTGAAATGAATTGATGATTATCGATTAATATAACTTCGTATTTGTTCCATGTTGTTCCGTGTTTGATAGGAAACTCGTTTGTTGCTCCACGTGATAAACTTATTTTTGTTGAATCAATTTGGTTTTCTCCCCACTGTTGGGATCGCGTTTATGGCGCGTGAACAAGTACCTGATGTGGTTGTTGTTGTTGTATGATTAAGTATGCGTCATTTAATTGATTGATTACGGTATGAAGTCTTTCTGTAGTCAACTATTGTAGTACGGTCAGTGATACTCACGATTCCTCAAATTCATATTTTCTCAATATTGAAATGTGAGCATCTCAGTGCCAGCTGTGTACATACCAGTTCGATGTGTACGCGCATTTTTTATCAATCTTTTTTTCTCTCACTCTCATTCCCTTATCAGCCGTAATACCGATATCTAGCTCAAACGGCCGTAATACGATTATCAAATTTGCATCCCTGCTGTGTACCGTGCAGTTGATTGAATAGTAGTCATATTCCTGGCCACTGAAGCTGCTTTACCGTAATCCGTATTGTTATTGCAGAAGGAGACTTCCAATCGATGATTGATTCTGAGGAAGAGCATCTCGTTGTGGATGATGAGTATGAGAGACCGAGAAGAGCGATGAGAGCACCGGCACAACGATCGATGAGTGGAGGAGGAAGGGGAGGAGGTGGAGAGACGGATGGAGGAGGTTGGTTAATTAGTGATTAGGTTCATTGTAATTAGCGTGCTATTTTTTTCCTTTTTAGTGTAGTACAAGAATGACGCCAAAGAGTGCATGTTTCTTGTCAAATTTCAAGTCCTGTTTCACCTAGGGCGTAGATAAATTATTATTATGTCCCTTGTCATTATTTCTGCTATACCACTTAAGATAGAGAAAAAAAAATCGATAATTACAGGTAGCACCGTTGTCTCGCTGTCTGTGAGCGTCGCCGCTCTCAAGCAGTCCCCGAAGTGCGCGAGTGAATCGACGGAGACCTCCCCGTGGTTTGTTGATTTAGCCTGCCCTCTTTGATTGTGCTCTTGTGCTCCCGGGGATTCTTCTGTGTTTCCATTGAAATCATACAATTTATTAAAAAGCGTGTATGAAGCGAAAAGGAGAGGATGTTCACTGTTCCGCCCTCTTTAAACTTGCGTGACGATTTTGCATTTAATCCCGATTGTGTTCCTTATTTCTATTATTGATTTAGAATAATTATCTAACTATCAATTCGCCCTCCTCCCAGGCGTCTCTCGGTTCAACGACAGCACAACGCGGACGAGATTTTGATTGAATTGGAGCGCAATCGAGAACTGAAATCGAGTGGCTGGTCGATCGAAGCTTCCGTCGACTTTCGTATTGTCAACCACAGAAATCCATCCATAACGATGAAACAGGTGAGAATGGTGTTGATCTTTTAAACAATGGGACTGCTTATTTTCAGTAAGTTATTTGTTTTATTAAAAATGATTAATAATTACGTAGCCGCTGCAAGGTCTACTGCATAAATGTGCGAGGGTTGTTGCTGAGAGTACAAAAACTAGCGGGGTTGTATTGAGGTTAAATGCACTACGCTCTATGCGTACAATACGCTCTATGCATAGTTCTGGGTGCGGGTTCGGTCCAGGGGGAGCTCGATAGGTGGCTCCAGGTACGGTCCAGGGGGCGCCCTGTAGCCGGCTCCAGGTTCGGTCCAGGGGGAGCTTGGAAGCCGGCTCCGGGCTACATTAAACCTTGCAGTAAGCTAGGGAATATTAATCGCTACCAAGAGTACTGGCTTATTCCGGTGGAAAAGGCTCGTGAGGCAGAGAGCGATCGAAAACTTTTTTCGATCGCTCTCTGCCTCACGAGCCTTTTCCACCGGAAACGCAGGATACAGTGCGTTCACAACTTTTAGAACACTTTCAGAGATGTTTCCTGTGATTCCCTACGATTTCTGAATCATTATGGAACTTTTCGAAATTTTCGATTTCTCACGTTAAAACGCGTTAGAACACGTTCAGACACGTTTTGAACATCGCAAAACACTTTTCCTGCGAACCACTACGCTCTCTGAATCACTTCGGAATTTCTTGAAATTTTCGATTTTTCACGTTAAAACGCGTTAGAACACGTTCAGACACGTTTCCGACATCGCAAAACACTTTTGTAGTGTCCCCCTACGCTTTCTGAATCATTTTGGAACTTTTCGAAATTTTCGATTTTTCACGTTAAAACTCGGCAAAGCAGGTGAAAACGTGTTTCACGGAACTCAAAAACGTGTCAGAATGGTTTCTGACACTCGCGAAAAATGCGGCAAAAGGTTTGCCCGCGGCGGGGGTCGAACCTGCGTCGGTCGGATTGCTAGTCCAGCGCGTAACCCACTTGGCCATGGATGTGGTGATTTAAATTTTGTAAAATTTTAAAGCAATTCTGGTCTATTATCATATGCAAAAGGTTCTGAAAAGATAGAGCGAATTTGAAGCGAAATATAAGGAAAATGAGAAAAATCTGGACGGACACCTGGACAAGAAAACAGACAGACAGACAAACAAACAGACAGACAGACAGACAGACAGACGTTAGCATTTTCTAATATATAGTAACGGGAGGATGGGAAATAAATTCTTGTGAATTTAATCAAAAAGCGAGATGATCTGGTCCAATACCGTGGCCTGAACCGAGATCGAGTGGGTTGGCGGAAAAGATACGGGAGGGTAGTGTTTCTTAGAACACTGTTTCTGGCTGCACCCCATGTACGGCCTAAAGAAATCTTACTTATGCTCTTTTTCCAGATTCTGGACCATAACTTCCACCCTCTTTCGCTGTCCGTCTCTTCTATCATCGATACGTATCCGAATATGATCACTGCGGAGAATGTACGGTAGTTTCAAAGATTGATCAATATTAGTGTTGACCACTGGGAATTACCTTTGGTAAAGAACAAAGGAAGAATAACAACGAAACAGCAAAGGCTTCCGAAACCAGAGTACACAACTTTGTTGTTTACGTTTTTTAGAGTATTCGATACGTGAACGGCTATCTTATCCAGCTCTAAATAGATGTAGCGCCTGAGAAACAGCTGAGGCTGGTGTTCGGTAATTTTTTAATCGCAAACGTTCATGAAACGATTATGTTATCTCGCGATACTCTGATGTAGCACATGCGAAACATTTGAGCGGCGGATGCGTGCTTCTTCGATAGTTGGTAAACAAGGATGCATGTATGCTCACTGATAAGAACCTCTTGTCTAGATCGATATGGAGTCTTGAAATTGCTTGGTTAAAATGTGAATTTCCGGCTAAAGAAATGCATGATGATGATCTCTCAGGGGTTCGTCAAGGACGACAAGATTCTCTTCGAGGCGCAGATTGTGGTGAAGAAAGTGGAGGGGATACGGTAAGTAGATACAGTAATATGGGATTACGGTAAATAGGGACACTACTCTGTGGGGTGAATGAGAGATGACCGGTAGATTCACATTCACAGAGTGAAATGGTCAACGAGGGTCGAACCCCAGGTTGGTTTGTCCGGAGAAGGTAGTGTTAGTAAGTATATTACCTAAGTAGGTACAGTAATAAGCACACCGGATCATTAGTAGGCCCGTTATATTAGACCAATGCAATTTGATGATTTTTCAAGTGAAGATTAATTTATCTAAATTATTAGTGAAGGACGTTAAAATAATAGCAAAAATGTTCATTGTGAAGCTACAACCGGCTAGATTCGTGCTTCAGACGTTCACTAAATATTTCTTATCAGTTCCATCTCCTCGTCCTCCCTCGACTTCTCCTCTCCCTCAGAGATTCTCGACGTCGCGCTAGTCGTGGAGGGAGGAGCGAAGGTGTACGCAGGTAGCCAGGTTGGTAATTAATTAATTAAATTAGTAATTAGAACATATGCTAATTAGACTCAATATCGGTTGATAACAATTCACATCAATTTTAGTTTCTCTCCACCTACTCTCCGTACTTCCGCGCGCTATTCTACGATGAAATGAGGGAGAAGAAGGAGATGAAGATGGATGGAATACGGAGGGAGGTTGGTGCAGGGAATATTTGACCTAGAAATAGGAGACATGTGGTTTTAAAAAAAGATACCTTACTTTTCCGGGCAGCTCTGAATGAGCTGGACGGAAATTGTAACATGCCTTGTTGTGAACGATATTTGGCAGTGCTACTTGTAATTATTTGAATGCGTTAAGGAGCTGGTTGAGCTGCTGGAGGTGATCTACCCCGTGGAGCGCCCGATCACGAGTGAGATAATTGACATTATTCACAAATACGTTTTTTTACAAATATTGAAACGCGGTCTCGCTGTACGAAGAGGACAAATATGAGAGGGCATTGCATTGTTTTGATGGGGGGGGGGAGCTAAAAATCAATCTCGAACATTTCAGACAAGAACGTGGAGGGACTTCTCAAGTTAGCCGGCAGATTCGAAATGAAGGTTGGTCGGTCCTCTTGGTTTGAGGTTGCGTGGACATTATAACTTGCAAACCATACGTAAGTTGCAATACTGCATGCTTAAATGCTGAAAGATAGGTGATGCTGAGAAACGAATAGCATCGACCACTTTACAGATAACCTCAGCCTTTTGTACGAAAAACTGTTTTTCTTTTTTGGTTGGTTCCCGCAGTTTCGGAGTTGCTCGGGCACTACTATATTGGCACTATAAGGGAATAAGTAATCGGCGGCTCAACCACTTTGGTATACTTTACTAGCGTCAGTTATGGAGACCAATGAATGCCTAATCGGGATTAAATGCAAAATCGTCACGCAAGTTTAAAGAGGGCGGAACAGTGAACATCCTCTCCTTTTCGCTTCATACACGCTTTTTAATAAATAGGCATTTCATTGGTCTCCATAACTGGAATTATCTCTCATTTTGAATAATAATAATAATTTACAGACAGTCTTGAATGCATCTGAGCAGTTCCTTATCTCCTCCTCTTCTGTCACGCCCTCTGCCAGACTGCTTTTGGCAGATCGATATCGACTCGCCCAACTACAGGTAGGTCGGGTAGAGACTAGAGACTACGGTATAACAAAATCGATTAGCCGATCATGCAACACCGTGGTTCCGTGCTATTGCTATCAATTATATCTTTTAATTCTCGGTGGTGATTGTTCTTGTATACCAAGTTGGACTAGATATTGATATAAAACGGGGTAGAAGATCGCACAGATTTGATCTGTTTTTTTCTATAAAAAAAGAAATTGGTTTCACATGTTGGAAACTCGTTCACTGGCAGCCAAGGTTCGGAAATAATAGTCTTTGGAAATAGAAAAATTTTAGGGTTTCCCTTTTTGTGTTTTAGGTGAGCTTTTTTTGTGTTTTAGGTTTACTTTTCATTTTCCCGGTCGAATTAACCTGATCAGGCAAAATCACTTTTAGATTGATTTTTGTGTCACCTGCAACTCCTATTTTATTTCCCCCACCACCGTGAAGATCGGTTGAAACTCAACTCATTCTCTCCGAATGCTCTTTGTTAGGGGGTGGGTCAGACCCCTCATCACAAGGAAATAGAACACAGAAATGAGGGATTCGGAAAATTGATATTTTCAGGTGACACAAAAAGCATTCCCCCTATTATTGCTTCCACCTATAGGTGGGCTCGGCGCAGGGGGAAATAAATGGGGGATTTTTAGGTTGAATATTCACCTACCAAAAAGGGAAACCCTAAAAAAATTACAAAAAGAATAATTCACTGTTTGCAGAGCGTGTGTCTGTCCATGCTGGACTCTAAGGTGGCGATAAAGTCAGTGAGAGATTCGAATGAGTACGAGAAGCTATCAGAGAAGACGAAAGAAGCACTATTCGATAGAATGATGGAGATTGTTTGAGGAGGAGGGAGGGATTACTGTAGAAGGAAGGAGGATTACTGTAGGAGAACGGAATACTGTAGAAGGAGAGATTACTGTAGAACAAGGGTTTACTCTAGAGGGAGGGATTACTGTATCACCGTGTTTTACATGTTGTTCATACAAGTGACAGTTTGTTGTTTCAATCTCAATATATAATATCCGCATTGTTTGCGCCGGTGTTGATTTTCCGGCGGTAGTAGTCCCATTCGAGTTAGTCATTGTTGTTGTTAGAATTCGTTTCATGTTTACACATAGCGCTGGTTTATTGTTCCGTGTTCGAACTTTGGTAAAATATTTTAAATGTGCGATGGTTGATTGTCCGACGAACGGCGTTCGCAACGCTGGTTGATACTTTGCATGTATGGGCCAAGAAGTAGCCAGATAGACCCCAACACCACTGTCCCCTCATGGGCTGAAGCCCATCCTCTTTTTGTAATTGCTCAAATTAACTTGGCTTCTAACGTTCTCCCGATTTTGAACTTTCAGTTGTAAACGTCGTATGACAAAGTAACTGTTCCGAAACGAAACCTGGTGATAATATGTTATGCGTAGCGTTTAAATCTTGTTGGAGGTTGCGCGTGTGATGTTGATGTTGAGCTAGTGGCATAGAATAAAGAGTAATGGTGTTGGTGGTAAAATATTTTCCACCAGCCACGTTGCCCAAAATATAATGTCCCACTCTAGTGCGCGAATGAGCATGACGAGAGTCTACCAATTGAGAGATGATTATCGAACAAATGATTTTCCGGAACGAGCCGGCAAGCTACTTTGGTCGTCCTCATTTAAAAAAGAACATTTCGACTGGTTATCACGTGGGAAGTCTTGCAAAACATCGCAGAAAATACGCGAACCATACGCGTTGATTGACAATCAATAACCTCTTGCAGGCGCTACAGTAGGACGCCGTGCTCTGTCGAATGCATAAACCGGAGAAAGTGAGTACAATTGTTGATTGTATTTATCACGTTATTTATTTTTTCCCTCTCGAAATACGATAAGATACCGTACTTGAAAAGATGCTATACCGTAGCATAAGGTGAAGCCTCGCTGTCTCCAATCTATTTCATTGCAGTCCCGCTTCATCAAACTCGCCATTCCTAAAAGGCGGATCTTCCTCAAGACCGAGTACGATGCGGAGGAAATGTGAGTACTTTTACGCTCATTATTTTAGTTACTTTTATTCTAATCTACATGCAGTGCACTAAATTTTCGTCACATGGATTCGAAAGTAGACCTAGTCGTAGTTGTTTATCAAAATAGCAGGTGGTACCAAACTTCGTTCACTTGTCTGCTAGAAAACAAAGGGATGAGGGGGAGTTTGAACGCACTTAATTAGCCGAATGAGCTCATTTTGATATCAGGGCTTATTAAAAAAATCCAGAGCATTCTTTAAAATCCATTTCTTCATCTAGTTGCGTCTGCTCCTCTCTCGTCTCTTCTCCCTCTTCCCTTCATCTCTCAATCAATCGACCGAATGGAAAGTGGGAAATCGTAGCGGTGTCGATAGATGTCACAGTGAATGTAGTCGAGACGGTGGAGAGATTTGTGAGTTTCGAAATGGGATTTACGCGATTACGGTAGCCTGCTGAAAATGGTATGACGTGTCTGTAAATCCTTGTTGTTGTGATCATTCTCGGGATTAGCAATACGATCAGATATTGATTATTATGCTGTCATTAGAGTCTCTTGATTTCTCAGCTCGGAGTTGTGTGTACCATTTGGTCATCTTACTTTCGTTGACGCCCTATTCTTTTTTATCTGTTGCTGAAGAATTTGTTAAACGAACATCGAATTTGCATCCATCTCTGGTTTCTCTCCACCAGTAGTACCACTAGTATCTCCACCAGTTGCTCACATATAGGGTAGACTACTAGTGCGCGCACTGGTGGTACTACTAGTGGCCCCGTCGTACAGGTGGTACTACTAGTGGAATCGAGCAATACGAATGTGCTTTATCAACCGAATCTCGCAATTATACGATACAATAGTGATGGTATGATGGCTAGTAGAGCTTCTATATGAGGTCAATATCCTTCTTCAGGCGAATAGAAAGCTCTTCTTCAATAGCAGCGAAAATAATCTGCAATATCATCGATATTCTCCTCTATGTCTCCAGAATAGTTAGAGTAGCCTCTGAAAGGCACATTTTGAAACAAAAAGGTCTGCATTATGTAGACATAGTACCAACATGGTAATGTAGAAAACCTCCGTATTTCAAGTGAAAAAGAGCGGTAGATCAATCTGAAGACATACTTTTTCATCATGGCAGTTTTTCATCAACCAACTCAAATTCTTATCGAAGACACTCTTGATCAAATGGAGTATCCCAATATTAGGCAGCGATACAGCAAGAAATAGACGTGACAATCGATAAATCAGCCAAACAATTGAAGAAAACGTTGAAATGTGCAATTCCGCACTAGCGCACTTCTTGAGCGCGCCAATTCACCTAGAGCGCGCCAGCTGAACTGGTGGTACTACTAGTGGATGCAACTGGTGGTACCACTGGTGAGATGAGTCTACGATATGCCCGCCTCAGCAACTGGTGGTACTACTCGTAGAAGCCGCTGCACTAGTGGTGCTACTGGTGGAGAGAAACCAGAGATGTTGGAGGACTATAAGGAACAAAATGGATGGATTTACAGGAGTTCTCGCAGTCTCGATCGATGTCTCCCAGCCACGAGTGGATTCTGAGACTGGAGGCGTATGCGGACATCGTCGCCACTCGGACAACATATGTACGCGTAGTCATCGGGTACATATTTTACTATTTAATAAAACATACATTTTTTATTTACGATTTTTCATCGAATAGTTAATAGCAAACACATCTTTCTTCGGTAATTCCCAACGACGCTGTCTGTGGGTCTGCCCATCCGCGCGTGCGCCATGTGAAACACCTCGATAGGGGAAAAAGATGGTGACTCACTTTCTTCGCCGCAATAATAATTTTATTTTTATTTCTTTAAATATTCTAGGTTTACATTCGACTGTGCGTCATTCAAACCCGACCAAACCATTTTGATCACGCCGTGGGAACACCTATTCTTAGAATCTCGTACTTTTGCGCCTCCTCTTTTTCAATGTTGGTTTTTTTTCTATTTTGTGTTTGTTGTCTGCGTGCGATACCAGCACAATCGATAGGCGACCACTGTTGTTTATCATTTTGGCCACAATCTTGACTCAAACCCGGACGAGCACAACTGACGCAATGGTGGGGGACAGCGGGTGGGAGGAGAGGGAGGCCGACGATGCGATGTTGTTGCCGGCGCTGGCGTCGGCGCCAGACACCTGGACGCCGTCGCTAGATCCCCCCGTCTCAGGCGCAGCCTCAGGGTTGGATCCACCTCCGGTACCGCTGCCGGAGCCGGTACCAGGGTCGGCGCCGGCGTTGCCCTTGCCGGTGTTGGTCTCGGTTTTGGTGGAGGACCGGACGGAGGTGACGCTGCAGCTGGCGCGTCCCTTGCAGATCTGGTCCACGGTCATGGGCTTGGTGCCAGGATCTCTCTCGGAGCTACCGTACAGGAAACTCTGATAGCCGTCCATTGAGCAGACTCCGCCGTTCATAGTCTGAAAAGATGTATGCATGCAAATGAAGAGGAGTGAGAGCTTATTTTCCCGACTGTTCGCATCCCAAGATATTGCTTGATTGATTTAGCGGTTTTGTGCATTCAAACAGCGGAAAACAGTACCCTGGCTTAAACATGGTTTGTTTGGCTTCAAATGACCCGGGGACTACTGCTGAAGGTCATATTGATTCAATCAAAATTCCAGAAATTTGCAATGACTGGTTTCATGCGAATGATGTATTTTATTTACGGGTCTGTGACCAGATATTGGTTTTAGCAGTAGAACCCTTCCATCGGCAGTAGTGTTGGATTATTCCATATGACATCACCAATCGGTAGACACTCACCTTGTCTCGACTGCCGGGCAGCTTTGACGGTAGGACGCCTGGCAATCGAACTCGAACGCGATGTTTGTATTGCGATCGTTGCCCTGAATGAAGCGGTAAAATTGTGTTGATACGTTTCCAGTGGGAGCAGCTCAGTGCATCGCGAGATTGATCGGGGTCAGTTCTTCCGGATTCCGTAGTTGTGCTTTCACCCAACAACTTCTCACTCGAAGTCATAAAGTCTACGACTGTAAAGAGGCGTGTAATCTATATATCGTTAAATTAAATACGGTATCGTAAGTATCGTACTTACGTTTGCCCGCCACGGTTTCGTACCACTTATTTGCTCCCTCGGCATGGGACGGCTGAATCAACATCACACATGCGCTGAAAACATATTACATTAATAATTTTTATAAAAAAAAATTGTTAGGCCTTGCGTTTACCGAACAGAGCACGTAAAAAGTGAGAGAATCGTGAACGTGTCTGCGTGGTAAACAAGGCAAGATTTTTTTTTGTATGATCGTATGCTTTTATAAATACAATAAGAATTATTTCTCACTTTGGCACGGGAATGTGCTCGTCATTGCCCTGTTTGCAAAGTAATCGGAAATTTGTGAATGAAACCTGGACATATTTTTAATATTTCGTATGCAGTGTACATCAATGTGCGCTTAATTCTGTAAATGGTCTCGACTGTTCTGCTAGAATGATCTCGTGGTGGACGCTATACATCTGCAGATGTAGGTGCAGTAGCTCTTGGAGTTTCGATATAGACCTCTGCTACAGTAGCAGTATCCCAACGCCGAAGGTTCGCCGATGCGCTAACTCTTAGGTTGAGGCTACAGTACACCATCGCTCTCCGTTTTAGAACCCTTGGATCATGATTATAACAACCCCCGGATTTCAACACAGTAACTTTTAGATCTTTGGACTATTATGCCCCAAATTTTCGTTTCTACATTTATCTGTATCTTGTTATGTACAGTAATTTAAGTCTTAAGTACAGAACCCATTGAGTTTTCTCCAGGGTAACCGCCGCATCGTTAATGTAGTATTCAATGAGTTTCCCCTACAGTATTCCAGGGGGTTATCCGCTGCAGTATCCACGGGGGATTTCCGATACAGTATCCCATGGGGTTTCCGATACAGTATCCTCTTGGGGTTTCCGATACAGTATCCTAAGGGGATTTTCGAATTAGTATCCTCGAGGGGTTTCCGATACAGTACCTTCAGGGGGTTCCGAAACAGTGTCCCCCGGAGGGGTGGGAAGGGGTTCCGATACAGTACCCCAATGCATATTTTTAGTAATAGCATTGTGATCTTCGGGTATTGGAGTAATTGCAAGATTAGCAGATTTCAGAGTTGTATTCTGTTTCCTCACATTTTTTTTCATCCTACTGGCATTGGCAAACACTCATATTCCTCCAGAAAGAGGTCTTTTTTCAAGAGCGTAGTTCATTTATCCCGGATTGTTATAACAAAATACTACGTCACATTACAAATGCCAAAATCCTCTACCGAGGATGAGAACTCGATTGAACTCTTGATTAATGTATCCAAAGTGAAGTTAATCTTCAGATGCGACGACGGTCTCTCCTTTCCTGCGCCAGTTCTCATTCCAGCGTCACTTCGCAAAGCTCCGCGGTGGGTGGAAGAAATGCTTTGTCCTCGTAAGAACGAGAATAAGGCTGAGAAAATAATAAAATTTTGAAAAAAAAAGTCCAAAATGCTTTGCTTTTTTCCATGGTACCTTTGGTGGAGTAGTTAATTACAAAATGTGTTTAGTGCACTCCTCTACGAGATTCGATCGTGTTCGATAACAGTAGTCGACCGGAACATCAGATCCGTCCACAGGGAGAGCCGGGAGGTTCGTGTTGCAGGGTCATTACAAGAGAACGGGCTAACTTATTTGTCTGATTCCTTTAGGGTTCTGATGTAGAATGAAACAAAAACTATTCACAATCAGTTGCTCAGTCTGCACTCTCCCTTCTTCTCCAATCTCTTCTATGGAGATGCCGAGGATGGAGAGGTATGCCAAGAATCGGTTTTTGCTCCATTTTGGTCATATTATTTATTTTTCGTAACGTGTGTTTTTTTACAATCATTCTGCGTGAGAATAGACGCCATGGAAATGAAAGGTTAGGCCACTTTTGCCGGCCAAGTGCGTTAGATTACCTTCAAAGCTAGAGAATTTTAATTAGTAGGATTCCTAAATTCAAAATAATACAAATTGAAATTAAATTACAGGTAGATCTCGCGGAAATTCGTGCGGAGTCGAGGGAATTCTTCGACGTTTGCAGTGCATTCGGCAGTTTGATGAAGGCGATGCACGGACGATACGATTATGTCGGTGGGTTACTGTATTTAGCGTTTGGTGGGTTACTGTACTGTGCTTTCCTCTCGTTGGGATACTGTATTTTCCTCGTGATTGGTTATTGTATTTCCCGCATTTAATTAGACGCAATGCGTCAATTTAGTGACAGCGTGCTCTAATATGCGACGTTTGTAGAGAATGAGAATCCTTCGATCCATTGATCACCCAGGAAATGTGTGGATTGATAATCATTGCGTGAAACACGGCAGGTTCGAGAAATATTGCAAGCTATTGAATTGACGTTTGCAAGAAGGTCGTAAAGTTTTCGCTTATAGAGTATTGAGAAATTTGATTCGCAGGGGAAATGAATAGAGGCAGCTGACAATAAAAAAATGGTATCATTTGTCCGATGAGGGGAACCGATCGTATTTTTATTTGTAAAAAAATAATTAAATTTTACGGTTGGCGCTCGAGTCTTCTCTCTGGCCACTCGATTCGGAATGGATCGAATCAAGTGTCATCTGGCGAGACAAATAAGAGCCGCCCCCTACAACATACTCAGCACTTTCCTCAACTACGCCGAGTGGATGAGAGAAGCGGATAGAGCGAGGGACGACGAGTTGGTGGTTGGTTTATATTTACATATTAATCATACTTGATAAGATTTTTGTTATCATTGATTCTTACAGTGGGACTTTCTGAAAAATAATATGTAATTGTGAATCGCATGAACATTTATATCCTATGAAACCACGAGCTGCCGCGCTTGTGATTATTTGGCGATATTTAAAAGGCTATGATTAATTTTCAACTATCAATTTTTCTACTGAATATAGAGTTAGAACACAAATTGGGACAGAGACACATCGATTTTCAAGAGGAGATTTGGCTGGGCGCTAGCTGACACCAGTATCTTTACAGGATAATCTGTTGTCGAAGACGAAGTTTCCCAAGGATTTACTGCAGTTATACGAGACGATACACGAAAGTGTCTCCCCGAAGACACTAATGAAGATTACGAGGGTTAGTGGAGGGGGGGGGTACGGTAGCATATCGAGAATTGGAGTACGGTTGCATATTGATATATTGAGACATGTTTCCATGGGATATTGATACATTGAAAGAAAAATACTGGATGAAATATAGATATTATAAAAAGCTTTTAAATTTTTTACCCTGAATATTAATCTGATAATTAATAATTGCTTTCAGAAACTGCACAACCGGCTGGAGAAAGCGACTGCTAATACAATAATTGCACAGCCATTGTCACATCGACCAATCAATCTCGCGAAACCCGATGTCACTCCGAGACGTGTTTATCATTATTACTGTAATAGGATATGAAAGAGATAGGATTACTGTACTTTGACCATTCGTACTTTAACTGCTTGCTGTATCGACACTTTTGCAAATTTTTTTGTTTTCCTTTGTTAATTGCTTGTTAATGAAAGATAATTTTTGTTAATGAAGGATAATGTTTTACGAGTATTCAGAATTCTCAGTTTTGAGCGGAATAAAGTAGTTTCACGTGACTGTGCTCTTATGTGAGAAGACGCGTTCAAGGCGCAAAAATTATCTTATTTTCTCTATTTTAATTCCAATTACTGTCGTCTATTTTCAGAAGCCACTAGCTTCCAGGATGCAGAAATCAGACGAGGTCGTGTGTTATTTTTTCCAATTAAAAAAAAATCTTTCCACTCATGAATTAGTCTCCCTGTTTGACGGATGTTTGTGGTCGTATTATTGATTGAGAGAAAAGCAACTATCAAATCGATTTCAGGATTCGGGCTTCACCAAACTCTCATTTCGATCTAAGAATGTGTATCTGAAGACGGAGTACGATCCGACCGAAATGTGATCGCATTTGCATATTATTTGTCTTAACGAGCGGTTTGAGGCCCAGATGGGCACAAGCTTCCAGTGGCGACCTGCATTCTATCATTTTTTTATAACAAGCGGCTATATCAAATTCTCATGAGGACCCATCAGCCTGTTCCTAACTACCTTCAGTACGAGTTCTGCCTATTGCGCATGCTGTGTAGTATTCATTCGTCGTTGCGACTATGATGTAGTACAACATAATAATCTCTTCCCTCTCCTCAGTGCGGTCTCTTCTCTCCACGATGTTCTCTCTGCTGATTCCCGTCTGAGTCTGAATATCGAACGAACGACCGATAAGTTGTTCCTGTCCTACGTGTCCGCCGATGTCTCAGTGAGGGTAGAGGAGACGGGACAGACGTTTGTGAGTGCATTATTATTATCATTAATAGTATTATTATTATTATTCTTTAAATTGTTTATTCGAGAAATTGGGGTGTTTTGGTCTCGAAGAAAGAAGTTAGTTAGTGTTGAACATGTTGAAAGAGGGTTTCAATGCATGTACGAAAACGTACGAGATGAAGTACTATCGCTGACGAATTGAATCGCTGTACATTACCATAAATATGATGTTATCTGGAAGTTACGGTGGATTCGATTCCGAATTATTAATTAATTCCATCTTTCTTTGCAGGATCTCTCACTCTCCCGATACATGACGTATTCCGCCTCGTGGTCGCTCAGATTGGACGCGTTTATCGATTTCTTCGCCCACTCGACCGTCTACATTTGTGTAGTTGTCATGTAAGGCTATTTTGTTATTTATTTTTAAATTATATTTATGCATGCAAATGCTGGCGTTCCCTTACTCCCCTTATAGGCTGTGTACTCTAATGATTATCCCCCTTTCCGGCCTTACTGAAGCCTAGACTCTTGCCAGGGCACGGTTCATTAAACAGTTACCGGCTGCAGGGAATAAAGTCTATATTTTTAAAGGCAGTAATACGATAATAGTGTTTATCTGTCTGTATGTAAGTATTCCATTTCATTCAGGTGGTCTCCTAAATCGCCATCCTCCTCTTCTCCCATCTCCTCTAATCTTTTCTCTTCCAACTCTCCACCACACTTCCAATTCCCTTTCAACACAGCCCTCATCATTGGCAAGAACCCAACTGGGTTTGTGAAAATTTATATCATTATTATTCTTTATTATTTATTTTTATACATTTATACAATAAATTATTAATTATTTTATGAAATACGAATGATCACCAGAATCGGAAAACTGTAGACATCATAGTGCTGTACCAGGCGATTCCTTGTAGCAATGCACATTTATGTAAAGAAGAGTCCTGGGTGAGTTGATGTGACGTCGAATGAGTATAGTCACCCTATAATTATGAAACGAAAATCGTAATAATATTATATTCCAGTTCCTCTCCCTATCCCATCTTCACTTGCTCCATCAACGTCGTCTCTGCAGTGGGAGAGAAGAGATACGACGAGAGTAAGGAGGTCCGATTTTTGTTGTAAAAAGGCGTTGCAAATCAGTCGCATTATATGTTAAAACACTGTTTAGACACTGTTTAAAAATTAATTCGGATGTGTTCTCTCACTATCAGATTCAATATTTATAGCTTTGTATCTCTATAGTACGATCGAGTCAGTGTCAATTATGCTCACGATCCAGTTATGATAAGTGACTGGAACTCGTTTCCAGCTGCTGTGTCTTCACTCGGAATTCTTCGCCGCCCTCTTCTACGGAGATTTCGACGATGGAAAGGCGAGTTGATTTGACACTTCAGATTGGGAGAAAAGAGATAAAGAGCAAAGGGATTTTATACAGTAGCAAGCTACCACGCTAGATGGGGCAAGCCGGTAAGTCAGCTGCAAAGGGACATTACGTAACCCACGTTTTCTCAAGACATCTAAGGCACGTTAGAAATTATAGTGGCAACCAATGTATCGCCCCAATTGATGGAAGGCTTGGTTGGCCTTGGAACAAGAACTACAGTGACAATTTAATTTGGGATTGGTTTTGGCGCCAAGTGAATTACTGTTTTCACTTCTAAATTTTTTTCAGAGACTAATGAAAGTAATCGATGAATGCTAGAAAAAAAGCAAAATACCATAGAAATGGGTGCATCAAAAAGTACGAATACAAGACGAATCAGACATATTCGGATGAATGGAATATTAAAATGTCGGCAAATACTTGTTAAAAATAAGTAGACTTCTAAAATTCAGAGATTCTCAGTAGAGATTCGTTCGATCGACGGCGAAACCTTCGACATCTGCAGCGTTTTCGGCAGTTTGCTGCAGGCGATGCACGGAAGATACACGCCCATTGGTGAGTTTATCGAGTAGTGTATTGATTGGTTGATCTACAGTACCCCCGAATCGATCACAAAATTGTGGTTGTGAAACTACGTTCGCACTTTTAGAATGCGCCATTTGAGAGACGTATACGTACTATAGTATGTAGTTACGGACCACGTTCATCTGGAATATAAAAGTTTCAATGTTCTCACACATCATAAAGATGAGCATGAATGCGTTTTTTACAAGAATGCTGTGTTCCTGTGTAATTTTTTAAAATAATTTCCAGTGTGCTCGCTGATTCTGGCCGATCGTTTCTGCATGGATCTCGTCAAGTCTCGCATCTCCTCCTACCTCATCTCTTCTGATCTCTCCTTCCTCGTTTTCTTCAATATCGTACAGTGGATTCGAGCTGCGGACATGGCCAGATGCGACCAGCTGGTTGTGGGTTTCACTACTTTTACACGAGTCTGTTTAGAATTTAGATAATGTTGGATAGGCTGTTGTGGAATCCGTATAATCATATGCACAGTGATGATCGTGAGTCCCGAAATTTGGCTGCGCGGGGGGGTCGACCCCCCCCCCCCATCCATAGTACAGGCATCGGGGACATCAGTCATCACATTATTTTGGATCAAATCTATTGAAAACATTATTATTTTCACATTTTTACCCTGCTCGGACCCCCGAATTTAGGGACTATGAGCATCACTGCGTATGCAATTTTGTGATGAGACGAATTCTGATTAACTGAAGCGGGTGGCTTTATTTTTAATAAAATACGTTTAAATTTATTTTTTTTTCTGCAGGACAAGTTGGTGGAGAAAGCGACACGTCCAATCGATATCTTCAGTTGCTACGAATCCCTGCACGAGAGCGTCTCCAAGCAGACCCTGCTCAAACTCGTCAGGGTACGGTAGAAGTTACGTAGTACGGTAGTGACTTGGAGTACGGTAGAATACTGTTTGAAATTGGTGATCAATTTATCAGCGTAGATCAGGGTAAAATCAGCATCTAAAATTGGCTATTAGCGGAGCAGCGTTGAGTACGGTAGAATCAAAATGCGGAAAGGAAAATTACCGTAGTCTCTTGGCTTTCTGGAGCGCGGCAATGTCACAATCCGAAATGGTTGATGGTCATAGTTCGGAAGTAGCCAAGGGTGCGGTATGATCAGGATCGCTGGTTGCTACTGAAAGTAAAATATAATCGATCGATTATCGCATTGCAGAAGCTGTATACGGTATCTACGGCTCCCACCACGCCATCCTTCGACTTCACGATGAAACCGATCATTAAGCCGCTCACAGGGATAAAGAAGACATGGGGAGCCTGATCAATATTTCCCCGATCCCTGTTATTTTACCTTGTCATCTCTCTCTCTTCTTTCACTCTCTGATGCTAACATGTAAACATACGATATACCATATATTTCTAGTATCTCCTCCTTTACTGTACTCAATTGTTATTTGTAATTATTCAATTTTCGTGGTTACGGTGTATTGACATTATTTGAGATAAAGTCATTCGGCCAGTAGAATGTTGAATTAGTTTATTTGAAGCGTTTGACTACGCTGCGAAATATCTCCATGTTGTTTGTTATCCATACCGTATGCTGCTCGAGCATCGGTCGATTACGGTAGTGTACCGGCCAAATATTCGATTTCTCTCATTTCAGGGTAAGTTATGGCTACTGATTCGGTGCCCGATGACGTCATTCGATTC
The DNA here is from genome assembly GCA_036245785.1 of Pristionchus fissidentatus. NCBI lineage: Eukaryota > Metazoa > Nematoda > Chromadorea > Rhabditida > Neodiplogasteridae > Pristionchus > Pristionchus fissidentatus. The sequence goes on along the minus strand of BTSY01000005.1, from coordinate 32,167,043 downwards.
CGAGTGGAAAATATAAAGGAACTCACGTACAAGGGAGTGGAATCGGAAGTGAAGAGAATCAACGGATTCCCATGGTAAATCCACTTTATCCCTTACTTTTTAGCTAATAAATGTAGATAAATTAGATTCTTGCTATGTCTCGACACTGGCTTGCCTGTCATCTATCCTGCATAGGCAAGTGGCTTTTAAGTTTCATTACAATACTATAGTAATCGATTTTGCAGGAAGCTGAACGTCTTTCGGGAGATTGGCAATCACAGATACCATCGATCTGCTGCTGGTTTCTTTGATGACACGTTGAGAGTTCTTCTGTCGTGTGAGAAATCAAGGGAAAGCGCAGTTTGGGAGTGCAGAGTCAAGGGAGAAGTGAGAGTGATTGGAGGAGGAGAGGGAGTGCAGGAGATCAAACAGGTAAACAACAGCCATCGATTATTGATATTATTATAATATATATTTTACGGAATTTGGTTGACCAAAATTATATTCCGACGTGATCGAAGGGTTGGTAATAAGTAAATCTATGTGAACAACGTAAGTAATTAATTTAAAGTAAGCAACAAGTAATTGCAGAAGTTCATGGAGACTGTGGACTTTGTAGAGTCCGTGCATGGAGTCACACTTACCTCGTGGCAAAACTTCATGGAGATCCAGGAAGTGAGTGAAAAAGTTAAATGATTTGAATTAAAAAACATTAAAAATGAACTCGCCAGGAAATTCTACCCCAGTAGACAGATTACCAAACCACCAACCACTTTGAAATTCTGCAAAATGTGAGTTGTTAGTGGAACCATTTGGCTATTCCGCACATTCAAAATTTATGCCTATCGAAATCAGCATCCTCGAATCACAAAAGGTTGCACAGGGTCAGATTTGATTTTTTTTGACTGTGCCTGCCCCTGCTCGATACTTAGGCCCCATATCTGACTCGAATGCATTTGCAGGAGTACATCGTTGACGATGGAATCACGATCGAGGTCAAGTTTGTGATCAGTGGACCGAGCGGAGACAGGTGGGATACGGTAGTAATCTATAGTGGGAATACGGTAGTCAGCGAGGAAGTATCGATCGGTATCAGAATGGTGACAGTTCGGGAAATGCGGTAGTCATGCAGTATTGATTGATTTCCGAGTGGTTACCACTGGGGGATACGGTAGTCAGCGAGGAAGTATCGATCGATTTCTGGCTTTTGTAGATTCCGACGTCGTGATGTATTCGACTTCTACTCGCCATCTTCCATCTCCGATGTCGTTTTGGTGGTGGAGGGAGAGAAGTTGCATGTGAGCAGACAGGTGTGATCTTATTATAACTTATTGAGTTATTATTTTTATTTATTTGAATATCTCTCTATTGGAGTAAAATAGAAATAAAAATTATTTGGATGTAACAAGGGGAAGAGAAGGAAAACGATGGGTTGCAACCAGCTTACCATACATTTTCGCCCGGCCCAGATTTCTCATTTTCACACACTCTCTCGCCTAGCATAAACACGTCAGATATTTCATAAACACGTCAGATTTCTATCGGAAGTTCGATAAAACAGGTCAGATAGGGGACAATTCTTACTAAACTCGACATTCTGCGTATTCCTAGATGGGTCTCGAGTCTCTAAACTGCCTGGTTCAAAAAAGTGTAAACCCAGAATCTGGGCCAACGAAAATTTATGCAGCTTACTGATACTTACTTTGCTTTACTGTAATCAGCTGCCCCTACCGGTGTGCTCCCCGACTGCGGATTATTACTGGATCTTGCCAACAACTTTACTTGTACTTTGCCTTTACTGTAAACTGTTCGCACCATTATCGCCTGCAGACTCTATCCCGTGAATCGTCCGTCTTCGAAGCTCTCTTCTACGGTGGACTCGAGTATACAAAGGACGTAGAAGTCGAGATCGAGGATGTGACCGCCAAGGTACATTTCGGTTTCATTGGTGATATTCACACGATAAATAATGCTATTACAAATCTCTCAAGTACTTTTGCTAATCTATAGTACCATAAAATTCAACTTGCAGGAGTTCATTCTCTTTCTGGAATTCATCTACGGCGCGTACGTCAAGCTTGATGGTTCGTTGTATTTTATAAAATAGTGATTAACCATTGCCAAATGTAAAGACAATACGGTTAACTTGAGCGATCGATCGATACATGCTCATTTCAGAGACGACTTTCGAAGTGCTCTTGAAGCTGGCGGATCGCTTCAATGTCAAGGTTATTAGATAATATTTTATTTAAATTTAAATCAAATAAACATCGATAATCTAGTCATAATTTCGTAGAAAATCCTCGACGAAGTGGAGCAGTTTCTAATGGATACGAGTGAGATCGAGCTGACGCCCGCACGCCTGCTGCGTGTCGCCGATCAATACAAGCTCTACGTGCTCCGGGTACGGTATCGCAATTGTGGTGGGGTACAGTAAGACGAATTCCAGATGTGCATACAAAAAAGGGGTTCGAGTATAGCACACAGAACATCAATCCGTGGCATGGCTTTGTGACAAATAGTTATTTTGAGTTGTGTGGAGAGATGTAATTATAAGTAGAGTGCGAAATGTGAGATTACCCGATGCCACGGGTACCCGCCTGCGAGGAATGATTGGGAGAACTACCCGATAACACACCCTCGAAAATGATCCATTACCCGATAACTTATCTCTGAAAATATGTTATAAAATGCGTGTTTCTTGTGAATTTCCATGCACACTTTGTCTGTGACACTATCACATATGATAATTCGTCATTTCTCTCTCATTTCGACCGCTTCTTTACTTCCTGGACGGTCTCTCATCTCTTAAACTCGTGAAATCTGTCTTCAGCAATGTCCAGGTCAATGTTTCTTGATATTATTTTGTGCTAAAACTTACTGAGCATAGATTTAGAGTAGATGAAGTGTGTAGACCTTTCTGGTGGAAATGGTGGTCACACTGTGATCTTGGACACTGTTTTCTTTCTTCAGAGACTCGTAAATCAATGGTGAAAGGTGGTTCTGATATCCAACGAACACACGTCAAATTTGCCGCCAGCTTCAATTCCAATTGCGTTAGTCGTTCTGAATATTAAATATAAGTTCTCTTGTATGTCTAAATTGTTTAACGAGTGTGCTTGAATGACAATCAAGTCGAATCTATGGAGTCTGATTTAGGAAAACGAATCAGATTTACCTACTCCGGTATTTTTACTCCTATGAATCTCCAGTTGACAGACCATGGGGGAAAGATCAAAAGTGCCGACGGTTTCCCAATGGGGGAAATTCTGGGATCCTAAATGGAGAATCCTTCAAATGGAGAAAACGGGAAACCACCATCTCCCCCACTGGGAAATCGTCGGGCACCTTTGATCTTCACACTATTGGTCTGCCAACTGAGAACGATTGGGGCAAAAATACCAGAAGATGCAGGTCACGGCAGAGAGAGAGAGAGTCTAACGCGAAGAAACTACTTGGTACAATCCGATAGATTCGTTTATTCTTGTCGCTCAAGAATATGCGTTGAAATATTTTGGACATACAAGAGAACTCATATTTTGTCTACAGAACGACTAATGGAAATGCAATTGAAGTTGGTGTCGATTTTAACGTCCATTTGGTGAATATCGGAACCCCTTTTCACAATTGATTGATTCACTAATGTCTGAAGAAACAACACATGTGTTCACATTGAGACGGGAATTTTTACCAGGCTAGATCTACAAGATAAATTTATATTTTGTACGTTCTGCCACAATATAATATCAAAAAAATTTCGCTTGTTTCAGAAAGGAGAGACCGAATTGAAGAAACGGTTAAAATGAGACAACAATGGGAAATTATCATATGCCAGAGTGCCACAGACAAAGTGTGAACGTAAATTAACAAGAAATACGTACGACCCTTACAATCCGTCATAAGTTCGCGAACTTTTCACGCATCTTTTCTTGCTCGTTTTGGGCTATTTTCTTTATAATTTGCGTTAGGTCATTAGAGACGCATAAGAAACTACTAATGCCGAAGAAATTAACCAAAAATATAAACTAGGGAATTAGCCGCACTTCTTAGAAGGTCGCGGAATTCTGCGAGCTGTTTTCACGCAGCTAGACAGTGACGAGAGAGCACGTAAACAGAGAGAGCGCAGAAATACAACAACAACATTGCTTACTTTTCCCTCTCCTCGTTCCGCGTGCTCTCTCGTCACTGTCTAGCTGCGTGAAAACAGCTCACAGAATTCCGCGAAAAAAAAAGTTCCCATATTTGCTTCCACAGTACTGAAATTCAGCGATGAAAATTTGATGAAAATTTGCGCGCGCTTCCCTCAGACTAGTCTCGCAGTTTCGGAGAGCTATGCGGGAAGCGACCGTAGCCTAGTGATTAAGCTCTTTGGCTATCAGTTTTGCGACCTCGGTTCGAATCCCCTCCAGTGCAGCACGTTTTGCAGACTTTTTGTTTCATCGAATTCTTCATTTCGAACAACAACAATAGTCAAACAACAACGGGAACAAGATAACAAGGACAACAAGTCAGCAACGGTGGAGATTCACCCAGAAACAATGGAAGCAGAAGGTCTTTTCGCAACGAGGACAGATCGAACAACCGCGGGAAGAGGAAATAGAGCAGGGGGCCATCGACCCTTTTCCGAAGATGAACTCCTTCGGACCGACGAAACGAGGGGGGCGGTCTTTGATGAATCCCCCTTTGTAGAAACCGCACTGTATGAAGGGCTTGAACCGGCCTGCTCCCATGCAGAAGTGAAGCTGAGCGACGAACTTGAGGAGCTTGTCCCTCCCTCTGTTATCTTGTTCCCGATGTTGTTTGACTATTGTTGTTGTTCGAAATGAAGAATTCGATGAAACAAAAGGTCTGCAAAACGTGCTGCACTGGAGGGGATTCGAACCGAGGTCGCAAAACTGATAGCCAAAGAGCTTAACCACTAGGCTACGGTCGCTTCCCGCGTAGCTCGAAACTGCGAGACTAGTCTGAGGGAAGCGCGCGCAAATTTTCATCAAATTTTCATCGCTGAATTTCAGTACTGTGGAAGCAAATATGGGAACTTTTCAAACGTGATCTTAGATCCCCTGAGGGGTCTACATCCATCTATGCAAATGAATTTCACCGGGACCGCCCCCGACTTTTGCGGTTCCCTAGTAAGTATTTCCGTTAAAAAGTTGTCTGTATGAGAGCCTGTTATCGGGTAATTGATCATTTTGAGGGGATGTTCTCGGGCCGTCTCATTTGCCGAATCATTTCGACAGGGACTGCTCAATTACCCGATTACCCGACCCGAATTACGCACTCTACTTATAAGTGCATAAATGCATTGTGCGAATAGATTTGTAACTGCGTTCGAAATCAGCTTATGATATTTATTGCAGGACCATTGCATGGACTCGCTGGAGTCAATCGATCGCATTTCGGAAGTGAAACGGTCGGATGATTATCGATTTCTCTCGGATACAGTAAAGGACGAACTCATCGAGAAATTGATCAAGATGGGATTGGGAGAGGAGGAAGAAGATGATGATTATGATGATGAGGAGGAATATGAAGAGGATGAAGAGGAGGAGGAGGAGGAGGAGGAGGAGGAGGAGGGAAATGATCCTTGAGAGGAGAGGAACCGTATTGTAGTGGGGTATACTGTAGCCTTCCGAGGTTGTAATCGAATGCTGTGTTTTTAATGCCGATTGTTGTGGCGAATTATTTGTTTGTCCAGGTGTGAACATGATTTTAATATATTTATTCGTGTATAATGTTTGTGATGGATAAAAGAATTTTTATTGCTTATTTTGTAATGTGAAAAAAAGGAGCGTTGATGGCGCTGTGATACCTGCTGGACGTATCGTGATTCCTGCCCCCTCCCCATTTCGGTTACAAACTGGGCTGCCACTATAGTATTATTTATTCGTTTCCATGACTATTGTAGATAGATGGGCAAGATGCATCTATTCCTTTTTGCGTGCTCCCCCCAATACCCGTATAGACAGTTGCAGTGTGCTAACGTAAAATGCTGAAAACATCTTCCATTTCGTCCAGTTTGACTTTTCGTAGTTTCCCCCCCGCAAAAATAATCACCGAAATTGACAATTCCTGTGGTCTTTCCTGTTGATTCCTGTGACGCGGCGTGTTATTCTATGGCATGCTACATTACTGTATTACAGTTCTCTGATCGGATGACGGAAAGGATTCCGATAGATGTGGGTATTGAGTCTCCATTAACGATCGTGGAAGGATGACTAGAAAAGGTAACCTCTCGGGTCTCAGAACTTTGTCAACGCAATGTGTAAAAAACTATTTCGTAGCAAACGTGTGACAGGGTAATACTTTAGAGTTCGTTGCGTTAAAACGCGTTCTCTGTAAGAGCGCAGTGAAAGTTGGGGAAAGCGGCACAACTCATTCAAAGTTATCACACCGGACTCAAACTTTTTTCACAGACGGTCATGGGTACAAAGTAAGTTTAATACGTGAAAAAATACACAAAATGTTAACTTTTGAAAAATCAATAATTTTTTTAAGAACAATTTTTTTTTCTCAATTTTTTTTATTTTGCTATCATGTTATATATCATTCGAAAGAGCGTCAAAAGTTATGCATAAATCTACATTTTCATGACGATTGAAGCAGTTAGACCGGAAATCGACGATCATGTTTAAAGAAATTTGACGTTTCTGTTAAACTTTATTCTGGATAAAATTGTTCCCATTATTTGTACCCCGTGGATAAGAGATATATAATGTATTTTTCATCGGCAAATCGATTGGTGTCCTTATAATGCAACATTTAATGTGAGTGATAATGTGAGTGAAGCTCAATATTTGCGTATATTTTCATTCAATGCGATCGGACTGGGCTTAAACTTTTTTTACAAGCATTTGTAGATGTAAAGAAAATTTTGATAACAAGAAAGTCATGAAAAGTTAAATTTTGAAAAATCGATAAAAAATTTTTTTGAAAAAACATATTTTAAAGATTTTTTTCAAAATCGTATCACGCGATATCTCATTCGAAAGAGCAGCAAAAGTTATGTGTAAATCCTTATTTTCAACATTATGGGTATACAGGAAACAGAGAAATGGTGATTACACCGTCCCAATTTATTCGATTTTCTCAACTACATATTTTGTCTCCTACTATCTCAATCACGCTTAAAATAAGGATTTACTCATAACTTTTGCTGCTCTTTCGAATGAGATATTGCATGATAGGATTTTGAAAAAAAAAATTTAAAATATGTTTTTCAAAAATTTTTTTTTATCGATTTTTCAAAATTTAACTTTTCATGACTTTCTTGTTATAAAATTTTCTTTACATCTACAAATGCTTGTAAAAAAAGTTTAAGCCCAGTCCGATCGCATTAAATGAAAATATACGCAAATATTGAGCTTCACTCACATTATCAACTTCTTGGCCTTCGTATATCGATTTTCGCTCATAGTGGTTCTATAGTTCTGAAAACTTAGCTTTATCCATAACTTTTTATGCTCTTTCAAATGGCATATGTTCCATTTTGTTTTAATACATAGAAAAAGTTTTCTACGCACTTCGAAAGTATATCTCATTTTTGGGTGGTCACGGTCTAGAGAGTGTAGGAGTACTTTCACAGTGGAAATGTTGCATTATAAGGACACCAATCGATTTGCCGATGAAAAATACATCATATATCTCTTATCCACGGGGTACAAATAATGGGAACAATTTTATCCAGAATAAAGTTTAACAGAAACGTCAAATTTCTGTAAACATGATTGTCGATTTCCGGTCTAACTGGTCCAATCGTCATGAAAATGTAGATTTATGCATAACTTTTGACGCTCTTTCGAATGATATATAACATGATAGCAAAATAAAAAAATTGAGAAAAAAATTTTTTTTCTTAAAAAAAATTATTGATTTTTCAAAAGTTAACATTTTGTGTATTTTTCACGTTTTAAATTTACTTTGTACCCATGACCATCTGTGAAAAAAGTTTGAGTCCGGTGTGACAACTTTGAATGAGTTGTGCCACCCCATCCGACGGTCTTACAGAGAACGCGTTTTAATTTAAAAAAAAAAAAAACGCATTTTAAAAGGGGTTCCTAAACGATAGTTTCAAAGCATCCTATCACCACCCGATTTTTACCAGACATACGACTCATCCCGTCAGTCAAAGGACGCTCTGTTCGCCCTGTTCGAGCGGACTTTCGAGACCATTTCACTTATGCTAGAACCAGATATTACCAAAGGTTTGCTATTTCGCACATCATTACTCGGAATCAACATGTCTACAAGAGTCCAGAAGTCTAGGCTTCCGAGCGACGATTTTGAAAATCTTTAAAAAAATAAAATTATTGATTAAATGGTTGTTTAAAGCGCATCCAACGTGCTCTCGTCTCGCTTGGAGTGGCCCAAGAACTTTCGTATCGCGATGATGAGGAGAGGTGAGGAAGGCAACGAATTGTCAATTTTATTACAAAAATTATAGCATAATATATGACGCTGTTTGCGTTATGATCAACAAGGGCTCAACAGAGGTCTGGAACAGGTCAAAAATCGAATTCGCTGAAAACATGCTCCTAGGGGTAACTTTCGATGCTGAACACGCTGGCGTCATCGATTTCGTAATAGTATTTAGTTTTCCCGCCATTCTGACGAGTTTCTGAGAAGTTATTATCGAAAAACGCGTTTTCCGCCCAAAGGGCGCGGCGCCATACCGGCGTCCAACGGCGTCCTATTGCGAAATCGATGACGCCAGCGTGTTCAGCATCGAAAGTTACCCCTAGGAGCATGTTTTCAGCGAATTCGATTTTTGACCTGTTCCAGACCTCTGTTGAGCCCTTGTTGATCATAACGCAAACAGCGTCATATATTATGCTATAATTTTTGTAATAAAATTGAAAATTCCCTTTCAGGCTCGTGAAATTTCCCGTAAATCGGATGACATTCTGCTCCCACTCTTCGAAAGGGCCTTCGAGACGATGTCGCTCATACTGGAGAAAGAACCGGATCACAAGGTTACATTAAATCATTAGTTGAATGCGTATTTGGAGTCATGACAAAAGGAGCAATACGACGAGAGTCCAATTTTATGCTCTTTCTCGGTATTAGCTGAAAATTTCGAAAAAAATTCCTATATGAGCTCGTGATTTCAGTTCTTAATTTTACAGTCTTTCATTAGAATTTTTCTCGATTTTTCGAAATTTCGAGAAACCGTGAAATCGAGAAACGAGAATCCCTGCTTGCGATTTCACAATTAATGAATTTCAGCGAATTCAACGGAATCTGATCTCTCTGGACACTGAGCGAATTGTCTCGATTCAAGATGATGAGGAGAGGTGAGTGACATCATTCCACAGGCCGGTCAACCTTGTGGAAAGGCCTTTTGAATGAGAGAGCGTGTGAAATCGAGAGGGACTTTCTCACTTTTGCATACTCTCTCGTCCTAACCCCTGGTAATCATGTGGAGTGATTCAAATTGTGAAATGTGAGAAAAAAACGAAAATATCTTTATTTCGCACATTCTCTCATCCACTGACCTTGTAAACGTGAGTGCACAATGAAGAGTGCGCGTGGTCTCACATGCCACACTCTATACTATACCTTGTTCGATTGTTATTGCATACATTTTTTAAATTATTACATTCAGAGCGGATCCTCTCCGAGATGCGATCTATGGTCTCATGCAATGTCTTCGTCTCACTCTGCAAGAACTAACAAAGATCAAAGATCAACCGGAAACCGCCGAGGAAAACTCGAATATTCTCATCATGGCCAAAGAGGAGGTATCGAAATAAAAAAAAAAATAAGAAAAAAAGGGGGTTACCCAACAAAAAACAACTACCGTAATCCCTTCTACCCTAACCCGAAAGTGAGAAAATTGGCCTATTTGATGTAGACCACGAGTAGTCCTTGCCTGAGTGGCATTCTGTTTCTTATTTACAATACTCCCGGAGTACATTTCTCCTTTTATTAAAAATATATAAAAAGAAGGGGTAAGAATGGAGTTTTTTATTCACCGCTAGCTTTAATGACTCTTTTTTTTAATTTTAGGACGATTCTCCTCCTTTTCTCCAAGCTTATTTAAAGACCGTATTCCAAGACTACACAGAATATGGTGGAGAAGAGGACGAAAAGGAGGAAAGGGAATCAGATGATGAAGATTGTGAGGAGACTGAGAAAGGAGAAGAAAGGGAGGAGAAGGAACCAGTAAAGAAAAAGAGAAAGAAAATGAAGAAGGAACAGAAGATTCAGGTCTCGAGTGGTCAGAAAAGTGATATGGAGTGCCCGGTGTGCAAGGTTGGCGATAATTGTGTTGTTATCATGTCGTCTCACCATGTGCTTTGTTTAATATCTACTAATTTCAGAATTATCGATCGAGAAGCGTGAAAGCAATGTATCTCCACCTCAGAAATACTCACGCAACCACTCCTTCACGCGTAAGCATTATATTCGTGACACATTTGTAAAATGGTGTGGTCCCTCATTGATCAAAAGTATGATTTATAGTTTACGTTTATATCGAAATTCGATAGCGAGCGGAGACGCACCGTTCAGCAAATCTACTCCGGAAGTCCACATCTCCGGGAAACCTGCGCAATTTTGATGTAAAAATGATGGCCGCATTTTGAAAATCCGGAAAAAGTTCCTGCATTTTTCGGTCTGCAACTCGAAAGTCTTCCCATCATTAATTTCTGTAGTTGGAGGCTAAAGAAAAATAATATTCCTCCACTACTAGGGAATTGAAATGTCTGTCGGTTTGTGCGTGCGTGCGTGCGTGCGTTTGTTTTTTTTGTCCTTCCGCGTGACAGACATTTTTTTTGTTTCTTCGCTATAATTCGCTTCAAACTTAAGCAATCTTCCCAGATTCTTTTGCATATGATAGCCCATCAGAATACATTTCGAAATGTATTTACAAAAAATCGATAGTTTCATGGTCAAGTTTGTAGCGAGCTCGAATACAAATCCGAAGGTCTCAGGTTCGATCCCCGCCGGTGCATAGTCTTTTGCCGCATTTTTTGCAAGTCTCACAAGTGGTCCAAACCCATTTTTGAGTAACGAGAAACATATTTGAGCATCTTTTGCCGAGTTGCAAAGTGAATTATCGATTGATTTCACTTGATTTTAAGCGATTTCATGAAATTTTCGTAAATTTCGTTGTAAATCATTTTGCAGCATTTTTCGCCAGTGTCAGAAGCCCTTCTCACACGTTCTTGAGTATAGTGAAACACGTTTCCACCTGTTTTGCCGAGTTTTAACATGAAAAGTCGAAAATTTTGAAAAGTTCCCAATTGATCTGCAGCGTGGGGGACCACAGGAAAAGTTTTTTGCGATGTCGGAAACGTGTCTGGAGGTGGTCTGACAAGTTTTAACGTGAAAAAATCGAAAAATTTCGAAACGTTTCCAATTGATTCGCCGAGCGTGGGAGTTCACAGGAAAAGTGTTTTGCGATGTCGGAAACGTGTTCTATTTGAACGCACTGTATCTTGCGTTTCCATTGAGAAAGGCTCGTGAGGCTGAGAGCGATCGAAAAAAAGTTGCCACGGAGCCACGAAGTGGCGTAGTGGCAACTTTTTTTTTCAAACGCAAGTGTCCCTATTTATGGGGCGATGAAACGCTGTGCCCCACGAGCCTTTTGCAACGGAATAAGCCAGTACCTTTTCTAGCTACTAACATTCACCAACATACTAAGCGCCCCCTTGACCGTACACGGAGCCGGCTACCGAGGATCGAACGTCAAAAAAGCTACCGAGCTCCCCGTGGATCCTACCTGAAGCATGCTACCGAGGTCTCCCCTGGACCAAACCTTAAGTATGCTACCGAGCTCCTCCTGGACCCTACCTGAAGCATGCTACCGAGGTCTCCCCTGGACCAAACCTGGAGTGAGCTATCGTGTTTACCCTGGACCAAACCTGCACCCAGAACTATGCATAGAGCGTAGTGTACGCATAGAGCGTAGTGTATTTAACCTCAACACATCCCGGCTAGTTGTTATTATTATTTTTATTACTATTATTGTCATCTCCCAGATCGGAATCATGTTAATTTAATTACATAATTTATTGAAGATACATAATTTAATTGAAGATACAAATACAATTTGGAATTTTTAGTGAACTTTTTACTGTATTTTTGGAAACCAAAACGCCAAAAATATATCTCTATTTAACAACAAAGAAAAAGAAGAGAATCGAAAATGGAGTGAAATGCATTCTGTGCGAGGTGAGGCGAGAATATCGACCGTACGCGTGAACCCCCTACAAACGATTAATTCGGAAAACGTGACATCATCAGCACAGTGGAGCGTCCCCCCGACAAACGCGCTGCACCTAGGCTCATGAGGCACTAAGTCGGATGAGAAACAACAATTTTTTTCTGTTGAAAAAAATGCCATGTTAAAATCAATTTTTGATTGAAATAAAGCTTCTGAATGTGAGATAGCAATTTAAAGAAAATTGGCTCTCATCCGAGCTATCACCGCTCCTGACGTCACGTTTGCCGGACAAACCGTTTTTTTGTGGCTTCACGCGTACAGGGGTGAGAATGGGATTGATCGTATTTCGCAGTCCCACCTGTTGACGATCTGCAGCTACTCGATGCATCTCCATAAATTGCAGAAATCGTCACTAATAAAGGTTTCGGCTATTTCAAATTTAAAGCTATACCGTTGTTCTAAATGGCCGTATAGGGTTTTTATATAGTAATTTCTTCCTGTTTAGCCAACAGTGAGAGAACACGGAAAAGTGAGAAGTTTCAGATTTCAAATAACTGCAGTACTCATTTTAGCTATTTTGTATGATCGTATAATTTTACAACTGAACTTTATCCAGATCGAATCACAGTACTGTTTGATCTGGATAAATCGTGTGATGTGAATGAATATAATATCTAGATCTATCGAAAATGCCTTGTTATATGCCGGTCGGATAGGGAGCAGAACACGTACAAAGTTCAAATTTGCGTTGGGCCATGCCATATACCAAGTTGGTATATGGCATGGCCCACGCAAATTTGAACTACTTTATTACCAACCCAGAGCGGAGTCCATCTCTTGTGCAGCTGTGGTGCAATGATCAACGGATCAACTACTGCTAGCAAGCACATGAAAATCGTGAGTATTCCATTTGGTATAATTTACCGAAAATTACTGATTAATGTAACGGTTTTTTCTACTGCAAAACTGAATCCGAAATACATTTTATTTTACACAAAAAAACGAGGCTGTTCAGTGTGCAGAACGTGAATTCGCAGTGGAGAAGAGTTGAGGAATGGAAATGTCGCAACCGCAATGGCACCTGATGGATTCCCTCACCCCCTCCATCTAAGGTACCCCCAGATTAACCAATCGATAGTCTTTCGTGTGCTACAAGCTAATATTTCTCTCTTTTTTGTTCTTGTTCAATCGATCCGCGTTTATAATGTTCGTTTTTATGTAACTCTTATACCGTTTGTATTCAAGCCGACCGATTCAAAACTTTAATAAAGTCGTTCTATTATTATCTCTCGGAATTTGCTCATCTGTGGTTGATTAATCCACATGGATACCTCGATTTTCACTTACTCTCTTCATTTTCGGATTCTATATGAGGCCGGTTGCCTAAGAGTCGAACAATGAGTTGTACAGTAAAATTATAACTGATATTCATTTTAAGTCTACAAAGGTTATCGAGAGTGCTGGTCATCATGGTTTACTTCATTTTGCATGAAACTGACCGGTAGCCTCAGGCTGTAAACATGCACTTTTTCGACTTTTGATAATTTCTCGGGAACCCGCCTTTCAATTGCCACCAAACTTTGACAAGTAGGAAATGTTGCTATTGCGCACTACACAAACAAATCGGCACATGCAATTTCACATTTTTGCATGTGATAATTAACTTCTCATGCAACACTAAAATCGGCATCACGTGCTCCACGTAGAAAGGTGCAGCTCGTCGAGACGATCATTTTCGTTACCATATTTCAAAAATTCTAGCGGTGCGCTATTATAGATTTTTCATGTTTTAGTTTTTAAAAAAACTCATTTTTGAGCTAATTTCACCTTATTCCGACCGTGCGGTCCGCGACTCACCGAACAAGTGGAATGCACACAAAGGAACTCCTCAGAGAAATCATTTTGAGAAGAGTGCGAAGGGACTGCGCGGTCGGAATAAGGAGGAATTAGCTCAAAAATGAGTGTTTTAAAAAGTAAAACATTAAAAATCTATAATAGCGCACCGCTAGACTTTTTGAAGTATGGTAACGAAAATGATCGTCTCGACGAGCTGCACCTTTCTGCGTGGGACACGTGATGCCGATTTTAGTGTTGCATGAGAAGTTAATTATCACATACAAAAATGTGAAATTGCATGTGCCGATTTGTTTGTGTAGTGCGCAATAGCAACATTTCCTACTTGTCAAAGTTTGGTGGCAATTGAAAGGCGGGTTCCCGAGAAATTATCAAAAGTCGAAAAAGTGCATGTTTACAGCCTGAGGCTACCGGTCAGTTTCATGCAAAATGAAGCTAACCACGATAATCAGCACCCTCGATAACATCAGAAGTAAAAGTTCTAGAAAATCGCTGTCCTGACCCCTATACAACATTGTCCGACTCTTACGCAACCGGCCTCATATACACAGCGTGTCAGACTGGTGAGAATGCCTCATTAGAATGGCGCTGAAATTTGTGAAACTAATCCCAGACGACGAGTCATTTCTGGTGTGGGGACCGGTCGAAATGAGAGCGATTTTCGCAGAAATAAATTCAGAATATTTAAATGAGGTCAAAATGGAAAAATCTAAACTGGTCATGTTGTTGGAATATGCATTGGGCATGTTATGTAAATTTGCCATCTCACTATTTTTCATCTCCATGGAGGAGATAGCTTTTGAAGATTTCAAAAGCTATCTCCTCCTCGACGAGAAAAGCTACAACCATGCCGATTTTTTGAAACATCCCCAAGACACGTTCTAAAAACTTGACCAGTTCTGATTTTTCGATTATGACTTACTTAATCAATTATAAAATAATTTATGCAAATTTGGCAATAAAATAATTATAGCCGACGAACAAGGCCAAAATCGAAAAATCATAACTGGTCAAGTTTTTGGAACGTGTCTTGGGGATGTTACAAAAAAATCTGCATGGTTGTAGCTTTTCTCGTCGCTTTTCTCGATAGCTTTCGAAAATTTCAAAAGCTATCTCCTCCATGGAGATGAAAGATAATGAGATGGCAAATTTACATAACATTCCCAATGCATATTCCAACAAATTGACCAGTTTAGATTTTTCAATTTTGACCTCATTTACATATTCTGAATTTATTTCTGCGAAAATCGCTCTCATTTCGACCGGTCCCCACACCAGAAATGACTCGTCGTCTGGGATTAGTTTCACAAATTTCAGCGCCATTCTAATGAGGCATTCTCACCAGTCTGACACGCTGTGATATACCACGCATTTCGCATTTGCAAAATTGTCTTAATAACCATTTCAGTAGGAATGGATCCAGGGTCGCCACTGACGATTGTGGAACGATGGCGTGAAAAGGTATGTATTTAGAATTTTCCTATTTATTTTGGTTTTTAAAACTATTATCGATTGTTATCAAAGAATACTTGTTATCAAAGAAAACAATTTGTAATATGTATTTTTAAAAATATATATTAATTAAATCGCCATTTCACACACACGAATTGTCTCGTCGGTCGAAGGATGTTCTCTTCTCACTCTTCGAAAGAACATTCGAGACGATGGCTCTCGTTCTCGAACCTGAACCCGATCGCAAGGTTAATCACATTAAAATATTTAAGTGTGCTCATTAATTAATTAAAAACATTACCGAAGCACAGTGTAGAAAATCTCGTGGCCTCACTATGATAAGAGCTAACTCACAATACGTTGTTATTCCAACGTTGATATAATCAAAAGTTGGCGAATGTTCCATAAATCCATTGAAGCAAATCCAACGTTCGCTGGTAACGCTTGAGGTGGAGCGAAAACTCTCGCTAGAAGACGATGAAGGAAGGTGAGAAATATTGCCTATAATTTATGCAAATCAGTATTTTAACCCGATCCACCCAACTTATATTCATGTTAATATTCACCGGCTAATCGATTATCCGATTGTAATTGCAGTGAAATACCGCTCCGTGAAGTTTCGTACGGCTTCGTCCAGTCTCTTCAGTTTGTTCTTCAAAAACGCACAAAGATCAGAGATCAGTCGGAGGGGCTTGAGGTGTATTTTGTAAATGTTCCTCGATTTTTGCTAATTATTTATTTAAAATAGAATGCGTTCATTTTCCGAGACATTTTTGTCATATTCCAGCGTGGCACTCTGGTCGAACCCAACTCTCCTTTGGAGATTGTGGAGGAATGGAGGGCAAAGGTACGATACAATTATTGCCTACACCTAGAAAACCTCTTTACAGCGTACATTACTCTAAAATAGTAAGTGTCCCTTTCAGGCTCGCGACTTTTCTCGTCAGTCGAAGGACGTTCTCTTCTCCCTCTTCGACAGATCATTCGAGACCATTGCACTCATGCTGGAGAAAGAACCGGACTACAAAGTGAACTAATTTTTTCTCCATACTAAATGCCTGATATGAGTGCCCGCACAGAAAAAAATTTCAGAGAATTCGACGAAGTCTGGTTTCTATGGAAGCTCAACGAACTATCTCGATTCAAGATGATGAGGAGAAGTGAGTGGTGTTAGAGAGGAAATATAACATAGACATGAAAACTAATTTAATTATTATCGGCAACTTGCATGTTCTTGTTTCCTTTTAGGTTCTGCGATATTGATTTTATTAGTATTATTCAATTCAGAGAACTCCCTCTCCGAGATGCGATCTACGGTCTCGTCCACTGTCTTTATCTCACTCTACAAGAACTAACGAAGATCAAAGAGCAACCGGAAGTTGTCGACGAAAGCGCACGGGATCTTACAATGGACAACCAGGTGGTAGATCAAAAGTAATTAAAATTTTGCGATAACAAATTAATTAAAATTGCAGGGAAGTTCCCAAGCTGTGTTCGCTTTGATCAATCGTCTGCATTTTCTTCCACAGACAACGCAACCGATCGATACACCCACGCAACCCAATTCCATTACTGAGGTAAGCGATATTTCGGGTGTTCACCATTTTAAAAATTATTTCCGGCACTATTTAATCTCCAGCCGAATCTTTTCGAAACAGTGAAAGAAGAGGAAGACGATCCTTTTGAATTCATAAATAACTTGAGTTCTCTTATCATATTTTATAGTTTAATTCGAACAATATTTACGATTTCTCAATATTCAGATTCCGATAATTTTGATTGAGGATAATGAAACCGTTTTTATCTTCTGTTTTTTTCAGATTCTCGATTTCCTTGATAACGAAGTGAAGAATGAGGAGACGGAATCGATTCCAGAAGAAGCGCAAAATGAGGTTCGTGGATAATTTAGAATATCCTATTTTTTCTATTGTTAAATAGGAATCAAATTAATAGTTTTTAGTATTTCACTAATTTAACTTTATTAAAAAAATTTAAATTTAATTTTCTTGATTTCTCATCGCAGTGACGATTCGATCGTCACTCCCATAGGTTATTACTAACAATAATACATAAACATTCGTCCGAAATATTAAAACGGTCCGATGATGACACTCAGTACGGAAGGCGGAATCGAGAGACACACTAGTAGAACATTTCGTGTACGTACCGTTTTAGATTTGTATTTGTGATCCAACATATTTCTATGGGAACTCTTGTAATCTTATCATGAGGAGAAGTAGGAAGAGGGCTCAGTGTCAGAAGGTGAATGGATACATGAAATAATGACATTTTAAATTTTAGGACGATTCTCCTCCTTTTCTCCAAGCTTATTTCAAGACTGAAGATTACACAGAATATGGTGGAGAAGAGGAGGAATATTGTGAAAATAACGAGGAGACAGAGAAAGAAGAGGAGAAGAAAGAGAACGAGCAACTTCCTAAGAAGAGAAAAATTAAGGAGAAGGAATGGAAGACACACTACGGCTCCTACACATTTAAGAACACACTACAGAAGAAAAACTCCTCGTCGAGTTATCAGAAACAGGAGATGCAATGCCCGATGTGCAAGGCTAGTTTTTGTTTCGTTCTTATCATGATTTTTCATTTTTTTTGTTTAATATCTGCTAATTTCAGAATTATCAATCGAGAAGCGTGAAAGCAATGTATCATCACCTCAGAAATACTCACGGAACCACTCCTTCTCGCGTAAGCATTATATTCGTGGACGAATCGTGTTATATTTGTAAAATGATGTGGTCCCTCAAAAGCATGATTTATAGTTAAAGTTGAGCTCGAAATTCAATATGAGAGCAGACTCAACTGACCAGAAAATCCACAGCGGCGGTCCGAATTTCTGTGAAATTTGTGCAATTTTGGATATAAAAAAGAGGGCCGCATGTTTAAAATCCCGAAACAGTGTCGGCAGTTTTCGATCCACAAATATAAAAGCCATCACTGATCGCAGTTGTTGAAAAGAGGTAGTGAATCTAACTTTTAAAAAAATCTGATACAGATAATAAATATGTTTTAGTTGTGACATCTCGTGCATTCTGATAAGTCATGCGATTTCGTAACCTTACATGCATGCTTGTCATTATTCTTATTATTGTTATTATTATCTCCCAGATCGGAATCATGTTCGAATGTGACTGTGGCAACAAGGCGCCATCGGATTCCCACTACATCAGACATGTTTGCTAAATTTATATCTTAGAAGGTGTAGGAAACTCAGAACAATCTGTAGTAAAATATATGTTTTTGTTTCCGTTTCCGATGTAACTTGATGTATTATTCAAATACAATTTGGAAATTGTTCGATGAACACTTTTTACTGCATATCAGTGCGTTCGCGTAAGGAGCGCAGATATTGCCAAATTTCCGTACAGCAAATAGTGACTAGTTGCTTATTTCACATATTCTGATAGCACTTTGTATGCTCTATCGATTTATGTTTGTCTCATGACCTGATCTCTCTAATTTGCATAATTACACTAGGTCAAAGTTGAGCTACATTCACGAATTTTAAACTGTAGCTCGTCAAGGAGAAGTGCTTCAGATTTGGTCCCAACAGCAATGTTCACCGCCATGACGAGCTACATCTAGCTGTGTAATTTGTTTATTCAAATTTTCAAATCTAAAAATTTCGAGAAATTTCGAATACGATTATCTCGAAAATAAGGCAAAATATGGTTTCGTCATGGCGGTTAAAATTGCTGTTGGGACCAAATCTGTAGCACTTCTTCTTGATGAGCTACAGTTTAAAATCCGTGAATATAGCTCAACTTTGATCTCGTGTAATTATGCAAATTAGGGAGATCAGGTCATGAGACAAACATAAATCGATAGAGCATACCAAGTGCTATCAGAATATGTGAAAAACTGGAGTAGCAACTTTTTGCTGTACGGAGGGGACGAAATCCTTATGCGAACGCACTGATATTTGGAAACACAAGAACGCAAACTATACCTGAATTTAAAAAAAATTGCAGTGCAAGCTTCGAAACTTCAAGATCATTCACGAGAAGAGGATTGAAGAGAAGAGAAGCGTTGTGAAATGCATTCTATGCGAGGTGAGGAGATGGCATTTCTGATTCCGTAGGCGTTAACCCCTTCAAAACGGGTTGCTCGGAAAACGTGACGTCATCATCGCAGGGGAGCGTTCTCCAATAAATCGCCCCCACTAAGGTTATGACGTCACGCTACCCGGACAAGCCGGAGTTCGTTACTATAAGAGTGATCGTATTGCAGTCCCGACTGTCGGCCGCCATGAGCTACGCAGAGCATCTCCAGAAAGTACACTATTCTTCACTTATAAAGGTGCCAGATATCTTGTACATACAGCTCCAAGAGCAGAACTCGCGTATACTGCAAACGGATCTGTAATGTTCCGTTGATTTGCGGCGGGACAGGTCGGATGAGAACCTACGGGATTAGAACTATTTCTTGTCTTCACAAAATGCTACCTTAAGAGACGAGATTGGTAAGATTCGACCACCCCCCGGTCCCGGTGCGCTAGCAATGGGAGCTGGAGGTGCATACTCGGGTGGGTGGAAGGTCTTGTGCCCGCATTGCACAAAACACCACTTATTTCTATTTGCCGGCTCCGGCCTAGGAGAAATATGGATTTGAGTGAAAAATGGTCGAAAAATCAAAATTTCGTAACCGATGAAGATAGACTCTATATTTTATTTCCATTATGTTTAGGGTCTTAGGAGGTTACTAAACAACTATTAGGACCGAATTCTGATTCATTCCAAAATCACTTTTTTGAAACAAAATTTTCGTTTTTGGAGCCGTTTCGACCATTTATCAAGCCAAAGCCAATAATTTCCGATAACAACGTGTACCTTAACATAGTACCTATCCATACCGGCTATAACCAGTATTCCCTTGGGACGCCGAAACCTAGCAGAAAATTTCAAATTTCGCGACCCATTGCGTGAAAAATCATTATTTTCATTTCATTCCGGATTTTTAATTAAATATAATCTCTTTCACAAAAAAATAATGTTCCAGTACTCTTACCATACTCTTCGGAGCATTTATAAGCCCTTACCTTTGTTACACCCTTAGAATTTATGAAAAATATTGTGATGTTTCATCATATATCCAACAGAAAAAATCGCATCTATCTCAGCTCCCAAGTGACTAACCAAGATTTAACTCGGCTTAAATCAATTTTCAATGCCTATTGACCTAGTTTACTGTTGAATACATTTTGATCCATTCGTATTTTGAAATTTTAAAAATCGATAACTATAAATGTCGAAATTTTCGGCCAAAAATATTTATTAAGGAGAAATCAAATACTATCATTGTCACGAATCGTGCACACTCGTAGTGCCACATCATATGAAGAAATATAAAATTGGTTCACCAACTCTGGAAAAAAAAATCCATGAACCCATGGTCTAAAAATCCAAAAACTTATTTTCGCCATATCTCGAGTTACGGATATCGAACGAGTTTATTTCGACTCATGATCACCTAACCTATGATAGGATATCGGAGGTAGAATTGGAGTGTAAAAGGGCGAAAATAAGTTTTTGGATTTTTGGACCATGAACCCGGGTTCATGGATTTAAAAAAAAATTATTTTTTTCTAAGTTGGTGAACCAATTTTATATTTCTTCATGTGATGTGGCACTATGAGTGTGCACGATATGTGGCAATAATAGCCTTTGATTTCTCATGAATAAATATTTTTGACCGAAAATTTCGACATTTACAGTTAAAATTTCAAAACACGAATGGATCAAAATGTATTCAACAGTAAACTAGGTCAATAGGCATTGAAAATTGATTTAAGCCGAGTTAAATCTTGGTTAGTCACTTGGGAGCTGAGATAGATGCGATTTTTTCTGTTGGATATATGATGAAACATCACAATATTTTTCATAAATCCTGACGGATGTAACAAAGGTAAGGGCGTATAAATGCTCCGGAGAGTATGGTAAGAGTACTGGAACATTATTTTTTGTGAAAGAGATTATATTTAATTAAAAACCCGGAATGAAATGAAAATAATGATTTTTCACGCAATGGGTCGCGAAATTTGAAATTTTCTGCTAGGTTTCGGCGTCCCAAGGGAATACTGGTTATAGCCGGTATGGATAGGTACTATGTTAAGGTACACGTTGTTATCGGAAATTATTGGCTTTGGCTTGATAAATGGTCAAAACGGCTCCAAAAACGAAAATTTTGTTTCAAAAAAGTGATTTTGGAATGAATCAGAATTCGGTCCTAATAGTTGTTTAGTAACCTCCTAAGACGCTAAACATAATGGAAATAAAATATAGAGTCTATCTTCATCGGTTACGAAATTTTGATTTTTCGACCATTTTTCACTCAAATCCATATTTCTCCTAGGCCGGAGCCGGCAAATAGGAATAAGTGGTGTTTTGTGCAATGCGGGCACAAGACCTTCCACCCACCCGAGTATGCACCCCCAGCTCCCATTGCTAGCGCACCGGGACCGGACAGGGTCGAATTAGGTCGAGTCTTACCGATCACGTCTCTTAAAATAAGTTTCTTTGGGAAGAGAGCTTTTAACATTAAGATGGTTTTTTTTCAAAGAAAGTTGGTTCTCATACAATCTAATGCTATAGAACAATCTGTAGCCAAATAATGTATACCAACCTCTTCCAGAGCGGAATCCATCTGTTGTGCTCGTGTGGCGAGACGATCGCCAGTCGCAGTGCGGCTTATAAGCACACGAAAATCGTGAGTATTGAAATCACCGCTTGGGCATATTGTAAGGACATTTATTGATTGACTAAATGAAAGAATCCTAAATACGGTAATTCCAAACAAAACTGAGCATTTCAGTGTGCGGAGCGCGATTTCTCGGTGCAGAAAAGCTGAGGAATGGAAATGTCGCAGCCACATTGACATCTGATTGATTCCCTCTCCCCCCATATAAGTTGCCCCCAAGTTAACCAATCGATACTCTTTGATGTGCTGCAAGCAAATATGTCTCGTTTTTTGTTCTTGTTCAATCGATCCGTGTTTATAATGTTCGTTTTATGTAACTCTTCTGCTGTTTTGATTCAAACTACCGATTTACCACTTTAATAAAGTCGTTCCATTATTTACTCTCGATATTTGTTTCTCTGTGGTTCATTAATCCACATGAATACCTCAATCTTCAGTGGTTCTCTTGATCCTCAGAGAACTTAAAAACGGTTAAATATTCTTAGAAATTACAGCAATGGTGGAAGCGGAATCTCCACTGGAGATTGTGGAAGGATTGAGGAGGAAGGTAATTCAGTCCATTGGTGTCGCAAAACTGGCCGCCGGGGAATCCTTCCTCCCACCGACCGCTACACCCCGAACGCCACTGACTATGAGGGGGGGGGGAAAGAGTCGGAGACGAAAAGGGACAAATAAGATACGTTTCAGATGGTTTATTTTTTTGGTTGTAAAATTATAATGAATATTGGAGTGTTATTAATTCACATTTTCAAAATAAGTGGTATTCCATTTCAGATAAACTCCTTCGAATCAAATGATTGTCTCATGACCGTCGTCATTCGAGCGATAGACGTTATGGTGATATTGCTCAAGCCAATTCCCGATCCTAAGGTAGGTTTTACTTCGTTCATACCCTTTTTGCTATTATGTTTTTTTTCTCCTTTTTGCCGACTTCCTATTATTTTGAGGGGTAAAGCTCTCTCAATTTCACACAATTTATCGACTAGTCGATTAGCGCGAAGTGAAGATGACCCCTATGCTTTTTGACACTTATGCCAGCCAGCATACGTGTATTTCAGAGAGTTAAGAGGGCCCTCGTGATCCTGGATACTGAACGTCTGCTCTCACTGGAAGATGATGAAGAACGGTAAGGACGTTTGAATTATCAATGTTAATTTCAATGTATGTTTATGGAATTAAACTAGTTTATAAAATAGTAACACTATGCTTTCCCTTGTTGTAAAAACCGTTTTATTTTTAGTGAAATCGGTATTCGAGACGCCACCTACGGGGTGCTGCAATCATTCGATATCACTGTTCAGAAGTTCACGAATGGGAGAGACAAACAAGATATATGGATTATCGAATATTTGAGAAGAAGGGTTATTGATTTTTCTTTTTAGTGCTAAGATGATACATAGATTTATACGTCCTCATTATAATAACGCATTTATCGCACACCGTCACGCATATTTCACGGGTGGACAGTTGCTGTTCGAAATGTGAATTCCCTCAATTGGGCATCTCGGCTCCCAGAGGAGTTTTGCATTTTTTCATGCGGTCCAAAGTAGGTTTAAACACCAGGAAAAAAAACTTTTCAGATCGCTATCTGTTCTAGAACCTGAGAAATCCAATGGCGGAAATTCAAATTTGGAAGTGAAATTTGCACAGCATCATTTACAGATCCAAGACATGTCTGTCCAATCAAATGATCCTCTATGCACACCTATCAGTCGAGTACTCGACCTCATGAACATGCTCCAGCAAGTTTCCGACTCGAAGGTTTGTTAAATAAATAGTTATGTAATACATTTTATATATTCCTAGTTTGGAATTTAGAGTTTGAAATTCGGGTAAATAAGTAGGTCAGATCTCTTTATTTCGCTCCCTTTCCAACTAGGGTAGCCTAATCCGGGCCAGATTTTCGCGGTCCAGGGACCGAATGGAAGAGCGAGAGTGCGGCCCCTTTGGTCCCGTGACCCGCGGAACGTTTTGACCGGCAGTGGGCCCGCGGGTCTCACTATTATAAATTCTCAAACACTCGTCCAAAATAATAAAACGTTCCGCTCCTAAACAACAGATACGGCTGCGAGAGAGCACGGCAAAGCGAGAGACACGCCGAGGTATAGAAAGAGAGTACACCACCAGTAGTCCATTTAATTAACGTATCATTTTAGAATTGTAATAAGAATACTTAGAATTGGGGATATTTGAGTGTGGGTGACTGTTTTTGTGAAAGTCTAGTAGTATTCCGGGAAGGAGAGAAGAAGCCTAAGAACACAGTTCCGGAACAGTTTGAAAAATGTTTTCTCGAAAAAGTTTTAAAAAATATAAATGATATTTGTAGAGCACTTGCTAATGAAGTTGCACGTAAGCAAAAAAATTTCAAGAGCTATCCTAATTAAAGACAGAATCAATAATTAAAGCGCGTTAAAAGAGCTCTGGCTGGACTCGATTTTGAAAGAGATCTCTCATTTCAAGACGACGAGGAAAGGTGAGCCTTGAATATAAATACAAATTCTTAATCATTTATATTTGAGAGAATTACTTTTGATTGAAAGATAATTATTGTAAATACGATAGGAATAATGGGAATGTTGAATATCTTATTTCAGGGAACATCCGCTTCGTAATGCGATCTATGGACTTATTCGTTCTCTTCATCTCACTCTTCAAGATTTTTTTAAGATCAAAGATCAACAAGTCGCTGAGGCTAAATCGGAGGATTCCATAATCGTCAAAGAGGTTAATCAGGCAATAAAAATATCAAAACAATTAAATGCTATGGAAATGGATTGTAGGAACGCGAACAGACAACTCTTGATTCGCTCAATAATCAATTCTTACCTCCGCCGAGCACTCAACTAATCGATAATGTTTCGCCTCTACAATCCAATTCCACGCTCGTCGGTCCCAAGGTTCTCTTTCTTTTTTTATTGGTTCACAATCAATTTATATTTTGTTGCAAATACCCTTGAGACAATATAAAGTTTGTTAGAAAAATGTAAATCTTTAGTCTGATCGTCTTGTTCCGGCTGGGAGAGAAGACGCCACATCGAATAATGACGTGAGTAGTCAATCATTTGACTAATGTTGTGATACATTTCTCATTGCTTAATATTTTGTTTAAACTTTATATTTTATTTTACTCATTTCTAGATTCGCAATGTGGCTGCAAAGTAATTCAAAGAGGAAGAGACAGAAGGAAATTGGGAAGATAAAACGGTAGGGTTGTTTACATTTGAGTGAAAAGTAATTAAAAATATCTTATTTTTAAATATAAGAAAATTGGGGGAGTCGCAACCCGGCAACGGACATTTTGACAACGGGGTATATCTAAATTGGGGTCATCATAGGACCTTTGCAATAATCTTAATATGGCCCGTTGCCAGTGGCCGAAATTCCGGTTGCCGAAATGCCGTTGCCGGAATTTCACCACCATTTTTTCGGGAGTGAGCAAAACCTCTGCTTTCTTATTTTGAAGCAAATAATAATCATCAGAGAAAATTAAATAGCGTTTTATTTTTTTACCGTTCCTGAAGGAAATTTTAAATTAAAATATTTTAAAATGCTTAAAAATACACTTCTTTTTGCATTTTCCATTAGCTGCTACTGGCGGGTACGTGAGATATGTATGTATAAATGAATAAAAAATATGAAAATTACGTACCTGCTTTTGGCCGCTGTCTTGTACCTTTGAGACTGTTCTAAGTGAGTAATCAAGTTCTAAGTTAGGGTGAATAATATCATCAAACTAATTTCTATCAATATCGCAGGTGAGGTCTTATATCGTGGAAGACTCGATTAAATATCCAGCTGGTGGCACCATGCAATCGGCCGGTTCCTTCTCGGATTATGAGGTTATTGATTTATTCATTTTGTTAATTTTTTTTTTTAGAGAATGAATTAGAAACTCATGAAATAAAACGTGGAAAAGTAATTTGAATAGCTTACTTGTCCGGTGGAATACAATTAAAACTTTATCATCAGAGCAAAGTGCAGAAGGAGAATGGAGAATCGAATGTTATCGATTACACTGAATCGAGTGGAGAAGAGGAGGAAAAGGAAGAAAAGAAGTCAGATGATGAAGATTATGATGAGATGGAGAAGGAAGAGGAGAAAAAGGAGGATGAACCACCAGCTAAGAAGATCAATATTGCGAAGAGGGAACGGAAGTCTCTCATTTCGGGAGGTCCGAAAAGGGAAATGGACTGTCCGAAGTGCACGGTTGGTGATTTGTTTGCGGTCATTATATCAGACACTAGGGTTGCCCTTCGGCGTCGGTTTCGGTATTACCGAACCCCCTGGTGTCTCTTTTTCTCTAGTTCTCTCTCCCTTATCAACCGTATTACGGAGTGTATCCCACACCTAGAAACTCGTCCCCAAAAACGAAGATCCTACGGAACTTTTTTTTGCCTATTTTTGAGTCTCTGAATAAAAAAAAATATTTTTAGTATAAATGATATATTTATTCAGGTAATAAGTTTTCCCGAAGACGTTGTGGATTATATTTCAGAATTATCGATCCGCAAGCGTGGAAACATTCCAACACCATTTCAAACGTGTACACGGTATCACGCCGTCTCAAGTAAGTAACAATCATAAGTTTGTTAAAAAATTTTTTTTGTAACTTATATCTCAGGCGGGAATTATGTTCCTCTGCGACTGTGGCCACAAGACGTCATCACCTTCTCACCTCGTCAGGAGCAAGGTACCCTTATTCGATCGGTCTGAGAGTCTGTGAGTTTGCCTGTCCGTCCGTGCGCCACAACCGAGCATCTCGAAAATGGAACAACCTATCAACTCACTTTCTTCACCATAGTGACCGCCTCCAAAAAAATAAATTAAAAAATAACAAAATATGCAATTTGTGCTCGACATTCGAAACCGACCAACGCAGGTTCGACCCCGGACGTGGGCTAACCTTTTGCCGCATTTTGCGCTGCACTGCTATGGACAACACAGTGTGTCAGAGTGATGGGAATGCCCAATTAGCATGGCGATGAAATTTGTGAAACTAATCCCAGACAAAGAGTCATTTCTGGTGTGGGGACCGGTCGAAATGCGATCGCATTTCCCATAAATAAATTCTTAACAAATTAATGAAGTCAAAATTAAAAAAAAAATCTAAACTGGTCAAGTTCTTGGAACATGCTTGGACAGGTAATTTTGCCTTTTTTTAAAGGTAATTTTGCCATCTCATCATCTTTCTTCTCCATGGAGGAGATGGCTTTTGAAGTTTTCGAAAGCTATCTCCTCCATGGAGAAGAGAAATGTTGAGATGGCAAATTTACCTATCGTGCCCAATGCCAACAACTTGACTAGATTAGATTTTTCAATTTTGACTTAATTAATCTGTTATGAATTTATTTCTGGGAAAAGCTATCGCATTTCGACCGGTCCTCACACCAGAAATGACTCGTCGTCTGAGATTAATTTCACAAATTTCATCGCCATGCTTATTGGACATTCCCATAACTCTGACACGCTGTGCCAAACGAACCGAGGAGCACAGGGATTTACGGAAAAGCGTTTTGCGGTGTCACAAACGTTTTCAAACGTGTCAGAACACGTTTTAACACTTTTTTTCTCGAAAATTCTACGAAACGAACCGGGGAGCTTCCTAAATTTGAACACACTGTATCCTGCGTTTACGTTATGAAAGGCTCGTGAGGCTGAGAGCGATCGAGAGAAAAAAGTTTCCACGGAGCCACGAAGTGGCGTAGTGGCATTTTTTTCGATAGCTCTCAGCCTCACGAGCCTTTTGCAACGGTTAACCTCCACGCACCCCGCTAGTTAATTATATTAACATAAGCAATCAGTGTATTTATCGGCCTCACAAAAAATAGATAGTTGCAGTGCACAATTCTCAACTTCACGCTCATTCACGAGAAGAAAGTGGGAGTTAAGTGCATTCTGTGTGAGGTGCGATTATTATTTTCCCATCTCTTAGGAATCTTTTCCGATTGGAATTTTCCAGTCCCAGCCGACAACTCCATGTGGCTACACTTTACAACTTGGAAGGAAGCACAAGACAACACTACTCAAGGTTAGTGATTTTAATTTATCATATTATCTAGTAGCTGGGAAACGAATGAAAACGTTAAAAAGTGTTTGAAATTCCAGCCTTTTTTAAAAAGTGTTTGAAATTCCAGTCTTTTAGTCTGAAATTCATCTTCTCTGTGACTGTGGTGTCAAGATCAAGCAGTTTGAGGCGGCTACTAATCATGCGAAAGTCGTGAGTTATTTTTTTCCATCAATTTGAGAATAGAATTGGACAATTCACATTCCGACGACGTTATATTTGGCTAAAAGAAATTTGAATCTGAAAAGTTATAAGAGAACGCCACTGTAATTTCGGTAAATTACAATAGGAAGGCATGGAAAGAAAAGAAAGAAGATGTACTGACTGAATTGGCAAAATTCTGCCCTTTCCCGTGCCGAAATCGTCCGTTTACTGTTTATCTGAATTAAGAAAATGAAAGAACATCATATTATCGATAACTCTCTCACTCAATTTCCTCCCGTTGTTCCAGTTAATTTTTTTTCTGAAATTTTTTTGAAGGATTCTTTCTTGTTAATGCCCGCTCTCTCTCTTCAATCATGAAGTTCTTTTCGTTGTTAAAATACATTCATTGCATTGATCATCACATCACATCACATCACATCATTTATCCAGGTCGAACAGTACTACAATATGGGTCTTACAAGAAAACACAAAGTAAAATGAGGGTTCAAATTATTCGTATATTTCCATTCGTAGTATTCTTCTCTCCACGCTAGGCGGGGTCTGGATGTGCTGTCCTCGATCTCCATAAGTCACGGTTGAGAGTGTGCCTCTCCGTTAGTCGCTTCGTTGCGAAATCCTTCTTTATCACCTTCTCCCAACTCATTTTGGGGCGTCCCACCGGACGTTTCCCGGGAGGTTTGTACATGAGAATCTTTCGACACGGATGCTCTCTATCTCTCCGTTTGATGTGCCCGTACCATCTCAGTCTCTTTTCACGTACTTTCTCAACAATCGGTGCGATTCCCAGTTGCTTTCTCACTCTTTCATTCCGCACCTTGTCTTTCAATCGCACTCGACTGATCCACCTCGCCATTTTCATTTCGGCAACACTCAACTTCTCCTCCAACTCCTCAGTCAGTGCCCAATTCTCACTACCATACATCATCGCTGGTCGAACAATCGATCGATAAACCTTTCCCTTGAGCTTCATTCTCACCCTCTTATCATGAAGAACACCTGCAGACCATGATGAACTCGGTTTTACGGGTGTTTAGAGTTAATCCTCCAGCCTCTAGTTTTCTCTGCAGTTCCTGCACTGTTCTTTCCAGTTTGGTAACATCAGTGTCTATCAGACATAGATCATCTGCGTATGCCAGACACTTCGGTGCTTCCTCCATCATATCGCCGAGAACTGACTCCAGCACCAATATGAACAGGAATGGACTCAAAGCGCTTCCTTGATGGACTCCCACTTTAATGGTAATATCTAGGGTGGGTCCAAACGGAGTCCTCACGAAGGCTGTCACTCCCTCGTACATCTCTTTTATCAATCTCACATAAGTCTCCGGTACTCCTTTCTCTCTCAAACTTCTCCATATCTGCCTTCTCGGGGTTCTATCATATGCTTTCTCCAAATCAAGAAATGCGGCAGCAATACCCTGATTATACTCAATGTGCCGTTCAACCATCTGACTCAACAGGAATACGGGTTCGGAGGTTGACGAACCGCTCACGAATCCAAACTGCGAAGGGTTTAATATCACGATTTCTCTCAATCTTCTATCGACACATCTTTCAAGGATCTTCATCGTATGTGAGATCAACTTGATCCCTCTGTAATTTCCACATTCTCGGATATCACCTTTCCCTTTGTATAATGTCACAATCTCACTTCTCCGCCAGTCCTCAGGCATCTTCATTCCCTCAAATATCCTGTTGAACAGTCTCGTTAGCCACCCCACTCCGCTCTCATTCACAGCTTTCCAAACATCGACTGGAATCATATCGGGTCCATAAGCCTTTCTCCATGGACACTTTCCAATTGCCCATCTCACTTCGTCCAGACTCCAATATGACACCCGTTCATCCACCTCGTCTCCATCTCTCAACAACGTTTGTGGCTTTTCAACATTGAGTAAGTCATCAAAATATTCTCTCCACCGTTCTTTCACATTTCTGGCACCTCGCACAACCACTCCATTCTTATCACAGATCGTCTTGACCTCTTTCAGATCTTTCTTCATCTCATTTCGGTTTCTAGCTAGTCTGTACACTGCTTGTTCTCCCTCTCTTCCATCTAACAACTCATACACTTCATCATATGCTTTCATCTTAGCTTCATGGATGACCTTTCTACACTCAATCTTCTTTATCTCATATCTCCCTCTGGTCACATTATTTTTATTCTGAAACCATTCTCGAAATGCCTCTCTCTTCTCCTTAGTTACGACTCTTACTTCTTTATTTCTCCAAAACCATGAATCCTGGTTCTTCTTTCTCCTTCCCTTTGTCTCCCCAAGAACGCTTCTTGCGCATTTCAAGATTGCCTCTTTCGTATGTGACCAGACTTTGTCAATCTCTATTTCCATGTCCATCGGATCGATCCCCAATGCTCCCGTTCGTATCATATCTCTTTCAAACTCTTCTCTCATCGATTGATCCTTCAATCTCCACCACCTTATCTTAGGTTCAATTCTAACCGTCTCCTTCTCCTTCTCCTCCGCATCCCTCCTTTCCTTCAGTCTCACGTCGCATACAACCGGTTTGTGTTGGGGCGCCACAGATTCCGAGGGGATTACTTTCACATCTTTCACTTTCCATCGATCGGTCTTTCTCATGAGAAGGTAATCAATCTGCGTTCTCGTACTACCAGAGTAATATGTCGCCAGATGACTCTCTCTCTTCTCAAACATTGTGTTGAGCACTGCCAGGTGGTGCTGCTGTGCAAATTCCAATAATCTGAGACCATCCAAATTCTGTCTCCCATATCCTTTCCCTCCGTGAACACACTTATCCCCAAAAATCTCGGGCTTCTTCCCCACATGACCATTCCAATCTCCTCCCAAAATCACGACGTCCTTCTCATCAATCGATTCAACTATCTCTCCTACTTTTGTATAGAACTCTTCCTTCATTCTCCGATCTAGTCCAGTCTGTGGTGCATAAGCAGATACTATGCTAATCATCTCGCCATTGATATCCAACCTCACCTTCATCAATCGACAACTGACCCTCTCAACTTCCACAAGGCATTTAGAATATCGCGGGGATAATACCACAGCCACACCATTCTTCAGTCCATCTCCTTCTGTGCACACCATCTGATATCCATTCACCCATCGACTTTCATCTCCCTTCCACAGTATCTCCTGCACACAAAGCACATCAATCTTTCTTCTCATCATCATGTCAATCATCTCCATCAATCGCCCAGACAACGTTCCGATGTTCATACTCCCAATCCGAGTACACTCATCTTTCCTTAGCCTCATGCTAATTGATAAAGACTGTTTTCTACCAAAATTCTGCCGCCGTACCAAACCCCTTTGCTATACTCCAGGCAAATGAACCTTTCGAGACGATCGATAGAGAAGATCAGACTGGGAGGATCGGTAGATCACAGGAGTCGGGATTGTTAGAGAGAGTATGGGAGTGTACAGGCAAATTACAGAGAGATAGGTAGAGCAACGGAAGTGAGGATCTACTCTTACAAATCATAATACTACTAATTGTGATCCTCCAAACACTTCCATGATTTGCAATATCCCTCTGCAATGCACCTTCCCTCGAAATATCGAGTAGATCAAGGGCATCTCGAGTCTCGCTGTCTGGGGGTAGATCATTTCGCACCCCGTGGTTATCACTGTATCCCCACTGGGTACAAATGAGCTCGTTTGGCTAGGGAAACGAGGAAAATGAATTTTTAGTTTTTCTCTCTGCTCGTCTCGCTTTCTCTGAGATAACGGTTGTCTCTTGCCTGGCAAACGAACTCCCCCCTCTCCCAAACGAGCTCGTTTGCTAGAGATCTTTCTCTGCCTCTCTTCTCCCACACACTCTCTAGCATGCTCTCTGCCTGGCAAACGAGGTGGGATTGGTACGGCGGCTGATTTTTGTTGGAATTTAGTGGAAAGCATTCTCTACAAGCTATATTTATGCATACTAATAGTATACACAATAGTGAAGATTTATTTGATATTAATTTTGCAGTGCAAAGAAACTCGTTTCACAGTGGAGAAAAACTGAGGACTAATAATTCGATCGGCTTTTGAACACAGATTCGACGACTTGCTAATGTTAGTTTACCCATTTTTTTCATTTTTTTGTTTTTGTATATATTGCTGTTGTATTTTTTGTTGTTCGATGTGAAGTCTCTTTCTTTGAATATTGCACATTGTTTTTGAACCATGAGAAGCAAAAACTGTTTTTACTCGCTCCTCTCTTTTTTCCATCTATTAATCAATTCACCACTTTGATAAAGTAGTTTCATGAAATTTCGATATGTTTGTTTCGGTGGTTCACTTATCCACATCGATACTTAAAGTGTCTGCATTTCTCATTAGCAGAAAAAAGTTTCCTGCTGATGACTGTTTCAGTGATGGCAGAACCGGAATCTCCGCTGGAAATCGTGGAAGGTTGGCGGAGAAAGGTACTATTTCGATTTTTTGCAATAATTTTAGAAGGATTAAAAAACCCTAACAATTGTAAGAAGTGTGATTTTTTAATTCACCCGTTAAAGATGGATGTGAAATGCTTTTTTTCTATATATACTCTAACCATATTGTTTCAGATACACGAGTCTTCCCAAGAGTCAAACGACGTTCTTTTGCCTGTAATTACGAAAACATTCGAATCGATTTCTCTTATTCTCGATTCTGATCCGGATTTAAAGGTTGGTGCAGTGGTGTTCAAGCACCTTAAAAATGAGAATCGAAGAAATGAAATTTTTGTAAATAAACTGGGGTGAAGAATCACAGTTTGTGTGTTTCTGCACACAACAGTGACAGATAAAAGTTGTAATCTTAGAACCGATATTTTTTGAAAAAAATTCGACAATATATCTCTTTCAGCGAATCCAACGTGCCCTGGTTTCTCTCGAATTGGAGCGTAATCTATCGATGGAAGATGATGAAGAAAGGTGAGTAGGAATATGCGGAAAATCTTTTTACCTTGTACCGTTGCATACATTCTCTAGTTCATATTAGCCTTATTATTCATAAAAAGATGTTCTAGTCTACGGCCGAAATACATTTTTGGATACCGCCGAAAATTTTTGAAAATGTTACAAATTTTCAGAGA
This sequence comes from Pristionchus fissidentatus, assembly GCA_036245785.1. Classification (NCBI taxonomy): domain Eukaryota; kingdom Metazoa; phylum Nematoda; class Chromadorea; order Rhabditida; family Neodiplogasteridae; genus Pristionchus; species Pristionchus fissidentatus. The sequence goes on along the minus strand of BTSY01000005.1, from coordinate 32,133,592 downwards.
AATCGCCCTTCATGAAGTGGCGTACTGTTTCATCCAGTCCCTTCACTTCGTATTGCAGAAGCGATCAAAGATCAAAGATAAATCTGAAGTAGATGAGGTCAATTTTGGAATATTTCAATTATTTTCTCAAACCTTTTATAATTTTTTTTATATGGAAAATAAATGATGAGAAAGATAACGGACGTATATTCATTGCCATTTCATTCCATTTTGCGATTTTGAGAATAACAATCAATATTTGGTGTTTCCCGCCAAAGAAATGCTCTGGCTAAAATGAGACATTCCTGTTCATTTCCAGGTTCATCTAATGGCAGAAACTTCATTATCAATTGTGAAAAAATGGAGCAGAAAGGTTTCCTCCAAATTTATCTTATGTATTTTCTTTAAAAATATGTAAATTTGTCAATTTGATTTAGAGTTACGACCTTTCCCGTCAGTCAAAAGATGTTCTTTTTCCACTGCTCACAAAGGCATTCGAGATAATTGCGCTAATGTTGGAGAAGGAACCGAACCACAAGGTGCGTTGTTATTGACACAGTTTAAGTTGATAATTTGATAAAAAGAGTGAAGCTCAATATTTGCGTATATTTTCATTTAATGCGATCGGACTGGGCTTAAACTTTTTTTACAAGCATTTGTAGATGTAAAGAAAATTTTATAACAAGAAAGTCATGAAAAGTTAAATTTTGAAAAATCGATAAAAAAATTTTTTGAAAAACATATTTTAAAATTTTTTTTTCAAAATCCTATCATGCAATATCTCATTCGAAAGAGCAGCAAAAGTTATGAGTAAATCCTTATTTTAAGCGTGATTGAGATAGTAGGAGACAAAATATGTAGTTGAGAAAATCGAATAAATTGGGACGATGTAATCACCATTTCTCTGTTTCCTGTATACCCATAATGTTGAAAATAAGGATTTACACATAACTTTTGCTGCTCTTTCGAATGAGATATCGCGTGATACGATTTTGAAAAAAAATCTTTAAAATATTTTTTTTCAAAAAATTATTTTATCGATTTTTCAAAATTTAACTTTTCATGACTTTCTTGTTATCAAAATTTTCTTTACATCTACAAATGCTTGTAAAAAAAGTTTAAGCCCAGTCCGATCGCATTGAATGAAAATATACGCAAATATTGAGCTTCACTCACATTATCAACTTCTTGGCCTTCGTATATCGATTTTCGCTCCTAGTGGTTCAATCGTTCTGAAAACTTAGCTTTAGCCATAACTTTTTATGCTCTTTCAAATGGCATATGTTCCATTTTGTTTTAATACATAGAAAAAGTTTTCTACGCACTTCGAAAGTACATCTCATTTTTGGGTGGTCACGGTCTAGAGAGTGTAGGAGTACTTTCACAGTGGAAATGTTGCATTATAAGGACACCAATCGATTTGCCGATGAAAAATACATCATATATCTCTTATCCACGGGGTACAAATAATGGGAACAATTTTATCCAGAATAAAGTTTAACAGAAACGTCAAATTTCTGTAAACATGATTGTCGATTTCCGGTCTAACTGGTCCAATCGTCATGAAAATGTAGATTTATGCATAACTTTTGACGCTCTTTCGAATGATATATAACATGATAGCAAAATAAAAAAATTGAGAAAAAAATTTTTTTTCTTAAAAAAAATTATTGATTTTTCAAAAGTTAACATTTTGTGTATTTTTCACGTTTTAAATTTACTTTGTACCCATGACCATCTGTGAAAAAAGTTTGAGTCCGGTGTGACAACTTTGAATGAGTTGTGCCGCTTTCCCCAACTTTCACTGCGCTCTTACAGAGAACGCGTTTTAAAATTGAGGTAACGGTATGGAACAACGAACCAAAGAGCGATGAAAAGATTATATCAATAACAACACACCATTTTTTTAAAATTTAAACTTTTTTCGAATGCTCTTTTTTCCAAATTCAGTTCCTTTCCATTTTCCGACAGCGCTATATGTGAATAACTTTTAATAGGTAATATAAGTTGACAGAAAATTCGAAATTTCGTTGAAATTGTGAGACGTGCATAATCTAGATAAATTTTAAATAAATGAATAGTTAAACCTCTTGTTCCATGATTACTCATTCAGAGTGGATTCCATCTCCTATGTTCATGAGGAGCCAGGATCAACACGAAATTCGCCTCTACAATGCATAAGAAAACCGTGAGAATCCAAATATTTCGAGAAAAATAAATGTTTCATCTTTTTAAAATCAATATATTTTCATCGTTAGAAATATATTCAAAAATTTCTTTCAAATATGGAATAGATTTATTTTCAGTGTGGAGGTCTACGGTTTTCTGTGGAGAAAAATGAAGGACAATAAACTGTGGATTTAATCGATTTCGGCTTTTTTTATAGAGCACACTCATTCATTACATTATCTGTTTATTAATTCTCTCGGTCCAGCACATTCAGTATCGTTCACCGATTCTTTTTCTAATTAAAAGTAATTATATCAACACATTTGATGTATCACTCCATTTTCGATTTTTTTTAAATCAAACAATCCAGTTCTTTTAATAAAGATGTTTCAAGTTCGAGTTAAATATAATCTTTTCATCGCTCTTTGGTTCGTTGTTCCATTCCGTTACCTCAATTTTAATATTTTCTTTACTTTTCCCAGAACATGACAAATTAATAATATTCATTCCAGTAATAATGGAACCGGAATCTCCTTTGATGTTCGTGGAAGAATGGCGTAAAAAGGTGAGATTCTGTTGATTATTTTTTGTGATATGTGTTAAAATACAATTTATAACCAGATTCACGAATTATCTGGCCAGTCGAGTGAAGTTCTCTTCACTGTCATCAATCCTGCATTGGATGCAATGACGCATATTCTCAAGCCGTCCTCCGATTCGAAGGTACAGTAACCGTAAAAGTACAGTATTCATTCTAGAATCAGAAAAAATTGCAAGTAAGCGTACACTCTAGCGATCAAAGGACTCCAGTCGCATCAACTAATTATCTACTCGAGTTTTATCGATCAATAAAATTCAGCGCATCAAATGTGCCTTGATTTCTCTGGAATTCGAAAGAATTAACTCGATGGAAGATGATGAAGAGAGGTACACATTTTTTAAACTATTAAAACGTTTTGGAACTTACCGTTTAGGAAACATCCAACAGTTTCCTGGATTTCAAGGATTTTTTTCAGAATCGTTTCTCCTCTCCGAGACGCCATCTACAGTCTCCTCCATTGTATTCAGCTCACCCTTCAAAAACTAACGAAAAACGGAGACGAAAAAGAAGCTTCGATTGTTGACGATTGTCGAAGAAAGGTGATTGACTTTGACATGAAAATTTCATTATTTATTTATTTTAAAAGATTCACGAATTGTCCGGCGAGTCAAACGATCTTCTCTTCACTGTGATGAGCAAAGCAATCGACACTATGAACCTCATTATCAACCCAGTTTCCGACTCGAAGGTGGTCTTTTCCCCTTTTTGATAATATTTTTTAAAATTACTCTGATTTGTCATTCCTTTTTTTTCTCCAGCGAATTCGACGCTCTCTGGTCTCACTCGAATTCGAAAGAACTCAGTCGCTTCTAAACGATAGGTAAACAATTTTATTTATTTATTTTGATTTTGTTTTCACATTGCAGAGAAGTTCCTTTCCGACATGCTATCAACGGTCTCATCCAATGTCTTCACCTCACTCTGCAAGAACTGACAAAGATCAAAGATCAATCAGAAATCGTCGAACAGAAACCGAATGATCTCATCATGGCCAAAGAGGTACTGTCCTCAGAGTAAACAAAATATAACATCAACTAAATGATAATTTTTAGGAATGTCATAAGGAGGCGCTTGATTCGCTCAATAATCGTCCCCTCCCACAACCGATGAAGCCTTATAGTTCAACTACTCTTAAATCCAGCTTTGATGGTTCTAAGGCGAGGGAGTTTGCGATTGTTTGACGAAATTGTGGAACACTTTTTTCAGTCTAGCCTTCTCGAACCAATTGTGAAGGAGGAGGATGAAGAAGATCCCTTCGAATTCATCAATGATGTGAGTTCCATGACATTCCATTCCGATTCCGATTCCGATGACATTCCGATTCCGAGAATTTCATGTGAGTCATACACATCTTACTCTATTATTTTGCAGATTTTCAATTTCCCTGCTAGTGAACTCAAGACTGAGGATACCGAGTTGTATAATGAAGGAAGTGAAGAACGACCAGAGGTATTTTAAATGAGAGTGTCATCAAAATATCTGGGCACCATAACCCTGAGCAGTGAAGACGGAATACTGTAAGAATAATCTGACGTCTGCGATAGAACACGCTGCCTACGTGAAAGATGCACGCACGCAGATGGGCTGAAATTAGCTAGTGTGCAAATCCTGTTCACTCTCGCTCTTCCCCAGCGAGAGTGAAAGGACATGCAAACTAACCACGAGAGAGACGGCTTTACCGATAGATTTTCTTTGTCGGGCAATCGATAATTTTGGCTTTGATTTTTCCTGAACCCTGTAGCTTCTTTGTGCGAGCGTATTTCGGCTCGGAAGAAGAAAATAGACCTGAAAAATTTTTGATTTCTATTTTAGGTCACAGGGACCGAATATTATTATCAGTTTTATATCCTATTTTTGTTGACACTCCTCCAATTAAATGAAATGCAAAAAAACACGTACTTGTCTAAATGAGAACTTACTTATTTACCGTAATCGTACCGTAGTCTTTTTAATTTCGTTTTTGTTTTTTTTCTCTTCAGGAGGAGCGAACCTCACAAAAACCTACAAGAAATCGGATAAAAATATCTGTCCTGACACTCTGTTGGCCTGTGAGACGCAGAGGCCGCTGACATTATCGATCGTTTAGCCATTTAAAAATGTTTATACTTCAGGACGACTCTGTTCCTCTTCTTGAGACTTCTCGCAAGACTCGTGCAGCCGCATCGAAAGTAGTTGATTACACGGAATCGAGTGGAGAAGAGGAGGAAGAGAAGGAAGATGATGAAGATTATGAAGAGAGAGAGAAAGAAGAGGAGGAAGAGAATAATGAGCCACCGGCTAAGAAGAGAAAGATTGGGAAGAAGGAACAGAAGAGTGTCGTTTCGAATGGTCCGAAACGTGAAATGCAGTGTCCGAAGTGCACGGTTCGTGATTTTTTTAAAAATAAATTGTATTACGATATTAATTATTATTTATAGAAGTATCGCTCGGCAAGCGTTGGTGCTTTGGTTTGCCACCTCAGACAAATTCACGGAATCACGCCCTCTGACGTGAGTTGTTTTGTTGTGGTGGGCTCTTCTATCGGCTCACCTTGGATTTGGTGTAACTTCCGAGCCAGAATAGCAATCGGTCCGATTTTTTCGTGGGATGAACTCATAGCGTAGGGCCTCATTTCCGATTATTTCCTTGGGCACAGTACTCAGCCGGCGCAGTAAATGTATGAAAGAAAATCGTGCGGAAATGGAGGAATATCAGGACCATTTATGTAGGGTTTGGCTGACAGTGGGTGATAAAAAATCGAAAAATTGGCTCGATTCGCAAAATATTTTATTGTTATTATTGTTATTATATGAATTGTGGATGATTGGGGGAACTATTGATGTTTTGAGCGAATTGGTCTACGTTAAAATAATCGGAAATGAATTCCTTCCACTAATAAAAATCAGGCCGATTGCTATTCTGGTTCGGAAGTTGCACCAATTCGAAGTTTTGGACAAAATACTTTTGATCAATGTTGTATATACAGTAGCGGACAAAAGTTTACGGGCACTTTTTCTGTTTGATATAACTTTAGAACTCCAGAGAGGTTTGATGCGACATGGTGGGGTCTAATACGAAATCCATTGGAGATTACGATGCAACTATTGGGGTATTGCGAAATCTTCCCGTTATTGTGTCGTAATGACGCAATCGATGCATACTTTTTTGAATGGGCATTATTCTTACATGGATTTTTTCCTGCTCCCCAAACTTTCAGGGTGTTGAGACATGCCCACGATCTACCCATAAAAATTTTTTCAAGTTGCTGCGTTGCCGCTACTTGGCTGCAGCAATGCTGCAAAATCGAGGTCGGAAAACCATATCTCGCCTTTTAGACATCGCACAGACCCGATCAATACACCAAAATGATCACCATCATGACTACCGATGATCCTGAGAATGTGGTCACGGTAGGCCACCATTTGCCCTCAGGGCACGAAAAAATCACTTTTTCGCATTATTGTGGTCTGACGAAGGGGAAGTCTATAGGACGTGCTCTAAAGATCTGGTTTGGGCGTGGATTCGGTTGAGAATCTATGGGAGAACCGATTCCTAGCTGCAATAAGCGTTTCGATTGGACTCCTGCCCGCGACGATCGATTTCCGAAAGGACACTGGTTTGGCCACGCCCATTTTCTGCCCGTCGGTTACGATCATACTTTTGTACGTATCTAGGCTCACAGTTAACGCAGAAGGCTGGCAGACACACCAATGGAATCAGGATGGCTTGCTCTACAATCTCAAGCACAAATTACATCATCACTATGCAATATTTCATCATCCTTATGCAATACCTCAGAGAATGATAAAATATTGCATATTGATGACGTAATTTGTGGTCAGAGTGGTGGAAAGACCAACTTTATTTCAATTGCACCTCTTCCACCCTTTTCCGTAGACTTTCCGCTAAGAAAAACACAAAAAGCAGGAGTATTGCATAAGGATGATGAAATATTGCATAGTGATGATGTAATTTGTCCTTGAGATTGTAGAGCAAGCCATCCTGATTCCATTGGTGTGTCTGCCAGCCTTCTGCGTTAACTGTGAGCCGAGATACGTACAAAAGTATGATCGTAACCGACGGGTAGAAAATGGGCGTGGTCAAACCAGTGTCCTTCCGAAAATCGATCGCCAATCCAATCAAAACGCTTAATGCAGCTAGGAATCGGTTCTCCCATAGATTCTCAACCGAATCCACGCCCAAACCAGATCTTTAGAGCACGTCCTATAGACTTCCCCTTCGTCAGACCACAATAATGCGAAAAAGTGATTTTTTCGTGCCCTGAGGGCAAATGGTGACCTACAGTGACCATATTCTCAGGATCATCGGCAGTCATGATGGCGATCATTTTGGTGTATTGATCTCTGCAATGTCTAAAGGGGTCTGTGCGATGTCTAAAAGGCGAGGTATGGATTTCCGACCTCGATTTTTCAGCTTCGCTGCAGCCAAGTAGCGGCACCGCAGCAACTTGAAAAAATTTTTATAGGTAGAGCGTGTGCATCTCTCAACACCCTGAAAGTTTGGGGAGCAAGAAAAAATCCATGTAAGAATAATGCCCATTCAAAAAAGTATGCATCGATTGCGTCATCACTACGCAATAACGGGTGCATTTCGCAATACCCCAATAGTTGCATCGTAATCTCCAATGGATTTCGCATAAGACCCCACCATGTCGCATCAAACCTCTCTGGAGTTCTAAAGTTATATCAAAAAGAAAAAGTGCCCGTAAACTTTTGTCCGCTACTGTATAATAATAATAATTTTTATTATGAGAGGAATAGGGAGAAACTCGAGGATGGAGTGTCACTTGGAAAAATCATGATTTTTAAATTTCCTGAAAAATTTAGCCAAAGTACTACAAAGTCTCCTCTATCGAATAGCGTTGCCAGATTTTTTTTTTAAATTTTGGTATTGCAGTGAAACACAAACAAACCTGGTATGTTTGGCATTTTTTCCAAACTTGCAAAGTTTGAAAAATCATAACTTCCTTCAAAATAAAGATACAGATTAGCGGTTTGGTTATATGAATAGAGACAACAGTTGGCTACAAACTACAACAAACGTTTTCATCCCCGCTTGATGCAGCGATGCGGGGTGTTCGCTTTTGTAAATAATGTTATTATTTTCTTAAAAGTTAAAAAGAAGAATCCCCTCCTAGTACGTTATTGTGGTATGTGTGGGCACTAATTCCGGCCAAAATATGAAATGCAGGAGAGGATGTATTGTAAAGAAGCGCACAAAAATGTGAAATCTGGTTTATATTTTTCATCGTAAAGTGGGGTCGATAAGTCTCATTTGGGATTTAATCCAATGAAAACGAACTAAAAAAATATTTAAGTTTGTTAAAATACATTTTATTAGGTCGTTTTTCGATTAAAAATTTTTGAAAAATTTAAAATCTGAATTTTGATTATATTTAATTTTTTTCTGGTTCGAAGTTCTAGTTTGTTTGTTGGCGAGAGAGCGTACTGAAGTGAGAGAGTGCTAAAGCAGATCGCGCGTCGTTCGTCAAACGCACGGATTTCTAGACGGTATAACTTCTTTCTACGAATAGATAACTACTAACTTTCAAAAGGAAAAATGTTGCATAACTCTTGAAGAAACCGTTGATGAAGTGTCAACGCATAATGTAGCATTTGAATTTATGAATAATATTGCTAATTATTCAAATGAAAAATTCGGTAAAAATGATCACAGAGTATAATATGGACAAATACACATTTTAAAATTTATATTCGACAATACTTAGATACTTGCAGGTAACTAGAACTTCGAACCAGAGAAAATTAAATATAATCAAAATTCAGATTTTTAATTTTTCAAGATTTTTTAATCGAAATGCAACCTAATAAAATGTATTTTAATCAACTTAAATATTATTTTTAGTTCGTTTTCATTGGATTAAACCCCAAATGAGAATTTTAATCAGATTTTACATTTTTGTGCGCTTCTTTACAATACATCCTCTCCTGCATTTCATATTTTGGCTGGAATAAGTGCCCACACATACCACAATTACGTACTAGGAGGGGATTCTTCTTTTTAACTTTTGAGAAACTAATAACATTATTTACAAAAGCGACCACCCCGCATCGCTGCATCAAGCGGGAATGAAAACGTTGGTTGTAGTTTGTAGCCAACTGTTGACTCTATCTACAAAACCATACCGCTAATCTTCACCTTTATTTTGAAGGAAGTTATGATTTTTCAAAATTTGCAAGTTTGGAAAAAAATGTCAAACATACCAGGTTTGTTTGTGTTTCACTCCAATACTAATTTTTAAAAAAAAATTCTGGCGACGCTATTCGATAGAGGAGACTTTGTAGTACTGTGCCTAACATTTTCAGGGAATTTAAAAATCATGATTTTTCCAAGTGACCTGGAATCCCAAAAATGCTCGATTCTCTCCCGATTCCTCTCTTATATATAAACATATAATACAAATTATTATTATATGATGTATCAAGTTTATTTATTTACGTCAAATACACACTTCTGTCAGGCTGGAATTATATTCAAATGTGGTTGTGGAAATGAGTCGGCCTCGCATTCGCATGTTTCGAGAAAGGTTATAATTTCATATTGAATACTTATTATGTTATGACCTTGGCTTGCAAATGAAGTGAATTTCAGATTAAAGAGAATTTTCCTCCGATTCTAATGCAAAAAAATCGCATATTTTTACGATTTTTTAAAAAAAATAGTTGTGAATTTTCAAAGGTCGTTTTTTTCAAAGGTTTCAAAGGTCCCATTCGGCCTGAAATGGGGCTCTTGAAAAACCATACTAATTTCAAACAAAAAATATCGTTAAAAAATTTTTGCATTCAAATCGGAAGAAAATCCTCTTTAATTCAAAATTCACTTCATTTGCATTCCCAGATCCCTTTAATGATTCAGAATGTAACATATCACGCCTCTCACCTAAGGGTCGGCTCAAAGTGGCAGTTTTGCCGCATTGATCAATATTTTAGTGCCGGTGTTTATGTTGTTTTCGGATAGTCATGGGTCCAACTAAGATCCCTGAAAGTTATTACAACCTGAATTTCATTCTCGGCTCAGCAGCTGTTTTCTGTAATTCATGATAAATTGTTTTTATGCAAATTTAGTTGCAAATTGTATAAATAAACTACACATGGAGAAAGAACAATGAAAAATAATTTTAGCTCTAAGTCAATAGTTTTCACAGAAACGTCGTTTAAATATCGAAAAAGTGCCTCAAAGATTGCAAGCTCCATCTAATATATGCAGCTACTGAGCCGAGAATGAAATTCAGGTTGTAATAACTCTCAGGGATCTTAGTTGGACCGATGGCTATCCGAAAACATAGAAAACTCAAACTTCAATATTTGATCCTGTGCTAAACCCAGTCGACCTTTAGGTGAGAGGCGTGATATGTTAACGATAGTAGTACCGATTGTAGTTATAGCTATGGAATTATTTATTTATTACAAACAATTTGAAGATACAATGAAATGAAATTAAATTAAATCGAAAATTGTTTCGCTTCATTTTTTTTTCTTTCAGTGCACCATTCTTAATTTCACAATCATTCACGAGAAGACTGTGGGTGCGAAATGCATTCTGTGTGAGGTCGGACCAGAAAATTCGGATTTGTCTCACAAAATTGTATTTAGTAATCCCTAATGAATAAGGACCTCCGGTTCAGAAATCCTAGGATTCTACTGTAGAATCCTACTAGGAAAATGAGTAGGATTCCACTAGGATCCTACTAGGAAACCACTAAGAAAATGCACAAAGACGCAAACACACACACACACACACTCCTTGTTGTTGACAAACAAAGAGCGTAAACAAGAAATGTGTGTGTTTGCGTCTTTGTGCATTTTCCTAGTGGTTTCCTAGTAGGATCGTAGTGGAATTCTACTCATTTTCCTAGTAGGATTCTACAGTAGAATCCTACTAGGAAAAGGACTAGGATTCCACTAGGATTTCTGAACCAGAGACTTTCGTAGTTTTTTTTCATTTCGATTTGATTTTTATATCAATGATTTAATATCATACCATGCACATTCATTCATAGATTCCGGTCGCTAGGAATTTCCATATTTAAAAATAAAACTGTTTACAGAGCCGTCCGTCAACATTGTATGGCTACGGTAAGCATCTCAGCAGAATGCACCACTTCGAGCTCGGACAGGTTAGCGGTTTAGCAGCACATTTTTTCGTTACTATTTAACAATTGCGTTTATCAATTCAATATAAATATTTTACAATCGTTAACTGTAGTAAGATATGCGATTCGAATTTTATCAATAAAATAATTCGTTGATTGTAAATTGCTCATTCAGAGTGGATTTCATCTCGTCTGCTCGTGCGGTGCCAGAATCAATACGAGGTGTGCCGCTGCTAAGCACGTGAAAATCGTCAGTGTTAGAGATTTTTTTATTCTGAATATTCTTTTTTATTTAGATTATTATTTTTTTTCATAATCGTTGTGAATACTCCATTTTATAAGCGATTGAAACAAAGTAAGTGTTAATTTTGACGCGAAGAAGATCAAAAATTGAAAACTTTGAATATTGAACTTAGGAAAATGGTTATATTTCGGGGGGGGGTGACAATTCCGCAACCGACATTTCGGCAACCGACATTTCCGCAACGGCATTTCCGCAACCGACATTTCCGCAACGAGTCATAACTCGGTCAGGAGTGAGCCTAGCGCTATGGGAGTGGTACCATTGTGATCAGCATCAGTTAATTAAGATTTCATTAATTAATTAATTAATTAACATTATTAATGAGATGGCCTAGCGCTATGGGAGTGGTACTATTGTAATCAGCATCACTTACTTAAGATTTGATAATTAATTAAGTAATTAACATCCATCTCATTAATAATGTTAATTAATTAATTAATTAATGAAATCTTAATTTACTGATGCTGATCACAATGGCACCACTCCCATAGCGCTATGCTCACTCCTGACCGAGTTATGACCCGTTGCGGAAAAGTCGGTTGCGGAAATGCCGTTGCGGAAATGTCACCACCCCTATATTTCAGTGTGGACGTCGCCAGTTTACCGCACATGAGAACTGATGAGGGTGAACTTCTCTGTCGAGCTTATGCCGAATCAAATAATTTCGTAATCAGTTTTTTTGCTCGTTCACACCGTTAATGCTGTTGTTTTTAATCCCGCGATTCACCATCTTTATAAAGTTTTTTTTTCATTCCCAAATCCATGTAAACATTCTCTGCCATTGGTTTTCTGCTCCACACAACTACTTCAAATGTCATCTTTTCACTTGCTGTTTTAATATGAGGCGGATCAATTACACGTTTGTTTAGCAATGATGGAACCGAAATCGTCACTGATGATCGTCGAAGAATGGCGTAGAAAGGTGGGCATTTTAAAATTTTAAAAAAATGGTTACATTCAGGTTGGTTGAGGTTGAGACATACTCGGTGCACCCTAAATATGAATGAACTCTCTCTTCCCTTCATCATAAATAACTATAAAAATTATTGTGTTTTACAGACACGTGACTTTTCCCGACAATCAAACGAGGTTCTCTTCTCACTCTTCGAGCGAACATTCGACACAATGACACTCGTTTTCCAATCAGCGCCAGATCACAAAGTGAGGAATTTATGGTTTTAGTAATTCAAAAATACTTATTTTTCAAGATGTATCATTCGAGAAAACGATTGTGCATTTTTCTTATTTCTCTAAAATTTAATTTTAAGCGGATCCAGCGCTCTCTTGCAGCACTCGAAGTGGAGCGAAATATGTCGTTCAAAGATGACGAAGAGAGGTGAGATTTAAAAAAAAACTAAATTCTGATTTGCGTAGTATAGTTCACTAACTAGCAGGGTGTGTTGAGGTTAAACTACGTTATGGTAGGGGGCGCACTACGTTTTCAAAGTATGGTTCAAGGGGGCGTTCAGTTGCAGGGCACAGTTCGGTCCAGGGGGAGCTTTGCAGCCGACTCCAGGCTCGGTCCAGGGGGAGCTTTGCAGCCGGCCGAAGGTTCGGTCAAGGGGAAGCTTGGTAGCAGGCTCCAAGTTCGGTCCAGGGGTTTTTAGCCGGCTCCAAGTTCGGTCCAGGGGAAGCTCGATAGCCTGCTCCAAGTTCGGTCCAGCGGGAGCTCGATAGCCGGCCCCAGGTGACATTGAAGCTCGACTTATGTTGGGGAGTGTTAATGTGCAAAGAGTACTGGCTTATTCCGTTGCAAAAGGCTCGTGAGGCTGAGAGCGATCGAAAAAAGTTGCCACTACGCCACTTTTTCACAACGGAAACGCAGGATACAGTGCGTTCAGAACTTTTAGAGCAATTTCGGAAACGTTTTCTATGATCCCCTACGCTCTCTGAATCATTTTGGAACTTTTTTGAAATTTTGGATTTTTCACGTTAGAACGTGTTAGAACACGTTCAGACACGTTTCTGACATCGCAAAACATTTTTCCTGTGATCCCCTACGCTCTCTGAATCATTTTGGAACTTTTTGAAATTTTCGATTTTTCACGTTAGAACGTGTTAGAACACGTTCAGACACGTTTCTGACATCGCAAAACACTTTTCCTGTGATCCCCTACGCTCTCTGAATCATTTTGGAACTTTTCGAAATTTTCGATTTTTCACGTTAGAACGTGTTAGAACACGTTCAAACACGTTTCTGACATAGCAATATACTTTTCCTATGATCCCCGACACTCCCTTCATCATTTGGGAAAATATCGAAAATTTCGATTTTTCACGTTAAAACTCGGCAAAACAGGTGAAAACGTGTTTCACGGTACTCAAAACCGTGTTAGAACAGTTTCTGGCACTTGCGAAAAATGCGGCAAAAAGTTTGCCCGCGGCGGGGATCGAACCTGGGGGTCTCGGATTCAAAGTTTGGCTCGTAACCCACTTGGCTATGGATTTCGTTAATTAAATTTTGTAAAATTTGAAAGGTATTCTGGTCGGGAATCATATGCAAAAGGATTTGGGAAGATAGCGCGATTTTGAAGCGAAATATAAGGAAAATGCGAAAAACGTGACCGCCGGACACACAGACGTTAGAGCGCGTTGGCATATGCTATAACACGTCTTGTACTACGCAGCATGTGTATCGCGCGATTCTTCACATCCTACGCCTATTTCCTAGAAATTTCGACAATTCCGTCGAAAAATGATCTGAAATAATAGTCTTTAGGAATTACCGTTTCACTTATTGGACGTGTCAATTAGTGTTGTTCGCACGAGCGACGAGCTCTCGTCTCGCGAGCGGTGGTTTTCATCTCGCTCTTTTAGCGCCGGTCTCTCGCGGGCGATTTTGAATATCGTCTACGAGCGACCGGCGCTAAAAGAGCGAGATGAAAACCACCGCTCGCGAGACGAGAGCACTCGGAATAACATCACTAGTGTCAATTAGGGATGATCAGTCGAAAAATGTCTTTGTCTGAAATAATGTTGAACAAAGGTTCCGTTCCGGTTCGCTCCGGTTCAATCCTTTGTTCTCCTTTGTTCTCCCTCTCATTCCGGCTTTTCGACTGACCACCTCTAGTGTCAATCAATGCAATTTTTGTTGAAGAAAAATCGCTCTTCGTGAGATTTCCTATGGATTTATCCAGTCTCTTCAATTTGTTCTTCACAAGCAGACAGCATTCAGAGATCAATCGGCCATTATTGAGGTTAGGTTCGAAAGATTTTCAACTAAAATCTACTTCTTTCAACAGCAACTCTTTTCTTGCTTTTATGCATTAAATCTGGTTAAAGTCGAAATATTGCGAAAGCGTACTGTTGTTTCAGGGTCCGCATCTGATGGCACAGAATTCTCCACTTTGGATAGTGGAAGAATGGAAGAGGAAGGTAGTTTTAATAGATATTCGTGGACCTTTGTTTTTTTCTACCGTGTTACGTGTTCCTCCCTGATGTTTCTTCGACGGGGACGACATAATCAGTAAAAGACTCTCGAAATACCTAACATGTATTTAAATTATTTAATAAATATATTCGGCTTTAGTACGTCTTGTGATTTCTTGTATCATTGAGACTCACGAATTCGCTCGACAATCGACGGACGTTCTCTTGTCTCTCTTCGAAAGGGCATTCGAGATAATGGCACTCACTTTGGAACAACAACCCGACTACAAGGTTAAGAATTTACTTTCAGCGACTGTTTTCAAGTCAAGGACTACTTTATTTCTCCAGAAAATAGTCAATGCGAAATTTCGTGAGAAAATGATATATTGTTGGTATTGTTGGCCCTGAACCTGAGATTGTTTCGAGTATTGTGAAATGTGATAATGATTGCATTAAAATAAGGTGTGGTTATCAATAAATTATAGCGAATCCATCGCGTTATCGCTTCGCTCGAACTCGAACGAACTCTATCGATTCAAGATGATGAGGAAAGGTGAGAAAGATTCGCGACTGATAATTTACTCTAACAGCTGTTCACACTGCCTCTTCACTTGTACACGTTCAATAGTGTCAACAGTTGCCATTATAGAGAATTTCCTCTCCGAGATGCGATCTACGGTCTCATCCAATGTCTGCAACTAACTATGCAAGAACTGGCAAAGATCAAACAACCACAGGAAATAACAGTTGAGAAACCGAAGGATCTCATCATGACAAAAGAGGTATGATACTGTAAAAGAATGTAGTCGAATGTATGTAAAGTACGAAAAAGAATTGTAGCAATCTCGCGAATTGGCGCTCGCTTCGATTAATAAACGGTCGATTTTTTCTCCACCGACTGAACCAATCGATTGTCCGACTCGTCATTCCGATTTCAAGGTAGGCATTTAGTGCGTTTTTCTTTCGAAATTAGTGTATTTTGTGTTTTATAGAATGATCATGTAGAATCAGTCGTGAAAGAAGAAGAAGAGGAAGATCCCTTCGAATTCATTAATGATGTGAGTAGTCGGTGAAATCGTTTGTTTCCTTTTTCACAATTGGAATGGTTCTATAAAAATGATCATCTTGTTATTGGTTTTTCCTGTTTTAAAGGTTCTAAATTACCCTGCTAACGAAATGAAGAAGGAGGAAACGGAATCGATTCCTGAAGGGGAAATAGAAGACGATCAGGTGTCCATTCATTTTGAATTTACTTTTTTGTTTTTTTTACTATTCAATTTCAGCATGATTCTATTCCTCTTTTCGACAATTCGCATAATGCCTTGAAAGCTGTCGATTACAAGGAATCGAGTGGAGAAGAGGAGGAAAGGGATAAAGAAGAGTCATATGATGAAGATTATGAGGAGTCAGAGAAAGGAGAGGAGGATGAACTACCGGCTAAGAAGATAAAGATTGTGAAGAAGAAAACGAAGATTCCTGTCTCGAGTGGACCTAAAAGGGAGATGGAGTGCCCAGAGTGCAAGGTTGATATATTTTTAGAAATTATTTTTTTAAATTTCTTCTATCATTAAAAAAAATCTTATGTGTAGCTTCTAATTTTCAGAAATATCGATCTACGCACGTTGAGGCAATGGTGGCTCATCTCCGAAAAATTCACGGAACCGTTCCCAGTGCTGTACGTAGTGCATGCTGAGCTCTTGATGTTGCATAATTTTCAGTTCTATTTTTAATTCCTAATGCTGTATTATCAGCTCGGTATAATGTTCGCGTGCGATTGTGGACACAAAGCGGCATCCAATGCACACCCTAAGAGGCTTTGATTTGATATTGTTGGATCTTGTGTGAAATCCATTGGAGATTATGATGCCACTATTGGGGTATTGCGAAATCGCTCAGTTATTGCATCGTGATGACGCAATCGATGCATACTTTTTTGAATGGGCATTATTCTTACAGGGATTTTTTCCTGCTCACCTAACTTACAGGGTTTTGAGAGATGATGTAATATTGCATAGTGATGATGTAATTTATGCTTGAGATTATAGTGCAAGCCATCCTGATTCCACTGATGGGTCTGCCAGCATAATTTTGTAAGGTCAGAGCTGCTTTTATTTTTAGATTCATCAAACCGCCAGCGCAAGCGCACTGGAGCGCCACCTCAAAGTCATTCACGGAATCACTCCTTCTGACGTAAGTCGTCATGTAATACGGGCCCTGGTTCACTATTGGACATATCCTCTGTCAGTCACTCTTACTCTGACTCTCCTATCTTTATCGTTCGTACTACTGCTCTCTTGCCCAAACGCCGTAATTCACGTCTCACCGAGGGCCCCCCTATAGGACTTACTCTAGAGATCTGGTTTGGGTGTGGATTCGGTAGAGAATCTATGGGAGATCCGATTGCTCGGGGCAATAAGCGCTTCGATTGGATTCCTGCCCGCGGCGATCGATTTCCGGAAGGGCACTTGTTTGGACCCGCCCGTTTTCAGCCGGTTGACGAGGTCCTGACTTTTGAGTGTATCTCGGCTCTGAGTTAACGTAGAAGGACAAAAAGAAAAACAAAAAATAGATTTAAAATTTATTTGTAAATATGACTCCAACCTTGCACTTTGGGCACTTCATTTCCCGTTTCGGAGCATTCGAAAGGACACTCTTCTCTTCCTTCTTCACAATCTTTCTCTTCTTAGTCACTGGTTCATTCTCTTCTTTCTCCTCTCTTTCCTTTGTCTCTTCAGAATCTTCATTATCTTCATCATTTTCCTCCTCATCTCCATTCGATTCCGTGTAATCGACAACTTTCGATGAGACTGAACGAGTTTTGCGAGAAGTGTCGAGTACAGAGTTGTCCTTTAATCAGCAAACATCAGCACTAATAATTTTTGGATGAAAAGCAGTAACAATGTGTACAATGTGTGGGGGATGTAGACTTTGCAAATCGAATTTTACACAAAATTTTACACGATACCTTCTATAGGGTTGGCTAATAAGTCTTGCACGATTTTGATTTTTTTGAAATTTCTTCCGCACTTCCTTCCCATGTCCTCAAGTAAATCCTTTCTAGTCATGTTACATGTAGTAAGTCTTCCTCTATTACTGCCCGTCACTTCATGACAAGATGTTGATTACGATGAGAAATATAAATTAAGTAAGTGGGTCAGGTCGATTTCGAGTAGATCTTTTCTTTTCCTTGCAGTTATACGGTGAATCGAGACAGGGCCTAAAACTCGCTATGTACTCGAAGGGTGACTTTCACTGTATGCATTAATAGCAATGACACAGAAATATTTCTTCTGGCTAGTCAGAACCAATGCCTCAAAAATATAAGTTGCGAGCGAAAAATCACGACACGAAGCTTTTTGTGAATTTTGGGGGCTCTCCGATCGAATTTAATATCGTATACTGTAATTCTTTTGAGAGCTTCTATGGTTGTTATAATAGTACAGCTAATTTTAAATCAGGTGCTCTCATCGATAAATTGATCTGCATTTTTTATGAAGACCGACATTGGAGATCGAATTTGACCATTCACGATGTGCCCCAGTTTTTGCGAAGGTTTTATCGATCAGTAAAGGCTCCCATTCTGCAGTAAAAGTCTAATAGTATTGATGTTCAGTAAGGCTTTGGCCGATCTCCATTCACTTCGACAGGACATTTCATCAAATCGGGCACCCAAAATTCGAATTTTAATGAAAATTTACGAGTTTCGAAATTTTTGTATTTTTTGTATCTCTTAAAGCGCAGAAGGGTATAGTTTAAAGCATCAGTATTAAAAGTAAGTTATATTGTCAATAAGTAATTTGTGCACAAGTACATCTCGATAGCTTCGCATTTGACATCGTGATTTGAAATCGTTAGAACACTACTATTTCCGAACTTTACGAATTTGGAGAACCATAACTTATAAACTAAATATTGCAGTGGGTCATTCTCACCACAAAGTGAAAGAGGACTGTTGATACTATAACTGATTCTATGCTGAGACTCTGGAAAAAATTCTTGACGCCATGGCTACCACATAATTTTTAATCGAATTTTCCGCGTATTTCAGAAATTGAACAAATTATTATATCCAGAAGCCCGAGAGAGACTGAAATGAAACCAAAGATAGAAGTGGTTACTTAACAGTTCTCCTACAAGATATCATGAGTACAAGGCTTGCTAATTAGAACTGCTCGAAAATCGAAAGCGCAAAGTTCACACCTCAAATCGTGCAAGACTTATTAGCCAGCCTGATAATAATATAATAATATAATATAAACAAAGAGTAATAATGAAAAGCAATACCTTCTCTCTAACCCTGGTTAGATCATTGGACTCTTCCTCTCCTCCTCTCATTTCCTCTTCTCCTTCTTTTCCCCTTTGTATCTTACACATCAAATCGATCGGTCGTTTCTTGGTGATTGAGGAAAGAGCGGAAATAGGGAGGCTTCCTGCAAAAAATGCTAAAAATTGAAGAAAAAAACGTTTTTATTCTTGATTCTTTTCTTTCCTTTTTTTCTTTTTTTTTTAAAAAAATTTAATTTTATCTAATCGGAATGTCGAAAAGGGATGGATTCGCAAGGAATGCCCTCGTTGCTCACCTTATCGGTCATACCGGCGAGAGTGGGCGAAATCAACAGAGTCATTTCAACCCTAATGTCGCCCATAAATATCTCACCTAAAACGTCTCCGTCATATCTCCACTCGGTTTTATTGTTCTTGATGTATCCTTTGAGGTCGGGATGAGAGCGGAGAGCACAAACTCGAGTTGCACTAAACAGGATATTTAAAAAGTGTTCCTTATGCTCCATTCAGTGTCACATCGATGTACTCTTCATTTCACACACTCTCTCGACCGGTCGGTGGACGAGAGAGTGGGTGAAATGAAGAGTACATCGATGTACACTGAAGTACATTGATGTGACACTGAATCCCACATAAATTGTGATGTAATTTGATGAAAGATGAAAGAAAGATGAGCATGTGGAAATCGTTGGACCATAATTGTACTGCCTCATTTTACAGGGACGTAAAACTGGCTAGAGAATGGGCAAAATTCAGACTGACGTCGGTATTTCGATCAAAATCTTCTCTCTCAGATTTCCATCGACGATGCTCACTCGAATAAGAGCCATGTCACTTCTGATACTGAAATAACACAGTTACTGTCCATGGAATAACGAAATATAATTTAGTATTAAAATTGTATTGCAAGGTCGGAAAACAATAATAAACTGGAAGTTGAAGGTAGAAAGAGAAACGACTCACTTTCCCATCTGGCCCATCCCTCCATTTCCGCCTTCAACTATTTCTTTTTTGATAGTAGGAATATCGAGGATCTCGATGTCACTGCAAAAGATCATTTATGTGGGATTCAGTGTCACATCAATGTACTTCAGTGTACATCGATGTACTCTTCATTTCACCCACTCTCTCGTCCACCGACCGGTCGAGAGAGTGTGTGAAATGAAGAGTACATCGATGTGACACTGAATGGAGCATAAGGAACACTTTTTAAATATCCTGTTTAGTGCAACTCGAGTTTGTGCTCTCCGCTCTCATCCCGACCTCAAAGGATACATCAAGAACAATAAAACCGAGTGGAGATATGACGGAGACGTTTTAGGTGAGATATTTATGGGCGACATTAGGGTTGAAATGACTCTGTTGATTTCGCCCACTCTCGCCGGTATGACCGATAAGGTGAGCAACGAGGGCATTCCTTGCGAATCCATCCCTTTTCGACATTCCGATTAGATAAAATTAAATTTTTTTAAAAAAAAAAGAAAAAAAGGAAAGAAAAGAATCAAGAATAAAAACGTTTTTTTCTTCAATTTTTAGCATTTTTTGCAGGAAGCCTCCCTATTTCCGCTCTTTCCTCAATCACCAAGAAACGACCGATCGATTTGATGTGTAAGATACAAAGGGGAAAAGAAGGAGAAGAGGAAATGAGAGGAGGAGAGGAAGAGTCCAATGATCTAACCAGGGTTAGAGAGAAGGTATTGCTTTTCATTATTACTCTTTGTTTATATTATATTATTATATTATTATCAGGCTGGCTAATAAGTCTTGCACGATTTGAGGTGTGAACTTTGCGCTTTCGATTTTCGAGCAGTTCTAATTAGCAAGCCTTGTACTCATGATATCTTGTAGGAGAACTGTTAAGTAACCACTTCTATCTTTGGTTTCATTTCAGTCTCTCTCGGGCTTCTGGATATAATAATTTGTTCAATTTCTGAAATACGCGGAAAATTCGATTAAAAATTATGTGGTAGCCATGGCGTCAAGAATTTTTTCCAGAGTCTCAGCATAGAATCAGTTATAGTATCAACAGTCCTCTTTCACTTTGTGGTGAGAATGACCCACTGCAATATTTAGTTTATAAGTTATGGTTCTCCAAATTCGTAAAGTTCGGAAATAGTAGTGTTCTAACGATTTCAAATCACGATGTCAAATGCGAAGCTATCGAGATGTACTTGTGCACAAATTACTTATTGACAATATAACTTACTTTTAATACTGATGCTTTAAACTATACCCTTCTGCGCTTTAAGAGATACAAAAAATACAAAAATTTCGAAACTCGTAAATTTTCATTAAAATTCGAATTTTGGGTGCCCGATTTGATGAAATGTCCTGTCGAAGTGAATGGAGATCGGCCAAAGCCTTACTGAACATCAATACTATTAGACTTTTACTGCAGAATGGGAGCCTTTACTGATCGATAAAACTTTCGCAAAAACTGGGGCACATCGTGAATGGTCAAATTCGATCTCCAATGTCGGTCTTCATAAAAAATGCAGATCAATTTATCGATGAGAGCACCTGATTTAAAATTAGCTGTACTATTATAACAACCATAGAAGCTCTCAAAAGAATTACAGTATACGATATTAAATTCGATCGGAGAGCCCCCAAAATTCACAAAAAGCTTCGTGTCGTGATTTTTCGCTCGCAACTTATATTTTTGAGGCATTGGTTCTGACTAGCCAGAAGAAATATTTCTGTGTCATTGCTATTAATGCATACAGTGAAAGTCACCCTTCGAGTACATAGCGAGTTTTAGGCCCTGTCTCGATTCACCGTATAACTGCAAGGAAAAGAAAAGATCTACTCGAAATCGACCTGACCCACTTACTTAATTTATATTTCTCATCGTAATCAACATCTTGTCATGAAGTGACGGGCAGTAATAGAGGAAGACTTACTACATGTAACATGACTAGAAAGGATTTACTTGAGGACATGGGAAGGAAGTGCGGAAGAAATTTCAAAAAAATCAAAATCGTGCAAGACTTATTAGCCAACCCTATAGAAGGTATCGTGTAAAATTTTGTGTAAAATTCGATTTGCAAAGTCTACATCCCCCACACATTGTACACATTGTTACTGCTTTTCATCCAAAAATTATTAGTGCTGATGTTTGCTGATTAAAGGACAACTCTGTACTCGACACTTCTCGCAAAACTCGTTCAGTCTCATCGAAAGTTGTCGATTACACGGAATCGAATGGAGATGAGGAGGAAAATGATGAAGATAATGAAGATTCTGAAGAGACAAAGGAAAGAGAGGAGAAAGAAGAGAATGAACCAGTGACTAAGAAGAGAAAGATTGTGAAGAAGGAAGAGAAGAGTGTCCTTTCGAATGCTCCGAAACGGGAAATGAAGTGCCCAAAGTGCAAGGTTGGAGTCATATTTACAAATAAATTTTAAATCTATTTTTTGTTTTTCTTTTTGTTGATAATTTTGTAAGGTCAGAGCTGCTTTTATTTTTAGATTCATCAAACCGCCAGCGCAAGCGCACTGGAGCGCCACCTCAAAGTCATTCACGGAATCACTCCTTCTGACGTAAGTCGTCATGTAATACGGGCCCTGGTTCACTATTGGACATATCCTCTGTCAGTCACTCTTACTCTGACTCTCCTATCTTTATCGTTCGTACTACTGCTCTCTTGCCCAAACGCCGTAATTCACATAATGCGAATAGCGAAAGAACGTCAGAATGTAACGAATGTATCTCATAAAAAATGTAACCACGTTTTATAAAGTCACTCATAAGTCCTATGCATATGCATCAGTCATATGCAGAACCTGATCTTTACCCTTACCATTTGCTAGATCGGTTTAATGTTCCTCTGCGACTGTGGAAACAAATCGCTCTCATCTGCTCATGTCCGTACGAACAAGGTTAGCACCGAACGCAATCTATATGTTGTAAAAATATATTGATGCTCGTAAATTACATACAGAGCGTAAGAAGAAGATCGAAGAAAGTATATTATGGCTGTGTGCTTCTTACAGTGTAAACTTCTCAACTTCAAAATTGTTCACGGGAAGAAATACTCGGGAGAGAAGTGCATTATGTGTGAGGTGAGCTTGTGGGCTCTTTTCTACAACCTTTATCCGTTATTTTAATTCAATTTAAATCCAATAAAAAATTGCAGAAGTGATATATGCGGGATAAAAAAAAAAGAACGAAGACAAAATTCCGAATTTATAATTTTTTCGCTAATCGATTGAAACTGTATATATATTTTACTTACTCTATTTTATTCTTTGTATATTTTACTTACTCTATTTTATTCTTTCCACTTATTTCAGAAGCACTCCACAACTTTGAGTGGATTCACATGTCATTTGTCAAAGTTCCACGGCATGGCGCTGACCAGTGTATGTAATTCTCACTAAGACAGTTAACAATCATGAATCAACATTGATATTCGTGTCATATATAGATCGAGATATGGAAAATGTGCCGCACGGCGGATACGGTATCTCAATGTCTTGACAGAAAAATTAAAAATATAAGAACTGACAAAAACTAGCAGTGCGGATTCCATCTCAAATGCGCCTGTGGCCACTCAATTCACTGTGATTATGAGGCAAGAATTCACAGGAAAATGGTGAGTGTTATCGATTTAGAAAGTATACAAAATACCCTAACATTATTTAAAAAAAGATATTTCAATTTGTCATAAGACTTTTCATTCCATTGTTTTCGAACACTGAATGTGGTTCGATAATAGAGTCTAGAATGTGCGTAAATAATTGGATTAATTCACTTCACACTATGTACGCCGGTTGATCGGTGAGAGAGCGTGCGAAATAATTATCTAATCCATTTATTTACCCGAATTTTAAACTCAAAGGTACTTTTAAACGAAAAAAAAATCAAAAATATATCTAAATTTCAGTGCGACCGACACAAGTTCAAAGTCGTGAAAAATAAGGAAGAATGATATTCATTATTTTGTTCTTCCAAGTTCAATATGTCTTACTCATTTTTCTCGTTATCGTATTCTCTTGTGTTCCCTCTCATTGGAAGTAAATATCTTAGAGGATTCCGATTTATTGTGGCGAAGTGCAGTTCTTTTTTCTTCCATTCACACCTTTCCGCTGGATGTGTCGACGAAATTGCGCTTTTGAATAGAACCAAGCGCTTGAAAAAACCAAGGGCTTGGTTTGTTATCTCTCTCGGCGTCTTATCACTCCAAACCCTTGGGCCCCCTGGCTGTTTATCTCTCACACTTGGAATGAGAGAGAGGGTCAGGGGAGAGAGAGACAAACCCTTGACCCTTGATCCGGCAACCCTATTGGTTACTAGTGAAGAACGCTCATTAAGCTTTTTTCCTGCTTTTATTGTATTAATTTGAATAAATAGAGATTCGGTTGTTTACTGTTGCAAATGCATCACGTGAAGCGTTTTACTCGCTGAATTTGTACCTTTTTCAACGCGCAGACTTCGAATACTGCCTTTGCGGCTTTATGTACTAGCTATTTTCAAAAGATTCCCAGGTAAACATTATGGCGTTTTCCCGCTCGTCTTACGCATTTTCCGGGGTGAAATCGCTATTACAAAATTATAGCATGCCGCACTCGCTGTTTCCAGTCCGGTTATTGAAAATAATCAATTTTACACATTAATCTTTATTTCAAATCAGTGTCGCAAAATACAATGTCGTCCGGGGGAGCAGCTGGTGCCGCTAGCGCGCCAGTGGAGGAAAAGGAGAAGGAAGGTACGGGACTTTCTGGAGTTTTTTTTCACGAAGATATAGAGGATACTGTGAAAAAAATTTCTTATTCAGTCGACGACCCTAACATGATTGAAGTCCACGTTGAGAATGTTAAGGATTTGACAGTAAAAAAACGAAATCCGCAATTAAGCGCATCAACGGATTCCCATGGTAGTTAAGTTCAATCAATTAATGATGTTATGTGGTGGTGGTCTGTCATGTTTCTAGGGATTTCTTAAAGGGACCATGCACAGATAGTGAAACACAATTATTTGGTATTATTTTGGTCGACTAGTAAAGGGAAAAATAAGAAAAAAATGTTCGGACCCTTTGGGAGTGGTTTACGGCGATTCCCAGAAGCACACACTCTGGGATTCGACGTTTCCTAATTTCTTTTCAAAAGTGTTTCAGCTCCAAAAATTTGTGGTGAATGAATGCCTACGATGTCCTGAATGACTACTAAGCAGAATTCAGGGCATGTTATGTTCATTCCTCGAAGTTATGACCACATTAGGAAACGTCGAATTCATACACCACGACAGTTCAACTGCGCATATCCCGAAACACAAAGTTCCGAGAATTTTTTCACTATTTTTCCCGTTATCAGCATGTCATATTTGAATAGAGATCAAGTTGTCACTCTCTGCCGGGTCCCTTTAAATTGTAAATTCAATTCAGGGAAGTTAACGTCTACAAATGGGACGACGATCTGGTTGTTGACATTAATTGCAAGAAGTCGGCGGAAAGCATGCTGTGGCAGTGCGATGTTAGAGGAGAAGTAAAGTTGATTAACTTCACAGATAAATCGCTCTCCGTGAACAAGGTTACTGAGGTTTATTTCTTGCTTGCTTGAAATGTTTAACAAACAAAAATAAACTTCTTCACAGCCATTTCGCGACGCTCTGTACAATGCGGATCGTTATGCGTCCGTAACGCTCATGGAGTGGGAGGAATTTCTCGCTAAATCCGAGGTGAACCCCCCCCCTCTAATTTGCACATTATAGCCCGTGCGGAAAACTGGGAAAAAATTTGGAAAAAATTCAATAGGTTTTAGCAATTACATTCTCACTTTTTTTACTAACTTCCATTTCATTACAAATTCACAAACACTCGTCCATAACAATAAAAGGTTCCGCTGCTAAACACGATGATTATGAAAATGGACCACGTTAACGCAAGATTTGCGCCGATTAATAGAAAGTGACTACATGCGTTGTAGGCAATTTTATTTAAGTATGATTTAAAAATTGTAATTCACGTTTTATTTTCTCAGGATTTCATCTGCGATGGAAGCATCGTTGTTTACGCATCCATTGCCGTGCAGGGAAAGAGCGGCAACAGGTAAGCGATAGTAAACTGACAGTGATGCAACGAGATGAAATCATTTTAAACTGTTTTTGTGTAATCTCTGTGAGGAACAAATTTCGTTTCTTATACATTCCTCTTCTCCCCATTACTCTCGAGAATAACCTATTTGCAGATTCAGAAAGCGAATCGCGTCAAACTTCTACTCACCCTCCAAATTCTCCGATGTCATTCTCATTGTTGAGGAATACGAATTGCACATCAGCAAAGCGGTATCGAGATTAAAATTATTTTTTCTATATTTTTAGTAAAATATTTGAGATCCTCGCTCATGCATCTTCTTACTTCGAGACTCTCTTCTACGGTGATTTTACAGAGTCGAGAGAAAATAAGATAACACTCAAGGACGTCGCGTTTGAGGTAGTTATTTCAATTTTTAATTTTTTTAAAGATTTTTTAGTATTTTTTTATTTTATTTTTAGTGTAGTTTGAAAATAAAACTTTTTTTTCAGGACTTTCTTGTTGTTCTGGGTCTAATCTATGCCACCGACGAGGAAGTGGATGGTTAGTGCGCATTTAATTTTTCACACTATTATTTTATTTTTATATTTTATTTCACAATTGTTGTATTGGTGGAATTTTGTATTCCGTCTCCATTTCAATAATATATCACAGGCGGATTCAATCCTTGAGTTAATCCTATATTTAGGGGCCGCAACGTGATCTTCCAATTTCATGCTAATTGAGAGAAAATGAGGTCAAATGAACCGCTAAGGTCTCAATAACATCATACTTTTTGCCGTTTGTCGATATCTTGTCTCTGAGCCGCGCTACGCCTCAAAAACCATGCGCGTCATTTGACAGAAAGTGGTGAAAGAGAGAAGTGGGCGGAGCTAATCTACATCTCTAAATCCTGACTGATTTTGAGTGTGAAAGATCACTCCTTACCCGTGTTCCCCCATGGCTCAGGCGGTTGAGCACAGGCTTTATAAACAGGAGGCCGCTGGTTCAAATTCAGCGGTTTGCAAAAATTTTTGCTCATTTTGCAAATATCTTTAAAATCAAATGACAATTCTGCGAATTAATAAAATTTTAATTTTTTTGTTTGTATAGATTCAGCATGTTATTCCACCTATACTGAGAATTGCGCAGCTGTGTCGGTGAATTGGAAGTGTCCTAAACACCTACTCTTGAGGCTTTCAGTCAATTTTTGATCTACTAAATGTTGTCAGAACAAGGTGCGCAATGCTTCATTCGTAGAGTAGATCGAGAGCTCTCGAATAAGCTTTTGAACGCGGGATTTGGTTGAAAATGAAGCTTGTCATTCGATTGGGACAATTGTTCCCTCTCGTCGAGAAAGGTAGGGGGCGGAGCTTGCGCCCCCTACCTATATTCTTATTGATTGGAATATATTCTCAGATGATAATGTGGATGGGATTCTCGTGCTGGCTGACCAATTCGATATGAAGGTATGGAAATCTAAAGTAGAAAATGTAAAAATATGAAATCGAATTGCAGCGTGTTCTGTATAAGGCGGAGACATGGCTGGTCGAATCGAGTAACAAACAATTCGCTCACAAAGTGTATCTGGGAGACAAGTACAAATTGGAACTGCTCCTGGTATGCAATTATTGGTGTTTTTTTCTAAACTTTAAATTGTTGTTCCAATTCATTTGTGATTATTTTAAATATTATTATATACTATATGACAGGAATCGGGAGATATACACAGAGAACTCGGCTTCGACACCATTGCGATTTCATCATTCCTGACAAATGCGGCAGTGAGGAGCTGTCGTTTTTGCAAATAATCCTGCAATTATCGTTAAAGTTAAAACTACACGCCGGTTTTAAAACGCGTTCTCCATAACAGCGCAGTGCCCGTGACGGTGGGATGGCACAGGGACTCAAAATGGTCGCAGGAAGTTCATACTTGGTGGTTAGAGTCCCTAGGGGTGGGATACACTTCAGCCAAAAGATTGGCCCCAATTATCGATTTTTGACCTACCAAAATTGAAAATTTCATCTTCATTTTTCACCCTCGTGTTACATATCATTCGATAGAGCATAAAAAGTTATGTGGAAATCTGTATTTACGAGCATATCGGATAATGCATGTTGGAGAAACAGTTGAAAAATCGATATTTTTGAAAATCGAACGGATTCAATTATTTCTTTCCCTATGTTCCCATGATTTCCGGGTCCTGAAAAGTTTACCCAATATGTAAAAAAGGATGACGAATCAAATAAAAAATATCTCGAAACCAAACTCGGTGCCCAGCATAGTTTTATTTAGCAAATACTACCACCCGATTCGACCAATTCACGTCGTAGGTTCGAGTCCGCATGCCCACATGAAATTTTTGCCGGATTTTTTCAGTCACCAAATGATGTTTTCTTTTTTCACAATCAACTTTAATGTACCTTCTGATGTATTGTGCATAGTTTCACTGTGTGATTGATTCATTCAATGTTGTTCTAGTACAGTAGCCGCCAATATTATATGACATTGGTATTTTTCAATTGTAACTTTATTCATTGTCGTTGGATCTCTCTAATTTTTTGAGAGGATTAATAATTCATGATTCCCAGCGATAATCTTTAGTTCATTACATGCTGCAATGATCGTACGACCTAGTGCTACAAAGTCATGTTGTGGGTGCTAAATCACTTTTAAAGTTTTCTGCTCCACTAAATTCGGAGTAGCAAAACGGTTATGCGTACATGATAAAGGAACTATTGGGCTATCAAATTACCTTTTTGGTTATGTCCTTAACTGTGGTACAAAACGCGCTGCACGTTTTTTTCTGGGATCTTCCAGTATAACTTTCGCTGACAAAGAGGAATCAGGCTGATTCGTGTAGGTTATAACCGTGGAGTAATTACTCATCCACTATGTAAGTGTTGACGGGATACCACTAACTTTAGAAGTTGCAGCAACATCACATCACTTTTGCAGCACATTTTTTTGACATGCAGCAACTAAGCTACAGAAAGCAGTCCAGAACTTTCGTTGTCATTAGTAAATCTGGGGCACTGGGTCAACTCATAAGCAGTTTGATGAATTTTGAACGCTTCTCGGCTTCAGCACAACCGTGCATAGATAGCGAAATTCACTTATTTAGTAGTATTTGGTCCACTAATCACGGGAATTTTTTTTTTAATTTCAGAACGCTGCGGCTTTGTTCTCTAACCACACCGCGGTGCATCTCAATGGGTGACTTCTCCTAATTTATTTTCAAAACTGTAGCAGTTCCAGAAAATTCGATACATACGAATTCTTATTGTAGGCTGGACGACAACTAAATGTCATTCTGGGCGTTTGATGTTCATTTCCCGTATTTGTGACGTCATTAGGAAACGTCGAAAAACGTTCCAATTTTTTTTTGCTATTTTTCCCGTGGTAAGCGACTCATATTCCTAGAACTCAAGTTGCCAATCTATGCTGAGTCCCTTTAAACATGAATTATTAATCCTCTCAAAAAATTAGAGAGATCCGACGACAATGAATAAAGTTACAATTGAAAAATACCAATGTCATATAATATTGGCGGCTACTGTACTAGAACAACATTGAATGAATCAATCACACAGTGAAACTATGCACAATACATCAGAAGGTACATTAAAGTTGATTGTGAAAAAAGAAAACATCATTTGGTGACTGAAAAAATCTGGCAAAAATTTCATGTGGGCATGCGGACTCGAACCTACGACGTGAATTGGTCGAATCGGGTGGTAGTATTTGCTAAATAAACCTATGCTGGGCACCGAGTTTGGTTTCGAGATATTTTTTATTTGATTCGTCATCCTTTTTTACATATTGGGTAAACTTTTCAGGACCCGGGGGTGAAAAATGAAGATGAAATTTTCGATTTTGGTAGGTCAAAAATCGATAATTGGGGTCAATCTTTTGGCTGAAGTGTATCCCACCCCTAGGGACTCTAACCACCAAGTATGAACTTCCTGCGACCATTTTGAGTCACTGTGCCATCCCATCCTGCGCTGTTACAGAGAACGCGTTTTAAGCGCGTTGTATAGAGGGTACTCAGTACTCATTATAGCAATAGTAGTGAGGTTTAACAAAGTGTGCGTTCTAATGAAGCGCTATTTTATGCGATTTTGGACGAAAACAATTAATGAAAAAAATAATTTCTCCGCTCAATTAGTGGTTGAAAAAATTCAAGACAATTCAAAAATAATATTAAAATTGATTTTGTTACTTATTATTTATAACTTTTTGAATTGGAAAAAATTGAAAAATTTCAGCCCTTATTTTCAGATTTCGTAAATTTCGTCTATTACAAGGTCTTAAAGTGTTCCAATCTTCTTCAATTTTATTATTAGTTCTCACTGCACGTGTTTCTGCACTTATTTTACGTTGCACACCACTTTTTTTAATGAATGGAATTTATTATGAGCCAAAACTTTAATGTTATTTAGCGCTTATTAAGAGACATCTAATATCATTCAGATGTCATATGTAGTTTCGCGAGTATGTCGAGAACGTTTGCGTTTTTGGAAGTGAGAGTCTATCTCAACGTAGAAATGAGTTGTATCGCCAAGAAAAACGAGCACCTGCACGAGGACGCACGCTCTGCCTTCTCTGGCACTCTCTCCATTTCACCCGCTCTCTCGCCTTGTTCGATACCGATCCGACCACAAATATTTTACGGCAGTTCCAGCGACTCCGATTGATATGCTCTCTAGCACCATTAGCTCAAATATGTTAACACGAATATTTCGAAAAATATTTGTGGTCGGACCGGGATCGAACAAGGAGAGAGAGAGCGGGTGAAATGGAGAGAGTGCCAGAGAAGGCAGAGCGTGCGTCCTCGTGCAGGTGCTCGTTTTTCTTGGCGATACAACTCATTTCTACGTTGAGATAGACTCTCACTTCCAAAAACGCAAATGTTTTCCACATACTCACGAAACTACATATGACATCTGAATGATATTAGATGTCTCCTAATAAGCGCTAAATAACATTAAAGTTTTGGCTCATAATAAATTCCATACATTAAGAAAAGTGGTGTGCAACGTAAAATAAGTGCAGAAACACGTGCAGTGAGAACTAATAATAAAATTGAAGAAGATTGGAACACTTTAAGACCTTGTAATAGACGAAATTTACGAAATCTGAAAATAAGGGCTGAAATTTTTCAATTTTTTTCAATTCAAAAATTTATCAAAAATATGTAACAAAATCAATTTTAATATTATTTTTGAATTGTCTTTAATTTTTTCAACCACAAATTAAGCGTAGAAATTATTTTTTTCATTAATTGTTTTCGTCCAAAATCGCATAAAATAGCGCTTCATTACAACGCACACTTTGTTAAACCTCACTACTATTGCTATAATGAGTACTGAGTACCCTCTATACAACGCGCGCAAAACCGGCGTGTAGTTTTAACTTTAACGAAAATTGCAGGACCTCACTGCCGCATTTGTCAGGAATGATGAAATCGCAATGGTGTAGAAGACGAGTTTTCTGTGTATCTAACGCACCCAACAGCTAATCTGTATCTGAAAATTGAAGCGAGTTATGATTTTCCAAACTTTGACTTTTTGAAAAAAAAATCCAAACACACCTGGTACTTTTGTGTTTCACGCAAATACGAGACACTCTAAAAAATTTATGAAAACGCTAATCGATAGAGGAGGGTTTGGAGTACCAACCATGTAAAAATGGGAAAAATTAAAAATCATAAATTTTCCTATGCGTCGGCAATTTTCAAAATGCTCGAGTCTCTCCCGATTCCTGTCATATATTGCTTATATGATTTGATTTTATCTCACCAGTTATTATTTACCGCATAACGGACGCCTCTTAACAATTATTCCATTGCAGACTCATTGTCTCGATGAGATTGACAGTTTCGAAAAGTTATCTGAAGTGACGACCTCGGAGTTCTTCAAGAATCTCTCTGAGTCGATCAAGGACGATCTTCTCGCAAAAGCGATGGAAATGGGAATGAAGAAGCGATAAAATCCCAGTTTACAACGTGTTGTCTGCTCTTTCTTTACCTCTCTCTTATCTAATTGTCTCGTTGCTTCCCAGTATGGTTGTTCTTTCATTTATTGATTAAACAATGTTCTCAAGACTTCAGTGAATTACCTAAAAAAAATGCGTTACAATCGTTTATCTCATACTTTTTTTTGGCAATAATTATAATTCAGCTAATTATGGTAATAAGGTGGATGGAGTCTCCACTCTCTGTTGCTGAGGAATGGCAGAAGCTGGTTGAGGAGGCCAATCGTCCCATCTCTTTCCTCGAAGCTGCCAAGGTATTTTAAAAAAATATTTATTTTTGTTAATCCTTTAATCATTTTTACGCAATATTTATTTCCCAGCCCTATCTTATCGACGAGACGGAAAGAAATGCCGATTCGACGAATGATCTCGATTCTATCCAAGACCGTACAAAGGTGCTTTTTTTATTTTAGTTTATACGATTTGATTTTTACACAATAATTATTCCAATCACAGTTTCTTCTAGAAAAATTTTCTCGAAATTTATTTTTAATGAAGTTTACAGGATCAGTTCGAGCCCAATTCTGATGACGTCAGCGATGAACATGACAACGTAATTGATAACGCATTCAAAACGATCTCGAACGGAGTGGTCAGTGAACATGCACAATCTGTTGTTGACTTGAATTAGAGGGACAGTAAGGCACCGTTGAATTCCCGCAAATTTCATAGGTCTCGTAAAGAATTTCGTACCATGGGAAGAAATGAAGCAAAAGGCGTGCATAGAGTGGGCATTGAGCCCTCGTCGGAGCGAGACTAGCGCTCTACCTCTGCTCCACATGGGCAGATATCAGATAGATCGCTCGCCACCTCTATTCCTACGTCGTAGAGTATCACATGAGCCAGATTTTGTGTGTTTACTATCCCTTTAATGTGAAAGTCGTTGTTCGGAATTTCTTATGTTGGTATATTTTTTGTTGTTGCAGGATTCTACCGATTCTCAATTTGACTCTGTCAACGACGATTTCCCAATGGAAGAGCCTACCATCGATTCGGAAGAGTCCGATGACTTCACCACTGAGGTTACTGCAATGTTTCAAAGTCTGGCGATATTTTGTGATATCTTCAATTCATTTGAACACTCATTTAGCACCTCCCCCACCTTCCTCACCCATATTTAGATATTTCTTTTTTCTTCACCATTTCTTTAATTGCCGTCTCACCCTTCGCGGGTGTATCAAATAAATAAAAGTAAATAAATAAATAAATGTATTACAGGAATCCTCTCCTCCTCGTCACTTCTCCCCTCGAAAG
The DNA here is from genome assembly GCA_036245785.1 of Pristionchus fissidentatus. Lineage (NCBI taxonomy): Eukaryota > Metazoa > Nematoda > Chromadorea > Rhabditida > Neodiplogasteridae > Pristionchus > Pristionchus fissidentatus. The sequence continues at coordinate 32,100,470 of BTSY01000005.1, read as the reverse complement.
ACTCGTTCATCCCAGAGGGATAATCAAAGGGAATCGAGTGAAGAAGAGGAGGAAGATAAGTCAGATGATGAAGATGATGAGGATACAGAGGAAGAAGAGGAGAAGGAGGAGAATGAACCACTCCCTAAGAAGGGAAAGATTGAGAAAAACGAACGAAAAACTCTCGTCTCGAGTGGTCCGAAAAGGGAAATGAAATGCCCGAAGTGCACGGTTTGTGAAGTCTCTATATTGTTCAAAATATGTTCTTTTTAATTTTTAGAGTTTTCGATCGACGAGCGTCGGTTCCTTTGACCAGCACATCAGAATTGTTCACCGAACAACTCCAACTGCCGTAAGCTTGAAATATGTTTCAATCAATAACTTATGGTAAATTAAAATATATAATAAAATTATGGTAAATAATAGTGTCATTACCATTTTTAATCATTTCCGCTTTTCTGGTTCGCACAGACAGATGGCAAGTTTTCCGCATTCTCACAACAGTGAAAATTTCGTTACTATTGATTTTCGGAACGATGAAAAAGGGCATATCTTCTAGGTTGGAATCATGTATCTCTGTGATTGCGGTCACAAATCGGCCTCTCCTTATCACTTTGTCAAGAGAAAGGTAGCCAGTTTATATTTATATTTCCCCCCATTATAATTTGAGTTTTTTTAACGCGTTCTCCATAACAGCGCAGTGCCCGTGACGGAGGGATGGCACAGGGACTCAAAATGGTCGTGGGAAGTTCATACTTGGTGGTTAGAGTCCCTAGGGGTGGGATACACTTCAGCCAAAAAAATGACCCCAGTAATTTTTTCCGTTTTTTACCTACCAAAATCGAAATTTTCATCGTCTTATTTTACCCTCGTGTTATATACCATTCGATAGCCCGCAAAAAGTTATGTGAGAATCTATATTTTCGCTAAAATTGGTCAACTGGCGTTCGAGAAAAAGCAAAAAGATCGATATTTTTGCAAATTGAAATTATTTCATAAAATGTTTTCCTATGTTCCCATCATTTCCGGTTCCTGAAAATTTGGCACCTAGCATAAATATGGATGGGGAATCCGTTAAAGATAATGAGGATATGTTTGTACAATCCACCCATAGTGTTTTTGTTGAATTACTATCACCCGAAACATCGAAAAACGGAAGTGGGGTCGAATCTGCCTGCCCACATAAAATTTTTGCCAACTTTTTTTCTTCGAGCAAACGTGTTTTCTTGCACGCGCATTTACTTTCATTGAATTTTAAGTGTATATTAAATATTCCATTGACTCTATTTCATAACTATGATTCACTTTTCACGGCAAAGGCACAATTTTCGAACAATTTTAATAGTGCCTTTGCTCATCAGAGTGAATCCTTCATTTACTCACCTTCCACCCTTCAATTCTAATAAACTACGATGCTCACATTTTATTGAAGATTCATGGCGGGAAATGGCGATCTTGTCGCACCGGCAAATGTCTCTTGATCCATTTGGGTTGTTGGCTCCTCTCATACTGACCTCGGCCTCTTAGTGTTCGTACCAAATAATTCTTCCACGTAATTGTTTTGTCTTCATAGTGCCCCGAGAGCACGGACTCTTCACCTTTAGTGAATTTTCTTTTTCCATGATAGCTCCTTTTTTCTGATCGCTTCATCCATGAAGTCTTTGGTTCACTTCGGAAATATCTAAATGATGACTGGCCACTCGTTCGATCTCACTTGAATGTAGAAGGAGAGAGTTATTACGAAGGGAGAATATGAGAGATGCAGCAAATATATAACTGAATAATAAATAATGAAATCATAAGCCCTTCAATCTGTAATATTGCCGAGATCCCGCTCTCGGTATGATGTAAAGGTCAGTCTACTTCAGTAACCAAATCGTTTTCTCCACGTTTTTAATAACGTGTGAACATCGTAGTTTATTAGAATTGAAGGGTGGAAGGTGAGTAAATGAAGGATTCACTCTGATGAGCAAAAACACTATGAAAATTGATAGAATACTGTGCCTTTGCCGTGAAAAGTGAGTCATTGTTATGAAATAGAGTCAATGGAATATTTAATATACACTTAAAATTCAAGGAAAGTAAATGCGTGTGCAAGAAAAATGTTTGTTCGAAGAAAAAAGGTGGCAAAAATTGTATGTGGGCAGGAGGATTCGAACCCACGTCCGTTTTTCGATGTTTCGGGTGATAGTAATTCAACAAAAACACTATGGGTGGATTGTACAAACAGATCCTCATTATTTTTAACGGATTCCCCATCTATTTTTATGCTAGGTGCCAAATTTTCAGCACCCGGAAATGATGGGAACATAGGGAAACATTTTATGAAATAATTTCAATTTGCAAAAATATCGATCTTTTTGCTTTTTCTCGAACGCCAGTTGACCAATTTTAGCGAAAATATAGATTCTCACATAACTTTTTGAGGGCTATCGAATGGTATATAACACGAGGGTAAAATAAGACGATGAAAATTTCGATTTTGGTAGGTCAAAAATCGATAATTGGGGTCAATTTTTTGGCTGAAGTGTATCCCACCCCTAGGGACTCTAACCACCAAGTATGAACTTCCTACGACGATTTTGAGTCCCTGTGCCATCCCTCACTGCGCTGTTTCGGAGAACGCGTTTTAAATCAAATTTCTTTTCAGTATTACTTATGCGTTACAACATAAATAATTATTAATTGCTCTTGCGTTGTAGTGCAAATTCGTCCGCCCGACAATCATTGACGAGAAGCAAGCGAAAGTGAAGTGCACCATGTGCGACGTGAGAACATTGTTTACCATATTTTGTGGCATTACTAATGTTTTGTGAAAATACAGTGAAACGGATTTGGCGTGAAATTCCATACCATGGCTAACTAATTTGGCCGTTATCCCTTCTAAAATTACTTCAGGTTCGACTCTCGACTGCTAATAGCTACACAAAGCATTTCTCACGAGCCCACAATTCTACCATTTGCAAGGTGTGTGAGCATCATTGTATGTAATTGTATACTCGTGTAAATTTATAATACGATAGTAGAAAAGGAAAATATGGTGAGTCAATCAATATACAGTATGTTAGCCGCAGATGATATCCGCTTTAATTTTCAGAGCGGTATTAATCTACTATGTTCGTGCGGCGTTCAGATAAATTCGGAGAGAAAATCGTCGGAGCACAGGCAGGTCGTAAGTACTTCAACTGATACACTGTAGGTAATATTTAATTATGCGGCTATATTGTTCCATATAATTTACCAACATATTTCTACTACATGGACCACCGTCTCTTGCCCCTCAACAATCCACTCATGTTCCCTAATAAACAAATTTATGAATATTCTAAACACTAGCCTTTGAAATATAACGACTCAACTATTACAGTCGCATAAGAGGGAAATCAGTTTTTTTTTGTTCTTGCAGTGCAAACTCCGCAATTTTACGATAATTAATGCGACGAAAGTGGTTGGAGTGAAGTGCATTCTATGCCAGGTGAGATGGAATATTACATTTATAAAATGATACGATCATATTAAAAGTGGAAACACGGATTTCCATTTATAACCAAACAGGGATATTAGCGACCCTCTTATGTGGTGTTAGTTTTTTCGGAAAAGCTCAATCGGAAAAGCTCGAAAAACGCCGAAAAAAAACCATAACTTAAATTCTAGAAAAGCAATCGTTCTGAAATTTTTATGGCATGTTCGCCAAAGGTATTGGAACTCACAATTAATTTTTGGTCACTCTCTCGCAAGTTTCCGCAGTTCTACATGAGCTTTTCCACGAAGTTTCGCCAATTTCTTTGGCGAACATGCCATAAAAATTTCAGAACGATTGCTTTTCTAGAATTTAAGTTAAGGGTTTTTTTCGGCGTTTTTCGAGCTTTTCCGATTGAGCTTTTCCGGAAAAACTAACACCACATTACTTTTGCGTGTTATTTTTCCTTCGGCAATCATAAGAAATAACATTTTGTCATTTTGTTTGATTGTATCATTTCATAAATGTAATAGCACACCAAATATATCGTAGTTGAGCAGGAAGTTTCAGGATTAATACGAGCTGACCATTCCATGGGTGTTTGGAGGGAGAGAGCGTGTACAATCGAGAACGACTCTCTCACTTTTGCACGTTCTCTCTCACCCTGACCCCTTTATATCGGTTTGGAATCATGCCTTTTCCCACCCAAATCAGCGGAATCATGATATTTTTAAGAATATAATATTGTAAAAGAATTGTTAATCACAGGTTTATCCCTCTACTGCCATCGGTTACACGGTGCACCTGCAGGCTAAGCATTCGACCTCTGTACTCTTTTACAAGAGTTAGACCTTAGAAGTCCTTTGATCTACCGCTCGGGTAGTCGGGAAACTTCGAGCGTTCTTTCTCTCTTTCTCTCTTACACAAAGGACAGGGGGATGGTACGGAAGGGAAGGGGTGAGGGGGAGCGAAATCCCGCCCTCTCCCAATCGTTTCTTCTTCACTTGAGCTTTTTACCCTGGCGTGGACGGCGGCGCTGTCGCGTCCTCTGCCTAGGTTCTTGTCACTTGAGTCTAGGTCCGGACGACGGCGCGGTCGTGTCCGGCACCTTTTCTCTCTTTTGCCACTTAGATTGTTGACCCGGTCAGACGACAGCGCTGTCGTGTCTGGGCCACTGTCCTATCTCTAGTGCACTCGTCGTTTGTTGCTTTTGCTCAGGGAGCTCGCTCCCGAAACTGTTGTGAGATAATAATTCTCTTCTTATTCAAACCGTTCTAAAGTGCACTTGTGAGGGAAGGGGGACAAGGGGATCTCAGGGATAAGGGAACTTGTGGATTTCTATTGTCTATCTTGTTCTTCCTCAATCGGCGACACCTGCTCGGTCTTCTCTCATTTCCTGTCTTTCCTTACTTGTTGTTTCTTTATATGGTGCATCTTACCACCTGAACGAATTCTATCCAAGTCCCGCGTGGCAACTACTGAACACCAATGGCTAGCTCGGTTAATCTCCGCAGAGTCATTTCTAAGAAGCGAAATGCTCTCGTACTACTTTACACAGAAGTGGATAACCTCATCGGTACTAATCTATCCGGTCTAACCTATGACCAACTGACTCAACTGTCTCACCAGATCTCGCAATTCAAGGCGGATCTAACCACTTCCCTCGAACTAATCGTAGATAAGGGAAAGAAATGGCAGGCTATGATTGATGGCATGCAAGATGCTGCAACTAAACAAGCCGAAGAAGACGAACTGAGCAGATATTTCGAGGATACTACTGAATTTCCAAGCAGATCCATGGAATTGATAGAAGATGAGACTCGCACTAGAGTAGGTAGATTGAGTGCCTTCGAATCTCAGATTGACAAGATGATTACCAGAGTGTGCCAAGCTCTCGTTCCTAGCTCCGCCGTGGCCGAGCCGACGGGCAATTCTACTCTCCCTGTTCAATCGATACCAACTACTGTAACACAAAATGTCTCGGTACCTCTTCCCCAGCTGCCTAATCTCTCTCTCCCATCTTTCGATGGCAAAGGTGACTGGATGGCATTTTGGAACACTTTCAAAGAACTCATTGATGTTCGGACTGAAATTGGAGAGGCAACCAAGTTGAGATATCTTGAATGTTCACTAAAGGGAGAGGCGTGTGATATTCTCTCACATTTCCAGTTGCGCGGTTGCGAATACAAAGATGTCGTTAAAGGTCTTCAGTCTGAGTATGAGAATGCAGCAAAGAACAAGCAATTCATGCTCAAGGAGTTCAGCCAACTGAAACCCAAGAACGACTCATGGGAGGAACAGTTGAGAACCATACGCAGTTTCGAGACTCTGATTGCCCAATTGAAGAAGCAGAACTGGGATCCAGACAATAATCCGTTCTGTCTTCATAGTGTGATCGAGAGATTTTCGCACTACTGTCAGAAGCAAGTGCACGTGAAAATGAGAGAGCGTGAAGATGATTCAGTCTTCTCTCTAACCGATGCACTTTCTGTTCTCAAAGTAGAGCTCAAGGACAATATAGAGCTTCGAGAGTTTTGCCAACCAAGATACAAGGGTGCTAACCCCTCTGACACACCTCTCTGCGCCATTTACGCAGAGGCTGTCACTAAGATCGAGTCGCCAGAGAGCGTAACTGAGATGAAAGAAGAGATGGAACTCCCTTCAAATTCCTCCGTATATGTAATGGCTGGGAATGCTCAGAGATGCATATTCTGCAACACTCACTCTAATTCTTTCACGTGCTCGAAAACTAAGCAGATCGAAAAGCGAAATATCCTAACGAAGCAATTCAGATGCTGGAGATGTTTCCAACAAGGACATCCAGCTAAAAACTGCTCTCAACCTGTATGTGAACTCTGTGAAGGGAATCACAACTTCTCAGTCTGTTACTCATTCCGATTCGATCCATCGGAAGTCACTGATAATGAAAAACCAGACGATAAAACTGAAGAGAACACTGACAATATTACGTCAGATTCAGAATGAGATTAGAGGTGCTCCCTATTCGTTGACATGACGCAATTGGCATTCGCACCCGTTTCCCGCACTCTTGTTCACTCTTTTTTCTCTTTTATGGTTTTCCTTTTAACTGCCCATTCATATGGCAACTGTGTGGAGGGGGAGAACTGCTATGCAGAGACCTGAGAAAGCCGAATGCGAAATAGGAACGACACGTTCCCACCGCGCTGAATGGCTAATCTCGATCAAGATTGATGATAAGTGTAATGAGGTTACTCTTAGAGTATCGAGAACGTTCTCTCTACTCTATCGAGACCAAACGGACGATTACACGGTTTCTATTTCATTCAGATTTATCATCGACCGACTTCTCAACTCTTCACCTTCGCTGCATCTTCCTACCAACCTTACCCCATTAGTTAGTATTACAATAGTTTTTTTTCTTTCAATGTTCGCCGTTTCCTTGTATTGTTCTTTAGCCTCTTCTGTCTCCTATCCCCTGGTTCGGAGTGTACTCTTTTACAAGAGTTAGACCTTAGAAGTCCTTTGATCTACCGCTCGGGTAGTCGGGAAACTTCGAGCGTTCTTTCTCTCTTTCTCTCTTACACAAAGGACAGGGGGATGGTACGGAAGGGAAGGGGTGAGGGGGAGCGAAATCTCGCCCTCTCCCAATCGTTTCTTCTTCACTTGAGCTTTTTACCCTGGCGTGGACGGCGGCGCTGTCGCGTCCTCTGCCTAGGTTCTTGTCACTTGAGTCTAGGTCCGGACGACGGCGCGGTCGTGTCCGGCACCTTTTCTCTCTTTTGCCACTTAGATTGTTGACCCGGTCAGACGACGGCGCTGTCGTGTCTGGGCCACTGTCCTATCTCTAGTGCACTCGTCGTTTGTTGCTTTTGCTCAGGGAGCTCGCTCCCGAAACTGTTGTGAGATAATAATTCTCTTCTTATTCAAACCGTTCTAAAGTGCACTTGTGAGGGAAGGGGGACAAGGGGATCTCAGGGATTGGGAACTTGTGGATTTCTATTGTCTATCTTGTTCTTCCTCAATCGGCGACACCTGCTCGGTCTTCTCTCATTTCCTGTCTTTCCTTACTTGTTGTTTCTTTATATGGTGCATCTCGACAAGGTCTGAAACAAACCTTTCCCCTTTCTAACGAAAAAAACGGGTAGCATTTCAGTGCGATGTCTACCTGGAGTGTGGCTGCGGGTACAGAATCTGCAGTAATAGTAAAGCCAGAAACCACAAGAAGACCGTGCGTTTGAGCTCTATCATTATAATCCTTTAGAAATGTTATTTTTAACTGCCAAATATCTTAGCATTACTTGCTCCCTTGTATATCCGCAGTTACTATTTGTTCTAGATATTCTGTCCTCATTGTGGCACTTTCGCTCATTAATTCTAGTAAAATCGTTATTATAATGGGCAATTTTTCTCCATGTGGACATTTCAATGTGGAATCCCACAGTTGGGTATCGGGCTTTCAGTTAACCTACAGTAGCGGTCAAAAGTTTTCGGACACTTTTTATCTTTGTTAAAACTGTTGAACCCGAATACGTCTCGATCTGATTATGGAGGTGTCGTATGTGAAATCTATTGGAGATGATGTAATATTTCATAGTGATGATGTAATGTGTGCTTGAGATTATAGAGCAAGCCATACTGATTCCATTGATGGGTCTGCCAGCCTTCTACGCTAATTCAGAGCCGAGATACACTCAAAAGTCATGGCCTCGTCAACGGGCTGAAAACGGTCGTGACCAAACCAGTGTCCTTCCGGAAATCGATCGCCGCGGGCAGGAATCCAATCGAAACGCTTATTGCCCCGTGCAATCGGATCTCACATAGATTCTCTACCGAATCCACGCCGAAACCAGATCTCTAGAGTACGTCCTATAGGGGGGCCCTCGGTCGGACAACAATAATGCAAAAAAAGTGATTTTTTTGTGCCCTGAGGGCAAATGGTGGCCTTCCGTGACCATATTCTCAGGATCATCGGCAGTCATGATGGCGATCATTTTGATACTTTGAACGAGTCTGTGCGATGTCTAAAAGGCGAGATATGGTTTTCCGACCTCGATTTTGCAGCATTGCTGCAGCCAAGTAGCGGCAACGCAGCAACTTGAAAAAATTTTTATGGGTAGATCGTGGGCATGTCTCAACACCCTGAAAGTTTGGGGAGCAGGAAAAAATCCATGTAAGAATAATGCCCATTCAAAAATGTGTGCATTGATTGCGTCACCACTACGCAATAACTGAACGATTTCGCAATACCCCCATACATGCATTGTAATCTCCAATAGATTTCACCTACGACACCTCCATTATCAGATCGAGACGTCTTCGGGTTCAACAGTTTTTACAAAGATAAAAAGTGTCCGAAAACTTTTGACCGCTACTGTAGAATGTTGCATTTTGTAGTGTCTCTACAGGGTGCGGCAAAATTACCGGTACTAAACTTTGCAAGATAATTCCAAAACAGTAAACGAGTTATGTATGAGCTCATCTACATTTTTGTGACTATTGACTAATGTCCTGAAACTATTCGACATTTCAAGTAATTTGGTCTACCTAATCGTTTATGGCAGAAAAAAGTCTGACCCACGATTCAATCAAATTGAAACGAAAGGGGATTAGATCACTCAACAACTTTCGTTTGCTCTGTGTATCGAAGATCAGGCTGAATTTGGTCATTTCTCATTACGCGCGGGTAGACCATGATGCACAGTACACATAATTATATTTATGAAACATAGCTACATTTAATCAATCTATTAGAGATCAAAACACAACCCCTACAGACAATCTGAGAATATGCAATCGAGACGGGTTCGTTGCTTCATAACTCCTTAAGTATTGAAAATCCTATGGTCTCCCTAATTTAGTAAAAACTAGCCATCAAGAAAAAGATAATGTGAAATTAAGACGGCTCGAACTCCTATCCAAACCGAACTTTGACGGGTAATATTTTAGTGGGACGCGTCATCGCCGCAAATCACGATGTATTTAGATTGAAAAATGACAGCACCATGTGTAGGAGAGATTAACATTTGAAAACAAAATAAAGTCATGCCCTTGGTCATAGGGAATCCTCAGGCACCGGAAGAATCATTGAATGTTCAACCCTTCCTTAGAACGCTTATGATAAATAGGTCATTTTCATTTGTCGATTTTTGACTGTTTCATGCTATAAAAAAAACTTAGGTGTTCGTAGAAGCACATGATCCAATACCTTCACTAGAAAGTGCTTCTACTCTAGTGTGAAACCAGTAATGGACAGAAGAAATGAATGGGTTTTGGAAAATCTATGACATTTTTACAAAAAAATATCCATTTTTTGCTCAAAATGTAGAGCTGGCACGTCATATACTTCTTCGCATTTTACATCTAGTAATAATCCCCAAATCTCAGTTTGAAAGTATGTTGTAGTGGGAAGCATCCTCTACAAAATACGCATTTTGGAACTAGTGCATTCTTCTCATTCTTAGAGAACCATTGACTTCAATGATATCGGATGCGCGGGAATCGGCAATACATTATCACATGGAGTTTCGATTTACAGCTGTTCTGAAAAGAGCTTGATTCTGTTTGTAAAGTGGTTTTCCTATTCCTTATAAGGTGAGTTAATAAATATATAAAAGCCAACTTCAAACTCTACCTGTAAGAAAAATTATAAGAAAAAATCCAGTACCGGTAATTTTGCCGCACCCTGTAGTTGTGAGATTTACCTGTTAATATACTTTAATGATTTCAGTGCGATAATCGCGAGTTCTCGGTGCAGAAGAATGACGAAGATGAGTGAAGAATTTAAATGTAATAAAATCGATATATATTAATTTTCTCGCTAGAAATTATCTTTGCTTTATTTTGTTAAATGTGCCGAATTTTGTTACATTTTATCAAATGACAGCTAAAGTAACTTTGAGTCATTGCATTGCTAAAGGGTTTTTATCGATGGGAAGTGAAGAACTAAGTCATTCCCTTCTCATACAATATCATTTAGCTGTTAATCGTTTGTACATTTCTTTCTTGTTCGTTTATTGTTGCATAAACCTTTTTTGCTCTAAAAGCAACAATAACTGTCGAGAATGCGTTGTAAGCGCTATTCGGGTACCTCTGCTCATACTGAGACTGTAATCAGTCTCTCCGTTACTGTATTCCAGGTCGATTATTGTATTAATCAATTGCCCCAATGGACTCCGAGATGGGTATGCTTGTATTCCATTACTTATGAAAATCAATATAGCCAACACGATATGGTCCTGCTCTTATTGTATCAACTCTTCGGCGGTTTAAGACTTTCGAAGACAAACAACAAATAATTTTTAGGCGATGATTCCAACGTAATTCGAGTCCGTATCAAGGATGTGAAAGGTCTCGAAGTGAAGTCGGAAGTGAACAGAATCAACGGATTTCCATGGTTTGTTTTTTTTAATTTAAAAAAAACTATGAAGTATTATCTTTAATTCTCCTTTTTATAATGGAAATTCCAACGCTAGCGTGTACAATAATTGTTACAATATCTAATTTAATAATTATGTTCTTTTTTCATTCATTTATTGTTTATTCCATTAGAGAGAAGTTAGATTTACTCTTGGACTTGGTTTTCATGAATAGAAAATTGCTACTACGATAGGTATAAATAACTTGAAGATTTCCTACATGAAAGTCGACGTCGTCGAATAGGAAGTCGAAATATATTAACTTTGGTTATTTCAGGATGCTCACTGTCACTCGCCGTTCCGGCTACTTGCACGTCAATGTTGGATGTGAGAAATGGCGAGAAAGTGCCGTGTGGCGATGCAAAATGAATGCCGCCATTACGGTAGTCAATGAGAGCGAAGGGGCGAAACCAGATTCGAAGGTATTGTTAATAATAGGATTTTCCATTACGCACTATCCCTGTGTTTCTGGAATTATGAGTGAAAAGCACGATCATTTCCTCGATTTTAAAATTCTTGTGGAGGTACATAAATGCTAGGGATGCCGATTCGTTCATTTTTTTAGCCTCTGGAATTATCGTTTTCGTTGACTCTCTGCTTACCGTGATACGGATCTCTTGCTCGAAAAAAACCAACACCGAACCTGCAGTCCTAGCATTCGAATGGTAATCTGATATGAATGGCTCCCGGAATCCCTAATGTATCTTCTCTTAAGTGAGTCCTCACTTCATTCACTCACTCAATCCAACTCTTTGTGTAGAGAGAAACTCGTCCTTGTTTCCTTTCAGAAATTGGACAAAGTGTTTGGAAGGGATAAGAAGTCACACACTACCGTATTCTACTATTCAACGACGGCAAGGTCCCGCGGTTTACGCGTGTCGGTACTGTTTCAAAGACAATTATACGGTATCTTAATATTGATTCAATTTAGAACCTGAACAACGAAGGTTCCATTCTGGTTGAGGCAACAATTTGTGTGGAGGGAAAGAGTGGAGACCGGTACGGTAGTTGATTCATGCTTTACCTTCGCATGAGTTTCCGATCATTTTTTGTATTGCTCTTGTAACTGGCAAAATCGCGTGCGAAGTTGATGATAAATGTCCAATAATACACAGAATTACGGTTCGCATTCTGCAAAAACTAAACGATTTATGCACTGTCACAATGGGGCTTTTCAGATGCAGAATCCTGGAAACATTCGATTTCTTCTCTCCTTCGAAAATTTCTGACGTCATTCTGATTGTTGAGGAAAAGAAACTACATGTCAGCAGACAGGTATTATATTTTAAAAAATTGTATTACAATCAAATCAAATTTATTCAGACTTCAGGTCATGGGCTTGCTGAAAGATGCTTCTGTTCCATAGGTCGGGGTTTCTTCTACACGTGCTTGCCCAATTGACTCCTAGACAAAAATAATTATTATTTCTATATTAAACTTTAAAACACATTTTTACTTCTCTATGTATAGTATACAGCATTATTATTGATTGGGAAATTAGTGTGTTCAAAACTCCGCAGTTTGTTATTTTTTTTCGTCGATCAGCGTTTGAACTGAACAGAGAGAAAAGTGCAGTGTAGTCTCACAAGTGTGCATGGATAATTGGCAGAAATTGATGGATAATTGAAGTTTGGGTATCGATTTTCATGGAAAGTCGGTACAGATACAGTTCTTTTTTTCATTTCCGATTCTTGCTCGCCATTCTTCCTACTTCGAGACTCTCTTCTACGGAGATTTCAAGGAGTCCAAATTGAGTGAAATCACTCTGGAAGATGTCGAGCTCGATGTTAGTGCACAATCATGCATTTCCTAGCTTTCAAATTACAGCGGAGAAAGGGTTTAAACTCAATGATGTTTATTTTCATTGTATGTAAAATCTGATCTTTCAGGAGTTTCTGATACTGATGAATCTTATCTATGGAACAGAGGTCGCAATCGATGGTAAATTATTGTTATTTCGACTTTTATTAAATATTTAATATTGATTGAAATTCTAAAATTTCAGAATCCAATGTGGAATTCGTCCTCAAGTTGGCTGATCGTTTCCACGTCAAGGTCGGTATATTTTCTCTATTTTACTATGTTTTCCTGCAATAAACCCTTTTTTAATTCAATTTTATTTAAATCTTCTTTCAGAGAATTATGGACGCTGCGGAAAATTGGATGTTGGATGACGATTCTAACCTCAACATGGACTTGTACGATAAGATCCGCCTGTCGTGTCAATATAATCTGGCCACACTGCAGGTTTGTTTATATGGTGTATTTCAGAAATGCCGTTTAAAAACAAAATAAAAACCTCTTTGCCTTCTTTTTATTTACAATTATGATAATTTGTTATGCATCAATGAGATAAAATTAAATTAAATTACGTTTGCTTGTGTTTTTATTTACATTCTTGAAATATTTTTGATATTTCTAGGATCAATGCTTGTCTCAATTCGACGAAATCTATGAAATTGTGGAACTGAGAGACTCGGATGCGTACCAGTTTCTGACAGAAGAACTCAAAGTGAATCTCTTTGAGAAGATGATCTCTCTATGGAAGGCAAATGGAAATAGATAGGCTTCTAGTGACTACAGTAAATTTGTTTCTGTGTTTCCTATTCAAGACAATTCTGTTAGCCAATTTTCCATGTTGCATTACTGTTGACAATTTAATATCCTCTTGTTATTTTTTATCACAATTTCTCTTTTTGTTTCGCCCTGTATGTTGTTGCATAAAAAATTATCCTATAAACGGCTTTGGTTCAATGACGAGAAAGCGTTGTGCTCGCGAATTCAATACCTTTTATTCGTACTGAATCTGAACTCAATTTATTTCCATTACCGTACTCCAGGTCGACTACCATATTCGCAGTTTCCGATCGAATGTCGAGTGAAGGGACTGAGAATACTGTAAAGGCCGTCGACGAGACCGGTATCATACTATTTATTGATCCACACTCCGCATAATGGCGACTGTTTGTATCATTATTTGTGTTCATACTACACATTTTCCCCTAAAGATGTGAAAAAACAGTTTAAAAAATAATAAATTAACTACTCAGCTAACGATTCTAATGTCATTCGACTTCGAGTGGAGGATGAAGACGATATCGAAGTTAAATCGGAAGTGAAGAGAATCAACGGATTTCCGTGGTTGGACCGCTTTTTAAAAAAATAGTCTTTTAAAAACTTCAACTTGTTGTATTGCAAGTTTTAAAAAATCATTCTATAGAAATCAACAAAAAAAAGTTTCGCAATGAATACATTGGAATTCCCGTAGCGCCTGTTTAATGTTTTTTTTCTAAAAGAAATGGTGACACTTTTTAAACAATAGATAGCGGCTCGATAACCTCTCTATATATTTGTTATCCTGCGAATCATCTCACTTAAAACGTGTTCTCTGTAAGAGCGCAGTGAAGGGTCGGGTAAAGTTGCACAACTCGGTCAAAATGATCGCTCGGGGCTAAAACTTTGGTAACATGACCCCTAGGGGTAATGTATACTACAACCATAAAATTGACCCGAAATCTCGAGTTTTGACCTACCAAATCGATTTTTTCAAACTTTTGATTTTGATGTCGTGTTATATATCATTCGAAAGAGCATGAAAAGTTATGCCAAAAGCCAGGTTTTTACTGATTTTGAAGTGACGAGAAGACAGAAATATAGCAAAATCGAATTTTTTTGGCTGTTTTAATGAAACATCGATCTGCCTACCCTACTCATAATGTCGGCCCGGAAACCATTCTTCTGCATAACATATTAGGGGCATATGTGATCAAATTTCTGGTTTGAAATTGGCACATTTTCGGTGCCCTCGTAGTGAGATCACTGCTCGTTTGACGCATACTAATTTTATATACTTTGGTACAAAAATATTTATTTTATGAACCATACATGCTAGGCCTGATTTTCTTTCGGAAACATCTTCTACATGTGCGGCATGCTCCAAAACCCCAAATTTGGATACATCTATTGAACTCATCAAACAATTTTAAATGTTTTCATCTAGAATCTACGACGCCAAAATTAGGTCTTGATAATATCGTTCCTACGAGAACCCACTCCTTCGAGAATAGCCTCAAAATATGCATATGATGTTTTTAAACAAGTTTATTGTTCACAACATTTTGAATGGTCCACAATTCCAAGTCGAAAAACTCAAAATCTCTGAAATGGTTGAATTTTTTTGTTTAATAATTATTTCTGGAAGCATGAGTATTCAGTTTGGCGAGATATTTGGCACACATGATACACTTATGATACTACACCAACTGGCAAAAGAATAGCAACTTTCAGAAGAAATTTTTTTGGTCCAAAACTGAAAATCATCTACTGTTCATTACAACCGATAATTGATAGCCACTAGGTCTAAAATTGTCTAAAATATACTTTTGACCTCAAAACTTCTTCTGTGAAGTGATTTTGAGCATAAATAAGCAAAAAAAATATTTTCAGTTTTGGACCATGGTTTTTTCGAAAAAATATTTTTCTTCTGAAAGTTGCTATTCTTTTGCCAGTTGGTGTAGTATCATAAGTGTATCATGTGTGCCAAATATCTCGCCAAACTGAATGCTCATGCTTCCAGAAATAATTATTAAACTAAAAAAATTCAACCATTTCAGAGATTTTGAGTTTTTTCGACTTGGAATTGTGGACCATTCAAAATGTTGTGAACAATAAACTTGTTTAAAAACATCATATGCATATTTTGAGGCTATTCTCGAAGGAGTGGGTTCTCGTAGGAACGATATTATCAAGACCTAATTTTGGCGTCGTAGATTCTTGATGAAAACATTTAAAATTGTTTGATGAGTTCAATAGATGTATCCAAATTTGGGGTTTTGGAGCATGCCGCACATGT
Source organism: Pristionchus fissidentatus (assembly GCA_036245785.1). NCBI lineage: Eukaryota > Metazoa > Nematoda > Chromadorea > Rhabditida > Neodiplogasteridae > Pristionchus > Pristionchus fissidentatus. The sequence continues at coordinate 32,084,782 of BTSY01000005.1, read as the reverse complement.
AGAAGATGTTTCCAAAGGAAAATCAGGCCTAGCATGTATGGTTCATAAAATAAATATTTTTGTACCAAAGTATATAAAATTAGTATGCGTCAAACGAGCAGTGATCTCACTACGAGGGCACCGAAAATGTGCCAATTTCAAACCAGAAATTTGATCACATATGCCCCTAATATGTTATGCAGAAGAATGGTTTCCGGGCCGACATTATGAGTAGGGTAGGCAGATCGATGTTTCACTAAAACAGCCAAAAAAATTCGATTTTGCTATATTTCTGTCTTCTCCTCGCTTCAAATTCAGTAAAAACCTAGCTTTTGGCATAACTTTTCATGCTCTTTCGAATGATATATAACACGACATCAAAATCAAAAGTTTGAAAAAATCGATTTGGTAGGTCAAAACTTGAGATTTCGGGTCAATTTTATGGTTGTAGTATACATTACCCCTAGGGGTCATGTTACCAAAGTTTTAGCCCCGAGCGATCATTTTGACCGAGTTGTGCAACTTCACCGACGTTCTTACAGAGAGTGCGTTTTAAGGAGACTTGTGGTGCGTCGTAGCCCGGGTAGTTCATTCGTGGTAGTTCATTTGGAATGCGAAAAGTCGGCGAAAAGTGCGCTATGGCAATGTGAAGTGAATGGCCAAATTACGGTCGTCAATGAGAAAGAAGGCGCGGAGCCGGATTCTGAGGTACTCCATTATAATTTTTAAATGGTGCGTATTATAAATTTAAAATGATACGTTAATTAAATGGCCTACTGGTGGTGTACTCTCTTTCTATACCTCGGCGTGTCTCTCGCTTTGCCATGCTCTCTCGTAGCCGTGTCTGTTGTTTAGGAGCGGAACGTTTTAATATTTTGGACGAGTGTTTGTGAATTTGTAATACACGAAACGGAATTCCTGTGCTAGTTTATTCTGTTCGATTCTCTAGCTTTCGCGTGCCACGGGGGCTCCAAAATCCAGATCCTCTACAATAGAAATAATCAGAGGATGGTCACGAGCGCAATGCGTGAAATTCGCATTGCTTGCTACGGTATTGCTGTGAAACTTGTGGACTGCAGCGGACATTATACCGTAGTAAGAGCAGCTGATTCTCGGACCACTTTTTTATCCGTTTATGAGCCCCCTTGGTGCTGTGTCGCCGCCATTTCAGCAGGCAATGGTATCATTATTTGGACAGAATTCGGTTTCCACAAAAGATTTTTTAAATACTTTAAATCCGCTGGTATTACGTTTATTTTCAGGAACTCTCAGTTGTTGTGAACAACGAGGACAGCAGTTGCACCCATTTCTTCCATTATTGGCAAAATTGGAGAAAAACGGAGGTGAGCCTCGTCCTGGTGTATAGTTAAGATGAGATTTATCCTGACATCAATGCAAATGGGCCTGCAGTATGACCACCCCTGACCACGAAGAACAGTTTTACAAAACTGTTCTTCGTGGTCAGGGGTGGTCGGGATCTTACTTCGAACTCAAGGCAACAAGGTCAAGCGAAAGGGTCAAGGCGCTTGATCATGCACGCTGGTGTATAGCCCCACCGCAATTGTAGAGAAAATAGGTTTAATATCTTCAACAACAAAAAACTGTCAAGGGCTGAAAAATTGGGTGACTTAAATCGGGCCACCCCGGACCGGTCCCGGTCCCGCACAGGTCCAAAAAATCATTTCGGACCCTTTTCGTACCGCTGGTCCCTCGTCGCTGGACCATATCGGATCCACGGGCTGGAGAGGGAAAATACAAAACTGTAAGATGAATCGTTCTTGTCCCCCCTTTAAAGGGACCTGGCACTGCAAAATAAGTTATTTTTATTTTAAAGAAAATTCTTTTCCGATTAGAATGCAACAAATCGCATATTTTTACGATTTTTTTGAAAGGAGTTATGATTTTTTAAAGATACTCGCGTACCGGGCGCTACGGTGTTTAGCGCGCTAAACACCGTAGCGCCCGGTACATCAACGCAAATTCCGAACTTTGAAAAATCATAACTACTTTCAAAAAAAATCGTAAAAATATGCGATTTTTTGCATTCTAATCAGAAAAGAATTTTCTTTAAAATAAAAATAACTTATTTTGCAGTTCCAGGTCCCTTTAAGTAATGTTAGAGTGGTCCCTCGGTCCCCAAAACGGTCCCGCACTCTCGCTTTTAGAGTCCATCTAAGGACCAACCTGGTCTCGGAACGGCGAAAATCGGGCCCGGATTAGGCAACCCTACCAAATAATCTAACCACAAAAAAAGAAAATGAGTTTGCAAAGATATTTTCTAAAATATCACTCAAAGGTAGAGTCTCGAAAACAACTGGTTTAGCGAAATCAACTAGTTGAGAAGGGTCGAATTCAACTAGTTGATTTCAATTCAACTGTCCGTCCCGACCATTCTCAACTAGTTAACTAGTTGAAAAGCGGTCAACTAGTCAAATACTCGACGCCAGTCACCTCATCTCATTCTAAGGGGACTCGGAAGATCGAATCGGTGGTTCAGTTTACACTGTCCGACCGACCAATCGTGTGCCACTATAGGGGTGAAAATGAGTCGACTGGTTGATTTCTTGTCAACTAGTTGAGTTCGACCGCTCTCAACTAGTTGAATAGTGTACAACTGGTGAAAGTCAACTAGTTGACAGAAAATGAGTAAACTAGTTGATTGTTTTCGAGACTCTACTCAAAGGTGAGTAATCCCCCCCTGTATACTTCACTAATTTTTTCAACGCAGAATCTCGAAAATGAGGGCGTTATTCTGGTGGAGGCGAAAATTTTCGTCGAGGGAAGAGTGGAGACAGGTCTGATCGTTGTATTTTTTTTCAATTTTATAAAATATATATAAATATGCATGTTAAAATACTATATTTACTCGGCGCTTACATCTTCCACACCTCCTAGTATTGTTGTGCAAATAACATTTATAAAGTAACTTTATACTTTAACTTTATAAACTTTATAAAGTCACAATTTGTTTCCAGATTTCGAACTCTGGATTCATTCGATTTCTTTTCTCCTTCGAAGATTTCCGACGTCATTCTGATTGTGGAGGGAAAGAAGCTGCACTTGAGCAGACAGGTAACTGTAGTTTACCATATATTTGTTCTCTAAAACATATTATGCACTCAATTATTATTCGAATTTCTTATAAAGTATTTTGTTTATCTTGTTAGCAACTATTTAATGTTTATATCTATTAATCGAGGTACAATAAACATCGATGAAATTCCATTTCGGTGCTCATTTTTTTACCTTTACATTCCCCATGTTGCGCTTTTTATCCCCCGAATTAAATATTTCAATCTTGAATTGTGATTTTTTAAAATGGGATCATGTGTGTATTTCATTTATTGAAGATACTGGCCCGTGATTCTTCCTACTTCGAAACTCTCTTCTACGGAGGTTTCAAGGAGTCGAAATCGGAAGAAATCGTTATGGAAGACATCAATATTGATGTTTGTTCGCTCATTTAAATTAACTAAACGTAATTCTTTCAGGAATTTCTCATTCTTCTCAATTTGATCTACGCAACAGAGACAAAAATTGATGGTTATTTTTAGCTCTAGCAACATATTTTGTATATTCTCGATGTTTCACAAAGGAAGCGGACCATGTCTTGCTCAGAGTAATAAAATCCGGAGCAACACACTTTTTTTTCAAAAAAGTGCTCTGGATTTTGTTAAATTTACAATTTTCCTAATTTCAGAATCGAATGTGGAATTCGTGGTGAAGCTGGCCGATCGATTCAACATGAAGGTAGGCCACGATTTATTGATTCCTTATAATTTACCGTATACTGTAATCATCCTACCGTATATAATAATATATTCAACGCAGAGAATTCTCGACCGTGCGGAGAAGTGGTTGAACAGTGATGACAACGACGATATGGCGACTCATGAGAAGCTCCGACTGTCGGATCAATACCATCTGGAACTCCTGCAGGTGAATTAATGAATTGTGCGAGTTTGCAAATTTTTGTGAATTTATCAAAGTTGCAAAATTGAATTTACGTGATTTACTTTCAATGGCTTTTATAGAAGGGAGTTACTTTTCTTTTATTTCTATTGCTACGAATCAACAACAAAATTTTGTAAAAATAACTTAATTTCCAGCTCAATTGTCTCTCTTCGATCGATTCAATCGAGAAAGTTGTGGAAGTGAAGAAATCGGATTCGTACCAGTTTCTATCTGAGGAAATCAAGGACGAACTATTCGATAAAATGGTCAAACTGTGGGAGGAAGGCAAGTTAGCTGCGTAACTGGGATACTGTATCTTGTTGTGTTTGGAGTATTGTATCTGGATGTAGATCCGCACAGTACCCAATTATGTGTTGTGACTTTCCGTTGATTATTTATTCCGTTTGTATCTGTGTGTGTGTCTGATTTTGCATAAATGCATGATTGCGATTTGATGGTTTCGCTATTCATTCAAATTATGCGTTTATATCGCTTTCAATTATCTCATCACCTCTCCTGTGAGCAGTTATTTTATATTGTGTACTGTATTTAGATTGTATTGTGTATTCAGGCTACTCTATTTCGATGTCGGATAGCAAAGTGGAGAAGGCAAAGGCAGTTGATGAGAAAGGTCGTTTGCTTGTTCTTTTTTTGGATTTTTGGTATTTTGTCGAATCTGCTTCTATACATGTTATATGCATGTTATTTTAATATTAGCTCTTGCTGGTTACCAGATGACACTTCACCATTTCTATTTCAGTTGAGGATCCGTCCACTTTCCGAGTTCGCATCGAAAACGTGGAACAGCTCACCTACGAAGGCGTGCTTTCGGAGACAAAGCGAGTCAACGGATTTCCCTGGTACGTAAAATCGCACTTCTCTTTGTAAAGTTATATTTGTATTACAAATATGGGTTGTTCCAAAAAAATTACTTTGATGAACACTGGTTTTTTCTTACTAGGCTGTCAATTTAATTTCTTGAGTCATTTCTGCAGGAAACTGTTGATCTACCGCTCGGAAGATGAACTGATCACTCGTGTTCTCTGTCGAATGACCGAGGAAAGCGTTGTGTGGAGATGCGCTGCCAAGGGTACTGTAACTCTGGTCAACCATCTAGACGAGGCTCGTTCCCGCATAAAGGTGCAGTCTGCTTGCCATTATCAGTTGATTATTACAAATTCAGTACCACTCGTCCAAAATAATATTCTCGTTACTGTTATTACCGGGTACAACTAATGCTTGAAAAGTTTCCGAAATTATCGATAAATAATCGGCTCAATCTATCTAATTCCAGGCATTTTCTGAAAGGGTCAAAGAAGGAAATGACTGCTTCGATGTCGATCTCTGCGATTGGGATGATCTCACGAATGAAAGAAACGTTAGTTTTGCTCGCTCTTTTTAAAAATATACTTATTAAAATTAGTGAAAAGTGTCTTGTCAGCTTTTTTTCTTTTTTTTTTTTAAAAAATCGCATTCCAGAATTTCATTCGCGCAGATGCTGCCATCGTGCAAGTTGTGTTGAATGTGGGAGGAATGAGCGGAGAGAGGTTTGTATATTTCTTTTTTTCGCCCCTCCCAGCCCTTTCCTAGTTATTTTTGCCGACTTTACGCGAAATAGTTTTTTCTTCTTCTATTGTTTACAATGCACATTCATTTTTTTCAGATTCAGAAAGCGTGAAACATTCGATTTCCTATCTCCCTCCAAGATTTCCGACGTCATTCTGATCGTTGAGGGCACTAAACTGCATGTGAGCAGACAGGTATCGGCTTATTTCAGTCTACAACTGCTGTTATTCCTTAAATTCGTATATTTATTCATTACATTGCGTGATTCACAAGGAAATGTGCCAAAATTGGGTAATTTAGAGGCACTGCCAATACAAAAAAAATTAATTTCGGGAAAGCTTTCATAACTTCAATGATTCCTTCTCGATTGCATATTCTAGCGAGAGAAAAAACGGGCCGAAGTAAAAAGCTGAAGCTGGCTGATATCAGTGCGTTCGCGTAAGGATCGCACGATTCCCAAATTTTTCGGCACAGGGTAAAAATGCACTTTGTGTTTTTCACAGTTTCCTTTAGCCCTATGGATGCTCTATCGATTTCTATTAGTATCATGTTCTGATTGAGCTCATTTGCATAATTACAGCCAATCAAAGTTTAGCTGTTTTTCAGTATTTTTAAAGCCATTTATGTCAAACTAAAGATAATCACTCACATAGATAATGAAAAATGATCACCAAGATGCGACTGACAACGTGGTGTCGTTCAATTTCGCGTTTTCCAAAATTTGCATATTTCATGAAACTTTGATCCCATTTTTCTCGAAAACTAAGCAAAAAACATAGCTGGATTTTTGATATCTTATGGATACAGGTGACCTCTATGCGATTCGTCTACTATTTGGGCAGGTTTCGGGGGTCACCGGTAGGTTTATTCATGAAAAACTGATAATTTCTAATAGAGAGGAATCACTCATTTCGTCTCATTCCACCCATCCAACCCCGCCCGTGCGGTGAGAAATGACAATTAAGAATGCTGTATTATGGCAGAAAATTCTGAAAAAATACATGATATTGGACTCGTTAACTCTATCCAACAACGTCTCCTCTTCTTCATCATCCTTTTCTCCATGTCCCTGTTCTCCTCCATTCTCTCCTTCACTAATTACTTCCGAGATCTTCCTCTTACATTTAGTGCAATTCCTTCGAGTTTCCGATATTTCCGCATTAATTTTAGGATTCGTTCTTGGTGTAACGGCTGTTGCCAGAGCTATAAAACATCTTCCTCACGTGACATTAGTCTAAAAACCTTACGCCTGAGACGCTTGGTTTCCCAACTTCCAAATGATGACATGAGAGTTTTTTCAGAAGGACAGAGAGATAGCGGAAGTGGAAAATAGTCATTGCGAGAGTCCATCCGATTTTTGATCAATTCACAGCACTCTGCAGCATTTGCCCTTTTACATATATTTTAAATGACTAAAAATATTAACTGAAATTCCTCAGACACGCAAGGATGGTCGCTGAAAGAAAGTCGTGCCTCTCGGATGGATCCCAATGTTCAGGCTGTTGCTATGAAATTCTTCCTAGACCATCGCGCGGAAGACAAAAGGGCCAATGCTGCAGAGTGCTGTGAATTGATCAAAAATCGGATGGACTCTCGCAATGACTATTTTCCACTTCCGCTATCTCTCTGTCCTTCTGAAAAAACTCTCATGTCATCATTTGGAAGTTGGGAAACCAAACGTCTCAGGCGTAAGGTTTTTAGACTAATGTCACGTGAGGAAGATGTTTTATAGCTCTGGCAACAGCCGTTACACCAAGAACGAATCCTAAAATTAATGCGGAAATATCGGAAACTCGAAGGAATTGCACTAAGAGGAAGATCTCGGAAGTAATTAGTGAAGGAGAGAATGGAGGAGAACAGGGACATGGAGAAAAGGATGAGGAAGAAGATGAGACGTTGTTGGATAGAGTTAACGAGTCCAATATCATGTATTTTTTCAGAATTTTCTGCCATAATACAGCATTCTTAATTGTCATTTCTCACCGCACGGGCGGGGTTGGATGGGTGGAATGAGACGAAATGAGTGATTCCTCTCTATTAGAAATTATCAGTTTTTCATGAATAAACCTACCGGTGACCCCCGAAACCTGCCCAAATAGTAGACGAATCGCATAGAGGTCACCTGTATCCATAAGATATCAAAAATCCAGCTATTTTTTTTGCTTAGTTTTCGAGAAAAATGGGATCAAAGTTTCATGAAATATGCAAATTTTGGAAAACGCAAAATTGAACGACACCACGTTGTCAGTCGCATCTTGGTGATCATTTTTCATTATCTATGTGAGTGATTATCTTTAGTTTGACATAAATGGCTTTAAAAATACTGAAAAACAGCTAAACTTTGATAGGCTGTAATTATGCAAATGAGCTCAATCAGAACATGATACTAATAGAAATCGATAGAGCATCCATAGGGCTAAAGGAAACTGTGAAAAAACGAGGGTGTGATTTTGCTGTACCGTCGGGTGTGCGAGTCTTACGCGAACGCACTGATATATTAAACCAATAGTGGAAATTGTCTGTCTAGATTCTTGCCCGTCACTCTTCCTACTTCGAGACTCTCTTCTACGGTGATTTCAAAGAAGCGACTCAATCTGAGATCACTCTGGAAGATCTCGTTCTCAACGTAATTGAAATTGTTGACAATCTACCTGTATAATCTGTTAGAAGTTTTCGCACATTTTTGCTCGTTTCGCTATTTTCTTTATATAAAATGAAATGCCCTTTCGAAATATTGAAACTGATTTAGAACGGAATAAGCACAAACATATGTTCGGCATTAAGGATACGAAAGTTCTCACTTTACAATTAGCTTTGTTCAGGAATTTCTCATCGTGCTTAAGATTATATACGGCGTTTCTGAAGTTCATGGTTTGTTATTATTAATATTTACTGTTATTTTTAAATAAATTTATTGCAATAAAAATGCAGATAACAACGTCGCCGTTATTCTGAAGGGCCGATCGATTCGACATCAAGGTGAAACTATGTTTATCTTTTTTTTCTTATAATTTAAATATAAACCAAATTAACATTTTTTTAATTTAAAAAATTGGAGAGGGCGCTGGACAATCGGAGCAGTGGTTGATCAACCACAACTGTGACTTGAAATTGCCGGCAAAATTGAGATTGGCCGATCAATACAATCTCCATGCCCTTCAGGTACGGTAGATGTGTATTATCTATTTTTACTAAATTAAATCCTATTATTCAATTCTTTATTCCGCCAGAGGGTCGTGATCTTCGTATGACAAGCGTCAATTATTGTCGATTTAACAGCTCTGTAATTTGGTGATTGTGCTAAAACTAGATTAGAATGAAAACGTTGTACAGTGTTACGCACTTTGAATTTTAATAAGAGAAGAAAAAAATATTTTGTGATAAATGAGCTGCTTTAAGGATTACTGTATGTCGGATAGAGTTTGTAATTCGGGTCGGGTAATTCGGGTCTCACCGGTTCTTTCGCCTCAATTTCGAGAAATGAATGGACCCGACACTCGTAGTCAGAAAGGAATCATTACCCGACACCCAACTCGACCAGGGTTGATCTTAAAACTGCTATAAACAGATATCTTATTGTAGATTTCTGTATAAATATACAAATTTAATGGTAATCATGTCTGTCTAACAGGCGTTCAGTCGTCGTCCCATTGCACGTAACCTGAAACAACTCATATTGAATCTGATGAAAACTTTGAAATGGCAACATTCAAAAAGCTATTAGAAAAGCTATTAGGAAGAAGGCTTAACTCAAAACTGTTACAAATTAATATAGCCGGTTTTCATCCTTTCCGTACTGATAGAAAGAAAACAAACCTCAGTGTGTTTATCAGCTGAAGGTTGATTTTTTCGTGTTCTCTCTTGGCCGCTGAAATAGAAAGCAGCAAAGTTGTCATAAGTTTCCCATAGTATTTAGATTGACGTACAGGTAACGCTTGCTGATGACAATATAGGTATAGTCTGCCAAAGGCTGCGTGCGGGAAGAGTTGCATACTTGAAACATGGACCGAGTCCACAAGCAAGGAGGGGAAATACAGAGAGATCGTTGTTATATCTAAATTTGATGATCCTACCGTAACCATTGGAGAGATGAAAAACATTTGTTCGATCGAGTCCAGTCGAGTTCTTATCAACAGTGATGAAGGTCAAGTCCTTAAGAATAGAGATATGGTGATTTAATTAATTCTACTTGGTCATGTGAGAAGTGAGAGTGACAGCGTTTGGCCAATACAGAAATCTCGCGATCAACATCATCTATATTAAAGGGACCTGGTACTGCGAGAAGATTGACGTTCAAATGATAGAAGAACCCTATGCGAGTACAAAACTAACGGGAATTTTTTTAAAAAAATTTTCCTGAATTTTACGAGATTTTAAAAGGAGAGAACCAGAACCGGCTTTTAGAACTGGGTCAGCGGACGTGATGTTCCGGCTCGAGCCGGGCTTTAGAAAATCTCCTGTGTTCACTAAACGCCGGTCCCGGCTTTCATTTTCTTTTTTTTCAGTTTTTTGTTTCTTTTATTGATTTTTATTACGTTTTCAAGTGTATTTTCAACATACACGGCTTCTAAATCATATTTCTTACGTAATGCGTACCTTATAGGCTATGAGACCATCACAACTGAGTAAAAAGCGGTGTGCTTTATGCGGAGTGCGCGCTCCGTTTACTAGGCGCTTCCCTCCAAACTCCCGGCCACTAGTGCAGAAAGAGTGGATGCTACGGCAGAATTTCGATGGGATAACCACAGACGATAAGCTCGCAACCCATAGGGCAGCCCCTGATCCTCGATGGTGCCAAGACCACTTCGAATTCGGGCATGAACTACCCGCTGATGTGAGTTCTGATCCGCAATTAACCGATATTCTACTACTGCTTTACCTTTGTTCATACTTGTCAGCTTCGCCCTGTTCCCTCTCGCCCCCTAAGCATGGTCACCGTTCCTCTCCGTACTACGAGACCTGCTGATCTCGTCTCTCCTCTCTCCTTTCCTCCGAGCTCGTTCTCTTCTGCAGCAATCGACACGACGCCGAGTCCTCAGGTTGGTATATGCCATCCGTGATCGTTCCTACCGCTATCGCCCAGTTACCGTAATCCGAGACACCGAATGCATTCCATCCTTGATTCTTTCGATGCTTACTACTTACCGTATTCACCTTCACTGAGTCCGCTTACCGTACGCCTAGACACTGAATAAGACTACCGCAAGGACACGTATTACGGCCACCGTCATAGGGAAAAAGTCGACTTCCGCATAGGGAACAAGTCAACAAAACCATAAATAAGTCTAAGCTGGAGAGCGACGACTTTCAAAGCCAAAACGCGTATCTCTCCTGCGACTATTAGCATTGGAAACTGGAAAATCGTCGCTGGCCAGCTTAGATTTAGCCATTCACTAGTTTACCTGAGATGATGCCAAAAAACTCACTCTGCGTACAGTAATCTGATATACTGAACATGACGACCGTAACCAGGAGAACAAGTTCTGGCTACGGTAGCCGGATATGTGGCATCAATACCACAAAAAATATCGAATCTAATTATCATATTATAAAATATTTGCTTACCGTAGTCTGAAGCACCAAGCGCAACAACACTAATATCAAATACAGTATCTGGCTACAGTATTCGGAATCAAACTGGTTATCAAAAATTCGCTATTTCGCAGATGCTTTGCAACATTTATCAGGCATCTCCTTTCTCGACCTTCTCACTTTCGAATCGAATGAATGATGATCAGACACATCAAAGACAGAACCAGGTACACATTTATTTGAAAACGTATGCATAATAAAACATCAAACAATAATCAAATGATATAATAGTGAGAATTCCTGACTACCCATACAAGTGTGCATTCGAACAGAATTTTTTTTTTTAGTATGGATAGAGAGGAAACTACCACAGATGAAACAACCATATAAAGAAAACTGTATGTGGTTTTAGAACTTTTGTTATAGAATTCGCTCTGGAATTCCTCGTGATAGAACTCGATCGCTAAGAAACAGTAACCTTGTACGTTGGACATCGAACAGGAACTGTTCTTCCTCTAATTTAAAAAAAATGAAATTGTAATCGAGAGGCGCTCATCTCGATAACAATTTCACAATCGTTGTCCTAGAACTGGTCTCGAAATTGCATGAAATTCAGTTACAGCTGGTTTGCTAATCGTGAATATGATTTGAGTTACTGTAACTTATTGATCGAGTTATAACACGAGGGTCTCTAAAATGATGCAACCATCCGTCAAAAAAATGATTTAACATAATTAATCTCGAAATTTACAAAGCGAAATAAATATGTTTGGTAATAAATATCAAAACTACTGATATATTCATCTGTGGCAATTATAATAAAAATAACCTAGGCCCTCTCGGGGGTGCTACCTCCGACGGCGCCGCTGTCGCTCGATCGATGGGAAGATCCCTGGGATGACAATGATTATACTGACGGTGTCTTACCCAAGAGATTCAAGACGTCTTTATCTATGGGGTCCATAGTGACTACGGAACGAAAGGTGTGAAGATCAACTAGTAGATTGAAGATCAACTGATAGCTTGTACTACAGGACTCTGACTATCGATTCAGTCAAAACGTGGAGGAAGAGGAAGTAGATTACGAGTTGTTCGAAGATGAGGAGATCACAGAAGCGAAACGTTATCAAATAGTGGAATTGGATTGTCTTAAGGCGTTGTTCAAAAGATGCGGGGAATGTGGGGGCCTTGTGGACTCCAGTTCCATTAAAGTTAGTGGTGAAACAAAAACAGACCCCTCTCTTTTATATTTTTATCGAAGTGGAAAAATTAGGAAGGGTATAGAAAAATATAATAAAACTCGATATTAGTAAGTCCGTAATAAATTCGAGAAAGCGCGGTCCTGACGCCCTGATAACTATATGCACATTGATTTTATTCACAACATGAACCCCTCTTGTTGGGGTTCCAAATTGTGGTTGGAAACATGTCGACAAAACATCAACAGTAGCAATATCACAATAAGTTGATTACTGTAGACAAATTACCGTAATCTGGCTTTCGTAACGGATTTATGATATAGAACAAATTATGCCACAGTTAGTTGCATGAGGTTGATCTCGAGTAGTTGTTGCCAGAGGGTAAAACTGTATCTAATTTACAGTACTCCTGCGGTTGTCCGCAAATATGAACTCGAACAAATTGACTACGGGGTTGTTGTGCGAGCTAGATCTCTAGCAGGCAATGTCTGAGGGTTGTACCGTTTCTCAGGCACAGTATCCCCGGCCCACTTTTGGCTCATGCGACTGACTCAGGCTAAATTTTCGCACTTTAATATATTGAGTTACTGTAACTTGATTACTGCAGCCCGGGATACTGTTACCGAGATACAGGCCCTCTGATAATTACTATTTGGGGTTTACCTTGTAGAACAAACATACGAGTCAATTTCATATTAGTGGATTGTGGCCGGGAGTACTATAGATGAGATACGGTATAACTGTGTGAAAAAATCGATATTCAATTACTATAATCAGGGCATTATGCCCGCGGTTTCTCGAATTTACTTCGAAATAGTTTTCGATTCTCATTTTATTTCAAAAATAACCTTTTCTTAGAATGTGTTTCTCCTTTCGTTAAAATATAAAAAAAGAGTACCGTTTTTATTTCACTACTTTCAGACTCGTTCATGCGCGAGTGCAATCGTGGTTTCGTACGAGTGTCTCTTTTGTAATGGGGAATATCTATGGGAGAGCCAAAAAAAGGTTGGATCCGGAAGGGGTCAAGTTTACTCCCTCAATCACTTTCTTCCTATTGCGGCCTTCTCTACTGGAACCCTACTTCCGGTATTGTCTCTATTGAGACAGAAAAATGAATTATTTATACTGTTCAGCGCCTCAATGACCTCGCTAAAGTTATCGATTTGTCGATCCCTAGTGACAGTTCGATGAGAAGGAGGATACGCCTAATAGGTTGCGAGGCTATACAGAGAGTATTCAACATAAGGCAGGAGCAAGTTCGTACAATCGCGAAGGATGTTGCGGGGGTAGAAATATAAATCGTGTAATTCGATCTAAGCTATATTTTATAGGACCAGGGGCTTCAAGTGAGTATCGATGGCCAGTATTGCACTCCGGGGTTTAACGCAAGTAATTGTAAAGTTACTGTAATAGACTGCGAAACGAGATTTGCACTGGCCGGAGTTGCAGTACACAAGAAGGAGGAGGAGATAGGTAAATAACGAATGACTGCACTTATTCATCCACTAATTCTAGATAACAAATCGATTAGAATGGAGTCAGTAGGCGCTCTCAGAGCTCTCGAAGAGCTCATCGACGATGGTTTTACGATACGGTAATTTTAAATAACCCGCCAGGGAACAAAAAATTATTATATTCGAACATAGAACACCCTGATTGCAAATTTTTAGAGGGAAATGATTTTGTTTACTAACTAAAATATTAAAACAAGTCGCTCACGTAAGGAATTTTGCGATGTTTCAGTAAATCTCGGAATAAATCCCACTCAAAATTTGCTTTCAGGGGTCATTAATCGAAAATATATATAAAATAAATTTCTAGCTATCCCCTCGCGAGTAACATAAACACCGTTTATTTCCATGAAATTTTGTAAACCTTTACCTTTAAAAATATTTTCCTCCTCCTCTTCTCCTCATTTTCTTCATTTTTTATCTTCTTCTATTCACGAGACGACGACTTCTGAATTGATTGATTATCAGGACACGGGTGAATGATCAAAATGCGACTGTGAACAAGAAACTGAGAGAGCACCCGAAAACGGCCGCGATCGTGGGAAAACACGATTGGTGGCATGTCATCAAGCCGCTTAGAAAGGACTGGTTCAAAGTTAGGAATTGTTCAAAACTGTTTTACGCATATTTCCTAGGCGGTCAAGCTTACGCCCGATCTTCTTCCACTTCATTGCAAATTTTTCAATCATTTATTCTACGCGCACACAAAGTATACCGAGGACGAAGACCGTCCCAAGGCTCTCGAAGTAGTCAAGTCTTTCGTTATGCACTGTCAGGGAATTCACAGATGGCGGAAGGTAGTTAGTTTTAAAATAAAATACAATAATATGAGAAAGATAATCTAGAACGATGACTTCAAGCTGATTACTAAGTGTGACCACGCTGCATTGAAGAGAAAGAAGAAGGGAGAGATACGATTGAAATTGAAGGTACAAATCGATAAAATAAAAATAAAAAAGCACGCGGGTGATTTAAATGCTTCATTATTAGGCGGACGCTCCGGAGCTGCTAATGGCAAAACAACTCATATTCTCGGAAAAATTCGCTAAGGGCTTTCTCTCTGCTGCTACACTAATCGATACTGCCCTGAATGAGAGCTATCATGCGCTCAGTTTGATGTACGCTCCAAAGAGACTTGCGTGGTTTGTAGCTGGAGAGATATAAGCAAACACAATATTACTTCCCAGTTCGCCCTTCTACTACAACATGAAAATGCGTTTGGCTATGCTTCATTACAACGACCTCGTCATGGCCGACATGATGGGACTGAGGGACGAGATAGGAACTACCGTTCTCTCCAGAAAGGGTCGATTGGTGCCGGCTATCAAGCGAAAGAGAGGACCCGGGACCCGCGAATGGACAGTAGATGTGGGCGGTGGTTTTACGGCTATTTAAACCAATACTCGTTCAGATTCTCGAAATGAGCCTCACGGTACTGGAAGAGATTATCGAAAGGCGCATTGTGAGGAGCATCGGGGTCCCCACTGATGAAGTGTACGATGATCTAACCAAGTGGTGGGAAGACAAGGAGAGAAGGAGAATGAACGGGGAAGAAAGTGAGGAGGAAACCGACAGTGAATATGATGAATGGGATGAGGAAGATGACGCTATTGACTTCTATGATTAAACTAATTGATTTTGTTGAGGCAATAGGCCAATGAACACTTGTTACGGTGCCTTTCTCCATATATCAAGCTTTCTTACGATAAACAGTTATTTTCAACTATTCGGCGACAAAGATCAGCTAATAGGCAAGCCCGAGCTCGGCAAAACAGCGCAAAGGTCGTTGTAATGACACTGAATGGAACAAACACGAGAAAAACACGAAAACAATCAATAAAACTGGTTGAAATAGGTCGCGAAAAACTGACCCGGCCCTTCCCGCCGACATTGTAGTTTGTAGTGTGGTAACAGGCCACTCATCCGTTGTTTATCGCTACGCTTTACAACAAGCGGAACGATTTAATTCCTACCGTAACTTTGTAATATTTTTAAAAATCAAGCAATTTTTTTTATTTTTTTTCCTTTTCGTTAATCGATTTGTATTCTGACTCTAAACACATTTAGCTTACAACTCTAATGACGACCAGGTCCCTTTAAGCAAATAAATAGACGTATCTGTGAATTAGGGGGCCTCCGACGTGAGAATTTGTCGATCGACCGTTCATGTCATCAGAATCCAGTGAAAATGAGGCGAGAAACTCACGTGAACATTGAAATTGGTCGATATGGGTGTCGGGTAATGGAGTGAAATCACTTATTCCCCGACTCTTTTCGCCCTCTCATTTTGCGCAGTCGGGTACCCGAAGTGTCGGGTAGTGTCACTTTTTAAACTCTAATGTCGGAGATCGAGTGTCTCGAGAAGCTTGAAGAAATGAAAGAATCGGAGTGCTACGCTCTCCTATCGGAATCAATCAAGGACGATCTTTTCGAGAAGGCACTTCTATTGTGGAGAGCGGAGGAGAATGAGGATTAATCATTGATTATTAATCATACTTTGTACTAGGGTTCGCCTAGCAAGAAACATTCAATTTCAAGAAATTGTATCTCTTTCAGTCTACAAGCACTTTAGTACCGTCAATCGATGCTAACAAATTGAGGAGATATCGAGCTTGGAAATCGTTTCTCGAAAAAACACCTACCGGCAAGTAGATCATTAAAATGATATTCTTGGCAAGAAATAACAATGTGGTCCCCCCCTTACTCATTTCTTGCAAGGAGAACCCTAATTTGTACTCGTATTGTCGTTATGTTCCGATATTTCTCATTATCACTGTTTACCGAGATTAAGTGTCCTTACACGGATAAATCAGCTTCATGCTCGTTGAAATTGCAGTTTCGCTCGAAGAGTTTTATTCTCTGTAAGTATCTTTGCAATGTTCATCCCCCCAGCCTCCAGAAAGAGGTCATGAGCAAATTCTTAGTCTAATACTGAGCCCGGTCAATATAAATCATTTCGTCTCGTCCTTGACCCCTTTCTGGAGGGTTTTCTGGGCGGTGGAAAGCCGACTCTCCAGAAAGCGACCGTACTTTTCAGTGCATTTGTTCCAATGCCGAGTGGAGATGACAAGAATATTGGTGAGCTTTTTTTATTTTTTTTCTGGGCCAGAACGTTTTTTAAAGTTTTTTTTTGAAGGTAAAGTAATATACCACGTAATAGAGTAAGTAGAAAGTAATTATGTAATGAACATAAAGTTGAATTTGCAGACGGAGTGGAGGATATCATTCGACTTCGCATCGACGATCTCAAGACGCTTCCAGTTTTCAATCGTCAGTTACAGGGGTGTGCGGCAAGCAATTTCGGCAAGTGCCGCAAATCAATTGCAACTTTTTCAAATAAATTTTTTTCATCTCCATTTTATTTTTACAATTAATGGCACAGTTTTTCGAATCTGTTGATACCCCTCCTGTTATGTTTTCCAGCGAAGACTTCCGAGATATGCTTATCAGTGCGTTCGCGTAAGGATTTCAATACCTCCGTACATCGAAAAGTGACTAGTTCTTTATTTCACATATTCTGATAGCCCTTGGTATGCTCTATCAAAATATGCTTCATTCATGACCTGATGTCACTAATTTGCATAATTACAGCAGGTCAAAGTTGGGCTATATTCACGGTTTTTGAAGTGGGGGCTATCAGAATATGTGAAATAAACAACTAGTCACTTTTTGCTGTACGGAATTTTGACAATATCTGCGCTCCTTACGCGAACGCACTGTTATGTTTCGACGTTATCGCTTGCCGAAAACGGCAATCGTAAAGTTTCGGCAATTTTCGGCAAGTGGGAGCACAAAACAAATCAATATCTAGACACCCATTGGAGGCTTCAGGGGCATCAAACGATTCGTATAACTGTCCTCCAACTCATCAAACATATTGCGAGATGAAAATAGTTCATTTGATAAAGTTATAACTGATTTACTAAACTTGCCGAAATTGCTTGCCGCACACCCCTGGTCAGTTACATTATTTGCTTGTTTTTTTCCATTGATATACCATTCTTGAACAGCATTTTGTAGGAAATTTTTTAAATTATCTAATTATTTATGCGCTTTTCGAGGAATTTGTTATAAACGTATATTCAGGCCACGACCTTTCGACTGCTGTTCGGTCTGCAGTCAAGAGGATTAACGGGTTCCCCTGGTGCGTCAAAGTTTCAAAGGAAAAACAGCCCATGAATATGCCGATCTCGTTCAGCTTATTATTTTTATGTTATTTCTGGTGGGGCATATCTCAGTGCCTGACTGAGCGACGCAAGGTGCTGGGTTCGAAAAAAATAAAGCATGCTGACGGAAGACGGGGCTAACTTTGCTTTACTTGCTACTTTATTCATTTTTTTCTTAATTATATTTATATTCTGCAGGTACCTGGCTGCTTCGATCGATGAAGATGATGATTTTGTCGTCGCCGTTGTCTGCGATAAGAACGTCGAAAGTTTGCTCTGGTGCTGCAAATTCGAAGCCGAAGTCGTCATCGTAAACCAAGCGAATGCTCTCGAAAATTTTGTAATGGTTAATTGTTTAAAACTGCGATTAAACTATTCATTAAAATCACAAAATACCAAAAAAAACTGATTATCGCGTTTACCTTATGCTTGTTAAACAACGGAAGATGTCTGAATTTCGGTATGTCTTCTTTGCTATTCTATTTAAGAAATGAACCAACTATCAAGAAATTGGCAGATAATGAATTGTAAAGTAAATGTAAAATATGTTTACAGAGTCTGCGCAAGTTCTTGGACAATCGTACGTTCTCCGATTGGGTGTCCACTCTTGACATGCACACTTTGATGCTGGCCAGCGAGGTTACTCATTTTTATTACATTTAAAAAATACGTTCATCGACTATTGCACAGCCATATTTGTTGTTTAGGTGCAGAACGTTTTCTTATTTTGGACGAGTAAAAAATGTATAATATTAGTCCATTGACACAATTGGGAAGGCGATTATATAAGGGTGTCCGGAAAGTTTTCGCACTTTTTCGAAGAAACAACTTTTCATTGAATTTCTCCGACAACTCACGGCGGCAATAAATCATTGTATGTTCTTTTCCTGCTCACGACTTTCTCCTATAGAACGGACATAGTGATGATTCCTCTCCTTTAGAAATACAGGGTTTGCTAGTCAATTTATACCTCGAAGTCGGGTTCGACATAGGTCCCATTGGGGAATTTTTTTCCAGCACTGGAATAAGTGAGGAATTTGAAACAGTGATAATAAAAAGGGCTGATATAGTGTGAAGGCTGTGCATGAAGCAGTCCTAACATCGTCGTTTCTCCAACTTTTTCTGGGTCAATTTCTAAAAATATGGTCTTACATTGCCAATCACAGTTCGGATTTTTCCTTCTATTTTGAGACCAGAAAGAACTCTGATGAAAACCTCCGGTTCCGAATAGTGTGGTGCAAATGAACCATTTTGCGAGCGCTCGGGTTCGCGACCGGTCGACTGAAATGAACCCGGTCTAAATGAGCGCTCGCTTGGGAGGTGTAAACGAGCGCTCGTTTAGACGAGCGCTCGCTTTCCTAAAATGAGACGAGCGCTCGTTTATAAACGAACTAGTTCGGGTTCGTTTACTTCACTGTGGATGACCGTAACTTCGCGGGTTTTTGAGAGTTTTTAGGAATTGAAATATCGTACTATGGGTTAGTTTGTATGCTCCTTCTCGTGGTGTGGTCCACTTTCATTTTCGGCGCCATTTTGGATACTGTATCCAAGCTACCGTAACTCATCTTACAGTCACCCGGTCCTCAGAAATAGCAAACTGAGTCGGGATGGGGTACATGAGTTGTAATTCGGCAAATCGTCGCGCGAGGAATGCACATTAACCCTGGTACGGTATCTACGACTACTGTAGCTAAGTTATAACAACTAGAAAGCATGAAATCTGACAATTCGATCTGATCGTCCTTTTCTGAAGACTGGGTGACTGTAAGGTGAGTTACAGTAGATGGATACAGTATCCAAAATAGCGCCGAAAATGAAAGTGGATCACACCACGAGAAGGAGCATACAAAATAACCCATAGTACGATATTTCAATTCCTGAAAACTCTCAAAAACGCGCGAAGTTACGGTCATCCACAGTGAAGTAAACGAACCCGAACTAGTTCGTTTATAAACGAGCGCCCGCCTCATTTTAGGAAAGCGAGCGCTCGTCTAAACGAGCGCTCGCTCCTTGGGACTCCTTGGCAAGAGTTTTGTGCCGGAAAAGTCGTGAAATAGGATTTGAACGAATTTCGCATGCCAACCATGCTGATTCAGGATTTTGGTCACGGTGGGAAATATAGTGTAAGTGTTCACCTAAAGCGGAAACATACTCATTTTGGGAGTAGTCTTCTCAATACTCTGAACGAGGGGCTAATTTATGGTATACTGCGACAAAAGAGGGTGTATTCTTCGAAGATGGAGTCTGCAAACTAGAAACGCTAGCCAAATTTAAAGTATGCTCAGACTGCGGGTGCATCTTATTCTATATAATCAGCTAGTTTAACACGAATTTCATTCTCCCAATCTTTTTAGAGAAAATTGAAAAGCAGTTGGATGTGATCGATCAGAGTATGTATCGATCATCACGGGAATTGATGCATAATGATGAAGGCTATAGCTAATAACGAGTACTTGGGCTGAAAAGAATGATGAATGGGTTGCCCACTTAATATATTTTGTCATTATGTTAATTGTTTGCTAAGAGAGACTACAGTAGCCGCCAATATTGTGTCACCTCTACATTTTTCCAATATATCTTTGTTCAAACTTTGCGAATACTTCTAATTTTTTGAGAGTGATTGGGATTTATGATTGCCGATGATTACTATATATTAGAAAATGCTAACGTCTGTCTGTCTGTCTGTCTGTCTGTTTTTTTTTGTTATTCCTTCCGTTGCAAATTTTTTTCGTTTTTTTGCTATAAATCGCTTCAAAATCACGCAATCTTCTCAGAACCTTTTGCATATGATAACTGACCAGAATTGCTTTAAAATTTTACAAAATTTAAATCACCAAATCCATGGCCAAGTGGTTAAAGCGCGCGACATTCAAATCCGACCGACGCAGGTTCGACCCCCGCCGCGGGCAAACCTTTTGCCGCATTTTTAGCAAGTGCCGCAAGTGCTCCTGGCACGTTTCTAAGTACCGTGAAACACGTTTTCACCTGTTTTGCCGAGTTTTAACCGCGTGACGGAAGTTTTCGTGTTTTCGCTATAAATCGCTTCAAACTCAATCAATCTTCTCAGATCCTTTTGCATATGATAACCGACCAGAATACCTTTCAAATTTTACAAAATATAATTAACCAAATCCATAGCCAAGTGGGTTACGAGCCAAACTTTGAATCCGAGGCCCCCAGGTTCGACTCCCGCCTCGGGCAAACCTTTTGCCGCATTTTTCGCAAGTTCCAGAAACCGTCCAAACCCGTTTTTGAGTGCCGTGAAACACGTTTTCACCTGTTTTGCCGAGTTTTAACATGAAAAATCGAAATTTTCGAACCTTCTCCAAACGCACCGGTGAGTGTCGGGGATCACAGGAAAAGTGTTTTGCGATGTCAGAAACGTGTCAGAACGTGTTCTAACACGTTTTAACGTGAAAAATCGAAAATTTCTAAAAGTTCCAAAATGATTCAGAAAGCGTAGGGGATCACTACAAAAGTGTTTTGCGATGTCGGAAACGTGTCTGAACGTGTTCTAACGCGTTTTAACGTGAAAAATCGAAAATTTCAAATGTTCCGAAATGATTCAGAGAGCATAGGGGTTCGCAGGAAAAGCGTTTTGCGATGTCGGAAACGTGTCTGAACGTGTTCTAACATGTTTTAACGTAAAAAAATCGAAAATTTCGAAAAGTTCCAAAAAGATTCAGAGGGCGTAGGGAATCACGGGAAACATCTCTGAAAGTGTTCTAAAAGTTCTGAACGCACTGTATCCTGCGTTTACGTTGTGAAAGGCTCGTGAGGCTGAGAGCGATCGAAAAAAGTTGCCACGGAGCCACGAAGTGGCGTAGTGGCAACTTTTTTCGATCGTTCTCAGCCTCACGAACCTTTTGCAACGGAAGAAGCCAGTACTCTTGGTAGCGATTAACATTCCCTAGCATACTGCGAGCTTTAATGTAGCCCGGAGCCGGCTTCCGAGCTCCCTCTGGACCGAACCTGGAGCCGGCTACAGGGCACCCCCTGGACCGTACCTGGAGCCACCTATCGAGCTCCCCCTGGACCGAACCCGCACCCAGAACTATGAATAGAGCGTAGTGTACGCATAGAGCGTAGTGTATTTAACCTCAATACAACCCCGCTAGTTTCTTATAGTGGATGTCGGTCAAATATAATCGTGCGACCACTTGCTGCATGCTCGTTTACTTGCTGCAAATTCGAATTTTCAGTTTCCTCTTCGGCTAAATTCAGAATTGCTGGCTATATCTGAATAGGTACGCTGGCCAAATAGAGGAACATTAGGGCTTCTCAATCCATCACTTGGATAGGGTCGCAACTGCCTGTCCAGTCGAGCTGCATGTGCTGCAAATGGTACACTTCTGAAAAAGTTTTCGAGTATAATTCTCTTCCTGATGGAGGAATCAAGCTCAGACGTGGCGATTATTATTGGCTAGTGAGTAGTCATACACAGTGCTAATATGGACGGGATCCGCCTCTCTTTGGAACTTGCAGCTAGATGACGTCACTTTTGCGGCTAGTGTTTTTGTCATGCAGCACACTTGCTGCATACTTTTTTCTTATGCGTAAAATGATCAGCGAATGTTATTGGATGCCTAAATATTATTTCTGCAATTTAATAGAGTGATAGGACCATTGCGAAGAAAGTTATGTGCCATCACACCTGAAAGAAAGTTGCAATTTTTCGCTATTTTTTGTTCAAACGTGCTGTTTTGAACAGGTTTTTCCCAGATTCCAATTATTACAGCGGGCCAGAAAAGTGCTCAAAATTACAATACCTGATTTATGAGATGTATAGGTATCATAGAATCATCACTTTTAATTTTACGCCTAAGAAAAAAGTATGCAGCAAGTGTGTCGCATGACAAAAACACTAGCTGCAAAAGTGACGTCATCTTGCTGCAAGTTCCAAAGAGAGGCGGATCCCGTCCATACTAGCACAGTGTATGACTACTCACTATCCAGTAATAATCGCCACGTCTGAGCTTGATTCCTCCATCAGGAAGAGAATTATACTCAAAAAAATTTTCAGAAGTGTACCATTTGCAGCACATGCAGCTCGACTGGTGAGGCAGTTGAGACCCTATCCAAGTAGTGGATTGAGAAGCCCTAATGTTTCTCTATTTGACTAGCGTACCTATTCAGATATAGCTATCCATTCGAAATTTAGCCAAAGAGAAAACTGAAAATTCGAATTTGCAGCAAGTAAGCGAGTATGCAGCAAGTGGTCGCACGATTATATTTGACCGACCTCCACTATACAATATCATCGGCAATCATAAATCCCAATCACTCTCAAAAAATTAGAAGTATTCGCAAAGTTTGAATAAAGATATATTCGAAAAATTTAGAGGTGACACAATATTGGCGGCTACTGTATCTGACTCAGTCGAATTAATCTTGGCACAGGTCGAAAAGTGAGAAGATGAGATAAACATGCCAGATTGCACTATGGCCGAGGCGGACTTCATCAAATGACCTAATGAGTGGTACTAATCGATTCCGCATAAAATTCTAAGACTTTTGTGACTCCATGAGTTTTTCGCTAATCTTTGATATAAGCCTGAAAAATTGAAAAATTGGTTTTTAAAAAATTGATTTAGTAAATTTAAATATTTTTCTGTAGTATCCCTGAGGAGATGGCAAAGTTTTATTCGCGTAATGCAATGCTCTAACAATGATAGTTCAACTATGTGAAGGGTTGTTTGTATGAGGGGCATTAAGCTTGTTCAGTAAGCTGTAATTAAATGTGTCCTTGGAATTATGGTGTACCTACAGTCACCAGGAGAAAAGTCCCAATGCTATTAAAGCGGCTCCGGGAGACACAGTATTCATTGTAGCATAACTACTCAATAGTAGTTGGCCAGGGCTTTCATTGGCCTTACCGCCAAACCTGCCGGATAATAATTGGAAAATACTCCGGGTTACTGTAGTACACCATAATTCCAAGGACCCACTCAATTTCAGTTTACCGAACAAGCTTAATGCCCCTCATACAAACAACCCTTCACACAGTTGAACTATCATTGTTATTGCATTGTATTACGCGAATAAAATTTTGCCATCTCCTCAGGGAAACTACACAAAAATATTAATATTTTAAAAATCATTTATTTAAAAACCAATTTTTCAATTTTTCAGGCTTAGATCAAAGATTAGCGAAAAACTCATGGAGTCACAAAAGTCTTAGAATTTTATGCGGAATCGATTAGTACCACTAATTAGGTCATTTGATGAAGTTTTCGAAAACCGGAAATTCTGATGACGTCATGCCCTGAGGCGTAGAAATGTTTTTGCACTTTCTCAATATCATGAATCAACTCCTCCTCGGCCATAGGACAATGTGGCACGTTTATCTCATCTTCTCACTTTTCGACCTGTGCCAAGCCTCTTCGGAAACATGTTGATCCACTCAGATAGTCTCTCCTAAAACTATTTTTATGGCGTGGCGAGTGTCAGAGTGCGAAAACTTTCCGGACACCCTTATACTTTGTAAAACTTTCGTTTCGGAACACTCTAAATTTCTTCTTTTTTAAATTTGTTTTTTTAGAATTATCGCTACGCGAAAGCTCCTAAACGTACCATAGTTTCGTGAAAAAAACTGTGCTAGAATTCACGTAAGATCAAATTGTACTGAAATGCGCCGGATCGATATCCAAATCTGATAAGGAGGAAAAATAATGGCGAAAGAAGTAACCTTAAAGGGATTCATCAAAGACGGTGAAGTCGTAGTCGAAGCCAGAATTAAAGTACGTGGAGAGAGTGGTGACAGGTAATATAATAATAATTTTTAGATAATTCGATTAGCTTTTCCTGTAGATAAGTCAGTGTTCTAGTGTTTCGACACTAATCGAAATAATTATGCAATTAGTGCTTATTAATATTAACTTTTCAACTTACAATTACAAGACCCCTTTAAAACTACAGTAAACCTCAGGTTCAAATTGCGTGAGACGATCGATTTCTTCTCTCCCTCGAGATTTTCTGATGTAATTCTCGTTGTAGAAGGAAAGAAACTTCATCTGAGCAGTCAGGTAATTTTTTAAAATTAAAAATGTAATTATGATTTTAAAAGAATTGAGAGCATTATCAGATTCTTGCCCGTCACTCTTCCTACTTCGAGGCTCTGCTCTATGGAGGATTCAAGGAGTCCATGAAAGATAAGGAGACCGAAATGCCCGATGTAGATCTGATGGTTTGTATATTACATTAACCTAATAAAATATAATATTTATTTAATTTAGGCGTTCCTGACCCTTCTGCATCTCGTATACGCGACAGGCGATGCGAATTTGAATGGTATTAAACTCATTTATAATTATTTGTTTATTTATCTTATTTAAATAATTACAATCCTTTCATGATTGCAGAGGGCAACGTCGAGGCGGTACTCGAATTGGCTGACAAATTCGATGCCACTGTTAGTTTTTAAAAATAATAATCTAAAAATTCAATTTCAAAGATCCTTTTGCACAACCTTGCGTGTGAGCTTATTGCTCAAGTCGGTTGTAAGACGATAAATATACAAAAAGTTAAAGAGGCCAAATGTCGTGCATCTGTTTTTATTAAAAAAATTTTAGTTATCCAAACTTCAATTGTATACTATAAATATACAAAAAAGGAATATGCTGCATGTGAGCAGTCTTGTAATTTTGTTTTATTATATAGATATAATTATAATTATAAAAATATTTAAACAATTAAATAAATTACCGGCTTGCAGCGTATTCTCATCGAAGTGGAGCAGTTTCTGATCGATCAAAACCCTGATTTCAATCTTCCGTTGAGACTTCACATGGCTAACAAGTACAAACTCACCGCTCTCCAGGTTTTCTGTAATTTTTTAATTAAATTTAACAAAAAGAATACTCATTTCGGGAGGTAAAGGTAAAGGCATCCCCTTATCTAGGCTCCAAGTCCTGAGGGAGTCACTGCTAAGGCCAGCGCATAATAGGCCAGTTCAATCCGGAGGGCCCAATCTCTTCTTCGGATCTAGTTACCTTCGTGGTTAATTTTTTAATTAAATTTAACAAAAAGAACACCAAGAACACCACTACCAATCTTTTCTCATTTGAGCGCCTTGGTGAGGCGGTGGCGGTACGCACAGCCGGGAATCGAACCCCGGTGTGGAACGGAATGAAACTGGGAGGGCGTCTTAGACCACTACACCACTTCGGAAATCCTAAAAAAACGATTAGTAACAGAGCCATTGTTTCCTATTCATTTGATATCCAATTTGTGATCATGATTAAATTAATATTATGAGAATATTTAGGTGACTTGAGGAAGATTGTATAATTACACTAATCTATCACTACCGTATCCCAGGGCAATCTCATGCTCAAACGATCGTGGACTGCTGACGATTTCAAGAAGATTCGTCAGTCCGATCGATATTTCCTCCTATCGAGAGAGGCCGTTGACGCTCTCTTCGATAGAATGATTGAAAGAGGAATATATTAGTGCACTGTTCTGCCATGCCTATTCGTTTTTTTGTGTATACCGGCTGGCAATCTCATTTCCCCCAGCAATCTTTTTAGACACAATACCTCTAGCTAAAAAAACGTCATTCGCGTGCGTCCCTTCTATATCGTAGATATTTTAGTTTTAGCATTATTTCGTATCTGTAGTAGGCTCTGTCATCTGAGTTGATAAAGCATTTTATGCTGAGAAATCAAGCCTTGTCCAGCGAGGTTTGAACCCTTCTTATGCCTTTGTGTTTCTAAATGTGACTGGTTTCGCAGCTCATATTGATCGAATACTTTGTTAATTCCACCCGTCATTTCACAGAATGTCCGAATCACTCAGTAAGGTATCGGGAGGAGGCGATAGTTGTAATACTGAACATTCGGATTATTCGACTATAGTCGACTCAGTTCTGAAGGATGCTTTGATGGCCAAGACCCGTAAGATTTGTATTATTGTAGCTCTTTAAAAACACTAAATGGATATGCCATTTTTATTGTTATTTTGAACGAGTCCTTTCGAACAGCGCTCAAAAAAATTGAATAAAAAAGAACGTATGTGCAAGAGTGATACTTACTCTCTCGCTTTTCATAACTTGATCCATATTTAGGAGTATGGACTCATGACTATGATTATTATGTCAGATTGAAAAGCTCGAGGCGGAAAACGCCAAACTCCGTGCTGAGAATGAGAAGCTGAGGGTGTTTAGTTTTTACTCTTTTTCACATTCAGCAACACAAAATTGATGAGAAAAGTTTTCCGACAAGGATTACGGGTAGATCAATGGGATGGATAATCTGCATGGTCCGTGAACATTACAGAAACAGACTAAACTAGAAGTAAACACGGCGAGGAAAAAACTTTTTTTTGAATTTAAAAAAATATCATTCAGGGAGATCTTCTGACGACGGCCACTTCGATGCAAGCAGTGATCGGAATGAAGAATATGAAGGTGAAACGAGTATTCAAATAAAAATAAATAAATACTAGATAACAATTGAGATATCGTGGCGCACGGTATTTCTGGATTCTTTATCGCCGTTTTACATAATTTTACAGAATTACAAAGAATTTTTCATGTCAGAAATTGTGATTATGGTAAAAAGTATTGTTGTATTGTTCTCAGATCAGAGACCTCGAAAGCGAGAAGGCGACAGCTCTTCGATTGAAGTTTGTTCCTGCCCAGAAGGTACTGTCCACATTTCGCCGAGGAAAGATATGCATCCCGAGCAAGACAGTTTGAAAAAAATCAAAATTCAGCACACCTCTTTTCTCCAGATGAAAAAAGTAATATTCCAGATCGCATCGACTGCGGTCAACAGAGTCTCCTTACTGCAGAACGATGTGAGTCCTAAATTCCACCTTTTTGTTATGTTTAATAACATGAAAATGAAAATCAATAATGATAAAATGTTATACTTCTTTGCTCAATGATTTAATGTTGAATATATAGGTTACTCATGTAAACAATATCTCGTCAACGTCAACAATACTGGAATAGGGTAGAGCATAACAATTTTCAGTACTTTTCATTACTCATAGAATATGCTATATCGACTCATCCGCGTCAAGTTCAATGGTCCGGCCCCACCTATTTATCTACCTAAAGCGGTCGGAGAATCGAATCCGTAAGTTGCTCAAACGGTGAACGTCGTTTTGATTTTGTAAAATACATTTAATAGAGGCTAGAACAAAACTTTCAGTGTCCTGCTCCTTTTCGGAGAAATATCGACTCATTTCGCTCAAGAATTCGGAAGATTATCTCGAGATTGTTCCCAGCAAAAGCACTACCTACAACAAGAGACGCAACGAATTGGGATGCAGTCTAATCTCGGTCGAGGTAGCTTTCCCCGTTGATTTTTATATTTTTTTTAGGGTTTCGGGTCTTAGGCGGTGAATATTACACTTGAAACCTCAGGAATACCCTGTCTCGTTTTTCACACACCACCAAGCAGTGCGGCCTGGCATGGCTTTGTGTCACCTAATTTATAGGCTTTAAGTTGCCTGATGCTTGATTAGTCGAAATCGCATGAAAAGAGAACACTCAATTTTTTTTAGATTTCTTAACAACGAGCAAACTCCATATATTTCATTGCTTTCCCAAATCAATAACAAACTATTGCAGAAACTGTTTCACGACAGCAGGAAATTCGTTGACGAGGACAGTTTCCTACTCGAGATCCATCTCAAACTGTTCGTCTCGCTGTAGTTACATGCAATATGAGTGAATTAACAAGTATATCCCCATTTCTTCTTACATGTTGTTTAAAAATCGTTCATTTTTTTTATTTTGCACACAATTTATGATAAATTTGAAATATTAGGAAGCTTTACACTATGTTTGCGCGTCGTAATCGCTACCACATATCTCTAATGTGGGGGAGGGATGTTCAAAATCTTTGACTTCGTTTTTTTAAAAAAAAAAGTAATATAATAAACGGCTGATTCCATATTTTCCCTTATCAAGAATGTCCGAGACCCCTAAGAAGCGAGCTAGAGGAGACAACGCAACGGAAGTTCCTGAAGACTCGGCCGTATTCGATTCCATTCTAAGGGATGCTCTGGTGGCCAAGACCCGCAAGGTTGGCGACTAGGATCAATTTTATGCGATTTTGGTGCCGAGAAGCTGACTGAAAACCAAAAAAAATTGTTCTAGCCCTGCATCACAAGGTATTTGTATCAGTGATTAAAAATTTCACGCATTTCCGGTTGATGAGCTCGAGTCGGAAAACTCTGCACTCCGGGCTGAGGTTGCGAAACTGAAGGTATCCCCGTATATTATCACTCACTGGCGTGGTTATATCAAAAGTGCAATTGCAATCAATAGTAATTGGTAATTTTTCAAAACAATCTGTTTTAGCATATACTCTTTTAGGAAGAGCTTCGATCCACCGCGAATTCGATGAAGGTCGCGATTGGAGTGAAGAATAGAAAGGTGAACAGGCTTGTTATTTATTTTCATGTTTATTATTATGACAAATTTTTCGGGGGGGTGACATTTGAGCAACGGACATTTGAGCAACCGACATTTGAGCAACGGGTCATAACTCAGTCGGGAGTCATCCTACGAACTACGGAGTGGTACTATTGTAATCAGCATCAGATAATTGAGATTTCATTAATTAATTAATTGATTATCATTATTAATGAGATGGATGTTAATTAATTAATTAATTATGAAATGTATTTTTTCTGATGCTGATCACAATGGTACCGGTTGCTCAAATGTCGGTTGCTCAAATGTCACCCCCCCTATTTTTCGTTTGCCACAAAGGTGCGCCAATACATAAAATGGAAGCATAAATGCATACTGAAACTAAAATTATTATAAGTAATGCCATCGTTTAAATATATCTTTCTTTCAGATAAGAGAGTTGGAGGAAGACGAGACTACCATTCCAGTGGCGCTGCCTGCACAAAAGGTGCCGAAACAAGAATAAAAAAATACTTTGGACCTGCGAGCGACGACTTTAGAAGTCTTTCAATGCCGCTGATCGGTGCGAGGAGATTTTAAAGTCGTTGCTCGGTAGCCGAGAAGTTTAGTCGTAGACAGTGGTGAGCGACCCCCTCGGATCCGAGGGGGTACCCCGATTCCAGAAAAATAAAGTGCCCGTAGCTGCTCAAATTTGGCCAAATTTAAAATTTCGCGGTCCCGCAATTCCTTTACTCGTCGAACACTACACTATACAAGAAAAGACGGTCGAAAAATATTACTAATGAAGCTCGTAGGAAATGCATATTAGCATATTTCGCAATAGCGGCACCCCGATCCGAGGGGGAGCGCTCATCACTGGTCGTAGACTTATTTCCCTAAGAGTCCAATAAGATGTCCCTTCCTTCGCACCTCCTTCGCAATAATTAATAATTTCCGGTTTTATCTTCTTCCGAATTAACCTATTTTGATTGTATTTTAGATCGCTGTCCGCGAGCCGAACAATATCTTCCCTCTGACGCAGAAGGATGTGAGCATATTTTTTATCTATACATATTTATGCTAAAATCATTAATATATTATTAAATTTGGAATTTTCGTAGCATACTGATAAACGTTTCGGCTCCTCCAAATTGATCGATTTCATCTCTCCCTTTTTTTGTTGTTGAGAACCTTTGATTTTTTCTGATGCACGTTCAAAATGGAAAATATATAGTTCCTGTGTTTACCGAAGACGAAAGAGTACGTAAAAATGAGAGGATGACGAAGTGTTTGTTTGGTAAGCAACGGAAGTCAACGTAATCTTTTGGCATAATCGTGTAATTTAGTGATCGTAATATCAGGGATACTGGATTCTCCGAGTCAAGTTCGATGGAGCTGCCTCTTTCAATGATGAAGTGGCGCCCTATTTGATCTCGCCGACGTTCGACATTGAGGGATTGCAGTGGTACCCCCTTTGTTGCTTATACTGTTATGAAAATTGTTAAGAAGAGAAAAGAAAGGCAAACGTACGAAAAATCGATAATTCGGGAATTCATCAATTATCTTTTCCGAACAATGTTTTTTCTCTTTCTTTCTTCTTTCTTTCTTTTCTTTCGTTAATCGCATAATTAGTGGTGGCCCCGAGAGGAGGACGAACTACTTCTCGAAAAAGTTGAAAGTTCTTCCCAAGGTCAATCATCGGGAAGAGATTTACCGTGAAAGACGTGCCCTTCGTCTCCATCTTTCTCAAAGCGTCTTGTGATTCGGATGAGTGAGTTTTGTTGTATGATAAAAGTGATGTACCTTAAAGGAGGACGAACGTCACCGGTTCCCGCATGGAATTAAGCAGAGAGAAAAAGAGATTTGCTTACTCGCGCGCGTGATAGAACTCCCCCTTTACCGTATTCTTCTACACATGACCCTGATTATCCCTTAGCTATGGTAGCTTCTTTGCGCGCGCATATCTCGGTTCGGAGGAAAGATAGATATCGCAAATTTTTGGATTTCTATTATCGTTCACAGGAGAAAGCGAGTAATGTCATCAAATCGACATTCAATTTTTTCATGTTCCCCCTCCTTTAAGAGACCGGCTCGGTAAGAATTTAGCACTTCCGGACATTCGCGCCAGGACTTTCGATTTGGCCCATCATATTCATACCATGGGAGCATCCCATGACCCTATTTACAAAAGTACTCGAATTTGTGCCCTGAGGCTCAAACCCGTCTCGCGTATCGCTCACAAAGTGCGAAAACGCGATTTTTCCAACTTTTCAACCAAACAAGCTAGGATCAGTTTTTCTTCGGCAATATTTTAGGCATGTCCTGTGTGCTTGAAAACAGGGCATGAGAAATTTTTGGAACGATTCCAAATATTTTTCATGATTTTTCAAAAAATATTTTTTTACCTCCTTCTCGAAAATCAACCCAGCGCAAATAATTTCATGGCGTATATTGTAGAACTGGTGGTCCTCTATATATTTTTCATGCCGACATGCCATATCGATTTGTCTTAAGAAACGAAAAATTCGATTAAATATTTAAATACTGCGTCCTGAAAAGGTTTGTTGTGGTAATGCCGCCATCTCATAAATACTATCTGTACTCATGACGATACATCTAATGTACAGCGGACAAATTTATACGAAAATGAAAACGAAAATGTTCCTCCCCTTTCGCAAAATTTTTTTTTTGAGAAAAAATCCATGAACCCGGGGTCATGGTTCAAAAATCAAAAACATATTTTTCTTTCGTTGTGCCCTTTGCGGGTCACCATCATCTTATTTAAGGAAAATATGGTACACATACCATGATATGATTCCGTAGGCGAATTGGTAGTGAAGATCGGCGAACATCATTTTTTGAAGTTTTGGACCATGAACTTTTCATGGAATTTTCGAAAAAAAATTTTTTTCTACATTTTCGTATAAATTTGTCCGCTGTACATTAGATGTATCGTCATGAGTACAGATAGTATTTATGAGATGGCGGCATTACCACAACAAACCTTTTCAGGACGCAGTATTTAAATATTTAATCGAATTTTTCGTTTCTTAAGACAAATCGATATGGCATGTCGGCATGAAAAATATATAGAGGACCACCAGTTCTACAATATCCGCCATGAAATTATTTGCGCTGGGTTGATTTTCGAGAAGGAGGTTAAAAAATATTTTTTGAAAAATCATGAAAAATATTTGGAATCGTTCCAAAAATTTCTCATGCCCTGTTTTCATGCACACAGGACATGCCTAAAATATTGCCGAAGAAAAACTGATCCTAGCTTGTTTGGTTGAAAAGTTGGAAAAATCGCGTTTTCGCACTTTGTGAGCGATACGCGAGACGGGTTTGAGCCTCAGGGCACAAATTCGAGTACTTTTGTAAATAGGGTCATGGGATGCTCCCATGGTATGAATATGATGGGCCAAATCGAAAGTCCTGGCGCGAATGTCCTGAAGTGCTAAATTCTTACCGAGCCGGTCTCTTAAGCTAGCTCAAGACCGGGTGTTGCGAGACCGGTAATTATATGAAATCGTGCTTCGAAGAGCTACTTTTCGAATATCCAACAAAACAAACTGACATGAATTTAAATAATTACCAACCACTTCGGATGATCGTTTATCACATTTCATCATCATGCCGCGGAAATATCAAAAGCTCTCGGTAATATGCACAGACCACGATAGCCCGATTTCATTACTACTTTCAGTGACTGGTCGTGTGCGTTCACCGAGAAGTACAATCTCATCTCATTCAATTCTGCCACTCACCTGCACAAGACGATGAGTGAAATTACAGTATACAACAATCAAGTACATGACCTGGGATACGATCTCATCTCGGTGAAGGTGGCTTTTAATTCTTGCATATGAAAAACTGGCCGAAACGCATTCATGCCTGCTTTTTTGGAAATCGATTAGTCGATGAGAGCCCTATAATGATCATCTTATGAGCGATGGACTACTTTTACTAAATACATGACTGTATATTTCAGGATCTGCTCAATGACAGCAGGAAGTTCGTTCACATGGACAGTTTCCTTCTCGAGATTCATCTCAAGTTGTTCGTTTCGCACTAGTTGACATTAATTTCTCGATCTTTTACTGTGTGAATGGCTGGATTCACACTTCATTCTTATGCATTTTTTCTCTTTCAATTCTTGTGTTGTTGTTTCCTTCGCTCATTGTTTCTGATAAACATTGGATTATTTAGATTTTGGCCCAGACTTTTTATAAGCGTTGTGCTCGCTAGCTGATACCTATGATATGATGAAGAAAAAACATATTCGATTTGTTTTTTTTTCGAAAATCATCAATCTCCGATTTCACACTCAGCTCCTAGCCAATACTCAGACATGTCGGGAAGTGGAAATGGAGAAGGTTTGTGGTTAATCCTAAATCAATAAATATTTTCCAACAATTCATTTCCAAAAAATCGATCACAGCTAACGAAGATCCGAATCTGCTTCGTCTCTGCATTAAAGATGTGAATGCAATGCAATCGGAGCCAGAATCAGAACCGAAGTTCATCAAGGGATTCCCCATGTTCGTGCGCTTCTCTACGATTTGTATGTTGTCAAAAAAAACTGGAAAAAATGAAACGTGCAATGTTCTCGGATCCGTTTGGCGCTAAAAAGCGCGAGACAATCAGTGTTTCTTGTTTACCCTAAAACTCCATGGTCTTACAACAATACAAATAAATTAGTGCACTGATTAGTTTTTAACTAATTATATTTATTTTTCAGCCAAATCCAGGCATTCAATGATATTATGGCTGTTGGCGATCGTCGCTGGTGTTTGAAAGCTCGACTGAACTGCTACCAATTCGAAGGGGAGATGAGGAGGTGCTCGATGAGCCAACTTTCTTCCTTAATTTCAATGCCGAACTCAAACTCGTCAATTTTCTTGACGACACGAAATCGATTATTGTCGTGAGTATTCTTTCTATCTTCATAATAATAATATTTATCAGTGTCGCTTTAGGGGCGCTTATTCAGGAAAGTCTGTTTATCCATTCTTCGTTACTAATGCCCCACCATTAGTAACGAAGAATGCTCGTCGTTTTTAACGAAATATCAAAGTTCAAAAAAATCCTTCCATTTCAACAAACCTCAACCCCCTTTCTTTCTATACAAATTAACATGCGCCAAACATAAATATCTATGTATACCTATCTATAGAGGTCGTGCTTTAGCAAAGTATTTATAGAGAAAAAAACTTGAAAGTCTTCGAGGAACACTTGTCTAGAATCTTAATACACCCTTACCGAAGGGACTATTTTTATTTCTAACATTCAAATAATAATTTTGCGTCAAAAAATGTTTCCAGAAAGGGGACGGTCGTATCGATCAGGACGATAATTTAGAAATGTTTACGCTGATATTATTGGAAGATCTGGTTGATCCCACGAAGGTACTGATTTTCATTATCGTTTTTATAAACAGATTATTGAAAAATTAATGATTGTTTGCGGAGTTCCCCTTTTCATGCTTTCTTTGGTCATTTTTTTCTATCATTAGTACGGTGATTTCTATTAGAGCACTAATATTTTTTATATATTTAATCACTGATTTTTTTTCAAGGAGACAATAACTGTGGATAATTGGTATACAATATATTTTTTATCAGGGTTTCACGAGGAACGGATCAGAGGCCATTATCGAAGCTCGTGTCCACATTGGAAGAGCTGAGTTGACGTGGGTTTACTGCACCTTGTGGTATATCATACTTCACTGTTGCCCCCTCACCATCACATCGCTGCAATTTTCTCCAGTTTCTTATCCCTTTAGAGCCTACTTTGGACAATTAGTTTCGGCCGGTTACTATTATACAAAATTAACATGAGAATTTCAAGTAAAGCGATGGAATTGGACTTTTTCTCGCCGTCGAATGTCTCTGATATCATTCTGATTGTGGAAGGAAAGAAATTGCATGTGAGCAGACAGGTACTATATTTGTGTTATATTTTATTAATGATTTTTTTTGGATTTTTTAAACTCAATATTTTCAACTTTTTTTCCAGATTCTCGCTAATCAGTCATCTTTCTTCGACACTCTCTTCTACGGACAATTCAAGGAGTCTAAATATTCTGAAATCGAGCTGAAAGATGTGAAGCTTGAGGTTGCATTTTTATTCATTTATTTTTAAGATTTTATTTTAAGGAATTTATCAAACTTCTCCGTCTCGCCTATGGAAGTGACGACAAATTCATTGGTGAAGCAATTTTTTATTTATTGTTTTTGTTGTAATTTATACTTGAGAGCTTGGCTGATGATAGTAATTTATGGTAAAGTAAATCATGTTTATGATTTCAATGTGGAGGAATAGTTTGAAAATTACAATATGAGACAACCATTGTTGTGCAGTTTATCCTGCTTGCATTTCAATTCCAATGAGAATTGAATATTGTTTCAGGCTTGGATCTGGATGCCCTTCTGCCTGTTATCGATCGATTCGATATGAAGGTTTATTTTATTATTTTATATATTTTAGATTTTTCTTTGTTTACTTCTCATGTCTCAATCAAGTCTCATGCGGAGCTTCACATTATCGGCGCGAGATATCACGCCTGTCACGTAAGGATCGGATAAAATCAGGGGGTACCTGGAACATTTTCTAACCCCCTATTATGTTTACAGTTTTGGATAGCCCTTAGGGTATCTAGGAAGGATCCGCGAGCGTTTGTCCCAGGAATCGATTTCCACGACGAAAGACGACGTCAAAGTTTGAGGGAGGCAAAAGTAATGCCTCTTTGGAGATCTGTATCTCTGTCCACAGCAACAATGGAGGAAAGTCGCCAACAGAACATCTGCGAGGAATCATCTCAAGAATAGCCCTGACTGATTGGGCCCAACATATAATGATAATTAATTAATCACACTAATTAAAACTTCTCATTTGCACCAAAGTTTCGGGCCCAGGATAATCTCGACGCCATTCGACGCAGCTCACCGAGACGAATCGAATGATATGCTGAACTGTCATATTTCACTTGAAAATGGCTCTTTCGCTTGCGAAAAACACTCTCACTTTTTGCCCCTCCCCTTTGACCTCTAGTGGTGAGAGAGATACGCGCGAAGTGCTGGGTAGGTCACGATTTCGCTAGGGCTGCCTACCATGTCTCGAGCATAGCTCAGCCGTAAGGCCTCGGAATTTTTTCTTTCCATTTTGAATGTCATGAGTTCGATTCCATTTTAGGACATCTGTTTTTGCCGATTTTTCGCAATATGATTTCCGGTTGATCTATCTTAAAAATCCAATTAGAGAAGTAATTTGTAATGGAAAGTGACAACAAAAAGATAAAGACCACTAATTTCTTTCATTCTTCTAGCATTGTTTTTCTTCAAGATGCTGATACAATCTAGTTGGACCCACTGCAAGTAAAGCATTTCATGATCGCATAACCAAAATAGTTATGCAGAAATGGTGAGAAAGTTCGCCACTGAAACGGTGACCTCCCCAGTAGCGCGCGCATCTCTCTGCCTCTCTCACCTAGAGATGACGCGGGAGAGGCGGCGCCCAAAAGTGTTTTTCGCATGCGAAAGAGCCATATTCAAGTGAAATATGATAGTTCAGCATATCATTCGAATCATCTCGGTGAGCTGCGTCGAATGGCGTCGAGATTATCCTGGGCCCGAAACTTTGGTGCAAATGAGAAGTTTTAATTAGTGTGATTAATTAGTTCTCATTATAAGTTGGGCCCAATCAGTCAGGGCTATTCTTGAGATGATTCCTCGCAGATGTTCTGTTGGCGACTTTCCTCCATTGTTGCTGTGGACAGAGATACAGATCTCCAAAGAGGCACTACTTTTGCCTCCCTCAAATTTTGACGTCGTCTATCGTCGTGGAAATCGATTCCTGGGACAAACGCTCGCGGGTCCTTCCTAGATACCCTAAGGGCTATCCAAAACTGTATCTATCTCATGTTCGACTTTTTTGATGTTCCACCCTTTATCCGATCCTTACGTGACAGGCGTGATATATTGGATGGATCGAGAAAATCGCCATCGCAATCAAGTTCCGTCTCAATTTTCTGCTGGTGCGCTGCTCTTATTACTTATATCAATGTATTTTTTGAAAATATATTATTTGTACATAATATTTTTAAAAATTGATATGATTTTCGCCTCCAGGAATTTGTTTCGACCAATAACCGATCAATAATGTTGTCGTTGTTGTGACATACAGTAGCGCCGGAAAGTATTTGCGCGTTTTTTCCACTTGGTGTAACTTTTGGATCAGAAAAGGAATCTAGCTGAAATTTTCAGTGATGGTAGAGAATCTATCAAGGAACACGCCGCGAAAACTGAGATTTCGTGATGGATCCTCAAAATTGCATAGTGATGACGCAACCGAGCAACACTTGCTTAAAAAAATTGTATTCCCTGGGAAAAAATCTCCGACCCACAAACTTTTCTGACCATGGAGACATGCAGGTAGGCTTCCCAGAAAAAAAGTTTCAAGTTGCTGCGATTTTTCAGCCTTGCTGCAATATCAATGCTGCAAACTCATAACTCGGCTCCCAGATATGCTAGATACCCGTTCTAGTGCTCAAAATGATCCTTTTGGTGAACCCAGACATCTCTGAAAGGTTGGTGAAGATTGCTCTTCATTTTCCCTCGGGGCACAAAAAAGTAAAAAAAAAACCAGGTTTCGGAAGAGGGAGAGATTAGGGAGAGGGAGGGGGGCGGGGCAAGCGCATGCAAAGAGAGAAGGGGCATTTCGGAAACCTGGGCGCGCCAGGGATCCGATCGCAGCATGCGGGAAAAAAATGCTGCTGCCACAAAAAGTTGGGCATCGATTCTTGGATGAGTTTGAGTCGTTCCTGCACCGGAACCATATTTTTAGCTCATTGTCCCTTGTAAATGTGCATGGTCAAAGTCAGGGTATGCGAAAAGGTGACTTTTTTGTGCCCTGAGGGAAAATGATGAGCAATCTTCATCAAAATTTCAGAGATGTCTGGGTTCACCAAAAGGATAATTTTGAGCACTAGAACGGGTCTCT
The DNA here is from genome assembly GCA_036245785.1 of Pristionchus fissidentatus. NCBI lineage: Eukaryota > Metazoa > Nematoda > Chromadorea > Rhabditida > Neodiplogasteridae > Pristionchus > Pristionchus fissidentatus. The sequence goes on along the minus strand of BTSY01000005.1, from coordinate 32,046,504 downwards.
AGCATATCTGGGAACCGAGTTATGAGTTTGCAGCCTTGATATTGCAGCAAGGCTGCTGCCAAGGAGAAAAATCGCAGCAACTTGAAACTTTTTTTCTGGGAAGCCTTCCGGCGCTACTGTAGTAATATGTCATGCCTCGTTTAGATATCGATTATTCGATAACCTAACCTTTCATTCATGATAAACATTATTACTCCCATAACCTTTAAAGTGCGAATTACAATCTGTAAATTGCAGGACGATTGTGTGCGCAAACTGAAGCGATCGTACAAAATCGATAAATTGATGCGGGAGTATCCCACTCTGCCCGATGATCTCAAGAATGAACTGGTGCAGAAAAAGAAGAAATTGGAGGATCGCGAGGCGAATGATCCCGAATATCAGAGGAGTCGGGCAACTAAGAGACGTCTGGAGGAAGTGATGGGTTATCCCATGATGGATAGTGATGATGACTGATTATCGATTGATATTGAGATGATAGGATGGTAATTTACTATTCCTTGTTTCTCGAAATTATTCCCTTCGTTGTTGATGTTTCCTTTGTTCACTGTTATGTTCGAATAAATATGTCTGTTAGGCATCCGATCTGCTTTATGTGCGCGTTGAAATCGCTTGATGATACCAACGAAAGAGAATGAAACTAAATTACATCTTAAATCTAACTTCGTATTACTGTATCGATTCAGAATGTCCGTGTCTCCATGCAGCAAACGAGCCAAGACCGAGGATCAAACGCCTGCCGTGCATGTCGGAGGTTCTGATCATTGCGAAAACTTACATTAGTTCCCTCTTACATCTCTTTTTTTCATTTCATATCGTGTCGTAGATAATTGCACATAGTATTTTAACAGTAATGCGTCCTTGAGATCAAGAATCAAGTAGGAGGTTATTTATAAATTATTATATTATTTTAATATCGTTTGATGCTAATATTATCAGATAACGGGAGTCTCGTTCGAATTAAAATAGAGAAGCATAATGGAATGCGTTTCGACTGGGATCACTCATGTTATGAAAAAAGATCATCCTAAATATTAAATGCCAGACGTTCGTGCATCGTTTCCATCTTGCGAGTCCTACCACTTCCCTGGCTTTCGCTCAGACAAATTCCAGATTCACACACGATTTTGTAAGCATTTTTATTTTCTTAATGTATTGATTATTAATCGTTAATAAGGCTAGAAATATATCATTTTTCATTTAGGATATCTCGTCAAGTAGACTTTTTGGCGTGGGCATATTTCCATTTTCATTTGCACTTCCTTAGGCAGGCTCGACGGCCGTTTGCCATGCAATTTCTTAATTGGTTCTAGAGTCTTCCTTGTTAGAAATACATACATCCGCGTCTTTTGCGTTTCATTCTCCTCACTTTGTGACAAAACACATTGATATTCTGGTATACTTAGGGATTCGTCAGTGACAGCGGCGCAATACTCGAGATCATCATCAAAGTGAACAGAAAGAGTCCCAGGTATGATTAGTTTTCTTTCAAAAATATTTTCTTCTCTTCTATTGATCTATTTAAATAGTTGTATCCTCTTTACAGCATCCGCTATACTCGAAACAGCAGCAGTTGCTCTTGGGAGTTTGCGACTCCCGACAGATACACCGATGTGGTTGTTGTTGTAGATGAATGCAAATTTCACGTCAGCAGACAGGTGCGCAATGGTGAAGCGGTTGCGGGATTGTTGTAGTTATATCGTTTGCGCAGTCTGGGATATTAGGGGTTTTGCATTGTGTGAGTTGGAAGCAACAGTGATTGAGGTATTACATTTATAAAATGATACGAACACACAAAAAGTCAAAATGGTACTTCCTGTGTTTACCAAAGCGAGAGAGCGGGCAAAAGTGAGAGGGTCGCGTACGTGTCTGTGTGGTAAACAACGGAAGTCCGTCATTTGACTTTTTGGTGTGATCGTATCATTTTATAAATGTAACACAGTAGAATCTAGTGGTGCAGGAGGGTTGAGTTGTTCCAAACTTGTTATCAATCCTAATCTTGAGCAATTTGTGAAGATTTGAAGATTCGCTTGGCGTCGCACTTCGTACTTTTTTGTATTGTATTATTGAGTGCATAAAAATGTATCGAATATGTAATTGGATCGCTTCAACTGATCAATTATAGACTATAATTATAAATTCCAGATCCTCGCTCATCAATCTTCCTACTTTGAGAAACTCTTCTTCGGAGATTTCAAGGAAGCTAAAGAGTCGGAAATCATTCTGACCGATATCGATGATTATGTTAGTGGATTTTACGATTTTTAGTATGTGTATCTTTAATATTTCTCACAAATATTTGATTTTTTTTCTGTTTTTGAAATCAATGTTTCAGGAACTCAATGTGATCTACGGCGGTAAGAAGATTGGAGGTACTTACAAATATTGCATTTCATGGAATAGGTGCACTTCATATGAGGACATTCCGCGAACAATAAAACAAAATAATATTTTTTGAGATAGCGGTAAAAGTTGTGAAAGCTATGCGGGCCTACATTATTTCAAAATTTAGTAGCAAACTGGTACCCTCCTATTCAGATTGCCCCTCTATCGACGTCATTTTCAAGGTGGCAGATCGATTCGAGATGAAGGTGAACCGATATTCGGTATCAGTAGCAGAATTTTTGAATGCACCTTGCAAAATAAAAAAAATACATACACGGGAATACACAGTTTTCAAAATATGGAAATTGCAGAAGGTATTGAGTGACGCAACCGAGTTCATCCGTACCTCTTCTACCATCTCTCCCACCCATCGACTCCTGCTTGCAGATCGATACAAACTGCACTCGCTCTGTGTGAGTTCTAGAGGAATGAAAACAGTCGATGAAACGATTTGAAATAATCGAGTATAGTACCATCTCTCATTCGATGCAATCATAAAAAATGGGGCCGCAATTTAAGAAGAGGGATCCGGAAAGCGCATTCGATATAAACCATAATTTGTGTGCAGCTGTGGCTGATAGTTTTCCAATCATTCTCAACTGAAATTTTGATTACAGGATTGGTACATGCAATGTATCGATTCTCCCATGAAAGTGAAGGAAGTTACCGAGTCGAGAGAGTACGATCATCTCTCCGACTATCTCAAGGAAGAACTCTTCAATAAACTCTTCGCTATGGCTGTTATCAATTGATAGTCTAATCTTGAGTGCTTCGAATTTGTTGGTTCTTCTCTTTATTCAATTTCTTGATAAATTGTTGCGAAAACTTTGTTTCGAAAGGGATACTAAGCGTTTTAACGCTTTATATTACCTCAAAAGATAAGAACCAGAAAAAAATAAATTTTTTCTCATAGTCAGGTATCAAAATGACCGACAGAGATCAACAGAAAGGTGCAGTTTTTATATTTATATTTTTTTCAATATCTTTTTAAAGCTTTAGCAGAATGTCAATGTGTGATACACCGCTGTTATGAGGGGTATCAATTTTAGGAGCAAACACAGTTTCGTTGTTTAAAAAATACACTATTTCCAATGGATGCTAATCTCATTCGCATTGACATCGATGACATCGCCAAGTTCTTAAACAGTAATTTCACGCAATTTAAGACAATCGACGGATTTCCCTGGTCGGTTTGAACTGTACTCCACCAATTTTGTTCAAACTGTTTAAATATTGAGGAAGTTACTTTACAGGGAAGTCAAGGTATCCAAAGATGACAACAAAGGCTATCTGACCATCGAATGGAGCACTACTCCGTCTTTCTCGGATTGGTTCTGTTATGCTACTATGGAGGCTAGAGTAGTTCACGCCATTAACGGCCTCCTCTCAGTTAGAAAGGTGCAAAGAAATTCTTGGTTCCTATCGATATATATATATTAATTCTCAAGAATTTTAAGTTAATTTTAAAGTCAGCACAGCAACGAAAATTCTTTTCATTAATTTTTTTTATTAAGAACAATCTTTTTTTATCAGAGAGTGTCGTCTCGGGTTAATAAGCACACCAACATCGGCCAGATCATCAATTTCGACTGGAATATGGTAACTCTTCTCCGCAACGTGAGTGAAGACTACTGTAAAGTATACTTAGATTGGGTATACTGTACTAGTACTTAGATTGGGTATACTGTAGATCTATAGTGTTAATCCTTTTTGAAATTTCTCCAGGGTTTCCTGAGGGACGGCGGTATAATGGTCGAAGCCTGGATCGAGGTTCATCGTAGCAGCACCGGGTTTGAATCTTTTTGTGTTGTAACTCCGAGTAGAACCCGCATTCATAGATACTGTAAAAGTCGTTTTCAGACCTCCCTCTCTCAGCGACTACGATTTCTTCACTCCTTCCTTGTATTCGGTCGTCGTTCTTACTGTGGAGGAGAAGAAATTGCATGTGAGCAAGCAGGTAAGTCATCGTTTCTACTTTAAATTTATACGAATTGGTCGCAACTTCTGAGTGTCCAGTGTCAGTGTAAGGAAAACACACTTATTGTTAGAGACTGCATCTAAAACCTTTAGAAGGAAAAGAATTCTCCAAAATTGCTTAGTTTTCCCGTTGAATAAATCCATTCAGATTCTGGCTCATCACTCTTCATACTTCGAGAAACTCTTCTTCGGAGATTTCAAGGAGGCCAAACAATCAGAGATCACTCTGACGGACATCGTACTTGAGGTGCGCATTTTATAGCCTTGCAGCCATGCTTATTGGAATTCAAAAATCAAACTTATTGTTACTTTAAAAATTCGAAAAACAGATTTAAGTTCTCGAATATTATAGGAGTTTCTTATCGTCCTTCGTCGTATTTACAATGGAGGAACGATTAATGGTGATTAATGGTGAATGGTTTACTCTAACTTGCTTCGTCGATAATTTCAAATAGAAATTTCTCATTTTATCCTTTCTAGTGGACTCGGTCGATGTCGTTTTCAAACTGGCCGATCGGTTCGAGATGAAGGGGAGTTTTTTTAAATCATTTTCTATTTATTATGGAACATGTCAATCCCGAGAGTTTTTTCAACTTTCCGATTTTTTAAAAAAAGTTTCCTTGTACTTCTATAATATAGAAGTAACCCCTCCCCATTCCCCTCTAGAAAGCGGGGGCGGGCTTACACCCATAGAAAAAATCCCTTTTCTCTGCAGAAGATTCTCATCGAGGCCGAGTCGGTCACTCGTGGCGCCTTATCCATTCCCCATCCCCACAAGCTCGCACTCGCCGATCGATACAAGATCGACACCCTTACCGTAATCGTTTATATTTTTCCGTTATTCTACCTGATGACTATGGTTTTCCCCAAATATAATTTTCTTAATGGATTGTTCAAACTTTCCTGGGAATACTTTTGACGTTTACCACACTCATGCTCCGAAACGTACTCCTTCCCTTCTGCACTTATGTCACCCGGAAGAACTGCCACAACCAACCACCGAAAAAGCTCGCCCGAGCCAAAGACCAACATACCGACCCTTATTCGTTAATCCCTGCCCGTGAATGTCTCGCAACAGACCGCTGATCATCTCAGGACAGGCTCTCGTTGCTAGTCAGGGGTGGTCAAGACCGCCTTGCGTGAAGACCTAGCACCTTTACCCTGCCCGTGAATGCGTTGGTAATAAATTATGTTTGTATCTACCCTTCTGATTAGGGTTGCGAATCCGGACAATGCCGGACGCCGGACAGTGAAAGTGAAAAATGAATGGGGCCTTGTCCGTCTTTGTCCGTGTCCGGACGGGCGTCCATCTGTCCGGATTTGTCCGGGAATACTGTAATCTGTTCGGACAACTTGATCGCAAACTGGTTGTATTCTTCTTTTTTTTGTAAAAAAAATATTATTTTCAAACTTTTTTTTGATCAGCATTGCCAGTTTACGTAATTTTGCCACATTGAGTTGAGTTTCAACCATAGGTGACCACGCCTGATGATAAACCAATGAATAGGGGCCGTGGAAGACCCGTTCCCCATACCGTATGCCATATGATTTCTTTGGGGCATGGGGCATCCATGTATAGGAGGTCATGGCCCACAATGGGTGGGAATGTGTCATCCAAGCCCAAAGTGGCATACCATAACTTAACCACTGGTACAATAACGAAAACAATCTACCGTAATCAATTCTACCATAACACAAAAATACAAAAGTGTGTATATTACCCCTGGTAGATTGCAAATGGAAGACCTCAAGTGGGTAACACATGTGGGTATACCGTAATCCTTCTACCATACTTCCATTTTGATAATGACTTCCTATACGTGGATTAGGGATGGCTAGTCAAGCAAGATAGCAAGATCTTGTTGGGAAATTGCTCATTTACATCATTTCCCGAGAACTTTGTCGGTGAAGCAAGATTCCCAATCCTAGCAAGAATCTTGCTTCCCAGTCATTTTGAATTTGGCGGCTGAACTGAGGGGTCCAATATCAGTGCGTTCGCGTAAGAATCGCAACACCTGCCGTACAGCAAAAAGTGACTAGATGAGTATTTCACAGATTCTGATAGCTATTGGTATTGTCAATCATTTTCCGTTTAGCTCTTGACCTGAAATGTGAAATTTGCATAATTACAGTAGGTCAAACTTCAGCTGTTTTCACAGTTTTTCGAGTGTAGCTCTTCAGAGAGTTGAGTTACGGCTTTAGTCAAAGAACAAAGAATGGCCGCCAAAAAATTGGCGCATCTTACTGTGTCATTTGTTTATTCAAATTTCAATTTTTAATTATTTCCGGAATATTTGAACACAAATTTCTCGAAAACCAGGCCGAATCCAATCGCCATTTTTCGATATGTTGTACTTCTGAACATGGTCTATCCGATGATCACAGTCACATGGTGTATTGAGGGCGGGCATAGGTCGAAATTCTCAATACAAAATTATCAGAAATGCACGAAAACCCCTCACTTCACCCACATTTCACCATCATTCCCCTCATTCGACGCGAACTGCGCGGTGTAAAATGAGAATTGTGCAAATTGTAGACCGCTCCCTTCGCGTCTAACAAGTGAAATAAGGGCGAAATGAGGGGTTTTCGTGCATTTCTGATAATTTGTATTGAGAATTTCGACCTATGCCCGCCCTCAATACACCATGTGACTGTGATCATCGGATAGATCATGTTCAGAAGTATAACATATCCAAAAATGGCTATTGGATTCGGCCTGGTTTTCGAGAAATTTGAGTTCAAATTTTCCGGAAATAATTAAAAATTAAAATTTGAATAAACAAATTACACAGTAAGATGCGCCATGTTTGGGCGGCCATTCTTTGTTCTTTGACTAAAGCCGTAACTCAGCTCCCTGAAGAGCTACACTCGAAAAACTGTGAAAACAGCAGAACTTTGACCTACTGTAACTATGCAAATTAGAAATTTCAGGTCATGAGCTAAACGAAAAATGATTGACCATACCAATAGCTGTCAGAATCTGTGAAATACTCACCTAGTCACTTTTTGCTGTACGGATTTGACAACAATTTGTGCGGTTCTTACGCGAACGCACTGATATATCAAAACTACGCCAATTAGTTATTGTAGACACAGATAATGCGATTTCGACTTGAATGAATTTTCGTTGGCCACCAAACGTTGTCATTTTTCAAGCAAGATTCTTGCCAGTTTCAAGAATCTTGCTTCCCATTCTTCCCAATAATACTCCCAAGTCATTTCCCTTTCTATCCAAGAATAAGCAAGATCATTCTCCACTTTCGCAAGAATTGTACCGGTCATTTTTCTTGCGAAGCCATCCCTAACGTGGATGCCCGATGACAAAATTAAATCGTGGTGCTTCCACAACCCCCTATTCATGGGTTTACCCTCAGGCGTGGTCATCTATGGTTGAAACTCAATTCAATGTGGCAAAATAACGTAAACTGACAATGCTGAGCAAAAAACGTTTGAAAAAAAATAATATTTTTTACAAAAAAAAGAAAAATACAACCAATTTGCGATCAGGTTGTCCGGACAGACTACAGTATTCCCGGACAAATCCGGACATACGGACGTCCGTCCGGACAGACAAAGACGTCCGGACACAATGAAAATTAGATCGGCCGATCATTTTGTCCGGAATTTGTCCGGATTGTCCGTCCGGATTCGCAACCCTACTTCTGATTGCAGGACTGGTGCATGAATGCCATCGACACTGCTATGAAAGTGAAGGATGTAACTGACTCGCTGGAGTACCTCAATCTCTCCGAGTATCTGCAGCAGGAACTCTTTGCCAAACTCATCACTCTCACTACTAAACCTTGAATGAAACCAAGACAAGGGAGGAGCACGTCAATTGTACATAGTCTTTAGTTCGACCCCCGTCCTACATAACCTCCTTGAAGACACCTCACTATTTTCCCAGCTCACTTCAAAAAATCAATTATCATTGTTTTTGTTTCCGCAGAAGAATCATTCGTTGTTCATTTTCGTTTCGAATAAATTGTTAATGAAAATGCTGGTTTCGATTTTTCAACGAAGCGTCGCGCTCGCTATTTTATCTGACATTTTTTACATGTTGATTATCGATTTTAATAGAAGTCGTTGCAGGTTCTGTCAACACTACAGATTACGGTATTGATTCAGGATGTCCGAGTCGCCATCCAGCAAACGAGCCAAGACTGAGGAGCCCGTTGCCGATATGGACGTTGCAGGTATTTACATATCTCCTCACATTATCGCAAATCTACAGTCAAGGTGAGCGAGCGATTAAAAGCGAGAGAGTCCATCTCGAGTTTTCTCTCACGCTCACCCACTTTCTGTGGGTTTGACCAGCCATTCCCTTTTTTTGCTTTTTGCGTAATTTTAAATCTCATCAATTTCTTCAGTCGACGATTCCAATTTGATTCGAGTCGAAGTTGACAATGGAGGGGATTTCGACGAAGAATTTAACTCTCCGGAGAAAGTCATCGCAGGGTTTCCCTGGTGCGCAGATTTAAAAAAAAATATAGTATTGACATCAAGATGTTCATGCAGTCTGCTAGAAATGTGTATGGGGTATTGTTTCGGAAATCTTTTTACGAAATTTTTTGAACGATCTTTGATTATTTAGTGCAGTAAATCTCATTTTTTCATTATCAATGAACTTTTTCATTATATTGATGGTTGTTTTGTGCAGGGCGATTACGGTTAGTCGACTCGAATCGGAGACCTCTGATGACATTATGATGTGTGTGGAGTGCAAGTAAGTCATTATGTACATACTAATAATTAATTTTATAATAAGAATAATTTTAAAATAAATATTCCTCCCTCTCAGGCTTCCGGATGATGCGGATAATAATTATTCTTGGTTTGCCTACGTGACTAGTCGAATCAAGTTGATCAATTTCGATGATGACAAAAAATCCAAGAAATTGGTCAGTGGTAAATTTTGCATTACTTATTCATTTTAGGGTGGTATATTTAGCGTATAATTTACATATAAATAACTGTCGTAGGCTGCATTTCTATATTTTCGTAAAAATAATGATCATTACTACCTCGCGCAATTATAAGTTGCTGACTTTTTAAACTAATAGCGTTCGATATTTATATCGAACGTTATTAGTTTAAAAAGTTTAAATACGATTCGGCTGTGAAAGTGTGAGACTAATAGTGATATTTATATCGAACGCTATTAGTCACACACTCACAGCTGGGCACCCATTTCCATCGCCGACCGCACAACCCCCAGCCGCATACAGAGAGTGAGGGGGGAGGGTGAGTGAGAGAGGGACACAGCGAGAAACAGATATTTTATAAACTTTATAAAGTCGAGAAATCCACAATAATGTCAATATAATTTCATCCCCATTCTCCCGTAGTGGAAAATCGATTAAAGATTCTCATTTAAGTGTTGGTCGGACCGTCTTCACGTGAACAACACTTGCACCGTGCCTATTTCCATCCCCACCTCAGAGTTGAAAAAGGTACTTTTATTAGTATTTGTTATCGAAACGAGTGAAATAAAGAGCAGGATGAAAATATCGAGGAAAAAAGGGGGCTAAGAATTCCACCCCCCTCCCCCCATTGAAGCATTTAAATAATATTCTGATTTTTTAAAGAAAAGTCATAAATTTCAGGGCTTCCTCAGGAACAACAAGTTCATCGTTCAGGCTACTCTCGAAGTTCACACCTGCGGAAAGAGGAAAGAGATTTATCTTTTAATATTTTTTACATCCTTTAATATTCAGACGCTACAAAACCTACGATTTTTCCGCTCCCCACAAGCGTTCTGATGTAGTTCTCATTGTGGAGGGAAAGAAGCTTTATGTCAACAAGCAGGTTCGTTATTTACATAAAATATCCGATTAATGATTTGGTCAATGTTCTTCAATTCTCACACTACTTCTTACATTTATAAAATTATACGATCAAACGCAATATCAAAATATTGCCTCCTGTGTTTAGCGACGACGATAGAGCACGCGAAAGAGAGAGGGTTGACAGCGTGCATATGTGGTAAACTACTGTATGCGTTTTCATGCGTTTTCAGTATGCGTTTTCATTTTTTGGAATTATCGTTGCATTTAATAAATGTGATACACCGACTGGGGAAGTGATGTGAAATGAATATCCTCTCAAAATCACCCGAACGTCCAACTCTCACTGTGTGGATATCAGATTCTGGGGCATCGGTGCAAGTTCTTCGACAGAATGTTCTACGGAGATTTCAAGGAGGCGAATCAATCCGAGATCACGATTCCGGATCTGAACGTGGAGGTGGAAATTTAAATATATTTTAAAATGATTGCTTCAAAATATTATTTTTTTTAATTTTGCAGGAGTTTGAGAATTTCCTGATGGTTGTATACGGGCATACCGACTATGTTGTCTGTGAGTCGATTTAAAAATATATTCTTCCCATAATTGTTTTAAAAAAATAAAATGAAATATAAATTATGTGCAGCCGACTCCACGCTGAAGCTGGCAGATCGATTCGACGCTCCGGTAAATTTATTTGTGAAATAGTAGATTTAAAAAAATTAAATGTGCAATTTCCAATTATTCTCTTTTTAGTCATTAATTAGCAAGTCTTAAGTCTCCAGGTTTTTTACATGTTAGTAATTATCGTGAAACCATAAAAAGGGTTGTTTTCCGATAAACACGAGAAAAAATCGGCCAGATTTATGCAAAAAAATGCATTTGTTGAAATGAATTGCCCACCGGAATTTCCCGGATAACGAAAATGTGCGTTGGTCTTCCAGCTAATTGTTCGAGAGTGCGAGAAGTACCTCATGGACACGCCTTACAAGACGCTCGAACAGAAAATTGTCCTGGGCGACCGATACAAGCTGTCCTTCCTACTGGTCTGTCCTTCTCACATTGAATCATACAATGCATATCTCTCTTCGTATTGAAATATCCTATATTACCATGGAAAGGGTCTCAATTCAAAATTTATCATGCAAAAAAGGCCCTCCTAATAGAATTGACAGAGAAACTGTGATTCCCTCTGGAGTTGATACTTTGATCAGGCTGAACTTTACTACTATTTACTTTAAAAATTTTATTCATAAATGATTTTCCAGGATCAGTGTCTCCAGAAACTCGACAGTGTCCAGAGCATACAACAGTTGATGGAATCGGATGAATTCCCTCATCTTTCACAGAGTTTCAAAGATGTTCTTTTGATCAAGATGGTCACTCCTAAGTGGGCTGTTTAATTGCTAAACTCTATTTCTTTCCTCGAACATTCTGTTGTTATCTTTTACTGAATTCCTATGATTTATTAGTTATTTTTATTTCGATAAATATTTGACCTGTTTTTCTCTTGATCACTAAATGTTATGCGTTTCTCTCGCAATAAAATATCTTCCGTAATCTAATAGCGGCTTTTTTCAGTACATACTTGTTAATCCTATGCGCAATTCAGACAATCGACTCTAATCGATAATGTCCGAGTCACCGTCTCCCAAGCGCGCCAAGAACGAAGATCCCGTGCCCATCCGCGACATCGAAGGTGCTGAACTTCGGCTGGATAGTGCACATTTATTTATTTATATATTTATCGTACACCACAAGCGTGTGTCAACATTTATGGTCGAATAAATGAAAAAGGTGTTATTATATAGAAAGATCGGGAGATGGGGTGACGGTGGCATAGGGATGATGAAACGGAGGCGGGATGCCTGATTGTTTTGAATTTTTCAGTGGATGATTCGAATTTGCTTCGTGTCGAGGTCGATAATGGCGCCGATTTCGAAGGAACCGATGAGGGATTTGAATCGAGTGTGAAAGTGATTGGAGGATTCCCCTGGTTGGTTTCATTTATTTATTTATATGATACACCCGCGAAAAGTGTGACGGCAATTAACTAAACGATGAAGGAAATAAGGAGTATCTTCAGGGTGTCTCAAAAGTATGGTGACACATTTCAATCCTCACAATTTAGCAGACACTTATCGATAGCAATTCTCATTTTGGGATAATAATATACAGTGTTCCAGCATTCGACTATCAAAGTTTGTTGGCATTCCATACATTTCAATTAGACGTAAGAGCGAAAACTCAATTCTCCGAAAACAGCGAGCGGACCGCAACTAATTTTTGTGCTTCCGAATTTATTGTGGTCCTCTCCAATGTTCAAAGTCTAAGATCAGACCATATTGTTGAAGCAAAAGCATCATCCTATTACATGTTGTGCGAGATCTAGATCATTTCTCGAAATGAAAAGTTTTACATCCATTCCCGCTAACCACTATCGCACTGATCACTGAAAAATGACTTTTTTTCAGATTTTCCTTCAGAAGCGATCTAGCGTTATGTAGTATCGATATTTAAATGAAGCTAACAAGGCCGTGTTCTGTTATCATTAATATGAGAGCGAACACGTTGAAACAATTGTGATAAACACCAAAGTTGTTTTGTCATTTTGTATCTAGAAGGTCGATTCTGGCACATGAAAAGTTTTGCCTTGGAATCTTCGTGAGAGTTGGAGCATAGCCATGTCATGTGCAAATACATATGTATACGGAGCATGCAATCCATACTTACATTCGTACATATCATGTATCGCTCTCGAGGAATACCCCTTTATTCATATCTAACGTCCAAGCGGGCCGTATTTCGAATTTCGGTTAAACAAGTATTTTTAAAATATTTAGCCGTTCTATAAGAGAATCGTTTGCGCAGTAATAATGAGTATGATGCTACCTCCCCTGGTAAAAAAAATTAGGCGCTGTTATACTCTTGCCTTAAGCGTGGCGCAACTTTGAATGAATCGAATTTGCACCTCAAAATAGGAGAAAATCACAATCGCAAAACAAGAAAAAATTTCAAAGTTATGTATCTCTATCAAAAGTAATGATCGAAAGCCCAAGTGGTCGGAATATAATAACAAGGACTTAAGTTATATGTGGCATAAATTGGATAGCAGCCACTTATAATTAGAGACAGTTATGTAGATTCGAACTTTGTCACCATACTTTTGAGACACCCTGTAAATATGGGAGGAAGGTGGGGAAGGGGAGGTGCAGGCTAGACAGGGGGGTCACTTATTGGGATGAGGTGGAGGTTGAGCAAACGAGGCACGGTTTACTATATTTTTTTAGAGAATAAGAAGAGTAAACGCTGTTCCCTTTTGTCTCTATTAAATATCAAGTTCGCACATGTTTCTATCTATTAATAAATTATTAATATTGTATTTGGGAGGGGGATAATATAATAACAACGATACTTCGGCGACAGGTGTTTTCACGAATTCTTTTCTTCAAAATCAACCCCACCTGCAAATCAATGTACACCTCACATATATTTCCGCAGGGCAATCAATGTGGTGCGGTTCATCAGCGACTGTGACGATATGCATCTCAACCTCGAATGCAAGTACGTTTTTAATAATAATAATATATTTATCATGCAATTAACTGAGGCTAAGTATGGGGAGAAATAATTAGTTAATCTAATAAACAAACGGCAAACACGAAATACGATGTCACATTATGTGACAAAGAGTTTTGTTGAGATATACTAATACAATAATGAGAAGACAAGAGAGAGCATACATTCCGATATAGTGTTGGATAGGTTTTTCTCATCTCTTGCATCTGTTTCACCAACATTGCCCAAAAAACAAAAAAAAATAAATTTTAAAAAATATAACGTTCCTTTCGGAATCCTTTGCTAGATGATAGCCGCGAGAGCATTACAAATCAAGATTCACGCCGAGATTGAGAAAGAGAGTGCACATATATTACATATATTATTATTCTATTTAATAAAGATTTTTAAACAAAATGTCTATTTTACAGCCAGTACCATGGAGACTACGCTCAAGCTGGCTGATCGCTTCGATGCTCCGGTTTATTTTTTAAGCCTTAACATTTTGTTTAATGCGGCTTTTTTCTTGCATGCAAGTACAACATCAAAATTTGTTTTGTACAAAATTTGAAAAAAAATGCATCTCTCCGTTTCCCATCCGAAACCGATCGGCAAATCGATTGACTAACACGCCTCTCACGAGAGGCTCGACACATAATGGCATAATTCCAGCAGAGACCAAGATTTTCGTAATCGAGTTGTTGCTGGTTTCGGGTTCTATTAGGTCCAACTAATATTCCTGAGAGGTATTATGCCACAAATGTCATTCCTCGACGAGATGCTGCTACTGTTAGCAGTGTTAGGTGCAGCCCTTGAACTTTGAGCACCTTTTTCGCGTGTTCAACGGAGTTTCTGTGAAAACTTTTTGCTTGGAGCTAGGCCTACTTTTCAATTACCTTTCGATCTATGTAATTGGCTTGTTAGATTTCATAACTAATTTGCATAATATCGTATTTTGTTGATTTTCGAGAAAACTGTTCGAAAAGCAGATGTTCTGATTGCATGAGAGTCTGTGGAAGATCACATGGATTCGAATGATATGTCTATGCTCCCATAACTCGGGAGGTGAGGTAGTGCTCCATACAAAAACGTGGAAAATAGAGGAAAACGCTTCAAAAAGCGGCGAAATTCATAATCATTCGTCGCGAGAGCGGCGAATTGACCGGTGAAGAACAAATGATGCCAACAAACAAGTGAATGGTGGCTCTTTATTACCACATTTTTGTATGCGGCACTACCTCACCTCCCGAGTTATGGGAGCATAGACATATCATTCGAATCCATGTGATCTCCCACAGACTCTCATGCAATCAGAATATCTGCTTTTCGAACAGTTTTCTCGAAAATCAACAAAATACGATATTATGCAATTTTGTTATGAAATCTAACAAGCCAACTACATAGATCGAAAGGTAATTGAAAAGTAGCCCTAGCTGCAAGCAAAAAGTTTTCACGGAAACTCCATTGAGCACGCGAAAAAGTGCTCAAAGTTCAAAGGCTGCACCTAACAGTAGCAGTATCTCGTCGAGGAATGACTTTTGTGGCATAATACCTCCCAGATATCTTAGTTGGACCCAATAGAACCCGAAACAAGCAAAAACTCGATTACGAAAATCTTGGTCTCTGCCAATTTCAAACCGAGCCTCTCGTGAGTGGCGTGCTAAATCTTTCCGTTCAAGATCATTCGTCGCGACTGTGAGGAGTATCTCATCACAGACGAGGAAGCGAAACTGCACCAGAAGATTATCTGGGGCGATCGACACAACCTGCCCTTCCTACTGGTTATTTACTTATTACAGATCCCCCATTTCATTGCGTTGCACATGATACTCATGTTTCCAAACCGACAAAAAATGTTAGGGCGATAGAGTGTCCAAATGTGAGGCAATTCGAGTATTGCACATTGCACATCACACCCTTTACTGTATGGTCTCCAGAAACGGTTCAAGAGGCGTTGAATAACTTTTTACTGGGATGTGGCAAGATGTTAGCAAGTTTTTCTTTGCATTTTTAAATAAAATGTTTTGAGAAGAGTATTTTTTTCTCAGGATGAGTGTATCAAGAAGACCCCGAGTGCTCGTTTCATTCGTGAATTGATGGAATCTGATGAGTCTCGTCATCTCTCACAGAGTTTCAAGGACATTCTCTTCCTCAAGATGCTCAAACCAGCTCCTGTGTAGGGACACTCTTCCCCATGCTTATTCTTGTTATGGAGTCCGTATTCCATTGTTTGTTCTCGTTTCGGTTAACGCACTGTTTATCGGTTGATATAAATATTTTATCCATGTTTGTTGGTTTTCTTTTCCAAAGTATAATGCGTTTCTAACCCGCGTTTGAATACTTTTGCCAGTTGCAACATATATACTATATTAGTTAGTTTTAAAATACTTTTTCAGAGTTTAATTTCGACTTCACTCAAGAATGCCTCCTAAGAGAAGAAGAGGTTGGTCGCCTAGATTCATTCCTATTTTTTTCATTTTTTTTTTGGAGCGCAGTACTACTTACTTTTACTTTACTAGTTACTAGTTACTAATTAGTAGAACTTTTACTAGTTACAGTACTAGTACTTCGCAAGGGTTGTTAGCAATAATAGAATTAAAAATTCCGTATCGATTTCAGGTCATGAGTCTCCGGCGAAGGATGTAGAACGAAAGAAGAACTCTCATCGGGGTAACTTGAATTCTTTAATATTAACGAACCATTAAATGTAGATAACATCTATAATATCTAAAATTATCGATTTTTCAGCTAAAGAAGACAACATCATTCGATTTCGTTTCGACAACATCAGCCAATTGACTGACGACAGAGTGGAGTCACCTCCGAAGAATATCGGAGGATTCAACTGGTTTCTCTTTATTTATTGATTTTTTTTTCGCCCAATTGTGTCCCAGTATTCGGGCCAACCGGCTATCATCATTTTTCGCGCCGTAATAAATCAGTTTATTTACACTACAGTACTTTACCAAATTCTCCGCGATTAAAACTTTTTTTAACAAATAAAATTGCAGGTATCTGTTTGCCGAAGTTGAGGAGAGTGATGAGGACTCCTACAAGAGGGAGGTTTTGAATGTCGGTTTGTGTGTCGACGAATTGGATGATTTCGACTGGTTCTGTGTTTTGACCACTAACGCCAAGCTTATCAGCCCCAAGGATGACGCGGATTCCGCCCACAAAGTTGGATTTTATTTATCGCACACTGCTAAGGTACGTCAGAATGTGCAAAACTCAAAATGCAAAACACTTATTGATGAAAACCTACCGGGTGAAAAATAGATGATACGCTTGTCCAAGCTTTTTACGCCTGCTGCGCCTATCCTGTTTTTTTTTCTGTAAAGACTTCAGTTACAGGAATTTATTTAATTTTTATTTGCATTTTAGCGATCGACAGCTCGACTCGGGAGTGATCATCTCAGCAGTTGCGTGGCGCTCAACATGGACTGGAAATATGTCCTCAAATCGGATAAAGTAAAAT
Source organism: Pristionchus fissidentatus (assembly GCA_036245785.1). Taxonomy (NCBI): domain Eukaryota; kingdom Metazoa; phylum Nematoda; class Chromadorea; order Rhabditida; family Neodiplogasteridae; genus Pristionchus; species Pristionchus fissidentatus. The sequence goes on along the minus strand of BTSY01000005.1, from coordinate 32,029,319 downwards.
CTAACGCATCTAACGTCTAACATTTCGATTTCCCCAGTATTGAACACGTTTTTTTGCATGCAAAATGAGAAAATATAGACGAGTTCGTTCTGTGACGTTATATTTAGAGTGGCATGTCTAGTGAAACTTGATACTAGATCGCTCTCTCCCTCGAAATGAAATGCTCCTTTTGAGAGTGTGCGAGAGACATTCCATTCGGCTAGACCAGAGGCACTATGTGAACCAAAAGAATTCAAAACTTTTTCCCGGTCAAGCATATGGACTTCTTTTCTCCCTCCAACATCTCTGATGTCATTCTAATTGTTGAGGGAGAGAAACTGCACGTGAACAAGCAGGTTTCGCATATTTATTGTCGATATGTTTTATCATTCCATGCAATGTTTTATTATATTTTAAACACCAATAAAAATCAGATTCTCGCTCATCACTCTTCCTTCTTCGAAACTCTCTTCTTCGGTAGTTTCAAAGAGTCGAATCAGTCGGAAATCAAACTTGAGGACGTCACTGTCGAGGTTTTTGTTGTGTCTATAATTTAATTTTCATTAATATAATGAATTCTCAGGACATGGTCGCTCTGCTGAACGTCGTTTACAGCTCTGACCATCTTCGACGTTAGTTTTCGTCCATTTTACCGCCTTTCCAGATGGTTGTGTCAACATTTTTTCTTCAAAAAAGCATCGGAAGAGAAACCTCGCTTTTTCGCTAACATACTGGTGAAAAGAATGTGAAAAATAAACTTAGTTTGCGACAGTGCCAAAAAGCTGAGGGATCAGTCTCTTCACTTTTCGCAGTCTCTCGCGAATCGACCTGTAGAGAGAGAGAGTGTGGGAAATGTAGAGAGTTTTGACCAAATGTTATGGGATCTATTGTCATTTCAAATATAAGATATATCTTCAGTTGATACCGTGGAGAGTGTACTCAAGCTCGCTGATCGATTCGATATGAAGGTACGCTTTTCTTCATTTTTTGACGAATAAGTAGTATTTTGTATGGTTACTTATGTATAATCACATAATCGCTGTGTTTAGTAACTTTTAATTAAAAAATTCTTTCAGCTAGTTTTATCAACCGTGGACAACTACCTCATCGGGGAGGACCGTATGGACACACTCAAGCAGGTCTTCATGGCTGACAAGTACAAACTACCTTTCACTCTGGTAAGATACCATGCACCGTAAGACAAAGCAGAAAATACTGATTTTTAATCTCCCAGTTTCCTTCGTTTTGATACACCTTACTTAGGGGGAGTAAGCTCCGCCCACTAGACGCTAATGGAAGGGGCGAGAAACGGTGGATGAGTAGCACAAGTTTAATTCTTCACTAAAAACCTCGTGCTCGGGCTTATTCGAGAGCTCTTGGCAGGGGCTACAACATATCCCGTGCGCACCATGCTCTGATGCGATTAAGTAGGTCAAACATCGATAAACATTAGCGAGAATAGGCAATTCATGAACTTCCAGTAAAGGCACATAGCTGCGCATCGTTTTGATACACCTTACTTAGGGGGAGTAAGCTCCGCCCACTAGACGCTAATGGAAGGGGCGAGTTCGTGGGGATGGTGTGTCTGTTCCATTTAGAGAAAACAGAATCAAATTTAGTTTCCGCGCTGAATTGTGCTTCTTTTTAAAAGAATATAGTCCGGTAATATTCATTAGCATGACGACTTACGGTGTTTAGCGGCTCAACTTGCAACATTTTGGGTGATGAGCAAAAGAACTGCAAAGGATGGGGACCGAACCAGCGACGTCCGCGCGCTACGTAATCACTCTACCACTGAGCCAAGATGGCGCATCTCGCAGTTCGTGGGGATGGTGTGTCTGTTCCATTTAGAGAAAACAGAATCAAATTTAGTTTCCGCGCTGAATTGTGCTTCTTTTTAAAAGAATATAGTCCGGTAATATTCATTAAATATTCATTGATTCGAGCTTTTGTCAGTCGTCACGAGCGGTCGCCTCTCCATTTCGTCCGATGGAGAGGTGGACTTTCCCCTAGTTCAGCCCCAGGCTCCCTAGTACCCCTCGTCTCTACTATCGACTAAAGAAGACTGGAATCCCCATCCAAGCCGGAGTGGTCGCCGTGTGATGGGTATGACCTACAAGTTGAATTGATCCTCACTATCCGTATACTTGTTGATTCTCTCTAAGATCGATGACTCGAGTTTGGAGGACTCTGGCTCTAGCTCCAATCCAAGATCCCTGTTTCGCACGAGATTCTAACGGATGGACCCTTCGCCATTGCCTATTCGATATCGGGATCATCTCTGATTTCCACTCATTCTCGACAAGAGACCGATCTTCATTCCGAAAACCATTCAAGATGATTCGTTCGTCAGACGAAAATCAACCGAAGATACTGAGCCTTTTCAACGTCGTCAGAGCTCCCATTCGATCCCCTGTGAACCCGAATAGCCTCTTGATAAACGACTTAAAACTGAAAACTGAATATTCATTAGCATGACGACTTACGGTGTTTAGCGGCTCAACTTGCAACATTTTGGGTGATGAGCAAAAGAACTGCAAAGGATGGGGACCGAACCAGCGACGTCCGCGCGCTACGTAATCACTCTACCACTGAGCCAAGATGGCAATGGTAGAGCGCTCTGACATTTGCTCCATGATCAGATAGGATCTCTTCATTCTCTCATTATGCGCGCAAACTCCGCCCATCGCTAGAGAGTGCCCACATTCTGACCCCGAACGGTTTTGGTTTTCGAGCTGTAGCGCGGCTCATAGACAAGATATCGACAAACGGCAAAGAGTATTATGTTTGTGAGACCTCGGCGGTTCATCTGAACACATATTCTACCACTTGGCATGAAATTGACAGATCACGTTGCGGCCCCTAACTTTACTCGTGATTTTATGTACATGAAATGATATTGACAGCAGAAAGTTGCCTAATCATGAGGGGGTTCCGGAATTTATGGAGCCTGAGAAATACTGTTCTCAAGAAAAATACTCGGGGGGAGAGACATTCCTCCTATTAAAAAAGACAATATTTAAATCCGCCTGCAGTAATCGAAAATTTACAGGATGCCAGCCTCAAGAGGTTCACCAGTCGAGGTATGATTCGGCTGCTTAAGGAAATGGAGGAATTCGAGTCGCTTTCTGATGCAATCAAGGAGGAATTGCTCCACCTTGCAATCACCCTTCCCTCTTAAGGCTGTTTAGATAGAGTATCTCTTGTAGCTGTCTAATTAAGTTAAGGCTGTTATGCACTCTATTAACATTCTCCAGTGAAGTTAAGAGATAATCAATAATTGACAGTCCTCCATTGTTGTTTTCTTTGTTGAATTTCGCTCGTTGATTATGTTCCCTTCGAATAAACTGTTGTTCTGGTTAAATATTTTCACTAAGCGTAGAACTATGCGTTCCAGTTGCAACTCTTACTTGTTCGGCGTACCATTTTCGTTCTTCAATCAATCAATCAATTGATCATATCAGGCGGTAGTCGCTCAGATGAGGATTGGTCGGTAGTTTTTCACAGGTTGCAGTCCACCAGTTCGCGCCGATTGCTCTCCTTAGGTCATCTCTCCATCTTGCTCTTGGCTGCCCTGGGGGACGAGTTCTACTGTAGGGGGTCCACACCGTAGTCGCTCTGCACCATTTCTCTGTGTCCATACTCCTCACTTTCAATGCCCATTGAGCTTTCCGTTTGAGGCTTTCCTGTACCCAGTCTTTCACTTTGGTGATTTCCCGAAATCATCTTCCTTTCCATTGCCCGCTGTGTTCGTTCTTGAAAACTCCCAAAATCGTTTTCTTGTTGAAGGTCCTCTCGTTCAATGCAATTTAACGCGTTGTTCTCGCATTAAATTACCTTTTATTATTTCTAACCTTATTAAATTCTTTATTTATTGAGAAAATCACTCCGGTCTTTGTCGTTTTCCGACAGAATGGTTCAGCCGCCGAAGAGAAGAAGAGGTTAGTCGTCCCATTTTTTCTTCTTTTTTGTTCCCCTTATTTTCCCCAAATATTTAAAATATGCACAGAAAAAAAGATTTGTGTTTTGCAAAGATTGATAAATTTGCAATAATGCAATTTAAAATTCGCCAACTATTCCAGATAATGATTCTCCAGTGATGGATGGCGAACAAGAGTCGAGATCGCATCGAGGTAACGTAAATTCTCTATATTTATAAGTTTTTTTAAAAAAGTGTTGTTTCTTAATATATAAAAATATTTTCATCATCGATTTTTCAGCTAGTGATGACAATATTATTCGATTTCGTTTCGACGAAATCAGTGAATTGGACGAGGAAAAAGTGAAATCACCACCGAAGAATATTGGAGGATTCAACTGGTAGAGTTTTATTTTTTTAATTTGTTATTTATTTTGCCATACCGGTGGGCCCCGGCAGAGTATTCGCTCGATATATACGTATGTAATTCGTTTTCGAATATTTCCGCTAATGTACAGTTCTAAAATTATCAGTAATCGAGCTCATGGTGTAATTCCCGTTTTTGCTAGATAGCAAATGGGACTGCAGGAAGGTAGCTTGCAGGCCCATTTTCTGCAGACCCATTTGCCTTAGGAAGGTTATTATGGCGAAAAATATCCGCAATTTTTTTTTGTTTTTGTTTTTAATTTTCAAATTCCAGGCGTCTCTTTGTGTACGTTGACGAGATCGCGGAGAGTCCCTTCAATCGTGACGAGCTCAATATCGGTTCGGAATGTGAGGAAATGGAGGGCGCCTGCTCGTTCTGCGTTGTGACCACCAACACGAAGCTGATTAGTGCCAAGGACGACTCCCACACCGTACACAAGTTTTGCGCATTTTTATATATATTTGTAATGCATTATTTATTGAAATGAATTTTTCACATTAACAAAAAATTTCTGCTGCACAACAATAATCGAGGTTTTAAGTCGGTCCGGGTATTCGGGTAGAGACCGGTTCTTTTGCCAATTTGCGCGGAATGAGACAAATCCGATATCCATGGTCGGAAATGATTCACTATCCGATATCTTTTAGCGCAGATTGTCGAAGGGAGTCAAGCTATTTAGCTCTACGGAAGTATCAGAAACAAGGACTTACAGTTCCAGAAATCATTGGAAACCATTCACCAACCAATCCTTATGAGATTCATAGGCGAAAATGTTATTTCTTCTCTATCAGGGTTATGTAAATCACCAATTGATCTCTGAGATATCGGATAGTGGGCGTGGGAAACAATGAGATGTCGGATTTGGCCTCTCTCTCATTCTGAGAGGCGGGTTTGGAAAGTGTCGGATTGTCTCACTTTCAAAACTCTAATAATCAATCCTGAGAAGAAAAATCTATCTCAAGATAATCCAAGAAAATGATCGCAAATATAATCGAAATCATCAATCCAAACTCGAATATTTTGAATCGATATCGTACCTCTAAATAGTCTGAGGTTGGAATTAATTTTACTTTAGCGTAGGATTATTCGTGTCTCAAGTGATTTCCTCACCAGCTGTGTGACACTTGAGAAGGACTGGGAGCTTCTATTCAATACAGAAAAGGTGAGACATTGGTTTTTGAAAAATAATTATGCGATGATTTAATCAAATAATTAAGAGGAAACCAACGAGAGAATATTGGTTTTACCACATCGTAACTGCTTTTTCTTTTATATTGCTTATTTTTAATATTTTCATATATTTTCATTATTTTGAGAGATCTTTACTTTCCAGGGATGGGTGAATGACGATTCCATCACTGTCGAAATTCAATTGGATATTTTGAGAAGCGGGCGCAGGTATTTTTCAAATTTAAAATGCATAAATTACATTTTCCCCGGTTTATTTTATTTTTAAATGCATTTTCCCTTTTCCAGAGACGAGCCCGTTAAGCTGGTGGACTTCTTCTCTCCTTCCAACATTTCTGACGTCGTGCTGGTCGTTGAAGGAAAGAAACTGCACGTGTGCAAGCAGGCTCGGCATACTTGTGCAATTTATGAACCATATTTTTACTTCATAACTGTGTGCCAACTAGACTTTGCAAGGTAACTATGCAACTACCAGCATAATAGGGAAATTGACTGCTCTTTTGAGGAGCGAGCGCGGAGAATGAGCAGTGTGGGGGTTTAATTTTCCTCTTATGCGGGAAGTTGTTCATTTACTTCCAAAGTCTATTGATATTGCTTGTTTAAATGTTGTATGTTTCCAAAATCTTTTCACCAAATATAGTAAAATTGCTCAGATCCTCGCTCATCACTCTTCCTTCTTCGAGACTCTTTTCTTCGCAGATTTCAAGGAATCGAAGGAGTCGGAAATCAATCTTGAAGACGTCACTGTTGAGGTGGGCACATGCCTCATATTTTTTCATAAATATTGTATAATAAATATTTACTATGGAAATGCATGAAATGCGTACTTGCCAGGAGATGCTCGCTCTGCTGAACGCAGTTTATGGCTGTGACCATCTTCGACGTTAGTTTTATTAATTGATATTTAATTCCGTTTTTCTAAGAGTTCGCGGAGATCTTTTTTTCGCGGTAATTCTTAATCAGGGTTTGGGTGGAATATTTTCTTCGGTTCACCGGTTTTCACGTTATTTCACAGAATTCAAGGTACAGCGACCACTTTCACTCATTATTTTATTCGAATTATAATTATATTAATGCGCATTTTCAGATAATACTGTGGAATGTGTGCTCAAGCTCGCTGATCGATTCGATATAAGACTAGTGCATCTAAAAATAGTACCAAAATCGATCATTCGAGTACTTTCACCACTTTCGTCTCCCACAATTATTGTGGAAGTTACTCTTCCATATTTCCACGTAGTCGGGCAATTGGGTTGCATACTACCCTGTCTTTTCCATAGATTAGTCAACGATATTGCCAAAAAAACAAACCAACTGCAGCTGGCTATGCTGCTATTTGTTCTCCCGATTACTTGTGAATTTTAATAATCTGCCATTTTTCAGCGCTGATTTTTTTGAATTTTGGCAGATCAAACTAACATCAAATATATAAGACATGCTTATTTATTCAATTTTTTTTTGGCAGATCAAACTAACATCAAATATATAAGACATGCTTATTTATTCAATTTTAATAATCTGCCATTTTTCAGCGTTGTATTTTGGCAGATCCCGCCATTTTTCAGCGCTGAATTTTGGCAGATCCCGCCATTTTTCAGCGCTGAATTTTGGCAGATCCCGCCATTTTTCAGCGCTGAATTTTGGCAGATCCCGCCATTTTTCAGCGTTGTATTTTGGCAGATCCCGCCATTTTTCAGCGCTGAATTTTGGCAGATCAAACTAACATCAAATATATAAGACATGCTTATTTATTCAAATCTACAATACGATGAAATAGCATCTGGGAAACATAATAAAACGTACATATTATTTAGCGCCAGTTTTATCAGCAAAATGGGTAAGATTTCTTTGGTTTGATATTACACTAGTGTGAAATAGCCAAAGAAATTGTAATAAGTGTATACAGAGCAAAGGAAATCGTTTTTCGTCTTATAAAAATAAACTGTCTGGCGGAACTACGATTAAATCATTAATGGAAATCCTTCGAATGTCTTCGTGTCGTCGCCATCGACGTAAAATAATCATTCTTCTATTCTTCAACATCGCGAATCACTTGATGGAATCTGAATTGTGGGTGTTTTTTCATAATTTTGAGCGACCATAGGAATCCACTGGAGGAAAGGTGTTGAGAACTCTGTAATATCGTAAGAAAAAAAATTCTCATTTTGAGACGCCTGATGTACATACAGTCGTGCCGGAAAGTATTCGTACACTTTGTTTTTCTTGTGAAACTTTCGTAATAGTTGAGCAATTGACCTAAACTTTTTATTGGAGCTAGCCAATCCATCAACTAATCGGATGCCACTATTGCGGTGTTTGGAGCCAATCGTCTGGATTGCATAGTGATTATATCTCGGAGGAAAAAATTCTCCTACATGCCAGTTTTCGTTTAGTTGCGTCATCACTATGCAATCCAGACGATTGGCTCCAAACACCGCAATAGTGGCATCCGATTAGTTGATGGATTGGCTAGCTCCAATAAAAAGTTTAGGTAAATTGCTCAACTATTGCGAAAGTTTCATAAGAAAAACAAAGTGTACGAATACTTTCCGGCGCGACTGTGTACTCTCTATGGGTCTTAATGTCCACGTTTGCGCTATAAGGGTTTAAACCATGTTTGACGGACGAACATACCTCTAGAGTCCTGGCCAGAACGAGCAGAAGAAGAAAAATGGAGGAGTAGATGTGGAATGGAAAGTTGAAGCTAATTGCACATTACTAATGTTCTTCAAAATGAAAAAAAAGCTGTGATTACTGATATTGTCACCATAAACTGAAGGAAGTGGAAAATAGTCCACAAATTTGTTCCACTGTGGAACACAGTGTAACACTTTCATGGAAAGTGGACTTTGTGCACGATAATACAGAGTTCTCAACACCTTTCCTCCAGTGGATTCCTATGGTCGCTCAAAATTATGAAAAAAACCCACAATTCAGATTCCATCAAGTGATTCGCGATGTTGAAGAATAGAAGAATGATTATTTTACGTCGATGGCGACGACACGAAGACATTCGAAGGATTTCCATTAATGATTTAATCGTAGTTCCGCCAGACAGTTTATTTTTATAAGACGAAAAACGATTTCCTTTGCTCTGTATACACTTATTACAATTTCTTTGGCTATTTCACACTAGTGTTATATCAAACCAAAGTAAACTTACCCATTTTGCTGATAAAACTGGCGCTAAATAATGTGTACGTTTTATTATGTTTCCCAGATGCTATTTCATCGTATTGTAGATTTGAATAAATAAGCATGTCTTGTATATTTGATGTTAGTTTGATCTGCCAAAATTCAGCGCTGAAAAATGGCGGGATCTGCCAAAATTCAGCGCTGAAAAATGGCCGGATCTGCCAAAATTCAGCGCTGAAAAATGGCGGGATCTGCCAATATTCAGTAATATAAAAAAGGCTAGATATCGCAATGAACAATAAGAAGTGGGATCTACTGCATTTGACAATAGCCATTTTCATTTCAACACTGCCAAAATTAGTGTCTAACACTGTTACTTCCTGTTATATTTGAGAAAAATGAAAGACTATGCCATAAATAGAAGTAGCTATGTTCATTTGACAGACTTTGGTACTTTTTTTAGATGCACTAGTCTTATATGCAGGTGTGCTTATTTATTAACAAATATTATTTAATGCCTACTTTTTCTTTTATGCGCCCGTTGACGCGCCCATGTGATGCACTAAATTTATTGATATACTGTTATATTCACAAAAAAAGTTGTCTTACGCGCTTTAGGAGAATAATACTTGGCGGAACGCACTTTCTTAGACTTCTGACACACGGTAATGCCGATTGTCCTCCAGGTCACAGCTTTTGGAACAGATTATTGCATCCTATTTATCTCAGCTCATTCTGGCCAGTGCGGACAACTACCTTCTGGGGGATAATCGGATCAAGATTCATAAGCGAATCATCCTTGCAGACAAGTACAAACTCACATTCACTTTGGTGAGATCTTGCTCGAATATCTTTGGGAAAAAAATTGTTGTTTTTCGAATATCTTTGTTAAAAAATTGTTGTTTAACAGTTTAAAGAGTACTTTCCCGATAATCAATTCTATTTCTAAATTTAGTCCTGTCTATATGTTAATGAAAGAAATTTACGTCATCAGTAGTCGATGAAATTCACAGGATGCGTGCATCAAGAAGTTCACCAATCGAGAACAAATTCGGAAGCTCAGGGAAATGGGAGAATACGAATCTCTTTCTAATGAACTACGAGTTGTTCAACCTCGCCATCAACCTCCCCTCTTAAGACATTCTATCGATGATGAGATAATCGACATTTTACAGCCCTCCATTGTCGATTTCACAGTTGAATTTCATTCGTTAATTGTGTTCCCTTCGGATAAACTTTTGTTCTGGAAAAAGGTGTCCGTTGGGCGTGGAAATATGCGTTCTAGTCGCAATTCTTACCTGTTTCGAGTGCAATTTGCATCGTCGAAAACTGCCTAAAATCATTTACTTGTAATAGGTCCTCTGGCTCAATGTCGCTCATTCCTAACGGAGAACATGAAGGTTCGTCTACATTTTTCATACTTTCACACCAAACTCGCCGTGCCAACTGAAATTTCACCTCTTTTGTTGCTTATTACTAATTACAATTTATGTTTGTCCCTTATTAGCTGCGAATTTGCACTTTTCCTCTCTCCTCTGCAATTTCGTGCTTTCCAGTCATTCCGGCCGATGTAATTCGCGTTCGCATCGGCGATTTCAACAAACTGACGAACATTTTCTCGCCACAGAAGGACATCCAAGGATTTCAATGGTGCGATACGGTTACTGGAACTATTTGGGATAACAAATCTGAAATTAACGAACAATTCATAATGATCTTGTGCGAAAACACTTCACAGAATTTGAAATCCTCTTGAATCGACTAGGAAGCGATATAGTGAGAAAAGGGAGAGGGGCTCTCTTCCTTACAATATTTTACTTCCGACTCCTTTCTGGAGGTTTGTAATCATTAGAATCATTGATTGTAGGATGCTTAATGTGGTCAAGAGCACTATCAACGGAGGTCTTGTGGTCTGGGTCTACTGTGCAAATTCGTACACGTGTTCCACGTGGTTTTGCTGTGTCGCAACTCGCATCAAGTTGGTCAATTTCGAGGATGACGCCTGGTCACTGTGCAAGGTGAGAACAGTGACATTACAATACTATTAGATCACTTTTTTGAAAATGGTTCGATATATTTCTCCACACTATCACACAGACAAAAACTGGATCGGTAATATAAAAAAAAAAGTTTTAAAATTAATTACAAATTAACTGTCCATTATTTAAATTATGTATGTACAATACATATATGAATATTTCAATATAGGTACGAAATTCGTGTTCATTCTCAGAACTTCGCCGGTCGAGTTGACAACGCCGAGAGCAATCTTATAGAGAGATTCGCCAGCCACAGGGAACTCTCAGAAGATGTGAATAATTTGACTAGTTATTTGTTATTATTATTATTATTATTATTATTATGGTTATTATTATGGTTATTATTATTTATTGATGAATTTTATTGGACCTATTATCAAAAATACACCGATTCCACTTCCATGTCCTTTTGTAATCGAATTCAAGTTTTGAAAGGAAATTTATTTTCAGGGTTTTATCAAAGACGATTCGATCATTCTCGAAGTGAGAATCAACGTAACCAGGAGTGGAATGAGGTGAATTCAAAATCGCGATTGGCAATATTTGAGGCAGATCAAATTAGCTCATTAGTCAATATCTCCATTGACGGCACATATTCCATTTTCGCTAATATTTATTTATAGTTTTCCGAGGTTTCCGACTTTGCAGTGGGAAAGTGTTCGAGTCTTCCGACTTCTCCACACCGTCGAGAGTTACTGACGTCATTCTGAATATTGAGGGAGAGAAGTTACATGTCGGCAAGCAGGTATTGACTGAAATAGTTTATAATATCAATAGTTTTTCTAAAAATGCTGTTATAAAATAAATTTATTTTTTTCACAGATTCTCGCTCATCATTCTTCCTTCTTCGAGGCTCTTTTCTTCGGTGAATTTAGAGAATCAAATCAGTCTGAGGTCACACTTGAGGACGTCACTGTCGAGGTCAACTTTTTTTAAATTAAAAAAAAATTCAATCCCTTCATTTCGCACACTCTCTTGTCCTGGCGCAGAGCTGTTGTAAATGAAGAGATCTTCAAATTATTTGCCCGATTTTCTAAAGCATTTTTAGCTTACCAGATGCTAGTACGATGAATAACCTAGATTTCACAAGCAATTTTCCAGGGAATGCGGATCATCCTCAACATTGTCTACTACAATCAGCTATTCCATGGTTTGTTATTTTATTACTTATGAAAAATTCAAAATAAAAGGAAAAATTTCCAGACAAAACCATCAAAATCGTGCTCAAACTCGCGGACAGATTCGGAATGCAGGTAGCAACAGAGAAATTTCTAAATTTAGAAGGAAAAAAAAGGTTTTTTTTTGTTGTAAAAGTGGTAAATTGACCCGGCAAAAAATAATCTTGTGAGATATTGAATTCGACATTTAAATAAAAGTTCATAATCAAGTTTAGATTGAAGCACAATTCAGAATCTTCTTGCTGAAGCGGAGAACTACATCCAACGATATTCTGGGCTCGGTCTGCATCAGAAATTCTTCCTGGCCGATAGATTTCATCTGCCTCTACTTCTGGTAATGGAATTAGTTTGTCTATAGGCTATGTGTTTTCTTTTAGACTTGGCAAGCTTCCAGTCATTGATTTGCTTTTGCTCTTTCTTTGTATCATATGAAAAGAGTGAGAAAAGCGGGTAGATCAATCGGTATATCAGTAACTTGGGAGATAAATCTACAGATATGTTGAAGTTATGTTCTCTGATCTACTCGGTATTCAATATGGTAGGTGTGCCAATCCAGATTCTGTTACAAAAAGTAAGGTGTAAATGTTGTAATTGTTGCAGGATGATTGCATGACCAAGCTGAACACTCGCAAGAAGATTCGAGAACTCAAGAAAGAGGATAAATTTGCTGACGTTTCCGCTTCAGTCAAGGAAGAACTGCTAGACAAATCACTCAAACTCAAACCCTAATCGTCTACTCGAACCAAAAAAAAGAAAGGGGTCGTGAGATTGTGCTAGGTTGAAAGTGTCCCTCTCGATTGTACTCACTGTCTCGTATCTGACCCCATTCTGGAGGGTACTGTTGATTCCCGTTGTTATCGCATCTCACTAAGTTTGTTATCTCGAATGATTCTTGATCTAACTTCCATTTTCGTATTTTGATAAACACCTTTTCACCACTTTCCAGCCATTGTTCACTACGCAATGCGTTCACTGCGCATTATATATCTGGACGTTCAAACAGGGAGATTTAGAAAATTATGATAAATATAAACTTTCAGAAACGAAATATCAATGGCTTTTATTATTCCGAATGACGAAAATGAAGGTATCATAATTTTGTTTCTTATTTTCATTGAAAAACGAATAGTGAGAGTGGAGACGAGAAATTATAGAGAGACAAGACTGTACACTGTCTGTAGTTATTTCCTAGTTCAAGCAATAGTGATTTCGAAGTATAAGGATTTCGAAGGGTGCGCCACGAGTGATGTTGGATTGTCCCTTGAACTTTCCAGGTATTCCCTTGAACTTTCCAGGTATTCCCTCCGACAACTTTCTCATGCGAATAGGCAACGTACAAAGTCTCGACATTCAAGGAGTTGACTCTCCCACGAAAACGATTTCCGGCTTTATCTGGTACTTTGAACCGTTTTATATTTACACGTGATCAAAGGAAACGCAGTTACAAATAGGAAGAGAAAAAATGTTAAAATGTTAAAACAAAATGATCGAAATATCGATAAAATTATCATCACTCAAGCAATTGGTGGTTTTTTATTAAAAAAAACTATCAATTCAGGACATTGAATATGTTCAAGTGTCATGCCGAACAACTGTGCATGATGCTCAGTTGTGAGAGGGAGGGCGACGATTATCCGGAATGGTTCTGTTGTCTCACTGCCTATAGCAAGCTGATCAACTTCGAAGATGATGCACTCTCGCGCCGACAGGTTACCTTTCATAATTCTAGCAACTCTATATCGAGTAGAGCTCGAAATGTGAGACCAAGGTCTCTTCATTTCGCGCACTCTCTTCACCAGTCGGTGGACGATAGAGCGCGCGATATGAAGAGACCGTGGTCTCACATTTCTCACTCTAATATCGAGTACCACATAGTAAAGGTGTTCAATGTAAAAGTGATGTAGTAGTACTACAGAGAAAAAAGTGGTCAGCACTGTTGTAGACTAATTCTAGCATCCCATTCTACAGCATTCGAAAGTGTGAGTGGAGATCAGGTTATTATTAGAGAAAGAGGGAGTCATTCATAGAGTGCGCGAAATGAGAGAGTCAGACAACGACAGATGTTCTTGGCATGGAGCCAACTCAATGATGTGCACTGCAGAAGTTCTCAATCCGCGTGGACTGGGCTAATGACGAATTCATGGAGAGTGTGATCGGCTTCAAGCAACTCATCGAGCCCAATACTGTAATCAAAATTTGATTATTAAAATTAAAATTATTAAAATTATTAAAATTTTATTTAATTTTTTTTGATTATCAAATATATTCTACATTTGTATAATAATATTTTTGTTTGTTTCAATCTTCTTTTTTTAAATTTTAATTATCAGGGTTTCGTTCGCAACAACGCAATCACTATCGAAGTGAGACTCGAACTCGCACGAAGCGGAATCAGGTAGGTACTGTACTATGAATTGGAGCGGCTATCGATACTAACTTTATTACCGGAATATATGTGTCAAATGCGAGAAATATGAGAAAAATGCGGAAAAAAAGGAAAAATAGCAATTGGGGGAAGTGCATTTCCCCATTTTTGTATAATTTAAGTCGCATGCCCCTCGATCCTCTCGATTTCTCCACTCCATCGAGATTGGCCGACGTCACTCTGATTGTGGAGGGAGAGAAACTACATGTCGGCAAGCAGGTATTGATCAAATAGAGAACAAAAAATAAAATGTGATCAAATTTTTTTTATTACTGTCTTTAGCATTCATAGGCATTGGACCATAGCACTATTTCTTAAACAGTAAAAAAATACTTTACCAGATTCATCATTCGACCTTCAGGTTGAATACAGTTATTATTTTTGTTGCATTTTAAAAACACATTTTTTAGATTCTCGCCTATCGTTCTTCCTTCTTCGAGGCTCTTTTCTTTGGAGATTTCAAGGAATCGAAAGAGTCGGAAATCACGATCGAGGATGTGACCGTCAAGGTTTGTATTGCATTTTTTTATAAAAATATTTGAATTATCATATTTTTGGCTGATTAACTTTTCATTAAAATGGTTGTTCTTGCAGGAAATGCGAGTCATTCTGAACATCGTCTATGGAACTCAGAAGTTCGAGGGTTCGTTTGAGTTGTGGTGAAAATACGGTTATCGCTAGATCTAAGTTTCTATTCACCTATTCGGGTACATGAAGCGGGTTTAATAGATTTGATTCCGCCAAATCAATAGATAATCGAAGTTGTTTAACAGATGAGACCATCGAGATCGTGGTCAAACTCGCCGATCGATTCGGTATGCAGGTACATGATGTTACAAATTCAATTACATTGGTATGTAATATTTAAACGTTCCGCTGCTAAACACAGTAAAGTACCTGAAATTTTGCGTAATACGATTTTTGTAGTACATTCTTTCTGATGCGGAGGCGTTCCTTCTCGGTAAAAATGGACTCACGCTGAACCAGAAGATCTTTCTGGCCCATCGATTCCAGCTTTCCCTTCTTATGGTAAGGAAAGCCAAAACTTTTTTATGTGCTGATATTCCATATTGTAATGTCATGTTCTTCATTTACAATTAAGATGATAATAATGAGTAGAATGCATCGCCTTCCCCCCCCCCCGATAAACATTAATATTTGTATCATTAGTGTTTTTTTTCAATTATTATTGTATCAACCATTGAATACCACATCTTCAGGACGACTGCATGGATAAGTTGGACAGTCGCGAGAAGATTCAAGATCTGAAGAGGGACGTCGACTTCGACAGTCTTTCTGCCTCCATCAAGAACGAGATCCTCGATAAACTAATCGAGATTACGGAATAGCAAGGCTATTTATTGCGAACACTTCTAATTATTTCCCCTTCACAACTATTCTCTACTATTTGTGACTATTCTCGTCCTTCTCTGCATTCGATAAACGCTAATTTGTTTTGTTTTCTTTTATCGCAATTAAAATGCGTTCACTTCGCACTATTTCCTCGAAACGGAAGAAGATTCACGAATTCAGTAATTATTGACCCCTTTGGAATTTTATTGACCCCTTTTTTTTAGTAATTATTGACCCCTTTGGAAAAGACAGTAGAACACTAATCGAAGTTATGGAATGCTTCGTACTATTTAATTCTGTGGATGTGTAGATGACAAGTTTTTAAAATTGATTTCCCCTCTACATGCATACATCGTTCGCCCTCTGCTCATACTTTATTTTCATGATGAGTGTATAACTAATTTGGACACTCGCGACAAGGTATTGCATCCAAAGCAAGTTGATGACTTCTACCGCCTCTCTGTTTCCACCAATAACAGAGTCCTACGGTTCTCAATCGCCGAATTTCATTGAAAATGCGGACAACTTTCGTCTCAAGAAGCCGCTGACTTGAACCCAACGGCCCTCTTTAGGGCCAATATTCCAATTCCAAATCCGGAGTGCATATTTCTCACTCTCCCACGATTCTCTTTCTTCTATAGCACTTTTAGATGATTAGCATTGAGATTCTGAAGATTTCGAAAAAGAGATCAATTAATATTTGATCTGACTCCACACTATCAGGGTGTCCCACAATTTCTGTCGCATAGGCCATTTTCATAGTTGTAGAGAACTGGTCCTCGACTGATTCCCAGTATGGTGTAATACCTTTGATAGACAATCCACTCATTATTCAAACAAGCGCCAGTACTAGGCCATTGATTCATTCTGCTAGTTTCTACACTGATTTTCCCGAAGTACTCATCAATCCATAATCGCTCGGTTTAGCTATTTAATTTTTTTTACCGAAAGGCAATCGCGGAGATTCATGAATAACTAGTGCAATCGATACTAGAGATGCCCCCTAATATGTACAGTCGCGCCGGAAAGTATTCGTACACTTTGTTTTTCTTGTGTAACTTTCGCAGTAGTTGAGCAATCAACCTGAAAAATTTATTGGAGCTAGCAAATCCATTTCCTAATCGGACGCTTATATTGCGGTGTTTGGAGCCAATCGTCTGGATTGCATAGTGCTGACGCAACTAAACATCACTTTTTTGAAAAAGTAACTCTCGGAGGAAAAAAATCTCCTACGTGCCAGTTTAGCAGAAGTTGTAGATCTACCCATTGACTACCCAGAAAAAAAATTTCAAGATGCTGCGATTTTTCTCCTTTGCAGCAACCTTGCTGCAAAATTGAGGCTGTAAACTCATAACTCGGCTCCCAGATAAGCTAGAGACCCGTTCTAGTGTTTAAAATGATCCATTTGGTGAGCCCAGACATCTCTCAAAGTTTGGTGAAGATTGCACATCATTTGCCCTCAGGGCTCAAAAAAGTCACTTTTTT
Organism: Pristionchus fissidentatus; assembly: GCA_036245785.1. Classification (NCBI taxonomy): domain Eukaryota; kingdom Metazoa; phylum Nematoda; class Chromadorea; order Rhabditida; family Neodiplogasteridae; genus Pristionchus; species Pristionchus fissidentatus. Next base: position 32,012,191 of record BTSY01000005.1, on the reverse strand, counting down.
GCATACCCCAACTTTGAGGGTGCTCAACTCGAAGGCTGAATTTTCTAAAAATATGGTTCCTGTGTACGAACGACCCAAAACCATCTAAGAATCGATGCCCAACTTTTTGTAGCATCAGCATTTTTTTCCTGCATGGCGCGATCGCATCCCTGGCGCGCGCTGGTTTCGAAATGTATCGTCTCTCCCTTTGCATAATCTCGCCCCGCCTCGTTTCCGAACACCAGCGCGCGCCAGGGATGCGATCGCGCCATAAAGGAAAAAAACTCTGATGCTACAAAAAGTTGGGCATCGATTCTTGGATGGTTTTGGATCGTTCCTACACAGGAACCATATTTTTAGAAAATTCACCCTTTGAGTTGAGCACCCTCAAAGTTGGGGTATGCAAAAAAGCGACTTTTTAGTGCCCTAAAGGCAAATATTGACCAATCTGTATCAAACTTTCAGAGATGTCTGGGCTCACCATACGGATCATTGCCCAAGAACGGGTCCCTAGCTTGTCTGGGAACCGAGTTATGAGTTTGCAGCCTCATTTTTGCAGCAAGGTTGCTGCAAAGGAGAAACATCGCAGCATCTTGAAATTTTTTTTCTGTGTAGTCAATGGGTAGATCTACAACTTCTGTTAAACTGGCACGTAGGAGATTTTTTTCCTCCGAGAGTTACTTTTTCAAAAAAGTGATGTTTAGTTGCGTCAGCACTATGCAATCCAGACGACTGGCTCCAAACACCGCAATATAAGCGTCCGAGTGGAAATGGATTGGCTAGCTCCAATAAATTTTTCAAGTTAATTGCTCAACTACTGCGAAAGTTACACAAGAAAAACAAAGTGTACGAATACTTTCCGGCGCGACTGTAATCGTGCGAGATTCTTCTCTGTCGACTAGCTTCCGTAGACCACAGCCCCAGAGATAGAGCCTACTCTGACCGCCATCTCCCCTTTACCCGACCTCCGTTCTCACTGTGTTGGTAATCAAACTTCAAATCAATAACCGTCTCATGTTTGCATGTACTTATACTCCCATATCCATTGTATGCCAAATCATGCATCATAACTGAAACAGGAGAAAGCTGAAAAATGTCGCCAATCATCATCTTTTCGTTTCCACTGAGAAAAAACTTGTTAATGGGCGTCGGGAGTTTTTCGACTGTACGTCAAACACGAGATGGATCAGAAAGGTTTTCGATGTGGATAATAAAAGAGGAATCTGGAGAAACTCGAGCACTGTTGTCAGTAGGAAAAATCATGATTTTTAAATATTCTGGTTTTTCCATGGGAGGTACTACTAACTCTCCTCTATCGAATAGCGCTTCCAGAATTTTTTTAAAAGGACCCGTTTTTGCGTGAAACATGAACAAACCTGGTTAGTTGAGGAAATTTTGAAGAAATCACCAAGTTTGAAAAATCATAACTTGCTTCAAAATAAAGATACAAATTCCCGGTTGTGTCTGTTAGATAGATAAAAACCTCGCCTACAAAACAATTTTGATTTCGTCATTCCCGGCTCATGCAATGATGCAGGGCGGTCGCTTTTGTAAATAATATTGCCGTTTTGGTTAAAGTTAAAAGTAGAAGTCGCCTCTATGCGCTTTCTAGAGGGAGTTCTTAGCACTATATATAACCAGTAAAATTGGGTGTAAGAGAGGCTGCATTGTAAAGAAGCTCATTTTTTAGTGCATTCGCCTGATCACATAATATTGAAAATACAATTCCACTGTCCTATTTCTGGTTGAAAATATTGAAAATAATAAAAAAAATAATATACAAATTTATTTAAATTAATTTTATCTATGACTTTCTTCGATAAAAAAAATTTTAAGAATCGAATTTTGGATATCGTAAATTTCTCATATTCTGAAGCCCTAATGTATCGAAACTACTTTCACTTTATCAGTAAGTACTGTTAAATGACAGATCTATGCATATTTCACATCATTATTCGCAAATATATCTAAATAATTAAGTTGATAAATAGTATCTCTATTCATGCATGTTATATCTCGTCCAAACTTCTTAAGCTAATTCACTAGCTCGTATAGAACATTTGTCTTTTTGAAAGTGAACGGCTATCTATAAGTAGAAAGAAGTTACGGCGCCAAGAAGACTTGTTGTCTGCACGAAAACGCACGCTCAGCCTTCTCTAGAACTCTCTCACTTCCACACGCTCTCTCGCACTGGTTCGAGCCCCGATCCGTGCATGAATCTTTTGCCACATCACTGCGTTATCCTAATTGAGGGAATGCAGCATATTTGTTATCATAGGGCAACATGGAAAACCTGGCAAAAGATTCATGCACGGATCGGGGCTCGAAGTGCTAGAGACGACTGAGCGTGCGATTTCGTGCAGACAACAAGTCTTCTTGGCGCCGTAACTTCTTTCTACTTATAGATAGCCGTTCATTTTCAAAAAGATAAATGTTCTATACGAGCTAATGAATTAGTTTAAGAAGTTTGGACGAGATATAACATGCATGAATAGAGATACTATTTATCAACTTAATTATTTAGATATATTTGCGAATAGTGATGATCAATGTGAAATATGCACAGATCTGTCATTTAACAGTACTTACTGATAAAGTGAAAGAAGTTTCGATACATTAGGGCTTCAGAATATGAGAAATTTACGATATAAGACGGGCTAAACTATTTTGTCCAAGAGTAAATGACAGTTCGTGGAAAACCTTCTGTCCCGCGTATTGTGGAACGTACAAAATTCTAATTTCGCAAGAATCAGAATATCAATGATTTCGCGACATTTTGTTGTGAACCTTTTCAATATTCGTTCTAATTTTAGTTGAATAATGTAACTTAAATTTCAATTGTAATGATATAATGTAATTCGTATTTTTTGTATAACATAGAAACGTCATTAGAATTCAACAATTTATTTGAGTATCAAATTAGGAATGTATCGGGGATATTTATGACGATTTTTAAACAATTCTTGATTGTTGATATCCTTCTCATTTATGATAGGCTCGTGGAAGAGTTCAATTGCCAGGCATTCGTTAATGCTGTCCCATCGTAATCTGAAAGTGAAATAAGGTTAATCGTCGTTAATTTCTTACTCTGAAAGTAACGACGTGAACTACATGACATGACATCTTCAGTTGATCTATTTTGTCTTCTTATTCCGCATTGGTAATTTGAACGGGAAAAGTGAGTGTCTAAACCCGTTTGGTCCACTCATTCTCCCCTCACTCCCCCTCCCAACGCGGTTGCTCTCCGATTTGAACGGGAAAAGTGAGTGTCTAAACCCGTTTGGTCCACTCATTCTTCCCACTTTCGCGTATCTCAATCGGTCGACTCACCATTTTAGTCCATCCGCGACGCCTCGAAATGTGGACGCACTCCTCTTGCCATCATGAAAAGAGGTATTTCGTTTAGGTCATTACTGAGATATTTCAAGAATATATTATGGGATATCCGTATTTTTCGAGTAACATATGAAATATTTATTTTTATGACTTTTGACATATTCCATTTTAGTCTTTCGCGAAATTTCGAATATTATAATTATTATTTAAACGAAATACCTCTTTTCATGATGGCAAGAGGAGTGCGTCCACATGTCGAAGTGTCACGGATGAACTAAAATGGTGAGTCGACCGATTAAGATACGCGAAAGTGGGAAGAATGAGTGGACCAAACGGGTTTAGACACTCACTTTTCCCGTTCAAATCGGAGAGCAACCGCGTTGGGAGGGGGAGTGAGGGGAGAATGAGTGGACCAAACGGGTTTAGACACTCACTTTTCCCGTTCAAATCGGAGAGCAACCGCGTTGGGAGGGGGAGTGAGGGGAAAATGAGTGGACCAAACGGGTTTAGACACTCACTTTTCCCGTTCAAATCGGAGAGCAACCGCGTTGGGAGGGGGAGTGAGGGGAGAATGAGTGGACCAAACGGGTTTAGACACTCACTTTTCCCGTTCAAATTACCAATGCGGAATAAGAAGACAAAATAGATCACCTGAAGATCTCATGTAGTTCACGTCGTTACTGTCAGAGTAAGAAATTAACGACGATTAACCTTCTTTCACTTTCAGATTACGATGGGACAGCATTAACGAATGCCTGGCAATTGAACTCTTCCACGAGCCTATCATAAATGAGAAGGATATCAACAATCAAGAATTGTTACAAATCGTCATAAATATCCCCGATACATTCCTAATTTGATACTCAAATAAATTGTTGAATTCTAATGACGCTTCTATATTATACAACAAAAGAGCAAAAATACCAATTACAGTATGAAATTACAATTAGAATAAATATTGAAAAGGTTCACAATAAAATGTTGCGAAATCATTGATATTCTGATAAATTGCGAAATTCCGTAGTTAAATTACGAGAAATGGCGAATTGACAGACAAATATTAAGTGCCATATAATTTACGTCAAAAAATCGCAGTACATATGTCAGTTTCATGCAAACTGTCATTTGCTCTTGGACAAAATAGTTTAACCCGTCTTATATCCAAAATTCGATTCTTAAAATTTTCAATTTTTTTATCGAAGAAAGTCATAGATAAAATTAATTTAAATAAATTTGTATATTATTTTTTATTATTTTCAATATTTTCAACCAGAAATAGGACAGTGGAATTGTATTTTCAATATTATGTGATCAGGCGAATGCACTAAAAAATGAGCTTCTTTACAATGCAGCCTCTCTTACACCCAATTTTACTGGTTATATATAGTGCTAAGAACTCCCTCTAGAAAGCGCATAGAGGCGACTTCTACTTTTAACTTTAACCAAAACGGCAATATTATTTACAAAAGCGACCGCCCTGCATCATTGCATGAGCCGGGAATGACGAAATCAAAATTGTTTTGTAGGCGAGGTTTTTATCTATCTAACAGACACAACCGGGAATTTGTATCTTTATTTTGAAGCAAGTTATGATTTTTCAAACTTGGTGATTTCTTCAAAATTTCATCAACTAACCAGGTTTGTTCATGTTTCACGCAAAAACGGGTCCTTTTAAAAAAATTCTGGAAGCGCTATTCGATAGAGGAGAGTTAGTAGTACCTCCCATGGAAAAACCAGAATATTTAAAAATCATGATTTTTCCTACTGACAACAGTGCTCGAGTTTCTCCAGATTCCTCTCATAAGTGGATCATGTGCGACAACAACGACATGAAACTAGAGCGATTGCATTCGGGAAAAGAGCCATAGCCTGTCCCAAAGAAGGAAGTCCGCAAAATGAATAAATGTCTCAGCTTCTTCTCTTCCCTTCTCGACCCCACCAACTGAGAGATCCGTAGTAATGGTACCACCAACTTCTGCGATCATTACTCTATCCAAATATATGAGGCCGCCATCAGAGTCCCGTGTCGTCTCTAGAGCTAGTCAAAAAAATCAAATTTTGATCGCCTGGAGAAGACCCGATTTTTGGAATATATTTTAGAAAAAGCTGGGCAATGCGAAGTTAGAGTGTCCGACTATACCGCTGCATACTATTGATACCATCCCTTGCACCTATCGCTGTTTCATATTCTTTGCTTGCTTCCACCCTGAAAAGCAGTTCGCCATTCGGACCGATCTCGACGCTGACTTCCAATTTTGGATTGACTCTGGGGCTCAGCCCCTCTGAGGCAGGATATCATGGCTCCGCCCAATCGATGGAAGGAGGTCACCAGTAGAAACAACGACTACTCCAATCACTGACCGTTTCGACTTATTCAAGTAATGACGAAAAATATCGAAGTCGAGATTTCGCGACAGAAATTGTGGGACACCCGAATATTTTGTTTGTTTCGCACAGGGTGTCACGGTGGTATTATTCGGACGATTTTATTCACACAGTTATGCTTACGAGGAATGAGCCTAATCGCGTTTTTCAGTCAATAACAGTCAATTCGGAATTCTCCTGTTGGACCGGTCACAGTCGATCTTTGAGTAGATCTGGGAATGTATCCATACGAGGCGGTAGATATTATTTCCTCCATTCTGCCTTCTCAAAATCCCTGTTGTCAAATTTTTCTGTCGCATGTTCAGGTCTCGTTTGTCGTTGATGAATACCTGGAAATAATCGATAAATGACGAAATCCTTGATTTTATTTTCATAAAGTGAACAAAACGCTAAATCACCTCTGCATCACTAATAGTCGTTCGTACTGAATTTGTCACGCATTCCTCTGTGATGAAGAGAGGGCTGATTCCCATGTGAGAATGCGCAAAGGAACGCACAACTGAATAGCTCAAGTGCATGGTGTAAAACATATCGTTGTTTAGTTGAAGGACATGCTGAAATGAATGTTAATTTTCTATGAGAATTTCATTTTCATTCTCACATCATTCAGCGCAACAACATTTACCCTCTGGTGCAAAGAGTTTCCACATTTTTTTCGTTGATGTTTCGCAGCTCCTTGTGTGTTTATCAATTCATGAGAAATGTATGCTAGTTGAATAGTTGCGCCATTTTTTTTCGCTGGCCAGTTCTTCTCACCTAACCTCTCCCAAATATTGATCTCACTCTGTGCAACAATTTTACACCGATTAGGCAATTGACCTCATTTGATGAAGTAATTGTGGTGACTTTCAGAGGGAGAGGAGAAGGATAAATAAAAGAACGATTGCCATGTTTTCCTAATTTTATAGTGTTCGTTTTTTTTTAAATCTCGCCTTGTGCAGATCAACGACTTCGTCATGCGAGGCTTCCACATGAGTGTTCGCTTCGGCACATCTGATTTCCGAATTCTTAGTCAAGAAACCGCGAAATACGGAGTAGGACAGAACCGGGTGGATTTGCTGAATGGAAATCTGAATTATCGATTTTTTTCGTTTTTTTTCGCCGAATGAATAACTATTTTTTTACTAAATTTAAAAAAATGCATAATAAAGTAGTTTTATTTGCAAAGTTGGAGCTGACCTCACGATCGTCGTTAATAACTAAGCTGTATGTGACTCTGACGCTGAGGAGAACCGATATCATCTTGGAAAGAAGCAGAGAATCAAATTGTGAGTTGTCCTGAAAATGGACAAGGTATCTTAATACTGAATGAATGAGAGAAAAATGTTTCCCCAGAAATGGATCGAAAGGTAGAAAGTGTGCGTGAAAGCGACACACACCCTCTCCCTTCACCCAGCTTTCCGCCTATGGTTCTAGCTAAGAATGACTAGCTAAGAATTTTGAATATTGTAGAGTTGCAGACCGCCGATACTGTTTCAGAAAAATTGTTTTCAAAACACGGACCTCCGAATTTTATGCCAAATTAGAAAACTTTTGCTAGAAATGAGGTCCGCCGCTGTGGAATCTTCTGGAATTGTTGCGTGTCACCGGTCGGTAAGGAATGTCTAGCCCAGCGTTGGGAATGAAATGCTGTAAAGACATACGATTCGGATGCAGAACCACCGTAGACTGACGGCTTGTCCGATTCTTCGAATAATCGCAGAGAACTGGCTCAAGTCGAGAGAAAGTATGCGTCTCCCGCTAGACCGATGAAGAGCGAGTTCCATCGAATCGACCGTGATCTTAAATGGTACAATTATTATTACTCGTATTATTGATTAATTTCGATCCAAAGAATCGTTGAATTCGTATGCAGCGTTTATTGAGGAATCAAAAACGATCTCTTCATTTCTTTTACACGCATGCGCTTGACTGGTCGGCAGGTGAGAGAGTGTGCAGAATGAAGAGACAAATGCTCTTGAGCCAAATATCCGCACCATTTCAAGTGTGGTTTTCCCATATAAAACGTGCCTTTGCCCGCATCAATTCCCATGTATTGACGATTTCCGAATTTCCGGCGTCTGCCTCAACTTTCGTCATTATCTTGCACACTCTTGCCCTCATTCGATCATCAAATTCGAGCTTGACAAAGATCGAAGTGAGAATTTTGACAGGAAGATCAATGAGCGCCTGTAATTATATATTTTTCTTCAGCAATATTTTCATAGGCTCCTCAGTTAATAGGGCCGAAACATCAAACCGTATTACTCTTCTTGCTCACATTTCATTAGGCCGCTAACATTTTTTTCATGATTTAAAATCCAATAATTAATATAATACTTTTGTGATGCACCGAAATATTCCCTTAAAGGGACCAGGCAGTTTAAAAAATAAGTAATTTTTAAATGAAAGATAATTCTGTTCCCGGAAAAATGCTCAAAACCGCATATTTTTTTCGATTTTTAAAAAAATAGTTATGAATTTTCAAAAATTCGCCTTTTCTCCACAGCAGGTTCCGGTAACGACTACACCACAATTCATTTCTCTAAAACCACACATTTTGATGAACTGTGGTTATGCGCATTGATTCCGGGAGTGGTCAAAACCCCTGCATTCCTCTTGTTGTTGCAAAATCTATTCATCCTACCAAATTATATAGCTTTCTGTCTTTTCGGAAATAGGATACGTTCCTGAGGCTATTTTCAAATTAAAATAACTAATTGTTAAAAAATGCTAAACATTAAGTTTTTTTTCATTTTTCATTAGATCATAGTGAGTAAAGCTCATTAAAAAATATGGAAATTTAAAATCTGTTTTTGCACGCTGCCTGGTCCCTTTAATTTATAATGTTGAGGAATTTATCTTCTGTGATGTACAGTTAGAAATTGGCAAATGGTCTCACCGGTGGTGCTCTCACAGCTTTAAAATGGCATCTCCTCAGTCTGTGATTCACTCGCGCTCTCATGCGGTCCCGATATTGTAGAAAAGAGAAAATCTCACAGATGATCTCGTCCGGAAGAAGGAGTAAATGTGACTGTTTTTAAAGAAATATTTTAAATTTCTTACGGTTATGCCCTTGTATTTTGCATAAATAAGTTATGTTTGCATGAATAAGTCGGGAGAGTTACCCCATGTTTGAATTCGCGCGAATTCCTATGGTCTCGCCACGAAACCACAAACACACCACCCCGTTTCCGGACTAGTGTGATTCCCTGGATGCGAGGTCACCTCTCCTCTCTCGCACCCTCTTTGATCTACCCAGTTTCTCTCCTCCTCTCGCATCTCTCGCCCCTCCTCGATTCCCCAATCTCTCTTTTATGATCACTTCCCTGTCTGGTGCTCTCTCCAAGAGAGGCAGCGGAAGAGAGGTCAATCTCTAGGTCTTTTCTAGGGGTGTTTCTCCCTTTAAGAATTTACCGATTCCTGAATGTCCTCGTTCTCGTAATGAACATTGTGAGTGTCGTAATCAGAGACGTCCATAATCTGAAAAAAATATAAAAAAGGAGGGAACAATTAAATGGTAGCAAACTGATGCAAACGTATGCACGAAAACTATGCTATATATTATTGAAAATTAACTACAAGTAAAACCCTTTTTTGGATCTTTTATAATTTACTAAGTGAAAGAATAAATCAGAATAGAAATGGCCGGACCTTTTGAATGCATTGTTAAGCTTTCGCGTGCATCGACGCCGCTTGTGTGACGCTATTATTCGATGCTCCCGATTGTCCTCCTGGCTAGGTTTTTGTACCTCTTATCTGGCTAATTTGACATGGGAAATGTCTCAGGACGTATGCCGATTTTCACCAAAATGTAAGGGTTGACTGAACGGAGTGCGCTTATTTCAAATATGTTTTCAAAATCTGCTATAGCCTCCTATGAAGCGAATTCGCATTTTTACGCGAGATGTAAGAACAGCTACTGTATGAAGTGGTTCGATGGGCTGATGGTTACGACCAAGTATTGCCATCCGGAAGGCGCGTGTTGGACTCACATCCGGTGCCATAATCCTTTGCTCATTTTTTTTAAAACGTCTGCACAATAATCATTTCGACTTTACTGAATTAGAGGGAATGATAATCAGCAACAAACCATTTGAAAAGAGCGATTTCTGGCACTTTGACTTCCAGCAGCTTTGCTTCTTACTTACTTAGATACTTAGAAGATCCATCTTCATTGGCCGTTGCCGTGTGGATCACAATTCCTCCATTCTTCTCTATCGCGAGCGCGCGTAGTCCAATGTCGGTAGGGCTGACGCTGCGAGGACGATCGGGTAATACGTCCTTGAACACTGTAGGGCATCTTCGCATATTCCACGATCGAGTCCCTCCATCTCACTGGCGGCTTTCCTGGAGGTCTGCGGAGATCGGGAGGGGGGAACCATTCCGTGACTGTTGTTGACCATCTGCCGTCGTCCCGTCGAAGCACGTCTCCGGCCCATCGATGCTTCGCCCGTTTGATGTAGCGTATCGAGTCAGTGAGGAGTGACTGCCGACGGACGTCCGAGCTGCGGCGCTTCTTCTGGTGCATCGTGTACAGATTCGTACCGATCAACGATCTCTCGAGCGCTCTGTGTGTGGTCTGCATGTAGGAGATGACTGAGTTCGAGAGAGGCCATGACTCGGCTGCATAGCACAGAGCGGGAAGAACGTGAGAGTCGAAGAGCGAAGAGCGGAGCTTTGCGTCCTTCAGCATGGACGTGACTTCTCTGATGCTTCCGTAGGCCGCCCAGGCTGCTCTCTTCCTCCTTTTCAGTTTCGTATCGATTGAGCCGTCGCCTCGCAGCTCTCTTCCAAGATATACGTATGCATCAGTTTCCACGAGGGTCTGTCCGTGCAGAGCGATATCTGGACCAGGGCACCATGCGTTCCTCATCAGCTGCGTCTTCTTCCTGTTGATCGTCAACCCGATCGATTCTCCTGCTTCCGCAAGTTCTGTCAGCATCCTCTCCAGCGATGCTGTGTCAGAGCCAAGCAGAACTATGTCGTCCGCAAATCGGAGATGCGAGACGCGCTTCCCATTGATGCTGATTCCTTCCGTCTTCCAGTCGAGGTCTCTCATACAATCCTCCAGTGCCGCGGTGAACAGCTTAGGTGAGATTGTGCCTCCTTGGCGGATTCCTTTGCCGATTGGAATGCGTACGGGTCGGTCAAACGGCTTCATCTCGGTGTAGCAGCCGGAGTTGAGTGCTTCCAGACAGTGAACGTATGAAGAGTCCACTCCAGAGCGAGAGATGGCGTTGAGGACGGGACATGGTAAAACCCGGCCCCCGGCCCCCGGCCCCGGCCCACATGGTAAAACCCGGCCCCCGGCCCCCGGCCCTCTTGATAAAACCCGGCCTTCCCCGCCCCCGCCCCTGCCCATGTTTTAAATCATGTAAAATCGACCGGAAGTGAGTCGGAAGTGTCAAAAATGATGTGAAAATTAAAAAAAAAATTTTTTTTTGAAAATTTTTATAAGTTTTGGAAATACTTCAAAATTGATCAGAAACTCATCGTAGCCGGTTTCTGACGATTCTTTCATGTATTTCCCGTTGAGAAAGTGGTAAGAGACTCCTGACTGTCCCATCAGACCATCCTCCCATGAGACCATGAACTCCTGACCATTATCCCGGCCTATCAAAAAAGGATGCAGGCAGTTCAATCACTTCCCGGCCCATGTTTTAAAAATACATTATCAACATTTTAGGACATTTTAAATCCCTGCACAAGTTATAAAATCCAGCCCATCATCCCGGCCTATCATCCACGTTAGAATACCCCGGCCGCCCGGCCCATCGTCCCGGCCCAATAAATTTTTCTCAATTTCATTTCTTAATTACTAAAAACGATCCTGGCAGTTCAATCACTTCCCGGCCCATGTTTTAAAAATAGACTTTCAACATTTTTAGGACATTTTAAATCCCGGCCCATGTTATAAAATCCGGCCCATGATCCCGGCCTATCATCCGCGTTAGAATACCCCGGCCTCCCGGCCCATCGTCCCGGCCCAATAAATTTTTCTCAATTTCATTTCTTAATTACTAAAAACGATGCTGGCAGTTCAATCACTTCCCGGCCCATGTTTTAAAAATAGACTTTCAACATTTTTAGGACATTTTAAATCTCCGGCCCATGTTATAAAATCCGGCCCATGATCCCGGCCTATCATCCACGTTAGAATACCCCGGCCTCCCGGCCCATCGTCCCGGCCCAATAAATTTTTCTCACTTTCATTTCTTAATTACTAAAAACGATGCTGGCAGTTCAATCACTTCCCGGCCCATGTTTTAAAAATACATTATCAACCTTTTAGGACATTTTAAATCCCTGCACATGTTATAAAATCCGGCCCATGATCCCGGCCTATCATCCACGTTAGAATACCCCGGCCTCCCGGCCCATCGTCCCGGCCCATTAGCTTTTCCCAAATTCATTTCTTAATTACTAAAAACGATGCTGGCAGTTCAATCACTTCCCGGCCCATGTTTTAAAAATACATTATCAACCTTTTAGGACATTTTAGGCCCTGGTCCCCTCTTCCAATCCCGCTTTTCAAAAAAAAATCCGCATAAAATTTGCATAGATAATGAGCTCGAAATATTGCGCAGTTTTCACTTTGATCGACAATATTTCAGTTCCTTTTGATGTATTTTTAAAACATGGGCCGGGAAGTGATTGAACTGCCAGCATCGTTTTTAGTAATTAAGAAATGAAAGTGAGAAAAATTTATTGGGCCGGGACGATGGGCCGGGAGGCCGGGGTATTCTAACGTGGATGATAGGCCGGGATCATGGGCCGGATTTTATAACCTGGGCCGGAGATTTAAAATGTCCTAAAAATGTTGAAAGTCTATTTTTAAAACATGGGCCGGGAAGTGATTGAACTGCCAGCATCGTTTTTAGTAATTAAGAAATGAAATTGAGAAAAATTTATTGGGCCGGGACGATGGGCCGGGAGGCCGGGGTATTCTAACGCGGATGATAGGCCGGGATCATGGGCCGGATTTTATAACATGGGCCGGGATTTAAAATGTCCTAAAAATGTTGAAAGTCTATTTTTAAAACATGGGCCGGGAAGTGATTGAACTGCCAGGATCGTTTTTAGTAATTAAGAAATGAAATTGAGAAAAATTTATTGGGCCGGGACGATGGGCCGGGCGGCCGGGGTATTCTAACGTGGATGATAGGCCGGGATGATGGGCTGGATTTTATAACTTGTGCAGGGATTTAAAATGTCCTAAAATGTTGATAATGTATTTTTAAAACATGGGCCGGGAAGTGATTGAACTGCCTGCATCCTTTTTTGATAGGCCGGGATAATGGTCAGGAGTTCATGGTCTCATGGGAGGATGGTCTGATGGGACAGTCAGGAGTCTCTTACCACTTTCTCAACGGGAAATACATGAAAAAATCGTCAGAAACCGGCTACGATGAGTTTCTGATCAATTTTGAAGTATTTCCAAAACTTATAAAATTTTCAACAAAAATTTTTTTTTTAATTTTCACATCATTTTTGACACTTCCGACTCACTTCCGGTCGATTTTACATGATTTAAAACATGGGCAGGGGCGGGGGCGGGGAAGGCCGGGCTTTATCAAGAGGGCCGGGGGCCGGGTTTTACCATGTGGGCCGGGCCGGGGGCCGGGTTTTACCATGTCCCCGTTGAGGACTGCTGGCACTTCCACGGAGTCGAATGCCTTACAGTAATCGACGAAGATGAGACCGAGGGGCTGGTGGTACTCGCGATGGAATTCGATTACGGTCGAGAGCGTGTGGATGTGATCGAGACAGCCAAATCTTCTCCTGAATCCAGCTTGTTCCACGGGTTGAGCCTCGTCCAGTATCCGCTCCATTCTCGTCACAAGTATCTTAGTGAAGATCTTGTAGGGGATTGAGAGTAGAGCAATAGGACGGTAGTTGTCGAGGCTGGATCTATCTCCCTTCTTGTGGATGAGGATGGAGTTGGAGGCCTTCCACTAAGAGGGAAAGCTCAGAGATGCAAGGTATCGACTGAAGTGCGCGGCAAGGAGCGAGTGCAGGGGAGGCCCTCCGAGTCGTAGCATTTGGCCTGAGATCTTGTCTGGTCCGGCAGCTCCGTCCTTCTTCGTTCTCGCTATGGCCGTGCGTATCTCCGAGGGGAGAATGGGAAGGGGATCAGCACATGGAGGCGACGGGCAGCGAGGGACTGGTGTCTCAGATCGGAAGAGGTCGGTGTAGAACTCCTTCACTCTCTCCTCGATCCCGGCTCTGCTGGTAATGGCGGTTCCAGCTGAATCGAGAACAGCTTCCATCGGGGATCGACCCTTCGATAGCTCCTGCTTGGCCTTCTTGAGGGAGCGCCGGGCTTCTGCAGCCCTCAGCAGTACTGTACTTCTGTGTTCCTTGATGTCCCTCGCCACGAAACTCCTGCACGTCCAGTTCGCCATAGTTTTCTCGAGGATGGAACAATCGGGGTCACGGGAGAGTTCGCCTCTTCTTCTTATCCAGAACTTGGATGCATCAGATAGACGAGGAGGGGGTGGTGGGGGAGGAATCTCAGCTGATCTCGCGCAGTCCTTGAGACCGACGCAGATGAAGTCGTAGTCTCGCGATGGGTCGGGGTCAGATCTCCAAGGGTATCTCTCGATGGCTGCCTGGTAGAGGAGAGGATCAAGTACCGGTCGAGGCTTCTGCCGTCTGGTGTATCTCCAGCTCTTCTCGATCTTCGTGTCGATGCGGATGCGTGATCGAAGAAGTCTATGGTCGGAGGGATAGTCGAATCCTTCTACGACCGATACGTCTTGAATCATCCATCGGCGATTGACGATCACGTGATCCAATTCGAGACGCGCTCTTCCTCCTGCTTGCTCCCAGGTCCAGCAGGAGCTCAACTTCTTTTCAAAAAAGGAGTTCCCGTGGAAGGAGCGAGTTGAGGAGAGGAGGTCGAAGAGGAGGTCGTCAGGGTCTCCTTGTGGGTCCGTGTGGAAGGGCCCAGTGCGAAAAGCTCCATCTCTCCGGGGACCGGCGCGGACATTGAGATCTCCGGCAATCACCCGGTAGAAGTGCTTCTTCTCGTCCTCGTACACAGAAGCAACTTCATTGAAGAAAGCTTGACGTTCCTCGATGGTGGCATTAGAAGTAGGTGCGTATACGGTAAGAATAGCGATGGATGATGATCGGCCGATTCGGAGTCGGAGAACGCCGAGTCGAGGAGAGATAACGGAGAAGGAGATGATGGATGAAGTGAGTCGGGGGTGGATGATGAAACCAATGCCGCCTATGTTCTTCCCTTCCACTTTCGGACCGAGTATCAATTTGGCTCCGTCGTCGAATGTCTTCTCGGTAAGGGTGCGTGACTTGGTTTCTTGCAGGCAGATAACATCATAGCGAATGCCGCTGAGTGAATGCTCGAGGGTATATTGGGAACAATCTGATGCAATGGTGCGGGCGTTGAGGGTGCATATCCTTAGGTCATTATCGTGTCGGGGGGTTCCGGTGGGTCTAGTATGATGTCCTGAGTGCTGCTCCGTGATTGGATGGCCCTGTCCCCTTTGCGCCGTCCGACATCGTGGACGGGCAGTGAGAGGACGCGGAGGACTCGGGCGCTTGTTGAGGTTTGTCGTAGCAAGAGTGGTGCCCTGGATAACCCCCCCTATCCGAGCCTAGGGTTCGAGGGGTTCGCCCATTCTAGCAGTTTGTCAGACTGCGACGTACTGCGTGAGCTTTTAGTGTACTTTAGCCCCTCCCATCCCCACTTAGACTTAAGAGTGGGAGAGTTGATCCCCTGCGCCAGTCGAAGAGGCAGACACAATGCAAGAGAGCTTTGCTTCAATCGGAGAAAAGTGGGTGGAGAGATGTGTAGTGATTCTCTGCTAATACAATATAAGCCAAATAATTATTTTGCAAATGTTTTTAAATGACCAAAAGATTATGGCAACCATGCGTCGTTAACGACTAGGCCTACGCACAACTTCATATTGTCGCTGAAAGTTCTTCTAACATATCGCTTGAAAATTCGAACTCGCTTCATAGGAAGATATAGCGAATTTTTAAAAACATTTTTGAAATAAGCGCAATCAATTTATTCAATCCTCAAATTTTGGTGAGAATCGGGATATGTGTCCTGAGGCATATCACATGTATGATAAGTTGACATTAAAGAAGGCAACTTGTAAAACTATCAGAGAAATAGCGCGCACAAGACAGAGAGGCAGACGGTGAGGTAGAGTTTCAAATCATAAAATTTTGAAATCAACTTTTGGATCTGTGATCACAGCTTGATATCAACTTGTGAAATTTCTATCTCGTTGTCTGGTTCGCTCTTCCGGAACTCTCAATGGTAAAAGCGGTGATATCAATGTTGAAGGCAATTTGGAGTTCGCTTGATATCACCTTGTTGAAGCACACTGGTGTTATCATAATTTGTTAATTATATCGTATCCTATTCATTGTCAGTGGCCGCAGTGAATAAGCTTACGTGCAACTTTCTAATAGATTTGCCTACGATTACTCCAATCCTACTCTGCACTTTCCTTTTCTCTCCTTTCACTCCTTCATTCTCTCCTTACTCGCTGGTTTCGAGTGGTCGCCTCACGATGTCCGGCGCTCCTTCAGGTTGATTTCACCCCTCTTTTCACTCCATTTCCCAAATTTCCCTCCATTTAGACTCACCCTATGATCCTGCCAAACTTCAACGTTTCCGTAGGATGTTCTCCGAATACACCAAGGCTCCAGGGGTAAATTGTTTCCGGATTTCGAAATACTGAAAATGGTGAATCTTCAGGCCCCGGTCACGCCTCGGCAGGCCAAGAGTGAGTACTGTATCTCGGCAATACTGTATTATTCCACCCCACTCACACAAGTTCGATTCCCTCTTACGACTGCTCCTTTTGCAGGTGGTTCGAAAGGTCGCACGCCCAAGAAAGTGACTCCCGAGAAGGCACCGGCCCCCACACCCGAAGCTCAGCCGAATGAGTGAGTTAGAGGAACACTGTAGATTGCAATTATCGATTGATAACTGAATACCGTAATCTTATTTTTCAGGAAAATCGCGGACGCGAAGGAATTTGCAAAGGCGGATGAAGAGGAGTTTGAGAATGAAAATGGAGCGGTGATGGCTCAGGCTAAGATCAAGAACAGGGATCTACAGTAAGATATGAGATTACTGTAGTCGCAGTATTGATTGATTCCTAGGTGGAAGAAGGAGGCCAAGAGCCCCCAGCCTCGTGTGATCAAGACCGGTGAAAAGTATGTACCTTTTCGATACTGTAGGATACGGTGGTCAAGGTTATCGTACTCATACTTACCGAAATCATTACAGACAATCGGGAAAGAAGGATTCCGACTCTAGAGGGTGAGCAATGGTCTCCTAATTATCTCCTGATCTTTGATCTTTCTCAGAAAAGCTAACAAGAGTGTTGACGAGGGAGTTCGCAAGAAGAAATCGAGAAGTGTTAATAGGAGAACCAGAGGAACCGGAGGAGACAAGTGAGTACGGTAGGAATACGGAACACTGGTTTACTTTACCGGGCCACAAGAGGCGACCGCTAGATTCACACAGTGAGATGATGAATGAGTATCCCACCCCGGGTTAACTCGCTTTTTTTAGTCCGGTTAAGTGAACTGGTACCGAATACAGTATAATAGCACCGGAGGGATATTGTAGCTTTTGCATATTGATTGTTTCAGATCCGCTGGGCGTTCGAGTCGTTCCACCATGGGCGGTGAGAAGAAAACGAGCGGAAAGAGAGCTTCTGGAGGGGTACGGTAGGATTACTGTACCATCATGTATCGACTGAGTGCGGTAGATACCGTATCCTTGATTTCAGCGGAAGAAGCCCACTGGTCGTAGAACCGAAGAAACTCGCACAGTGTCCAGTCCAATCATATCGAGTCCGGTCAAGGTGAGTTGAGTACGGTATTAGAAGAGTATCGATTGAGCTACCGTATAATCTACCTTCGCGAAGTTGTAAGATCAATAATTCAGACCGATGTCGCTGACTCTCCGGCGGAAGCCACAAGTGATGGAATGAGCGGGGTGCCGATTGATTTTATGAATTTCGAAAATCAATAATTTACAGGGATCCGCTCCCGAGCCATTCAACCGCGAGGCTCTCAGCAGAGAGGCTGTAAGTGACAAGTATAGTATTGGCTAATGATGGTTCAATCATTTCAGATCGATGGTGTTGGTGAAGAGGGAGGACTATCGGGAGAGGTTGCGGCAATCGATGTGAGACTAATTGACGGATTTGGAAATTACGGATCCTAATAAATGTCCTAATAATGACGCAATCTAGATGAACCACGCTGATTTCAAGACTGCAATCAAGTTGATGGAGATTTTCAAGAGAAACAACATCCTGGAGAACGCCCTCTTCCCGGCTCAGGTGAGATTACGGTAACTGAAATGATTATCGATCGAATGCCCCAAATTCAGAACGAAACTCTCAAGGCATTTTTCGAGGGCGGAATGAAGAATCCGGACAGCAAGGTACGGTAGGACGGGTGGATTGGGCACTGGCGGGATACGGTAGATCTTGAAAATATCGGTTATTTTCAGATTCTGGAACTGATCTCGAAGGCTATGGATTTCGTGTTGGACGCAGTTTTCTTCAAGGGAGAAGACATGGATTGTCTCATTGACAACGAACTCAAATCGTTCATCGTCAATCGATCCAAGGTTTGGTAGATACTGTAGTATCAATCGCCAACTGATAGATTACTGTAGCTTATGGTAATTGATTGCAGTCGAAACCGATGTTGCTGGATGTGATCATCTCTCGTCCCGAGTTTCTTCCGCTTTCTTGGGGAGGTCGAACGATCGTGCTGAGGCACACGGATGCTACCGTACTCGTGCAACTTACCGAGGTGAATTATCGATTGGTGATACTGTAGAATACAATTGTTGATTATACAGGCGAAACGTGACAAGGGAGCGAACAAGTGAATATCTGTGGACTAGTCGATCGCCGAACTCCGCCCATCATCTCTATAAACCATAATTACGTCCCTTCAATAAAGGATTGGACCCCGATCACGGTAGTATCACAGACCAAAGCAATTAATGCAAAATATATATAAAATGTAACAGAACTCTGCTTTTAAATCGAGAGAGTATACGGTAGATTAAGAAAAAAACACCAGTTCTTGATTCGCCCGGTCGTCTTACTGTAAGTGCAAATGTCAACCTTTAGAGTTACTATTCGCGGGGTTTTCAAACTTTTTCATTTTTCTTCAGTTTTACTGGGTTTTTTTGCTGTATTTTCGTGTTCACTTAATAGCCCGAACCCTTGTCTATTAGATCACATGGCCAAGTCGCTTCTCGATGGCGAAACCAGCCATGGAAGGGGCAAGAAGAGGAGGAGGGAGCTCTCGACCTCGTCCGAGAGCTCGGTAAGCAGTTTATTCACTTGTTTAGTGTGCTCAATGCATGAATTGAGCTTCTAATGATCATAACTAGTGTTGCGAGCTGCATATTTAAACTAGATAAGGGTGCAGTTGTTTGTAAACGTTCATGTCAGTGGTCGCGTTCGCCACTGTGTAATAATCTGTTATTAATTTTGTTTGACGGTCGTTCAGAGCTCTGGTAGTGAGGAAAGTCGATCGCCTGAAGTAAAACGAGGCACACTGATGGAGGCACTCATGGAATCGAAGGAAACGGTAATCATTTATCGCCTTATTTCGACGTTTTCCCATTCCTGTGTAAACAAATGATAGTCGGTCTTGCTTATTTACATTTCACATCATAAAGGTAGTTATTACCTGTGGCTCACTGTTTTATAGCAACAAGGCGCTGAAAAAAAACTCGCCCATTTCTCGCGAAAGAGTTATTACGTCAATACACCTCACCATTGCTACTGATCCTGAACTACTCAGTGAACGCAATAGATTTTATTCAGAAGGAGCACGAAAGCAGCTTGAATAAGAGCAAAAAGCTTCGGAAAAAGAAGAAAAGTGATGATGGAATGAGTGTAAAAGTGGAAGGAAACGAAGAAGGAAAGGAGCCGTCCGCCACCTCTCCCAAACAACCCATTCTGCAACGTGAGTGCCTTATTTCATTCTTGTAATAATCGCAGTAACTTATTCGTGTGTACCCTTCGCTACCATGTCGAGGGAGTTTCTTATTTTAGGTGAAGTGGGAATCATTGCATAGACTTATATTTGAATCCTCTACAGACCTTCATTTCTTGCTCGATGACCACTCCTGATATATGCATGACGGAGTAAACAACGAACAATAATATTATATTAATTATCTAAATTGTGCAGCTGCGACAGTAGCTGGCGCGGCGACGGAGGAGCTGGATCTGACGTTGACGGAGGCCGATCTTCACGAGATGTATGAGACGGACGACGAGGAGGAGGTAGGTTGTGGTTTCGTGGGTTGGTGATAATAAAACTCGCTTGGGATTGATATTTTTATTTTAATATACATCAATATAATATTTCTGTGAGAGATTAGACACATTATGGGTTGCATAGTGCAGAAGCGTGCATCTTCGCTAGAAATTACTAGAGACCGCCAAACTGCTATATACGATAGACGAATGGCACAATGAGAGGGGTGAAAGATCTTTTCGAAAATACGATTGAACTGGGCAATCCTATTTTCGTATATAGGAATGACCGGGATATAGGATTGGCAACCCTATATTTCAGCGTTTTGGCAATCATCTGACAATGAGACAAAGAAGGGGGAGGGAGAGAGGTAGATGCAAATCGGTTCAAAGGTTCAACCAATAAACCGATTGGAGGTGTAGTGAGGAATGAGGGTGAGAGGAACGACAAAGGATAGATGATTGGCCATTCCTATATCTCATTTCAATATAGGATTGAATAAAGGAATGGAGGTCTCTAGAAATTACCTATTTGACCAATACGTAGATCTATAGATCGTATACGAGACGGACGAGGAGGGGGAGGTGGGTTCGGGTTTCGAGTGGTTGGGATAACCAGGATCCTTCGACATGGATTGATGCCTTTCGCTCTCTTGAGCCCCGTTTTAAATAATACAACAAAAATGAACGAGATTGTCTCGATGCCGGGCAGAATTGATTTTCTTCGATAGGAGTGTTCCATGCAATGGAACTAGAGTCTTTCGCGACGGTTCGATGCTTTCTCTTTCCTGAATACTTGGTCGGTAGTATTTCAAATATTGCGATCATGACATGCTTATGCGCGGGATCAGGCGCATGTTCGAGCGGGCCTCTACAAAATCTGATGTCTGAAGCCTGTGCGCTTGGAACTTATGAAAAAGATTTGCTTTTTTTATCTCGAAGGGGTTGATTTAGGAGAAGGGGTCGAGGAGGCGATTTCATCTGGTAGTCGATAATTTTAAAATATAGCAATAGCTTATTTGTACACGAGACTAGGTATCGTACTCAGCTGATACGGTTGATGTTTTCGGTAAGCATCGAACTTAGAGCTATGAGACGGACGATGAGGAGGAGGTGGGTTAGTGTTTCGAGGGGTGGTGATAACAAGATACGTTTGATATGGATTGATGTGATTTAATCTAGTAGTGGATAATTTGGAAATACAGCAATATCTTATTTATGTACGAGATTAGGCGAATTGCGTGCGATGGGAGATAAGGCATAGTCCAAAGGGAGTGCTTCGAGCACTCGCGCGAAGGTAATTTATCAACTAGAATTTTGATTCCCGATATGATTGCCGCGTTCAAGTGCTTTTCCTCTATAGGAGAAACCTATGTGGATTCGCGTTTCTAGTGATGGAGATAATAATCAGCCGTTCGAGACGGATTGATATGTAGCATAATTTCCCCTGGCATACCTCAAATTATCATGTTATACCATAGTCGTGTACAAGATCAATTTTGGACGATACCGTACTGATGGTAATTCAAAGCTCGTAGCTCGAGAATGCAGTTAGTGTTTTGTTCGAGGAGGCATATCGTATATTTAGTTGACTGACGGACTGACGAGAAGGAGTTGGGTTCGCGTTACGAGCGATGAAGGAAACTAGGGTAGTTCGGGATGAATTGATATTGAGTATTTAATTTGTCCAACATGATCTTGATACAGGGCAGAAGTGCTTTTCTTCGATATGGAGAATATATGCGTATTGGGGTTTGTTCAAGCAAGTAGATAACTATAGTCGTTCAAGATGGAGTGATGCTTCTGCCTTTGCCAGTAATATTAATAATATAGCAAAGCCGCATTTCTGTAAGTTGTCAACCGCATTTTGGATTTATACAACGCAGATATTTAGTTGCTAAGAGATTTTTTTTGTTAAATGCGAGGAATAGGATCTCTGTTTTGTAATGGGGCTCGAAGTTAGTTTTATGAGACGGACGAGAAGGAAGATGTGGATTGGGGTTTCGAGATATGGTGATAACACAAATGATTAGAAATGAATTGATCATTCTCGGGCGATCTGCATTAAGTAAGATTAATCATCAGAACATCCATGCTTGCTTATCGGATCAATTCATGATTGTAAGGTAGATACCGTACTCCTTTGGAGACTAATACTGTACTTTTGCAGGCAGAAGACATGCGTCTTCGTCACGAGGCTCAGCGAGTGAGAAGAGTCGAGAGGAGAACTGTGGAGTGGGAAGGAGCGAGGGGGATGGACCATGAGGTACGGTATTCGATGTCTGTTGATCATGAATTACGGTAGTTGTCCACCTTCCTTCTCATTTGAACTGTATTCCTGGGAGTATTTATCATAGTGATCACTTTGTTTGACAGGGCATGATACTAAAAATGAACTGCATTATGTACTATTTATAAATGTACAACGTCAGTGTACGGCCATACCGGAATAAATAGTTGTAATTATGAAACTTTTGTATTTCTTTTCTCAGATGGCGCTACGTCGGTTCGAGAAGGAAGTCCGAGGGGACATACGACGGAAACGAGAGGGACAAACGGAGGTTCCCACGGTGGACACGCCCAGTCTGCATGCAGGATGCAAGTGTGAGTTGGAGGGTTTGATGTTATTCGAAACCCGCCAATTGGTGTTTCGAGGGTTATCTAATAAGGTTGATAATGCTAGTAAAGGCGATACGCCAAAAGGTTTTTTTGAAAAAAAAGAATAGACAAGTAAAAGGGAAAGTAAAGGCACCGTTGAATTCCCGCACATTTCAAAGGTCTCGCCTGGATTTCTGTCCCGTGGGATGAAATAAAGCTAAAGACACGCATAGGGTGGGCGTCGAACCCTCGATAAGCAAGCGTTTTGCCTCTGCTCCACATGGGCTGATAACTGATTGGCCTCACGCAACCTCTATCCCTACGTCGCTCGGGATAGTGGATCACATGAGGCATATTTTTTGTGTTTACTAGGGTTGTCGGTTCGGTATTCGTAAAACGGCTATCTCTCGCTCTCTTGACCTCCCGCGATCGTATTAAGGGAGAGGAGGGGTCAACTCTCTCTAACACTCCGTATTCGGGTGAGAGAAGGGTCAAATGCCGTATTACGGAATACGGCGCCGTATTCTGTGAGAAATGGAGGATAAGATTACTCAGAGTAGAAAAATCATACAAGTTCTTCTTTCACCTACCTCAAAATATGAAAGGTAATCGAATTAGCCATTTCCCGATCAAATCACCTCGGCAACTGATAGAGAGGAATGGCTTGTATCGCTATCTCTAGTGTGAGTGAGATGTGGTGCGCTTGGCTCAGGTGGTTAAGCGCTTGAGTCTCAGTTTTGCTGTGACATGACTTGCGCAGTTCGAGTCCTTTTGTGGTCATTTCTCTTGCATTTTAAATTTATTTCAGTTTATTGCCAAACTAAGTTAATTAGAAAAGAAAACTTTCGTAAAAAGCCTTATTAGTTGAAGAGACATTGTGGATTCGATTTCACTTCCCTAAACTATTCACTAGTTTCTTGTCGCAACAGAGCTGATCATGTTGATTTACCTCTCCGTGTTACTGCTATTTCATTTTTCAGTAAACTTTTGTCTCGTTTCCCAGGCGCACTCGCAACTTTTGATGACAATTTAGAGGTGCATAAACATTCATTCTGCCATGAAAAAAACAGGAATATATGTTCTCAATCCATTGTTTGTGTAAAGTCGACAAAAAAATGCAAGACAAAGGACTCCAAAAGGACTCGAACTGCGCATGTCATGTCCCAGCAAAACTGAGACTCAGGCGCTTAACCACCTGAGCCAAGCGCACCACATCTCACTCACACTAGAGATAGCGATACAAGCCATTCCCCTCTATCAGTTGCCGAGGTGATTTGATCGGGAAATGGCTCATTCGATTGCCTTTCATATTTTGAGGTAGGTGAAAGAAGAACTTGTATGATTCTTCTACTCTGAGTCATCTTATCCTCCATTTCTCACAGAATACGGCGCCGTATTCCGTAATACGGCATTTGACCCCTCACTCTCTTCTCTCTCTCTCCCGGAATACGAATGAGACTGCCAGAGGGCAAGCGAGGGGGCCGTAATCCCGATACCGATACGGAACGGTCAACCCTAGTGTTTACTGTCCCTTTAATGTTTCTATGCTGTAAACACGCCCATTCTGCATGCAAGAGGCAAGTGCTAGTGATGGAGAAATAATTTTATTCGAAATCCCGTCGACTGGTGTTTCACGGGCTATCTAATAAGGTTGATAATGATAGTAAAGGCGATAATACCACCGATAAATCGTCAGTGTTTGAGCTCGCTGTAGATAGGTCCAACCTACATGCCGGATGCAATAGTGAGGGGGGGAGCGATTCCAAACCCCGCCGATTGGAGCTTCACCGCCTATGTAGCTAAGTCGGTAATGCTAGTAAAGGCGAAAAGAATTACGTACGAGAAAATGACTGCAAGTGTGATTCATAAACATTTTCCCCGTTTTCCATGTGTTAATTTCTCAGCTGGCTGAAATAAAACAACAATTAGAGGAACAAATTCGAATGTCATGGTTGTAACTCCATATGAATTCAGGCGCCCGCTCCTCTTCCACCGTCGATTCTGCCTCTTCCTCTTCAGCTTCCGAGGGAGAAGCGAGTGATGATAGTGATGATGCAATCAAAATGGCACAGAAGGACAGGAGGAGAAAGGCCAGCATACGCAAGTGAGTACGGTAGATGGAGAACGGGTTACGGTCGGTTCAGAAGAAGGTAGACATTCATAAGGAAGTGAATAATGAAGGGGTTACGGTAGGATGAATGAGGAGGAAGTGGAACGGGAGGCTGCGCTGACCGTTACTGTTCCGGTACCGAGGTAAATTAGAACTAGGCGAATTCGGGTGTCAACCGGTCGATATTACGGATAGAAAGTAATTGAGTTAATCGAAAGTTTTTTTTCTTTTTAGACGGAACAAGCGACGAAAGGCGAAACGAGACGACCTCGCGCACTCGCTCGTCAAGCAAGAAGTGAGGGCAGACAATTGATTTATTTATTGATTATAAAATCGATTTTATTGATTATAGAATTCGAGGGGAAAGGAAATTTAATTCGTTGTGATGGTTGTTTTGTGTTTCATGTACGGCCTAGAAGTAGATTCTGATGCTGTTTCTTCGATTACTCATTCGAAACTATTTAATAAATATCCGTCTTGGAAATGTTCTATCACTATTGTAATGACTATATTTCTTTATATTTAGTTATTTACTATATTTAACAGGTCGACTGGCGTCGCTGTCATCCCTCCGCTCTCTCCAGTGAGATCGTCTTCAACGTCGCTGATATGGTGAGGGGTTTGATAAGTGAAAACATGATGCGCCTGATGGATCCTTCCTTCGTGCATGACACGAATCTTGTCCAATGTCTTGTGTGTCACTCCTGAATGTTCAATTAATATAATTAATCGATAATCATTGCATTCTTTGCCAGCTGAACGAGTCTCCTGCGTGTCGATGTTCCAGTCAACGAAGATCCGAGGGAATGAGACACAATCACTACATGGGAGAGGAGAGGATGAAGAGTACGGTAGACAGGTGAGCGAGATGAGGGGGGATGATTAGCATAGTAGAAGGACTTGGAACACCGTGATTCGTTGTTTCGCTTTTTCCATAATATCAGTTAGGCGGTGCACTTGACGATCGACACGAGCCCCGCAACAAGAAAAAAAATACGGTAGATATGTGAGCGAATATGGCGGAAGTAGGGAAGATCATGTGCAGTAGGAAATGTTGGTGTGGGTTTAACCTGCCGAGGTGATTTTAGGTTACACAAGTTTCATAACTTGATATGGTGTGTCTATTGAGCAATGAAGCGTTCATAAGGGAAAAAATAACCATCAAAGCAAAGGAAGCTATTGCTTAAATGATATTATTGCCCCACACTCAATATCAGTCACTTCATTTCCAGTTGTCGTGTCTCTTCCCTCCACCACTACATCCTCAACGTCCGACCCAATCCATCGATGCAGTTGAAACGACCAAGCACGATGGAGATTCAGAGAGAAGGGTGAGTGGATACGAGAGGAGGGTTGAAGGAAATGTATGAGCCAAGGGCTTGGTCGTAGTGTAGGAACTGAGATGCCTACTGGGATGCCGCCAGGAAATTTCTCTTTTTTTGGTAGAAGGACGAGCGAGACTTGTGTTTCACTAGTTCCATAGAAACGCGTCTTTCTCATGTTGGTAGTATTTGTGACGGCAAGACTTGGAATACTGTACATGATAAATAAACTGTTTTCGGCCAAGTACTGGTCAAATTTGTTACTGCCCTTTCTAAAATGGGCCAGCACTGTGGGTGCGAGAAGAGTAGTTTTTTTCTTCAGTGTGCGATTTAAAAAAAAACTCGCTATATTTGTGCTGCATTTGTTCCATAGAAAGGATACTTGTTCGTTGTTGATAGTATGTCTCCAATAAGGTAATGAACTGTGATACCTAATAATCGTACCATACTCATTTTCTGCCAATCGATGATCATCGCCTATCCATTCCAGTTCCCCTCCCCTCCTCTTCCACTTGGATGGCTTCTCTCTCCTCTCCCATCGTCCAATTCCTTCCGTTTTGCCACCCGAACCACAAGTGAAATGGACGGATGAGTACAGATTCGCCCTGGAAGAGGACGAACCACTGAGTGATGAGGTGAGAGGAGATTATCGATTAGACGGGCACTTCGAGCTTTATTGATCGATAAAGTTGAGTCAGTGTTGTGAATAGTGAGTAGATTGGTTTGGTCGATTCACAGTCAGTGGGAAGCGAAATTATGCCTACTAGCGCGAATTCTGGAACCAGCGGGATCGGTGCTGCATCGTATCACCATTACTTGAGCGGGAATGTCGTGTCGATTTTCGATTGAGCAACTCATCTAGAAAATGCATTCTCATCACCAGACTGTCCGTTATCTATAGGCGAATATCGATTTGCAAGTGGATCATTAACGAACGATAATGTTGAGGTCCGTAGTGGATAGTGATTGTTGTTCAATGGGACCCGAAAATGTGCCTACGGATTCGAGTGCTGTAACTAGCGGGGTCAGTCTGCATCGTCTCTTCATAGCATGCGCGGAGTTATGATGTCGATCACTGAGTCGGGCAATCCTAAAACAGATTATCAACCAATTCTCATTCTCAGACTGTCGGTTCTCTGCGTGCCGTCGATTCTCTCACTTCTTTCATTCTCGATGAGGTACTCGAATTGTTCGATGTGAGAAGATGGCCGGAAGAGGTGGAGAAGGAGAGGAGGTGAGTGTTAGGAGGCACTTCTTTTCTGTACAGGATCAGGTAGCCCGGAGTGGGATCCTCATTCATCCTCTCACTGTGTGAATGTAGCGCTCACCTTTCATTCACTCCCACATAGGTTGCTTGGTCTGGTAAAGGGAAAAAGTGCCAGTGTTGGATTGAATGGAGGTGGGAAGGGCACCTCCCCACCTGGTTCAGGTTTCACGAGGGTGATGTAGGGGACGGGAACCACGGGGCTACTAATGTCTCGTTCCTTTCACGGTTTTTGAAGATTTATTTGGACGCTTTCCGTTGCTTAGATTATCGATGTGTGCTCACACTAATAATGTATAATACTTAGCTAAATCAAATTTGTTGGTGAAAGGGAGATTCAAGTTGCACCATAATTACTTGAAATTTTTTTACCAAATCAACTACTTTCTGCAAGCATGCTCTTTCAACTTTCTACTTGCAGAATGCGCCGTCAACGTGACGTTTACTGCAGTCGCGAGGAGGAGGAGAGGTCGGACGGATGTCCCATATTTCACGTCCTACCACGATTCGTCAGAGTTAGGGAAGGTGAGGTGATTTGATTTCTGCGATATGAGATTGGGGTTCCACTGATGCTGTATGGGTCTAGCAACACGAGTAATATTGATGTGTATTTTAGGCTAATTAATATTGATGTGTATTTTAGGCAAGCTAAAATTTTTAGCTTCTTGATCGAATTACAACTTAATAAACTGCGTCATATAGCAGATGGATTTTTTAAATTACTGAGCCATGAGCTTGCTGTTTCACTGATATTGTATAGGCCTAGTGACTGTTGAAATGAATGATAGAACAATAGTAGCATTTTCAGATGGATCTCGTGAACTCGCCCCAATCTCAGCAGTGCTCGACCATATTCGGAGTGCGTACAACCAGTCGTTCTGCACGAAGGAGCAATCGAGCAGGGTGAGTGATACAGTACTGTTGAGCAATCGGCAACTCAGTATTTAATTTGTATTCTCGCGGCAGAAGCCTTCAGATATTGCAGTTGACGAAACCGATGGTATTTGAAATTGCGGTGAAACGGGAATGTCGTGGGTGGGTAGCAGCCGTTACTTTTCTGGATTTTTGTGTGGGGTTGCGGATTTTAAAAACAATCATTGCAGTTGCACTCGGATACTCGTCTCTTCGAGGAATTCACCGATGCGGAGAAGGATGGAGTGGTGATAAATGCGAGAAAGGTGTGGAGTTTTAAAAGAAAAATAAAGGAAATAAGAAAATTGAGAGAGTTTTTTGTCTATGATTTAGTCTAGTATCTCGGCGTTGACGAGACTGATCGGCATATCGCTGTTTCAGCAGTTTATTATTTGATAGCGAGAGTATGCGAAAGTAATTCAGCCAAAATTGCCGTTTTCGGAGAAAAAATAATTATTTCAGCGTCCCTCGTGTCTGCGCGTGGATTCGATCGATCGCAGTGAGTATCTGAAGGGCGATGGGAGTGAGGGAGACGGACGGCCTGTGATCACACACATGGCATGGCGGTACGGTAATAATACTACTACCGTAGTCATAGCTCTAAAAGTGGATTGAATTCGACCTGACAGATTCGGGTATAAGGCGATTACCTAGAGCCGAGATACCCACACTGTTTTGTAGCTACCATTGCCCCAATTAATTAAAAACCTGAGGCGAATTGTGAAAATCTGCGGCACTCGGAAATAAACCTGCCCGACTGTGAAAAATGCATTTCCTAGTGCAAATTTATTTCGCGAAAAAAACGTGCCCTCCCGTGCAGCGACCCAGTAAGCGATATTTTTGTTAGAAAGAGGACCGTCAGAGGAATCGAAAAAGCTAAAGACCGGCACGTTTTTCTTCCTGGAAAAATTCTAGTGAAAATAATTTAAATCCGTCGATTTGACTTTTTGACCTATGACCGTAGTTTTGATTTTTTGGTTTCATAATTATCATGGAACGATCGTTTTACGCTCATTGATGCCGACAGTAAATTCTGTCGCTTAAGTTGCAAATGAAACTGAATTCTTGCTGGTGGGAAAGGTGTTTAGACGTATTTCTTGCTATTCGTTGTTTATTTAGCATTAAATACTATGTCGCAATAAGTTCTCAGCTAAAAAGCGTCAAGAGGGCTGAATTGCCATGGAACAATGTAAATTAAAGTATCAACATAATGACTGCACTTCAGACCCACGCTATTCATTCTTGCCGCCCGACCCGACTACCAAATTGCTGCAGCAAAGCTGGCGGAGATGAAGGAGGAGGTGGGAATTGAGTAGGAGCAACTCAAGCTACGCAAATATTTGTAGAAAATGGATGGAGGGAAGTTGAAGGGACGGTGCAACTCACATTCAGTTGGGTTCAGCAAATATTCTTTTCGCATATTTCAAGCGGTCAGAACGATCAGATTAATGAAACAACCCCGCACTATGTTATACGAATTGCGTGGAACGCGTTGTTGGCTATTCATGTGTTTATTTCGGAACTATGTCAGGGGCGGGTGTGTACGATTGAGGGTAATCGGGAGCTAATCTCTCGTGCATTCTCCCACTTTCTCCCCTGACCCCATTCTGGAGGTTTAATTGGACGATGGAATGATGGGATTACATCCAGTTGCAAGCATCGGGCGATGCGCTGAATGCCGACGAGGAGAGAGTGCAGAGGGCGAAGATTTCAGCGGCTGAGAATCATCTGCAGAAATTGAAGAATGAATGGTGAGATTATTGATTGATTGGCTATAGGTAGGCCGTAATGGATGTAGTATTGGGGTAACGTGTGCATCGCTTGTTGCGAGATATCATCTTCATTATATTGACGAATAGGATAAGTCACGGTTGAAACGCTAAAGACGCAGTGGATTATGGGAATGTCGTTTGATAGTGATGATATGATTTAATTATCTGCAACAGTTTCACCAGGAGAAAAGCGATAAATAATCTTTTTTCCAGCACAGCTCGTCGCGAAGTGCCCGTCTCCCTGTCGTCTAAACACTTTCGAAGAACGGGATTCAGGGTAAGAAGAATGATGTAAAACCTATTTTGACTGATGTTAGTAGGTTAGCACTGTAGGTTAAACCTACTAGATTTACAACATTGTGCATTCTGCAGTAGTAGTAACAACAGCAAAAATAAATGCATAAACTGCAGGCGGATCTCACTCAGCACACGATTCTGCTCGTGATGGCGATGAACCACGTGCGATTCCACTGGGCGCTCGAGGTAGACGAAAATGTTTTTTTTTAAATTTATATGATAATTAAAAAAACGAACAAGTCTGGCAGAGAAAAAAAAATAGTGTTGTGTGTTGCCCATCTGTTTAAAAAAAGGCTTCTTCTAGGTTAGTTTCACGGGTTTCATACATTTTCGCCCTGCCGAGATCTCTCTTTTTCACACACTCTTTCGCCTAGCATAAACACGTCAGATATTTCATAAACAGGTCAGATTTCTATCGGAAGTGCGATAAAACAGGTCAGATTTCTATCGGAAGTGCGATAAAACAGGTCAGATAGGGGACAATTCTTACTAAACTCGACATTCTGCGCATTCCTAGATGGGTCTCGATAAACTGCCTAGTTCAAAAAAGTGTAAACCGTGAATCTCGGGCATAGGCGGGCACAGGGTACCTTGACTACCGCCTGTAGGGGGTACGACTACCGCCTGCAAACATATTCCGGAAAAAAATTTTCACTGATAAACACTTCAAAAAAGGGTCCTTTGGGGGTCATATGACGACCGCCTGCAGGGCGAAATTGTGATGGACGACCGCCTGCACAAAAGTTGGATTTTAGCTGCCCATCTATGATCTCGGGCAACGAAAATTTATGACGGGTTTAGCAATGCAGGCGACTCATTGTTTCGTCGAATAGTTTTTTAACGAGAGAAATTGTCACTTCACAATCTCATCGGCGATTTCCTTTTTTTTAAATAATAAATGCAATTACAGAAATTGGAGGAGCGTATACAGTACTCGTTCAAGGATCGAACTCTGATTGAGCTGGCGCTCACCCATCCATCGTACAATGCCAACTACGGTAAGTGTGCCCCATATCTATCGATCTGCCGTTACCTATTTCCATTTCGCTCGTCTAATTTCGCCAACATCCATGTTGTTTGCTTCACCGGTGTCTGAAATACAGTAGTACGTTGTCCTTAGCCAATAGATAATCTATTAGAATATATTATTATAGGAACGAATCCCGATCACGCCCGCAACGCGATCAATCTGTGCGGACTGCGACACTGCGGGCAGAAGGTGAGAATTATTTTAGAAGAAGTCAATAATCTCAAGAATCGTGAATGGACCTATTCAAACAACTATGAATTGCAGGTGAAGCAGTACTTTGACGGGCCGAAGCTGCAGCACGAAATACTGGATCTGAAGAGGGGCAGAAACAGGAAGAAGGGTGAGTGAGATGATTTTGATTTGTATTTCTACAGAAAAATGGTTTGCCGATATTTTTGGGTCGATGCTCAGATATTTAGAATATTTGTTTGTGTGTATTCTCTGAAAATTTCGCAGCAGATAATAAATATGCAGCAGATAAGGTAGAAGACTTACTTGTGAAACGCTGAGCGTGCGTGTGCGGATAGACAATTGACTTGATATTGTTTGGCCTTGGCTGGCATGCAATCATAGATTGGGGAAATATAGTAGAAAGCCTATGTATGAAACGTTGATGCGACGGTCTCGAGAATAGTTTTTTTTCTCGGAAAATGCGATTTTTTTATCTTCAGGAATCGATCGTCTAGTGGAGTTGATGGAGAGCATGCCGGGAGTGAAGAAAATGAAGGTATTTTTTGTAAAGTTTTTAATGATGGTTTTTCACCGTGTATCGATTAGTGGAACATGTTCAGATGAAATAAAAACGCCGTTGTATTGCAGATAAATCCAGGAACGATCAACGAGCGACTCGAATTCCTCGGCGACTCGGTGGTGGAGATGATTGTTACGGTAACTAGTAATATTGATTATTGTCTATCTCATCGAAATCGACTATTACTTTAGTAGCCATTGATCGATTGACGTCTCTACAGTATCCCCTATCTACTCAGGTTCATCTCTTCTTCCTCCTTCCTGACCACGACGAGGGCGCACTGGCAACGTTCAGATCGGCGTTGGTGCAGAATAAGAATCTTGCTGCATTGGCTCAGGTGAGATTATTGCAGCACTGAGAAAAAGATGATCTTTTTATCACGATATTTCTTAGTGTGCACATGATAGTGTGATAGTATCATATCTTCCGATAGCTAGCAAAGACCGATAATCAACAACTAGTAATGAAAAGGAACGGCTACCGGTACTAGTTGAGGCTGCGAACCATCGAGTCACCGGGATGGAGTGGAACCATGATAATCTATCGCAATGCTTGTTCCGAAACCTCACAATCGGTGCGCAAGGATGAGCGACTTTGAAATTTTTATTTGTTTTGTGAACGGTTACCACCTCTACTCTACTATCAAAGAATCGATGCATGCTTGATCGAATAATATTTGCTTGGAACAGCGATGCGCGTGGTTCTGGAAAAAAAATCTTAGTTTATTATCGGGAAATTGTAAACTTCCTCGTTTATTTCCATAATTGACTCACTTGTTTGCAGGAAATCTATCTGGACAAGCTGATGCTGCTCTCACACGGTGTCGAATTGCTGCATGAACCAGAGTATCGGTTAGTGCAAGTTGATATTATTTATTTATTTTTGTATTTCATCTGTTGTTCTCTTCTAATCTGTATCAACCGAATTACCGAAAAGTGACAGGAAAATTGAATTGAGAGAAACTGCATTCGTATTGTACGGATTGATTTCTTCTTGCAGCCACGCTACAGCGAATTCGTTCGAAGCCTTCATGGCCGCAGTGTATCTCGACTCGGGAAAGAATATCGATCACTGTGAGAGGTGAGGAGTGGATACTGTAAACGAGCACGACTGCAAAAGATAATGTGGACGATGCTTTCTCCCGCGTATACATAGCGGTTGAATCGGCAATCCGCCTTGTTCTTTCGTGGTTTTGTATGGATTTTCTTTCAGGATCTACGGAGACGCAATGTTTGGCAAGGAGCCGGAAATGCTCAAGATTTGGACGGAACTGAAGGACCACGAATTGAAAGTGAGTAATGGAGAACGATTTTTGGCTCACTGAAGCATATTTCTCCTATTGATCACGTGATGTGTAGGTCTAATTTGAATGTAACACACAAATTTATGTATGAAAGTATTTTTTTGCATGTCCAGATCATTTTATTAATTTTGTTAAGAAGTTTCACTGTTTCAGTCCGATTACCCTGAATCCGATCGATTCCTCATTCCGAAGGCGGAAGTGCTGCAGAAACTCGTCGAGTTTGAAGATAGCATTGGTTAGTTGCTTTTCGAATTGGTTGATTCAGGTTTTTGAAATGCTCATGCTCGATATATCGAAGTATCCACAATGCTTTAATCTTCGAATGATTTGTGCAACGTAATTTCACCGGGTGCGAACGATTATAATATATTTTGCAGGTCTCAAATTCGAGCACATTCGAGTGCTCGCTCGAGCCTTTACGAGAAGCAGCGGGACAGTGAACAATCTTACCAAGTGAGGCATTTGTATTTACTATTATGTACCTTCTCTATTTGCAAAGGGTAATGTGGAAGTAGACATTCATTTTTATAGATAATTATTGATTGATTTTGTGTTCAGAGGCGACCATCAGAGTCTCGAATTGCTGGGTGACACTATTCTGCAGATGGCCACCACCGATTTCCTGTATCAGGTGAACTATTAATTAATTCATTATTTACTTATTCCGTCAGAGGTTTATACAAGAAATAGAACTGTGAATGGGACAACAAACGTATGTCCGTCGACGTGGTTGAATCGGTTTCATGCATTGGACTTTGAGAACGGTAAAGTCTCGCTGACCCTATTTTTGGATCTTGCGCTTTTCATTTTGCTTTTCACATATCATTTTAACACCCGCGTGTTTTGGGTAGCATGCACATCTGATAATAGTTAGTCTTCGAGTATGGTGATGTGCATAAGATAAATCGTCCGAATAGGTTAAACTTTTTTATCAATTATTTTTTGCAGTGTTCCCCTTTAGGTGACTATTCATAATTCTAAAATGCAAAAAAATGTAAAATTTTCATTGCATTGTATGTTTGCAGCGTTTCCCGCTCCTTCACGAGGGTCATCTCTCACTGCTCCGAACTTGCCTCGTGTCCAACAAAACGCAGGCGGTCGTATGCGATGATCTGCAAATGACGGAGTGCGTGGAATGTTGTTATTGTGTACCACTAGGGTTTCCTGATGGAATCATTTGCATGGGCGGCAAGTAGTATTTGTTGTAATGGAGAAACACAAAGGCGGTTGGTGAAAAATGTAGAATAGCGTGTACTCTTTGAAAAGTATGAAATGTAAATATAGCGATAATAATTGTTATGTTTTTTTTAATATATGTTTATCGATTTCTTTCAGCTACGTTGTCAACATAACGGCGCGTCGCCACCAGAACAAGACGTTCAAGACGAAGGACAAGGCAGATTTGGTCGAGTGTGAGTGGTGCTTATTGTAAAACGACCCATTACCGATCTGATATTAGTGGTAGCACAATCCTTGCACTGATCAAGTTAGACTGAGACCGAGTGTCACCTGGTCGATATGAGTAGGGGAGAGGGTTAGCAAAATGATTTGGATTTGAGATTTTTTGCCTCGTTTCAAATTAGTTTTTACCTGGAGGAATACGAGTGCATCAATCAATGAATCGTCTATATTTCAAGCTCTTCTGGGTGCAATCTACGTCGACCGCGGATGGGGATACTGTAAGGCATTCACGAAAGTCTGCTTCTTTCCTCGGATGAAGGTGAATATTGAAAATTATGGAACATATAAACAGCATACAAATCAATGCTCGCCCGTCAATAGCGTCTTTATGATGGTAGTGAAACTGCAATGTTGTTGGTCACATTTTTTCAACTGTTGTGTTCCCGTTGAAGTTTGTTACAGCGGGAGTGGTTGATTTTTGAATATTAAAGTTGATCTCAATTCAGTTCTTCATCGATTCTCACGCGTGGAGTGATCCCAAGTCGGCGCTGCAACAGTTGTGTCTCGCCCTTCCGAGATGTGAGTGAAGACGTCATATTTTTATAATTATACCAGCAATCTAACACGCCGCTTCCCCTACATTGATGACGTCATGTTTGCTCCGGTAAACGTGACGTTATCAATGTACGAGATGCAGTGTGCCGGTGCTCCCCCGCATATAGGCCTCTCCATAAAATTTCTCCTCATATTAGGATGTGGAGCGGTCGGTGTGTTGGTTTGGGGGGACTGGGGGGGGCGGTGTGCTGAGGTGCGGCCTTTCCACCCACAAGCGGCGCACATGATTCCAAACCTACAGACCAGGGTTACAGCGAGAGAGTGCACAAAAGTGAGAGAGTCCCTCTCGATTTCACGCGCTCTCTCACTCTAAAGGCCTTTCTGGAAGGTTGAACGGGCTGTGGAATGATGTAAGCGCCTCCACCCTAGCTCCTACTCTTGTTGCTGCTGTGTTGTGCTGAGTGCGGCATTCAATTGGCGAAAAATCATATGCCGGATTCATGCATGACTTGTTTTGGGAAATACGTGGTTTCGATAGAAAATAATTATAATTTGCAACTGGTTATTTCGTGTTTCGACTTTATCTTTTAAGAGAATGGAGCCGAATTCGTAGTGATTTATCTACGATCACGGCGTCACCCTAACCCTCACTTTTGCAGCCCTCGCGTGCTCGGGCGAAAGAGGTCACAGACTGATGCCGGAGTATCGAGTGGTCGCGGAGCATGGACCGACCAACACGAGAGAGTACAGGGTCGCGTGCCATTTCAGGTACGGTACTTGTGCTAGATTACGGTAGTGGATAGCGATTAGGACGGAAATCTGTGAAACGTCGTATTGTTGAGGATGTGGTGTATTGGCACATGTGAAATTGTTCAGATCCAAAGTCGGCGCGATTCGTTGTCAATCCTTATAACCTGGAATTTTTGGGTTTCAATATATTTTTATTAGAATCAGTAGTGTTTTGAAAATAATGAGACGGAAAAATCCTCTCAATGACATCAAAATATCATCGTATAAAATTGCAGAGGCAAGAAGATCTCGGAGGGCGTCTCCAACACTGTCCACAATGCACAAATGAAGGCAGCGATGGAGGTGAATATGTAAAAATTTAATTTAATTTAACAATTCGGCAAATTGTTTTCGCAGCAGTAGTTATGTGAAGCGAAGAGCGAACTTTTTTTTAGATTTTTTGAAAATGAAAGTGAGGAACAGAAGGAGTCGAGAGATATCTCCTAGAGATGAAAAAATCATCTCCTAGAGATGAAAAAAAGAGGACGAAAAGGAGATGGAGAGATTATCATCTCTAGGAGATGATACCAATTCTCATTTTTTTTCAGACAAAATTAATTTTTGCTAGAAGTAAATGAACAATTCTTCAGGGAATGCAAAATCTGCCGACGTTCTTCCCCGACGAATGGGCGAAACACGAACAGAAGGTAAAATTCTTTGCATTATTTGTTTTAGTACGCATAGCTTGTTACCTTAAAAGATGGAGTAAAGTGGGAAGATGGTGCACTTGGTATATCGCCGTTTCGTGATACTGTTATCTCCTAATCTTTTGCTCCTTCCCTACTAGCTTATTCCTCTTCTGTGGGAAAATAGTTGCCATAATATAATGCCTGCTCTCTCTCCAGCTTCTACGTCAACGTGGCGGAGGACGAAAAGGAGATGGAGAGATGAGAGATCAAAGTGGTGGAAGGAGAGCGAGGAAGAGACTAGCAGGGGGAGGAGGGGAGAAACAGGTTTGGATTTGGACTTTATGCTTTACATTTCGAGTTCTAGAAATGAAATACAATACTAGGCAGATGGCGGTTTTACGGATACTTTAAACGTTAGGCACAGTAGCGATACTTCAATTTGTTCTTTCCAGTCTACATCCACCTCCCACCACTCTACACCTACTCCACTCCTTGCCCCTCCTTCCCTATCCTGCCACCAACCGCCCTTCTCCCATGCCAATCCACCCCATCCTCCTGCTCATCTCCACTTCCGTCCTCCACATCACTCCGGTCCTTCTCCTATGGCCTACCATCAACTGCCACCGCCCAAACCCATGGACCTGCTGTCCATGAGCCTGGCACCGCCGCCCGGGTTCCTGAGACCAGAAGTGGAACCGGCCCCGCCCCCGAATCAGTTGTCGCCCGTGGTACCCGAACCCCCGCCACCAGGTGACGGAGAGGAGCCCGGACCAGCATCCATCGCGGCACCACAGAAGACTCGCGAGGGAAAGAAGGGTCGAGAGGGAAGACGGGAGAGAAAGAGGAAGAGAGAAGAGAAGAATGGTGAGGTTGAGTAGTGATGATTCAATAAGGGCACTCTCAGTTTTGAATAGAAGGTGAATGTGTTAAAGAGATTGGCCATTTTCTTTGTAGGTTAATTTTTGGTTAATGATGGTGTTATTTTTTCAGTTGCATCTCAGCCTTCTGCTTCGATTGATGGATCTTCCGCTCGTCGACCTACCACCCCTAAAGACCAACGATCAACCGACGTTGTTCCCCCTCCTCCCCCTCCCGAAGGCTACCCTCCCCCTCCGCCCCCTACTGCCCCTTATTCCTCAAACTCCCATCACAGGGGTCTCTCTTCATTAAAACAAACAAGGAGAGGAGACCCTTCCCGTCCCTCTTTCTCTACCAACCATCAACAGTACCCGCATAGACCCCCTCTACACCACTCATTCCCCGGTCCCTCGACCTCCCGGGTGCCCAAGCACCCGATGGCCTACCAGAACCCGAACCCGCCACCCATTCAGAACCC
Source organism: Pristionchus fissidentatus (assembly GCA_036245785.1). Classification (NCBI taxonomy): domain Eukaryota; kingdom Metazoa; phylum Nematoda; class Chromadorea; order Rhabditida; family Neodiplogasteridae; genus Pristionchus; species Pristionchus fissidentatus. The sequence continues at coordinate 31,974,146 of BTSY01000005.1, read as the reverse complement.
GCAATCCAAACCCAAGTCCCTCCTTGACCTGTCCTTCCAGGACATTTGGGGCCGCTAGACTACGGTAATATTGAGTTGTTATGTCATTCTATTGCTATGCATTTTCGAAGGTTTTCTTTAATTTGAGCATCACATGAAACTTTGCTGTCAGTGAAATGGTAACGGGTCCATGACATTGTGCTTGTAACTCAGCCAAGTTTACCAAGTTGTGATGCTTTTTCCCCTTGTGATTGTTATTTTTCCACATAGTTCTAGTCGTTTTCACCGTTGATCCTTAATCACTTTTGCCGCTGATTAGATCGTATGATCTCTTAGATTGTATTATCTTCTTCGATTTCAACATGACTAGGCAAACCAGTTCACTCATTTTTCTAGTTTTGCTAAGTTGAAATAAAATGAAATAGTTAATTATACGGAATATATCTACTATTTTTGTTGGAAGCAACCTTTTTCATCTTTCAACGGAAACGGAAACGGAATTGATTGAGAACTAGAGGTATTGCCCGTATTTTCTGCAATTACTTTCATGTCTTTATGAAACAATAATGTAGTGGGAAACAAATGACACGTAGAAAAGAAAGTATTTTTGCTCGAATACAATAATTACATTTATCATCTTCTTACTTTTAAATTCCATATGAAAACAATTAGCCGAACGGAGAGATTGCTTCGAAAGGGGTTGTGGTCCGAGAGGAAAATATAAAGAAAATGGTGGGAATAAGAAATCAGTATTATCGATTGAATTTAGCGGAGAACTGAAGGCTTCGAGAAACAGTTGGGAAAAACTCCATGAAAAGACAAGTAAATAAACTACTCTGTCACTTATTATACTTAATTAACGCAGAAAAAAACAACGAATTGAACCAGAACAAGGCAAAAAAAGACTCTAGGAGGCACACACATACTATTGATTGATTGAGCGATCGATAATTGGATACAGTAGGCTTCTAAGGCAAGTGTTGATCGGGTTGAGACTGAATGACAGAATCCCGATAACACACAAAAAACACACCGCGGCAATATTACACGGATAGGAGAAACAGGGAAAAAACGAATGCCCGATTTACAAGAAAGTGAAACTACTAACAATGGGGGCAACTGTACAACAAGTGACACTCAGATCGACACTAGAAGAGAGAAGTCAGACGACCAGATTTTACAGTCGGATACGGAAGATCAGAGATCGTATTGATTAGAAGTGATTCCACTCGTAGGCCATATTACGGTGGTCGAGTTCGTATCGATTGACAATTTCCTAAAAAAACACTTTTCATTAGTGATCGACTCGTACCAACACGGCTTTATGCCGAAAGTGCACTACATTAATCGGTGAAATAGGGGATACGGTAATCCCCAATAGTTACCGTACCTCGGAGACGTTCTGATGCAGCCACATGTGTCGCATCTTTGCGTACATTTCCTCGTTGAGATGCATCGGATTTCCGCGTCTTAACCAATCAATCGATAATGATGCTGACTACCGTAATCATTCATCGACTACCGTAATCTCACCTGAATCCCTGGTCGACCTCTCCGAATTCATCGACGTATGGCGCGGCTCTCACGCAGCCACGAATACGATTCGTAAGGAACACAATGTAGCAGTCGCGGATTCTGAAGAAATCAGTCAGTGATAGAGAAAAAATAATCCATCAGCTACCGTACCCCCTTCTACAGTAACCCTCGTGCCCTCACTAACCGCAGGAACATTCCGGTGCTTCCCGTGCACGTCGGCAGATGTTGCATGCACGCGCCCACGTTGTCCTTGTTCACCTCAAATAAAACGGGATAAGAAAAGTCCGGTCGTCTAACTTGGTCATGCTCATTCTATATAGTACATCCTATTTCCAAACCGAGTAAACAAAAATTTCAATGTGCACTCGTGTTTCATCATCAGCATATAATTCTCCGTGAATTCCTCTTTTCGATCTTGATACCGCGTGAATTCCACTCACAAATTTCTGGCAGCAGTAGCTCTGACTGCACAGTAACTGTCCACACAACAGACACATTGTGGGCATTGTTGATTTCTCGTCCAGAGGAATCGACGGGCATCTGGAAAGGAAATATAAATTTCGAAAACAGCAGCCGTGGTACTAATTCCTCTCAATAAGACAACTGACTTATCGGTCAGAGACGACTAGAGAGTGAGAGAAAGAGAGAGAGGCAGAGAGCGACCTACAACTCACTAGTCGCCTCGCGAAGGTACCGACAAGTGACTTGCGGGCGAGAGAGGGAAGTGAGTAGTAGGGAAGGGGAGAGAGTCAGAGAAAGAGAGACCTATTGCACCTCTCCTTGCTTGGGGTGCTTCCCAACAAGTGACTTTTCGCTTCTCGGCCTCTTCCCTCATTCCCCCTTACCTATCCCCTATCCCGTCGATCTCTCTTGTTGGACCAGCAAGTGACCTCTTCCTCTCTCTCACATTCTCGACATGTGCTCTCTTTTTTCCACACACTCTCTCGGTCATTTCTAGCGCAGATCTAACAGGTCACTTGCTGAGGTCCCTTTTTGGGATTTAGTACCACGGCAGTTTTTTTTCATTTGGCAACAGTTAAATCGACGTTTCACATAGAAAGGATAAGGCCATAATCCTCTGCATTTCTATTACATCAGATATATTGGTTACGGAAAATTAACCATTGGTTAATAACCAACCTGAACTTCGCAGCGAGTGTAATCAGCTCGGAGAAGTCCTTGGGAAGGTCAATCAACTGACGAGCACTGCAATAAATAGCATTTTAAATATACTACGCCCTTCGTTCACTAATCGCACATACCAACGATTCTTAATACACACATGAAACACGAAAAGTGTTGGTTATATTTTAAAAAATGGACAAGTAAAAAAATGTTCAATTAGTAGCGAATTTTTTTCCACATATTATGCATAATAATAAAAAAAATTAGAAATGACAAACTAACACTGCGGGCTGCTTGGGAATCTCCTTGATGTCGGCGGGAACGCAGGGAGACCACCTCAAGAGAGAAGTTGTTCGCATACAAATTTGAATGAAAAAAATACGACGGAAAACATTCTCATTACCATGAAGCACGTTACGTTACTCCTAACATAATTATCATGAAACCTCAAGGTTTTTGGTACGTAATAAGTTTTGGCTTTATCATCAAGAACTTTTTAAAATTGTAATTTTCAACTTTCGCAGTCCTATGAAACACGTGTGAAACATCAGAATCACATGTTTATGATAATAATCGCTTAAATAAATGGAAGTACAATTTACATTGTGAATAGGTCGTCGAGCACCGGCGAAGAGAGGAGATCGAGCATTGAGTGAGGAAGGCCCATGTATCTGAAGAATTGCATTGTATTGCATTGCATCATTACTACGCAATATTTTGAGGCATTGCGGCATGATTAGGCAATATTTATAAGGCTTTATCCATTTTCAATGCGTGTCTGAACTTACACATTTAGAGGGGGGGGGGGGGTGACAATCCGGCAACCGACATTTCGGCAACCGACATTTTTAAAATTTCATAATTAATTAATTAATTAACATCCATCTCATTAATAATGTTAATTAATTAATTAATGAAATCTCAATTAAATGATGCTGATTACATTAGTACCACTCCGAAGTTCCTAGGATGACTCCCGATTGAGTTATGACCCGTTGCCGAAATGTCGGTTGCCGGAATGTCGGTTGCCGGAATGTCGGTTGCCGAAATGCCGTTGCCGGAATGTCACCCCCCCCCATTTAGAGAGTTGTCCCCCGATTAAAAGAGCGGGAAACGCGGCAAAAGATTGCTTACCGACAGAGGGGATCGAACTCGTCAACTGAGGGATCTCGGAGCGCCTCGGGTGGGGGCAGCAATCGAAGAGAGTGATAGAGAAGAGCGAGGGGACGGAGGAAGATGATTATGGAAGAACGGAGAGACTGAAGGGGGTATTGATCGATATTTCAATCGCAAGACTGAACAGTCACTGAACTCAAGGAAAACTAGCAAACAACAAATGCATTTTCTGATGTAATATGTCAGTAGCACAAATACACAACGTCTTTGGCTCAATTAAACTGTCAAAAGGCCGAATCGAATCTAACACTACTACATTGCATCATTGAATCAAGTACTCTCCCAACTATAACACCGATTCACCTGGTGCTCATACAATACATCATTTTCACTAGCAATATACATTTCTCAAGTACCATTAATCAAATCTCACCTTAATCAATTCCTTGGTGTTTGCCAATTCCTTTCCTTTCATCTCTTTCCACAATTCCTCCACTCTTCTCTCCAATTCTTCTCCTTCTCCTCCCTCATCTCCCGATTCCATACTGTCATCGGTCGAATCAGTGTGAGTGGCGAACACCTGTGTAAAGTTAGCATAAATAAATAACAGTAAAGTATGGTAAGTAACACGGCACCAGCAGTATCGAATTAACAATACATGGAGGACATTACACATTGAGCGTGAAACGTAGATTCACCTTTCCTCACTATATTCCCTCTGCTATTTCTCACCTGGAACATAAACGCCGTCAATCCGAGTCTCATCACATGCAATTCATCACTACTCCCATCAGCAACCATTTCCTTCGACTGCGGGGCGACATTCTGCAATTGCGTCATTACTAGGAAATATTTGAGAGGTTGAACGCTTTAATAAACTAAACGCTAACACCACTAATCGTAATAAATGGTAATAAATCAGTGCAGACGGTTGTGCAGCATACAACGTCGTGCATGGTATATATTGTTTAAAAAAATCAATACTAGCGGATGCAGTAATCGTCCTACAGTACTCTCCCCCTCCCTCTCACCTTAGCAGTTCTCACTCCCTCATGCCACGTCCATCCAATGCACATCATCAACTCCATCTGAAATCAATCGATTAAATTGACGACAAGAAACAACCAGGCAATTTTCGGCCACACCCTAATTTTGAAAAGGAAAGTGCCCGCGGATCGCAATTAATTGGTGTTTGAGATTTAATAAATATTACGAATTTACAGAAAATTGAAGGTACTTCTTGACTTCAATGGTTTGATAAATACATTGTAATCTCTTCAATAGCGTTTGGAATGAAATAGTCCAGTATTTCTAAAAAATATTTTCTCACAGTGAGTGCGAGTATGTCAATGTGGAGAATGTTGAATGTCGGTTCCTTTTTCTCCGATGAGAAAAACATGGCAAACGCAGCTGCAGCAGCCTGAAAATACACTAATTTTATCAGCTTCAAAAATACCGATTAAAATTCACTCTGCTAGGGAAAAAAATAATCAAATTTAAAACACGTTCTCTGTAAGACCGTCGGATAGGGTGGCACAACTCATTCAAAGCAGCCGGCCCGGGCTTAAACTTTTTTCACAGATGGTCTAGGGTGCAAAGTAAATTTCAAAAATGAAAAATTCGTGAAATGTCAAATGTTGAAAAATCGATAATTTTTTTTACGAAAAAAAATTTTTTTCTCAATTTTTTTATTTTGCAATCGTGTTATATATCAATCGAAAGAGCATCAAAAGTTATGCTTATATCCTAAATTTCAAGACATTTGAGTCACATCGAGCGAAAATCGATAATCGCATAACAAGAAATTTGCCGATTGCGTTAAACTTTATTTTGGATAAAATTGTTCCTATGATTTGCTCATCATGATTCCGACATATAATAAGTATTTTTCATTGTAAAATCGAATGGGAGTCTGATAATGCCACATTTCCATTGTGAAAGTGCTTCTACATTCAATAGACCATTACCACTCTGAGGTCAGAGTCAATCTTAAAGTGTGTAGAAAACTTTTTACAAGCCTTGAAACTAAATAGTATGTATGCCATTTGAAAGAGCATCAAAAGTCATATCTAAATCTGTGATTTCAGGAGGATTGAACAACTAGGAACGAAAATCGATAATCTCAGCTCCAGAAATTGATAATTTTAGTGAAGCTCAATATTCGCATATATTTTCATTCGAAATGATCGGACAGGTCTTAAACTTTTTTTACAAGCGTCCTGAGGCGCAAAGTAAATTTTAAAATCAAGAAAGTCATGAAAAGTTAAAATTTGAAAAAATCGATAATTATATTTTTAGAAATTTTTTTTTTAATTTTACATATCGTGTTATATATCATTCGAAAGAGCATCAAAAGTTATGTATTAATCCACACTTTCATGAAGATTGGGGTAGTAACAGTATCGAGATGGCGAATACATCCACACAAATTGATCGATGTTCGAAATGTCATATTTTCGCTCACGACAACTCAATCTTCATTAAAGTGTCGATTTATACATAACTTTTGATGCTCTTTCGAATGATATATAACACGATATGAAAATAAAAAAAATTAAATTTTTTTTCGAAAAATAAAATTATCGATTTTTTCAAATTTTAACTTTTCATGACTTTCTTGATTTTAAAATTTACTTTGCGCCTCAGTACACTTGTAAAAAAAGTTTAAGACCTGTCCGATCATTTCGAATGAAAATATATGCGAATATTGAGCTTCACTAAAATTATCAATTTCTGGAGCTGAGATTATCGATTTTCGTTCCTAGTTGGTCAATCCTCCTGAAATCACAGATTTAGATATAACTTTTGATGCTCTTCCAAATGGCATACATACTATTTATTTTCAAGGCTTGTAAAAAGTTTTCTACACACTTTAAGATTGACTCTGACCTCAGTGGTAATGTCTATTGAATGTAGAAGCATTTTCACAGAAGCACCTTTTGTAAATGTGACATTATCAGACTCCCATTCGATTCTACAATGAAAAATACTTATTATATGTCGGAATCATGATGAGCAAATCATAGGAACAATTTTATCCAAAATAAAGTTTAACGCAATCGGCAAATTTCTTGTTATGCGATTATCGATTTTCGCTCGATGTGACTCAAATGTCTTGAACTTTAGGATATAAGCATAACTTTTGATGCTCTTTCGAATGATATATAACACGATTGCAAAATAAAAAAATTGAAAAAAAAAATTTTTCGTAAAAAAATTATCGATTTTTCAAAATTTGACATTTCACGAATTTTTCTTTTTTGAAATTTACTTTGCACCCTAGACCATCTGTGAAAAAAAGTTTAAGCCCGGGCCGGCTATTTTGAATGAGTTGTGCCGTTCAGCCCATCATTCACTGCACTCTTACAGAGAACGCGTTTTAATTATTCAATTTTGTATGCGATCCTATGAACAATATCTGTATTATAAAATGCAAAAAAAGTAAAAATAAAAGAAAAAATTGTCGTACCCGTCCTCTCTTGTTATCCTTCTCGTCCTTCATCAGTGGCCGACAATTGTAGACGGGAGGAGGAGAGAGAGGAGCAGAATTGGAACCTGACGACAACATAATTTTTGATTATACAATTAATCAATCGTTAAATCAAGTCATCACGTCAAGCGCTATTCGCTGAGATGGGACAGATTAATTGATTTGAGTACAATCAATGATTCAGTGACCACACCTTCAATTTCACGTTTCATGCACTCTATGTGGCCCAGAGGGAAGGCGAACATTGCTTTCAACAAAGTAGCCTTTCAATAAATGAAACAACAACAAAAACAAACCAGGTTCTCCCATCGCCGACGTTGACGGTCCAATGGAGGAATTGGAAGTGGACGGGAACGTCGTTCGGAAGGCCGGACGGGAGGGAGCGTAGGGATTGGAGACCTGGAGGAACGCAGTTTCAGGGTGTTCTTATAAACTGACATAGTTTCAATGATACCAATTCATTGTTGGCTTCTAAACCATTACAATCTCAACCCAATGATAAGACTTGGTAGAGTATTATTTCAGAACATTCTTATTAAAAGACCGAGTGCAATCGAGGACGATAAGTTGTATAAAAGAAGAAAGAAAGATTAACGAGCCGATGGATGGAGCAACATTCTCAGCATCACTTTGATGAGCTCTCCGAACGGGGCGAGATTGCATGAGAGAAGAGCGGAGAGACGAGAGAGAGAAGTGATGCACTCACGCTGGAATCATCGAGGTATTGAAGATATTGATCAAGTTGCCCGCAATTTAATATTTCCATTCGGTGAAGCACCAATACGCTATGATATTTCCAAAATATTGGTTTATTGTTTATAACTAGCAATCACAGCAAACTGTGAAACAAATATTCAAAAAAGTGTATTATTCCGTATATCAAAACGCCGCGGCCCGGAACCGCCTTGTCTCTCATCTATTTACACGCAACGTCAAGTTTACGTCGTCAACCTTCCCACCTAACCAGTAACTACCGTACCCCTCCACTCCTCCCCCTCACTACCGTACCTGCCGCGTGTTGAGTGCTCCAAAGAGGGGTTTTCCCTCCACCGAAAGAATGGCGCTGACCGATCGAAGTACGTGGACAGTTGTGCGCCACACAGTGATTGTAGAGGAAAACGAACGAGTTTCCTCGGATAACTCGTGGGTCTGACACTGAGAAGGATACGGTATTGATAAATCCAATATACGGTAATCAGAAAATTTATTAATTTAATCAGGCGTTTGACACTAATGTATATTATGATGACTAAAATAGAATAACGGAATCGTCCAACACATTAGAACTGCAGGTGATACCAACAGAAGGACCAACAACTTCACGGCTTCACTATTATCTCAAGAATATGCAATGGCGCGCAGCGACAAGACGAAAATTTTCGCATCCAAAAACATATCTAATAAATCCAAAACATATCGTATTATTATTAATATTTTAATGATTGTAAATATAACAAACCTTCATGAGGAACTTTGTAAAGTGTCGCACACTTTCCTCCGCCTCCATTACAGCCATCGGAAGACTGCAATAAGATTAATTCATAAGCAGTAAACGGCCGCAAGTTCGCAGTTTCATGGAACCAAAGTAAATCACGCCATGGGCGTTCATTCAATCCGATTGGCCCCCGCTCCATGTAAAGTTTAAACAGAAACTACCTGATAGATGACAAAACAATGTAAACTTAAAAAATTTCACAGAATAAACAACTGACACTTTCTTGCTAAGCTTGGCTCTGATTGTCGCTGGTAGACTCTTGATGATGCCAGTGAGCACAGAAGGAATCGCCTGCACTCGACGTTGAACTGCCTCGGCTGCCAACTGAAGAAAAAAATTACAATAATATTTAATACTACTAATAATAATAATATTTCCGCATCTGACATCAAACTAGAAACGATATTGCGCAAACGAAAAGGGGAAATAGATGTCAAAGTATGTGGATCTACATAATTAGCACCTATTCGCAGCGTTCGGTAAAAGGCGAACCTGTGAAATTCCAGTTTCAATACCTTTTCAACAATGAGTGAAAAAACAACGCAACAATTACAAGGCTAGTTGAATTCGTCTCGAATAAACCATAAACATTCCCGTGACCACCATAGTCCCGGTTTCACCACCACCACCTAATAATCCCGCTCCTTCTCCTCCACATCAATAAGTCCTCTTCGGATCCTCGACACCCACCTCACCATGTTTTCCTCCTAGCCTTTCCTCCCCCTCCCATTCCCGGTTTCACACACATCATATCACTCCACTCTTTCTCACCCACACCAATATGAGCTGCTTATCCTCACAACACACCTCAACATACCGTCATCATTATTCCTGTGACCCTCCCCTCCCTGCTCCACCCACACCTCATAACCACGCTATTTCTCCTATCTATCAATGGTTCCTCTGTACCCGCCTCAATATGCCGTTCTCCATGCTCTCTTCTCGGCATCATTTTCATTTTGAATAAACTATAACTTGACTCCGTCCTCCCCGGTTTCGCCCTAACCACATAACCCGCTCTTTCTCCTCTCCATCAATGGTTCTTGTTCAAAGACCAGTGCTAGAATTCACCACCAACCTCAATGAACCTTACTCATTATTCCCTTCACCCTCCGATTCTCAGTTTCACCCCAACCCCATAACCCCTCCCTTCCTCCCCCACCTCAATATGTCTTCCTCCATGTTCTCTTATTCTCGGCACTACCACTACAGCTGCAGCTTCCTCTTCTTCTTCTTCTTCTTCTTCCTCATCTTCGTCCTCCTCATCAACCATCATTGCTGCCTGCAACAAGTACGCAAGAAAATTATGTTTTAGTTTATAAAATTACACAAAACAGATCCTTTCTTACCTATATGAAAGGAATCCATCCCACTAAGTTTCAATCGAAAAATACACCCCCTTCTAGGTTATTTAGGCCAGTCATGCCATAGATTACTGCAATTCTACCGTACCTCTTCCTCTCCATCGGCTCCTCCTCCATCTGCGACAGCTGCAGCAGCCGGCGGTCGTCCGAGTCGCAGATCCAATTGAACATTTCGGGGCGGCGGCGGCGCATGGCCGGGCAGTGGGATGTCGATGACACGCATCTGATCCACGTCTATGGGCCCGTTCATCAGCCCTCCCGGTCTTGCTGCATGTGCTGCGTTATTTGCGTGTGCTGCAGCTGCTGCAGCCCTTCCATCTGCAGCTGCTGCTGCCCTTCCATCTGCAGCAAGTGCGCCGCCCACCCCGCGCAGCAGCATCATCAACTCCTCGTCCGGCTCGGCTGCAATTGGGGCGGTAGTGGGATAAACAATAGACGATTGTGCGATTGTTCATTCAGCTTCGTAGTCATACAATAACACCCAACGAAGCGAAAACACAACAGATTGCCGCAGCAGGTTTAATAGTTTTTCCTTGTCATCAAATACAATACATTCATCAAAATCAGTTGGGGAAAATGGGTATTTTAAATGTGTCGTTCTTAAAATTCTTTTTTTATAAATATTTTAACGCTCTAAAATTCGCTGACCCTCGTCTCTTTCGCCAGCCGCAGCCATGGCCATCAATCGTTCAAAATCGATGCCTCCCGGTCGTGCGTTGCCTCCTCCGAGCACTCCGACATCTCTGTTGAAGAGGCCTTCCAGCACTGAATAAAGTAAGAATAAACTAATTCATATGTATTGTCGCGTTATCAGTCAGGGAGGTTCAACATGGGGATAACTCTACCCCGTAAAACGCGAACCTCACTAGTGCTTCACTCCATCCACCACTCCGAATCAGTAATATAAAGTATCAGACATCGTCCTAATATAAGTACGAGAGATTCAACATTCGAATATCACAACCCCGAGAAACGCAAATCACACTAGTATCCACTCCAATTCCGTCTCACTCACACTCCTCTGCTTCCGCCCGTAGTCTCGCATCATCCACTCCTTCCTCTCTCTCCTCCTCTTCTTCTTCCGCCACTCTTCTCTCCTGTGCTGCACGTGCTGCAGCTGCAGCTGCTGCAGAAGGCGACTCGTTCAGGTAGAGATTCATCTGGGAGGCAGAGGGCACCGAGTTAGACATCGCACTCTCCAGTGCGCCCTGAAAGTGGAAATGAATAAAATGTTTCGAAGTGCAGTTCAACACAGAAATGAAGGCAACTGTAAACATTAAATCAGAAAATATTATTGAATTTATTATAGCATAAATATCAATTTATAGAATTTAGAACCAAGGAATGACAACGTGCACGACAGTTAACTCTTGGCCCTATGATGAAGCGCTAATCGAGCATGTAGTCGCAATAAGTGACCCATTTCATGATTATAGCCAGTTAGCGATAATCTACTCTAGCCACAAAACTACAGTATCCCTACATATTGTAGATTACAGTATCCCGCTTCTATCTCACCTGTGCAATGGGATCTCTCTGTGCATTCGCGCGTTGCACGTCCCTTCCGAGATCGAGGAGTGATCGTTCCGAATGAGAACTGTAAGAAATATCTAGCGTAGAAATGAGAGAAATTAAGCGAGAGTAGTGAGTTAAACAGATATGCGCAATTATATCCGTTGAATTTGTGTTTCTTAATTATTATATCCGAAAGATAGGTTCCAGTCATTAATAAGTCTCTCATACATACCACTCGCGATCAGGCTGACATTATACTTTACAGTGAAAAGAAAATTTGGTTATTACTGATTATTATTATCCGTATACATTGGTGTTACTAAATAATTATGGCCGGGAGATGTGTCGCAGTCTTTGATCAGCTTCAGCGAAATTAATATTTGCTTGTAATTGATTATTATGATTCCTATACAACGCCGTTGATCTCATTTTTCTCCTCCATTATATTCCAGTGGCCAGTTTCAATAATTAATAATCCGTCCCTCTTTCCTCGAAATCATTCTTAACCCACCGTTTCCTCGAGTGTTTCGGTTTCGTCAATGCCACGAATCGTCTCATCTCCGTCACCCAACTGTCGAACGTCTCGTCCTCACTCGCGACGCGATTCGCGGAGAATCTGATAGGGTTGATTTATTTATTAATTCAGGAAAGAACACCCTATAGCCGAATAGCGATCCGTCTGCCATATCACCACAGCGTGTTTTCCCGACGCTTTACTGTTTCTTGGGAGATTCATCTCAGATTCCCAGATTCATATCCACTCACCCCTGCATCTCAATCGTCTGTACAGCGGGTAGCAGTGGGAGGGCGGTGTTGCACAGTCGCTTGCACATTGGACACAGATACTCGCCGCTCTCAGTGTCCAGAATCTGCAACGACACACATATTACTCACTGCGAAAGCCAATCATAGAGCGCCGGCCATGTGCAGATAACAACCCGTGAACTGGGTAAGAGATTCAGAGTAAAATAAAACAAAATATTTTCACTTTTCGAACCATTTTGAAAGACCTCGACATCTCTTCACATGTGCAAGACACTAAATTGAGCTTCGTAGCAATGCCAGAAACATAAACAAAAAGTCAAAAGAAAAGCGATAGGAACAAGGCACATTCGAGTTGCACCACGAACACTTGAGTGGTACTTTTCGTTATGCTCGATGTATCTTTGACGTTTTCATAAAACTTAAAAATCTTAATTCACTTACATTCGTGGCTATGAGCTGTCGTCCTCTCCGCTCTCTTGCAGCATTCGACTCGATCAGACTGCAAGTAAATGACATCATTTTAAGGTATTCCGCAGTTTAAAAAAAGATCCATAACACTTCACATAAAGTCAGTGCAGCAAGAAAATTAGAGGCTTCTGAGAGGTAATTAACTATCATTCATGCTCACACTAACAAAAACTTTCTTGTACTTCTTCTTGATTTTCACAAAGAACCACATCACAATATCACTAGTCGATCATTGCTAATTGGTCCCTCTTCCACTCACTTTCCATAGCACTCATAGTGCATTGTGTGACTGCAAGTGCTCGTTTCCATTTCATCCACTAGTGCTGAATTGACAAGGAACGAATCGAGACGAAGTTCGGCAGAAGGAACGTGTTGAGTGAACAGTTGGGATCTGCAATCGATAATCAATTGAGATCTGAAGGGCAACCGATAATCAATGGGATAGGAAATATAATATGAATGATTCTAATTGAGAAGTTTTTTTATTTAAGAAAGGAACAGCGTCGACCGCTTCAGATCAAACAATTGCTTACTGCTACACTTGGCGCAGCATAGAACCGCCGGGTTCATTATCACCCCACATAAATAGGTTACGCTTTACGAATCGGTGGTGGTAAATTACGATGAACAAATCTAACCCCATCATGGACACCTTATTATTTGATTTCATCTTTCAGGAGAGTAGCTAACTGGGAAAAAGTAAATAATGAATATCCCACAATAACGCCAGTATTTACACACCTCTGAACAAAGGCGGCGCACACAAATTTTGCATGTGCCGTGTCTAGTGGCTCCTTCTCCTGGCAGAGGACACAGGTGACACTGCGAGGATGAACCTGAGAAAGAACAGAAATAATTCATCGATCGAATACAACTAAAATCCAGCGATTGTTATATTGACAGGGTGGAAACGTGTTTCGATGAAATGGTGTAAGTGGATGCACGCCTACATAAAAATGCGGGCTTGGGACGTGTTTGAACTGAAAAAAAGAATGAAAATAAATAAACAAAAATTGCGCACCTTCTCAACAGTGTGCTTCGCGGGGCCGATGCATACGGGGAACGAGGAGGGCTTGTCGATGCTGCAATTAGATCATTTTGTACTTCTTTATTTACAATCCACATTATAGAAAAACCGATACTGCTATAGATCAACATCATTTCTAGCCCCCCCTCCCCCCTATCCAGAAAGACCGGTGCTCGTCTTGCAAAGTAGTTCCAAACATTAGTAGTTCCACAATCACTATTGCAAACACGTGATTATTGCCCCTGGCCCGCACTCTACACGTTGCACACTCCACTCATATCCCTTCTCGGTGCTTGTTTTGTAGATATGAACATCTTCTTGATACAAAACCCGCACTCACATCATGGGGCAGTCATCATCCTCATCATACTCTCTCTCCTCCACTGCAATCTTCTGCTCTTGCGCCTTCGACTCAGCATTATCTGCAATGACGTCACTTATAGATTCCATATACTAATAGTGCGTACGCAAATCATAAACGCTGCCTGCAATTACGTCACTACTAAAAAAATGCATGCATATTTATGCTCGCATCACACCAAAGGGTCTAGAGGAAAGCATTTAGGGGCTAATCAGTAACATATGCTCTCCTAATAGTGAGTACTCTAACATTCACTCACAACCCGGCACTTTCACGGCTCACCGAGTTATTGTAAGCTGGGAATGAGAGAATCACACAATGGATCTTCATAAACCACAAAAAATCGCAATACGTCACGATGACTAGACGAGTTTACGCTGCATCACACGTTCATGGCACGAGACCAAAGTAGTCCACAATGGGACGTCCATATATAACTTGTGATCCACAATTAAATCTTACCGAGCTTTTGCTTACAATACACCCCTCACTCACCGCATGACTCATAGACCATGCGTGATCGTGCTATTGCAAGCGCCTATATCAGTAGATCATTTTCATCTACAATCTTCTCCCCATGAGCGATTTTTCTAAAAGCCACCCATCGATTCTCACTCACGGCCCTACGCCTCCTCCTAGACCAGGCGAGATCGTGCTACGGTACACTTTCTTTATCGAGGCCATAATCACCAACGATCTGACCTCCACGTACTCGCCACAACTCACAGCCCTACACCTCATCCTCGACCAGGAGTTTTCATGTTACAACAAGCGCAAATATAACCGGATCATTATGCTATACAATTTTATCTCCTTGAGTATCACATCCCAATCCTCTCATCATCACTCACTGCCCGCCTCTTCCTCGACCAGGAGAATTAGAGTTGCCGCACTATTTCTTATATCGAGATCATTCTAATCCGCAATCTGAGATCTTCGTTCTCTTCCGTACAAGCTGTACAACTCTCACCCGCCACCCACCTCCTCCTAGACTAGGTGAGTTAGTGTTAAGGCATACACTCATACTACTCAATCATTGTGATCCACGATTCAATAGCCGTTATCTCTTGCCTACAATATTTGTACAATACTCGTTCTCATCATCACTCGCCGCCCGGCTCCTCATAAACCAGGGAAGTTAATGTTACCGCACAATTTCTTATGTCATTGCCATTCTAGTCGACAATCGTATCTTCTTAAACTCCTTCATCACTCACCGCCCGCCTCTTCCTTTGCCGTCTTCTCCACCTCTTCCACCTGCGCCGTGAACTTCTTCTGCATCTTTTGCATCTGCAATTGCCCACAATAACATATTGCTCAACTCATACTTCGCCTTTAAAAAACCTTTCTGATTACGTTTTCCTGCTAGACGTCCTACAAAGATTCTCAATATTGAACCAATTATTCTCAGCGGTCTCTCATTTTGCGCAGATCACTAAGCAATCATCTTACGCTTCCATTACAATAATCTCATCCCAGCAACCCGCATCCAAGAAAAGTATTACCAGTCTAACAACCGGACTCTACCGTATTCCCACCGTTTCTCTCTCGTTTTCTCCCATCCCTCACCTGACTCATCGCATTCGCTCTCATCTTGGCTGCGAGTGCGGCCTTCGCCTTCTTTTTACGCTCCAACTCGTCCACACCATCTTCCGCCTGCAATTATTGTAAATCGTAAAATTATAATTATTGTGCAGTTCAAAAACTTAGCAGTCTCCGCCCACTATGGCGATACGGTCGTTAGTGCGAAATAGTCCATCTTTCGGAGCATTATATTCCCTACTAAGGCAGACATCTTCTCTAAAATTATTTCATTCCTATTTCATAAAACGTGCATTCCACTGCTATTGAAAGAACATAATAAAATCACGGAAATATAGATGGGGTGTTAGCATTTCTCCGACTTTTTGCAAAGTAGTTTCGTTATTAACGGAACGGAAAATTTACGCACAATAGTTATACTAACAATTTTTTTAAATGAAGGTAAAGGGTGAGTTTAAACCAATTTGGTATTATTATTACTCGGAATGCACCAAGTCAGAAAGTCAGTCGGTAGCCTTCGAAAAAAAATGACCACCCATTGAAACCGCGATCAGCGTAGAGCCAAACACAGACCATACAGCAATTATGACAATTTTAAAATGATACGTTCATGAAATGGACTACTGGTGGTGTACTCTCTTTCTATACCTCGACCTGTCTCTCACTTTGCCATGCTCTCTCGCAGCCGTATCTGTTGTTTAGAACGGATTATCAACGGAACGTTTTATTATTTCGGACGAGTCCTCGTACATTTGTAATAATAGAAGTTTTTTTTTGTTGAAACAAGAGTCTCTCGCAGTGGCAAAGTGCTATTTTTTTCGCAATTACAAATACCCATCGAAACAGGAATGCACATCTTATGGAAAAAGGAAATAAATTCAGTGTAGATTATTTTTCAAACGATTCTCCTCCAGCGATCCACCTATCGCCGAAACGATCAAACGATTCAGATACGCGTTTCGTCTCCCCTATCTCTTCCCCCTCCTCACCTCCTTCATTTCCTCCGTTTCCTTCTTCTCCTCCATCTTCTCTCCACTTGTCGTCCCTCTTCTTCTTGCCAATTCAGCGTCTCGCGCACTCTCAACCTCCTTGTACTTCTGAAAATGAGAAGGAATGAGTGAGTGGGAACAAGGGACATTGCAGTTTCACGCAACCATTTTAATATTGGCGAGCGAATAGACATCCAACATTAGGTTCGTACGAAGAGGAAGACGATTAAACACAATTGTACGTTTTATTACAATTTCAAAATTCTGTATAAAACTCACCAATAATAATTTTGAACGGTATGTGTATAATGTGCGAAGAAAAATAAGAAGTTAACAATCACCTGGATAGTCCACCACAGCAGATCTGCGTGGGTTGCGGCCTCCGGTTTGCCCACCAGCTCCTCCATCGACTTGAGCAGCGCGTTCTGAATGATGCTAGATTAGGTACCGATTAATTCTCCCTCGTTTGACTGTCGTTGCGTATGCTATTTGTTTTTTTTAAATTGTTTTCCCGAGCATGGCGTTAGCAATACCTCATTCACAAATAATCACAGGGCAGCACAACACAAAATCCGCGGGCCCTCCTATTCAATCACGTTTAAAAATATTACTCCTGTTTACCCGGTGACCACGAGTTTCACAGAGTGCAGATAATTCTCTAATCTCATCCCCCGTCATTGTAATCGCCATTCATCATTGCTCACTCACATCATCTCCGCTGGAGCTGCTGATAAAGTCAAAGTCGACGAGCCGTCGCGACTGCTCGTGCAACGCGAGTCCGATGAGGTAGAGCACCTGAAGAAGAAGTTAAGATACTAACGAGAGAATTGCATCATGAGCACTAGTGATGATATGCATCGTTTGAAACACAGATGTTGAAAGAGAGAACACGCTACTCTGCGCCAGCAATTATTTTCCAACGAACTCATCTAATTCTTTATCATTCTGCGGAATCCCTGTTTCACACTCAGTTCATAAAATGGAAATGTACAAAATATTCGCTTTTTTACTGCACCCCAGTTCTAGAATCTATATGTTCCCCACTCACCCCGTGCTCTACCTCTGTATTCCTCTGTGGCACTCCTGGAGGTGGTACCTCTGTATCTTTCGGCACTCACCCTGTGTAGTACTCCCTCTGACGCGAATCTCGATCTCCGTCCAACTCTCGATAGACAAATGGACAGAGTGGCGATGAGGGGCGGAGCGAGGAGAAGTCGAGTGGCGGGAAGAAAGAGAGGAGAGAAGGAGATGGGAATGGGAGGAGGACACGCACGAAGACGACTGCAAATGAGGAAAGGGATGAGAATCAGTGAGAATCATGCATTATCACATACGACATGAGGAAACCATCAATTCAACAATGAACAGCCAAGTACAAATGGCGAAGCTGAAACCGGATAGATACTGGCGCGAAAAATCCCTCCCCTCTTCCTCTCTTTTATCACCCCACATTCGCTAATATAATCTTGCATGAGAAACGGGTCAGGAGTGATAGTGCGTGTAAAAGCTATATGATATTGCTCGCCTCCACACACGCTCTCATGCTTATGAACCAGAGTCACAACTCACCGTTCCTTGCCCGTTCGATACTTCTTCTGGAACTGTTCTGCAGCCGACGCCGACTGTCGATTGTAGTGGTAGAAGAACGAGTCAAATCTGATTAAGATAGTGGAAGTCAAGAGAGTATTATAGAACCGTTTCTAAAACAATTTTGCAAACTCAACGAAACGAGAAACTAGTAGGTTTTTAAACAAAAACTTGCTTTAACCGATTGAGGTTTATATAAATATTTTTATAATATTTATATAATTACAAATCTATTTCACTCCAATTAGCTTACCTCTCCAGATACTCGTCCTTCAGCTGGAATTTGCCCGCAGCATTTGACGTCACTCGCCTGAAAAATTTACAAAATTATTTCTTCAAAACACCTATAACATCAATCAATGCTTACTGGGCTACCATGGAATACGGTCAAATTACTGTAATCCTACAGTATCCCACCCTCGCTGAACTCACTTGAAATCGGCAACCCTGGCCACGGTCTCGTTCACCGACACTCTGTACATGAGCGGGTCGTGGTGCAGACGCTGCGTGATCTAAACACACTATATTTGCAGTACCCCGTTTGCTCAAAGTTTCACAGGCATTATAAAACATTCCAAGACTGAGGAAACGCCACTGTGATCTGCATCCCCCTTCGAAGTCCCAAAATACGTGCCGAACAAGCACTTTCCCGTTTCACTGCTACCACATAGAATAATAAGATGATTCTCACACAATTTGTCGAAAATACCCTTACATTAAAATCACAAGAACAAAAAAATTACAACAAATTTAGAGTTTAAAAACTGACAAAGCTGAAATTCTGCGGGCCGGTTGCGAGAATGTGGATGATCTCCCTCTCCAGCATCTCCGCTCGCGAGCATTGACCAACGCCCGGACGGTATCGCTCGCCTGCAAGTACACTTTTGCTAGTACATCCATGCGAATCCGAATAAATAATTTCGCATGCCGTCTGCCCTACGCGGTGCAACCCAAAACTACTTGCTACCAAATAAAAAATTCTATATTTTTGAGAGGAAGTATGTTCGTGTGCGTGCAATTAGCTATCCATGTTTCCACGACTATCAGTGATCGCTGGTAAACGCCAAAACTGGCCAGGTAAAGAATTGAACTGATTGCGCATTGAACAAAGTGAGGAGACGTGGAAACGGGGAAAAACTCACTTATGATATTGATTATCATCGTGAAGAATTCCTCGGCCATCAGCACGCAATACTTGCTCAGCTCCTCCTTCTCCGGCTTACGCTCGTCGAGAAGCACTGTAAGCAGATACGGTATTATCGATTTACAAAAAAATCCATGAATTTGATTAGGTCCAACTGCCGACTCTTTTCAAGTTTCAGACAATACGAAATAAAAACGATCGAATATTCTCACATTCGTAATCGAAATCTGCCCACGCCGATATCCTGTACCGATGCATTACAATGATGAGGAACTTGTTCACGTCGGTGATCGTCGCCGCGGCATACTGTAATACGGAAGTGAGAGTTGATGATTGAAATCATACAACAAATAGGTCTTCGCTAGCGAAGACTGTTTCTTGTTTCACATGGCATATATAGCCGAGAGAAAAGCAAAAATGGTGCTCTTCTCGTCCTCGCATTGTAATAGTACAACCCAATTCTCCCCATACACGCACCTGCAGAGACACTAGATCCTGGTCGTACATCTCCGTGCGGCAGAGTGGTGAGAAGTAGTTGTGCACCTAAAAACAAATATTTATTCTACAATTAATATTGCTTAAAGGGTCCTGGCACTGCAAATGAAGTGAATTTCAGATTAAAGAGAATTTTCTTCCGATTCGAACGCAAAAAAATCGCATATTTTTTACGATTTTTTTTGAAATTAGTCATGAATTTTTAAAGATCTCATTTTCGGCTAGGATGCCCCGGCACTACTGTGTCTAGCCGCTAAACACAGTAGTGCCGGGGCATCCTAGCCGAAAATGAGATCTTTAAAAATTCATGACTAATTTCGAAAAAATCGTAAAAATATGCGATTTTTTTTGCGTTCGAATCGGAAGAAAATTCTCTTTAATCTGAAGTTCACATAATTTGCAGTACCAGGTCCCTTTAAAGTTAGTTTTCCCATTCAGTATCGAGGAAATAGTATGCACTCCATAGCTCCCTACTATCTCAATTTTCAGTGACACTGTAAACCACCTTGCAAAGACGTGACAAATCAGCCCTTAATTGTTGATAAACTAGAGACTGGATAACAAAAGGATTTTAAAAGTTATGATTATAAATACAAGTAATTTAAAAATAAGGCTCTCACCTGATTCACCAGCGAGAATCCGTTTCTCCTCCACAGGTTGGCGCCGATTTGAGCGCAGAGCACGAGAATCCTCAAGAGGAAAGGGATGGGAACAGTTTACACATTTAAAAAATGGCATGCATCCGACGAATCATCACTCGAGCAACACCGTAGCCTATCAATTTCTGGAGGGACCCTCAATCACCTAGTAAACTGTGAACAGAGAGGCAAGAATAGAGTAACCCGTAATCAGAGTCGATTAAAAAAAAATACACTCGGTCCAAATACACTCGGTCCTACCCCTGCCTAGTGTAATTTTTACCTATCAGAACAATCGCCAGGTACATTGTGCACCATACTACAATACAACAGAGTGTACTCTTCAATTGATGCTAGGACGAATTCTCGGCTTTTTGATCCTCATACATTTAATTGGTGAAACTCTCAAGAACACTACAAGAAAAAAGAATTACTTATCAGTTCATTGTGTAACCCTCGATCACAGGGGTGCATTGCGAGCGGAACCGATGACAACTATATAGCAGCAATACACTGTTTTATTCGTTTAGACAAGAGACGATAACCGGAAAGTACCAGACTCTTACCTTAACAATATAATCATGAAACCCTCTCTCACCTTGTCTGCATCTCGAACAGATTCGTGTCCAGTTGCTTGAGTGCGCTTCTTACAGATGTCTCCGTCAAGCCGAGCGGCTGACCGAGAGGATTGAGATACCTGAAATTATCAGTTGGGATCATCGGTCAAATGTTTTTTTTCGCAAGTTCGCAATTAGCATAGGGCGGGGGATGTAGACAGAGGTCTCCATGTGTCTGCCCTGCACTCTCTCGCTACGATAATCCGGTTTATAAGCAAAGTGCAGAAGTGCCTATCTTCGCACGCGAAGACCTATTTGAAATATGGTTGGGATTATCGATTAATTTGTCTACCTACCGGACCGGGGGGAAGAGAGCGGGCAACACATCCTAATAAAATGGGCAGCATGCGTACAAAAAGAAACAACCATAACTGCTATCAATATACACGCAGTAACAGAACGATCAATTCAACCGACTCATCGATGCCCGTGAGCAGTTAGTGAAACTCCAAATCAGCTGTATTCTCGTCTACAAGCAAAAGCACCTTGTTGGGGGGAGGGGATAAGCACATGTTCCGTATTACCCAGAAATTGAAAGCAAGACTCTCCTCAACCTTCCGCTCCCTCATTACGACCATTTAAAACATATTCGCATACCCTTACGGCGTGCAATCAATAAAATCGATTAATCAATAAATCGTAATCAACCGTATACCTTCTGGCCTCCTCGAGGGGCGTGGTCAGCAGGCCGGAGAAGACGCGGAACATGGGAATGTGGATGGAGACGGGATGGCGGAGAACGTCGAAGACGGGAACGAGCACTCGAACTCCGCCGACTAAATATAAATAAAATATAGAAAAAAAAATTATCTGCTTTTCACTCGCTGCCTCATTATAAACGATCAATTGAAGAAATATCAAATTATAGTAAAAGATTCGTATGGATCACATTAGGAAATACTGATTTATATAAAAAGCTAATTATTTAATTAGTTGGAAAGAAAGGTGCTTACCAATGATGGGGTCGTGTGTGACTCCTCCCGTAAGTGGCACTGACGGCGTCTCGTCCAGATACTTCTCCATGAATGACGTCACGCGGTGCATTGCGTCCGAGTGGATTGCCAGCTGAAATGTACTAGTTAATTTTTTTTTTAATATGAAGTAAAATTTGACCATTGTTTTCGTAAAATAGTAAGACGTGGCATGCTATCTAAAAAGGAGTGCGAATTGGTGGTTTCGAGTATCAGCAAAAGAGCACGGTTTAGCAGAAATACCCCCACTTTCAAAATACTTGAGTCAACAGTGAAACGCTAAGAAACGACGTTCACTTCGCCGTTGGCATAAGAAGTTAACAAGCAATTTAAACGTGTAATCAACTACGCCCAACTCTCCGAACACTTGTGAGTGCAGTGAAACCCCAATCCCCCACTCACATCGCTGTTTGCCCACGCGACGAATAGCGTGATCATCTCTTGCAGCCGCAGCTGCATGTTGAACGCCGTCTCCCATTCCATCTCGAATTGCTGCAATGGAGATGCATTAGGAATTTCATAGATCTTACTGTTTAAAATTTGAAAATGACTTAATGATATGCTGCTATTGGCAACAATAATTGGAGGACAAACATACCGGACATCTAACGCCAAATAGATTTTCCAAAAGGGTGTTTACAATAATTGTCAAAGATCTACAGCTAAAAAGCAGGGTTCCAGTACCATGTTCGACACGGAAACGGCTAAGTCAGCACAAGGAAACGCCAAAACAACAAACTATTGCAAAAAATATATTGAAAAATTGTAAGCAGGGCTCGTTCGCCTATGTTCGTTTCAGAATCCGCTAAATGAACTCTATGAAACAGCAAACCACTGGGTGATAAGACCAGCACATTCTCACCTGGTGCTCGCCCTCCTGTCGCTTCACTTCGTCCATTCCCTGAATGACGTCCAGCAGCGCCAGCATACGAGAGAAGCCGCCCGAGAATTGCGTTCTACAAAAAAAACACGAATTGAATGATTGTACTACTGAGATGATTACATCATTTTCTGTTTCTTTATGAAACATATAATTTCAAAATTTGACAAAAAAACCACTCACCGCAAGTTCTCATTCCACTCCTCGGGCGTGGGCTTCTGCGTGAGCAGGTAGCTGAAAAGGACCCCGTTCATATTATTGAAAGAGATACAAATAAAGTAAAACCAATCGATAATGGTGATCAATAAGTCAATATTACACTCACACTAGATCCCTCATCATATGCAGCGATCGCTTGAGTGCCACGGGGTACGAGTGCTTGGAGAAGTCGAGTCGACGGCGGTGAGCGACGGGCAGAGGATTTCCTGAAGGAGGGGAAAGGGTGAGATGAATGATGGCGCCACACATGTTATTATACGTTGCTATCGGTCGATGATATAAGACAAACGCGTAGCCCAAAAGTCAGAGGATTATCCGAAAAATCGATAAAAAAGTTGTTATCTAAATGGAGTATAGCTGTGTGTACTCTCTTTATATACCTCAGCGAGTCTCTTGCTTTGTAATGTTCGCTCGCATTTTGAGGATCAGCAACGGCACTTTTTTATTATAGTGCCGTTGCTGATCTTTTTTTTTTTTTGCCGTTGCTAATGTGGATTCGTCGTTCAAAAAAAATCTTGATCACCAAACAGTTTCACGCAATCTCGCTTCCCTACAACACCTACGCATATCACGAAAACATCAGGTATCTCACAGATAACATTCCAAAACGTCGTTGTCGGCCTTATCATTCATATCACTCCGAATCGCAGAGAAATGAGTACATGCATCTAGTCAATCCGTGAGTCTATACTCAATAGCGATGACTGGAAAAGTTTGGTCGCTTCTTATTGAGACGTTTAAAGCCATCGTCCGTGAGCCCACTCACCCTGTGTGTCCATGTCCGTCGTTACCCACTTCTCGATGTGCGCCAAGAAGACGTCCATGATGACGGCCAGTGCCGACTCCTCCGCGATCACTTTCCTGCAATGGGATTGATTTTTGATTTTTTTTTGATAAATGCTTCCGTACAATATAAACCATGCGGATTTGGGCAGGATTTTGGGAAAGCTGTATTTTTAGAGTAAATTTTGCCAACTAGATATTTTCTGCGTTTTCCATATGCCAATATATATATATTTTTTATCTACGTCCGAAGGCGCAACGGAATAATGTTGAATTACACAAAGCGGTAATTTGCACAGTAAATGAAGACTCTCTATGGTAAGTATTGATTGGGGAGGAGGGAGGTTGCAATAGGGGTAAATCAGTGCGTAGATCAATAGTCGTGGTCCCATCTGTCATCGTCTGGTCGTTCAATGACCACCAAACAGTTGTATCTACCCGCAGGCACAACATTAGCCGCCATGCCTCAGGGCATTTTTATTCTCTTGCAAAATCGATCGCATCCAACCGTCCACTTGATCTTGTTCAAGCAGGAGACCCTCTCAATTATGATACTTATCCAACCCTCCCACAGGGTCTACCCTGTCCCTCTTCCCGGCGACGCGCGACTCGGGGGTCAGTCAATCATTATTTTGCTCTCCCGCGTCCATTTCCTTTCCCCCAATCTCTCCATGTCCAACGCCTACCTCTCCATCGCCGTCAATGACCTACTCGAGAAGCTAAACGATCCCGACAAGGTACGGTAGTGAGTAGTACATGACCAGTTTTACTGTATCTTCACAAAAATCAGTCATTGATTTGATTACAGATCGATAGGACGCTTCGCCAGTTGTCCAAGATGGGACTACCGCTAAATCTTCTCCAGGACACAAAGGCAGACAAGGTTACTATTATACGCGCACTATCGATTTACCAATACATCTATAACTGCTTTGCATTATTTTAAGTTACATTAAGCATCGTCGGATCAACAACATTTACGCCTAACCTAAAGGATATCTACCCTATTTTAGGTCCTCGAATCCCTCTTCTCCCACCCCATCCATGGTCGCCGGGCACAATCAATAGTTCGTCGATGGAGATCGGACGGTGCCTCCACACCTTCTACTCCCTCAAGTGGGCCCACAAAGAGGTCGGTTGCATGCCCATATCATCCAGTGACTTCTCGATTGCACCAATTCCAGATATTCCGGAAATATTCGGTTCCCTAATAACATTACGGGTTCTTCGTCATACAATCCGCATTTCAGAGCCCAAGCTTCTCCAGTCAGTGAGTGGGCTGCGGTTCTCAAGAACAAGACTGCAGACCCGCTCATAGTTCCGCCCAAGAAGAGATCTCGCAGGGCGTCCAGTGACGAAAACGATGAGGAGATGTACACGGGAAGAGCCAAGGTCTAACATTACATCATTATTATACAATGTCCAAAAAAATGATATAACACATTAATGATATTACATACACTTGCAGGGGCATGTTATGGCGTACAAAAAGGGGATTGGGGTTGCTCTGTACTATCCTGCATTATCGCTAGGCAGCATCATCCCATTTCTAAAGAATTTCCAGACATCCACCCCTCTCTCTGCTCTGAAGACTCCTCTTTCCTCGTCCCGCATCAACAAGCAGAGAAATCAAGAGGGCAACTCCAGACAGGTATTTAATTTCGTTCTAAATTAAACTTCTAAAAAATAAAAACACATCCCATTCAGACTCAAACGTTGTCCAAGAGGCGCTCATCGACAAACGCACGAAAGTGAATCCAGCTCCATCAGTACTAACATGTAAGCAGACTTTTATCCCCCATTGCATCATTCCTTCTTGTATTCCAACTTCACCTGGCTCAAGATGATATTTTTTTTTCGTTCACTTTGAATAAATATAAATATACTCCCAATTACTGCAACGTTTCAAACCATAGCGTACACGCAAGACCTCCTTTCCGTATTGCAATTAACGGATCTGCCCCACCTAACTACCGTAATCTCTTACCTCGCGATGGGCGGGACCGTCAGCATCTGGACGCTGAGCGCGACGATGCTCACGTCGTGCTCCTGGTCGTCCTCGACGAAGCCCGCTTGCAGGTCCTTGTACAACTGCAAAGAAGTAATAATGTCATAATTATATTAATTAATTGTGTATATCATTCAAACATCTATCACATTGATAGCTACTACATCACTGATAGATGCTTCCGCACTTCACCAGGACCAATGTGGCAACAATCATCAATTATCTTTTTGTTGAGAAAATAACAATGCATTCGTTCCAAAAACGCTTTCGAAAGACAAGTCCAAGCAAGTACTCGCTAGGGAACTTAGCCAACCGGGAGAGGCACGGGTCATGTGCACCCGGGGATCCCATGTTTCCGCGTCCATATTTATTTACTGCAAGTTAACTTTGCATCAGTGCGTGGCAGATTTATGCTATATTCTCATAATCAAAAAGTGCTTCATTGTGCAGCCTTTTCGTTGTTTGTCCCTGAAAGCTACAATGATAAATATTGTATTGTATTATAGCAATACTATATGGTACTTCGTCATTCTCGCCATGGTGTTAGATTATGTATTCTTCTATTATATTATGTCACTCACATGCAGGAATCTCCTGCTGAACGCCAGTTTCTGGTCCATGTTCATCAGAACAGTCTTCATCAACAGCTGATGCCACGAGGAGCGCGCCTTAATAAATCGATACAATATTCTTTTCAAATTATAATTATAATAAAGGTACAAATAACCCACATGCTTCCACATGGACGAGTCCGCCAGCATCACCACATCCACCAGCGTCTTCTGTAATCGGTTATAAAATTCTATGAGTATGTCACATCCGGTGGGTAGTACCATCAAAAGAATAAAAAAATTTATATTCGATGACTGCAACTCGACTATCGAGTCTCGACATCACCAGGTTTTCGCAAAAAAATAACGCTGCCAGCATTCGTCAGAAAATATTGCTTGATGAGGAGAAAACGGGGACTGTCTTTTTTCTATTTTTTTTTGTTTTTGATTATTTCTGTAAATTTTGAGGCACCCTTGCAATCTACAATAAATAAATTTAAAAAAATATAGAGTACAAGCTTTCAACTCACCGCCTTTCCAACCCATCCATCGTCCAGAATGCCCGTCGTGTCCATGTCCCTCCTCTCACCGGGAGGACTGCCCTCGACCATCGGAGTGGAGGGAGGAGAGGGCACCCGCATGCTAGACTCCGCCTCAGGCGACGCATCATCCATCTGACATTGTCGATAATTAGGTATTTATTGTTATGCTCGCTATATGACTGACATCTATATCAAATTGTTCAGCTCCAGCAAGACATTAAAGCAATACGCACAGCAACAATCTCGCGGGCTGCTTTCCAAAATAAATCCCTATTTTTGTTCCCCGATTACAGTTTGCAGCCCGTGCAGCAGCCCCTCCCCCCTCACCTCCATGCCCTCCTCCCGCTGCGGCCGCTGCTGCAGCAGAATCTCGCCCACGACGTCGCCCATCAGCGCTGCAAAATACATTATGACATTACGACAAATCGGAAATGTCTGAGCAAAGAATGAGCAGCATGTAAATTTCAAAGAAATCACCGTGAATTATCGCTTCAACAACAGGCTGAACGAGTAAAGAAGGATACTCTTTCGATGTTTAGCACAGTTTTTTTATTACGAAATAAGCAAGCTTGGTCAATACAAATTCGCTTCCTTTAAATAATTGTTTCACGTGAGATTTTCGTTTCACCGACCAGCCAAAATACCTACGTTGTATTTCCATTCAATTCCATTTTTATTCTGCTGGTAAATAGTTTTCAAAGAAAACCCACGGAACACGGCCAGCTGATCGCTCAGCCACTGCAGTAGCGCGATGGCGAGATGCTGGTGGGAGATGAGCTCGCTCTCGAGAACCTTCGAGTGAGGGAACCATTATTGATAGAAAACAACAAAAAAACGAAATGTACGATTTTTAATATTATTATATAGTATCGTCACTATACCCCCACTGCCAGCGCAACACACAACCCACTATCCTCCAACCTGCAGCGCGAATACACCGGGCAGATATCCACTACTCTAGTAATTCAAACGGAATCAACTTGTTTCTGAGTACTCTATTCAGAGCCGAGTGAGCTCAAAGAACATTATTATAATATGTTCTGTCTTGCAATGATAATTCAAACGTATAACATGGAGATAGCGAACCTTGTTGACAAAATTATAAGTAATATGTTTCTTCAAATGACACCGCCCGACCTACTGACAGAGCAACCCCTCGTCAATTATCACCTAACCATGCAGCCGAAACACACCGGGAAGATCCTCAAAAGCGCAGCACATGAAACACGAGCAAAGGACAGAGGTTTAAAATATTTTGGTGAGCTATTTAAAGAAGGAGTATCACGAATCTCCTGCTCCATCATTCCTCATCTCATATGTTTCAATGACGCGGTCGCTTTCTCCTCGTCCACCCTTATCCCTCCTATCATTTTTGAATTCCTGCATTCAGGGTCAGTTTGGCACAGAGCCAACCGAGAATAATTTTGTTCAAACTTACCGGCTGAACATGCGGTTTGCGGGGCTCTTATCTGGAAACCGATTATCATAACCCGACAGTGAGAACTCAGTTGACCAAAAGTTCGTGGGACACCACCTTTAAAGGGACCTGGTACTGCAAATGAAGTGAATTTCAGATTAAAGAGAATTTTCTTCCGATTAGAATGCAAAAAACCGCATATTTTTACGATTTTTTTGAAATTAGTTATGAATTTTCAAAGGTCTCATTTTTGGTTGAAATGACCCGGCACTACTGTGTTTAGCCGCTAAACACAGTAGCGCCGGGTCATTCTGGCCTGAAACGGGATCTTTGAAAATTCATAACTAATTTTTAAAAAATCGTAAAAATATGCGGTTTTTTGCGTTCGAATCGGAATAAAATTCTCTTTAATCTGAAATTCACTTCATTTGCAGTACCAGGTCCCTTTAACATCTTAGCAGAGCAATACCATTTGTTCACCTATCTCGTTGCCAAATCATTGATGAACACTTGAGTGCGCCCTGATTGTTCATGAACATTTTCTATGAACATTTGTGCAAGAAATATCTCCCGGGGAGTCCTCCCCCCCACTCACATGCACTTCCAGTGGTCCCTGTCGCTCCGTCCGCCTGCTGTGATCGCGCTGGGTACGACGCTGCAAAAATATAAATATTAAAATTACCACGACACACCTCGGCTTCGAGACAGTACAAGCATGGAGAAAAGCTCGTGAAGAATTATCTTTCGTTATCTACCTTGATATCGGTGAGAATGCGCACGCAGTGGTCCTTGTCGCCGGTGGCGACCGACGTGCAGCCCTCCTGGAAAATCAATATTTGACTCTACAGTAAATTTCATAGCAACAATAAAATCAGTTGTGGATTCCACCAGTCCACCGTACTGCTTTCCCACCTTGTCGACAAAGGTGGCCAGCATCATCGCCTGCTCCTTCGTGCAGTGTATGGACAGTTCGAGCGCGCGGATCACCTGAATACGGTAATGACACCAATAATTAAAAATCAATAATTCCTTACCGAATCATACGTGTGGGTCTCGTCATTGTACAATATGGTCTGGTAGGTTCGCCTCGTCTCGGCGATCATTTTCAACCTGAAGTATTTTACTTATGAGCAAATGCAATCGCTGGTTATCCACCAAGCTGTGACTTATTGAGCCAGTGAAACGCGCACTCACCCGGGCAGCTTGACGAGGAAGCTCTCCTCCTTCGGCCACGCCAGCATGCGCACCGCATACTCGAGAACTACGGTAGTGATCGATCGAAGGCGCGGTAAGAGGTGGTCGGGGATTGTGGCCGGCACACTGTAATGATAAAGTGTAATCGATAATCCATCAGAGTTCTGGTCGCTGTTTTACAACGTGACATATTTTCATTATTTTCATTTAACTATTCCATCCTCATTGTTCATTGTTCACTCCAATCATTCCCTCCCCTAGTCCCCATCGTATGCGGTCACTCCTCCTCCTGCTCCTCCTCTACAGTATACCACCGGTACATTTAACGATTATTATTACTGTACTCAACTCGCCCCATTCCTTAGTCCCTACAAAATGCGGAATCCTCCACAACATCGCCGCCGGCAGAGTCCAGGTAAAACGAGGAATCAGCGTTGCACAAGGGCACCGCACGCTAGGGATTTGGGGTTTTTCGTACTCTCTCTCTCTCTCTCTCTTTGTCTCACGCTCTTCACTTTATCAACAGTATCACCGATAATTCACCTAGAATGTCGTAAAACGAAAACCGAATCAACATCCCTACTGTACGCGTACAATTGCCGATAGACATTTCATTACAGTACGATTGGCTATACTGTAGCGGCAGTGTTATGCTTCGTAATAGCCATCGTGCTAGCGATCGTCGTCGGATTCGTCATATGCAAGCGAATGGGTGCGATATTATTATGACTGAATACGTAATCAGATTAGTGCACGAAATAAATAAGAGCACTTTATCACAGGTATTCTGAGAGATGGCAGCTGCCGTTTGACAGAAAATTCAAAGCGGTCAGATTCCTTTGCTACTATGATCATAACATCACCCCAGCACCCTAACTATTTCGCAATTTGAGTGGCAGCCGTAAACTCGCTCATTCCTAATTCCCGGTTTTCGGAAATTAAAAAATTCAAAAATTCATAACTTTTTTATTTGTTACCGAAAAAGGTCCAACAAAAAAAGATAAATGACCGCCTATACGAGACAAATACAATACTTGTTGCGTGTGAGTGGATAAAATAAAGTCCTCGACACGAAAATCATGAAAAACCGATTTTCCGAATCGAAAATGATCCATACTGAAAAATTTTCCTACCAGTATAATTTTTTTGACAACGGAATCGGATTCGCCATTCAATTTTACTTTTAATAACTTAAAAAAAAAACGAAAATCGAAGATGGTTTCTCTCCAAACGGATCGATTGACTACTCGTGCCCACAAAATTTTCCCCAATTATCGCAACCTCATGTGGCTCCGGGCTATCTCGGCTCAAAAAGGTGCTTGAACGCTGTGCTTGGGCTTAAAATTCACAGAATAATTTTCGGATCAACTTTCCCGTTGAACATAGAACGATCGGAAATGATATTAGGCCGGGAAAATTGAAAATCAAGCAAAAATCGAAAAAAAAATCATTTCGTGAGACGATAGAAAAAAATCATTTCGCCCACCTTCATCACTTTGTGGGCACGAGTAGTCAATCGATCCGTTTGGAGAGAAACCATCTTCGATTTTCGTTTTTTTAAGGCTACTAAAGGTAAAATTGAATGGCGAATCCGATTCCGTTGTCAAAAAATTATACTGGTAGGAAAATTTTTCAGTATGGATCATTTTCGATTCGGAAAATCGGTTTTTCATGATTTTCGTGTCGAGGGCTTTATTTTATCCACTCACACGCAACAAGTATTGTATTTGTCTCGTATAGGCGGTCATTTGTCTTTTTTGTTGGACTTTTTTCGGTAACAAATAAAAAAGTTATGAATTTTTTAATTTCCGAAAACCGGGAATTAGGAATTAGCGAGTTTACGGCTCCCATTCATATTGCGAAATAGTTAGGGTGCTGGGGTTATGTTATGATCATAGTAGCGAAGGAATCTGACCGCTTTGAATTTTCTGTCAAATGGTATAGTTTTTTCGTGCGATCTGTCAGAATACTCGTGTTATGATGACATTGCGAAACCCGAAAGTTCCTGGAATTCCATACATGTGTCACATTTTACAGGATGCAATGCGAAGACCATAAAAAAGAAACTCTCTGTCAAGGAGAACAAAAAGGCGGAGGTTCATGAAATATTTTTATTATTTAAAAATCATCAACCTGCAGGAAAGGACAGGAGGTACGCAACCCACTTCCCAGGATCACGCAGGTCCTCCCACTCCGGTAGGCAACTACTGTAATCCACCCTGAAAATCCATCGTGAATCCTACCGTAATCCTCTCCGATCAGTCATTAATCAACGTTCAGATCCCCAACAAGTTCCGCATCCCGGCGACGGACATCAAGTTCAAGGGTCCGCTCAAGATGCAGCGACGATACCAGGGCGAATCGGTGAGCGCCGAATAATTACCAAGTCCATAGGTGTGCACGAGGTTACAGGGGGACAGTACATTTTGATGGTCGTGTCACGGGGGCATGCTGAGAACAGTCGAAATCGACAAACAGCATTTTAGTCTACGGTGGAACACTGCAATTGAGTATTCTGACATCGGGGACACGATGCAAAAAGGCTTGGATGCATGCTGACAATGTATTGCCGTATCATTGCCCCTTTTCGTCCCATCGATAATGTGTTCACTAGTCTACCATACCCCCATCCCTCATCATTCAATCGATAATCAATCCGCGCAGGACCACGACTTCGACGGGAAGGAGGATGGCGGGCGGAAGCGGCCGGACAAGATCGTCTTCGATCCCGCATTGAACGAGGCTGTCGAGATTGGCGAGGGAGTCGAGGTTTACGAGAAATCGGTTAGTGGCTCCAACATAGTTCCACATAGTTAGATGATCCTGCGGTAATGCGCTTCGATCAATCAAGGGGAGGGGGAGGGCAGAGAATGCCACAATCTTGATTGATTACAAAGTTTTGATGCGCTTTTTTTAAAACTTATGGCTGGAATTTATTCAATGTCGTTCTATTTATAAACGGGGCCAATATGGCTATGTAAAAATATCAGTGTGGATGGCACCAACGCAACTTGCATGCCAGTGAAAATCTCCCTTTAACATTCATTTTCGTCCCACGGACGGTTCATACGTGGGCACCGGGGTGCAGGGGCACTGTGCAAATGGGAGTACTTGTTTTCGGGAACACTGCGCAAAAGTCAAAATGATAAAAACCAAGATGAGAATGTAATTAGAATTTTCGGGGGCGTCACGCAATGGACTCTACTGGTACAAGGGGCACTGCGCAAAACGGCTCAGATAAGTACTGCCCATCTATGGGACGGTTTATTGCAATATTTATAAACTGGCCACATTTCGCATAAAACTGTCCAGAACTATAGTCTCTATGTAAAGTCTAAAAAAATGGGTATTTAAAATATAAATCGTGGTACCGATGGAACATGTATGCCAGTAAACATGACCCTTTCAGAAACACGATGAACCCAAATCCGGCCTGTCCGTTTCGCACGGTGGAGATCTACTAGAGGTTTGGCCGTTCCAGCAATTTCGAAAATATTTTATTAAAAAATACAACAGGAAAACATCCATAGCATTAACGATTGTACTATAATCTACATACAGTACGCTTTGAAACAGATAGAACTATTAGAAAACATTTTAAATATTTTTTTAAAACTGTTTCAGAACGTGCCCCTTCCCGAGGAGGACAAAACGCAAAAGGAGGATAAGAAGGATGCGTTCTACGTATAGGGGGTCGAATCGATCGATAATTGCCTACTGCTTACCGCCGCGACCTACCGCAGCACTCACTGCGCCGATTGTTCAAAGATGACTTTGTGATGCGATAAATCATTTACAAGGAGGATTCGCGTTGTTGTCCCTACTTTTTTCACTTGCGTTTTCATGACATGTCGTTAACGTTGACGAAACAAAATTCAACCAAATCTGCATCACAAATACGATCAATCCTTGATCGCTCAGCCTACAGTAGCCCCTAGTCCTCAACTACCGTACTCACTCGGCTGCATTGTCGGGCGAGTGCGTGGTGCACGCGTAGTGCGCCGACCACGCGTCCGGGTCGCCGCAGTCGCAGTACCCGCTCCCGTTCGACGTGTACATCTGCATTATGTTATTGATCTTATTATTATATTTCTTATTATTATTATTAGTAGTATTCTCAATTGTATTGCGTTGCAACTTGATTTGAAAAAAATAGATATATTATGTGACTTGTGAACATCAGCGCAGTAATATATTTGTGCTCGATAAATCTTATATGATGTGCATGCAACCCGAAACCGCCGACTCACTCGGTATTTGTGATTTCGATGCGCCGACTGGGAGAAGCACTCCTGGCAGAGCACGCAGGTGGGGTCCGTCGCACACTCTCTGTAAAATTAATGTTACTTTCAAAATTAATACGATTTTCAAATAGTGAACTCGAGTTTCAACGTTTCTACGAGATCATCGGATCCTTCCATATTTGATACCAGTCTGTAGTTTGATTCAAATGTTTGGCGCAAAGGGAGCGACACAATCATACATAAAGTAGTTGACGCCCATATCTACATGTGGAAGTAATATAAAAAGCTATGGATCGTAGTAAACTAACAAGGATACCGTATTCCCTATGTACCGTACCTGCAGGAAAAGGTGGGCTCGCCCTCTTTGAACACGTATCCACACATCTGTCCCGCCCGGCCGCGACCCGGCGTGGTGCCCGCCTGTAAATTGAGTTCGTAACTTCAATATCACAACGTTATCGGAATACTATCTATTTTAATTTTAAGTACATTATTAGTCATGATAGGGACGATTCTGGGAGATGCAAACCCGATTACAACACATATACACTCGACGAAGTAGTGCCAGTGATTTCTGGTATCATCACCATAGCTTATTCCGAACAAGCACAATTCGAGGATAATACTCAGAAATTTAGGGAACATAATTATACTATCGATATGGTGGGTATTCAGCTACAATATCTTACAGTGAATATTTCTAACATAACCATAATTTCTAAACTTTTCCGCGTAAAACTTATGTCATTCCAACAACCGTTAACTCAAATAAGTAACTCCGGTGATTTCGCGTGACATCGTCATAACTTATTCCAAATAACCGCAGCTCTGGGTTTCTAGTCGACAATGTCTCAAACGTATACGGATCACCTGATCATTGAGTTTGAGCAGGCTGGGCACTGTCTTCTCTCCCTGCTTCATCTCCTCCACATCCTCCGTTCCACAGTAGGCCATCGCGAGAGGAACGAGGAACGTAGATTCTGTGAATAATAATAACGATAATATTAATAACAATAAAGACAATATTAATAATATTTATCATCTATCCACAAATGAACTCGAACGAGCGTGGCACTACATGACTTATTACTGTGCCGTACATACATGGGCTAGGGTGCAACAACCCTTGCCTCGTACTGGTTCATTGATGAGAATCGTATTGTTGAGAATCGTACTGGATCATTGATGTTTCATTGGGCTCATATCAAAACTGAAATTATGCTACGGACAATACTCTCTCTGTCTGAATTGTACAAATAGTATTCCCAGCACTAGTTTCAAACGGATGCACTAAATTTCGTAATATTATCTACGCGCCATACCTACTTGGTTGTTTGCATAATTCATTACTCGCATCAGCATAACACTATCAGACTCAGCACATCAACTCGTTAATTTCCCAACTCTTCCCTGATTTCTAAAATAACGCTGATTTACTCATATTTTGTTACTTATTAAATCAAATATACATTATTATTATTCGAAAACTCACTTATAGCCGCTTCGTCTTGCTTGTGCTCCCATGGCTGATCGAACGACTTGAACACCTATGAATAATATTCATTTATTTATGTACATGAAGATAAATTATTCCCCAAAGATGATTTGCGATATTCCGATTGCCTGTTTGCATCAAAGTATTTTTTTAAAATGAGTAATGACTCATTAGTAATTACTAATGATCCTGTTCGTAGATGAAGCGCAAGTGACAAACAAAGTTCCAAAGCACTGATGAAATGGCCAGAGGAACACCTGTTGCGCGGCGAGTGAACAATACAATTCACGCGTGAATCATCCACTGAACTGCTGTATTTCGCGGAAGAAAAGGGCGCTAATCATTGCGAAATCCGAAAGAAATTGGGGCAAAGTTCACTTCCTCTTAAAAACACTCACATGTTCAACATACACCGATATTTTGTGCTTTTGGTGCCACATCCTATATTAAACTTGAGGAAAAGGGTGCAAACCATTACGAACACGAGAACTCAACCAAACACATGAGGAAGCTAATTAAAAACAATATTTCCAATAATGAATCGATAATTCTCGGCTCGCCTTGGGTGCATCTTTGGCGTAATCGTAGAAGACGGTTCGGGCGAGGTCGAGGTTGTCCTCCTCGATCGCCCGCACAAACTTGTCTATCATGGCGCTACCCGGAGAGAGCTGCTCCAGACAACGAATCGGAGAGCTGACTGCCTGTAATCAATCGATAAAACACTCGATTACTACGTAAAATTAATCGATAAACACGCGATTACTGCACACAATCAATAGATAAACACGCCACGAACGCGCCTGAGGCGATCAGAGTAAACTAATGTGTGTTGTAAGGGAGGCACCGGGTCACCTGACCAGCACGAAAAGCACGTTTCGAGACGTCGTGGTCAAAGACCGTGTTATCACACTGTTCTCATCTCGAAAGGCCGAAGTCGTCGTGATAGTGTGTTATCACGATGACAATGTATGCGTGCATGTGTGTGTGCACAAATCCTTCATCCCTTCTCTCTACTGCTAGCCCTCTATCTCCGAGAACAAACACAAATATCCCATCAATATTAGGGAGGAAAATCACTAGCCCCCTCTGTTTTTCGTGTGTTTTTTTAGTCTGTGCGTTGTTTTACAGACCGATCCCGTTATGTGCTGAGAGGCAGCTCAACGAGAGAGAGCACAGCCAAGAAGTGGCGTGGCGGCAGAGCAATACGGGTATTAAGCGACGATCGTTCGACCGGGCGGCGCTAAACGAGCTGTGGCGGCGGCGGGATCTGGACCGCCACCCGCCACCAAAAAAACGACTATAACGACTCGGGCGCGCCGCCGCCAGCGAACAAGCACACAACGAGCGCAAGCGAAAGTGTGAAGAGAACTAGAGAAAAGGGGAAGGGTAGGGAAAAGAGAGAAGCGGCAACAAAAACGAGGGGCAAAGTCGGCGGTTGCGGTGGCGGGGAGAAACGGCACAGCAATGTGCGCTGTGCACGCGCGCACGACACACGCCCGCCGCACCGTACCCGCGCCCGCCACACCACCAACTGCCACCACATTCAGAATTTCTCTCTGGGCGCAACCCTTTTCATGATTATTTCAAATAAAATTACAAGATGTGCAGTTGATAATGCGTGCTAGCGGCGTGCGCGCACACTCAAAAATAGAGTACGGTTTCGTAGTTTGTAGTCTCTCAACTCGGCGGGCGAGCAACGAGGCGGTCTGCAGTAGTTAGAGGCGGGCGGAGCGGTCCGGGCGAGAGGGTGTGCGCGACGCGGAGACAGCCGACGACGAGAGCAGCGAGAAAGTGTGCGCGGGCGAGAGGCGCGCGGGCGGAGCGGTCGCGGCTGGGGCGCAGCGGAGCCGGCCGCTCCGCGCGACTTCTCCCGCGTCGCGTGCCGTCTCCGCGCCGAGAGAGCGCGAGAGAGCGTCGGAGCGGGTGGAGGGCGCAGAGAAGCGAAGGCGGACCAGCCCTCTCTCTCCGCCACTACTAGCGTGCGCCCCTCTCCCTATCCTTGCGAGGGTGATCTACGGGCAGCCACCGGCTACTTCAGCGAAACCGACGCACATACCCCCTGGCAGTCAGCCAGCGATCCAGAACTGCCGAATTGCCCCCAAGGAAAATCGATAAATCGGCCGAGAAGAGCCAGTTTTGAGTTGTGAACAGCCAGCCTTTCCGAGTCGATTCGTGTCTCCTTTTCGCACTTTGCCCATTTCTCACGCATCCACGCCCCGATTCCTTCTGGAAGGGGCCGGGGCCCGGTCCCCGGAATCAGGCCCGGGCCCAGCTTGCCTATCTCGGTGTCATCTCTCTCTGTCTGTGTTCTCTAGACCACTTGTCTCCTCTTCTTCTCTTCTCAACACCAATCGATATCCCTCGCACACGTCAGGACTTTGTCTCACTCTCTAGCACACTCACTCACTCTCGCCCACCTGCAGCCACCACCAATCTATACCGTGTCCATGACCTACCGTACTCCGCTCTTACCGTAATCTTCCTTGCAGCTCAATGGCACAATGGACGGACGCTTCGCGGAGCACCCTCATCCAGGAGTTCCAGGGGCGTCCGATCCTGTGGGACCGCCGACTCAACGACATCAACTCGCGCGTCTCCAAGGTACACGGTACCTCCTACTTACTACCGTACTCGTATATTTTCCCCTCGGGACCCCGCTCCCTACGCAATTGCCTTCGTTGTTGTTTACTTCAGTGCGAGAGAAGGAGGAGAGGGGGGCCGCCGTTTGCTCTCGCTCGCCCCCCTCTCCCTCGATTTTCGCTGTCTAGTTTCCTCACCCCTCACCAATCGATAATTCGCGCCGCGTCGCCGCCAACAACCAATCGATAATCAGGGCGAGGCGCTGCAGCGCGTCACACAGATCCTCAACGAGTCCTACTGCCCTACCGTAACCAAGCAGCAATACACAGGTCAGTTTGCAATCGATTGTTCGTCGCCCCCTTTTCGTGCTTTGCGGCGGCGGTGTGAGGTGGCTCCGCCCCTCCCCCTCCCCCACGACACACGCACAATTTGCGTTGTGCACTCCGCACCACCGCCGGTCGCCCTAGACACCGCACCGCACACGTACGCAATTTGCAATGTCCACGCAGTCTCCCCTTGCAGTCGACGACGTCAAGCAGCAGTGGAAGAACCTGAAGGACACGTTCGTGCGCAAGCAGCGATGGGTCAATGAGGGCAAGTGAGTGGCAATTTGCGGATTGCACGCAGCACAGCGCACAAATGTTGATCACATCCGCTTGTTCAGATATCTCCGCGACCCGCACGAAGAGCCCTCCTGGAAGTTCTACCGGCTGCTCAAGTTTCTCGACAACTCACCGGAAGACGCCAGCTCACCCGGATCGCCGCAGGTACGGTAGTCTTACAGTAACCCTACCGCAGTTTATCGGTATACAGTAATTTAACATCAATCAATCGATAATTGCAGGCCGGCAACTCAAACGACGGGATGAACAGCCGCGACGGGCACTCCAATTCGTCGACCTCTTTTCTGCACTCTACCTCAATCACACCTAGGTACTGTAGTCTCCGCGTAGTCTATCGATTGAGCATTACCGTATTCCCTGATCTTTCCCTGAAATCATCGATTGATTTACCATGATTATGATTCATTGATTGGCTTACTGTGATTGTTCGTTTTGCTCTACGACGTCCTCTCTACGGACGTTACAGTACACCGTGGCGGATCAATACCGTACCCTTACAGTATCCCGATGGACCTGGAAGGCATGTCCGCCTCCTCCCTCCACCATCACCAACTGCACTCCCACCACAACCACCCGCCCTCCACCTCCTCCGTCAATACTGTAACATCGCTGCTGCCGCTGTCAAACTCGCTTGCAGGGTACGGTAGACCATACTGCATAGCAGCAATCGATAACTGATCGAGAATGTACCATGGTGCAGAAAACTGCATAATCCTCAACAACAACAAAATCATGATCAAATGTAGCTAGTTCTAGTTGGAAAAGGCTATAACACGATTAGATCAGTAAGCAATCGATTTCCACCGTATACCCTACCGTAACCGCCAATCGCTGCAGGATGGACATCAAGCCGTCCACCGAGTTCCTGCTGCAGGGCGACGCGGGCGCCAATGTGAGTAACTACCATAGCTTCTAATCGCAGAAACCAATCGATATTGCTCAGTGGGAAATAAAGTCTGCGACTGTAGGCTGTTGGGCTGCCGTGCGACGACTTTCAAAGTCTAATCGACTCGCTCCCGTGTGTCAATTAGACTTTGAAGTCGTCGCTTACCAACTTAGGCGTTTGGAGTCGTAGACTTGTTTCCTTGTGAGTGGTTTTAAAATCAATCGATAATCCCTTGAAATCAATCGATAATCGCAGGTGATGCATCTGATCGCGCAGCTACGCAAGCAGGGCGCACAGTTGTCGCCGCGCGCGCCGCTCGGAGGCGTCGGCCCGTCCGCACTGTGCGCTCCAACAAGCGCGCATCACCATCACACGCCCCTCAAACTGGCGGATCTGGAGGACACCGACACCACCACTTCACCATCGTCGTCGAGAGAGAGGTACAGTAGCACGAGGGATACGGTGGAGTGTGGTATCGGAAAGATCTCGGCGAAATTGAGAAACAACGAAATATCCGAAAGTTCATGCCGAGAGTGAAACATGCGATCAACTAGTTTAGTAGTTGACAGAGAGAGGTAAGGTAAGAAACAAAAGAAACGGGGTACAGTGGAGTACATTATCAAGCGGGAATTCATAGCGATTAAGAAACTGCGTCAAAACCGAAAATTCATGCCTAGAGTGAAACACGTTAATGACAAGTCTGGTAACTACACCCTCGTCGAGAGTGAGACAGAAAGAGAGTGGTACGATAGCACGAGAGAGTACTGTATAGTTCCAAGACATGGGGACGCAGTGGGATTGAGAAACAGCGTCATACATGAGAATTTATACCTAGTACGAAACAAACAATCAACTAGTCTAGTAACTCCATCCTTGTCGTTGAGAGATAAAAGTATAGGGATTAGTGCGGTATCGGAGAGTACTGGGCGAGATCGAGAAAAGAAGCCAATCTAAGCAAGTCATAGCGAACTGGTAGCATGCAATCACCGAGTTTAGTTTAGATAATTCCGCGGAAACGTGTGATACCCGAGAATTTATGCGGAAAAGCGAAACATCCAATCATCGATTCTACTAATGTTGCGTTAAAAATCTTCGAAAAGATCTCAAATGTTGACATCTGCCTGTTAAAAAAATCACGACCAAAAGATCGAAAAGATCTCAAATTTGAATTCCCGCATTTATCGATATTTGCGCATATCTTGATTCCCAGTGGGGCTAGAATGTTGAAACCTTAGGTGACCATCGACACTCCTATTTGGAACACGTGATCCAAAAATTGAGTACCTTCTCTGGGAGCCGAGATAATCTTTAAGAACAGAAAGTGCGGGATTTCAAATGTTCGATCTTTTGGTTGGAATTTTTAACAGGCAAAAGATCACATCTCTGATATTTTCCTCGATTTTTAACATCGCATCACATAATAGCTAAATAATTCTTGGATGGAGAGAAAAATTAGCTCTTTCTTTTTGCATACTCTCTAGAGTAGAATTATTTCTTTCTGGATATTTCAAATGATTCCAAATCTCCAGACCGGGCTCAAGAGGAATAGTAATTCTCTCGCTTTCACGCACTTCCTCATCACGACCCCTTTCTGGAGGTGCGGTTGATAGATTTGATACGGGGAGCGAACAGTAGACTCGATGAATAATGAGCATGAAAAGCCACGAAATAATTGAGAAATACTGTGATGGTCATGAATTCATACAGAGAATGAAACAAGCCACCACCAAGCTTCACACCCCTCCCCTCTGAATTCCTAACAACCATCAGAATTTTTCCTGGTTCTCTAGCAAGTAAAGATTGATAAAGGAAAAATTGCTGGACTAGTCAACTCGAGTACTCATTCGGATCGTGAAACTCATAATCGCCAAGCGCATTCTTACATTTCACCCACCATCCTGCAACATCTACATAAACGGGTTGAGGACGAAAGAGTGCATGTCAGTGAGAGAGCCCCTCTCGTTTTCTTGCTCCTGATCCCTTTCTGGAGGTGTGCCTGCGCTGCAGAATGATGTATTATCCAATGCGGATTCCAGAAAGGGGCCAGCGATGCGCTGCTGAGATAAAATCTATCCAAATTTTGAATGCGAAATTATTCCCTTTATTTTTTACATCTTTCGAAAATTCTTTGCAATCACACGGCGCTTTTCAAACTTGATCACTTTTTAATGCCAATGACAGAAGGATTGAAATGCATTGGCTGATTCATGAACTCTTAGCAACCTCTGAAACATACAATCACCGTCTAGCATGATAATCCATTAGAAAATTAGAAAGATATTTTCTTTTGTACGAAAAGTCCTCTTATAATTTTAATTTTGAACTACACAATTTTAAAATATTTTTTGGAAAAAGTTGTGGCGTCATCGACTCCATCACTAATTTCGAACCTCCAGAAAGTCTCAGTGCGAGATATTGTGTGAAAGTGAGACATCGCTCGGTTTCTCCAACTGTCTGATTCCTTACCCCTAGACGTTTGGAAGCATGTGAAACCAAATTGTATAAACTTGAGCTTTCGCATTTTCGCTTCTTCAAGCTCGTTCATCGGGAGACCAAATGCACCAAGTCAGAGAAGCTTATGAGAAGTGCGTGCACTGATTGAAACATCAGTAGCACCTCTTTATGGTCATTACTTCATCACACCTCACTATAATCAGTCTAGCCTAGGGATAAGAGAGTCTTGTAACAGCAACTCTCCCACTTACACACGCTCTCTCGCTCCTGCCTCCTTTCTGGATGTTTGGACTCATTCAAATCTCGGGAATGCACTATCATCAGTCATCGCTCTTAAGTCGTGACGTCATC
Source organism: Pristionchus fissidentatus (assembly GCA_036245785.1). Taxonomy (NCBI): domain Eukaryota; kingdom Metazoa; phylum Nematoda; class Chromadorea; order Rhabditida; family Neodiplogasteridae; genus Pristionchus; species Pristionchus fissidentatus. The sequence goes on along the minus strand of BTSY01000005.1, from coordinate 31,931,695 downwards.
ACACCTTTCAGCTTTTCCCATTCCTTTTTGCTCTCTCTCTGGGGCGCTGCCAAATGTGAACGGGAGCGTGCCTAACGCTATTAGAATCGCGAGTGGGGAAGAGAGGGCGCGCTGATTCCGAGAAGAGGGGGAGAGATTAGATGTGAGATCTAGTTGTAAAGCGGCCGGTTGTATGGCTGCAGCAATGAGCCTTGCTGCAGCTGCTGCAGCCGCCATCTCTATCTGAGCACAGTATCGTAGATAGCACGATCGCGGAAATGGAGTATAAAATGAGGAAATGATACTTCGAGAGAGAGAGAGAGAGAAGAGCGTACGATATTCAAGAGACCAAGAGAGATTCAAGGTCTTCAAGAGAGTACGGAGAAACTTTTTTGCACAGGGTTTGGTATTTTCATAAACCCCGTAAGTTGCATGTTTCGGCAGGAGCAGATATGAGATGTGCGATACAGAAAGAACAATCAGATTCCGGCATCCTGTTATGCAAAAAAAGAATCAATTCTAATCTTGAAATCTAGAGATGGACGGTTTGAAACTCTCTTCAACAGCTGCAAATGACGCAGCGACCGAAATTGCTGCACTTCACATGATTCTAATGCTCAGAAAGGGGTCAGGGCGAGAGAGCGCGTAAAGTGAGAGAGTCCCTCTCGATTTCCCTCGCTCTCTCGCTCCAAACCCCTTTCTGTAATGCTGGCCTGCCTGTGGAATGATGTGATATTTTTTGCTTCCGTAGCTGGTTTACTTTGCTTCGTCGCGCTTGGAAGTTTGCTGTTTCGGAAGGAGCAGATATGAGATGGGAGTTACAGGAACAGTATTATTGACATCGATTATTGACGTTTTGAATTCCTTACATTCGGCATAAGATTGTGTGAGCGTATGCAATTCACTCGCTGCCTCTTAATCTTCAAATTGGACGCGTATCTAGCAAATTGCCCTCTTTCCCCAGTGTCAAACTCCCATCCAGAGAAGCGTAGACTGCGAGAGAGCATGCAAAAGTGAGAGATTGTTTCAATGAACTCTCTCTTTTTATCACACTCTCTCGTCGCACTCTGCTTCCTTGCGGATTTGTGGCGTGGCCAATCGTAGACATGCCGCTTGTTTTTGCACAACACACTTGGCAAGAAAAGAGTGGCGAGGAGAGAGAAAGATAGAGAGGGAGAGAGAGAGAGAGAGAGAGAGAGAGAGAGAGAGAGAAAGGAAGAGAGAGCCGCGCCCCCCGCTTCGTCGATATGCGTGTAGTACCCACTCCAAACAGGAATATCGGGGCGATGAAAGGGACGGGAACTGGTACACACACTTCGATATCGAGACAGAGAGCAGTACTGTATAGGTCCAATCGATAATCGCTCGGCTACAGTAACCTGCTATTTTCCAGTCATGACTCGCTGACGCGATCGATCGTGCTGCCGCCGAGTCTGGGCGCGCCGCCCCCGCTCACCTCCTTCCCCGCCTCCTTCGACACGCCGGTAAGCCCCGCCCACATTTGATAGGACTCCGCCCATTAGTGAACCCCGCCCACTTGCTAGCCCCGCCTTCTTATAATTTCCGCCCACTTCTATGCCCCACCATAACCGCCTTCTCGTAAACTCCGCCCACTTTTGACCACGCCCATCCCTTCGTCATGCCTTCTCGTAGGCTCCGCCCACTCATAAGCTCCGCCCACCCAGTAACCACATCCCTTTTGCAGAATTCGCTATCGCGCTCGGTGCATCCGGGTATGAGCGTGGAGAATGCGCTCAAGCTGAGTGGAGGAATGGGCGGACACGAACCACCATCGAAGAAGAGGGTAAGGAGAGGGAAGAGAGAGAGAGAGATTATCAATTGATTAGGATGAGGGGTTATCGATTTGTGAGCCTTGTCGGTTAGTGCTGGAATCCAGGCGCAAAGTTTATATAGTTAGTATTTAAATCCATGAACAACACGCCAACCCGATCAGCATCTGCAGAGAAAGCGCGAGTTAATGAGTGGTGAAGCTCAACGTGTTATTGTAGCTAATTAGGGGATGGAAGTGCATAGTTAACAACTGATTGAAAAGATGCAAGCAAAGTTGTCATATGAAATATACATGAAACAAATATTTAGATTGTTAGAGTAGCGGGGCCGGCATTGCCACCTGATGCGACTGCTGATTTTGATGTCGTGGTGAAACTCCGCTCCACCTTGTTCTTTGATTGGTGAATAGATAAAGGAGGGGGATGAATGTCTACATCGTACGAGGAGATATGGATTTCTCTGTAAAATATTAAGTTTCATTGGCTGGCATTTTTCCCTGACTCACTACTATACAAAAAGATCGCGCAAGTTGAATCCCTGGTTAAACTCCAATCCTCCTTGTGCAGAATTCCAGAGCCCGCACATCATTCCACAGGCCGGTCAACCTTCCAGAAAGGCCTTTGGAGTGAGAGAGCGTGTGAAATCGAGAGGGACTCTCTCACTTTTGCATACTCTCTCGTCCTAACCCTGGTCTGTAGGTTTGGAATCATGTGCCCGGGCTAAGCACCAAAACTGACTACTTTCTGGAGGCCATTTTCATCTTATTCCTTACAGAAATCGTACGAATCTCGTCTCTCCCTAATGACGATGAATCCGCTCTCGTCCTCCCTCCTCTCCGCCTCCTCCTCCCCTTCCACCGGCGTGTCGCCCCGCATCGACTTCACCCATCTTGCTGCACCTGCTGCAGCTGCAGCCCCCGCAGCAACCCCCTTCATGACACCCGTGTCGACGTCGGCTGCAGCTGTTGCAGGTGCTGCATGCGGCAGCAGCAGCATGGCCAGCCAGTCCTACGGCGAGAATGATGAGTGGGCCTTCTTCGGAGGATATGTGGGATCGGTTCTCAGGAGGTTCGTGTTTCACGATAGATAGAAAGGGAATGGACAGGTAACAATAACAATTTTGCTCGTGTGTGCTGAACCAGTATTTAGTAGAAACCAAATCAGATTTTCGTTCCTGATGCACCCCTTGCACCCAGACACATCTTTTCGGTGCCTCCGGAAAGGGGTCGGAAGCGAGCGAGTGTGCAAGAGTAAAAGAGCCACTCTCACTTTTACACACTGTATCGCTCCTGACCGCTTCTTGGGGGAGTGGAATCAAGGGCATCAATCAATAATCTTTTCTTTCCAGATACAGTCGCGAGGGCCACAACGAGTCGACGAATCGCATCATGAGCGGCATCACGCAGCTCATTCTCGAGGAGTCCCTCAAGCCCCGCCCCCAGTAGTAGTCCAAAGGTTTTCTAGTGTCTAGGCTCCGCCCACTTTCTAGCTCTCCGCCTCTTTTTCATAGCTCCGCCCCTTCCAGTAGTGTTTCTTTTCTCGTCGTCCCTGTTGTTGCATTCCGTTTGTATTCTCTCATCTCAGTCGACCCTTTCGTCCCACCTCCATCTACCTCACTCGTTCAGCTACTGGACTGCGGCGTTTGCAAATTTGATTCCACCCCTCCAGAAAGGGGTCAGGAGAGTGAGAGAACATGTCAAAGTGAGAGAGTCTCTGCACACTCACTGCGCCCAATCCATTTCCGGATATTTGAGCGGAGTTTGGATTGATGCATGTGCGGAAGCGGATCCTCTCCGTTTTTCACGCTCTGCCACTCTAGATCCCTCTCTGGTTCGCCGGACTGTGGAATGATTTGTAAACGCTGTGGTACCCCTGTTATCACCGCTCTGACAGTACCTACACTTGTTTTCCTCCCCTTCGATCCGGTCACACACCATCGTCCCCTCTCAAGAGACCTTACAGTACTCAACTCGGTTACCGTAACCCACAAGCATACTGTACCCCACCTTACTTACCCACTATCGTATACCCGTCGTTTCGTCTCTAACTCTCTCCGTTTTTTGGTGCTTGCAAGCCGCGTTTTGTTACACGTCCCGATTGATTCTCTATATTGGTTGATTCTTCTCCTCACTTTCGCGTGTGTTATTTTCGACGTTTATTCGGTATTATAATAGTACAGTTTCTCCCTAATCTCTCCCACTTTTCCTCCTCATCTTTCTTCCAGTTTGCACTCATTCCTATGTAATACCTGTCTAAATTAGAGTTTGTAAACTAACTATTCCGAATCTCCTCATTTCGCACACTCCCTCGTTAAAATTTGAGACGACCAGGGAGCGTGTGTAATGGAGAGATCAGGATTCGATTTTTAAATCACCATCCCCAATGCCAGAGATAACTTCCATAGATTAGCTTATCCATACCACACACACGTACCTACCGTATGCCTATTACCTACCGTAATCATTCACACGCACAAACATACCGTAGTTGGGTCATTATAGCTACTATTATAGATTACATGCTTTCCTTTCTCTCTTTACGACGTAGCCTCCAATCAATATTACCGTAGTGATCTTTCGTCCTACCGTATAGCCCAGTCATAATCATCCCATCGATCGATAGTTGTTTTGCGCCTTCAAATGGGCGATTTCGGCCAACAGCAAGCGCTTCTATGCCAATCAATAACACGTCGTCACAGGCTGTCTCTCATCCCGTCAAATACCGTAATCTCCACCTGTCCCATCCTCACTGGCGGTTATCGATTGTTATCGTAACCCTTCCCATCGCATTCTAATTACTACCGTAATCCCCGTGTGTGTTACAAGTCTCTCCGCGCCTTTTTCTTGTTACTCTCATTACATTGGTTAGTCAGTCTGCCTTTCTATCGATCGATTGTAATCTCTCTCCTACCGTACACCAGACACACCACAGTCTGTCTCCCACCTCACTCTTACGGATCGCGATAAACGAGGTTAAATCTCATCTCTCATCCACGGCATGCTGTGAAAATATGAAATGAAAAAAATCGGGTTTAATAAAAGTGATGTTGGGCCATTTGATGCTAATAGCAATATTTTCTATGCGACCAATTAAAACAATTATCGAAAAAGAAGAGTGGGCGCGGAGACTATACCTTATGATTATGTAAATGATTGTGCGAAAGGAAGGCCGAAGGAAAGATGGAGAAACGAATTGAAACGAAGAATTGGACCGGACTAGAGAACATTGGTAATGAAGAATGGAACCAGACTTTCCTGAATCAGCTCACTCAAAGCGACACTGATAATTATAATTATTATCATGTAGATTTTTGAAAAGAATTGGTCTCATGGAAATCGGATTCGAGGAAAAATGGAAATCGGATTCGACGAAAGGAAAATATAAAAAGTGGCGCGTAATGTGTACTTACGGGAACCGCTAATCACGTCATTCTCATAAATCACGTCATTCTGGGAAAATGACATAACTGAATTCGTGGTAAAGCCATCGCCCATTCGCATACAGTTTTCGTATTCTCTGACTGTCCGCAACAATTTTCATAGACTCGTCACACTGCCGTGTACACAACATCCGATAGAGTAACGGCTAGGCCAAGTTAGAGAAAGAGGGAATCATCGAGACAGTGCGCGAAACAAGAGAGACAGAAAAGGAGAGAAGTTTTTGGAATGGTGCCATTTTTTGGCATGGGTTTTTGGCATTACCGTTGAGTGAATGTGGACTCAGATCTGAAAGAGCTTGTGAAATCGAGAGTCGTTAACATTTATTGAATCCAGAGAAGAAGGAAGATAATAATGCACAAGTATGAAGAGCACTAGAGAAGCAAAGATAAATAGAAAACAGGGAGATCGCAGGATACGCAGTAATTTCGATAAGCTTGTCTAGGATTTCGTTCTTGATGGAGGCAGAAAGACTGTCGAAGTCGACGTCCCTCTTCAGATCTCGAATCTTCTCGCGACTGTCCAACTTATCCATGCAGTCGTCCTGAAAGAAGAGTTGAACAGGGTATGGGTAAGAGAACGCAATGGTTTTATACTAATAAGAAATATTAATAATAGAAATAAAAAGCAGGGGGGGGGCTCAAACCAAAAATATGGCTGCTATCAATACCTAGACGAAGGGAAAGTGTTCAACTTACCATAAGAAGGGAGAACTGAAATCGAATGGCCAGGAAGATCTTCTGGTTCAGCTTCACATGGGAATGACCGGAAGACACATATCCCGATCTCCATGGAAAATTTTACAGTAGAATCAGCACAAAATTCTATCAGGAAAACTAGTTTCAAAAACTGCCAAATGACATTTTTAAATTTCCGACCCTCATGAAAAATCGATGTTTAGGTCTAAAATACGTCAAAAGAAAAATTCAAAAAATCATTAACTAATCAAGATATCTGATATAAAACATTTGCAATAATATCCCGAGTCAAAAACAATTTTGCAAAATATTTTGAAATTTTAATATTTATTTTAATAATTTTAATAATACTTGAAAATGTCATTTGGCAGTTTTTGAAAGCAGTTTTCCGGATAGAATTTTGAGCTGATTCTACTGAAAAATTTTGTTCCGCCATTTCTGAAACATTAAAACGCGTTCTCTGTAAGACCGCAGGACTGGGCGGCACAACTCATTCAAAGTGATCGCCCAGGGCCCAAACTTTTTTCACAGATGGTCTTGGGTACAAAGTGAATTTAAAACTTGAGAAATACACAAAATGTCAACTTTTGAAAAATCGATAATTTTTTTACGAAAAAAAACAAATTTTTCTCAATTTTTTTTATTTTGCTATCATGTCATATATCATTCGAAAGAGCATCAAAAGTTATGTTTAAATCCGAAGTTTAACGAGTTTCACGCAACTGCGAACGAAAATCTATAATTGCATTTGCATGAATCTGTCGTTTCGTATTTTTCATTGTAGAATTGAAATATGAACTTCTATTTAGATATTTCGGTAGTAAAAGTACTCCTATATTCACTAAATCGAGACCACTCAGAGGTAAACGCCAATCTCAAAGAGAGTGTAAAACTTTTTTCAGGGTTTGAAACTAAATCGTATGTACATCATTTGAAAGAGCATCAAAAGTTATACATAAATCCACAATTTCACGAAGATTGAGTCACAAGGAGCGAAAATCGATAATCGTGTCAGCAGAAGTTGAACTTTTTTGTGACGATTAATATTCGGCTCTATTCTTATTCAATGTGATGGGCTAGGGCTAAAACTTTTTTCACATACATTCTAAGGTGTAATGAACATTTTAAAACAGAGAAAGTCATGAAAAATAAATTTTTGAAAATTCGATAAAAAATATTTTCGAAAAAAAATTTTTTTTTAATTTTTTTTATTTCCCTGCCGTGTTATATCTCATTCGAAAGAGCGTCGAAAGTTTTTTTTTATAACTTTCGACGCTCTTTCGAATGACATATAACCGCGTTCTCTGTAAGACCGCAGGACTGGGCGGCACAACTCATTCAAAGTGATCGCCCAGGGCCCAAACTTTTTTCACAGATGGTCTTGGGTACAAAGTGAATTTAAAACTTGAGAAATACACAAAATGTCAACTTTTGAAAAAAAAGTTGCCACTACGCCGCTCGGTGGCAACTTTTTTCGATCGCTCCCTGCCTCACGAGCATAGGTCGAAAGGGTGCGTTGCGGCAAGTCGAAAATGCGGGTTGGTTTTTCAAAAATGCACATGAAAACCCAGAAAATGTGGGTTGGGTATTCAAATATGGGCTTGAAAAACCGAAAATGCGGGTTGGGTTTTCATTTTTTTAAATCTAAAAATCTGAAAATGCGGGTTGGCTTCGTCATTTTTTACGTACCTTTCGACCTATGCTCACGAGCCTTTCACAACGGAAACGCAGGATACAGTGCGTTCAGAACTTTTAGAACACTTTCAGAGATGTTTCCTGTGATTCCCTACGCTTTCTGAATCATTATGGAACTTTTTGAAATTTTCGATTTTTCACGTTAAAACGCGTTAGAACACGTTCAGACACGTTTCCGACATCGCAAAACACTTTTGTAGTGACCCCCTACGCTTTCTGAATCATTTTGGAACTTTTCGAATTTTTCAAGTTAAAACTCGGCAAAACAGGTGAAAACGTGTTTCACGGAACTCAAAAACGTGTTAGAACGGTTTCTGACACTCGCGAAAAATGCGGCAAAAGGTTTGCCCGCGGCGGGGGTCGAACCTGCGTCGGTCGGATTGCTAGTCCAGCGCGTAACCCACTTGGCCATGGATTTGGTGATTTAAATTTTGTAAACTTTTACAGCAATTCTGGTCTATTATCATATGCAAAAGGTTCTGAGAAGATGGGCGCAATTTTGAAGCGAAATATAAGGAAAATGAGAAAAAAGTGACCGGACGGAAGGAAAAAAACGGACAAACAAACAGACAGACAGACAGACAGACGTTAGCATTTTCTAATATATAGTAACTATTTAGCTGGACGAAGCGTGTCGAGAGATCTCATTGATCTACCACATCTCACTGCTCTCTTCCAGCTTCTCCTTGAGTTCGACCATCTGTTTGATTTGCTAAACGACGAAATATCGATCAATCCACCGAAATCCTTCCCATTGATCTACCGTAACCCTCTATCCACCGAAAACAGATGACTGTTGGCTATCGTAATCTTCTTCTTCTACCACATCGCCTATCGTAATCATTTTTCAGATTCTACCGTAATCTTCTTGTTCACCTACCGTATTTCTAATATTTTCGATTTTCGACTTTTCGATTTACCGTACCTCGTCCACACTCATCTCCACTTCGTCGAAACTCGGCTTCACCGACCAGTCAACCATCTCGAGGATACGAGTCTGAATATTTAACAAAATAAAATAAATTTAAAATATAAACTAGAAACTAGGAAAGCAGCTTCGAAAACTCAGAAAGCACAAGAAATGAGATCAAGATGTCCGCGAAGGTTTATGGAAGAGTAATACAATTCATTCATTCATCGTTTCTTCTGTCAGGGGGAATTTGGAGCATGAGGTGGAGTGATAAGAGGCACGTGATGAATGTCCAATACTACTAATAAGCATAGACGACAATACCCATAGATAAAATGGTTCCGTTGTCTAACGTTACGCAGTGCACCATGTGTACGCAAAGGAGGACGATAATATCCCCTCCAAATCTAGATCAGCCTATTCATAGAAACCAAATCAAGCGAATTTGCTATATTAGACATCAATATTTAGTCAGAACTAATTTTTAAAAATCAAAATGCACCATGTATCTGAAATCCCTGATTTTCCCGCCAAAAAACGCACCATGTGTTTGAAGCCTTAGAGAGTCAGGATAATTTCAATTAATACTGAAATGTATTCTCTTCAGAGGTCAAAAAGTAAAGTAGCTTGGAAACCTCGTCGGGCAGGTTTTCGAATCTTTGATGGTCTAACGGGCAGGTTTCTACATTACGGGGCTGTTTTCGGAGACTCTGACGGGCAGGTTTCGTTTTTAGGGGTCTATTTGATCAGGCATATATTTTTCGCGCCCGCCTTCGGCGGGCACGTTTTGTTGAATTCTACTAACTTTTTGACCTATGATTCTCTATAACAATATGTGGCTGTTTGCGAGAGGATCAATAACTTTTGTGAAGGACCTCGTACATCGATTTTCTGGAAATCTCTTGATTGACGTTATCGAAGGTGCTGATCATCATGGCGGCATTCATTTTTCATTTCACTCATTGGTTGGGGAGTACTGTAACTACCGTTTTTGAGGCTACAATGCCATATCTCGTGAACCTCTCAACCGATTTACATGAAAAAATATTCTGCGGGTACTTTTAGATGCTGGTAACAATTTCATACTCTAGTTTGAAATATAAATATTTTCACAAGTTTTAAAAAAATGTTCCGGAATACCATTATTACAGTTATACTTTTATACGAACATGGAACAGTACGACTACTTGCTAAACATAGGAATGCCCAACATGATTTTTTTTGGATTTACACATCGCACAAATTGATTGGTTTCATGTTTTTAACCGCAATGAATTCGTGTGATCATGCTCTATCGAATGAAATTAATTTTGGAATTTTAATCAATTAATGAAAGGAATATTCGCAATTGCGTTATCATCGGAACAAACAACACTCAGAACAACACCAAGTATATTTATAATCACCTAAGATCACCTCACCTAAGATCAATATTACTCCTGACAATATTCCCAGTATTGTTCTCACTAATTGTAAATTATCGATTATCGCCCCACTTCTTATAATCTACAATAAGTCTTTGCTCACTTGCACAGTTCCTTCATTGTGGAGACATGCACTTGTTAAGCCCATCCCTAAGAAAACTAGTAACTATATATCCGATTTCCGCCCCATCTCTTTGACCTCTTCTGTTTGCAAAGTCTTTGAGAAGATTCTTATTAGTGAAATCACGACTTTCCTCGACCAAAATAATCTTTTCGACCCTCATCAAACAGGGTTTAGGTCTTCTAGATCCACTTCCACTAACCTGGCTGCAACGCATGCCCATTATCTCAGAATTTTGCATAAGCATTCCCCTTTCGATACTGTATATATTGATTTCCGTAAGGCATTTGATAGTATCGATCACCGACTCTTGCTCTTTAAAATGTCGCAATTAGGAATATCCTCTCATTTAGTATCCTGGTTCGAAGCATATTTATCCGATCGCACCCAATCTGTTTTCATCGATGACTCATTCTCGCCTTCAACTGTAGTTAGATCCGGTGTGCCACAGGGCTCTTCCTAAGGTCCACTCTTGTTCATCCTATTTATCACTGACATTTCATCACAATTCCCGCCATCTATTCGCTATTCCGTTTATGCTGACGATTTAAAGCTTTATGCGGAAGCTCCACTCTATTCTGATGACTTACAATGTGCCCTCGATGTTATCTCTACCTGGTCAGTACAATGGAATCTCGGCTTATCCGAGACCAAATGCTCTATTATGCACTATGGCCTTCACAACCCTTGTAGACAGTTCCATATCAATAATGTCGCCCTTACACCCAAAAAGACTGTTAAGGACTTAGGAGTCGTTTTCACCCCTTCTCTTTGTTTCTCTGAACATATCAAAGAAATTATTAAGAAATCAAATTCTAAAATGCACTTCCTTTTCAAAGCTTTCCGTAGTAATTGTATCGATATTTATGTGAAATCGTTCACAACATTTATTCTTCCTAGTCTAGAGACCTGTTCCATTATCTGGAACCCCATTAATTCCGTTGAAACTACCAAAAATATTGAACGTGTCCAACGCGACTTCACTAGGAAGCTCTATTTCCGTTGTTCTCTGCCTTCAGTAAGCTACTGTAATCGTTTACGCTCCCTAAATCTAACAACTTTAGAACGCCGTAGATTTGTCACCGATATTGTCTTTCTCCATTCCATTCTTCATAGGAATTATGAACTTGATCACTCTTCCCTCCTCACTCGTTCTCCTCTTACTAGATTTGTCCGTAATTCACATCACTTCCGTATCTCTCTGCCTTTCTTCCCTCCCAATTCCCACACCACCCTTGCCTCCAGAACCATATCAATTTGGAATTCCCTCCCTTCCCCCTCGGTTGATTTATCCCGAGATTCCTTCCGAAAATTCATCCGCTCCCAGCCCAACTCCTTTTTCCCTGAATCAATTGTTAAGAATTGGCTCTAACCCTTCTTCCCCATACCCTTGCTGCCATGCACAAAACCGATTCGACTACGTCGACGGACATCCGTTTCTTGCCCCTATTCACAGTTATTTTTCTTGTATGCGATACTCTGACGGAATAAATAATGAATGAATGAATGAATGAAAATAAGAATCGCTAATTTCATATAACAGAAGACGCGCCTTTCTCTCAGCTTTCATATTCTTATGCGACATGTATACTTCAGACCTACCATAAATATCGAAATTGCCCTTTTTAATCCCAATTTCATTGGGGAAATGACCATTAGCGCACCATTTATTATCATTTTTCATTTATCATTCTCATTTCGCGCTCTCCTGCGCGATCAGTGAAACACAAAATTGGGAATAAAAAGGGCACTTTCGATATTTATGGTAGGTCTGAAGTATACATGTCACATAAGAATATGAAAGCTGAGAGAAAGGCGCATCTTCTGTTATATGAAATTAGCGATTCTTATTAATGGTATTCAGGAACATTTTTTTTGAAACTTGTGAAAATATTTAAATTTCAAACTAGAGTATGAAATTGTTACCAGCACCTCAAAGTACCCGCAGAAAATTTTTTTTCATGTAAATCGGTTGATAGGTTCACGAGATATGGCATTGTAGCCTCAAAAATGGTAGTTACAGTACTCCCCAACCGATGAGTGAAATGCAAAATGAATGCCGCCATGATGATCAGCACCTTCGATAACGTCAGTGCGTAAATTTTGGTAACACTTTTCAATTTCAGTGTACGTCCATTTCATTGATCCTTTCGCGAACAGCCTCATATATGAACATTTGGTTAGAGAAAAGCTCAAAAAAAAGTTTCCCAACAGCTGTGGACACATGGTGCATTTGGGCGAACGGTACCTATTTCATCTCTGACAATACCTTCGCTCCCTCTATGCCCTCGCACAGCATCCGAACCCCTTTCGTTTAGAGAAAGAGAGTCAGAGAAGTCAGAGAAAAAAAATTTGGCAAGCTGCCAAACCTCCTGGCACCGTGCCAATTTTCTGGGTTATCGATCCGAGCGTTGTTTAAATATTTTATCGATGGTCATTTTAACACAATGGGTGTGAAAATATACAACGGGGAAGGTGGGTTTAGGCATAGAAATTGATAATAGGAATGTCTAAAGAACCAGCAATGATCATGCCTTTTGAGTCGTAACACGGGGAGAAGGTACCTGAGATTCGTAATTGATTATAATGAAATAGCCCCGAAGGGTTGGTATCAAACCAATTAGCAAAAAACGGAAGTGTAAAGTCTTTATCGATTCAAAGGTTGAAATGAGGGTGGGGGTGGGAAAGCTCGAAGTCATCGCGAAATTCTTGTTCAGCAACCGCCGTCGAAGCAGCGCGACAGAATCTGGAATGCACGCATTTAGTAGATGCAACCCAAAATACCATTAATTTACCAGAAAGTAAAAAATTGGGCATAGATTCTCCTGCAACTATACGGTTCAATATGCCAGCTATGTCGTTCAATCGATAGAATAGGCGCGACACATTTTTGGAGGTCGATTTCAAGAGCAATTTCAAAAATCGGCCATAGCTCCCGCTGCACCCCTACATTTTGAGTTCAATATTACACCAAATAGATTAGAATAACGCACCGTGAAATAACCCGAGGACACATCATAGCTCGATTTATTAGGCGTCGTTCTCGTAGTGGGGCTCGTGAAAGTGTCGGTGCCCCATCCAAACGAAGTGGATTTGATCCTGGAACGACATGAATTCAAAATAATAGTGAAAATAAACAAAATGAAGCGATAATCACGCAGAAATGATAAGAAAACTAGGAAAGAAGTCAGAGAGAAGAGAAGGGAAGAGGGTGAATGAGAGTGACATCGAGGAGTCGATCGAACAGAGATGGGAAGGGGTAGAGAGGGGAGTTGATGAGGTGGTTATGAGTGGAGACAACAGTAGCAATGACCAAACAAACGAAAAGTTACAGAGCAACAATAAAACAAAAGAGAGAGAAAAACAGCTGGCGAACTGGCCACTCCAATCGATCAGGCTGGCAAAACGCCACGGGCTGGCAAATTGCCAGCGCGCGCTTTTGCAGTTCGGGGGTAGGGGAGTAGGATTTTTCCGTTTCGCGCGTACTTTCCGATGCTGTGCCTCGGGCGTTCCCTCCAGTAGCACCGTCTCGTACTCACCGCCCTCCTGCATTGGCAGCTGCTCTGGACTGCATTATCAGTGCAGTAATTACCGTATTCCTAGTCTCAGCCACAACCGTACTCTCCGCACAGGGGAATAATGCATTCACAGAATCAGCCACTACAGTACTCTATTTTCCGACCGCTATCGTACTCCTAGAATCAGCCATTACAGTACTTCCTGTTCCGGCCACTATCGTATTCCCAGAACCGGGCACTACCGTATTCCCAGTATCAGCGACTACAGTACCCTCTGTTCCCACTACTACCGTACTCCCTCCCCTACCGTACCAATGAAGAATCCGACGGCCTTCGCGGGTATCTTGATCTCTTCTCGGTTCTTTCTCTGCTTCGCGTCCGCGATGAGCGCGTCAATCGCCAGCTCGACCAGTGTGATCTACAGTTTCAATCAATATCTATCAGTCACGTGATTTGAAGTAGGTTGAAAGGGAATGTTGACATACGGTTTGTATAATTTACAAGTAGGATCTGTCAGAAGCATAATATTCACCCTTCATGCTTTCAAAGACAAAATAAAGGAACCCGTCGCATTCCCGTTTCGAGTACCTTCTATAACTTCCATCGCTTGCCAAATATATCACAAGAATGTCGCAAACATAATATGGAAATGAGTAGCTGGGCACCATTTGAATCGCTTTCTACAACCTCATTAACACAGGAGGGGCGCTGGATAACGTCATTCCTACTCTACACCTATGACGTCACATTTTCAGTGCAAACCGTTTATTGGTTTCGTGCATACGGACTCAATTCCGGCACTACTGCAGTGTTTGGGACCGGCCAACCTCGAATGAATGAGTAGACTAGAAATGAGAAGGAAGGGTAAAGCGATATTGTACCCATAAAATAAGCGACTGGTGCCAAAACACTGCAATAGCGCCCAATTGTAAGTTACCACCCATCGAGTTTGCACCATGCCAAGAAAATTTTTCTCTCGTTTCACACAGTCTCTCAATTATTCTCTCTTTCTCTAACTTGATCTCGCCGTTACTATTTCGGAGACTGTGCCCACCTGTTCCTTCGTCTGGGCGTGGACTCGGAGGAAATGAGCTCGCTCGTCACTGGCCTCCTCCTCGTTGTTGTTCCCTGAACGAGTACGGCAACGCAGTGAGGAAAGGTCGTCCGGAATACCCGCACCCGCTCCACCACCAACCACACCACTCACAATTGCTGGCTGCATTCTGGTAGGCGCGAAGGGCGTCGGTGTTGTGTGCCATCTCGTTCGATCCGTACGAAATGAGGTTGATAAAGGTCTGCGTAAAGTATAAGTAAATAATGAGCTCCGGAAGCAACTACCTGTTTACTTTTATATTGGCATCATGACAATAAAATGGCTGGAGATGTGAGTTTCGGGAAATTTCGAGGATGCATAGACAAGCAAGGCTGTTGTTCGTTATGCAGCAAAGGGATGAAAAGAGTGCAGAGTGTTAAAAAAGGAGGGAGAAACAATTGAAAGAGCGAAAGAAATAGATAATGACTAATTTGTAATTTTAAAAAAAGAAAGTGTTTTAGCGAACTCACCCTCGTCTCGTATTCAATGTTCCGGATGTTCCGATGGTGCCGACCTAGTACAACACCAACAAAATCAGCCTCGATGAAGATGAACTTCTCCAGACGGGCTCCTGCAAATAACTTACTCATAAATAGCAAAATATCGAGTTGCGAGCAGATCAGAGCACTGCGGAACACAAAGCATCCTAATTACTGTTCGTAGCAGGCCAGCAAAGTTGCAAATAACTCGGTGCGTTAGTATTAGTAAATTAAATGATGATAAGAAATTAGCCAATGCGGGATGACAGAGACGTGCGAGACGGTAAAATTGGTAGCAACTTGGATTGCGCAAGGTAACATGCCCGAAGCCTGAACAGCAGGGGGCACGTAATCCTCATAAGCTGCCGGCCTATTTGATGGGCCCCGGCAGCAACTGAACCTCACTATTAATAAATCAACTTAAACATATAGCAAGAAAACTAATCGCGTAAAAGGAAGCCACTTCGGCAAGTTCGCACATTAAACGCCTTCCCTACCAAAGTGTTATCCTCATTTCTATCGCATGTCCAGCTCCTTAACCCCTTTCCACGCCTACCACGCTCGTAGGGGTATATCTACGGCAAGCAGGGGAATATCAACTTCAGGTGAAAGACAGAAATCAGCTAAGAAGTAGCGAGAAAGCGGCGCTACTTCACCTTTATACAGCAGCACTGCATTCTAGCTGATTTCTGTCTTCTAACTGAATGTGGTATGCCCCTGTCTGCCACAGCTATACCCCACGATCACTAAGAATGATGAAAGGAGGACGTACGGCCTTCTCCATGCAGTGGAATCGCGGGAGAACTCTCCGCCTTTCCCGTTCGCACTTTCCAGAGGAAAAGGAGGGAAGAGGGCACGATAACAGCGCCAGCGACGCCTCCCAGCCACCATTTTGAAAGCCCCGAGGACTCGGCCATGACTGGAAAGTAGAAATATACAAAATAATAAACAATAAACATAATAAAACAAAGAAAACAAAGTACGAAATATAGTGTTCATTCGATACGGTAAAGTTAGGAAAAGTATAGATAGGCCAGGATATATTAACGGAACAATGAATTGCTACAGTATCCAATTTTCTATCGACTTTTTTTTCTTTTTTACTAATTTTTTTACCTATATTCATATAATTTAATTTTTTATACACAACATATTTAACCCCAACTCTACTCATCATCCACGAGAACGTTTTCCAGTAATATATATGTGGGCGATTGTTTAAATTTTTTCTTGCATCATTTTCATGGTCCAACGACAGAATTTGCGGCAAGAGTTGAATTTAGTGATCTGTGTCCAGAGTAAGATGATAATTCAAATAACGGTGGAATTCCGACCACCGAACAACGTGGGGATAGTAGAGCTCGAGGATGCAACATAATAGATACGCTTTGTATGTTGAAGTCGTTTATGCATGAACCTTTGGGAGGTCATGAAGAGTTAATTGATTCTTATTTCCGAAATGTTCATGACGAATTTCTTGACGAATTCAGCATTTAGATGAGTTCCTTTGCAGGGAGATTATCTGCAACGACTAAAATACAGGGGTGCTAATTGGGAAACAAGCTATTTGTAATGTTCAACTCGAATATTTTTGTTTCGCTCACTTCCTCGCTCTAACAGACGAGTAAGAGGGTATGCGAAAAGAAGAGAGAAAGTAATTTTAGGGAAATTTTTTTTTTAAATGACTATTTTTCATTCTATATTTTCAGTTGAACAGAAGGGCTCTAATTGTAGATCCAAATTGCTGAAAATTACTCATAAATGTGCTTCCGGCCGCGGCCCGCACGGTGAAGGGGCTGATCAGCCTTCCACAGATGACATTGCCACGCTCATCCACCACTGAACAGAGATGTGATCGAGCTGTTCTATAGTCGTTCTCAGTTCGACTTCATCAACATTTTGCGAATTGTAGGAAAAAAATATTTCAAATTAGAACGTCGAAGTACTGTATTTAATTTGAATCGTAAACATATTATACCGTCATTCTGTTCCAGAGCCGAGTACAACTGTTCACGTGAAAAGAACAGTTTGTTTCTCAATGCACACAAAAGTCCTGTCATTGGACGACGGTCGGTTTCTGTTAATGCATCATTTTGCGAATACTAAATAGGCACATATTCCCATCAATTTCTTCATTCCACAACAGAAGATAATAATAAACATTAGCAATAACTGCATATATGGAGAAGAAGGAATTGGCAGGTGTGCAAAAAAAGAACGCGGCATTCCATTCGTCACTAGGTGCGTCTCATAGTAAGGAATTCGTTGGAAAGGCAATGAGTGTATATTGTTCTCACCAGAGTGAAGCGTCACAGCCACAAAATATGCCTGCTTCATTTCGTGGCTAAACTTAATCACAGTAGAAACATCATACAGCGCGAATCGAGCTCTTTTCTCTCCGTACATAAATGCGGCGTGTCCACTGCATCCCTGAAAGAAATGCACATAGATGTGGTTTGATGACAATATTTTGAAGACATCCCAAACATTTTCCTCCGACTAAATGATTGCATAGCATTTTTAGAATCATACCACATCATCCGCGAGATAGAGTGATGGCAGCGAATCGGCAACAGGTGCGATATCTACAGCACCTCCAGAAACAGGCATGATAGTCTAAATGGAGCAATGAGGTGATGGATAAAACAAATATTACCACCGGTACTTCTGAGTTGGTCTTGGACCATGAGTTGATCTCGCGCGCTGACATAGCCGCCAATTCCGAGCGCGCTGATTGGCGCTTTAGTAGAAAGTGTTGGCACTCACAGAGCTGCAATACACTTTCATTAAAGAAGCAACGATTTATGGAATACGATGAGACATGTGCAAAAACTAGGGTTCCTTGTTTTGTGCGATTTCACCTGATAGTTCATTCTTAGCGGTGGGATCAACCTGATCAGGTGAATGGTATTTTGGAAATAGGTTTTGTGTCACCTGAAACACTATTATATTCCCTCATTCGCAACTCATTTTGATGATCGCGTCATGGGCTTGTCCTGGATAGCGCCCATCTACTATTCACATTTCCCTCATTCCCCGCCAGATGGCTCTAGAACTCGTTACACTCAGACACACCCACCAGCGCAGCTGGCGGGCTCACTTCTAGGCAGTCTCGGCTTTACCACCCATGGGATAAAGACGCTTCCCCTCTAGTCACAATGTCCTAACACACAACAGAAGCATATACATATTATGTGTCTTTTCGCAGCTTACGTCCGTCCTGTGCTCGAATCCTGTTCCGAACTATGGTCAACCCATGATAGAAAACCGTGCTTCAAAATCGAAAAAGTTCTCCGTAATTATTCTGAGCGAGTGCGTTATAAATGTGGTATCGAGTACCGATTGTATCCCGATAGGTTACAACTACTCAGTTTAGAGCCTCTAGAATATCGTCGAAATTTGATTGACCTTGCTTTCATATATAAAGTTGTACATAATGATGTAGACATTGGATTGCCCTCGTTTCTCTGTATAGCTCCTCCCCGTGCAAGACGTAACAATATGTTTCAATTGCGTAAGCACCGTTCCTCCTCTACTTTTTTCACCTTTTCCTTCCAAATCGTATTGTAAAAACTTGGAATAGTATCCCCCACAACATAGTTATTTCACAGAATCGAGACTTATTTATGATGAGATGCCGTGTTCATATTCCTATTGATTACTATCCATATTACTAAAATAGCTTAATTTAAGAACTTAGATTTTTTTCTCACTTTGTCACCTTGTTGTGACATCGTACCTATCGTGTTCACATACCCTTGCTCACATATTATATATATTTTCAATCAACGACTTTTGGCATGATAAATAAATGATGATGAAGATCGGAGCGGTTGATATGGACCGCAAATCGCCAAGGAAGAACACAAAAGGGAGGGTTTCAGGAAAACAATTTCAATCAGGTGACACAAAACCTATTCTCCCCATTTTCATTTCGACCTATAGGTGGACTCGGTGTGGGGAGAAATAAAGAGAAGAGGTTTCAGGTCAAATATTCACCGCCTGAAAAGGGGAACCCTAGCAAAAACTCCCTACTAACCAGCTGCTGCTTCTCACTGTCTGTCTTTCTATGTTTTACAGCAATCGAGGCCTTGAGGCTAAAATAATTTTAAAATGTTTTTTTCACCATTTTCGGTAGTGCCCATAAGTCATTGGCCACTTTTTCATGTATCATCTGCGCCCGAAAGGAATCTAATTTTTTTCGAGATTGTTAAAATCTATCGTGATTCTGGAATTGCAGAATCCCCAAAATTCTTCAATTATTGAGTTGTGGTGACGCAATCTCATTTTTTCAAGTCCAGTATTCAATGACTACCATGAAAATTTTCTAAGTCGACGCATACTCGCTGTATGGCTGCATGCTTGTGGCTACTTCACTGTCACAAACACGCATCTCTGGTTCTAAAAGAGATAGAAACAGGTTGTAAATTAGGAGTATAACGAATCTCCTGCTCCCTCATTCCTCATCTCCTATGCTTCAATGGCGCGGTCGCTTTCTCCTCGTTCCCCCTTATCCCTTCCTATCTTTTTTGAATCCCTGCGCGTCAGGGTCAGTTTAGCACAGAGCCAAACGTGAATAACTTTTTTCAAACTTTTCGGCAGAACATGCTGCTTGCGGCGCTCTTATCAGGAAACAGATTGCCATAACCCGACAGTGATAACTCAGTTGACCAAAAATTCGTGGGACAGCACCTTTAAGAAACATCATGGATTGCCCCACAAGGCAAATAAGAAAAATAATATATTTACCCAAGAATTTTTTGTTCCGATTGTTCCAGATGTTCCTGCTCACACTCGGCAGAGTGTGAGCGGGAACAATCGGAACATGACCAGGAACAAGAGGAACATGTTAAAAATAGAGCTTCACTTACAATTTTGCAAACATTTAGCAGCGTACAAAGTCTTAAAATAGCAGTTCGAATAAAATGTATTTAAAATATAAAGAATATCACCAACTTCAAAATTTTGTGTTCCTGGTCATGTTCCGATTGTTCCTGGTCATGTTCCTGCTAGGAGGAACATTACCAGGAACAATCGGAACACAATCGGAACAAGAAATTCTTGAGTAAGAATAGTAGATGTCCAAAAAAATATTATAAGATTATCTCAATATTTGACTACGTAATATTTGAAAAAAAATCAGAATATGCACTGAATTTCTAGAATCATAATCGCCGATGGATTTAAATCATCACACCAAAAGGTTCGTTTCAGGAATAGAATGTTCAACCGATTGAAAAGTTACCAATGACTTAAGCGACTCTAGTTCTGAGATTATAGTTTGTATATTACGATGAAAATGAGTTACTTGATAGACAGAGATGGGCGTGCTCGTCGCCTTGCCTGCTCCACTATCACCCTCATGGACGTTTCTGAAAATTTGACAACTGAGGTTCACACAATCATCATAATTAAGAAGGCGACAAAGTATCGTCGTTTGCCTTAGAAATATGCAAAATCATTGTCACTCGATTGGCCAAACGAGTGGATACTATATCCACTCGCATTTCTACTCGCATATATCGGTTTGGGCGGTCTATAATACTCACATCGTGTAGACGGCGTCGTTGTCGGGTAGACGATCACTTGCGACCGCCGGACAAGAGAGAAAATGAAGTGGAAAATGAGAATCGAGGACGAGAAAACATCTAGCCTTCAATCAAATTCGGGATTAGTCGATGCTAATCGATTTGATCATTGAATGGCCATTCGGGTTATCTAATTAGAAACAAATAGAATTGTGAAATCTGATGAACAAAAGGATTCAAAACCCATTCAAACCTAGAGATTATCTTCTAGGAAGAAAAACGTTTAAAAAATAGAGATCCACCATTCATTTATCTGTTCGTCTCCTATGTTCCTCACCAGCTCATTCGCAGCTCTCGCTACAAATGACTATGCATTTCATCGATTTTTAGCGTTTTCCGACATTTTCTGATGTTTTTCTACGCGGTACTATCTTCCTCCGAGTAGGGTTGCGAATCCGGACGGACAATCCGGACAAATTCAGGACAAAATGATCGGCCGATCTCATTTCCATTGTGTCCGGACGTCTTTGTCTGTCCGGACGGACGGACGTATGTCCGGATTTGTCCGGGAATACTGTAGTTTGTCCGGACAACCTGATCGCAAACTGGTTTTATTTTTAGTTTTTTTTGAAAAAAAAGAGATTATTTTTTTCAAATTTTTTTGGCCTATCATTGCCATTCAACGTTATTTTGCCACATTGATTTTTGTTTCAACAATAGGTTAGCACGCCTGAGGGTAGACCCATGCATAGGGGTTGTGGAAGCCCCGTACTCCATACGATTTAATTTTGTCGTCGGGCATTCAGTATAGGAAGTCATTGTCCAAAATGGGAGTTCGGTAGGAGGATTACGGTATACCCACATGCGTTACCCACTCGAGGTCTTCCTCAAGCAATCTACCAGGGGTAATATTCACAATTTTGTATTTTCGGGTTATGGTAGAATTGATTATGGTAGATTGTTTTCGTTATGGCACCGGTGGTTAAGTTATAGTATGCCAAAAACACATGTCCAAACCATTTTGGGCCATGGCCTCTTATACGTGGATACCCCATGCCCCAAGTATGACATACGGTATGGCACAATATTACTAAAGACTATTATTTCAGAACGTCTGTCTGTCTGTCTGTCTGTCTGTCTGTCTGTGTGTCTGTGTGTCCGGCGGTCACGTTTTTCGCATTTTCCTTATATTTCGCTTCAAAATCGCGCTATCTTCCCAATTCCTTTTGCATATGATTCCCGACCAGAATACCTTTCAAATTTTACAAAATTTAATTAACGAAATCCATAGCCAAGTGGGTTACGAGCCAAACTTTGAATCCGAGACCCCCAGGTTCGATCCCCGCCGCGGGCAAACCTTTTGCCGCATTTTTCGCAAGTGCCAGAAACTGCTCTAACACGGTTTTGAGTACCGTGAAACACGTTTTCATCTGTTTTACCGAGTTTTAACGTGAAAAATCGAAATTTTCGATATTTTCCCAAATGGTGAAGGGAGTGTCGGGGATCATAGGAAAAGTATTTTGCTATGTCAGAAACGTATTTGAACGTGTTCTAACACGTTCTAACGTGAAAAATCGAAAATTTCGAAAAGTTCCAAAATGATTCAGAGAGCGTAGGGGATCACAGGAAAAGTGTTTTGCGATGTCAGAAACGTGTCTGAACGTGTTCTAACACGTTCTAACGTGAAAAATCGAAAATTTCGAAATGTTCCAAAATGATTCAGAGAGCGTAGGGGATCACAGGAAAAGTGTTTTGCGATGTCAGAAACGTGTCTGAACGTGTTCTAACACGTTCTAACGTGAAAAATCGAAAATTTCAAAAAGTTCCAAAATGATTTAGAGAGCGTAGGGGATCATAGAAAACGTTTCCGAAATTGCTCTAAAAGTTCTGAACGCACTGTATCCTGCGTTTCCGTTGTGAAAGGCTCGTGAGGCTGAGAGCGATCGAAAAAAATTGCCACGGAGCCACGAAGTGGCGTAGTGGCAACTTTTTTCGATCGCTCTCAGCCTCACGAGCCTTTTGCAACGGAATAAGCCAGTACTCTTTGTAGCGATTAACACTCCCCAACAAGTCGAGCTTCAATGTTACCTGGGGCCGGCTATCGAGCTCCCGCTGGACCGAACTTGGAGCCGGCTATCGAGCTTCCCCTGGACCGAACCTTCGGCCGGCTGCAAAGCTCCCCCTGGACCGATCTTGGAGCCGGCTACCGAGCTCCCCCTGGACCGAATTTGGAGCCGGCTACAGAGCTCCCCCCTGGACCGAGCCTGGAGTCGGCTGCAAAGCTCCCCCTGGACCGAACTGTGCCCTGCAACTGAACGCCCCCCTGAACCATACTTTGAAAACGTAGTGCGCACCTACCATAACGTAGTTTAATCTCAACACACCCTGCTAGTTCCACTCACAGGGAATTTTTCAACGAACGAGCGGTGTCTGTCATTTACAAAAATTCATTTATTTCGAACTCCTACCACGATGTGTCCTTATACGTAGCGAGATTACGGTAGGTTTGCAAAATAGCTGGCACTTTGCCAGCTCCTTTCATTTCAACTTTTCGTTAAGTTTCCTTCTTTTTCTTGATTTTTTCGTCTCAGCTTTTAATATACTTGGTATCATGCGCATTCTCCTAGTTCTTGGCCAGCTCACGGGTGATACTCCTATCTCTGGTGGCTCCGTTAACGGGCACACTTTCGTGTATTCTTTTAACGCTTCGCGAAAAACGTTTTGTTCATTTTCGCGAATGTTATATATATCTTTCTTACGTTTACGTTTTGCAGAAGCAACGTTGAGGTCATCTCGTGGCCGACATAATGACGTCGTCATCGATTCACTTCAAGTTTCGAGCTTACCAACCATTCGCGGGTGGAATGGTTGGTAAGACGACGACTACCCCACCCGCTCTCTCCGCTGGAGTCACCGGACATGTTGATGCGGTTAGTTTTTTTTAATGGTAATACTTTTTTAAATGGTAATAATATTAGTCAATGAAATCTATATTCTGATTTACCCACGATCAACGATGGTAATCTTATGTTACTTAATTTACGTTAAATACAGTTTATATCGTCTGCTATTAAATAATATTTTTTTAATTGAAGGGGGAGGTTATAATTTTTATTTATTGTGTGTATTCTGTTAATGATAGTGGTAAAACTCGAATTATATCGAGAGTTTACAAATATATTACGCCCATAACATATGCGTGTCTTACCCATGATCCTTGGTATACTTGAGCATTATAAATTTTCTAAGTCCTCTACCAACAAGTGATCGGATCCATCTAACAGGCGACCTACAGTAACGTACTCGCCGTACTCAGTATACTGATATTAAGTAATTGGCCCACGGTACCCCGGATTTTTTCGAATTAAAAAAGAAGTAGAAATGCAATACAACTGGGCATTACCTGGGCGGCGTAGTGTTTGCACTCCCGCAACATTTAAAACATGGGTAATTTCATGAAGTAGATCTCGAGTGATTATTACATAACAATGATGCTGTTTCAGAGTTACCAGTAGACTCAGACGTTGTCTACCCTTGGTATTTCATATTTCATGACTACGGTATTCGAGAAACTACCTCTCAGGAAATATCTAATCGAGACCATACAAAAAATCCGGGATATTTGCCTACAGTATGTTGTGTGAATAAGATTACTCGTGAGTAGTTGGCGTAGAAAATTGATAATGCCACAGTATACCGAGGATCTGGAAACAAGTCCGCGTTTTCCAGAGTATATTACGGGCTAAACACTGTTTTACTGGTAGCCTTCTTAGAATATGTATCTCTTTGGCACAAAACATGAGAGGATTGTTTTTTATACACAATTATCATTAATAGACCTATTTTATTAATCTAAAAATCAGTCCATTTTCTTGTGACTTAAAACTGACGTAAAGCTGCACTTAAAACGCGTTCTCTGTAAGACCGCAAGACTGGGCGGCACAACTCATTCAAAGTGATCGCCCAGTGCCCAAACTTTTTTCACAGACGGTCTTGGGTACAAAGTGAATTTAAAACTTGAGAAATACACAAAATGTCAACTTTTGAAAAATCGATCATTTTTTTACGAAAGAAAATTTTTTTTTTCAATTTTTTTATTTTGCTATCGTGTCATATATCATTCGAAAGAGCATCAAAAGTTATGTTTAAATCCAAAGTTTAACGAGTTTTACGCAACTGCGAACGAAAATCGATAATTGCATTTGCATGAATCTGTCGTTTCGGTGAAACTTTGTTCTGGGAAAAAATGTTCCCATGATTAGTAGGTCTTGGCTCTGACGTATATTATGTATTTTTCATTGTAGAATTGAAATATTAACTTCTATTCAGATATTTCGGTAGTAAAAGTACTCCTATATTCACTAAATCAAGACCACTCAGAGGTAAACGCCAATCTCAAAGAGAGTGTAAAACTTTTTTCAGGGCTTGAAACTAAATCGTATGTACATCATTTGAAAGAGCATCAAAAGTTATACATAAATCCACAATTTCATGAAGATTGAGTCACAAGGAGCGAAAATCGATAATCGTGTCAGCAGAAGTTGAATTTTTTGGTGACGATTAATATTCGGCTCTATTCTCATTCAATGTGATCGGCTAGGGCTGAAACTTTTTTCACGTACATTCTAAGGTGTAATGAACATTTTAAAACAGAGAAAGTCATGAAAAATAATTTTTTGAAAAATCGATAAAAAATATTTTCTCAAATTTTTTTTATTTTCCTGCCGTGTTATATCTCATTGAAAAGAGCGTCAAAAGTTATGTATAAATAAAATATTGCATGGGCATTGGGGCATTACAAGCAACGTTCGGTGAATGCAAATATCGGTAAACTTCGAAATTTTACTTTTTTCGGGATCACAGTTTTTCGGCTTGTTATGGCTCAATGTCAATTAAACTTCGGAATTACACATAACTTTTGACGCTCTTTCGTATGAGATATACCACGGCAGGAAAATAAAAAAAATTGAAAAAAAATTTTTTTTTTCGAAAATATTTTTTATCTTTTTTTCAAAAATTTATTTTTCATGACTTTCACTGTTTAAAAATTTTCTTTACACCTTAGAATGTACGAGAAATAAGTTTTAGCCCTAGCCGATCACATTGAATGAGAATAGAGCCGAATATTAATCGTCACCAAAAAGTTCAACTTCTGCTGACACGATTATCGATTTTCGCTCCTTGTGACTCAATCTTCGTGAAATTGTGGATTTATGTATAACTTTTGATGCTCTTTCAAATGACGTACATACGATTTAGTTTCAAGCTCTGAAAAAAGTTTTACACTCTCTTTGAGATTGGCGTTTACCTCTGAGTGGTCTCGATTTAGTGAATATATGAGCACTTTTACTACCGAAATATCTAAATAGAAGTTCATATTTCAATTCTACAATGAAAAATACATAATATACGTCGGAGCCAATACCTACTAATCATGGGAACATTTTTTTCCCAGAACAAAGTTTCACCGAAACGACAGATTCATGCAAATGCAATTATCGATTTTCGTTCGCAGTTGCGTAAAACTCGTTAAACTTTGGATTTAAACATAACTTTTGATGCTCTTTCGAATGATATATGACACGATAGCAAAATAAAAAAATTGAAAAAAAAAATTTTCTTTCGTAAAAAAATGATCGATTTTTCAAAAGTTGACATTTTGTGTATTTCTCAAGTTTTAAATTCACTTTGTACCCAAGACCGTCTGTGAAAAAAGTTTGGGCCCTGGGCGATCACTTTGAATGAGTTGTGCCGAATACCCCATCTTTCACTGCGGTCTTACAGAGAACGCGTTTTAAAACTGACGGAAAGAGCATAAACGTCTATGTAAACGATCGGTTGATCATCTCCCCCTTCCACCTTATTCTGCTACCGTAATCGAATCAATTTATAGCATAGGCGTTACCGTATCCATATATTAGCTCTACGGTAGTGGTAGTGTTTTGTGATTCTATCTATACCACAACCGTTGCCCATCTCCTTTCAGATTTATCGAATTGACGACTCTTTCGGCCGACGTCGTCGTATGAGATGGGAGGGCGAAGATCGGAGAAGAAGGAGGAAAGGAGAGGTGAGCTCGCTACTCGAACTTGAATCAAGTGATTAGTGAGGGATGCACGCGCAATTATTGATTAAAACCATATATCGCCCCCCTCTACCGTAATCGTAGTGTTTTTTTGGCTAAATCGATATGACTACCGTAACCCGTGTCCTTTCAGAGCGATCGAATTTCTGATTCTATGGGCCCGAGGCCAGAGTTCTCGTAGAAGGAAGATGGAAGATCGACGAGAGGATGGAGGAGAGAGGAGGTGAACACAGTGTTCTACTTGAATTTGACGATTAATGAGTGAAAAGTGTGCGAGTTTTGCGATAGAATGCATTTATTCCCATTTCTATACCGTAATCGTAGTGGTATGTATGTCAGTCGATACGACTACCGTAGTCCGTGCACTTTCAGAAACAGCGTTGACGATTCTGTGGGCCTAAGGCCAGAGTTGTCACTGAGGGGCGAAGAGGGAAAGTGAAGGAGGAGGAGAGAGGAGGTGAACACACTATTCTACTTGAATTTGATGATTAGTGCGAGAAACATTCGAAATTTGCCATTGAATGCATATATTCGCGTTATTCTACCGTAATCGTAGGGGTTTGTATGTCAATCGATATGGCTACCGTAATCAGTGCACATTCAGATCGAACCGAGTCAAGCTTTGGGCCTTAGGCCGTTATTCTCGTACACTCAAGATGGAAGAGAGTGGAAAAGAGAGAAGAAAAAGTATCGTTTTTATCACTTTTCCATTTTGCTGATAAATTATTTATTGCGATTTATAGAGCACTATCATAGACACACCAGAACACCTTTTCACAGATCGGAGTATTGGATTTTTGAGAGAGACAAACTGCGACCATTAGCATACTCGTGTACCTTATACGGCGCATCGCAATGAGATAGGAGAGATGAAAGGGAGAGAAGCGATGATCACACATAGTGTGTTGGTAAGTAGCTCAACTCCAGACCTAAAGGTCGTGAGTTCGATCCCTCTCCTATGCTTATCTCTCGCTAGCCCGCGGCAAGTGGTGTGGTGTACTGTACTTTGGTGCACTACACCACGGTTTCGTTTTCTGGTCGTTTGGAATGCTGTGATGGGCATGGGGCATGGGGCTTCCACGACCCCTTTTGATGGGAATAGCTTTCGACGTGGACCTTTAATGGAAACTCAACTCAATAATGCTATGTAACGTACATTGACAAAGATGAGCAAACAATTTTTTTAAATAATACTACCAGTTTGCGATCAGGTTGTCCGGACAGACTACAGTATTTCCGGACAAATCCGGACAGATGGACGTCCGTCCGGACACGGTACTTGATCTTCATCGATTGTTCTGAAGCACTTTGTAGATATTGTGAAAAGGTGAGAAAAAGTGTTCAAAAATTTGCATTCATTAATTTGTTTCTCACATTCTTTGTTAAATCTCCTCATTCAATTCTCCACTCATTCCTCTCATTTCTCGTCTTCTCGAGCGGTAGGAAGGCAATCCTTCTCCGACTACCACAAGTGAGTACTCCTTTAGTCTACCGTAGCCAAACCTAAATCATCTGGTGTTACAGTATGGCCAAACCTACGACAACGCATTTCTACCGTACCCAGAAGCAACTAATTGAGATGTGCTACGAGTATGATCCAACTGAGTGGTCAGTTTTTTTATCGACTTCTTTGCTGAAAAGCTCTGATACGATAAAAACGATACACATGACTTCTCATCTCCAGAAAGGGGTCAGGAGCGAGTTTTACACATTACCTGCCTCCTCTCTTGCTGGTTGCTGTAGAATGGTTTTTACATGCCTACATTCTTCTTTGAACACAGGATCTTGCGTCGTCCGGAGATGGTTGATTCACTGGAGGAATTGACGGTCGGCGCTGACTACATCGGAGAGATGCCTCATAAATATTCGCATGATGTGATCACGCCTCGATTCCAACTGGATCACGCCCATCACTCTATTGAGGTGGGCACGATACATATTTTATCACCGAATACATTGACATAGACAAGGCAGAGTCTTCACTGCACTTCTTTCACTCGTTTTTGTCACCGAGCCTCGGCATTGTAAATATAATGTCGATCCATAATATTACATATTACTGAAATTCAATCAAATTCTGGCATGATAAATGATTGATTGATTGTACTCCTTCAGTGGATCAATCCTTCCTATCGACCGTCTCTCACTCCCGCCAATTTCCGTCTCGGCCCGAGCATAGCTGCCATCTGCGGTGAAAATGCGCCGGTGCTCTGTCAGGTACGTTATTGCGTATTGATGACGTCATCAATGTACAATGTTCCCCGAATTATCATACTGTTTTAGGGCAAGCTGCTCGACGATTCAACCATCTTTGCCGGTCCGTTGGAGAAGCGTCGATTTACTGTCAAAATCGACACGAGGAAACGAGCTTCCGGCATCCGAAATGTCGTTCCTCCCTTCCTTGCTGATTGTGCTTCGCAGCTTGTCAAGTGCGGAGACCAGCAGAACAGTCGCATCCTCGTTCCCAAGGAGGTCCGCGTTTCATTAACTTGCTTATTTATTTAATTTCTTTTAAAATAATAATGTTAAATATTCGTCGTGTTCAGCTCGCTGCTCTCTCGTCCCGATTCTTTATGAATATCTTCTATGGAGAATTGAGCGACCGCAACCAGGATTGCATGTCGATTCCCATGGTGAGCGATAGATTGGCCCTTTCCCCTCAAAGAAACAATGTAATCGATAGTCCGATTAATGAATTTTAAATAAGAGAAAATGAATTCGTGCACAGATCGATGACGTGACCAGCCTGCAGAAATGCATCTACTTACCCCTTCTTCTCACGACCAATTGGAACAAGTCAAGAATGAACCTGTTCAAGGAACGTCACCCCGTCGGAGATTGGATAGCATGGCACTGTAAGACCTTATGCATGGTGTGAGAGACATTCATAAAATGATACATTCACACCACAAATCCAAAACACAGACTTCTGTCGTTTACCTAAGAGGCAGTCATCATTATGTCGCTTTAGATGGATACGGCGGCGATAATATCACGAACGGCCTTATGGATCTGCTACTGACGGCTGACAAACTGGGCTTTGTCCGTATTTTCGACGTACTTGTGTCTTATGCCGAGTCGTGGTCCGAAGACTCTCCGCCTTCCATCGAATGCGCACTGGAGTATGTGGAGGTCGCACGACGCCCCAATATCCTGGTATCAAAATCGTGTTTACTGTAACCCGGGGTTAATCGCCAATTCATCTTTTGGTTGTTGGTCTTTTCGTATGTTTCGAATAATTATAAAATAATATGATCAATCGTTAAAAATCCATAATATATGAATATTTGCATAATTAGTGTGAATGATAGTGAAAACATTTTTAATTGGAATAATTAGTGAAAGCTATCGCAGCTGCACCATCTCTGCCGGTTCCCACTTGTCTCGTGCCTGGAGAAAATGAAGAAAGCAATGGCACCCGATCACACCGAGGCATTCAACGAAGTTTGGCTTTTTTTGTTAATTACGTTCAAAAATAATTGTTGAGATGTAGTTGCAGCATCCAGCTCCCTTCCCCGCATAGCTTACCACTCAAATTAAAATAATAAATTTTCTTAAATAACTTCATTGTTCCCAGGCAATCGCCAAAATTCAGATTCGTGGAGCCAATCGTCCGAAGGCGAGCCAATTCTTGATTATAATTTTTTTTGTATTCGTTAACGTAGTGCGCTAAATTATTATAATAAGCTTTGGACATTGATCTAATGTGAATTCAGTGCACTAAATTGAGAAACTTTCACTGCCGATCCGAGTCCCTACTGAATTTGATTTTTTTATCGAATAAATAAATAAATAAGAATAAAAGGAATGCATCTTATTTTCTTCAGCTTGTTTTCAAATTCACCGAGGGCCGAATCGAGGTGGACCTCTTCTACGATGTCCGTGGCCGCCACTGGGAAATCGACGAGATCATCGAGGGCAAGACATTATTTCTTTATCGTACACCACAAAGGTGCGACAACATAAATTGGTGAATAACAAAAATGGTATTATAGATAGCCAACGCAAGCTCCGCCCACTTTTTGTCTTCACGTGAGGCGAGAAGTGTCCCGATCAAATGGCAAGCTTCATTTTGAGCCAAATCTCTCGTTCAAAAGCTTATTCGAGAACTCTTGGTGAACTCTACAAATAAGACCTTGCGCACCATGTTCTGACAACATTTAGTAGATCAAATATTGATTGAAAGCTTCGATTGTAGGTGTTTAGAGCACTTCCATTTCATCGGCACAGCTGCGCAACTCTTAGTTTGTGTGGATTAGCTCGAGGGATCTATATCAAGAAAAAGAATTGAATTTTATTAATGCGCAGAATTGCCATTTGAATTTTAAGTATTTTACAAAATCAGCAAAAAAAATTGCAAACCGTTGGATTTGAACCTGCGACCTTCTGTTTATAAAGCCGGTGCTCAACCACCTGAGCCAAGGGGAACACGGTAAAGAAGCTCTATGCCGCTCTCATGATCAGTCAGAGTTTAGAGATGCAGATAAACTCCGCCCCTTTCTCTCTCGTTACCAATTCAGTCAATCGGCGCGAATGGTTATCGAGCTATAGCGCGACTCGGCAACAAGATATCGACAAACGGCAAAAAGGATGATGTTATTGGGACCTCAGCGGATACTTTGAACATATTTTTCAAACATTTGCATAAAATCGGCAACACACCTTGCGGTCCCTAATTATAGAATGGGGAATTCACAGGAGAGAAGGTAGAGGAACCACTCGGGAATTATGAGTGAGGATAGGAACAAAGCTTGATTGGAGACTCTCCGTGTTATTTGACCTGAAATTACCATCGAGGTCCTTTTTTTGAAAAAAAAGATTGAATGGTAACAAATAATTGCTTAATGCATGCGAATAGCGAATTTGATTTTTTTTAAATTGGGGATGAGGGGCGGAGTCTGATCGAATTGCAGGTTTGTCTACCGATCCCGTTGACACTGTCAATTCTCCAGTCAATACCATGTCGATTCCCCTTTGGGACGGAGCCGAATTCATCACTGATGAAACCGAGGATGACTACCGGTCAGTAGTAGAGATGATCAGTCGAAAAATGTCTTTGTCTGAAATAATGTCGAACAAAGGTTCCGTTCCGGTTCGTTCCGGTTCAATCCTTTGTTCTCCTTTGTTCTCCCTCTCATTCCGGCTTTTCGACTGACCACCTCTAGTCAGTAGTACTCTTGTATCAAATAATCCTATTCGCGAATTGAATTGTTCGATCTAACAACACCACTGGTTAGAATAATTTTCTGTCTTTGATGGCGCGGTGGTGTTTTTACGTTTACTGTTAGTCAGGAGAACGGGGTCTAATAATCGTTGGATGAAAAAATAAAATACGCATGCAAAAAATCTTCGAATCAGAATAGGCATTCCGACAGTGAATGGACCATTATTCGAGAATGGTGGATGAACTTTTAATAAAATACATCATGCGATTAAGAAATTTACTGATATTTGTTCAGTTTCGACACCTATGTTCTATTCGACGACGGTTCGGTGTGGTTGCTGGTCGACGCCAATAGATTCCTCTGTTTTATCCAGGTACAACATCATTCCAACCCTCCACAAAGGGTGATAACGGAAGGTCATAACTGTCGATTTATCGATTGACTCAGCACTGCGACCGTCGTCTGATCTGTAGCCACGACGTTATCGGAGTGGTCGTCAAGGGGGAGGAGCACGTGCGCACCCTGACTACCGTAACCTGCGAGTTTATCGAGGACTGAATGGAATAGAGAGACTTCATCGAATGGAAGTACTATACATTCTGAATAAATTAATTTGAAGCATGCTTCCTGGTACCTCTCCTTTGATATATTTAGAGTATTTTTTTCGTGTCTACTTTCAATGGGAGCCGAAAAATTAGCAACAAAAAAACGATAAGTGCTGGATTTAAATCCCGCACTTTTCGTTATCAATCTTTTTTCACAAGCAACCCCTCCTACTTGTTTCTCCATATCACGCCTCTCACGAGAGAATCGAGCTGGCGATGGGAATGGGGCCAAAAAGTGAGATTGAGATTTTCGTGGATTTGGGCCCTCCCAAGCCTGTCTGACAACCCCCCGAGGTATTGGAACCCACTTTTCATTCTGTGGGTCGTGGCACCGTGTCGGCTCTCCTGGTACCCAACTTTGACCCCGAATATCTCGGTTGTGGGCCATTTGTGTGAAAAATCATGTCTGAACCACCCCGGCTCATTTTTCGAACTCTATCGATCCATGCTATGCACTTATCCTGAAATTGGCATTGAACAGTGCTACAATCCACCTCATGTATTTCAAAAGTGTAGGAAAAAAAGCAGCTGGATTTTTGATATGTTGTAGACGGCGTTGTCCTCTTTGAAACAAGTGGCTTATGCTCACAATAGCAGAGGATTGGTGTGTGCTGTGACGTTTTTCAATTTCGAGATGATTTGAAATCAATTTCACACAGTTAAAACCGCTCATTTTTGAGTGCGGTGAATGAAATGATGTATCATTTTGTCTATGTTTCGTTCAACCCCAGCGGTCTGGGCTGAATGATTATGACTTCAAATAATCTCGAAATTGAAAAACGGCACAGCACACACCAATCCTCGACCACCGGCGATTCTAGAGCTTTTTCATCTTTTTAAATTCTTTTATAATTATTCTTGTCGAGGTTGAGAGAAGTACGTGTAGAGTACTAAACGAAGACAGTAAGATCGATAAATTCAAGTGAGACAAATAATGAGGCGCCAAGCGCACATTTGAACATCAATCCACATGCCGCTCAACCCTACAAAAAGGGGCTCGGAGTGAGAGAGCGCGTAAAATCGAGAGCAAACTCTCATTATCTAACACTCTCTCAGTCTAACCCCTTTCTGTTGGTTTGGTATGGTGTGGCGGGATCGGAATGGGAGAATGGGAGGGAGACATCAACAGACATTCGCATTGATCATCGCATGTAAGACGGGTTCATCTAATTTATTAACCATTTTTGTCTTGCCATGTTTTTTCCCGAATTTCACTGAGATAGAGTAGGCTGTAGTGTCTGGCAATATTAAACGTACTATCAAGCTAGAACACTCTAACATCACAGGATATTTCGTGGACGTTGATGTTTGCAATGCGCAATTTATGGCACTTCTTCGAGCTCCTTGCCCCTTATACTTTCCACAGTGAGCTGTTGGTGTTTTACGCAAAAACACAGATGGCCAAGTTTCCACTTTCGCAAAAATGAAATCTCTACTTAACTGTTCCGTGCTTGGATTCGCCATTCTTTAACCGTGAGAAATTGGTTGTTTCAAATCTGCCAACTTTTCACCGTGGGAATTGGATGTTTTTCTCTTCTTCAAACGCAGCAAAAGATGGCGTACTCCGCCAGAGTTCGAACCAACGGCACATGGATTTGTAGTAAACCGCTCTACCGACTGCGCTACAGAAGACAATGTGGGAGAGGGCCAAGGAGAGACTCAGAACACATTTTCTCTGCCGAATGGTGTGGGTGCCTATCCGCTTTATCGAGTTCTACAACGTACATAAGTAAGAGTTTGAATAGTATACCTCGCAGAGTGTGTTAGGAGTGTGCTATGCTCTATACATACATCTTTATCCTGACATCAACGCAGGGGCAGCAGGAGGTATAATTCGGGGGCAGAGGTGGTCGGGATCTACGAATTCGAGGCAACTGGGTCAAGGGAATGGATCTTGCTTGGCTTCTTTGGTCAATTGAAGTGTCGATCTTGGACGATTGACATTGAGCGTAGAAGTAGATTTTCCAGCAACCAGTAACGTCCTGAGAAAGTTGGCGACTTGAATTAGATGTAGGCGATCCGGGTCCTCTTCTCGAAGTGGTACCAGGTGGGCGATATACAGTCGCGCCGCACGGGGGCTCAAAAATTCAGATCCTCTACAAGAGAAATGAACAGATAATGGTCACGAGCACAATGCGTAAATTTCCATTGCTTACTACGGTATTGCGATGAAAATTGCGTATTGCGATGGCTACATCAAGCATTATACCGTAGTAAGTGCAGCTTATTCGCGGAC
Organism: Pristionchus fissidentatus; assembly: GCA_036245785.1. Classification (NCBI taxonomy): domain Eukaryota; kingdom Metazoa; phylum Nematoda; class Chromadorea; order Rhabditida; family Neodiplogasteridae; genus Pristionchus; species Pristionchus fissidentatus. The sequence goes on along the minus strand of BTSY01000005.1, from coordinate 31,896,932 downwards.
CGCTTTTTTATCCGCCTTTGAGCCCCCGTGCGCCGGAAAGTATTCGTGCACTTTGTTTTTCTTGTGTAACGTTTGCAGTAGTTGAGCAATTGACCTGAAAAATTTATTGGAGCTAGCCAATCCATTAACTAATCGGATGCCATTATTGCGGTGTTTGGAGCCATTCGTCTTGATTGCATAGTGATGGCGCAACTAAACAGCACTTTTTCGAAAAATTATATCTCGGAGGAAAAAATTCTCCTACATGTCAGTTTAACAGAAGTTGTAGATCTACCCATGGACTACCCAGAAAAAAAAATTCAAGATGCTGCGATTGTTCTCCTTTGCAGCAACCTTGCTGCAAAATTGAGGCTGCAAACTCATAACTCGGCTCCCAGACAAGCTAGAGACCCGTCCTAGTGCTCAAAATTATCCGTTTGGTGAGCCCAGACATCTCTGATCGCATCCCTGGCGCACGCTTGTTTCGAAATGTATCGTCTCCCCCTTTACATAATCTTGCCCCGCCCCCTCAATCTCTCGCTTCCGAACACTCAGCATGCATGAAAAAAATGCTGATGCTACAAAAAGTTGGGCATCGATTCTCGGATGGTTTTGGGTCGTTCCTACACAGGAACCATATTTTTAGAAAATTCACCCTTCGAGTTGAGCACCCTAAAATTTGGGGTATGCAAAAAAGCGACTTTTTAGTGCCCTAAAGTCAAATATTCACCAATATGTACCAAACTTTCAGAGATGTCTGGGCTCACCAAACGGATAATTTTGAGCACTAGGACGGGTCTCTAGCTTGTCTGGGAGCCGAGTTATGAGTTTGCAGCCTCAATTTTGCAGCAAGGTTGCTGCAAAGGAGAACAATCGCAGCATCCTGAATTTTTTTTTCTGGGTAGTCCATGGGTAGATCTACAACTTCTGTTAAACTGACATGTAGGAGAATTTTTTCCTCCGAGATATAATTTTTCGAAAAAGTGCTGTTTAGTTGCGCCATCACTATGCAATCAAGACGAATGGCTCCAAACACCGCAATAATGGCATCCGATTAGTTAATGGATTGGCTAGCTCCAATAAATTTTTCAGGTCAATTGCTCAACTACTGCAAACGTTACACAAGAAAAACAAAGTGCACGAATACTTTCCGGCGCACGGGGGCTCAAAGGCGGATAAAAAAGCGGTCCGCGAATAAGCTGCACTTACTACGGTATAATGCTTGATGTAGCCATCGCAATACGCAATTTTCATCGCAATACCGTAGTAAGCAATGGAAATTTACGCATTGCGCTCGTGACCATTATCTGTTCATTTCTCTTGTAGAGGATCTGAATTTTTGAGCCCCCGTGCGGCGCGACTGTATATCGCCCACCTGGTACCACTTCGAGAAGAGGACCCGGATCGCCTACATCTAATTCAATCAATCAATCAATCATTTATCATGCCAAAAGTCGTTGATTGAAAATATATATAATATGTGAGCAAGGGTAAGTGAACACGATAGGTACGATGTCACAACAGGGTGACAAAGTGAGAAAAAAAAAACCTAAATTCTTAAATTAAGCTATCTTAATAATACGGATAGTAATTAATAGGAATATGAACACGGCATCTCATCATAAATAAGTCTCGATTCTGTGAGATAACTATGTTGTGGGGGATACTATTCCAAGTTTTTACAATACGATTTGGAAGGAAAAGGTGAAAAAAAGAAGAGGAGGAACGGTGCTTACGCAATTGAAACATATTGTTACGTCTTGCACGGGGAGGAGCTATACAGAGAAACGAGGGCAGTCCAATGTCTACATCATTATGTACAACTTTATATATGAAAGCAAGGTCAATCAAATTTCGACGATATTCTAGAGGCTCTAAACTGAGTAGTTGTAACCTATCGGGATACAATCGGTACTCGATACCACATTTATAAAGCACTCGCTCAGAATAATTACGGAGAACTTTTTCGATTTCGAAGCACGTTTTTCTATCATGGGGTGACCATAGTTCGGAACAGGATTCGAGCACTGGACGGACGTAAGCTGCGAAAAGTCGAGCGTAGAGAAGGGGGTTTTTGGTGAGAAAGGTGCGGAGTATGTATGAACAGCGAGCACGTGCTTTAGATATCTTTAGGCTAATATGGGGGGAGAAGTCTAGTGTATTGGTGTAGGTTATACCTAGGTCTTTAAATTCGGTCACAACAGGCAGTTTTGTTTTGTTCATAGAGAATTGGACAGGAGGATGAGAAGAGCCAATGAGCATGGTCTCTGTTTTAGAGAGGGATACTGTAAGTCCCCAGTCAGTAGACCAAGTGTAAAGGAGATCAAGGGCAGATTGCAAAGATGCAGGATCAGAATATGTCCATAGTTTGACATCATCAGCATAGAGAACACAGTGTACATTAGGAGGGAGTATTGAGGGTAGATCACTGATGTAAAGAGAGAAGAGGAGTGGTCCAAGGCATGAACCTTGAGGAACACCAGAAGGGACAGAGTATGAGGGGGAGAAAGAGTCTTCTATCACAACTGATTGTGTCCTGTTTTGAAGAAAAGAGCGAAGCCATGCAAGTAAAGATCCACGGATACCAAGCAGATAACACTTGTGCAAGAGTAGATCAATAGGTATCGTGTCGAACACGCGTGAGAGATCAATGAACGCGACAGAAATGTAATGTTTTTTGTTGATCGCAGCATGCCATTGGGCGAAACTATTGAGTAGTGCGGTTGTGCAAGATCTGCTGGGTCGGAAACCATGTTGGTATGAAGAGATGAGATTGTGCTCCGAAAGATATTTCCAGAGACAGTCAACGATAAGCCGTTCCATAACCTTGGATATAGAGCAGGTCAGAGAGATGGGGCGATATGAGGATGAGTCTTTTTTGGGACCTTTACGCTTATAGATAGCCTTTACGTGTGCGCTTTTCCAGATTGTAGGTGATGTGCCATGCAAGAGAAATGAGTTGAAAAGGATTGTAAGCGGTATTGATATATGTGCAGCAGTGCGTTTGAGGAATATGTAGGGAATGCAATCGGGGGAAGTTGAATTTCGGGGTGGAAGACGAGACAGAATTTTACAGATAGATATAGGGGAGATATCTATGAAATCAATAGAACTTTGGGTGGTAAGAGTGCAGTTGGACGGTATAGGCAGTGTTGCGGTATTATACGAGTCCGAGAAATGACGGGCGAATTCGCGCGCTTTTGCAGTACCAGAAATACAGAGAGTACCACTGGGCGAAATAAGCGTAGGGATAGAGTGCGAATTATCTTTTATCCTTGTACTGGCGTATGACCAAAAGGAGCGAAGATTACGAGATTTTGCTAGCTCGTTCTCTCTTTTCTTAGCAGTGAGTTTAATAGATTTCTTGAGTGCTGAGCAAGAATTGAAATAGCGGGAAAAAGCACGTCGTTTATAACTGGTGCGGCATCTGCGCAAGTGACGTAGGGAATCGGCGGAGAAACGAATATTTTTTTGCTTGAGAGTACGGTAGGGGACATGCCTATCGATTACCGAGTGCAATATCTCGAGGAAAATAGAGTACAGGTGATCAGCATCGCTAGAGCAAGAGAGAAGGGATGCCCAATCGAACGAGTCGATCTCGGAACAAACTAGATTCCAGTGAACTTTGCTGTAGTCACGAAGACTAATCGATTTGGGTGATGAGATCCATATGGGCATAGAGAATTTTACAATGGAATGATCGAGTGAGGGGAGAGGAGGTTCAACGACACATTTCTCTATGAAAGAGATGTCGGAAGTGAGCACGAGATCGAGCAGGTACGAGTTACGAGTGGGTTCGCGCACCATTTGTGTGAGAGGAATGGAGCGTGAGTGTGAATTCAAGTCGCCAACTTTCTCAGGACGTTACTGGTTGCTGGAAAATCTACTTCTACGCTCAATGTCAATCGTCCAAGATCGACACTTCAATTGACCAAAGAAGCCAAGATCCATTTCCTTGACCCAGTTGCCTCGAATTCGTAGATCCCGACCACCTCTGCCCCCGAATTATACCTCCTGCTGCCCCTGCGTTGATGTCAGGATAAAGATGTATGTATAAAGCATAGCACACTCCTAACACACTCTGCGAGGTATACTATTCAAACTCTTACTTATGTACGTTGTAGAACTCGATAAAGCGGATAGGCACCCACACCATTCGGCAGAGAAAATGTGTTCTGAGTCTCTCCTTGGCCCTCTCCCACATTGTCTTCTGTAGCGCAGTCGGTAGAGCGGTTTACTACAAATCCATGTGCCGTTGGTTCGAACTCTGGCGGAGTACGCCATCTTTTGCTGCGTTTGAAGAAGAGACAAACAACCAATTCCCACGGTGAAAAGTTGGCAGATTTGAAACAACCAATTTCTCACGGTTAAAGAATGGCGAATCCAAGCACGGAACAGTTAAGTAGAGATTTCATTTTTGCGAAAGTGGAAACTTGGCCATCTGTGTTTTTGCGTAAAACACCAACAGCTCACTGTGGAAAGTATAAGGGGCAAGGAGCTCGAAGAAGTGCCATAAATTGCGCATTGCAAACATCAACGTCCACGAAATATCCTGTGATTTTAGAGAATTGTAGAAAAGCCAGTTCCTACACAATGAAAGGACATGGCAAAGCAATAATGGTTAAAAAATTAGATGAACCCGTCTTATGTCCAGCTCGTTAACCCCTTTCCACGCCTACCACGCTCGTAGGGGTATATCTACGGCAAGCAGGGGAATATCTTCCTCCTAGCAGGAACATGACCAGGAACAATCGGAACATGACCAGGAACACAAAATTTTGAAGTTGGTGATATTCTTTATATTTTAAATACATTTTATTCGAACTGCTCTTTTAAGACTTTGTACGCTGCTAAATGTTTGCAAAATTGTTTGTGAAGCTCTATTTTTAACATGTTCCTCTTGTTCCTGGTCATGTTCCGATTGTTCCCGCTCACACTCGGCCGAGTGTGAGCAGGAACATCAGGAACAATCGGAACAAAAAATTCTTGAGTAAATATGTTATTTTTCTTATTTGCCTTGTGGGGCAATCCATGCTGTTTCTTAAAGGTGCTGTCCCACGAATTTTTGGTCAACTGAGTTATCACTGTTGGGTTATGGCAATGTTTCCTGATAAGAGCGCCGCAAGCCGCATGTTCTGCCGAAAAGTTTGAAAAAAAGTTATTCACGTTTGGCTCTGTGCTAAACTGACCCTGATGCGCAGGGATTCAAAAAAAGATAGGGAGGGATAAGGGGAACGAGGAGAAAGCGACCGCACCATTGAAGCATAGGAGATGAGGAATGAGGGAGCAGGAGATTCGTTATACTCCTAATTTACAACCTGTTTCTATCTCTTTTAGTACCAGAGATGCGTGTTTGTGACAGTGAAGTAGCCACAAGCATGCAGCCATACATTGCCATAACCCAACAGTGATAACTCAGTTGACCAAAAATTCGTGGGACAGCACCTTTAAGAAACAGCATGGATTGCCCCACAAGGCAAATAAGAAAAATAACATATTTACTCAAGAATTTTTTGTTCCGATTGTTCCTGATGTTCCTGCTCACACTCGGCCGAGTGTGAGCGGGAACAATCGGAACATGACCAGGAACAAGAGGAACATGTTAAAAATAGAGCTTCACAAACAATTTTGCAAACATTTAGCAGCGTACAAAGTCTTAAAAGAGCAGTTCGAATAAAATGTATTTAAAATATAAAGAATATCACCAACTTCAAAATTTTGTGTTCCTGGTCATGTTCCGATTGTTCCTGGTCATGTTCCTGCTAGGAGGAACATTACCAGGAACAATCGGAACACAATCGGAACAAGAAATTCTTGAGTAAGAATAGTAGATGTCCAAAAAAATATTATAAGATTATCTCAATATTTGACTACGTAATATTTGAAAAAAAATCAGAATATGCACTGAATTTCTAGAATCATAATCGCCGATGGATTTAAATCATCACACCAAAAGATTCGTTTCAGGAATAGAATGTTCAACCGATTGAAAAGTTACCAATGACTTAAGCGACTCTAGTTCTGAGTTAATAGTTTGTTTATTACGATGAAAATGAGTTACTTGATAGACAGAGATGGGCGTGCTCGTCGCCTTGCCTGCTCCACTATCACCCTCATGGATGTTTCTGAAAATTTGACAACTGAGGTTCACACAATCATCATAATTAAGAAGGAGACAAAGTAGCGTCGTTTGCCTTATAAATATGCAAAATCATTGTCACTCGATTGGCCAAACAAGTGGATACTATATCCACTCGCATTTCTCGCATATATCGGATATATCGGTTTGGGCGGTCTCTAATACTCACATCGTGTAGACGGCGTCGTTGTCGAGTCGACGATCACCATTTTGCGACCGCCGGACTAGAGAGAAAATGAAGTGGAAAATGAGAATCGAGGACGAGAAAACATCTAACCTTCAATCAAATTCGGGATTAGTCGATGCTAATCGATTTGATCATTGAATGGCCATTCGGGTTATCTAATTAGAAACAAATAGAATTGTGAAATCTGATGAACAAAAGGATTCAAAACCCATTCAAACCTAGAGATTATCTTCTAGGAAGAAAAACGTTAAAAAATAGAGAGCCACCATTCATTTATCTGTTCGTCTCCTATGTTCCTCACCAGCTCATTCGCAGCTCTCGCGACAAATGACTATGCAATTCATCGATTTTTAGCGTTTCCGACATTTTCTGATGTTTTTCTACGCGGTACTACCTCCGAGTAGGGTTGCGAATCCGGACGGACAATCCGGACAAATTCCGGACTAAATGATCGGCCGATCTCATTTTCATTGTGTCCGGACGTCTTTGTCTGTCCGGACGGACGTCCGTATGTCCGGATTTGTCCGGGAATGCTGTAGTTTGTCCGGATAACCTGATCGCAAACTTGTTATATTTTTAGTTTTTGAAAAAAAAGAGATTATTTTTTCAAACATTTTTGGCTCATCATTGCCATTCAACGTTATTTTGCCACATTGATTTTTGTTTCAACAATAGGTTAGCACGCCTGAGGGTAGATCCATGAATAGGGGTTGTGGAAGCCCCGTACTCCATACGATTTAATTTTGTCGTCGGGCATTCAGTATAGGAAGTCATTGTTCAAAATGGGAATACGGTAGGAGGATTACGGTATACCCACATGCGTTACCCACTCGAGGTCTTCCTCAAGCAATCTACCAGGGGTAATATTCACAATTTTGTATTTTTGGGTTATGGTAGAATTGATTACGGTAGATTGTTTTCGTTATGGCACCGGTGGTTAAGTTATAGTATGCCAAAAACACATGTCCAAACCATTTTGGGCCGTAGCTTCCTATACGTGGATACCCCATGTCCCAAATACATCGTACGACATACGGTATAGGGGCTTCCACGACCCCTTTTGATGGGTATAGCCTTCGACGTGGACACCTTTAATGGAAACTCAACTCAATAATGCAATCGGACAACCTGATCGCAAACTGGTAGTATTATTTTTAAAAAAATGTTTGCTCATCTTTGTCAATGTACGTTACAATGTTCTATTCGACGACGGATCGGTGTGGTTGCTGGTCGACGCCAATGGATTCCTCTGTTTTATCCAGGTATAACATCATTCCAACCCTCCACAAAGGGGCGATAACGGAAGGTCATAACTGTCGATTTATCGATTGATTCAGCACTGCGACCGTCGTCTGATCTATAGCCACGACGTGATCGGAGTGGTCGTCAAGGGGGAGGAGCACGTGCGCACCCTGACTACTGTAACCTGCGAGTTTATCGAGGACTGAATGGAATAGAGAGACTTCGTCGAATGGAAAGTACTATACATTCTGAATAAAGTAATTTGAAGCATGCTTCCTGGTACCTCTCCTTTGATATATTTCGAGTTTTTTTCGTGTCTACTTTCAATGGGAGCCGAAAAATTAGCAACAAAAAACGATAAGTGCTCGATTCAAATCCCGCACTTTTCGTTATTAATCTTTTCACAAGCAACCCCTCCTACTTGTATATGGTAGAGGCAAAGGAGCGGATCAAACGATTATCCGCTACCCATCTTCCTACAATTGCACTAACAACCCCTCTTCCAAATAACACAGAATGATCAATGCGAATGTCTGTTGATGTCTCCCTCCCATTCCCCCATTCCGATCCCGCCACACCATACCAAACCAACAGAAAGGGGTTAGGCCGAGAGAGTGTTAGATAATGAGAGTTTTCTCTCGATTTTACGCGCGCTCTCACTCCGAGCCCCTTTTTGTAGGGTTGAGCGGCATGTGGAATGATGTTCAATCATTCCACATGCCGCTTAACCGCGCTCGCTCAACCGCGATCATGTGCGCTCGGCGCCTCATTATTTGTCTCACTTGAATTTATCGATCTTACTGTCTTCGTTAAGTACTCAACACTCAACCTCGACAAGAATAATTATAAAAGAATTTAAAAAGCTGGAAAAGTTCTAGAATCGCCGGTGGTCGGTCCCAAAGCATCTTGTAGCCGGCCGTCGGGCAGCCACAAGATGCTACGGGACCAACCACGAAATGCTACGGGACCGACCACATTGTCCACTGGACCGACCACACTGGCTACTAGTCCGGCCAACTGTCCACTGGTCCGACCACAGCTTCGATCTTTGGCTACGGGACCGACCACAAAATGATACGTGGTCGGCTATCTGTCCACACGTCCGACCATGAAATGCTAAGGGACCGACCACCGGTAATTCTAGAGGCAAAGAATACTAAAAAAAGAGGTTTGTTTGCCATTATCTATTGCATTATGCAATTTTCAGGATAAATTATGATGAGCCGCATCAACATTGCCGGTTTTTACTAGTAGATTACACAATAAATGTATTATGTGCAGGCAACGTTTCACGGACTGACATTCAATTCAATTCTTTTGCCAATTCTTTATTCTGCCAGAGGGTTATGATCTTCGTATGAGGTATGCTGATGATTGTATTTTGTTGAAGTTGGCAGAGGTCCGTCATCTCCAGACGAATCGGTTGTTGGTACAGCGAGGTACAAGAGAAGCAGAAAGCGGCAGAGAAACTGGCCAATACGAAAGAGTGTGTGCACAAGAGAGTGCTAGACAGCAGTCTCCACCCCTTCGTTGTTGTTTAAGTTCGGATTTGAAAACCCTGCACATCAACCATTCAAACGCCGAGGTCCCTTTTTAGACGGTGATGAAACGCAGTGCGTCGCGGGCAGAGATGGCATCTGATCTACTCAATTATGATACGCCAGATGAGGGACACACACAAATACTACAGCTCTCATTTCAGGAGGAATAGTAGTTATCACTATAACAGCAATTCGAGTCCTGCCTCGGCAATGTGTTCTATCGTATAATGTAAAGGAATAAAAAGAATAATTGGATAACTAGAAGTTGATTAAAATATTTGAATTGTATAACCTACAGTATTTCAGTTCAGAATACAGTATCCTGACACCGTAAATACACCGTAAATAATTGTTACTCTGAATCACTATTAGTGCGACATTCAAACTATTCTGTCAAGTCGGAACAAAAAGTGCAGCGAAATGATTCATTATCTCATCTCAACGCTACATAAACTATGAATCTACATGATACAATTCAGCGAGTAAAACACATCGGAAATATTTATAAAGAGATACAATTCACTTTGCATAATTATCGTTGCACAAAATAATGTACTACACATTCACGAAAAGTCACATTCAAAGGTAAAAATAAGTACAGTTTGATACACCGGAATCGGACACGACTAATAAGAGGCTAAAAAGAGAGAAAAATAGTGAAATGGAGTCAATATATACTGTAGGGGTACCGTAGTCGGAGGAATCGATCGATCGTCTACTCCATCATCCCATTTCCATCATGCGTTCGAAGAGTGCCATTTTCGTCGCCGCCGAGAGCTCTCCATACTCGATCTTCGTCTGTAATTATTGTTTGATTCATTTTTGCAATTATTTAATTACGATAAATGAATAAAAATAATTAAATAATTACAAAACAGGCAGATAATACGAGAAAAACCATTTGTAAGCCTAAAATTGCGGATGAATAGCGAACATTTGAATAGTTAATAACTAGACGGGATGTGTTGAGGTTAAATACACTACGCTCTATGCGTACACTACGCTCTATGCACAGTTCTGGGAGAAGGTTCGGTCCAGGGGATCTCGGTAGCCTTTTTCAGGTACGGTTCAGGGGGAGCTCGGTAGCCTTTTTCAGGTACGGTCCAGGGGGACCTCGGTAGCCTTCTTCATGTACGGTTCAGGGGGACCTCGGTAGCCTTCTTCAGGTACGGTCCAGGGTGACCTCGGTAGCCTTCTTCAGGTACGGTCCAGGGGGACCTCGGTAGCCTTCTTCAGGTACGGTCCAGGGGGACCTCGGTAGCCTTCTTCAGGTACGGTCCAGGGGGACCTCGGTAGCCTTCTTCAGGTACGGTCCAGGGGGAGTTCGGTAGCTTGCTGTAGTCTCGGTCCAGGGAGTAGAACTCAGTAGCCGGCTCCAAGATCGGTCCAGGGCGAGCTTACTATGTTGCGGGGAATGTGTTCATCTCTAAAAAGAGTACTGGCTTATTCCGTTGAGAAAGGCTCGTGAGGCTGAGCGCGATCGAAAAAAAGTTGCCACTACGCCACTTCGTGGCTCCGTGGCAACTTTTTTTTCGATCGCTCTCAGCCTCACGAGCCTTTCTCAACGGAAACGCAGGATACCGTGTGTTGATTTCCCGGGCGTATTCGAAATCGTTTGTGGCATCGAAAAACACTTTTCCAATGATTCCCTACGCTCGCCGGATCATTTGGAAACTTTACGAAATTTTCAATTTTTCACGTTAAAACGTGTTAGACTCGTTTCCGACATCGCAAAACACGTTTCCTGTGATCCCCCACGTTCTGTGATCCAATTGGGAACTTTTCGAAGTTTTCGATTTTCCATGTTAAAACTCGGCAAAACAGGTGAAAACGTGTTTCACCTTTCTGAAGAACGTGCTAGAAGGGCATTTGACACTTGCGAAAAATGCGGCAAACGTTTTGCCCGCGGCGGGGTTCGAACCTGGGGGTCTCGGATTGTAATTCAAGCGCGTAACCCACTTGGCTATGGATTTGGTCAATTAAATATTGCAAAATTTTAAAGGGATTTTGGTCTGTTGTCGTATGCAAAAGGATCCGAGAAGATAGAGCGATTTTGAAGCGATTTATTAGGAAGCTTCCGGATGCATGATTCCGGCCTCCAGAAAGGGGTCAGGGGCGAGAGAGTGTGCCAAAATGAGAGAGTCACTCTCAATTTTCCTTACACTCTCGTTCTAACTCCTTTCCTGCGAGATTGCCGGCATGATAAATGATTTGGAACGAAATGTGCGAAAATTTCATGAAATCGCGTGAAATCAAGTGAAATCAATCGATATTTCACTTCAAGAATCGGCAAAAGATGCTCAAATGTGAATCTCGTTACTCAAAAATGGGTTTGGGCCACATTTGACACGTGGAAAAAATGCGGCAAAAGACTATGCACCGGCAGGGATCGAACCTGCGACCCTCGGATTTGAATTCGAGCTCGCTACCGACTTGGCCATGAAATTATCGATTTTTCAAATATAAAAATCGATGTGTTTCGTGAAGGGCTATCATATGCAAAAGGATCTGAGAAGATTGCTCAACTTTGAAGAAAGTTATTCAGAAAAAAGGTCCGTCACGCGGAAGGAAAAAAAAACATACCAACAGACAGACATTTCAATTTCCTAGTAGTGGAGGAATAAGGTATCTATGCTAAATAATTTATCTAATAATTGTAATTATTATTGTAAATACCTTTAGAGCGGTGATGTCAGCGGTAGATCGGAAGGCAGAGATGCAGCGAGCCTAAGAGCGGAATTAAACTAACGTATTTCTGCTCTGCACCTTCCATTAGATCTTATTGAGAAATATGAATAGAAAAATTGAAGTAAAGCGCTCCCTTTTACACATAATCAATAATGATAACAGACAGGAACCCGTTTTTAATTCGCTAAATAGGCGAATATTGGTCAACCTTGATCGTCTCCAGTCGATATTTGTCAGCGAGCAGCAGCAGTTTCGTGTTGTCGTGCTTCGACTGACGGAGGAAACGCTCCACCTCAGTCGTCGCGCTCTGAAAAAAATACAGTACCATACAATATTTATCAATTTTGTACTTACAGTTTACCCACGTTTTTTTAGTTAAGTATATTCGAAGAATTCCGAAGGTTTTTTTTCACATGACAACTTTTGATAATACCGTACATTTTCATCTTCGATCTTTCTTGTGATCATTAATCGCTTTCTCTCTACACATGGGAGCATTTTCGAGAATTTAATAGTGCGCAGAGCACACACAGAGAAAAATGTATAAATCCAGCCCCATCATATCATACGTTCATCTTTCAACGGTACACCGAAAGAGCTGAAAGTTTCTGAAACTTTCAAAACTTTCAAGACTTTTCTGAGCTTCTGATGCATTTCCACTGTTCTTCTTTATTTTCATTGCATTCTTCATGGTCGATTGCCCATTTTCCGTGCGAAATTAAATTAAATTGTAACGAATAACGAGCAGAAAGGCGTTCAAGAAAACTACCGTATTTTGCTGACAAAATATGTGCTATTCGCCGGCTTCTTTTTCCGGTCATTCGCGATTTTTTGCCAAGGATTCCACGCTTGTTATTTGTATCAATTTAATTTAATTTTGCACGGAAAATGGACAATCGACCATGAAGAATGCAATGAAAATAAAGAGGAACAGTGGAAATGCATCAGAAGCTCAGAAAAGTCTTGAAAGTTTTGAAAGTTTCAGAAACTTTCAGCTCTTTCGGTGAACCGTTGAAAGATGAACGTATGATACATGAAAATATATGAAAAATGTATTGCATGTAATACATTTGTTATGCATTTTCATGTACGATAGGGCTAGATTTATACATTTTTCTCTGTGTGCAGTAAAACAAAAATATGGCGTTAACATCAGGGTTTGATATGAAAATGAAAATTTCTGAAATTTGATTTTTTTCCTACATTTTTAGACAGCGTTTGCTGCTTTCGATAATTCCAAAGTCTCACCTTGACCTCGAATCGATCGGCCAGCTTCATAATTCCCTCGAAGCTCTTCTCTGAAAATATATGAGATTTTCCGGCAAACGTTGTCGATGCTTTTTAAATCAGCTTTCTTTTATAAACTGTATGAGAAAGCGCTAATCACCAGTGATATTGGGCCGGTCCGGGTAGATCTGACAAAGGAGATCGACAAACTCCTGAAATAGTCGATGAATTTAAATTAATCTAGTAAAATCATCGTCATTGAAATGATCGATTAATTACTCATCAATTTTCATCACAATGCGTTATTTTTAAATTTCAGCTATCGTAGGTCAAACTCAACCAATCATCTATCTGACCTCATAGACGATCTCCTTGATCTCGATCTCAGCCTGGTTCTTGTCCCTGAAATCACGGTAGAACATGGCTCGGAAGACGGGCGAGTGGACGGCCAGTACCTGGATCACGTTTTACAAATATGAAAAACAACCATTGTTGCGGGTAGGGTGCGAAAATTGACACCACGATCTATTCATTTGGCACGCTCTCTTATAGAGATATGAGGAGATTGTGCTCTCATATTGCGCACTCTTGTTGAGGGGATTACACAAACTAATGATGTTGCGAAATACAGATTGTACGTGTTGCCGTAATTTGAAGTCAAATAAGCATTCTTACTACTCACGAACGTAGGAAAAGTTAGACCACAGTCTCTTTATTTTGCACAGTCTCTTCGCCGGTTTGTGGATGAGAGACTGTGCGAAATGAAGAGATTGTGCTCTCAAATTTCGCATTTTCTCTCTGATAGTTTTCAGTGGCGGACTAGTGGGGGAAGCCGTCGAAACATTTGATGTTTACCCACTAGGAGGGGGGCCTAAAAGCAATACCAGAGCTTCTTTACTCACATCCTTGGCGACATACAGTCGCTTCTCTCCGATTCTCAGCACGACGTGGACGACGTCCTCGAGGGGCGCTGAGAAGTCGTGCAGCACAACCGGCTCTCTGAATAGTAAAGTTTTTTTAAGAGTCTGGATTAGCGGCGCAGGTTCGGTGTTGTGCATACCCGGCTGTACCCTTTTCTCCGACTCTCCAAGCAGCCGTTTTATTGATCTATAACTCGAAATGCCGGAATACAGTAAGACCAAATTAGTTTTTTCTCCTCAATTTTTCCCGCTATATCATCCACCGACCGGTTTAGAGACAAACCAGGAGAGCCAGGCTAGTTTTCAAAACAATACTCAATAGGGAAGTGTAACGGTCATCTCGAATTTTACGCACATGTCTTTCAAACCGGATATTTCCCGCTCCTCTTCGACCCTACATTTTTTGGTGACCCATTCAATTTGAAACTTTGAAAAATTTACACTAATGTGTATTTCTACCCTAATTATCCAGTCACAGTACCTCAGAATTAATGAAAGTGTAATTATCTGACCCTGTATCTCCTCCGTTATTGAAGTGCACGCGAGCCTCGATCGTCACTCGATTATTAGTCACGTAGTGCTGAAATGAGAGGTGAGCAGGGCATGATAGGAGCGGGTCGGAGCGCAACAAAGATACTGCCTATCACCTCATGACTTTGCTCGTGACTATTGATGATGCAATTTTTTAAGTAACGCCATTTTTAATGATTTTTTATAGCATGTAGCGATGCTCACGACTTCATATTCCGAAATTATTTTTCATATTTTTTCTTCATATTTTTTCGAAAAATCAACCGGAAATAATGTTTAGGGACCCCCAAGTCTCAGAGCCGTAAGTGAGAGCCGACGAAAATACTGTGACGCATTTGGTGCACGCACTGATTGCGGGAGTTCAAATTTTAGCGTGGAAATTTCATTTTTCGTTCTTTATTGATTTTTGAAAGCGTGCGCATCTTAGCTTTGTTTGCATGTGTCTTCTAAATATACTTGCTAGTTTACTGCCAAAAATAAAAGAAATTTCGTCTTCGCGAAATTCTACAAATTGCGTTTTACGGTGTTCATTTTTTTCCATGAAACCGTTTATTTCCGCTCGCATTTGTGTGTGAAAGCGTGCCCCTCTCCAATTTTCTGGCTAGTAGAAGTTCAACACTATGCCCATTAACTGACAAGAAAAGAAGAATTCGTCTTCGCGAAATTGCGCTGCAAAGCGTTGAACATCGAGTCTTTTACGTTGTTCTTGTTCAACCATGACCAGGGGTTCATGGTCCAAAATGACATTTGGGTTGTTGCAACCAAACCCCTAGTGACCTACTCTAATGTAACCATCGTAGTCCAACTACCGTACACAAGCTACCGTAACCCGACTACCGTATCCTGATAGTAGTCAGTCGCGAAATTACGACTGCGTATGTTGTTTGAGTTGGGTATCAGATTATTACTGCCTCAGGCGTATACCGTAACCCTGCTACAGTATCCCTATAATGGAATTCGTGCTACAGTATCCGAAAATAAACAGATCGGTCAAATTTATTATTTTTTTCAACGCTTTTTTCTCACCATAGTTTACGGTTTTTTAGTCATTAAAATTTTTTATCACGGATTCTTGTGAAACTATAGGCGCATGTATTTTAACCATTGCTCTTTCGAACTGCGTCGCCAGATTTTTGATATCATGTTTCGGCTTCAGATGAAAAATAAGTGTAAGTGTTACGTCTGACTAAAAATTTTATTTTGCTTCAAAATCAAGGTAAATTTTCAAACTATTGTATGTTAGCAGAGGGATCCTTCCTCTTCAAAATATATCCGCCGTGTTTGTTTCTAGCTCGTTCTCCGGTGCACTCATGCATAGTCAGCATTCACGTTTGAAATATTTTTTTAAAATCTCAAACCATTGAGTCCATGAACGATTATGCGACCATTCTGCTAGTTGGTGTTTACACTAAATAAACTCCAAAACAATGACTAAACCGGACACACAGAGTAAACTACAGGTTCGATTTTATGATATGAGATCCACCTTAGGGAGAATATCATCTCATATATTTGGCGTATTTCTTTGTTATCACGACCACAGTAAGCACTAATACTGACTCACATAGTAAGAACAAAATCTGTGGCATGCTCGATAATCTAGGGAAATTATTCTTTTTTTTTACAAAAGTGACTAAAATATATTTTAAGTGCGCCCGTTATTGAGCCATGAATGGGCACTGCGGGTATACTTTGTACAAGAAGCCTCTTCTTTCTAATAAACAACAATTACAAATTTTATCATGAGTTTTTATCTGGTTATTATTTTTCGCCAGAGGTCCACTTTTTAATATTTTTCTTGTGAAGACAAAACATGGTATCAGAAAACCGACAACGTGGTTCTATTGAGAAGGTTTTGAGATGCATCGGATTTTTTTTAAATTAGAAACAGTCGCCGTGTTTTTTACATCAAGAATATTGCCGGGATACTGTAGCGGGACTTCGGTATATCTCGTGTGATTTGATTAGTTGAAGCAAAATGAACGTCACTAGTCGTACCCCTTTCTCGCCTCTGATGCCGCTTCGTGTACTGTAGTCAAAATTGGTATATTATGTCTGCATCATGGATATGAGTTTATGTCTGATAAGGAGAACATGAGTTCAAACGAGAATGATCAATTCACATGGAAATGGTTTCTGAAGGATTACGGTATATAAGACGTTAGATTTCGAAGAAAAAATATCGGAATTCATTGGCCACCTTCCATAAATACCTCAGGATTACGGTATTTAAATGTAATAACAAAAGTATCATGAGTGAGAGGACGAGAGATATCTGTAAAATCATCCCCTAATCTTCTCTGACTACTATATGTGTATGATAGAAGTTATGCGAGAAAAAAGAAAGATCTTGGAATTCATCGGCGACCATTGCATAGCTACTGCAGGATTACGGTATGAAATTTGTATGATCAAAAGAAAAATCCAGAGAGTCATAATTTAATCTCGCGACACTACTGCTACATTATAAAATATCATAGGAGAGTTTACATGCGCAATGAACTATTCTACAAGTGAAATGAGTACAGTTCTTGAAGACATCATTGGGAATTGCGTATTTTTCTCTCTGTCCGTAGCGCTCACTTCTTGATTACAATCAATAATTGTTCGTCATTGATGTGTCGAGTAATTATCACAATAAATAAAAATTTATCTCGCCAATGAAATACGACAAAAATGACATAAAGAAAATTAGTTGACACAAGGAACAGAAAACCGCGACGCACGAATCACGCGTTGCGTGCGTCACAACTTTCAATTTGGTGCAATTCAACTAAATTGCTGAAAACGCGCTGAAATGGGCGTTTCCTGAAATTTTAACGACGCCATTCCTAATTTGCATCCTCGACTCCCCGAAAGAGAACAAACACGGATTTTTAGGATGAAATTGACTTTTTACTTGGTGGTCCCTAATAATGTTATTATCGCTTCCACCCCTACGCGAATTTAGGGAATGTTTGAAACAATGATAGTAGGTGCAAACTGACAGCGCCGGCGCGTGTGAGAGCGGTGTAGGTGATGAGATGCCCGAAATCGGAGATGCTCGCATCGGGACCGAACACGGCTTTCAACTGCAAAGAAAAGTGTAAACATTGCTAAGGAAAGGAAAAACTGCAACCTGATCAGCAAGATTTTTTTAAATGACAATTGTGTTTTTGAGGTATAATTTTTTTAAATTCTCCTCTTTCCTGGAATTTTTTAGTTTTGCTGTTATCAAAAGTACAAGGGAGAAAGAATCATACCTCCTTGCGCACGATCTTCACTTTGTTTGCATTGGGCAGGATGCATTCGGCCTCGACGTTCCAGTCGTCCGTTAGCTGATAAGGGGCAGATGCAATTAGGGGTGAAGTCATTTTTTGGCTTACTTGTCTCACATACTCAAAAATTACACGCATCTCATACAGTGAGGTATCGATATCCGACCGTTTCTTCTAATGGGAACAATGAACCTGCAGAAGGGATGCGAGTTCAGTAATCGTTTTACGGCCTTTTGAGCGACATATCGTTACTACGGCTGATAAGGAGAAGAAAGTTTGATAAAAAGAGACTTCCAGAGGATAATATCCTCTGGAATATTATGCACCATACCGAACCGGAAATCAATCGATATACCTCGGATAGACATTCCAGCTGGAGCTGCATCATCTCATGCGGCTTGGGACCATGTGACACCCACTTTGCTCGCAGTCTCCTGCAAGCAATCGGGATAAACGATATATCTTATAAATTTCTTAACTAAGCCAATAACTATGTTATAATCTGCAGGCTCCGGGAAAGAGATAACAGCCAAAATGGAAGATGTTTTCAAGGCCACGCCATTACGTTTTAAAGATTTAAAGCACACTTAGTCCGGATTCTCGAAAACATTCAACTAGTTGATTCATTTATTGCAGCTAGTTGACTTTGACCAGTTGTCAGCTATTCAACTAAATCAGGGATAAACTTCGACGGACCTCGAGGCGAGTTTATACGTCGCATTATTTTGCAGTTAGCTATCACCGTTTGTAAGCTACGCCGAAATAACTATGCGAAAATTTAATGGGTGGAAAGTGGAAAACTGGTTTCTCCGCCTTTTTCATGCCCTTTACCTTCCTCGGGAACTTCTTCGAAACTTTCAAGCTTGATATTAGTAATCCACACATTTCGTGTAGCATCAGAGGCGACTCACCACTTGGTGTCGTTGTGGTCCACGAAGGACGACAACTTCTCTTCATCCTCCCATTGATCTAGTCGATCGATCGGCAGGGAGATCACGATATCCGGCTGCTTTGCCATCGGCGACTCTGAAGTCAAATCACGCATGCAGTCAGTCTATTTGCTCAGTGCTCGTGGGGTATAACCACTTCAGATAGAAGACCGAAAGGTAACGCTACTTCCTAGCTTCCTTCTACCTGATTTCTGTATTATATCTGAAGTTGACAGCCCACGAGCACTGGGTATGCGTCGTAATCCGCGAGAGCGCGACACCATGTACATACAATTGTGAATACAAAAAATGCTACAAACAATAATTGGGAATTGAAAGGGGAGAGGATCGGAAATGGAAAGGCGTCAAGGCGGGAATGTGGAACGCCTGAAAAGAGTATGGAGTGTAAGTGTTTTTCAGCGAAATCTGAGACCACCGTCGCTTCATTTCGCAGACCCTCTAATCCAATGAGCAGTGAATCGAGTGTTCGAAAAGAAGAGACCGTATTCTCACATTTCGCAATCATTAAAAATCATTAAAAAGAAAAAAATAATAGTATATGTATAATGCACGAAATTTTTAAGACACGTTCAAAATATATGACGCCATAACGCCGGGCGAAGTGGATACGCCGATTCAGAAATGTCGAAACAAGTGCAATGGAATCATTTATCATTGCATCTCAAAGTAAGCTCCTAGAAAAAAATCTGACTCTAGCTCACAGAGTAATCCAAAAATCGGGAAAGTTTGAGAAGGGCTAAGACACAACGCAATTCGTTCAGCACTAATTTCGTAACACAAACGAGACTACGGTAGTGGATACTGTAGACAAAAGAAGCTGGTGACAAAACCAGTGTTCGCCGGAAAAAAATCGATAACCAATTACTACAGTAGTCTCTGACAAGTAAATGGCGCAAAAAGTGAGATTGACTTACAACTTCAGCGGTAGATACAGATTGGAAATCGATAAACGTTAACTACAATCGAATAGGACAAGGAAATAAGATGACCGACAAAAAGGGAAGCAAGGATGAAACCGGGTTACTGTAGTCGATAAATCGATAATCTTGCCCTTATATCAGCTGCATGACGCGCTCGAAGAGAGCCAGCTTGGTGGCATCGCTCATATCAAGATACTCGACCTTGGCCTAGAATTAAGTTCGTTCGTTTTCGAAAACAAATGGATGAATCATGGCATTTCTGACTTACAGGATTTCAAAAATTGTTGGAATTCGTCTTATCGTAGCATGCGAACAGTTACGTAGCTCACCAAGATCATATATATTTCGGGAAAATATTAAATGCTAATAATAATAATAATGATAATAATATAAATAATAATAATATTATAAAAGCGCACCTTGAGAGTCGCGATCTCAGCAGACGAGCGGAGAGCGCCGATGCAACGATCCTGCAAACGACAGTTGATCAATCAATCAATAGAACAGAATCTTTAAGCTACGGTAATTTACCATGTTCATGAATAATAGTAAGAAATTCGAAAAGAAAGTGATTAGATGCACCGACCAGGAGTCCCTGTAGTTGGTACTTGTCCGCCAGCACGATCAGCTTCAAGTTGTCGAACTTCTTGGATCGACGTACAAACTGGACCACCTCGCTGATGACGCTCTGCGATTTTGGTATAATAATTTGAAAATTCATACAGTAGCGGTCAAAAGTCTTCGGACACTTTTTCTTTTAGTTATAATTTTTTAACACAAAGAAGTTTTGATCTGATAATGGTGGGGTCGTATGTGAAATCCATTGGAGATTATGATGCCACTATTGGGGTATTGCGAAATCTTTCAGTTAGTGCGTAGTAATGACGCAATCAATGCATACTTTTTTGAATGGGCATTATTCTTACATGGAATTTTTCCTGCTCCCCTAACTTTCAGGGTGTTGAGACATGCCCACTGTCTACCCATAAAAAAATTTTCAAGTTGCTGTGGCGCCGCTACTTGGCTGCAGCAAAGCTGCAAAATCGAGGTCGGAAAACCATATCTCGCCTTTTAGACATCGCACAGACCCGATCATAGTATGAAAATGATCATATCTTCCGATGATCCTGAGAATATGGTCACGGTAGGCCACCAATTGCTCTCAGGGCACGAAAAAATCACTTTTTCGCATTATTGTGGTCTGACGAAGGAGAAGTCTATAGGACGTGCTCTAAAGATCTGGTTAGGGCGTGGATTCGGCTGAGAATCTATGAGAGAACCGATTCCTAGCTGCAATAAGCGTTTCGATTGGACTCCTGCCCGCGACGATCGATTTCCGGAAGGATACTGGTTTGGCCACGCCCATTTTCTGCCCGTTGACAAGGTTCTCACTTTTGAGTGTATCTCGGCACTGAGTTAACGGAGAAGGCTGGCAGACCCATCAGTGGAATCAGCGTGGCTGGCTCTATAATCTCATTCACGAAATTTCATCATCACTATGCAATATTGAAATCGATCGTCGCGGGCAGGAGTCCAATCGAAACGCTTATTGCAGC
Organism: Pristionchus fissidentatus; assembly: GCA_036245785.1. Taxonomy (NCBI): domain Eukaryota; kingdom Metazoa; phylum Nematoda; class Chromadorea; order Rhabditida; family Neodiplogasteridae; genus Pristionchus; species Pristionchus fissidentatus. The sequence continues at coordinate 31,875,795 of BTSY01000005.1, read as the reverse complement.
TAGGAATCGGTTCTCCTATAGATTCTCAACAGAGTCCACTCCCTAACCAGATCTTTAGAGCACGTCCTATAGACTTCCCCTTCGTCAGACCACAATAACACGAAAAAGTGATTTTTTCGTGCCCTGAGGGCAAATTGTGGCCTACCGTGACCATATTCTCAGGATCATCAGAAGGCTTGATGGCGATCATTTTGATACTATGATTGGGTCTGTGCGATGTCTAAAAGGCGAGCTATGGTTTTCCGACCTCGATTTTGCAGCTTTGCTGCAGCCACGTAGCGGCGCCACAGCAACTTGAAAATTTTTTTATGTTTAGACAGTGGGCATGTCTCAACACCCTGAAAGTTAGGGGAGCAAGAAAAATTCCATGTAAGAATAATGCCCATTCAAAAAAGTATGCATTGATTGCGTCATTACTACGCAATAACTGAAAGATTTCACAATACCCCAATAGTGGCATCATAATCTCCAATGGATTTCACATTCGACCCCACCATTATCAGATCAAAACTTCTTCGTGTTAAAAAATTATAACAAAAAGAAAAAGTGTCCGAAGACTTTTGACCGCTACTGTATATAATTTCTACAAAATTTGAAGTGTATGTGTCAAAGTGTCAAAGTGGCCAAAATGTGGAAATCTGCAAATAATTTTAAATCTATCTGCAAATTAAGCATTTAAAGCAACACAAAATGTAATAGCGTACTCTTTCCCACAACGGAACAAATAACGCTCACCTTGACCTCAAAATGATCCGCCAACTTGAGCAGATGCTCGTAGTTCTGGCCTGCAAAAAAAACTAAAATATTTTTTTGTTTAAAATGCTAATCAGGGAGTATTTTCTCACGATTCGTGTTACGAAAAAAAAGAGAATTGCCGATTATGATTAATTATGTTTTTCAATTTAAATACTTTAATATTCCGAACTGGACATACACGTGATCTCGAGTCGATCTGGGTAGATAAGGCGGAGGAGATCGATGAACTCCTGAAATTAACCGAAGTCAATATTACAAAATTTTATAGAGATCGAGAAAAAACAGCGCGTTGAAAAGTATGGAAACTTTCTAATACCCTCTACATGTAACTTTATACTTATTTTTCCTGACCGCGAGCTTCAATATCTTTAGAGCAGTCAGAGCATCAAGCACTGCCGGTCGTCTAAGCTTTCAACCATTCCTAATAACCAATCTGACCTCATAGACGACCTCCTTGATCTCGATCTCGGCCTGATTCTTGTCCTTGAAGTCGCCGAAGAGCATTGCCTTGAAGACGGGCGAGTGGACGGCCAGCAGCTGCGACGACAATTATCACTCTTTAGTAACGTTTCTTTACTACTCTTAATATTCTTTCACTGCCCCAACCCCTCCCAGTGCTAATGTGGGTACCAGTGGAGCCAGACATGTGATTGCTCCAATCAATGCCAGATTGGTCCGACCACCCTGACAACAAAAAGACTTTCTGACTTGCTGGAAGAGTATATAATCGCACGAAAAGAACATCTACAGCGCTTTAAAAAATACATTTTATGCAGTAATTTGTGGACATGATGGGAAAATAAGTAATAACAAAACAAAGGTCGCCAACACAAAAAAATGCAGAGCCAGAAAAACGTCTACCGTATCCGATGCAATCAACAACTATTCCGTAACAATTTATCCGTTCAAAACAGGAATCGATTACCGTACCTGTCTCGAGACGTGAATACGGTGGTCGTCAATGCGGAGCACGCAGTCGGTCAGATCGTTGTCCGACGAGGAGAAATCGGTCACTGGCCCGCCACCGCTAAACAATTCATAGTTCAGTCAACTCTAGGGATGCCGGCTCGGTGTTCTGTTTTTCTCTGCCAGTATATATTTTCTCTGACTTTTATCAGTCGTATTACCGATCTTTCGCGCGGAATACCGGAATACGAACACCGAAAAGGCATCCCTAATGAACTCGTTTCCAAAATTACACCAACCATCACTAAACTACGTTACGGATAGTTGTTAATAATTAAGATTGTTTACAGGGGTGAGAGGGGGGGGGGGAGAAAAATGTTAACGCTCGCACATGAATTTAGCGAATGGGAACCAAATCAAAACAGATGACAAAGCCAAATAGAGAGTAATTTAACAGGGTAGAAAATAAACCACACAAATTATCATTTCATTGTGTACCGTTTATATATTAATTTTATTATCCCACTTTGTCTTGATGCGGTCGACGTAGAGCAGAGCCTTGAACTTCGGAGTCTCTCCATGGTACTCCTTAAATGTAATTAATAATATTAATGCCTATAGACGAATATTGCTGAAAAAAAAAATTTCACACCCGCGGTACACTTGCTATAAGAGAGGTCTCACCAGAGATTGCAGGTGGCTCGGAACAATTTTCAAAAAATATTTTTGATTTCGATCAAACTTTTATGTGAGAGTACCTAGGAGACAAGAATTCAAATAATCCTGGTCCCAGGTCTCAGAGCCGGCTTTTAGGAATTTGCCGGTTCTGTGGCCGGAATCGTCATAACTTGCTTCATTGTTGAGCTAGAAAGTCGTGGAAGGGCTCAAAAATGCAGAAAAATATGGCGCATAATATTGCTGTTGAGAGTGTAATCATATCTGGCAAAGCCATGGTTTTTCGCAAACTCATGAAGGTTAAATAACTATAGAAAAATGGATTAGACATGATTTTGAAATAACTGATTTTTCGAAATTTTCCGATTTTTCACATTCAACGCCATTTTTCGGGACTATGTGATCCCCTTTTTATTTTTTCTTAAATTTTTATCTAGCAGTACTTGACGAGCTCTTTCATAATATGCAATAAAACTCTTGGGGTTCGAGAATTTTAGATGCTCTTTGATTTTTTAAAGATATCTGAAAACACCTTTTTCTAAATAAATCCATGGCTTTGCCAGATATGATTACACTCTCAACAGCAATATTATGCGCCATATTTTTCTGCATTTTTGAGCCCTTCCACGACTTTCTAGCTCAACAATGAAGCAAGTTATGACGATTCCGGCCACAGAACCGGCAAATTCCTAAAAGCCGGCTCTGAGACCTGGGACCAGGATTATTTGAATTCTTGTCTCCTAGGTACTCTCACATAAAAGTTTGATCGAAATCAAAAATATTTTTTGAAAATTGTTCCGAAAGGGGGATTTTTCCTGCAATCTCTCGTGATACCTCTCATAAGTAACGCCCCTCGCGGGTGGGTCAACATAAGTATATTTGATAAAATGAATTTTAAAAAAATAGAGAAATTATCATGAATATATGCATTAAATAACTGCAGTAATGATCAGACTCTCCCCATTGTGCATGTTCTCTCATCGATCAGACGGCGTGAGAGAGCATGTAGAATTGAGAGGGCCAGACCATTGCTCAATAACTTACACACGCTCGTGCCAGTTGGTCGTACGCCGCGAGATGGCCGAAGTCGACGCTGCGCTGCGTGTCAGTGAACAAAGAGACGACCTGCGAAGGCAACTTTCACTGCTCATTCCTAGCGGGGGATTGTATTATTTTATATGAGAGATACTCGGAGCACACACACAGTCCTCATGGGGTATAGCTACTTCTACGCTAGAAAGCAGCGCTACTTTAGCTCTGCAGAGCTACTTTTTATTGTATTTCTGTCTTCTAGATGAACTAGCTATGCCTTCCGCCAGAAGGAACTCGACTCAGAGCGTGAAGTCTCCAACCTCCCTAACTCTGGAGACATTGTCTCCTGCCCAGAGAACATGCAAAACCAGGAGATCATCTCCCACTATCTCTCTCGGTTTAGCATTCTCTGTCAGTACTTCTCGCTCTGAGTCGAGTTCCTTCTGGCGGAAGGCATAGCTAGTTCAGCTAGACGACATAAATAAGATAGAAAGTAGCGCTGCTTTCTAGCGTAGAAGTAGCTATGCCCCATTAGGACTGTGAGTGTGTGTGTGCTCCGAGTATTTCATATATAAAATAATATGAAATTTTGTAAAAAGGAACGGAAACTCTGATTTCTTTTGTTTTTTTAAACATCATTTTACATTTTTCTCGTATCATTTTTCAAAAGAAGTACCTCTTTATGTATGACGAGCGGGTTCAGCATATCGAACTCCGCTTTCACGGAGTAATCAGCAGTCAACTGAAAGCAATTTAAACCATTGCATTCGTCAAGTTTAGAAGAGAGGAGGACAACCACATTGAAAATGATACTTCGGAAGAGGTCTCCAGCTGGACCTTGAACGACATGCCATATCCGCCCTCGTTGCGAGCAATCTGCATTTTGAGTGCCCTGAAACGAGCCTGGTTGGCACTACTGCAGTGATTGGGACCAGTCTCAAAGGATGAGTGAGTAGATCAGAAATCCTTCTCATTTCCGGTCTACTCACTCATTCTTTGCGGCCAATCGATATTGGCTGCTTCCATACAAGCAGTAGTGCCGGCATAGGACAAATAGGTTTCTCGCAGGTCTCTCGTGCAGAAATGCCTAAAATCGCACGGAGAAGTGCATATTGCCCAATTTTCGATAAATTTGTCAAAAAAAGTGGTCATAAATGCACAAAACATTCAAAATTTTCGTTCGCCGACATGATCTGGACGCCAAGCAGAAGTGCCTATCCTCGCTAGCAAAAACCTATTTGACCTATGAGTGCCGGCAGGTTGAGCGACATTTCAGCTCTAGGTACATACAACCACGACATCGCCCGCCCACTAGTAAAACAGTACGGATGTCGAAAAGCGAATGCACAAAGGCTTTGCGACAGCCCTGCAGATTACCTAACTGTCATATTTCCATTCATGAGTCGCGCCATTCATTTAACTTAGGTTACTGTACCGTGTTTCGTCGTGACTCGCATAAATATTATATTGTATATTGAGACGCATGCCCACCATTCGATTCCATCGATTTCCGTGGATGGAGAAACCTGGTCCCCCGTACAAAAGAAGTCAACTGTCCAGTTGATGACGCCGTCCGGCTGTCTGGCGACAGCCATTTCTCGATTCTGAATGATAACACTTGTCGTGAAAAAAGAGATTTGATTAAGATAGCGAAGAATAACAAGTTGAACATTCAAAAGCAAGAGAACTGCGCGGTTCACTGCGGATTGTACAAGTTTTCAATAAATACGTCGAATTTAGTACAACTCCCAGTGGACCTAAAACTCGAGTCCTTTAAAAAAAAGAACAAAATGTCGAGGAACTCGATCTAAATAACTAAATCACTCTGTAGGGTGCTCAGGCAAATCGTTTGCAATCTAATCAGAAACTATTGCGATCTAATTTGAACAATTTTAGAAGCAACCATGGCCAAATTATATAGCAAAATCTCCTAATTAGATTTCAAAATGTCCCAAAAAAAATAATCTTTAAACTAAAATTTAAAAAAATATCGAATTAGATTACAGGAAAATACAAAGAGTACGATAGTTCAAAATGTAAGGCGCGAAAACGCAGTGGATATTGATACACCGATTCAGTCATGTCGAAACAAGTGCGACGTAATAATTTATCATCGCAATTCAAAGTGGATCTCGTATAAAAATAACCACATGACACTAGTTCACCGAGTAATCAAAACACCGGGAAATTCTGAGAGAACAAAACATTATTCTATTCACTCAAAACGGTCATATATATAGAAACTAAGTCTATCCGCTCAAAACTGACTACTGAGTAGCTAAGCTGGAAAATCGATAAAGCACTACTACTTTAGCATCTGACATAGAAAGGGTGCGGAAAGTGGGACAAGAATAAAACCGATAGTTAGCAAGAGATCGGAAATCGTATAACTGTAATCGAATCGTGCAAGCAAGATAGGAAAAAGGTGAGTGAGAAAAGAATGAAGAATAGTGACACTGGATCAAAATGGGGGGGAGTACTGTAATCGTCGAATTATCGATCGTATCTCGTCATCGTCCCATCAGCTGCACCTGTCGCTCCACGACCGCCAACTTTGTCGCATCCGTCAGATCCCTGTACTCGATCTTCGTCTGCAATTCGGGTTTGTAGTCAAAACATAGATACATCAACACATTCACACTTTGATCCACCCATATTCCGAACGAACGGTGATTTACTAATAGGTAATTACGTTGAGAATTTCAAAAAAAGAAGATCCTAGACGTTTTTAGTGTTCATAAACGGATGCTTCGAAACGTGACGAACGAACAATGTTATAGCATACGAGTATTTAATAAAATGACATACCTTCAGGGCCGCGATCTCAGCGGGTGTGCGGAAAGCGGCGATGCACCGATCCTGAGAACATATTTGCATTTTTAATAAATACTACACTACTTAAATTGTCCGGCAATGAACGAGAGGCCCCCTCTAGCAAGTCATTCCAACATTTATTCGCCATCTATTATCGCTCTAAATAATGTGTATTTCGATGGAATCAATAACGAGAAATACAGTAAGAGAGGACAAATACAGTAAGATGGGGGGAGGAAACGGACCTTGATTGCCTGCAGTCTGTACTTGTCGGCCAGCTTGCCATTGTCCAGCCTCTTGCAGCGACGAGCAAACTGCTCCACCTCGGCGACCGCACTCTGCGATTACGGTACCAGAGGTCATACGTCAAATAGGTCTTCGCTAGCGAAGATAGGCACTTCTGCACTTTGCATGCAAACCCGATTAACATAGCGAGAGAGTGCAGGGCAGACACATGAAGGCTTCTATTTGCATGCCCTGCCCTATGCTAATTGCGAACTTGCGAGAAACCCATTTGACCTATGCCAGAGGTCAAAAAGTAAAGAGTCATGGAAATATGGTCGGGCAGGTTTTTGTTTTTCAATGGTCTATCGAACAGGGTTCTACATTTCGGGGGGTCTTTTGGAGACCCTGACGGGCAGGTTATGCTAAAATCTACTCGCTTTCTGACCTATGTACGGTACCGTATTAAGATAAATCAATAAGTACCTCACTATGCTTATCGCAGTTGAATAGGACGTGTTTCCGATAAACATTCCAAGAAGTGGGTTTATGATGCGAAAAACACGGCGTTTTGGCCGGAACAATTTTGAACGGCTCTTGTAAATTCCCTTCGGGAGAATCAGGGGATTGGCAAAATGCCAGTACACAGGCTCTCTCACTTTCTCTCCTCTCTCGCTGACCCCTTCCCATTACTCTCTTTTGATCTACCTCTCTCCTACACCCCTTGTAAAATGCCGTGAAAAATTGAACAAAATAACATCCAATTTTTTAATAAAGGAGAAAAACACAGAAATTCACTATAATTTTATTGGTAATCAGCGATGGGAACTACTGTACTCGTGTACTTGTGAACTAGTTGAGGCCTTACATGGGAATGACCTGAACTCACATATCCCGATCTTTTTGAAATTTTTATCGTAGATTCAGCATAAAATTCTAACCATGAAACTGTTTTCAAAAGTTGCGAAATGTTTTTTTTGAAATTTCGTCATCCATAACAAATTATTTATTTAATTAATTAATAAGCAAAATTAGAAACCCAAAATGGATATCTTGATTGAGATATACAGTCTACGACTTTTGAAGTCGAATGCTGCCGTAAAATGTTTAAATAAATTTATTTTTATTTTTTTCGATAATTATGAAAATTAAAAACTATAATTTAAAAAAAAAACATTTCGCAACTTTTGAAAACAGTTTTATGGTTAGAATTGTATGCTGAATCTACCATAAAAATTTATAAAGATCGGGATATGTGAGTTCAGGTCATTCCCATGTTAGAGTGACACAGGTGTCTTTAGACGAGCTTCGAAACAAGAACCCACCTTGACCTCGAAGCGATCAGCCAGCTTGAGTATGTGCTCGTAGTTGTTCTCTGAAGCGAATATATTTATTACCCCTTCATGCTTATGCATTGTATTCATGCCATTCGATTGAAAATTATAGCTACATAGTAAACGTCAAGTTTCAAAGTCTGCTAGGGCGCAAACAAATGAACATCTTAAAGATAAAAGAAAACATCTAGAATATTTTTAAAAATTAAATAACGTCGAAAGTTGAATACCTTTGATCTCGAGTCTATCAGGATAGATGAAGTGGAGGAGATCGATGAATTCCTGAAAAAATCAATAATAAAATCTCAGCGATGTTGCAAATATCGATCGGACCTCATACACGATATCCTTCAGTTCGATCTCCGCCTGATTCGTCTCCTTGAATTCACCGAAAAACATTGCTTCGAAGACGGGCGAATGGAGGGCGAGCACCTCAAATGTGAATGTAATTACTCGTTAAAATTATATGAATATATCTATAACTTTACTATACTTTTTTAAAAAGCTGTACATTGCTACTGAAAGGAATCAAATAAGGACAAGACAGGCATTCTGTTATAACATCCGGTTATAACATCCGTTCTTTGGCATACTACTGTAGCCGATTACCGTACCTGTCGCGAGACGTGAATGCGCTGGTCGCCGATTCTCAACACGCAGTCTGTCAGATTGTCGACCGGCGAGGAGAAATCGGTCAGATTCTTGTCGTTTCTGCAAAACAGTGACTTATAATTAGATTTCCCCAGATTTTTCATGACTCTGATCTGCATCAGGTTGCACTCTCCGTATACAGATTTCCGAAAATATAGGTCCAATATCAGAGCCAAAATCATGCGGTTAAAGTCGATACAATATATTCTATTTTAATAGACTGACTAATACCTGATAGGGCTGATAAAGAGTTTCGCCTGGATGCTCAGGCTGCCGAATACGTGCTGAAGCGGAAAATATTGCCATTTCGTAACAAGAATGTTGCACTCTTTTTGTGAAAGTTTCACAGTGAAACCTTCACAGGACAACTCAAAATATAATAAAACACACATCTATAAAAAAAAACTCACATAGTTCCCCGCGATTTCGGCGTATGTCGAGAGGTGAGGAATGTCGACGCTTCTTTGCTCTGCACCGAAAACAGCGAACACCTGGGAAGAAATATGATTAAACTTACAACTAGAAATAATGCAATAACATAATATTACAGTATTATTTATTTATCTTTACATTTTTAGAACTAAATGTAAGAATGTGAATCTGCGATTCCCACGCCCTGCATCGATCCCAGGAACTAATACGAAAACAGTGAAACCGCAAACTACCTCCTTGCGCGCCATACACGGGGTCAGCAAATCGAGGTGCGCGTCCAAAGCGAAATCAGAAGTCAACTGTAAATATATATCTTCGGGTGTTTATTAGGGTTGCCGGATCAAGGGTCAAGGACTTGTCTCTCTCTCCCCTGACCCTCTCTCTCATTCCAAGTGTGAGAGATAAACAGCCAGGGGGCCCAAGGGTTTGGAGTGATAAGACGCCGAGAGAGATAACAAACCAAGCCCTTGGTTTTTCCAAGCGCTTGGTTCTATTCAAAAGCGCTATTTCGTCGATTAATTAATTGAAAAATAGTTGATTGTTGTTTGTGTGAGTCGTACTCACGGTAATAGGTCAATAACAACATAAACAACTTGTTTAATTGTGTAGGGAAATTGTTTTTGTTTCACGGAAGTGAAAACCAAGGGCTTGGTTGATAAACCAAGCCCTTGGTTCTCTCTTCTCCTGTGACCCCCCCTTATCAAGTGTTGCCGAGAGATCGCACTCTCTCAGGCGAGAGAAACCTATCCCTTGACCCTTGGACTTGAAACGGCAACCCTAGTGTTTATGTAAATACGCACTAGTTCGAAAATACAATAAAATCATACTTCAGAGGTCGTCTCCAGCTGAATCTTGAGCGAGTGCCCCGAGCCATCGTCGTTATGGGGCCACGTCAATCTCATCCTCCTGATGGGAACCAATCGAGTGACAATATATACCATTCCACTTTACCAATTCTTCTGTCTCGAGTACTAATAACAACAACAACAAAAAACAATATTTGAGACGAACCAATCGATTCCGCCGATTTGCGTCGTTGGCGAGATCGGTTCACCCGTCCATGGTGCCGTTACACGCCAGTGCATGATACCGTCCGGTTGCTTATCCTCCGCCATCTGAATGATGAAGAAATACATTGATAAGGGTTAAACAGAGGGCACTTCCAAGTTGAAACAAGGGAAATTCGGGGAATCAAAATCGCAAATGCAACAAGTGAGTTTGCCACGATGAATACGCCGAAAATTGAGCTAGTTTTGAGATGGAGAGAGTTAGCATATTTACGATTTCGTGTGGACAACACAATGGACTACATTCAACATGAAGAAAGAGATAAAACGTCAGAAAACAAAAACCACGTCACGAGTGGAGTACCGTATACGGAAATGGAATATTTTAAACATACAACTAGGTCTCACCGCGAAAACATGAAATCGAATTGTGTGAGATTTCATCGATTGCTCGCTGGTGATAACAATTGCAGTTGTATGCTTTCATTTATCGATGTCTTCTTTCACTTCGGGCGCTTCTTTGAGGCGGAGTTGCCTCACTCTCTCACCGGATCATCACAAAGTCATCGTCGGTGAGTGAATTGGACCCTTTTTCCTTAAATATCTTTGAATATTTCTTATTTATGCCTTTTGTGGGGGGTTCTTCGTCTAATTTAATTATTTCTTTAATGTATTATCGATTTTGTTGGTCATGGCCCGTTTGTGGAGGCGATGGACGTGTCCGATTGGGAGGGGCGCGTGCAGCAGCCGAGCAATCCTCCCGTCCGCCTCAAAGTCTTCGCGGTGCGTTATTGTTTCTCCTTATCTAAGCTTGTAAAAGCGTTATTTCACTCTTTATGCATTCCAAACACTGATGCTGTAGTTGTTCGAAGAAATTTCAACATAAACGAACTTTGTAGCGTTAACGACTGGTCCTGAATTCAGACCTCAAGAATGTCGCTTTCCGGTAACTTTAATTTATGTTTTTTTGTAGGGTCTACGAGCGGCCGTCAATGATGTCCTAGCGCTGGGGACGACAGGTAAGAGCTTTCACCAACCGTTTCTCTCGCTATTAACTTTACAATGCCTCATGCAATCGATTCAAACGTTCATGCTATGCACGCGCGTGCACCTGAACTATTCAATATTGTATTGACGATTTGAGTTTGTGGACAGTATTCGTTGGTGCGAATCAGTTTAATAATACTAGTAATATTTTATCGACGCCCGAGGGCACAACGAGAAGATTCGTTAGGTGTAAACAGTAAGTTATGACTCTCTATAGAGTAATATTGGATAGGAGGTACGATAGGAGAAACCAGTTAGTGAATTGGTATCATAACAATACTACTATTATTATTATTACTATTATTATTATTATTATTATTATTATTATGCCACAGGCAAGCTGGCTGTCATCAGCGACGTCGTGAGGGACGAGCAGTATGAAGAGTACAAAGTGTACGCAGCAATCGTCCACGAAGCAGACATCGTCCAAGGAGGTGAGGTCATTAATTAATTAATTAATTAAGAATGTAAAATTAACTCTAAAATTATTTTTTTTTCGCACGTTTACTTACACTACGTTCTGTTGGCGCTATTTTATGCACAATTTCGATGCAAATCATACCGTAATCGTTATCAATTGATTCTCAGGTTACGGTACTGCCACCTGTCGATTCGTGATCAGCGCTCAGCCGTCGACGCAAACTGGCAGTGAAGTGCAGCCAGCCGTCGCTGTCGTGCCGCTCTCGACCAAGGTACGGTAGTCTGCATATATTTGGATACTGTGTAGTCATAATGTATTCACGGCATTCTAGTGAGTGCATGAAAATTGAGTCTGGTTAGACAAGGCAAAAATAGCATGTATACGCGATGGTCTCGCCACGGATTCAATTTTGGCATGTTGCCCAGAACGCTGTGTGTATTCATCTTCTGTACACTATCTTTATGATTATATAGTGGTAGTGGCGTTTGTGAAAAAAATCGGTATTCTGCTCTACCGTATCATATTTATTGGTTTTACGCAGTTTCTCGTTCTCAATGGGACCTCGCTGAAAGTCTTCAGGCCGTCTAACGGAGAGGATAACACGCTCACGCTTTTGGAGATGATCTCGATTGATTTCCGGTTGGTTTATTGCGTTTTGCACTAATCACGTACGAATATCGGTTACTGATCTATCGTACGTTCTACCAGTTCGCAAATACACCGCTTCCGCTGAATTCCGCTGAGGCATAGAAAGAGTACGCACACCAGTAGTTCATCTCATGTGCGTATTATTTCAAAGTTATAATACCGTATCCCGTACAGGGTCGACTGGCCGCCTCGGTTTGCGACCCGTTGCCCAATGCGCCCTCTCTGCGTCTCGCCCATAGGTGAGTACATTGTTATGTGTACTGTACACTAATTGCTTCCGTAGGTTGATAAGGTGTGTCGGAAAATGTCGAAAATGTGTGTGATTGAAAATTGGGGTTTTTGTTTCTCAATTGGTTAAGGAAGTGTCAAAATAAAAAAGTGTTAATTTTTTTAAAAAATGGATTGGCTTCTCGTTTTGTTACGTACCTGTCGACCTGTGCTCATGTGAAATGTGTGTATGCCTTATCATCGTTTCAATCGATATTCTTTGCCAAAAATCGTTCAAAAATTAATACTTGACAGGAATCGGTGCTCTTGATGCCTTCAATTGCCTTATGGCCTGCGGCGAGTCGCGAGTGGTCATGGCTAGCTACAAGCAGGACAAGAGGAAGGCTTTTGAGAGAGGAGAACTGCAAGCATACGAGGTACGGTATCGATCGATTGGCGGATACTGTATAGTAAGAATCGAGGAATACAACATGTAAAGGGTATGTATGGTCAGAACATAGAGATGTTGCCAGGCTGCCGGAAAACGTGCAGTCGGAAGTGGCCGAGTCTCTAACCCTCCCAGATTCATTCTACCCCCCCCCATCGTGCTTGATTTTTGATGAATCGATAAATGCACGTCATGACTGGGTAATTATCACATTATCACGATGTTTCTTTTTCCTTATTTCATCTAATTTTTTCTCTCATTGTCAGACAAACGCGACGATCCTGACTGCTCGGTTCGTGAATCGATTGAAGGTTGCGTTGATTGCTACCGCAACGAAGCTGCACGTCGTCTCGACCATTCCGAGGTACATACGACTCTTCCTCAATCGATGAAGTTTATTTGAGCCGGAAGTCTCAAATTTCGCTTACTCCGAAGAAACACCTCCCGAGTAAGGGATGATGGAGTCTTCCCGCTCTGTGTAGACTTTAATATAAAAACTTCTTCAGGATGAATGGTGTAGCACTGTAGTTCTCTTCCGATAATCGTGTTCTGCAACGAATGCCGTAAATTTACGTTACGATGGGCTTTAAAATTTTGGGAATATTTTTTTGAGAATTTTATATTATAACGATCGAGGAAAACTTTTCAGCAAGGCACAATCCCCACAGCGCAGACGTCCTTTCCTAAAACCAGTGTTAGTTCTTTAAAATTTCTTCCAATTCTGCGATAGGTGTTTTTATATCTGTGCTGATGACATAGGTCTCGCAGGTGTTTCGTGCAAAAAAAATCCTAAAATCACTTGCCGAAATGTATATTGCTCAGGATTTTCAATACATTTGTGTAAAAAAAAATTGGTTATGAATGCATGAAGCATTCAAACTTTTCGTTTGCCGGCATGGTCTGGACAATGTAGAAGTCGTTTGGCTGATAACACTAATGTCTAATGTCGCTAATGCCGTGTACGATGAAGTGTTCACATACCATAATCTGTGTTTCTCCAGTACCGTAGTCGAGGAGACTCGTGGGCCGATCAAGCACGTCGATGTTTCGAGTCTGCGGAAGGACGATACGAGGCTGGTGATCACCGCTACGAGTACGGTAAGTGTGATTACGGTAGGCCAGCATAAACAAGACTGCGGCACGTTAATAAAAACAAAAGCTCTACTAGTATGCATGCTAGCAATGCGAGCATAGACCAAAAAGGTATGTTCCATGAAGAGATTAAAATGTGTTATTTTTAGTCGACCAATATATTCACTTTGTGTTTGTTCCCTGTAACATACCTTTCGGTTTATGACGGTGAACCGCCGTGCTAGCATGCCAGAGCACGGTAGCTGGTACTAAACAATTTTGTTTCAGCGCATTCGAATTTGGTGTCTGTCGTGGTCGGCGCTGACAGAATATGGCTCCGTCGATTGCGCCGACAGCCCCCTCACCACCTGCTCGCTGCTCGCGCGATACATGGTACGGTAAGACTGCAGTATTTTTCGTGTCATCCGTCCATTTTTCCTGCAAATAACCTTCATTTGATCTATAATACTCACAACCATCTCTTGTTTTAATTTAGGATGCTGTTCCTCTTCTTTTTTGTGATTGCGTTAAAATTTGAAAAAAAATCCGTGCGTATCTTCTAATTTGTATCATTACTGTTGTAGGCCAGCTCCAACTTGAGGCTGGTATGGCTGGTCGACCAGCTGGGAGGGATTAGCGACACGAATCAGAAGTTGATGATCGTCATAAGGTACGGTACGCACGCGTATCCCGTTATTCATTTGTCGTAGTGTGTCTACCATAGGTTGTTCATCTACCGTATGCCTACAGTAAATAACGTATTATCAGGGAGACGGCAAGGTCGCATCGCTGTGCGCAGGTTGATCAGGTTTGTACTTTCGAGTGGGGTTGGTCAGGAATAGCTTGTTTGTAATGTGTTTGTGCTCAGTTGTCGCCAGCCGGCTTAGACAAAGAGAGTCTTTGAAAGAGTTAGTCGCGATTGGCGAATAAATATTGCACACGCTAGTGTTTGCGCCTTTATACCATAGGCCAAACGAATATACGCCAAAAAATCGAAAATGTTGCCTGATTTTTCGATCACTGGCTGAAAAAAACCCTGGCTTTACTAATTATTGATTATACTTGGTCAATCATCGGCTAACTAATATGTTTGGTTGAGGCGGGCGCAGTGGTGGTTCCGTGCTCGCTGGGCGACGATTGCGCGGCCATCCGTAAACTCGTCGCTCACACGGACGAGTGTGAGGAGGGCGAGGACTGCAAGGGTGAGGCAGTAGAGTAACGGCCGAGAGAGTGTGTAGACTGAGGAGACCATTAATCGTTTGCCGAAATTTAGTGAGGAGCACCTCCGTTTCCACTTACTCCCTCCCCCCAAAAGTCTGGATTGCAATTTTTAAGTGCCGTAAAGCTCAAAACCGGCATACGTCTACGAACCCAAAGGACCGAAACATCCAACCGCACCAAATTAGGAAGTATTCTAATTACTTTTTCCTTTCTAAGCAGCCTTTTCCCTTTCATGAAATATCAAATCCGATAGTTAATTTAATTCATCAAGCACCGAAACGAGGCTTTATTTATGAGATTGCGACACCCAAAAAAACGAACAATTTTGAAAGGAGACAGTTTCGTGACATACGCCATGTTGTCGATAGAACATGCGTATTGTCCTTTTTTTAAAATAAAAACAATAATAATTTATCTGCGCCCGAGGCGCAACAGTATTTGAAATTTGATAAGAAATAAGGGGAAGATATCGGAATATTTATTTCAGAACTCTTCTGCTCCATCTTCTATATGTCTTCGGGAGCGAAGAAAAGAACGACTAGGAAGAACGACGAAATGCTGACCAAGCTGACCGATCAATGTTAGTGAAATATATCTGCATAATTATTTTAATGAACTAATTATTATAAAAATATTAAACTGACATTTTCATCTTTTTGACACCTGGATTAATTAGCATAACGTAATAATGCTAAACATTTACACCTATTTTCGCACCTGGATTAATTATTACAAGATAATAATCGAGAAAAAAATCAGGATCGAACGGGTGTCCTATACGCTGTATACGAAAATTTGCAAAATTTATCCGGAATTTATCGATGAAAACTTTCTTTTCCAAGAACTAGCATGCTTGCAACTGATATTACAAATTCACAAACGATTCTCCAAAATAATAAAACGTTCCGCTCCTAAACAACAGATACGGCTGCGAGAGAGCATGCAAAAGCAAGAGACACGCCGAGGTATAGAAAGAGAGTACACCACCAGTAGTCCATGTCACGAACGTATCATTTTATATTTGTAATATGTGCAAGAGGGTCGGGTTAGGTATTCGCGTGCCAGTTTTATGATATATTCTACCGTAATATTCATGTGCTCCTTTCAGTCGGGAAGGATGCGATGCAGCAAGTGTCCGCCATGACCACCCGAATGAACCAAAATGCTGGAGCGACCATTGACGACTTCAAAAAGGTTGCAGTTACTGTATTCACTAATTATCGAATACTGATTGTTGCTATTGATGATTCAGTGGAAGATACTTTATCACAGGATAGCGGGGCTTATATACTAGCGAATTGTGGGGGTGAAATGAGAGAGAAGAGAGGACAGAGGGAGAAATAACCGATCAAGAGAGATAAGCAAAAGCGATGAATAAGAGATGATCTCTGGTCAACAGAGACACTCAAAGGGGCGAAAAAGAACCAGCGGGCGAAATACTTTACAATAAAATCGTGATCTTGACTAGTCTGCGATGTCCACTATTCGAGTGGCCAAGGCATGGCGCTGCTCAATTGTGATGGCACGACGTGGCACGGACGGATTCCTGTACGTTACTGGCTCGACGACGTCCTCGACCTCCTCGATGGCAACTGTCCTCCGTCCTCCCGATTGTCCGTCTTCCTCTCGTCATTCCTTCAGTATAGCATCCGTCAGATGACGTCCCTCCACGGGGCGAAGAATCTCCGTTGCACGTGCTCCTCGATGGATCTCTCAATTTTCCCTCGAGTGACTTCCCGTCTGTAATCCGAGTGATCGACGGTGCACAGGGGAGGGATCCAGGGCAGTTGGCGACTCCGTAGACGATCGGCGTGGTTTGGGGTGACGGTAGGCGATTCCAGGCAGAGAAGACTACGAAGAAGACTAGGCACAGATGACGACTCGGGTCGACCCTCCAGCGCTAGCGGAAGCGCCGGAGGGGAATGGACGATGCACCACTTGTTGCTATTGATGATTCAGTGGAAGATACTTTATCACAGGATAGCGGGGCTTATATACTAGCGAATTGTGGGGGTGAAATGAGAGAGAAGAGAGGACAGAGGGAGAAATAACCGATCAAGATAGATAAGCAGAAGCGATGAATAAGAGATGATCTCTGGTCAACAGAGACACTGATCGTATATTGGCTAACCACTGCTTATTGTAGATTGTACCTTCCTATGATCGCCGCTTCGCGAGTTTCGAAATACACTGACAATGAGTCCAAATTTGCCAGGAGAGCGTTCTCCAAGCTTCTTAGAGAACGCTTCTCCACCCTCCTCCTTTCACACCTCTCTCGTTTCGGAAAGTTAACGAGAGAGCGAGTGGATTAAGGATGTTGAAGATGCATTCTCTAAGAAACGAAACCTTGGAGAACCGTTATCCTAGCAAATTCGCGCATTTTATGCACATGTGGAGATAATCGTCCATGCAATTATCGACCCCTATGATTATCGATGTCTTCCAGGAAGACAGCGGCAAGCGACTCGATGTGTACGACTTGCTCGCGATCGCTTGCGAGAACGGAGATATCAAGGTGATTTCTAGTTTCAACTCATTTCTAAAATATCATATCGATGCAAAAGGGTAATGGTTAGTTCTGATCATTCATAAAAAACTGTTTAAATTACTGTATAGCTAAATTGAGTATTACCGTATTCTCGCAGTTCACCGCTGCAGCGTCCTACGGTACTCCGTCGAAGATTCTGATGCTGACGAAGCACAGCGATGTCGTCACCACAGATATCATCGTATGATTAATAATATTAATAATAATAAAAATAATAATACGAATGTGTCAGAGACAGATTACAATAACATTTATAACTGTGCGGGGTGTAGCCAGTAACTGAACCAATCATGGAATAATATAATGTGCGTGCATTTTGGTGGAGTGAGTGCGAAATGCACCTCGCATTTTTCTACTCTACGTTTTCGTATTTCTTTTTTAATTATAATAAACTCATTATTGTAGGCATTCTGTCCCGTGTGGATTGCGCGCTTACATTTCGAGGAAAAGAAGGGGAAGAAGAAGCAGAAAGGGATAGGTTCTTACATTTATTATATTTTAATTATTGAACCTGGGACAATGACTATTTGTCAGCGTTGATGTTGTTTTCAATATACTGCATTCAGTATCATTGGTCTAGACTAGACTGGTCTCTCAGAATAAAATGATCTCTCGCCTATACTCGAAATGAGAGATCTTTTTTTCTTGTGAGAAATGCAGCCTCGTCTAAACGGGTGCCACTAAATGCACCATACAGCGGAGTGTCCGAAAATTTCCACTTTTCCTCTGCAACGCGTGCCATTATAGACGGATGCTGTGAGCGTTCATTACGAGAACTCGCGGGAATCTACGCCGTCACTGCTGATCGTCTTCACGTCTTTCGCTCGTACGAGTGTCCCACACAGTCGACTACGGTAGTCGTGGCAAGTGAGTGCGAGGGATTACGGCAGTCAGGGTTACATTAGAGATGGAGACGATAGATGGAATACGATAGCATAGCAAACGGGGTACGAGAATTAGTGATTGAATACGGTATAAGGCTGCAAGACTGAATGAACACGGTTGGTAGTACGGTATCCATCTTTTCAGGAGATGTTGCGGGTCAGTCGTCCTTCATCACTCCATTCGGAGAAACGGTGGTTGTGGCTTACGGTAGCAGTACGGTATATTTGACCGTCCACCTTGCTGGACAGAAAACGAGAGGTACTGTAAACTGCTAAACTTTGCGTACCAATTTTAGTATCAAATGAATTTCCGACGTGACATCATTGAACGCATAGTAAAAAATAAAGATGTTCGATGTCAAGGGATTTTACAATAGTGAACTACCACGCTAGGTGGGGCAAGCCAGTCGAAACTGGTGCATCCGCTGCCAGCTGAATGCTTAATTAGTAGTATTATATTTTATTGCTATTGATATTAGCGTAAATGCCATTATTGCAGGTGTGACTTTCCATCTCCCCACAGGCGTGTCCATCCTCGATTGCTTCACGCACGCCTCCCACTTTGTCGTGTGCGCCGCTGACCGAATCGTGAGTAGAAGAGTGCGAAACTTTAGACTACGTTCTCTTCATTTCGCACATTTTCTCTCGTCCACTGACCGGTGAAGAGAGTGTGCGAAATATGGAGACCGTGGTCTAACATTTGGCATGGATCTGGGCAATTTTGTTGAGTTTTCTGACCAGTATTTCGGGTTGGACGAAAATGTGTGTTGGTGCTTGCACGCTGGTCTAACTATAAGTGCATTCGCTGTTCACTTGGCTGACTGAAGTTTCAAGTGGTATAGAACTATCGGCAACTTGTATGCGCATTAATATTGGAGATTTTCGCATTTTAAAATACAGTTTCCGTAAATAGCTATAATATTAAAGTTACAATGCAATATTAAAATTACAATAAATATTATTAAATAAATTACTTATATTCTGTTTCAATATCTCCTTTTTAGATCGTCGTTGACACTCAATCGGTGGTAGGAGGAGGATCGACGAACGGTGTCGTCGGTCTGATAGAGGGAGATGAGGAGAAGGAGATGGGAAATAGTGAGTTTAAGTTATATTTGTTGTTAAATACTACTATTGTGACTAGTATTAGTATTCGTTGTTTTCTTCATCGTGTAAATCTAACAGAGTTAACGTGGTATTCGTTTTTCCATGGTTATCTCGCAAGTTATCTAATTTGCAGGTGTGACCGCCTACGGCGCATTCTACGGCAGTGGCGAGGACGATGTACCGTTTTCACTTATTTTATTTCAAAATTCTTTTATTTTAAAAATTAAGCTCTTGTCTCCCTCCATTTAGCCATATTTGTGTGTTTTGACCGACTTCTTCTTTCAAGGACGCGCTTCAGTTGTCGATCGTTGGCACATCGTCGGGCCGTATCTACAGTATGCAGTTCGTGAGAGGAGAAGTGGCAGAGACAGAGTACGGTAGTCTGCAGGTGCGGTATCTGTTTGCTTGTGAGGCAATGTGTAGCGCAAGGATAATGCGTAGTCTGCTTGGCTACGGTTTTTATCGATCGATTTTTTTTAAAAATTTAATCCTTATTTCCAGTGTCTCGTCAATTCGAGCACCGCAAAGCAGTTTGAGTACCGAGAGGTGAGCTATTACTTTCATCGTTAAGCGACTTTTATTTTTCTCCTACTAAAAATACAGCAGAATACCCTGTAATTTACGCAAACCTGTTTCAACTTTTGAAAAATCGATGAACGCTGTATGATGTGCAGGATCTCTCTCGCGTCTTTATCGATTTGGGCTGCGAGCGGATCGTGAGCATCGCAACTCGATGGGTCGACTATGGTAGCAGCAGGTAAGGATACGGTAGGTCATGACTATTGACTTATCACTCGTCCTCTCCATACTCATTGTTTTTTTTTTGCGAACCGAATGTTGACTTATTGGAGAGAGGGGGGAGAATTCCATATTCTCCCACCCCACCCTTATTACTAATTACTAATTTATTAGTGCTAGATACCCTGCTCGATCTCTACTGCCTAATTACAGCGCGAGAAGGCAGGAGATGGTCGTGCTGGGGGCGAGAGGATCCATGCTGCGAGTGCACTACGACGACGAAGTTGGACGTGAGATGTTTCATTTTTTGTTAAAATTTATAAATACAATCATAACCAAACAAAGAAAATGGTTAATTTTCTCACTTGCTCACGATGGTTCAATTTTCTTGGATCCCCGTGATAGTAATGGGTCAGAAATTCTATATGTAATGCGGTCCTCATTGTCACGTAATCCCACGGGATTCCAGATATTGAACGATGTCATAATCACCATCTCTCTTTGTAGGACTGATTACGCTCTTCATTGGCTCTGCCAACGCCCTCGATGCCGCCCTCGTCTTTGCTTCTCTTGTGACGGTAGAGGGAGGAGAGGAGGAGGAGGAGGAAAGTCTCCCACCACTAATAGCTGTCTACCGAAGGAACGAGACACAGCAAACGGTGAGTAAAGGGTATGAGTGATTCCGCCCCTTTTCAGTGGGCGCGGCCGGTTGGCACCGACTCCGCTGCCTTTTTTGTATTTATAAGTAGACGCTTATTATTTGTAGCGCCGGAAAGTATTCGTACACTTTGTTTTTCTTGTGTAACTCTCGCAATAGTTGAGCAATTGAGCTGAAAATTTTATTGTAGCTAGCCAATCCATTAACTAATCGGATGCCACTATTGCGGTATTTGGAGCCAATCGTCTGGATTGCATAGTGATGACGCAACTAAACATCACTTTTTCGAAAAATTATATCTCGGAGGAAAACGTTCTCCTAAATGTCAGTTTAACAGTAGTTGTAGATCTTCCCATGGACTACCCAGAAAAAAATGAAGATGATACGATTGTTCTCCTTTGCAGCAACGTTGCTGCAAAATTGAGGCTGCTAACTCATAACTCGGCTCCCAGAAAAGCTAGAGACCAGTTCTAGTGCTCAAAATGATCCGTATGGTGAGCCCAGACATCTCTGAAAGTTTGATACAGATTGGTCAATATTTGTCTTTAGGGCATTAAAAAGTCGCTTTTTTTGCATACCCCAACTTTGAGGGTGCTCAACTCGAAGGGTGAATTTTCTAAAAATATGGTTCCTGTGTAGGAACGACCCAAAATCATCCAAGAATCGATGCCCAACTTTTTGTAGCATCAGAATTTTTTCCTGCATGGCGCAACTTTTCTCTAACAGTAATTTGAAAACTGAAATTTAACAGGATTACCAGTTCAATAAAGCTTCTTCTATAATACATACACGTTTTGTCAAACAAGTAGCACTATTTGAATCTATTCTTGACCTCTTGAGGAAAGGGTGAATTGGCTCGGCCTGCATATACGAAGCTCCGCCCACACCGACTTTCGACGGTTTTTCAACTCCAGCGGCCGTGAACAAATTTCCAGGTCCCCGAAACTTAGTGAATGTGGTGCCTGATAGTACTTGCACAGCATGGCAAACAATCAGATTTTTAGCTTAATGTAGTGGCGAGTTCTGGTAGTGCAAAAATGGCACTTCGAAATTTTTCAAAATTTCGCAATAAGCGACCGATTGAACTCAATTTTTTTCATGGAGGTGCTCTACCATACTCTCATTGTTTCTGCAAAATTTGGGACCTCTAGCACTACTGAGACGAGAGATAAACGATTTTCCGATTTTTTCGGAGGTGTCAGGAAATGATGCTACCAGCGTTATTCGCAAACCAAAAAACGGCACGTTTAGTGTAATATATGAGAGGAATCGCGAGAGACTCGGGCTTGCCTGGGACCCAGATTTCAAGTATTTTTAGTTTCGCTGAAAATTCGGCGTAAGGTATTTCAAACACTCCTCTATCGATTGGCGTTGTCAGAATTTCGATTAAAAATTTCGCAATGGCGTGAAACACGAAATCACCTGGCGGGTTGTGAATATTTTTTAGAAATTGTAAAATTCGAAAAATCATAACTACATTCAAAATGAAGGTAGAAACTTGTTCTTTTTTATGTTTGATGGAGAGATGTCTCAGTTACGTAACAAAACCATCAGAGTCATTCCTGGCACACTCATCGGTGCAGGCTGGTCGCTTCTGTTATTTTGATTGTAACTTTGGTCAAAGTCCAAAGCTCCCGCTCCCCTTATGAGCGTTCTTGTGGTACTTGTTGGTACTACTTACAACCAAAAAATGAGCAGAAACGGACCATGGGTTGTAAAGATGCACCGGATTTTGTCAGACCGGCCTTAAATAAGAAATGGCCAAATATGTGAAACATGTCTTGTTTGTGTTGTACATCATCAGAAATATATCAAAAACAATAATCTCATTGTTTGCGATACGTTTTGTCAACTACTTTTGAGAGAGAAATTTTTAAAAAATTTTTAAATCCAATTTTCGGAATCATTGACTTTGACCAAATTTGCATGAATAATGTGATTTATTCAACGTTATTTCACTGTTTATGATGTTTGGACAAAGATCTATCCGTATTGTATGGTGTGCACAACTTTATCATACTTTAAACAAAGATTTCTGCCCTCACTGGATCCGAACCAGGCGAGAGAGCGGGTGAAAGTGAGAGAGTGCCAGAGAAGACAGAGCGCGCGTCCTCGTGCAGATGCATGATTTTCTAAGCGTTGTAGCTAATTTCTACGAATAGTTAGCCACTCACTTTCAAAAAGACAAATGTTGCACACATACTCACGAGCCTTCTCAAGAGATATGGGAAGAAATTAGAATGTTTATACAGGTACAAGAAAATTCGAACTAATTGATGTGTTTAAAGTATGATAAAGTTGTGCACACCATACAATACGGATAGATCTTTGTCCAAACATCATAAACAGTGAAATAAAGTTGAATAAATCACATTATTCATGCAAATTTGGTCAATGTCAATGATTCCGAAAATTGGATTTAAAAATTAAAAAAAAATTTCTCTCTCAAAAGTAGTTGACAAAACGTATCGCAAACAATGAGATTATTGTTTTTGATATATTTCTGATGATGTACAACACAAACAAGACATGTTTCACATATTTGGCCATTTCTTATTTAAGGCCGGTCTGACAAAATCCAGTGCATCTTTACAACCCATGGTCCGTTTCTGCTCATTTTTTGGTTGTAAGTAGTACCAACAAGTACCACCAGAACGCTCATAAGGGGAGCGGGAGCTTTAGACTTTGACCAAAGTTACAATCAAAATCACAGAAGCGACCACCCTGCACCGATGAGTGTGCCAGGAATGACTCTGATGGTTTTGTTACGTAACTGAGACATCTCTCCATCAAACATAAAAAAGAACAAGTTTCTACCTTCATTTTGAATGTAGTTATGATTTTTCGAATTTTACAATTTCTAAAAAATATTCACAACCCGCCAGGTGATTTCGTGTTTCACGCCATTGCGAAATTTTTAATCGAAATTCTGACAACGCCAATCGATAGAGGAGTGTTTGAAATACCTTACGCCGAATTTTCAGCGAAATTAAAAATACTTGAAATCTGGGTCCCGTTCTTCCTCGAAATGCTCGATTTTCTCGCGATTCCTCTCATATACTACAATGGATACTCTTTCACCACCGAGTGTTTGAGCTTTTACATAAAAACTATGTGAGAATGGAATTTTTTTTGCGACCGCACCTCGGCAAAAGGAATGTCGAAAATGAAGAGTTAAAGACGGATAAACAATCATTATTGTGAAATAATCTTGTAATCATTTTCTACCTAACGCGCCAAACCTTTTTTTGGCGCGTTAGGGTCTATATCTCAATTTTAAATGAAGTTATGACGATTTGAAATTTGTTGCAATACTTTTGGCGGGTACTGTATATGCGCCACATTGAATAAAGGTAAAAGGTAAAGGTGTTCCATGTCAAGCGATTTTACAGTAGCATGCAACCACGCTTGATGGGGCAAGCCGGTAAGTCTGGTATTTCTGCCCCATTGGGGAACCACGGTTTCCCCCATTGGTGTAGGAGCTGACAAACCATTGGGGGCAATCGTGGGGGACCATTGGGGGGTGCGACGGGCCTGGGGGACCATTGGGGGGAAATCGTGGGGGACCATTGGGGGAAGGAGCGTATCGATTGATTAGAGGTGCGCGTTTCTGTACTCCATGCGAGGATTCATTATCAATCATTTATCAACAAGTATGGGCAACATACAACACAAGAGTGGGAATACGTAAACCACTGTGAAGATATAGATGAAAATGGGATGAATCATGTGGTGAATAATACGACGATAAAACTCGAACACGAACTCTTCATAGTGAGACCTGAAATCAAGAAATAATTTTCTCCACAAAAAAGCATACCTCTTTGGATTGGTGTCAGAGGCGAATTGAAATCCAGGTAACAGAAGAATAGAGGAATTAAACCGATGAAATAGGCCATGTCGCATAGCTGCAATATTCCTTACAAGCAAATTCCTGTTCTGAAAATCATTATTGATAAGTAAGGACAAATAACTGATCTGATGTAGAGAGATTTGATACATCAAGTCCGCGAATATATAAGAGTCTCCTGAATCTCTAACGAACCCGCGGGGATCTGAAAAGAAGATGTTCCCAGGTGAATAATGTGAGCATATTGGGCAAGAAATATATGTCCATATATACCTACTGCACATTGGTACAAGAATGGGCACAGAGAAATAGTGAAAAAATCAATAAAACAGCAAAAGAAACATCGCTTCTGCAATTTCGCGTGTCACCACCCGCGTGCAAAGAAATATAAAGACCTGCGCCATGCACACTTGCTGACGCTTCTCATGATATTGGGGGACCATTAGGGGCGATTCATGGGGGACCATTGGGGGTAAATCTGGCTCTCGAGCCTCCAAAATCGGCCCTCTCAAACGTGGTCCCCCAGTGGGGGAGACCGAAAACGCCCACTTTTCGTGGTCCCCCAATGGGGCAGAAATACCAGCTTCAACGGGGGATTACGTAACCCAAGCTTTCCCAAGGCATCTAGGGCACGTTACCTTTCGCAATCAAAGTTGCTACCAATTTACCGCCCCGGGGTGGATGGAAAGCTTGGTTGGCTTCGGCGGGGATCGAACTCGTGACCCTTCGAATGACTAGCGGTTGCTTACACCACTCGGCCATTCTGCCGCCACATTGAATATTACCGAAAAAAAATGTTATGCTTCTGCTGAAAATATTTTGTTGTTTACCACCACTCACCATATCGTTGATCCACTCTGATCGTGCGATTATGGCACGCGCTTTAAGCACGAAACAGGGCGCTTGTGCCGAATTAAGCGGGTTGCCTCAAATGCGCCGTTGTTCATCCTGTTTTCTATCGGCATTTGAGTGGCGAAATTACTGATTGTTAGATTATATTAGCGAATAACGAAGATTATTCGCGAATTGGATTGTTCGATCTAACAACACCATTGATTAATATTTAAAATAGTAAGTAGTAATGAATGACCATGCAGGGCGCTTCTTCGTTCACCCTGCAGCTGCTCGATGTCGACACGAGAGAGGAGATGATGGTAGTGGAGATTGAGAGGAGAGGAGATAAGGATATGGTAAGGATAATGTTATTTAGTATAAAAAATTAGAAAAATAACACAATTTGGCCAATATTACTGTATAGAAACAGCCATCTCCGCATAAATTCTGTGCACTATTAGAAATAACCATACTAGGGATGGCTTCGCAGGAAAAATGACCGATTCAGGTCCTGCGAATGCGAAGAATGAGAGGGAATTGAACGTGGGAGAACTGATGGGAAGCAGGAATCTTGTTCCTGGCAAGATTCCTGCTTGGCAAAACTCCGCAAAATATGATAAAAGTGATAGGCAAGCAAGATTCTTGCTCGTAATGGGAATCTTGAAACGTCTCATTTCCCAATAGGATCCTGCTCTCCTTCCTGACAAGCCATCCCTAAACCATACTGTAAGATATAATTAGTAAGTTAATTTAATTTTGTTTGCCTACAGCAGCAGCGGGGTCAATTGTCGCTCGGTCGATCGCTGGTGATCGGGGGCGACGCCGTCGTGCTCTTCTCCATTCACATGGAGGCAAAGACGGGCAGGAAGAGGGACAGGGTGAGTTGATGTTTCTGTCGCAGTATCTCCTGTTTTCACGAGATTTCTCTAATATTTACAGGAAACATAGATGGCTATTTTTTTAAATGTTCTTCAGAAATTGTGATTGTAAAACTGAGATTATGGTGAAATAAATGGATAGAATCTGTTCGTTTTATTTTAGGTATTCATAGATCCGATCTTCCATTTTGCAATCATGGCGGTGATTGTTACCGTATTGTAGTGACCTTTCAGAAGGAATCGTTGGCTCGCTTCGAGGGAACTCTGAACCGACCGAAGCACAGCCAGGTGGTGCAGGCCACAGTCTTTCCCCGTGATGTGAGTAGAGGGTACTGTAGAGGGGATAATATCGATTGATAATCGAGAAGATGAATGTAGAAAGCAAAAGTGCTAAATGATAGTTTATTATGCATTTTCACTCTTCTATCTACTCTTTTTCATTTTTTCTCCAGGACACAAATTGACGATGAACACATTTCAGCTACAATCCGTCCACATGGCGTCATTCGTCGATGGTAAGTCTTCGTGTACCGTATACCGTAATCGGAAGTTTCGGTAGTCTATAAATTCCTCCTCTAATTGTAATTGCCGTCATCGATTACTGCAGGAACGGGGAAGCGCTCGGCGAGTGTAGTCGCAGTGTGCTGTTGTGAAGTTGTCGGGCGGGCTGCAGCTGCTGCAAGTGTCGGAGAAGTAGCGACAGTTGCAGCTGCAACAGTCGTCGAGGCGAGAATGGGACCGTCAGGTGAGCGATTCGATTATACGAAATCAGCGCGTAACGCTATTTATGAGTGTTCAAAGAAATATTCTAGGCGGCCCGGCACTTTTCGGTTTCCAGACTTAGAGAAATTCACAAACCGATTCTATGCATCAATTTGTGGGCTATTTCGTACTGTTAGAATGGTGAAATAACAAGAATTAGCAGTAGAATTGCATATTTTCGCATTGCAGGAAAACTGCGACCGCGGGCGAGAATTGAATTGAGTGACGACGGTGGGAAGATAAAGTATGAGGTGAGACAGACAGAATGTTTTATAGTGATGATGCAACTTGTATTAGTGATAAGGTGTGTGAATATTAGTTAAACGACTAATACATACTGTTTATTTTTGTTTTGTTTTTTTGTTGTTTTTTTTGGACGTAATGTGTTTCTCGGAGTGATTCAAGCGTTAGAGCCAGTTATTTGTCTGGAAGGTGACACTAGAAATCGCCTATTACCATCTTTTCAGCCCTCGTGTGCCTCCCTTCTCGCGAACCGGCGCTGTTCCTCCCTGCTATTTGTCGGCTGCACGGGAGGAGAGCTGTTGTTGCTGCAGCTGCAGCAGTCGCCGAGTGAGTTGCGTAGTGATGATGAAATGTGGAATTTGTGCATTTTAAAGATAGTTCATTACAGAAATAACGCCGGGCGCGCGTCGATTTACGGTAGTCGCGCTGAAGCAGAGTCCAATCCTCAAGGTGAGCGTAAACATCACTGCATGTAGAATGCCAAATGTGAGATTACTGTTTTTTTTTCATTTCGCACACTCTCTATGTCTATTGGTGCGCGATTTAAAAAGGCTGCGGCCGCACACATTTTGTTCCATGTATGTATGAGTGAAGAAGAAAGCGAGAAAAATAGATCTGCTGATTTTAAATTAAACAAAGAGAAAAAACAATCTCTCGATTGCAGATTACGGTATTCAAGCGAGCGGAGATCAATGTGAGGGAGAAGGCAGCACTGGTCGGAGTGCTCACTAACGACAGTGTGAGGTGAGCGACGAGGGATACGGTACCGGGATAATGAATATTGATGGAAAGAACGTTTTTCGGGGTTTTTCCTGCAGGAAATAATTTAGATGTATTTTTTTAATTTCATAATTGAGAAAAAAAATTGTTTGCAGCTTGTACCGTGTGGTGTGGGATTCGGAGACGGTCAAATTGTTGGCCGAGCGAACAATTGAAATCAATGTCAACGAGACCGAGTATACGGTAGGTATCGTTGGAATCGCGAAGTGATCGCTTCGTGGTCACGATTGCGTCTGTTAGAGTACGAGAAAAAGTATTTAGAACAACGTGTCAGCATACTTTCATTTCCGCTGAAATATTTTTATTTATCTTTGCTAATTGTAAGAATCTACTTCCTTTATCTGTTTTCCATTCTTGGCGTTTACGTGTTTCGCCTAACTGTCTTTCCATTGTTCTTTGGCTGTATAGCGATCTCGACTTGGCCGTATTCAGAATCGCCCAGTATGGAAAGTGTGTCGGCGTTGACCCTTCAGGAGCTTATTTGTTCATTTATGTAATAATATTTATATATTTAATAATTATTATTCAGTTGCTGGGGACGGTCAGTTGTGACGGGCGGTCGCACGATCTGTGGCTGTTCGGAGGGCGGAAAGTGAGAGTGTGGACGGGAGAGGAGACGAGACCGATGCATCACGAGGTTAGTCAATTCGGAATCAATCGATCAATAGTTTACTTAACCAACCGGTCCGGGATTGGTTCTCTTACAATTTAAATTGCGATTGTGGACTACTGCTTGAGCGTTGCAAGAATTTTAATTGATACAATGCCTTTTTTGATCTAGAATGGCAACATTTTTGGGGAATCGATAATGAAGAGAAGCGTTGCAGTTGCCGTTGATCGCTCTGAAGGGCGACGCCACTGTAGCCGATGGTGTTGTCGCTGTGCGAGGAAACGTTGTAGGCGAAGGTGAGATCTCTTTTTAGGGTGGGCACCCTTGAGCGCGATAATGCTGCGTAACCAGAAAATTGCTAGCTACTTGCGCTCAATTTTTTTTCATTTTTTTTTCTCTGGAAAACTGTTGTACGTGTTAGCTAGCGTTTCGACAACTTTTGGACAGTTATTTTTTCTCACATTTTTCGTACAAAGACCGTGTAGATTGGTCATCATTAGTTTCTAATCGTGATCTGTATAAGGTGGCGCCGTCTCTTCTCTTCTCTTCGTGGCAACGAGCGACGGACGCATCTCTTGCCTCGCGGCCATCCATGTGAGTACGAAATGAAAAGAAAAGAACTTTTTATTGGAAACTTTTCACCACTTGGTGATTTCGTGTAGCAGCATGGCGAAAATAGATCTTTGTTCGGGTGGCGCTTGCGACTCCTATAAACAAGTAATGCTCAAGCTGTCAGATGATCGATGGCCGGGTGCGGTTGCAAGAGGTCGAATTGGACGGTGTGCATGGGAGTGTCATCGGTGCGTTTCCCCCATCTATGGGTGTCTGAGAGATCACAAGAGGGCACCACTTTGAGCTTCAAAGTTTGAGTTTGGGAACAAGACTGTAAGGGGAAAGAGACAATGATTTTGTAATATTAATATATCAGAAAAGCGGGATATAGGTAGATCGATATGTTCCTGATTACCGCATCATTTAAGGTATGTCATCTGAGCTCTTTGAGGAGGCCCTTCTGATGAATGAGGAAACGCTCCAGTTCGGGTGAATATTTATACTTTCAAAATAATGATTACAAAAAAACTCCAATACTACGGTATCTTTACAGTCCTCCTTGACTACGGTATCTTTTTCAGAGTTCGGCTCTACGTGCTGACTGAGCGTCGAGTGTCAGTCAATTTCGTCCGATTATCGATTACTGTAGATGGAGAGATGCGATGCGAGCAGGTAAGAGACTTCCAAATTTCGCATATCTAGATGGTGGATTTCTGTATCACTGATATCGTGGTGGTGTCAGATTCTCAACATGAAAACGAATCGGCCAGCGTATATGCAGGAGTGGTGAAGCAGGAATGTGGCGGGCTACGGAAATTTTTAAAAAGAATGTTCATGTTCTTATCTGATTTTTCAATTACAGCGTAATAATTTCAATGAAAAAATTACTTTTTGTATAGTTTTAAAATGACATAAATATGTTTATCAGATAGGGCATCTCCATCTCGATCACTACGTGCGGAATCCCACTCTTCTATCGATCGAGTCGAGTTTGTGGAGTGTCGATGGAGAGGAGAAGGAGAAGGTGGAGAGGTACGGTAGAAGGAGTATTGTAGATCCGGCATACTGTAGATACGATTGTGATCGACTTATTGGCGATTGCACTTGCTATGTTGTGGTATCGTGCTCTTTTCGTTGTGTTATTTCGAACACTGGGCTGTTGACGAAACATTAGTTCGCCGATACTACTGATTCGCGGAGTTTATGTAGAATGGGTCCGCCTAAGTAGTAAGCGCTGAGGAACTACCGGCTTACTGTAGGTTAGAGCAAATCTTCGATTTGCAGCAACAGCGAGCTGCCGCAGCGAGTGCTGGTCGCAGGAAGGGGCGGAGACTACGAGCTGCTGCTGCTGTGTCCGAAGAAGATGCAGCTGCTGCAGCAGGTATCGAATGAAATCAGAAAAGATCAAATGCTTTTTTAAATTTTTTTCCAAGAAACATCTACAGAATCGGTTTTTGAGTGAGAGCACGTGAAATCTAGAGAGACTTACTTTTATGCACTCTCACTGTAACCCCTTTCTGTAGTGTTGGAATGTGTGACAGCTTTTTTCATACTTTGAGGGGGAAATGCGTGAAATCAGTAAGATTGCAGCCGATGCAGCAAGCGCAGCACTCGGAGGCTGCAGCTGCTGCAGCAGTGGAGAAGATGAGCGAGCTGCGTGCAAACGATGCGAATGACGATTACAGGTGAGGAAGTATAGTCATTGTTTGCATAAAAAAAGGGGGGGGGGTTGTGAATTCGTTATTGATAATGTTACCACTGGTAAATGATTGTTTGCGCTGCATTAGCTGTATGATTGAGCAAATTGAATATAAAAGCCGAATTGCAATTTTCTTAACCCTTTCGCTCACCAATTGAACTGCACAGATATGAAAGTGGGGTAAAACTTGAATCCCACTAGTCTGACGAAACTCGTAGGCGGGGTTGTTATCCGCTCATCCGCAAGCACAGGACTAGTTTGAGCAATGGATTTGTTTGCGCTTATAACTGTAGATGTTCTGCATACATTACAAGAACGATTTTTACATCAATAAAATAGTAAATATAATATCAATTTTTTCAGTTTGCCGCTCGATAGAGAGAATATCGACTACGCCTAAGATGGGGAACAACATGGAACTGGAGCAAGGAGAGAAGAGAATGATCGTAGTCTTGAGTGTTCGGTAGAGTACTGTAGATGGTCCCGAAGCGAACGGTAGGGTACTGTGCAATTGATTGTATAGTAGGAGTATAAATATATTAGACAGTGAATACACTTTGTGTTATAATGCATTTTTTTTTGTTGAGTTGTTGTTTTTTGTTGTTGTTTTCTTATAGTGAACTGATAATGAGATACTTACAGTACGAGACATTTCCATTGTTGAAACAATCAAATCGTGACTTAGCTTCTCTCAAACTTTTCCGATGTTTTGATTACTCGACGAACTAGTGTCAGATTTGTCATAGGAGAGCAAAGTTGATAATGATAAATGATTCCATCATGCTTGTTTCGACATCACTGAATCGGCGTATTCACTTCGCATGGCGTTTTCGCGCCTTACATTTTGAATGTATTTTGTTTGCACTCGTTCTCTACTGCTCCTCAAATGATTTCCCAGCCTCAATAATGGAGCCATGAGCCAGAGACAGTGTGTGAACTCGAAATTTTCAGTTTCTGTTTTCTGCCACATTCCCTTCCAGCTCCCTTCCCCTTGAATTCTCCCCCATTTTTTTGAACATTTGCTGTATTTGCAAATATGTGTGCTAGTTGGCTTCAGAATCACCGATGACAAAACAGCCGGACTTCGTGATCCCTCTGACGGTCCATGGCGGCAATGTGTGGACGCAGAAGTTGTCGCCCTCCGTGGAGCACAACGGAACCAAGTGGTCAGTCAACATCATTCCACTGGCAAGTCAGCCCTACAGAAATATGTCTAGAGTGAGCAAGGGTGTACAATCGAGAGGATCTCTCTCACTTTAGCACGCTCTCTCACCCTAGCCTCTTTCTGTTAATTTAGAATCACGTGAGTCGCCTCCGTCTTGGGGAGGTGAGCTAAAGCGGTAATCAACGGCTTTTGCAGGATAAACTTGATTGGTTTTTATTAGGGTTGTCTATGCGGAATTGATGCCGCAATTATTGCAATGCCGCATCGATTTCCCCCTTTCATTCCTCATTCCGCAATCAGGAAAGCCCGGTCATTTTTGATTCGGTTTTCCGAATGATTGCGGAATGCCGGAATCGAAATTGGATGGGAATGAGGGAAAGAGAAGAACAATAAAAACTCACCACAAAGAACTGAGCGATTGGCGAAATGCGGATTCCGGCATTCCGCAATTCTAATTCATTCCGCATACCTAATTAAACCGATCGGCAGCTATGCGGAATGGTGTAAGGAATGGAATGAAATGGAGCCATTCTGCATTCCGTTTAGACATCCCTAGTTTTTATTTTGTAAACAACGCTGCCAATCCCTTTTTCCTGAATCTGGCTAATGTCTATAGAGAGATTGCAGGAGACTGCGAGCAGAATGGGTGGAGTACAGTGACTTCCCGGATGAGGGTTTGCTGGTGCAGTTGGAGTGTCTCTCACATTCAGAGGTATCTCGATTGCTTTCTCTCTCTCTCTCTCTCTCTCTCCCTCTCTCTCTCTCTCTCCCTCTCTCTCTCCCTCTCTCTCTCTCTCTCGCTCTCTCTCTCGCTATATTTCTTGTGAGGTCAGGTATTTAGCTGAGGCTCATTCCTGATTCCTTTTTTATCGTATCAGTTGACGAATGACTGGAATGTCGAGGCCGAGTGCATTCTGCCCAGTCAGAACAGTGGGAAGATCGCGCGCAAGCAGGTATGCTGATCTCCCCCTTATGCTGTGTTAAAGGGGGGGGGGGCAAAAAGCAAGGAAGAATATTGTAACTACCAATTAATGATATTTCGTCATAATTCGGCTGTTAGTGACGCTAGGGAATTTTAAATAGAGTGTTAAAAGTAGGAGTTTGAGCCGGAAGGCAACATTTGTTGTTCCTAGCACCACTGGCAGATTGATAGCGAAAATCGATAATCGTAGGCATTCAACTATTTTCTTTTTCGGATCGTTGTTAACCCAGCGCTACTTATTCTGTGATAGTGAAATTTTAGTAATTGAGTTAATATCTAGGCTATAATTGAACAAATAGATGCCCGTCTTGTTCAAAAAGATAGTCTACCCGATATTCGGAGATCATGGAAAATGAATATTCGCTTGTTTGTGGTATCAGCTGAAAGCCGTGTTCGGGCCGGGCGTGAATATCGTCGACTTCGGCCATCTCATTAGCTACACCGACTTCCAGCACGTGTGTTGACATTTTTAACCCCTTTCTGATAATGAAGGTTTCGTATCAAGCGAGAACATAGCGATTAAAATTAATATTCATCAACCAATTCAATAATCCTATTTTCTTCATAATTGCTTAATACACCTTATTATTAGCTAATTCGCAAGGAGATTGAAGGGCGGACAACTTATTTCCTGCTCACCTCGCATTTCAGCTCTACGTGACTCAGAGTCGAGTGACATTCGAAGCCCGCATCTACATCAATCGCAGTGGAGAAGTAGAGTGAGAGTTTTACTACGTAGTGTAACTTTTTTTGGTATCCAGAAATTTCTGGTCTGTAATTTTTAAACCCCCAAGTATTTTGAGACTGGTAAATAATTCGCTGCTCGAAAAATATATAATAATTCTAGTAATATTAGATCCTAAGAGGAGCGTGAGACCACCGGTAACATTTTATCTTTACTTATTCAGTGAGGTGGTGGCGCAGCGCGACTTCTCTGCTCCCCTCGAAGACGTCGCCCACGTCGTGCTGAGAATTGGAGAGAAACGACTCCACGTCGCCAAGGATGTGGGTCAAAGTTTTGTGATTTAAGATTATTTCTTAAAAATGGATAATATTACGTTCGGTACGGTATCATCGTATTCTGTCTTCTCACGACGGCCGATACTCACTGTTACCATCGCATGCATGATGTAAATGCAGAAGATATTTATTCCTGTGGGAAAGTTTTCGGGGGAAAAATTCGAAATTATTATTAGCATCGTTAGGTTATTTTAGGGGCGGTTCTTATAATATATTTTGCGCAATAACATATTTTTAAAAAATAACTAAATACAGGTGCTGGCCGTCCACTCTCCCGTCTTCCGAGCAATGTTGTACGGCGACTTCAAGGACAAGAATCAGGCCGAGATCGAGATCAAGGAGGTCGTCTATGAGGTCAGATTTGTGATCAGTACCGACACAGTTTATCACTGGATTATTTATTCAATATCCATTTATCGATTATTTCAGGAGTTTGTCGATCTCCTCTGCCAGATCTATCCGAATCGTCCCGAGATCACTGGTAAGTAGCTTTTTCTGATACGCCGATATTGTAGACCGAAGAGGTCTTCTGTAATTGAATAGTTGGTACTCGGTGATTCTCGTGATGGTTCAGACACTTGATTTTTCTACGTAAGGCCAAGCGAAAAGACGAGACACTATATGTCTCATCCAATAAATTTAATGACCACCCCTCTTGACATTAAATAGACTATTCAAGTATATTGTAATAAAAAAATTAAAATACTAATGTAAAATAATATATGCTTGCAGAGAAGAACTTCGAGAACATTCTGAAGCTGGCTGATCGTTACGAGGTCGAGGTGAGACTTCCCAGTTGATTTATCGGGAGCAGAATAGGGGGACAGAAAAACAATCTTGATGCGCCGGGTGCGTCGAAGCCGCAACGTGACTATATCGTACCCAGGATTTCTATCCAGAAGGAAAATTTAATTAATGATATTTCACTGCCAAATTACAATGGTAGAATGAGGTTAATGTGAGTGCTGAATTGATTACCCCGAAATGCGTCTGATAAATTAAATTGATTTAATCCCTTCATTATCATGGCTATGGTTCATTACTCATCCTCACTTTTCTTTCACAGAGCGCAACGAGCGAGGTCATCCGTTTCCTCCGTCGATCGAAGTACGAAAACACGAAATTGCTGATGCTGGCTGACAAGTATCGACTGGAGGCTATCAAGGTCATCTATTCTATTAATATTAATATTATTATTGATGAAAATATTAAAATTTACTTCAATTACAAGTATAGTGTCACTAGTGAGTTACGTTATACAATACCGCCATGTTAAGAGCGTTAGTCGGTGGCTCCTTTCTGTAAGTTTTCCCGGGGTCTGGAACGATGTCGAGTGCGCAAAAGTGCTATGCCAATACCATTTTTATATTATATATTTTATCGACGCCCGAAGGCGCAACGGAATAATGTGTGATTACACGAACGATGTACAGTAAATTAAGACTCTCTATGGGAAGTATCGTTTGGGAGGGGGGAGGTTGCAATAAGAGGCAAATCAGTGTGTAGATCAATCATTTTTGAAACATTTCATTCGTAGCACACACAAGACGATCTTCATGTAATCTGTTTCAATAATATTGAATACTCCGTACTCACGCTTCTACAATTCGATTCGCAGGACCGCTGTATCTCTGCCTTCCGATCTACCGCTGAGATCACAGCTCTCAAGGTATTTGTTTTGGTTTAACCATTATTATTTCAAATCGTTTATCCCCATTTTGCGGCTTAGATTGCTTCATTTGTTGATTTGATACGACCCTTAATTTGATTTTTGCCCATTATGCCCATCCGATGTACATTTTTAAAAATTATGTCGATTTATATTATAAAATAAATTATTTTAAATAATTATCAATTTAATTGCAGACGAAGATCGAGTATGGAGATCTGTCGGATGCAACCAAACTCGCCCTCTTCGAACGAATGATGGAAATGGGATGAGACAGTAGACGATCGATCGATACCGCCCCTACTACAGTAATCATACAGTACTCCCATATCTATTTAATTCCTTCATCTCTGTTAGCAAACGTTTTCTCACATTTACCACCTTGTCCGATTTGAATTTATCATACTCGGCAGTTTTTAACAAATAAAGTTCAAGAGTCGGAATCGATCAAGAAATGTGCAGTAGATTAGTGAGAATAAAAAATCGCAGTTCCACGTTGGTACATGCTCACGTTTGACACTCTTTCCTTATAGAAATTGAGCTCATCGCTCATTTCCACATATTATGCCCGGCTCTGTACTACTGAACAGTCCAGACCATACCTGCGCGCCGATCCAGTGGACTGCCATAATTGGCGCGTGGACCCATGGATTTTTGTGATTTTCCTCAGAAAACTACGACTACCCGTAATTTTTCATTTTGATTTTTCCCAGTAGCCCTTTATAAATAGAGGGGACACGTAGAAATATTTGCCAAAATTGAACCGGGGACAAGTATGTTTTTGTCAACTGTCCATCTCGCACAGGTATGGTCCAGACAAGTCTTCCCGCCCAGGATGGTATTCGCGTTCTCTTGATAAGCGTTCACATACAACTACTGCTGCATTTTGGCGTCATTTTCGAAAAGCTTGCCGTGTTAAGAAATTTAACAATATTGCGTCGTTTTATTTTGACAGTAGTATATCTCTCTTTATTGCATATTGTTGACTAATTTTTATTCAATTTTAGCGCCTTTTCTACGATATTCAGCTCTTTGAACTAGATCCGGGTACTTAACGATAGCTCAGTTATGATTACGCTCAGATTTGCATGAATCATCCTATTAAACGTATCGTTGTATTCAGTATTTTTTTAAAAAAAATACGTAACTTCTGCCCTCCCTTCAGAAACATGAATTCACTCACGTTTCGTCACGAATTCTCCAACGTTTCCAAACTCGGTGATAATGGAGAGGACGCACCCATTCGCTTCCATGCCGACCTCCCATGGTTAGCTGCTATACTTTTTTAAAACTTTTTTTTTGCTATAAAAAAATTAGCTTGATAATATCTATAGTTTCGTCTTACTAGTAAAAGTGCTCAAAAACTGTAAAGTAGGACTGTTTCGCGTAATTATCGTCATACAGTCATACCCCTGAGATGGATTTTATCAGTGACGGCCTCAGTAGTGATTGGGTATAACAGTGCGTTCGCGTAAGGATCTCACAATTCCCAGATTTTTCGGTACATGGTAAAAATGGAATTCGGGGTTTTCACAGATTCTGATTGCCTTATGGATGGTCTATCGATTTCTGATAGTTTCATTTTCACGGGCGCTCAAGGGCGGATAAAAAAGCGGTCCGAGAATAAGCTGCACTTACTACGGTATAATGCATAATGTAGTCCACAATTTTCATTGCAATACCGTAGTAAGCAATGTACATTTCACGCATTGCGCTCGTGACCATTCTCTGTTCATTTCTCTTGTAGAGGATCTGAATTTTTGAGCCCCCGTGATTTTGTGATTGTACTCATTTGCATAATTACAGCCTATCAACGTTTAGCTGTTTTTTCAGTATTTTTAACGCCATTTATGTCAAACGAAAGATAATCAGTCAAATAGATACTGGAAAATGATCACCAGGATATGACCGACAATGTGGTGTCCTTCAATCTTACGTTTTCCAAAATTTGCATATTTCATGAAATTTCGATCTAATTTTTCTCGAAAACTAAGCAAAACACATAGCTGGATTTTTTTAAGATGTGATAGATACTGCTGATGTCTATCCGATTCATACATTATTTGGTCATGTTCCGGGAGTCACCGGTAGGTTTATTCATGAAAAACTGATCTCATCATCTCACTGGAGTTACCGTAGCTTCTTTTTCGCATGTTTATGGCATCAATAGAGAGAGGGAACAATTTTCAGACACCCCAAGAAGTTGATATGACGTCATAAGCCATTGTTCTTTCCTCATTTCTGACCGCACGGGCGGGGTGGGATGGGTGGAATGAGACGAAATGAGGGACTCCTCTCCAATAGAAATTATCAGTTTTTCATGAACAAAACCTACCGGTGACTCCCGGAACATGACCAAATAATGTATGAATCGGATAGACATCAGCAGTATCTATCACATATCAAAAATCCAGCTATGTGTTTTGCTTAGTTTTCGAGAAAAATGAGATCAAAATTTCATGAAATGTGCAAATTTTGGAAAACGTAAGATTGAAGGACACCACGTTGTCGGTCATATCTTGGTGATCATTTTTCAGTATCTATTTGACTGATTATCTTTCGTTTGACATAAATGGCGTTAAAAATACTGAAAAACAGCTGAACTTTATAGGCTGTAATTA
The DNA here is from genome assembly GCA_036245785.1 of Pristionchus fissidentatus. Classification (NCBI taxonomy): domain Eukaryota; kingdom Metazoa; phylum Nematoda; class Chromadorea; order Rhabditida; family Neodiplogasteridae; genus Pristionchus; species Pristionchus fissidentatus. The sequence goes on along the minus strand of BTSY01000005.1, from coordinate 31,837,303 downwards.
TGCAAATGAGTACAATCAGAGCATGAAACTACCGGAAATCGATAGACCATCCATAAGGCTATCAGAATCTAGTTAAATATAGGAGTGTAATTTTGCTGTACCGTGGGGTTGCGAGTCTTACGCGAACACACTGATAATCAAATGCCTTTGATACATAAGAGTCGCCCCTGCCGTGATGGCAGTTGATATACATGTGCTTATTGGTCTTACATTTCAGGAACACTTTTTGGGGGATAGGGAGAAGGGGCGGGGCTTATCCATAAAGTAAAACGTAGCATCACTTGAGGCGCTTGCACGTGCGCAGCGAGACATCTGATCGAACCGGCGGAGAGAAGAAACTCGGAGTGTTCATTTACTGCAATGAGGAGGACGAGAGTGGCTGGAGCTGTGACGTCACTGTGACGCTCAAAGTTGTCCATAGGAACAGTGAGGCGCAGTCCTCCTCTTTCCAGGTAGATTTTTTCCGACATAGATTGAACAAAATCCTCACAAAGCTAAATTTAAATTTCGCACAATTAAGCTACTTGTGGGTATTGTTATCGTTTCTGAACAAAGAGACGCCGTTACTGTGAATTTGCCCAATACACTTATTATATTATTGAGTGTATCCTACACTAAGGTATGATACCTAGTGTATGATACACTTACAAATCTCCCATTTTCGTACGCTCTCTCGACGCACGAATACACTCATTATTGAGTGTAACATACACTGGGTGTCTCATCTGTGTATCCATTCCTCGTGTAGTCGAAAGGGCGAGTACAGGTAATGAATAAATGAAATTTTATGTGATTTAAATGAAGGCCCCTTGTCCATTGGGAGGTTAAAAATTCTTCCCAATTTCGCGCGCGTTGAACATATCCGAAAGAAAATCAGATGAGCGCATGATAAAAATTAATAAATTTGCAGTTCATGCGGACGTACAAACCGGCGAGCACGTGCTGGGGTACATCAGAAAGGATGAAGTGGGATAGGCTTATGAATCCTGCGGAGGTGATTTTCTAACATACTTAAAGAAATTTTGAAATTTTATGTGATTTAAAATTGTTAAAGGGACAATGAATACATAATTCCTCACTCATGTACATTTTCTGTGATGTGATCTACTTTAATCGGCCCAAGTGGTGTAGAGGTAGAGCGCTTGCCTGGCTCTCGTCCCACGTGGGTTCAATGCCCTCCCTGTGCATGTATTTTTTTATTTTTAAAAACTCGAGGATACATGCGAATTTTGGAGGGTTTTGTCCACGAGGATAAGATGATCATCGAAGCAACCATTAATGTGGAAGAGATCTTCGGAGTCAGGTTATTGCAATTTATAATTTATTTTTGTCTATTATTCTTCAAATTAACATACATAAACATTAATGAAAATCCAGGAATCTGAACGGAACATTTGACGTGTTATATTTCAAAATGGTATTTATTTTTATTATTTGTTGCAGAAAGATGGTCAAGTTTGACTTCTCCTCTCCTCTTGCTTTTGGATCGGATAACGTCGTTTTAGTTGTGGAGGGCAAGAAAGTCCACGTCGGAAAGCAGGTTAGTCAATGTAGACAAAAAATCTGTTCTTGGCCCAAATCAATATTTCAATGCGCCTATTAAAATGTGTATATTTCTACAGTTTCTCGCCATACACTCGCCTGTGTTCGAGACCATGTTCTACAAAGACTACGCGGAAAAAGGAAAAGAGGAGATCGATATTAAAGACGTCGCTCATGATGTAAGCCTGAACACTAATCAAAACGTTTCTTATGCTATTTTCAGGAGTTTATTGAACTGCTCAACATGATCTACCCGTCGTGCAAGAAGCTCACAGGTATTGCGTTAATCCGTGTTACCAGCTTTCTCTTTCAATGTGGAAGTGGTTAATATTGTCGAAACTTTATTTAAAATTTTAATCAACTTAAATATTCTTGCAGTCAATTCTTATCGAGCCGTGCTCGTTCTGGCTGATCGATTTGCAGTGAAGGTACGTGTATTTTCAAAGAAAATAGCAAGAAAATAGAAGCTGTCAGAGGTCGTTTGTCATACTTAGGGGGAGTAAGCTCCGCCCCCTAGACGCTAATGGAAGGGTCGAGAAATGGCGGATGAGTAGCACAAGTTTAATTCTTCACTAAAAACCTCGTGCTCGGGCTTATTCGAGAGCTCTTGGGAGGGGCTACAACAAATCCCGTGCGCACCATGCTCTGATGTGATTAAATAGGTCGAACATCGATAAACATTAGCGAGAATAGGCAATTCAGGCACTTCCAGTAAAGGCACATAGTCGCGCATCTCTCAGTTCGTGAGGGTAATGTGTCTGACCCATTTAGAGAAAACAGAATCAAATTTAGTTTCCGCGCTGAATTGTGCTTCTTTTTAAAAGAATATAGTCCGGTAATATTCATTAGCATGACGACTTACGGTGTTTAGCGGCTCAACTTGCAACATTTTGGGTGATGAGCAAAAGAACTGCAAAGGATGGGGACCGAACCAGCGACATCCGCGCGCCATGCAATCGCTCTACCACTGAGCCAAGATGGCAATGGTGGAGCGCTCTGACATTTGCTCCATGATCAGATAGGATCTCTTCATTCTCTCATTATGCACGCAAACTCCGCCCATCTCTAGAGAGTGTCCAAATTCTGACCCTCAACCGTTGTGGTTTACGAGCTGTAGCGCGGCTCAGAGATAAGATATCGACAAAGGGCAAAGAGTATTATGTTTGTGAGACCTCAACGGTTGATCTGAACACACTACCACTTGGCATGAAATTGACTGATCACGTTGCGGCCCCTAGTCATACTTTCAACGGAATTTCTCTGGATTGCGTGTTTACGACAGACGGCGATGTTTTTTTCTAAGAAATTACCATTCGCCCAGAGCAAAAGTCTGGGGCATATATGGAAGGATTAGGTGTATACCATCCAAACTGGAACTCGTTCCGGGTTTTTTTTGGTTTGGAACTGATTCCCTCACTGGAACGTCCACTGAATTCCAGTGAGCAAACCCGTTCCAAACCAAAACAAACCCGGAACTAGTTCCAGTTTGGATAGTTTGCAGATGTTCCTTTTTATATCACGATGAGAGCTCTTACGCGTGATTTCTGTCCTTAAATTAAAAAAAAGGACATAAATAATTCCGTTTCAGATTGCTGTGGATAGTGTCGAAGCGTATCTCATCGGAACTAAACTTATTCCTTTGCTGCAGAAACTGAAGATTGCTGACGAATTCAGACTGGACCTGCTCAGGGTATTTTTTTGTAAAATTCAATATGCGAATATCAAAAGTCGCTCAAATATTAACTGAAACATTGATTGAATTTTCCAGGAGCAGTGCATTAATTCATGCAAAACACTGAAGGAAATGAAGGCACTCAAAGTGAGTTTTGGAAATATCTAATTATAGAATTTAAAAAATCAAATCAATGTTTTCAGTCTCATCCCGATTTCAAAACAATTTCGGACAAGACGTTCAAATTGATTTCCATTCGGATGATGGATCTAGTTGAGTAAGGAGGATTGATCGACCCTGCATTTTATGCAACATCGAAATCACAATCATAATTCTCCAATATTGTGTTTGTTTCCTCTATCCATTTCCAGTCACATTGATAAATCTTCTTATTATTATTCAACTGTTTTTGACATGTACTTGACTTCGTTAAGGTCGAAGCTTTTCAGTTCCCAGATGATCATGATGCGTTATCATTTTCCTCAGCGTAGAAAGTTGTGTCTAAATCCGATTGCAACTCCCTGTAAATCTTCTCACTGGAAAGTCCACTACGTCTAAACTCGACCGGAATATCTCTTTTTGCTTCAGCCTTTCCCATTCATAAGCATCTCGTTCTGCGTGCATTTCTGAATCTTGTTTTCTTAGAGCCGCCAACCACCTTCCTGCGTGAAGTTGCTGTCTATATGGGCGATGTTCCATAGTTTGATGATACGGATGTAGTCGATTTATTCGCCTCTCTAATTGCTCTCCAATAGTCGTTAGATAGCTATCTCATCATTCATCAACTTTCACTTTCCTCTCGTTGAGAGATAACCATTACATATCACATTTTCTCTTTACATTCCTCGCAACCTCTCGATTGATTGGATGCCACAGTACTATTCAATCCTGACTATTTGCCCATTTTCACGTAATTTCGTGTGTTTGTTTTATTTTTTTTGTTTTATTTCCGCCCCCATCAATCGTTATTTCAGAGCTCTACATGCTTATCGCAAGACATTTCTTAACCGGCGACACAATTTCCGCGTGATCCATGTAATTCAAAGTTAGTTATTATATAAATTAATATTCAATATAGATATTACCTACTTTAGATTGCGGTTTGATTGATCTACACGAGAGATTTCTATACCGACAGAGGATCTCAGTTCTTAAGTAAAAAAGGAATCATTACTATTTGATGCTCGTTCCGACAACCGCGAGCGACTTGGATGAACCATCTTAGAAACGATGCTCACAGCATATGTCGTTGAAATTGTTGGGAAGAACACACGACCTTCGTCTTTTTAGCATACAACACAAGCATTCATTGCAAAATTAACCTTTCCCATTCTTCATAGTACCGGGCAAGAAAGCAATCATCAAAGATGATAGCGTTTTTTTTCAGCATTCAGAACGATTGTATTATTTCAGATGTACGCATAAATATATTCCACAAGCAGTGTATCGTGCAGTTTAATGTTAATATCTACACAAGAGAGAGATTTCTGATCGATTGTGGAAGAAATCTTATTGCTGAGCGTACCCGTGTTGTTATTTCATAGATCCGCTCTCTGTTTCACGTGCCTTCTCTCAGCTTCACAGGATCTGCTCCACAACAGCTGAGTGTATCACATCAATCAATGGGCGACGACTCCGTTCTCTCTCTCTCTCTTTCTCTCTCTGCCAAGTCCTCCCCTCTCTCCGACAAACACCCCTTCCTCCCTCTCTGTTCCATCTTCTCCCCAATTCCCAATCGACCCTTCCTATTGGATTCCATACTTCATTTGTTTTTTATATTAAAGGACTCATTTTTAAGTGACTCGCCAATTCCTACATTTCCGCTGGAGTGCGAAATGTGCGATCATGCGCTCCTCATTTCGCACTCTCTCTTCTCCGGCCGGCGGATGAGAGAGTGCCGAAATGAAGAGACCGCGGACTCATATTTCGCAATCTACTTTCCGCTCCGTTTTCTGCCTTTCGTTTCTTTGAACAAGCAAATTCAGAGTTCTACGCACTCTCGCTCGCGTCTTTGTACGTAAACAAGAGCCGGACTCGAACCCTAAAACGAAATGAGGGTGAGCATTGAATTGAATTATAAAATGTTGTTCGCAGGTTCTAAGGAGAAAAGAGTACACTTCTCCGTATTTGGTAATTGTGAACTTCTAAATCTTCTGATAAATATGCCGTTTTTTTGTTCACTCACTTCATTTTTTTTTCTTAAAATCATTCTTTTTTTTCAGAAAGCTGAATTTCTGGCACTTGCCGCTCTTCCTCCATTGGAGTCCCCTCCAAAGACCCCACCTCAACTTTATCGTCCCCCTATTTCGCTACCCACTAAGAGGTGTTGGAAGGGCTGAGGCCCGTGGAGGTATCCCCTGAAGTCGAATCAGATGATGTAATCATAAGGAGCTCAAAACATGTGCAAAAGTACGCATTATAATTGTAAAACTACTATTTGAATCAAGCCCAAAAACTGAAACATGCTGTGCATAATGTTTTTGATTGCGAATCAATATGAAGCAGAAAAATCCTAATGAATTGCAGTACGACGAACCACAGGCGAAGAAGCTGAGAAGCTGCAGACTAGAGCAATGAATCATGGATAAAGAAGAAGAGAACAACTTCTACCGTCACCTCTGACGGAGATATTGTTAAAATAAAAAAAAATCTGAAAATCTACCGTAACATTTGCACAAGACAGAAGACCGGTTAACCATCCATATCAGCATGCACATAATCAAAATAAGAGGGTGATAATGAGTCGCCAATAAGAGGGAGGGAGCTAAAAAAAACTGATAATAATAAAAGATTTCAAAAATGATTTTGCAATTCTTTTCCTTGATGGCTCTTACGTCGTGAGAAGTTCGGCTCAGAAACGAAAACGTCAGTTGTAGTGCTATTTTTTGGTCAACTACAGTAAACCGGCTCTAAATAATAACACAATTTCATTTTTTTCAAATTCAGTTCATTCTCTACGCTCTTGAAAACACTATTTCTCCAATTCTGTAAGAGAGTAGAATTCTCTAGAAGTAGACAAGTTAGAGAGTTCGCGCTCCTTTTCAACTTCTGGTCTTTGCAGAATGGCACATCCTCTCATTTTCATTGTTGTAGAAGCCCTTTCCACCCTTATCGGTTATAAATATCGGGATTACCAGTGAATTATATATTTTTCATGTATTTTTTGTATTGAGATAATTATATTTATGTGAAAACATTATCTCGATTAATCGCGGGAGACTCAGGCACTTCGAGCACGGGCGGGACAATTTATGATTTTTTATTTGGCTTAAAATTTAACCGGAGGTACTATTAACCTCCCTCTAACGAATTGCGTTATCAGATTTTAAAAAAAATCTTATTCATGTGAAACACCAAATCGGAGATTATTTCAAGTAATAGCAAAGTTTGAAGAATCATAACTTACTTTTGCATAGAGATTGGAATTCACAGTTTGTTTGTTAAATAGGGAAAAGAAAACAAGCTTAGGGAGGTTTCTTTGTGTTTTACGTGAGTATGAAATTGTTTTGAAAAATTTCTGAAAACTCTGTTCGATAGAGGGAAGTTGATAATACCTTCTGTTAAATTTTAAGCCAAACTAAAAATCATTAATTTCTATGCCCCTGCAATGCTCGAGCCTATCGCGATTCCTATCATATCTCGAATAATCAGTTTCTTCTTTCAGCCTATGGAGCTCTCTCTCTCGTGACATTGCCAGCGTCATATGAGAGGAATCGGGAGAAACTCGAGGACGAAGTGTCACTTCGAAAAATCATGATTTTTAAATTTCCTGAAAAATTAATGCAAAGTACTACAAAGTCTCCTCTATCGAATAGCGTTGCCAGAATTTTTTTAAATTTTTGTTTTGGAGTGAAACACAAATGTACCAAGTGAGTATGGGATTTTGTTTCGAAATTTCAAAGTTTGAAAAATCATAACTTGCTTTAGAATGAAGATACAGACTAGCGGTTTGTATTTTTAGATGGAGACAACACTTGGCTACAAACTACAACCAATGTTTTCATTCCCGCTTCATGCAGAGATGCGGGGCGGTCGCTTTTGTAAATGTTGTTTTTATTTTCTCAAAAGTAAAAACTAAGAACCCCCTCCTAGTACGTCATTGTGGTATGTGCGGGCACTCATTTCAGCCAAAATATGAAATCCCAGAGAGGGTGTATTGTAAAGTAGGCGAATAAAATGTGAAATCTGGTTAAAGGTTCTCATCGAAAAGTGGTGTCGGTGAGTCTCATTTGGGGTTTAATCCTATGAAAATAATCTAAAAATAATATTTAAAGAAGGAGTGTCAGCTAAATGTCCCACCACGATTACCCTGCCTGGTGAAGATAGAATACTGTAAGAACGATCGTCTGACGTCTGTGATAGACCACGCTGCCTAGGCAAATGCGCGTATGCAGATGGGCAGAGATTAGCGAGAGTGCAACTCCTCTCTCCCCTCCCTCTTCCCCCAGCGGGGGAGAATGCGCACGCAAATTTGACACGAGAGAGAAAGTTGACCGATAGATTTACCTAATCGCGCACGCCATAACACGCGTGCGCGGCACTTGAACCTGATTTCCCTGAGCCCTGTAGCTTCTTTGCAAGCGAGTATTTCGGTTCGGAGAAAAGATAGACGTTCCAAATTTTGGATTTATATTATCCTTCACAGTGGTAAGCGATTAATATTATAAGTTCCATATCCTATTTTTTGCTGACACTCCTTCTTTAAGTTGATAAAAATACATTTCATCATGTTGTTTTTCGATTAAATTTTTTTGAAAAATTAAAAAGCTGAATTTTGATTATATATAATTTTCCCTGGTTCAAAGTGCTAGTTACTTGTGAGTATCTTAGTATAGTCGAATATGAATTTTAAAATGCGTATTTGTCGATATTATACTCTGTGATCAATTTTACCGAATTTTGTCATTCGAAATAATTATAAATGTTATTCATAAATTCAAATGCTACTATATGCCTCGACATTTCATCAACGGTATCTTCAGGAGATATGCAACATTTGTCCTTTTGAAAGTGAGTTGCTATCTATTCGTAGAAAGAAGTTATACCGTCTAGAAAACAGTGCGTTTGACGAACGACGCGCGATCTGCCTTCTCTAACACTCTCTCACTTCAGCACACTCTCTCGCCCAGGTTCGGTCCCCGGCCATAGAACTAATCTTTTGCCATAGTTACAATAACTTCATAAGAAGTGTTTCTTATCGAATTTGCATGATTCCGTTGAAGCGAGGCTCTGGCAAAAGATTCATGCCCAGCTCGGGGACCGAACCTGGGCGAGAGAGTGTGCTGAAGTGAGAGAGTGTTAGAGAAGGTCGTTCGTCAAACGCACTGTTTTCTAGACGGTATAACTTCTTTCTACGAATAGATAGTAACTCACTTTCAAAAGGACGAATGTTGCATATCTCCTGAAGATTCCGTTGATGAAGTGTCGAGGCATATTGTAGCATTTGAATTTATGAATAACATTTTTAATTATTTCGAAAGAAAAAATTCGGTAAAATTGATCACAGAGTATAATATCGACAAATACGCATTTTAAAATTCATATTCGACTATACTAAGATACTCACAGGTAACTAGCACTTTGAACCAGGGAAAATTATATATAATCAAAATTCAGCTTTTAAATTTTTGAAAAAAATTTAATCAAAAAACGACATGATAAAATGTATTTTAATCAACTTAAATATTATTTTTAGATCGTTTTCATAGGATTAAACCCCAAATGAGACTCACCGACTCCACTTTTCGATGAGAACCTTTAACCAGATTTCACATTTTATTCGCCTACTTTACAATACACCCTCTCTGGCATTTCATATTTTGGCTGAAATGAGTGCCCGCACATACCACAATGACGTACTAGGAGGGGGTTCTTAGTTTTTACTTTTAAGAAAATAAAAACAGCATTTACAAAAGCGACCGCCCCGCATCGCTGCATGAAGCGGGAATGAAAACATTGGTTGTAGTTTGTAGCCAAGTGTTGTCTCTATCTAACAATACAAACCGCTAGTCTGTATCTTCATTCTAAAGCAAGTTATGATTTTTCAAACTTTGAAATTTCGAAACAAAATCCCATACTCACCTGGTACATTTGTGTTTCACTCCAAAACAAAATTTTTAAAAAAAATTCTGGCAACGCTATTCGATAGAGGAGACTTTGTAGTACTTTGCATTATTTTTTTAGGAAATTTAAAAATCATGATTTTTCGAAGTGACCTGGAATCCCAAAAATGCTCGATTCTCTCCCGATTCCTCTCATATGGGCACTCACCGCTCTTCCACCTCTAGGTGATGTTCCCCGCGGTATCCCCTCCCCGAATATTTTAACGCACCTCATGAGTGAGGCAACTTCGTCTTGTAGTTCATCGTAATCGAGCAAGCGGGATACAGGAAATACTTTCAACCGGACTCTTACAACTTTGAAGCCTGTTTGAGCGACGCTGTAGACCGCATGAGTTACCTAATTAGGGACAACCCTCATTTAGCGTTTCCTGACAGTAGAACATGAAGGAAGCTCTGCGCCAAATAAACAATTCACTTGTTGTAAGGTATCATACGGCCCTCACTGTCCCCTGTGTGTCGATACTTGTTCTAGTTTCAGCATAGAGAATGCAGTATTTATTTTAAGGAATGACTGGTTCATTAATATAATTGCCAATCCTTGATTTATAACTGCTATTCCCCCATACAATTTCATTGTTGCATATTCTAAGGGCCCACGAATAAACATCTTTGTTTTTCTGCGACTGATCTGTTTCTTTTAACAGTTAATCCATTGGAAAAAAATAAAGTAAAAGAAACAGGACTGACGAAGTGACACATTTGAACAACTAAATTCGATGACTCGCTCTATGAAAATTCTCTCTGATTGGAAGCACTGGAGAACGCTCACCTGGCAAATATGATATCAGTGTGGTAACGTGCACAAGTGCGTTCCCAGAAGAAAGTGCGATGCCGAACACTCTTCTGTTGCTTGCCACTTGTATTATGTGCATTTTGAAATGTAAGCGCATTGGCGTGCTCTCTTTATCTCTCGCGATTACTTGTTGGCATAAGCAGCAACGTCACGTTGAAAATACATTACAGTTAGTCAAAAACCATAATTTTCTTGAGCAAACCATCACACAATTATCATTATTATCATGAACAATTTATAGAATGCGAGTCAAGCAAGAACAATCACGGCGCCACATTGACTGTCCACTTGATCAGCCACATCATTCCACAGGCCGGTGAACTCTACGGAAGGTTAAGTATGAGAAAACCTCTATATTCGAGAGGCACTCTCACTTTTACATCTCTCTATCGCACCCAGATCCTGTTGCGTACGTTTTATGTGTAGTGTAGTGGTGTTTGCTGCGCCCAGACGGTGTGTAGGTTCGCAAAATGGTCTATGCCATTTTCGGATGGAACTACGGCACGTTTCCTGAATTTTTGTGTTTACTTGTGAATAAACTTTGAAAAGGAACGGTTCAGGAGGTGGCAAAATAAGGAAAATTTACGGCTTTCGTGTGAAAGGATGCGAGAAAAGAGAACTACCATTACATTTATAAAATGATACGATCATACCAAAGTGTCGAAAAACACCTCGTCTCTCTCCTCTCGTCTCTCACTCTCCTCTCGTCTCTCACTCTCCTCTCGTCTCTCACTCTCCTCTCGTCTCTCATTGCGATAGGTGTCTCTCTTTTGCTCTCTTAATTTCGCGCTTTTCTCTCCTCTTTCGTATTCTAGCTTCTTGAAATCATTCATATACCTTCTCAAGCCTCCCTCACTGCTTCTTGAGTAGGTTTATCCTCTCCATTCTCATTATCCATCCAATTATCGCTTGATTTCCTTCACTTTTCACTTTTTTCTCTGCGCCCTCTTCATTTCCCATTGTCTCTCACCCCCTTCCCATCTCTCATCTCCTCTCAAATCATGTCTTCCCCTCCCGCCTCCTCTGCTTCCTCTACTCCCCTCCCCTCCCTCCTCTCCCTCGACGCTGCCCCCACCTCCTCTGACGTCCCTTCCACTTCTGACGTCCCTTCCTCTTCTCGCAAGCGTCCGGCTGACTCGACGGTCGATCCGTTCCGTGCCAAGATGGCCAAGCAGTTGGACACCATCACGGACAATCTCCGTCTCTTCCTGGAGTCTCAGTCGGACGAGGAGAAGAAGGATCCCCTGTATCTCGGTCTCGTCGCTTGTGTCGAGGTACTGGCTCACACCCGTGAGCAGTGTCTCTCGGTCACAATCGAGGATGTCATCGAGAAGGAGAAAAGAGAACGATCACTCGTCATCGAATGTCTCCCCGAAAGCGACAAACTATTCGCATCGGAGAGAGTTGATGACGACTTCAAGACGGTCGAACTCTTTCTCAATGCCGCCGAGATCGAGGTGAGACCGGAGACGGTGTTCCGCATGGGACAAGTTTCCACTCGCCCTCGTCTCCTGAAGGTCATCCTCCCCCGCAAGAGTGCCCAACAGTCCCTTCTCCGTCGACTCAGCAAGATCACTGAACTCCCTGGCTACAAGAACGTGAGAGTGCGTCCCTCCCTGTCCGAATCTGAGAGAAAGGCTCAGTACGATCTGAGACAGAAGAAGAAGGCACTCAACGATGCCGGTGGAGATTATGTGATCTACGCTGGAGTGCTCATGAAGAAGAGCGAGGTGGAGTCGTTCAAGAAGTCCAACAAGGGATGGAACACGACTCCCACCACGCCGACCTTCTCTTCTTCTGACACCATTTCGGCCTTCACCATCCCCACTGTGTCGACGGCGAAAAACTAAGCAGTCCTTCCCGACCCCCCTCACTATCGCACTCTTCCACTCTGACTTCCCCCTCCCGCCCCCCTCACTCCAAACACCTACAGTATCTTGCCTATATTACAATATTAGATCGATAGTGAATAAACTGCCTGCCTTTCGCCAACTTTTGAGCGTAGAACAACCAGATATTATTTGCACAACAGAATCGTGGTTAAATAGCCGTACCCCTTCTTCCTTATTGATTGGTAACCTACCGTATACCGTAGTACGTCGCGATAGGACTAGGAGCCGCGGCGGCGGTACTCTCCTCATAATCAGAGATCATTTCCATTTCTCAGTTGTCCAATTCGTCAATGATGACATTGAATGCCTGTCCGTTGATCTCCTCACTTCCTCATCATTGTTCATTCGTCTCTGTATCGTCTATCGTCCTCCCAGTTACAGTAATCCCCAAACAGAATCTCTCACTGATTCTCTCTCCGATCTCATAGCCACTTCCCCATATCCCGTCGTATTCATCGGTGATTTCAACTCTGACAATATCACTTCTCCAATCTCTCCCATCGACAAAACCCTTGACTCTTTTGTTTCATCATCTGGCATTTCTCATCTCATTCGTTCTCCCACTCGCAACAATCGCTGCATTGACTGGCTTCTAACTAGTGACATATCCTGTATTAGTGACCCCATCGTCATCCCCGCTTTCCCCTCTTCTGATCATTCAGGAATATCGTTCTCTATTGATTATCATTGTCTTCCTACCCCTCAATCTCTAGTCCGTGACTATGCTCGTGCAAATTATGAAGATCTCACCACTTACCTTCATTCCTTTGACTGGTATGATTTGTTCTGTAGCTCTCCTAATTCAAATGACATGTACAATGTTTTCACGTCAGTCGTACACAATGGTATTGATCAATTTGTACCCTATCACTGCCCGAAACCCAAAATCGCCTCGTATCCTTCCCACATCCAGAATCTCATCAACCACAGAAATATTCTTTTTGCTAAAATCAATATTCCTTCTGTCCGTAGTCAGTGCGAGCAGTGTAGTAGAGATCTCCTGTCTAAAATCAAAAAATGGAATCAGTTTTGTGAAAAGAAGAAAATTAAAAGAACAAAAGATCTCTACAGGCACATTCGTTCACTGACTAAGACAAAGTCAATTGTCCCCAAGGAGCTCATTTCATCGTCCGGTTGCGCTGTCACTGGCATATCAAACATTACCAATCTTTTAGCAACCCAATTTGCCTCATATTTCACACTTGATGATGGCTGTATCCCCACTATTCCTTCCCTCCCACTCCCTCCTTTTCTCTCGAACGTCTCCTTTCTCCCTACAGATGTTTTCAAAGCTCTAAAACACCTATCTCCTTCTTGTTCCACTGGTTACGACAACATTCCCCAAATCATTTTCCGAAACTGTGCATCTGCTATTGCCCTGCCCCTTTGTGATATATTCAATATCAGCATGGTCACAGGAGTAGTTCCTTCTCTCTGGAAATTCTCTCTCATTACACCTCTGCTTAAACCAGATAAGGCATCCAATTCTCCCGATTCATACCGACCCATTTCTATCCTCTCTCCTGCTTCTAAAACTATGGAACGGCTTGTGAAAGCTAAACTTGCTCCCTATCTATTCCGATTCAAGATTATTCCTGACTATCAACATGGTTTCCGCCCCGGCGCTTCCGTTCTCACCAATATTATTGATTGTGAATTTGATTGGACTAAGGCGCATTCACTCAAAGAAAATACCGATGTAATTTATCTCGACTTCTCCCGTGCATTTGATACCGTACCATTCCCTAAATTGATCTCAAAATGCTCTCATTACGGTATTCATGGTCATCTTCTCAACTGGATTACTTCATTTATAACTGATAGGCAATTCGCAGTCCGCCTGGGCGGCTGTGTCTCCAACCCATTTCCCGTCCTCTCCGGTGTTCCTCAAGGCTCTGTGCTTGGTCCCATACTATTCACTTTGTACATTGCTGACATATCTCACATACTCTCCCCTTTCCCAGATGTCCGTATCCAATCTTATGCCGATGACATTAAAGTGTACATCTCTTACTCCCCCAATTCGTTCGCCTCCCGTACATCCCAACTCCAAGCTGCTCTCAATGCTATTCATGAATGGACCGTAGCAAACCAACTCTCCTTGTCTGAATCTAAATGCACTCATCTGCATATTGGTAGATCTCCCATTCCCTCATATCACATCAACAATATAACTCTGTCTCAAAAATCAGAAAATGCTCCTCAACGTGATCTAGGCCTCCAAGTTGTCCCCTCATTGCTTAGAACTGCCTCTATAATACCCGCATTAGTAAGGCCCAAACTGCATTATTCATCATGCTACGTGCTGTCTCTATCAATTGTGCTGATATTCTTTTAAAATGCTTTCAAACATATGTTCTACCTCACCTTGAATTTGCTAGTCCGTTCTGGAATCCCTATGTAAAGAAGCACTGTGAGAGGCTTGAGAAGGTCCAACAACAATTCACTCGCATCCTATTCTATCGATGTTTTCCTTCTCCGTCTTATCCAATTGGTCTTCCTTCCTCTGCTCAACGTCTGTCTCATCTTGGTCTTCAAGCGCTTTTTGAGAGGAGAGTCATCTTTGACTTAGTTTTCGCCCGTAGAATAATGAATGGCGAGACCATCTTAGATCGTAACAAATTTTTCATTTTCAAACCCCTTCGTGATAGAACGAACACATTTGGTGTGCACATAGAATGTACTAGGTCAACGCCTCGATTTCATTGCTTTCCCCGTAGAGTTGCTATGCTACTGAATACTCTTCCCCCTTACATACACAGGTCACCTAGTATGAATGTTTACAAGAGTCGTTTACGTGAACTAGATTATAGTAATTACGATATTAGCAAATATACCTTTCGTTAGTTTGCATTGCATTACTTCCCCCTCCCAACCTCATCCCCCTCCTATTAGAGATCACTGAGTCTACTCCCGGAGATGAGTCAACCTGGTCGCCCGAGTCCCCTTCCTCGGAACCCTCCTCTCTCAGTCCACACAGAGAACAACGACCAGACGATGACAGATGGGACCACGACGATTGATCTACACACTGATTTGCCCCTATTGCAACCTCCCCCTTCCCAAACGATACTTCCCATAGAGAGTCTTTATTTACTGTACATCGTTCGTGTAATCACACATTATTCCGTTGCGCCTTCGGGCGTCGATAAAATATATATAAAACACTCTTCCGTTGTTTGCAACACAGACACTATGGCTATTTTCGTGCGAACTTTCGCCTTTGGTAAACGCAGGAATTAGGATTTGAACATTTTGTTAGATCATTTTACTTTATAAAGCATTTTGTTTTACGTCTTTCGAAAGCAAAGGCAAAAACAAACCTTCTTGCGACTTTCCACTCCAATAGAAAAGCAAGTATCAGAGGATAAATCATCGGTGCTGTTGTTAGCTCCACAAACTGCACTCTTTCTAGTGGACTAGCGTTGATCCCGTGCTGAAGATGCACAATTTGGTTTTTTTCAAAGTGATAATAGAGAGGAAAAGTCATTTATGTACCAGGTTAGAAAATAATAGAATGAGTCAAAAATATAGCGATTATTTAAAACTATTTCAATTTCTTCAGGACGAACCTTCACATAGAGAACCTGAGCAAAAGCGGAGACAAATGCTAAGATGGAATCGCACATTTCGATGGGAAGTAGTGTCAGCAAAACCCGTCGGTTCTCAACAATCTAAACATTGTTTTTGTATAATTTCATATCGGTATTTCCAGTAGTGGTAAATTGTTTAGAAATGTTTTGGAAATTTAGAGCACATTTAGATCATTTAGATTTTTTTCGTTTTTCAAAAGAGGAGTGCAGAAACGTTACATTTACATGTTAGCTTAATTACCTGATATTTGACTGCTAATCGCTTTTCGCCATTGAATTTCCTAAAGAAGTTGAGATAAATGTCCAGCATAAACAATAAAATAGAAAGAAAAAAGGAGAATGTAAGTATGATTGTCAATCGCTGAAAATTATTTATATCATAATTTACATTTGTATATTTTAAAGTAAATAATCAAGCTCACCGAGTACCTATCAGCATTTTGTTGTATTTTCATGTCACTTAAGGGCACTTTAATTTGCTTGAATAATTCTCCAGAGTCTGAGCAATTCATCATTACGTAAGTCGATGTAAGAATGATCTGCAATGCTCTTGTGAAAAAATAATGACGTTCCATCACAATTTTTTTGAATAACAGGTCTGGAACAGACCTGGATCATTTATTCTTATTTTAACCACTCTCTCTCTCTCTGATTCGTTGATGAGTGGCTGTGGGTAATCCGAATGTTGCTACCAGCCGCCGTACTAAGCTCAAAAAATTTGAAAATTTACAGTGGTTAGAGCGAGGAAAAGGGCGAGGCGCTGGTGCGAACTGCGTTCAAAATGCGCAGGGTAGAGGGAAGAGTAGAGACGTTCGCATGACATGAACATCAGTATGTGGTGCGCGCTTATGTAGGAAGAGAGGCCCAGACCGCTGGAAAAAGTATCTTTAAATCATAATTTTGCTTCCATGCTATCTACTATATACCTAGAAGAAGAATTCGGAAACATGTTATCGATTTTTCAATTAAAAAAAAATTTTCCAAAAAAATAACCGAGTAAGCAGGATCACGCGAAAATCGTACAGAACGCAGTCAAACCGAAGTCTAAAACAGGCTTTAGATAAAATTTATCTGATACGAAACGTACCGCACAAATTCCCACATGTAGATTGTACCGTAGCATAGTGATAGGAAAACGTTCGTAATGTACAGAAAACACAGAAATATTTGCGAATTTTTGTGCACAAAAAAGCGGGTTCCCTGCAAAAGTGTTGAATAGAACAATTACATTTTAAATTTATATATAAAAAATGTAAATTAATATTAATAATATTAAGTATAAAATAGACTATAAATTAATAGTAAATATACTCAATTACCAATCTCTTCCACTGAGCTAGCACTGCCGCAGCTCCGGTAAAGCATAACAGAACTTTGACAAACACGATTGCATTATAGGCCACATTTCGCGACAGCTCTGAGATGATTTCGCACTGGGACTCGTTCATGAAAGCGGAGACTTGATGTGAGTGGCAATGCATAGCAATCTATTACACCGCCAGGTGGAAATGGAAGAAAATAGACTGGTTAATCGTTTTCTGCAATGGCGATTCAACAGAGGAAGGGATAGCTCATAAAGGACTAACCTGTTGCGAGACCGTGACCAATGAGTTCAAAAATGAGAATTTAAATAATATAAAGCAACCCGTTGTATAGCTACCATGAGAGGAATATTTACACTATAGTCTGTTCCGGGTATATTCCAGGGAGAGTTCCGTAGCCAGCTACAAGTTCAATTGAAGCTCGACGTATGTTGAGTAGTTCTGAATCAGCAAGGATACGTGTACTTTATATGCGATTTAATAAAGCCACCTTATAAAAATCTGTTCTTGTACTCAAAGCAAGGGAATGAAAGTATTACAAAGGGTATTCGAAGATTTGTTTCTATGACTTCAAAAGCAGTCTGGATTGATTCCTTCACGCAGATAATGGGAGTGGTGGGTTTCCGACTTCTTAGCTCTCGGACCTAAGAATCTCTCCAGTCGACTGGTTCCATTCTTCTCTCATCTCATCTCGCTAATGCACTGCTTCCATATGCGAATTGGTTTTTCCCCATTTCACGTACTCCCCCCCCCCCCCGTCCCACTCTTTCTCTGTCATTTTCGACCGCCGCGCCTCCTCATCTCATTCTCTTCTTATACTTTTCCCTTCTCATGAGATTTTTTCCTCCTTTCTGTTCCGTTGTTCTCACTTTGCCTAAGTATATTTTTCATAATTCCTACTTATTTTCAGAGCTCTACTCGCTCAATCAATGAGGCATGCAATACAAAATGGCATCAACGGTACTGGAACAAGAAATATACCTGTGAAATGTGAGTGATCCATACTTTGGCATATTCTTTGTTAGATAGCTGAATCTGAGCCAGAGTCCTCAAGATATTCCAGTGGCGGGTAGGCCAGTACGACGATCTCTCCGACGTATGTTGTACAGATATGTACTGAACTACAAATGCATGTGATCGCAGAATACTGCTACCTAAATTAGTTATATTCATTAAAAATTATAACCAATGAATAATTTGCAGATCCTTCATGCTGGTGCCCTGAATCCTCCACAGGCTGCTTGAGAAATATCTCCCCCCCTCTACTGTTATAAAATGATGTTTTTGTTATGTTGTAATCAATTAATTTAATTATTGTTTATTATTGAAATAAATCAGGGTTAACTCTATGATTTGCTTGTAAATGGAAATGCCGGCTGCGATCCCCTCCATCTCACGCCTGGAAACTTCTTCGCTGTGTAAGTTGCAACATCTGTCTCGCTGCTAGATGAAGGATAGATCAAGGCGAGAAAAAGAAAAAGAGAGTGAGAGAGAGAGATCATGAGAGACACGACCTCCATTTGTCTTTTCCTACGTGGATAGCGCGGCTGTTCATTTCTCTCATTTCATCTCGTCGACTTGGCCCTCCTCTCTCCTTCCCACCCTATCTTTCACCCCCTTTCTGTCTTTGTCCTTCCCGTCTTCTCATTCGTACTCCTTCTGCCTACCGCCCCTTCTAGGCGGTCTTTGTTATAATTGCCTCAATATCCACTCAATTACCCACTTGAACATTTATTGCGCGTCTGATCAGAATGAACACACAATCTTCAAAGTCATCCTTCAAATTTTTCATCGATGCAAAAGAACGACATTTCTCCAGCATAGAATCATTCACTTACCGACCTTCATTACTCTTATGCTGCGCAAAAATCACGGGCGCAATTGCACCAAGGTGCAAAAATCTCGGGGGGTGCAAACGAAAAATTTAAATTCCCGCAATTATCGATTTTTGCTTATATCTCGGCTCCCGTTGAAGCTAGGGGTACAACACTTCGGATGTAAATTACTTTACACATTTTGAAGTTGCAAACGAAATTTTGTACCGCTAAGTTCACCGGGAGCCGAGATATAAGCAAAAATCGATAATTGCGGGAATTCAAATTTTTTGTTTGCACCCCTTGATTTTTGCACCCCCAATTTTTTTTTCTTGCACTTTGCACCCCCTGATTTTTGCGCAGCATAACACTTTTCACCCATATCATCATGCATTAGCGAAAAATATAGAATCTTTTGTAATGAAAGTGGTAGATTTTCAGAGCTCTACACGCTCTAGACGAACACAAACATCCTTGAAGAGATGCGTTAGGAAACAGCAGCAACAGCTCAAGTACGTTTCTAACGCAACCCATTCATTCTTTATTTACCCCATTATGATACGTTTTCTTATCATTCATACATAATTACAAAATTTAATTCATATCACGCCTCTCATGTCTCGACACAAGTCTGGCACATTGAAAAAATGGTGTCGTATTTTACTTTCGAATATTGATTGTTATCGCCCCCTCTATCAGAAACAGGTGATATTAGATTTTTAGCCCGCCCCTGAGCTGCAGCAAGCGGCTGCAAAGTTTCTGGAATGTCACTTGGGAGGGGTGAAAAGTACCTTCAAAATCCTTCAAATTTAATGAAATTTGAAATTTAAGCATCCAAAGGAATGCACTACAACTTCCCCAAGTGATTTTGGATGTACTCTTAATTGAGCTTCTGGGCAGTTTTTGTGTAATAACTTTAACATTTCGCCTAAAAAGCAGACCATATCTTCACAGTTTGTGTAAAATTCAATTACGCATCGAATAAACATCAAATGTAGGAAAATTTCTGTAGTCCTGGGTGTGCCCCAAGCGAAAAACTGCTCTGAGCAGTGCTGCGACCACCTGCATTCACCCATCCAAGTTGCTTGCGATTTATTGAGAGACTCTGAAAGGTCGGGGGTTCGCATCCACCCCGAGGTAAAGTTCTTTTGCTGTTTTTTTCGCAATATTCTATGTTGTTTTCAGACACTTTCCGATGTCGTACATATGTTTTTGCCGCTTTTTCATGCCTTTGCAGCCTTCAACGAGGACGTTTTCGTCGTCTCAACCTCGTCTCGTGTAAACTTATAGTCGTTATGGAGTGCGCCAACTGTCGCAATGAGTCATTGCTTTTTGGAATCAACCGTGACCCTCCGCTACTCTCTAAGGCACGGCTAAAGGGAACCGATCTCTCACACATAAACTGCTATTCAGCTCCGTGAGTTCTCTTATTACAAATATTTAGAAAGAAGTTTGCTTTGACTTATCATTAAATCATTGAACTGTTTTCGGAAGTGTATTAATTATACTAATATTGGTTTTCAGAAGAAAACAAGAAAACGAAATGAGCGACGGCTAAGAAAGTGGAGAAAGGAACTTGAAAAGGGGCGAAGAGAGGGACGAAGAAAATCGAGGAGAATGAGGAGAAAGAGGTAATTGAATTTGGTTGCAATATCGATTGCTATGTCAAGTGTACTACAAGTTAAATACTGTTAAAACTACAATAGGTATGACTGTTTCGCTCCCTTAGCGTCAGACAGTCATACCTCCCCTGGGGGGAGCTCGTCAGTGACGTCCCCAGGAGTGGTCCCCTCAGTGACGTCCCCAGGATTACTTAATAATTTACGTTATCACACTAGTTCGATTTAAGGAGGATAGTGATAGGCAATTCGCTCTGGAAGATGAGGGAGATTTCATAAGAAGGTGTGTTAATGAGCAGAAGGAATTCATATTTAATTGAAAAAAAGGAAGTTTACTAACACTATTTCGCTGTCTCATTTATCATCTTGTTGTTGAGGATTATTGGCAAATCTTGTTGATTTTTTGTGATATGATCATCATTTTCGTTGTTTGTACATTGAGTTTATGTAAATTTTATGTGATTTCAATCACATCGTGCTGGAAATGCATGAAAAAAGCGGCAAAAACATATGTACGACATCGGAAAGTGTCTGAAAACAACATAGAACATTGTGAAAAAACAGCAAAAGAAATTTACCCCGGGGTGGATTCGAACCCCCGACCTTTCAGAGTCTCTCACTAAATCGCAAGCAACTTGGATGGGTGAATGCAGGTGGTCGCAGCACTGCTCAGAGCAGTTTTTCGCTTGGGGCTCACCCAGGACTATAGAAATTTTCCTACATTTGATGTTTATTCGATGCGTAATTGAATTTTACACAAACTATGAAGATATGGTCTGCTTTTTAGGCGAAATGTTAAAGTTATTACACAAAAACTGCCCAGAAGCTCAATTAAGAGTACATCCAAAATCACTTGGGCAAGTTGTAGTGCATTCCTTTGGATGCTTAAATTTCAAATTTCATTAAATTTGAAGGATTTTGAAGGTACTTTTCACCCCTCCCAAGTGGCATTCCAGAAACTTTGCAGCCACTTGCTGCAGCTCAGGGGCGAGCTAAAAATCTAATATCACCTGTTTCTGATGGAGGGGGCGATAACAATCAATATTCGAAAGTAAAATACGACACCATTTTTTCAATGTACCACGAAATAGGCGATTTGTCTCGAGCCTCTCGTGAGAGGCGTGATATTAATATTTCTTGTGACAGTATTAAACTAAACTTTAGAATGCCCCAATCTGCGATGCCAATCACCACCGAGATGGGATCAGAAGCTGTTGACGAAAGCGAGTTCAAAGTGCGGGGTGAATTTCTGATTTCTGAATTTTCCTTCGTTGAACTAGGGTTCACCTCGTGAGAGAATGCGAAAAATTATATTTGTGACCAATTCTTGGCCCCCGTTACTAACGAGATTTTAAAAAAAAGGTTGATATTTTTTCTCACTTTAAAAAATATTAAATTTCAGTGTCAGCAAAAAAAAAGAAGCCTTTATCAACGGACTGGACGACACTGGCGGGACAACGGAAAGCTGCAGCGGATGCACTATCCAAATATGTCGAATCACATTCCCATGGTTACTTCTCTGCAATTTTCCATAGACAACCCGCAATCTATATTCGTGTTGTGGCTTAGTAGTAGTTGGCTCCAGTGTGCTACCAAAGTTAGGAAAGAGTGTAGATAAGAGCGCGCGTCCGTTTTGTCGAACAGGAAATAGAACTGGCCAAGAAAGTTATTGATATTGATATAGAAATTTATTGTGTGCTGCAAATAGAATCTATTTAGAGGAGTAAGTAGAAGCGTGTGTTGTATGTAGATAGTTAGGTCGATCATGCATTATAGTGTAAGTCAAATTGTAAATAAACTTAAGCTTATGATTCTAATGGTATTCAATTTTGTAAATACATTCCAGATTATGGTTAGAATCGTAATTTTGTGATTCACATTAAAATCGGCTATATCTTCCTTCATCATTTAAAAGACCCGATCGACAAAAGTTGTGCTAATATCGAAATGTGCCGGTCCTTAATAAACTCAGTGTATGTTAACATAATTGAAATTGTTTATGGTAAGTTACGGCATTCTGTTCATGCGATCAAACTCCGGTATTTAGCTACGCATAGATTTATCACAGATTTCGTTTTTGCTCGAGGTTCGCTCATAACCCACATACTCACTCTGTTTTCTCTTCTCCCCCATATCTACTGCTTGATATAAATGAGAGAATACCCAGATTTGCTGTTGTCGTTCACTATTTCTCTCCTAGCAAACTGCACAATCGTATTTACTTATCTTGTTTTGTGATCAATCGTGTATTTCCCATTCTAATAAGCTGCATTGTTCCAATTATGGATATTACAGAGCCCTACACGCTTCTCTCATCATGTTCTTTCTTGCTACACAAGCAAAATACGAATAGGTGAGAGAGACACTTATAATTACGTAATGAAATCAGTATGAAGCGAGGAACTATTATGATGAATTACAGTACTTCTTCTCATTATGAACCAGTTCGTCTAGCTTTGTGCTTCGCGCAATGCATTTCACGCCCTGGATCAGGTAGAGAGAGACATTTCGCAAGTCGATACATCTGTCTGCGTCTGAACATAGTATGCACGATGTATGTATCTGCTCTCCAGTGACGCCTCACGGGGAAATAAGTCTACGACTTCATAAGTCTAAGCTGGACAGCGACGACTTCAAAGTCTAATAGGCGCAGGGGAGCGGGGTGGTTAGACTTTGAAAGTAGTCGCTGTCCAGCCCATAAGTCTAAAGTCGTAGACTTATTTCCCTCTGAGGCGGCATCTCCGGATAGAAGAGAAATATCTTCCTCTTGAGGCACACGCACGGAAGAATGATTTCAATTTCTACGAAGAATTGCTGGCCTTGTGTTAAATATCACGTTCCCAGAGACCTTCTTGGTCGGGTGCATTCGCTCAGTCAGTAGCCCGTCTCCTTACCCTGAGTGGTACTATTTATTTCTTTTTATATTTAAATTTGCAAACTTTGTACGCACCGGAATGTTTATAAAATATTTGATTATTAAATCGTATTCAACAATCAATGAAGTGTGAGAGCCTCAAAGAGGTTGGGAAGAGGAAGCAACTTGAGAATAATAATTTATTACATCAGAAATCTATTCTTGTAATTATGTAATTATCCGTCTAGGAGTCAATTAGGCAAGCACGTGTAGAAGAATCCCCGACCTATGGAACGGAAGCATCCTTCAACAGGCCCCTGACCTGAAGCTTGAATAAATTTGAATTTGAATTATTTATGAGATACCGGAAAGAATCTAAGAACAATATCTATATAGCACCACGTCTTATTAATTGTTTCAGATTAAAGCTTAAGAGTCTGCTTTCATTTTTTTAGTAGGCTAAGTACATCTGTTTGCATCAATCGGCTAGTTTCGCATCCATTATTCGCTGTTTTCACTTTTCTCTCGGCACACAATCTCTAGAGAGAAGTCTCGAGCTTCCCTTTCTCTGGAGATGTTGTCTGCTGATTGAACATGCAATATCGAGATAGTAAATATCTCTCATCTTCTCTCTCCTCATGGTTCATTCTTTCTCAACATGAGACAACATCTCCAGCGTAAGGGAAGTTGGAGACTTCCTGCTCTGAGTAGGGGAGGTGCGATGACCCCCTTTGACATACCTCCTATCTACCGGTACCATCAAATCGCATCTAAATGAAGCACTCATTCATAGGAAGAGCCTACTCTCTAAATACGAAATTTCATTGTTTTCACATTGCACGCTGAAATCTTTCATTGGCTTTTTGCTCGCACCACCTCACAATTATTGAGTAATAGTCTGACCAATTATTTATTTTATTATTTGTCCATTACTTCACTGGTTTCACCGAATCAGCATTGCAAAGCTCTACACGCTGCTCACATGATGATTAGTTTTCACCGCAAATGATTACCAATAAAGTGAGTGAATTGGTCAGGAAAAAACGCCACTCGAAGTGTCTAAATGATTAGTTATTAAAAATGCGTCAAAATGCCTGAACTCTCGGAATATTCTACATTTCCTAATAGGCGACTGTGACCATGCGCGGCGGAACTTTTCCAATTTTGAGGAGTTAAAAAAGGTTGCCTTCCATGCCCCGTTTCACAAGTAGTAGGTGAGCGCGAAGTTTACGTGAAAATATCACCCCTTTCAGCTGCTGAAAACTTAAACTGAAACACTATTAAACTCTTAATATTTAACTGTAGCTATAATGCACATTTAGCAGGAACACATCGTCAAGGCGGTGCGAGGAGTGGAGGAGATGGCAATTGCTGTGAGTGCAAAAAGTATGAAATATATCAACAGAAAAACAATTTGCAGATCCAGAAAGACAACACCTGTCTGAAAGCACTAGAAGCATCGCTTGATATGATCCTGGAGCGCCTCATGATCATGGTGAGTGTACACAAAACTGTTATATAAAATTTGTTATATAAAATAAAAAATTTATTTTGCAGGAAAATCGTCTTCCGAAGCCTCATGTACCCAAGCCGAAACAAAAGAAGGTTACGAAGGGCAAGGGCAAGCCTAGACCTGACTCTCATGGAAAGATCGTTAGGGACTCTGATCTGCAGGCTCCCGGTCCCTCACTCAAGGACAAGGTCCACGCACGTCAGAGTCTACGGAATCCGACGTTCCCGGTACCTCCATTAAAGGAAAGGGATCGGGAACTCCGGATTCCTTCTACGATTCCGATGTCCAGCCATGCTAATTGATTAACCCATTTGTGTATCTTGATATTTTTTTTAAATTGAGGAATATAGTACATGCGTTGTTTCATTTGTTCTGCTCAATGTGCTTTGAAAGATTTCTTGATAGCACACTTTGTGGTTTCAAGATTAAATAAAGCATGATGTTGTTGAGACCTGAGCGGACACGTTGATTATATTTTCAACCTCATAGCGAAAGTTCGGCAACCAAAGTTGAGGTCACTATCTATGTTTTCGCTTTCACTCATTCACATGCCACTTTCTCTGACCCTGTTTCGAATCTGTTATCTCCTTTCTACCAAATAGCGTTAAATGGATCACTCACTCATCGCTCGCTTCTCTTTCGTTCTTTTTACTGTACTTTTACTCTTTAGACGCTTATTTGACCGTATTCTCATTTTTCGCATCACCTTTAGTTCGGATTTGAACGATTTCTCATGGGAATTTTTAATTATATTTTTTATTGATTTCAGAGATCTACACGCTTCTCATACGATTTTCATTTTTCATCGCAACCGACTTAAATTAAAGTGAGTGAATTATTCATAAAAAATAATAAAATGAGAGCTAAAAAGTGTAAATGGTCGTGTATTGAAAAAAAACCGCGTCAGAATCCCTTCTACCAATTTACATTCCACCAACGAAAGTCTGACATTTTCAGTTCTTCCTTCTTTGGCTTGCCGATTCTCTATTATCGTCCTCTTCGATGTGGAAAAATGCAATCGAAATACTAGAAACGAAGATTTGGATGTTAGGAGCTCATTCTCGCAAGAACAACTTCTCTTATCTTGAGGAGCTCATATCAGTAGTGTTCTTCATCCCATCAGTGTTGTTCACGTTCTAAGGGAGGTGATCATGTGTTTAGCAATTCCCCGCCCAACACTATGGACTTCTTCCATCAACGGTGCAATTATTTAGGTTTTTTTGAGAAATTGACCAGTAAATACGTGTATCTGTGGAATACTTTAGGCAAGTGAAAAAAGTTGTTGAATAAGTATAAATATATTATGAGCTCAATTCGCATTTCGTTTGAGAACAAGATTCCTGCGCGTGAGGTATTGCAGAAGGGGAAACAAGGGGAATATCGAAAAAGTTCTTATGTGCTATCCGTTTCTCCAGCTCTCTAATCTGATTTGTAATACTTCCTGTGTGGTCCACCTATGACATCGATCTTCCAACTTCCGGTCTCTCAAATAAGGTGGCAGCTGGCATGAGACCGTGTTCCTCCTCTTCCCTTCCCTCTCCTTCTTCTCCTCCACCCTTGGTATATGCGAAATATGAGACCGCGATCTCTGTATTTCGCACACTCTCTTCACTGGTATGCATGTTTGCGAATTGAAATAATCATGGTCTCGCATTTCACACTCTGCTTCCTTCTCTCGGGTCGACGTCGAGTGGAAATAATACCTTCTTCTTTAATATAAATAATTTATCTGCGCCCAAGGTGCTACATTATTTAAATTTGACAAGAAATTGATAAATAACATTGTCCACCTTCCTCTACATGTTTTTCCAACGTTGAATATCATACTTAATTATTGTGCACGTACGTTGCAGCGCGCAAATCAGACTTACGAAACCATAATTGACCAAGGATTTCGCACCTCGCACACCTTTCACTTATTTTTCATGACTCCAAGACTCGAATTTTTCTTTACAATTTACAGCAATGTCCATCGTTATCCCTTTCTGGACGTTTGTTATTCAGTGAAAATTAAGGTTTTTTCAGGTGCCAATGACGGCTCCGTTTCAGCAGTGCACGCCATGTGAAAAGGCTGTAGGGATTGTGAAAGTGTACATTTATATGATGCACTTCTTCATGGTCCCATTCCAATGGCCAATAAGAGAATTTCAAGGTGTGATACGAAGAAGAACTCTATCTAGCTATATTTCTTTGGGGACCAGGAAGTGCAAATAAAGCTTTAATTTTTTTTATATTAAAAAAACTTGGTTTTACAAATCGAAGAAAAATATTATATATTTTTTGAAACTAGATATATATTTAAATAATTCATTAGCAGATAAAAAAACCATGAAAATCGGAAAGGAATATATTATTTCAAAGAAAACTATCGTGGGGTGCAGGTTGCGCAATCTTTTTTTTACAATTTCCGAAAAATTCCTTAAAAGTATAGCCCATTTTTTTCAGATGGAATGAAAGAGCAAGGTATCTCGCCGACCTATGTTGCACTCGGATTTGCTGCGTTTACTCAGATTTCATTCAGTATCCAAACTTTTAATCGATTGTCGAAGGAAAAAGAAATGTCTCGTATGGATAAAATGTATGAGCATCTACGCATTCAAGCCGTTGCGCAGTTTCAGGTTTTCGTCGCTCTTCGACTTCATGGGGATGGTGAGCATGATTTTTAATTCTTTTTATTCTTTCAATTCACTATAAACAGCGCTGCCCAACTTGCCGAAAGGTGTCAAGGTCGAGGGAGTGCGTGAAAGTGGGGGTGCATCTCTCACTCAAGCTGACCAACTTGTGGAGGCTTGGAATAATACAATTGGTGTACGTTTTCAGGTTTCCTATTCTTCTGCTGCTTCGAAGCAGTCAATTTCTCGTTCTACACCGCCCTAGTAGTGTTGGAAGTGGTCTATTCATATCCACTTTCTCAAAGAATTAAAATGTCCACCTACCTTTTCTCGCTTTGTTCCGTTCTCGGATTGTGTGCAGTGAGATCCATTTATTCGGAGACTCTCGAGTGTGAGTTATTATGTTTCAAACACAATCGAAACAGCCAAGAGCTGTGTTACTTTTTATCCTGCTATACTACGGTACAAAGTTCTTTACAATCGGTGTTCAAGGAATACCATTTACATTTTCCTCAGGTTTTTTTATCTGGATGGATTTTCGAAAATCTCTTTCAGGGGAGTCACAGGTGGCAGCATTTCTATCTGGCGCATCAATTTGCATAACACTCGAAATCGTCGTTAACCATGTTTCGCTCGTACAGCAACCGCAGCTGCTGCGGGAAGTACAACAGTTGGTGATACTGATGCAGCCGATAGATAGATACGCGGAGAAATGTAGGTTGACACAGCACAGAAAATTATTTTCTATCTTGTGTATGAGAGGATAGCATTACATGTAAAATTTGTCGAAATATTTTGTAAATAGAAATATATTGAAATAGTATACGTACGGGCGTAGGCTATGAGCAAAAAGGTTCGATCAGGATGAGATTCGAACTCACGCGGGGAAACCCCATTGGATTAGCAGTCCAACGCCTTAACCACTCGGCCACCTGATCACATGTTCGTCTAGCACATACGCGAACTATAGAATACATTGCTTTCTATGTACAATCAAAAATGCTCGCCTGTTTTACCATTCTTTCAGTAACGTCAACAAACTCAAAAGCCATCAAGATATTTTCCACCATGAAGAATCTTTTCAAATACTCGACGTTATTTTGCGTCGCCTTTCTACCATTTGTGAGCAGACTCGACAACGAACGAGGTTATCATTTCATTATCATTTATTTAAATAACGGTGAAGGCTCTTTACGTGATTTTGGAAACCCGGATCATTGCGCTTCTCAGTGAGCTCGCAATTTAGGCATATTTTGTTCGATTCGGTATGGCTAGTCGAATAAATGATTAGTAAAAAATTTGTTCAGCCCTGCTTTTCATCTCGGTCTTCATCAGTCTCAACATCTTCTATGGATTGATCTACGCGTTTCTGACTTGGACGGAGAAACAACCGACACCGATAGTCGCCACACTCGTTTACGTGGTACTACTATCATCCAGCATGACGCTAGCGGAACACTGCTTCACAAACGCTGCCAAGCCAAGATGTGAGACAAAATCAAAAAATATATTATTTAAACTTTTAAGGGTGTGATATTTCCACTTTTTCAAATATTTGGGCGTTTTCAGCCTGCATGGAGATGTCCACTTGGATAGTATTCCTCTTCGGTATGGCGTTCTTTCCTTATTTGACTGGACAAGAAGGAAGACTGTATGAGGATGAACAAGAACTAGTGAACCAGCAGGAGGAACTAGAGACGAAAGAAGATGTTTGATTAGCGGATCCCATTGAAACTCTCAACATATTCGTCAAGCATTAAATCATTCAATTCAATCAAAGACAAGCAATCAATTTTTGTCTGTAAATCAAGGTCAAATTCGTGAATTTTGAACTTTTATTTGCACGTCATGGAGAATATTTACAACGTAATCTTTCATTACTCACAATATTCATGAAACAAAATAATTTTATTATTCACTTTTTGAACGGCTGAACTAAAGCTTTAGGGGAATGTTTAGTTTAATTTCGCTAGTGGTTCGCATGCATTGTTCGTCGACCTTAAGTGTGCTCGTTTTATTATTTTGGACGAGTGTTTGTGAATTTTTAATATCTTCTCAGTTTTCCTCGGGAATCGCAATCCATTACACCATCACTCGATCGAATTAAATCTCAAAATAACATTTATCTGAACAAACAAAGATATTTAAGATATTTAAGATGTAGTCAAACAATGAAGATATTGAAGTAGAGTTCGGAATTTTAAGAGCCGAGCTTTTTCATACATTTTGAAGTCTCTCGTACATTTCGTACTCGTGAGAGATTGCACGTACTTGATATAATCTGTCAAAGACTAATTTGTATTTTTCGATTTCTCCGGTTCCAATTAATCCAAATAGCGAAGTGATTAGATATTGACCATCCTCTTTTCGATGCAAACTTGTATCTATCACAATGCAAGTATACCTGAAATTGGGTAATTATGGTTTCTAAATAATTTGGATATATATTTTTATTGCTTTCTCTTTTTTCGTGTTTCTAGACGCCCACAAAATATTAACAAAACTAATTTACATAGATAACATTTCGCTCACTTTAATATCCGAAATTGTTGTTTCGTGGAAACTTCTTGTTTGATCTGTGAAAATTCGTGGATCGACTCCCATTACAGATTGGCAAAATGCACTCCCCACAGATTCACTCAATTGATCAATAGTCACTCGAGACAGCACATCGTTATCCCGAACATACTGAAGTTACAATCAGAAAAGGAGAAAGGATAATGTTAACTGATGTAAAAGAAAGGATGATCTTAACATTATGGTGGGCACAGGACGGTAATATAATACGTTCATCTTTCAACGGTTTACCGGAAGAGCTGAAAGTTTATGAAACTTTCAATATTTTTGTGAACTTTTGACGCATTTTCATAATTCTTCTTTATTTTCATTGCATTCTTCATCGACATTTATAAAATTCGTGAAAAGACCGGAAGACGGAGCCGGCGAATAGAACGTATTTGTCAGCAAAATACGGTAATTTTCTTGAAGGCTTCGCCTCTCTTTTTCCGATTGTAATTGATATTATTTCGAGTGGGAAGTGGATAAATGATCAAGAAGAATGCCTTGAAAATAACAAAAGAAGTGCGAAAATGCATCAAACACTCAGATAAGTTTTGAAAGTTTTGATAGTTTCAGAAACTTTAAGTTTTTTTTACGGTGAACAGTTGAAAGATATGATATGACACTACTAATACGTTGGCCATTACTATCACACTATATAGCTAATTTTTGTGTATCGAACTTCAAAACTTCAATAAGCTACTGTGATCTGACCTGGCGCAAGTCGTTCAGTTCCTCCAATGTGAAATGCATCGGAGAGTTTATCGACACCGTTCGCAGAAGTCTATTCTTCTCCAAAAAATCGCGAAGAGTATTGTACGTCAGAAGAGGCCTTGGCTCAATTCTATGCTAAAAATGGATCATGTTTAAAGGGAAAAATCAGTAAAAAATGAAACTATTATTTACAAATAATCCCTGTTCCTTGAAGATGCTCAAAGCCGCATATTTTTGTGACTTAAAAAATGAATATTCAATGTTTCACTATTTCTCAAAGGCGGATTACGGTAGCAACGCCACCACAATGGCTTTTCTGGATTTTCCATTACATGCAATTGCGTAAAGATGCATACAAGTGACCCCCACGGCGCCTTTCGCTTTTTTAACAGAATTGAATTGCCCTCGACCTGAAATATCAAATATTCTAAAATAAAATTAACAAATACAACGAACAATGATAAATAAAAACGTACCTGCACATGTAAGAAACCCCATGAGTTGG
This sequence comes from Pristionchus fissidentatus, assembly GCA_036245785.1. NCBI lineage: Eukaryota > Metazoa > Nematoda > Chromadorea > Rhabditida > Neodiplogasteridae > Pristionchus > Pristionchus fissidentatus. The sequence continues at coordinate 31,806,177 of BTSY01000005.1, read as the reverse complement.
TGTAGTCCGATTTCCCGGCTTTTCCTTCGATTTCCACTAATTTCGTGCAAACTCTTGCCATCGATCGATTTCGGAACCCCAGTTTTGTGAAGACCGAAATTAGAAACTCTTGTGGAAGATCGAGAAGCGTCTGAAATCAAAATTCATATTCATTTTCAACTTGCTTGTGGTAAATTTTTCTCTGTATGCAGAATATCTTTCATATTCACAAATAGTTGTCCAAAATTCTAAAACGTTCCGTTGGTATCCATATATTCCGTTTGCGAGAGCGCATGACAAAATGAGAGACGCGCCGAGGTATAGAAAGACAAAACAGTCCCATTAAGTATCGTTTTATAATTGTAACGCAAAGTAAGCAGGGAAACCTTTTCAAAATTTTCTTGAACAGAGTGAAAGCAGTATTAGGTTAGTAATGTCTTATTCAATTATTTATATTCATGGGAGTGTCAATGGAGATAAAAATCTTACTGGTTCAATAGGAACACTCTTTCGATGACATCGTCTTAGTTGTTCATTCACTTGCACATTTACTCTGTCCCAATAGGGAAGATAGGCAAAGATTTCGCAGATGATTTCATCAGGAACATGGAGAAGAGACTGAAAAAATTTCAAACATTTTTTAGCTTCCCACAAAAAAAACTACCACAGCTTGCGTATTGATCTCCGCCATTTGAGTGTTGAAGAACATTGATCTGTGAAGAGAAGATTATGAAATGGTATTAAAACGATAGTACGAGAACATTGAAACGGGAGAAAGGAATATATTGACAGTATAGCGAATACAATGTTCTCGTACTAATTTACTTTGAAAACTAGAGGCTCAAAAAGTTGCATAACAATCTAAATTCACTGCTTTCGCAAGAAATCAAGGATATCGGCCGTTTTCGCAAGTATATGAGACATTATGAATGTTTCGACAAAATCAACTAGTTGCATCATTTCTTTCCAATGTCTAATAACGAATGCATCGAAAGTAGACTTCGAGAAATAACGAAACAACGGGTTGCATAAGAGGCAAATGCACCGCTCCAGCACCGAGAGATTGTGAGAAATGAAGAGAGCGGAAAGTGATTTGCCTCTTACGCAACCTGTTGTTTCGTTATTTCTCGAAGTCTAATCGAAAGCACTCCACTTTTAAAGCTGCGTAATAATTATATTATTGTATGCCTTCTTTGCCTTCTGTATGCCTTCTGGGTGGTGCTGGATTGGCGTCCTTACGAGTCAGTGCATAACATTTTAACAATTCGAAAATACTGCTTGTTGGGTGGGGGAACGAACAGTCCTAATTCTATATGCACGTCATCTATATCCTTCAATTCGATGAGAATCTATAAGAGTCCCGAAAAAGAACAGAGCACTTCGGCCGCCATAGCTCAGTCGGTTAGAGCGTGGGTCTAATAAGCCCAAGGTCGCAGGTTCGACCCCTGCTGGCGGCAAATGTTTTGTCGTTTTCATTTTAAGAAAACATTTAGAAGCGCAAAAGGATTACCACCTGCAGGAATCGAACCTGCGACCTTCGCTTTACGAGAGCGACGCTCTGCCTCTAAGCCAAGGTGGCACGTTTCATCAAACCAGAACTGGAAGCCATAATCAGAGAGGCGTCGAAAGCGCAAACAATCTAGATATGTGCATTATAAACGTATCGTTGTTAAATCGAATAATCCAATATTGACAAAAACTTCTGCGCCAACAGGGGTCGAACCTGCGGCCGTGGGCTGATTAGACCCACACTATAATCGACGGAGCTGTGGCAGTTGTTGATTTGCTGTGCTGCTTCAGGATTGTTATCGCTTCCTATGAGTTGATAATTTCTGGCAGATATGACACGTAAAATATTTTGGTGCGACTTGGTTCCACTTCTGAGATTTAGCTTTTATTGATTATCTTTACTGTTGGCTCAATATGCCGCGTAGCGCCTGGAACTAAGATGAAATTGTCTCTTATATTTTGTTTTTATACATCACATGGCTAGGACCGCCTGCAAACAGAGCCGGAGGGCTTACAACAGTACCGCAGTAAAATATTTGAAAATAGCGTCCTATAGAAAAAAAAATCGTGTGCTTATGGGAATAGCGTTGAATTGCCAGATATTCACTTCATTACATGACTGTCAAAGTTTTCTTGTTACCGATAATATCCTTTCTTTATTCATGATATTCACAGGTGTTTCACAGTTTTCACAGGTGGACTCCGCTTCAAAGATGTTCCACATCGACTTTGACATGACCGGGTCCAATACGCAAACATTGGTAGATGATTATTTCTTTCTGGGATATTGGTATTCTAAAAAAATGGTTAAAGTAGGCAGTAAAATAATAATCAACTTACAGACACTTCTAAACCTTCCTGATGAAATTATCTGTGAAATTTTCGCTTATCTTTCGTATCGGAAAAGATTTAATATGAAAGTTAACAAGAGACTTCTACTATGTCATCGCAAGAGTATCTACGTCCAGCCTGTAAGCAATTAACAAAATTATTATCTACATTCCATTTCAAAAAAAGACTATTAGTGTTTTCATTATGGTTTGAAATTCGGATAAATTATTTTAAGATATCTCTTCATTTCCACACTCTGTACATCATTTTAAGATATCTCTTCATTTCCACACTCTGTACGGTTGATGAGAGAGTACGCGGATATTTGATCTATTCCAATTATTTGCTCGAATATCAAACCTTAGTGTTTTACGTAAGATGATTACACTGCTGATTGAGATATCAGTGCGTTCGCGTAAGAACCGCACGAATTGTTATCAAATCCGTACAGCAAAAAGTGACTAGGTGAGTATTTCACAGATTCTGACAGCTATTGGTATGGTCAATCATTTTTCGTTTAGCTCATGACCTGAAATTTCTAATTTGCATAGTTACAGTAGGTCAAAGTTCTGCTGTTTTCACAGTTTTTCGAGTGTAGCTCTTCAGGGAGCTGAGTTACGGCTTTAGTCAAAGAACAAAGAATGGCCGCCCAAACATGGCGCATCTTACTGTGTAATTTATTTATTCAAATTTTAATTTTTAATTATTTCCGGAAAATTTGAACTCAAATTTCTCGAAAACCAGGCCGAATCCAATAGCCATTTTTCGATATGTTATACTTCTGAACATGGTCTATCCGATGATCACAGTCACATGGTGTATTGAGGGCGGGCATAGGTCGAAATTCTCAATACAAATTATCAGAAATGCACGAAAACCCCTCATTTCGCCCTTATTTCACTTGTTAGACGCGAAGGGAGCGGTCTACAATTCGCACAATTCTCATTTTACACCGCGCAGTTCGCGTCGAATGAGGGGAATGATGGTGAAATGTGGGTGAAGTGAGGGGTTTTCGTGCATTTCTGATAATTTTGTATTGAGAATTTCGACCTATGCCCGCCCTCAATACACCATGTGACTGTGATCATCGGATAGACCATGTTCAGAAGTACAACATATCGAAAAATGGCGATTGGATTCGGCCTGGTTTTCGAGAAATTTGTGTTCAAATATTCCGGAAATAATTAAAAATTGAAATTTGAATAAACAAATGACACAGTAAGATGCGCCATGTTTTGGCGGCCATTCTTTGTTCTTTGACTAAAGCCGTAACTCAACTCTCTGAAGAGCTACACTCGAAAAACTGTGAAAACAGCTGAACTTTGACCTACTGTAATTATGCAAATTTCACATTTCAGGTCAAGAGCTAAACGGAAAATGATTGACAATACCAATAGCTATCAGAATCTGTGAAATACTCACCTAGTAACTTTTTGCTGTACGGCAGGTGTTGCGATTCTTACGCGAACGCACTGATATGCTCACAGACACTTCTCGATCTTCCGCTAAAATTTCTCATTTCAATATTTACAAAAATGACATTCCGAGAGCGATCAAAGGCAAGAGTTTGCAAGAGACTAGTGGATTGCGAAGGAAAAGCAGGCCGGTCAAGCTATTACAGCATAATGAATGACCTGAAAGTGCAGGTACATTGACACCACTAGCATCAGTACACATAGTGAGAATTAAATTGACAATCGTACTTTATATTCTTAAGTAGTTGGCTGCTGAGATAGGGGTGAGGAACAGGGAGACTTCCTCGTAGACACCTCACTATAGGTGGACCTCGTCAATACGAATGAAATAATAATATAGAGGAAATATAGAATGGTCACTTTCCTGCAAGTGAGAAATTACTAGAACTAAGAGATATTTCACGTACAGGAAAAACATGTTCACTTTGTGTTCTGATTTTAGTAACTGGATTTCTGAGTGTAAGACTATTCTGCATGTTATATTTTCGATATGATGCCCAGAGCGCGAATTCTCCTACTTTCCTTACTCTTGAGATGTTGTCTCCTGCTGAGAGAGCGTCAGAAATCGAGAGATTGAGAGGAAGGAAAGCTGGAAACTTCGCTCTCTGAGTAGCTATAAAAGTATCTATAATAAAGGACCATTCTAGATCGATGGCGATAAGATCCAATTGGACCTGCAAACGCCTGCTCAGTATGGCGACGATTGTAATAATCTTAAAGTTAATGCGAATCAATTCATGGATATAATTACAAGATTTGAGCGATCCGTTTGTTATCTCATAGCGTGCTTCACAGTTGTAAGTTTTTAAATTTATGTACTCTGCTAGAGGAACATTTAAAACTTTTAAAAAAATAACAATCTCTATTTTTATCTATTTTAAATATTTAAAACAAAACAAAAAATATATTTGTCTTTTCTGTGGACCGCATGTGAATCTCTCTAAACAAATAAATTACTCAGAAAAGACGCTGTGCTCAGTCCAGTTTCGTTCTTGTCAAAAAAAATCGCGTTGATCGATAATTTTTCCAGAATGAACAAGTTGTTCTCGCCTCTCGGAGATGTTGTCCGCCCTCCTCCGTACCAATTTTATTTCCCGCTGCTTTGTCCGCGATCAACGCGAAGTGACTTTCTTTCTTCTTTTTTAAAATGAAATTTACAGAAAAAAAATACATACAATTAGAATAGACACATTTGGAATTTTTCTTTATTTAGCACGGAGTCGGCTCAACACCGCTTCTGCCCTACCCAGTGTTCCGTGAATTCTTGGAGAGGAATAGACGTGTTCGAACAGTGTCGATCAGTACTCCAATGAAAATCTCGCTGAACGAACTCAAGGACTTGCGTCAGGTTAGTTTACGTCAGTTTGTCCGCGATAAAAAAATCTGTCAACTTTAGTTTGTAACGGGGAGTGAAAGACGAGAGTTGTTTCGGCTGAGTATCGATCAACTGAGCGAATCTGTCGGGAGTGCATTCTGCCAATTTGTAATGGGAGTTGATCCACGGATATTCACGGATCAAACCAGAAGCTTCAACAAAACAACGATAACGGATTCAGATGTGAGCGAAAAATATCATTGTGTTTTTTTTATAAATCGTTTTTATATTTTTTATAAATAAATGGAAATATAAATCATTTAAAATAAAAAAAGGGTTTACAAATAGAAATGAAAAAGGGAATACAATCTTTAAAAAAATATAAGCACATGAATCTTATTTTCAGGTATTCTTGTATCGTGACAACGTAGTCACAAGTTTGCTACTGGAGAATCTTCATTTAGTCACTTCGCTAAACAAGACAGTTAGATACGGACAAATTGAAGAATTTAGCGTAGTTTTTGACAGACAACATTCAATCTCTAACAATCAATCCTACGAGAGATTGCAAAATGCCTAAAAATAAAATAAAACTCAATTCATTTTTTTACAAGTAATAGCTGAAATAAAGGACTCCAAAGGCAAAGTTCGTTATCTATTTACATTGTATGACACGAATAAATGTTTTAACTTTGCACGACACTGGTAAATCGGACGACGTTGTCTTAAAGGAGGTGTCCCACGAAAAGTCAACTGAGTTCTCACTGTGGGGCAATGGAGATCGAATGCCCGATGAGAGCCTCGAAAATCCCATGTTTCAGTTTTTTTTGTTTTCAGAAGAAAGTTATTTTTAATAAACAATCCAAAACGACCAGAATTCTTACAGCATCTCACATTGAACCTGCAATCATTTCGCGGTGGGAGATGGCATTTTGTGGAGAAGAGGTCAGAGAAAGGCAGAGAGATAACGGGAAAAGAGGAGGGTGCGCGAGGGAAACGCGCGTTTGATTTGTGTTTCACCAACTACTGATAACAGAAATGAAACTGCGAACATCGGGGAAAATAAAAGGTCGGGGAAAGTACATCGGGGAAAATTAATGATTCGTGTTACGCCTTCTTTCACATCGAGGCTGGCCAATCCAATTCAATCTCTATCAGTCTCATGCTTTGAGGTCAAGGGGCGCACTGATTTCCTCTGATTTTGAATTCATTTGGTTCGCTCAATCTGAATTGTGTGATTGAATTCGTCTCTAACGGTCTGACCAGCAGATCGCTTTCGATTGTGAGACGTACAGAGCAGGCAGGCAGGCTACAACTTCCATTACTCTGGATTGTTGTTTCCTCCTAGGGAGGCTGAAGCGGAAGCGGCATGCAAAATTGAGAGCGCGGTTATATGTGTCCAATCCACAGCTTTTGGACTTTCATCATGTTTCCGAATCGGGCTTTAGTTCAACGATGGAATAGAGTTAGCCGACCATCTTTTGATCCATTTTCGATGGGTCAACTCTTAATGTTTCCTTGCCGTTCTGACGAGTTTTCCAGATGTCAGATTAGTAAAAAAACAGCTGGACTAGAGCGCTCGCCTCTATTTATTAACCGATATGCGCGATGACACGTAAAATTGTTAATTTTGCTTCAGGCTCCCCCATGCGCATCTTATTCTGCTATCGATTTCCTTCTAGGGGAATGAAAATGTAGTTCCGGAGAAATCGATACGTCATGAGCAACGACTTTTAAACACCTTTTTATTCTGTTTTTTGAAAGAAATATATCAAAAACAATTTAATGCTTCACAAACTGATCCCATTTCTGCAATAGAAATATTATTTAATGATATGTCGATATTCGAGAGTGTGGAGGCCTGAGAAATAACTGAGTACACTGCTTTCTAACATGATTAGATAGCGAAGAGAACGGCAAAGCGAAGAGAAATGTTGCCGAGCGGAGGCAGGAATGCGAGAGGTACAAAAAAACAGAGACATAGAGAGAGATTGCGATCCTTCATTGCTGTAATCTGTCTTCGAAAGAGAGAGACAATTTATGTGCAAACCAATAAACATTTTCCGACTATTGTTAGACTGTAATTGTCTGGAATTAGCAGTGGGTTGATCTGATGATGTGCCAGTGATAGAAGCTATAGACATCGTCCACCAATCCAGTCATCTGCAAAATTACGTCTTGATCGAAAACCAGTAAACAGAATTTAGATGTACAGAATCAATAATCGATAAAAATCACACCTCAACTTCGGCAAGTTTCCAGAAGTCTGTATGGATTCTATAAGAGTGGCTGCAAAAATGATTCGTGATCATTTTATATCAAAATAAAATGGCAGGTACGACTCACCGTCAATGCATTGAAACGTACCGTGCTTTATTTTCTCGTTTTTTGATGCGGCGCATAATTGGATTGAGAGAGTGTGTAAAACTCTGAAACGATTCATTTCAAGAGTTGCGGGGAAATGAAATTAAGATATTCTCTTGGGTGGACTAAAGAAATTCTCAAAAAAGCAGCCAAATTATGTCGATATTGGAGAGTGGGGGAAGAATGGTCAGAAAAGAAGAAGTGGAAGAAAGGAGGCGAAGTGGCCTAAGGCCTAGATGAGACGGGAAGGATAGTGTAACAACAAACGCAGAGAGTTGTTGTTGCGGAGCAGAGAGTAAAGATGAGAAGGAGGGAGAGGCCAAAATAGACAATTTATCACATTGCGAGGAGCACAAGTTAGAGCGGACTGACTTGAGTTTGATACTTGTTGAGAATTACAAGCAGACTGATAACTTATAATTATGTGTTTTCAATTTACGTCTATTTGAGTCTCGTTTACAACGACGAAGAAAAGAAACTTACCGATAGTTTGCGAAAAAGATTCTCCAAAACGGTCCAATTATCTGAAGAATTCATGCTGCCAACGAATCGCGAAGCATGAGCACACATGAATGTATTTTGCTTGAACCCGGCTCGCGTAGTGCACGAGAATAATTTTTTTTAAAAAGTCAATACCTGGACGTTCCACCTTCCCATTGAGGCCGAGCGTCGCTCTCGCAAAGCTCGCAGATTCGATTCCTGCACGTGGTAATTATTTTGTGCTTCTAACCTCAATTACAATACAAATTCGACAAAATATTTGCCGCCAACAGGGGCCGAAGCTGCGACCTTGGGCTTATTAGACCCACGCTCTAACCGACTGAGCTATGGCGGCCGACATTCTTGTACTCTCTTTCAGGATTCTTATCGCTTCTCATCGAATTGACGGATATAGATGACGTGCATACAGAATTAGGACTATTCGTTTCCCTACCCAACAAAGAGTATTTTCAAATTGTTAAAATGTTATTCATTGACTCGTAAGGACGCCAGTCCAGCACCACCCAGAGGGCATACAATAACATCATGATTACGCAGCTTTAAAAGTGGCGTGCTTTCGGCGTATTCACTATAAGATTTTGAGAAGAAATGATTCAAATAGTCGATTCTGTCGAAACATTCCTAATTTTGCATATATATATATATGCTTTCTCTCCAATGCTGTTGCTTTCCTTGTTATACAACTTTTTGAGCCGCTAGTTTTCAAAGTAAATTTGTTTCACTGTCAATATTCCTTTCTTCCATTTCATTTTTCTCATATTATCGTTTTAATTCCATTTCATAATCTTCTCCTCACAGATCAATTCTCTTCAACACTCAAATGGCCGAGATCAATATGCAAACTCTGGTAGTTTTTTTGTGGGATGTATACATATTCAAAAGTTTATAAAATGTTTGAACATTTGCAGTCTCTTCTCCATGTTCCTGATGAAATCGTCTGCGAAATCTTTGCATATCTTTCGTATTGGGACAGGGTAAATGTGCAAGTGAATGAACAACTAAGAAGATGCCATCGAAAGAGTGTTCCTATTGAACCAGTGAGAATTTTAAGATTAATTTTCATTTACGCTCCCATGAATTTTTGCAAGATATTTGAATAGGAAATAATCACTGTTTCCGATCTGTTCAGGGTAAGATTGAATACAATTAAGTGTTTTCCCTGCTTGTGCGTTTTGTTTTCCCTAAAATTTATCAGGAGCTAAATGGAAAATCGATGTGAACATAATTACAGACGCTTCTCGATCTTCCGCAGATATGTCTCCTTTCCATCTTCACAAAAATGGGATTTCGAGATCGATCAATGGCAAGAGTTTGCCAGAAATTAGTGGAAATCGAAGGAAAAGCAGGAAAATCGGACTCCCTTGACCTATGGAAGTGCCTGCAAATGCTGGTGCGAATTTTATTATCATTTTACATCTTAATCTTATTTATTTAAAAAATAGAAATGTCGCATATACAGTAGCGGACAAAAGTTTACGGACACTTTTTATTGTTGATACAACTTTAGAACCCGAGGAATGTTTGATGCGACATCGTGGGCTCTTATACGAAATCCATTGGAGATTACGATGCAACTATTGGGGTATTGCGGAATCTTTCAGGTATTGCGTCGTGATGACGCAATCGATGCACACTTTTTTGAAGTGTCATTATTCTTACATGGATTTTTTCCTGCTCGCCGAATTTTAAGAGTGTTGAAATATGCCCACGGTCTACCTATACAATTTTTTTCAAGTTGCTGCGATGCCGCTACTTGGCTGTAGCCAAGCTGCAAAATGGGGACCGGAAAACCATATCTCGCCTTTCAGACATCGCACAGTCCCGATCAATGCATCAAAATGATCACCATCAAGACTGCCGACAATCCTGAGAATATGGTGGCGGTAGGCCACCATTTCCCTCAGGGCACGTAAAAGTCACTTTTTCGCATTATTGTGGTCTCACCGAGGGCCCCCCTATAGGACTTGCACTAGAGATCTGGCTTGGGCGTGGATTAGGTAGAGAATCTATGGGAGAACCGATTCCTAGCTGCAATAAGCATTTCGATTGGATTCCTGCCCGCGGCGATCGATTTCCGGAAGGACACTGGATGGCCACGCCCATTTTCTGCCCTTTGGCAACGATCAGACTTTTGAGCGTATCTCAGCACTGAGCTAACGGACAAGGCTGGCAGACACATCAATGGAATCAGCGTGGCCGGCTCTATAATCTCATTCACAAAATTTCATCATCACTATGCAATATTGCATCATCCTTATGTAATACTCCTCAGAATTATAAAATATTGCATATTAATGACGTAATTTGTGCTCTAGAGTGGTGAAAAGATCAAATTTATTTGATTGGCATTTATTCCACCATTATTCCTTGACTAACCGCTAAGAAAACGCAAAAAAATAGGAATATTGCATAATGATGATGCAATATTGCATAGTGATGATGAAATTTTGTAAATGAGATTATAGAGCCAGCCACGCTGATTCCATTGATGGGTCTGCCAGCCTTCTCCGTTAACTCAGTACCGAGATACACTCAAAAGTCAGAACCTTGTCAACGGGCAGAAAATGGGCGTGGCCAAACCAGTGTCCTTCCGGAAATCGACCGTCGCGGGCAGGAGTCCAATCGAAACGCTTATTGCAGCTAGGAATCGGTTCTCTCATAAATTCTCAACCGAATCCACGCCCAAACCAGATCCCTCGAGCACGTCCTATAGACTTCCCCTTCGTCAGACCACAATAGTGTGAAAAGGTGATTTTTTCGTGCCCTGAGGGCAATTGGTGACCTACCGCGACCATATTCTCAGGATCATCGGTAGTCATTATGGCGATCATTTTGGTGCATTGATCGGGTCTGGGCGATGTCTAAGCGGCGAGGTATGATTTTCAGGTCTCCATTTTGCAGCTTGGCTGCAGACAAGTAGCGGCACCGCAGCAACTTGAAAAAAAAGTTTCTAGGTAGGTCGTGGCCATGTCTCAACATCCTGAAAGTTAGACGAGCGGGAAAAAATCCATGTAAGAATAATGACACTTCGAAAAAGTGTGCATCGATCGCGTCATCACGACGCTATACCTGAAAGATTTCGCAATACCCCAATAGTTGCATCGTAATCTCCAATGGATTTCGTATAAAAGCCCACGATGTCGCATCAAACCTTCCTCGGGTTCTAAAGTTGTATCAACAATAAAAAGTGTCCGTAAACTTTTGTCCGCTACTGTATATGTACATATATATATATATATATATATAAATTGTAGATCAAGGACAATTCAATCCAATTGTACCTGCGAAAGGAACACATTTATGGCGCTCTAAATTATGAAACCATTCAACTTGACCCCAATCAATACATGGACATGATGAAACGAATTGGACTATCCGTTTCCCTGCACGAAGCCTGCATTCATGTTGTGAGTTTTTAGGATCTCTTATCTACAAAAGTTGAGACAGACCCTCATCCTTTCGGATAATTTTAATCAACAATGAAACTTAAAATAAATTAGCCTCCCACTCTCGTCTTATTGGGAATCGAATTCCCTGTTTTTAAAATAAAAATTATTTGATATCTAGAGCGATTTCTCGCTTAAATTTGTTGTACTTTTTTCTCGATTGAATTGTATGAAAATTCAGTGTTCTTCTGAGAATCGAAGAACCTTCACTCGACTCTCCGAGATTATTTCGGTCTTTTTTCGTCTCAACATCGGAGGCGATTTATTTCTTGCCGATTATCGCGATGTAATTTTCTTTAAATTTTCTAGAGTAGACGGTTCGACGAACTTCTAGGCAGAATAACACAAGGAAAGAATCGATATCTTTATTTCATGCCCCTCTCTCTATATGAGAGGGATCCGGTCATTTTATACCGAGTGAACAGTCATAAAAAAGTCTTGCGATTACGTGATCAGGCGAGTGTCCATCGCTATCTTTAGTGGCTTCCCGAGGATTCCCGAGGAGTGATGCTAAGTATGCACTTACAAATGGAGGACCGTGGCTAACTCATGACATTATATTACTGAAAATAAAAACATTCCAATCTAAAGAAGTCCATCCGCTTGATTACATTTCTTTTAAAAATGTCAGTACAATTAATCTGATGTCTATTCGATTTGGATTTTTTCAGGATAGGTTCAAGGCACCCCCTCTTCTGACCTACGCCACACTTCGTGATTTTTTGGAGAAGAATGGCTGTGTAAGAAAGATTTCGCTGAATTCACCCCTGCAAATCACACAGGACGAACTCTACGAATTGCGTCAGGTCGATGAAGGAAGATTATTAACGATTTAAATGCGATAATTGCAGTATGTTCTGGAGAATGATGACTTGTGGCTACTGGAACTCTGGCAGTTAAGCGAATCTGTGGGAAGTGCATTCTGCCAATCTGTAATGGGGGTCGATCCACGAATATTCACGGATCAAATCAGAACTATTCGCAACACAGCTCTCCCGGATGCTCAAGTGAGGGAAACAGTCGAAATCAACTTTTGTGTATTAAAATATATCGATTTGTAGAGTTTGAAAAGAATTGTTTATATCATATAACTTAACTTAAGGATAACTTAAGGAACTGTATTTAAATAATAAATTTAGAAGCATTAAGGTATACTTGCAACAAGGAGTTTTTTTGCACCGAAAAGAGGACGGTCGTCTAGTTTCTTCGCTAAACGCGACCGTTAGGTTCGGAGAAATTGTAAAATACGAATTAGTATTCGACAGATTCATTTCATCTGATTTCATCTCTCACTATGACAAGGAGTCCTACGAAAGACTTCATAATGCCTAAAACAATTATATTCTTTAAAACAAATTTTGTTCGAATAATGTTATTCAATTAACTAATTTCGTAATTCTAATTTCATCTGTTCTTTGTTCGATTGTACTATCACACGTGTTTATAAATTAAATAATTGCAAATAAGACATGAATTAAACAAACTACAGTTATTTGCAAAAGAATTCGAAGTATTCCTAATGATTCTTGATTTCCAAGTGCACAGGAATTATTATCTTTAGTTTGATCCCTGGTGGGCAGTTTCTTTCATTTTAAAAATTAATCAATCAATGACTACAGCAAAATTTTGTCTTATTATACCCACGCTCTAACCGACTGAGCTATGGCGGCTGACAAGCAGTTATTCTGTCTCAGGACTCTTATCACTACACCGACTTGCCGGCATAGATGCATATTGAATTATAACTGTTCGTCCTCCCACCCAAAATACGCTCTTTTAGAATTGTTCAAATGTTTTACATTGTCTACCTACGACGCCATGAGCCAGAGGGCTTACAATATAATTATGATTGCTCCGCTGTAAAAGTGGCGTGCTTTCCACGTATTCACTATAAGATCTTGAAAAGAAATGATGCAACTAGTTGATTCTGTCGAAACACTCCTAATTTCTCACACACTTTCTCTCAAATGCGATCGATTTCCTTGTTATACAACTTTTTTGAACCGCTAGTCTTAAAAAAACTACAATATTATCATATTCCTTGCTTCTATTACCTGCTCTCGTATTATCATGCTACCATTTCATAATATTTTCTTCACAGATCGATTCGATTCAACGCTCACATGGCCGAGATCAATACGAAAGCTCTTGTAGTTTTTTGTGGGATGTTTACATATTCAAAAGTCCTTATAAGGGATGTTTACATATTCAAAAGTCCTTATAATATAAATAAAAAAGTTTCAACACTTTTCAGTCCCTTCTCTATCTTCCTGATGAAATCATCTGCGAAATCTTCTCCTATCTTCCCTATTGGGACAGAGTAAAAATGCAAGTGAATGAACAACTAAGACGATGCCATCGAAAAAGTGTTCCTATTGAGCCAGTGAGAATTTTAAGATTAATTTTCATTGACGCATTTCCATAGTAATTTTGCATTCATGAAATTTACTACTGGTGTGTCCGAGGTATATAAATATACCTCGGCGCGTCTCTCATTTTGTAATAAACTCTCGGAATTTGTGTTTACCAACGTTTTAAAATTTTGGACGAGTATTTGTGAATTTCTATGAGTTTCTGCAAACGGAGACAAATTTCGGGGGGGGGGGAGGGTGACAATTCCGCAACCGACATTTCGGCAACCATAACTCGGTCAGGAGTGAGACTAGCGCTATGGGAGTGGTACCATTGTGATCAGCATCAGTTAATTAAGATTTCATTAATTAATTACTTAATTAACCTTATTAATGAGATGGATGTTAATTAATTAATTAATTACTAAATCTCTACTTTGTGATGCGTCCATCTCCACAGTTTGAATATGTGCCAGCGGGTCGGATTCTTCGATCGCGATTGTCTTGTTGAGCGTTTCCATTGCTTCAATGATAGAAAGCAGATAGATTTTTTCGATACCTAATGCTACAATTCCACTTGAACCGTGCTTCTGTAGAATCATTTTCCAACAAATTTTCCAGGAGAGCGGTTCTCCACCCTCCACCCTCCTTATATCACATGCTCTCTCGTTCCGCCAAGCAGACGAGAGAACGTTTGAATCGAAGACGTTGTAGAAGCATTTTCTGAAAAAAAGAAACAATGTAGAAATGTTCAATATTCTCTCTCAGTGCGATGTAGTGACGCCAAGACTACGGTAGGCGCGAAATTCTAGCTTTGATTTACCATCCAAGTCATACACATATCTTCGCTCTTACCGCATTTCCTCCATTTTTGATCTTGTTTCCCTCACGCGATTTCTCTGCAGTTTAGTTTCCTAGATATGTTTTGGTTTCCCAATGCTAACCAGTGATATAGTAATCATCGATTAATGTCATGATTTATCGCTTTCACTGAACGTTTTCTTACAGAAGCAGCAACATTATGGCGTGCACCTCCACCCTTGAGAAAATGATCAAGTCCATCTACGACTTTGGCGCTTGGTTGATCCTCAGATCAATTGTTTGTCTCTACTGTTTCGGAGTATTCGGGCTCATTTTCGGAATTAACAGTGAGTCGTTTTTTTCCTTCCTTTTCCGAGTGGAGTCGAATTATACTCTACCCCTGATCCCAAACCGACCAGGAGGAGTCAGGGCGAATGTACTGTGGAACGATGTGTATCTATATCTTATCTATATATCTTCGATCAGTAGTACTCTCAAATAAGGCAAACTAAAGTATGTTAATTAATTAATTAACTAATCAATAACATCATTTGAGCATTCACCCTCATCTGCGCTCTCTTCGACACCAACCTCCTCATAGTCATCATCGTGATAGTGCTGGACGGCATCGGATTCACCTCTACAATTGCATTGCTGCTGAGAATAATCGCAGTGGTGATAACTCTTACCGCGGTGGTGGCCGGATGCATCACCTGTTTCATCAAAGAAATAGGTAATATGCTACTTAAAGTAAATTAACGCACAATAATACCAAATGACAAATGAATGACAAATTAACTGTTTTTCTTGCAGATATTGCTTCCCCAGTGATCTTTGGCACCGCACTTCTGATGGTTCTTATCTTGTCTGTGATAGTCATCGGACTTTGCTGCGGTAAGGACTCCCATCACAAGTCGTCCACCCCACCTGCTGCAGTTGTAGTGCAGCAGCCCCCTGCCGCACCTGTTGCAGTAGTGGTGCAGCAGGTGCAGCAACTGCAGCCCGCCCGACCGGTCCGCGCTGCAGTAGCGGGCATTGCTGAGGCCGCTTAAAAGTCGAACATATCTATATTTTAAATTATTATGTACATATTCCTTCTCTTAATTGTATTACGGGTCTTTGTGTGAGAAAATCCCGAGAATACAGAACATATTCGTTCCTTTCATCATTTACGCGTGGCCGCTCTGATCTACTCGTCTCTCCCCACTCCACCTCCTTCTATCATCGTAATAACTTCGTTTATTGTATCTGATAATTTCTGTACTTGCTGAGACACCCTTACGGTGTACGATAAATAAATAAATATCCTGTGGTAGTTATATTGCACGATACTCTCCCCCATAAGTCACTTCAAATCGTCTAATTTAGAAGCAAAACCGACAGTCTCTCGGTCTCCCTTCCTGTTTCCAGAAATGTTTTCGAAAGTCGATTGCAACTGTCATTTGAGGATATACAGTGTCGTACAAAAGTTTAGCCCCAAAATTCAAGCCATTATCACAGATATTCTGAGGCGGCGTAGGAACACAGGTAGCAAAACAAATTTATGTCATCGATTTAAATGCAGGATATTTATTTATTTATCGTACACCGTAAGGGTGTCTCAGCAAGTACAGAAATTATCAGATACAATAAACGAAGTTATTACGATGATAGAAGGAGGTGGAGTGGGGAGAGACGAGTAGATCAGAGCGGCCACGCGTAAATGATGAAAGGAACGAATATGTTCTGTATTCTCGGGATTTTCTCACACAAAGACCCGTAATACAATTAAGAGAAGGAATATGTACATAATAATTAAAAATATAGATATGTTCGACTTTTAAGCGGCCTCAGCAATGCCCGCTACTGCAGCGCGGACCGGTCGGGCGGGCTGCAGTTGCTGCACCTGCTGCACCACTACTGCAACAGGTGCGGCAGGGGGCTGCTGCACTACAACTGCAGCAGGTGGGGTGGACGACTTGTGATGGGAGTCCTTACCGCAGCAAAGTCCGATGACTATCACAGACAAGATAAGAACCATCAGAAGTGCGGTGCCAAAGATCACTGGGGAAGCAATATCTGCAAGAAAAACAGTTAATTTGTCATTCATTTGTCATTTGGTATTATTGTGCGTTAATTTACTTTAAGTAGTATATTACCTATTTCTTTGATGAAACAGGTGATGCATCCGGCCACCACCGCGGTAAGAGTGATCACCACTGCGATTATTCTCAGCAGCAATGCAATTGTAGAGGTGAATCCGATGCCGTCCAGCACTATCACGATGATGACTATGAGGAGGTTGGTGTCGAAGAGAGCGCAGATGAGGGTGAATGCTCAAATGATGTTATTGATTAGTTAATTAATTAATTAACATACTTTAGTTTGCCTTATTTGAGAGTACTACTGATCGAAGATATATAGATAAGATATAGATACACATCGTTCCACAGTACATTCGCCCTGACCCCTCCTGGTCGGTTTGGGATCAGGGGTAGAGTATAATTCGACTCCACTCGGAAAAGGAAGGAAAAAAACGACTCACTGTTAATTCCGAAAATGAGCCCGAATACTCCGAAACAGTAGAGACAAACAATTGATCTGAGAATCAACCAAGCGCCAAAGTCGTAGATGGACTTGATCATTTTCTCAAGGGTGGAGGTGCACGCCATAATGTTGCTGCTTCTGTAAGAAAACGTTCAGTGAAAGCGATAAATCATGACATTAATCGATGATTACTATATCACTGGTTAGCATTGGGAAACCAAAACATATCTAGGAAACTAAACTGCAGAGAAATCGCGTGAGGGAAACAAGATCAAAAATGGAGGAAATGAGGTAAGAGCGAAGATATGTGTATGACTTGGATGGTAAATCAACGCTAGAATTTCGCGCCTACCGTAGTCTTGGCGTCACGCGTCCATCTCCACAGTTTGAATATGTGCCAGCGGGTCGGATTCTTCGATCGCGCTTGTCTTGTTGAGCGTTTCCATTGCTTCAATGATAGAAAGCAGCTAGATTTTTTTCGATACCTAATGCTACAATTCCACTTGAACCGTGCTTCTGTAGAATCATTTTCCAACAAATTTTCCAGGAGAGCGGTTCTCCACCCTCCACCCTCCTTATATCACATGCTCTCTCGTTCCGCCAAGCAGACGAGAGAACGTTTGAATCGAAGACGTTGTAGAAGCATTTTCTGAAAAAAAGAAACAATGTAGAAATGTTCAATATTCTCTCTCAGTGCGATGTATCCACACGAGCGCGCTTACTTGATCGCGAAGGAATTCTCCATCGGGACGGCAGAAACACTCCTATCCTTCCTCCCTCTACTCGCCCTCATCGACAGTAGATGTGTGCTTTTTTGTTTAAAAATAGTATCTTAATTAATCTATTTCTTTTAAATCATAATATTAGTATTCATTCATTCTTTCGTTATGTCCTTTCGTTATTTCTTTCGTTCGTTATGTAAGTGAGTAATGGGCAAATGACGTGGATAGTTTAGATGAGATAAAATAAACTTTCAAGCAACAATTAATCATTGCAGCATTCATCCTCTCGGTCTGTGTAACCAACGTACCCGTCATCTATTCTACTGTCTATGCACTTGCCTTCACGTGTCTCGAAGAGGCGATTCGCCCTCGAACAACGACCATTTGTTGTTCGGTCGCTCTCACGATGTCAATCGGCCTGTGCTCATTGAGAATCGCGCATTCGACCAGCATTGAGTGTAAGGAATCCTAATGATTTCATGAGATGGATTAGCTCTCTTCACTTCGTACCTCCCTAACTGGTCGAGTGTGCGAAATGAAGAGAGCTAATCCAATTATTTATCCAAATTTCAAACTCTAATTGTCTAATTACCTCTAATTACAGTTGTACATTTACAGGGGACGCTCTCATGGTCGCAAGCCTCAGCGGAATCATAACGATCGTATGCTTCAAACTGCAGTACGCACTCCTCGATTGCAATCCAAGGGTGATTTTATTCAAATGAAATTCGAAGAATATCCAGGCTGCGAATGAATAATTTCCTATAAGTCATTTATCAATTGCGAAAAGAATATTGATATTTGAAAATGCCCATTCGGCGTCGGTTCCGGTATTACCGAATCCCCGGGCGTCTCTTTTTCTAGTTCTCTCTCCCTTATCAGCCGTATTCCCGCTGAGAGAGTCGTAATACGAAAACCGAACTTGCACTCCTAATTGAAATACACATGCAGCCGACTCTTTAGCTCTTCATACAGTCCTCTATCACAATCTTGAAATATAACAAGAGAAAAAAGTAAATCTACTTCAGGCACATCTTCTCATGCATTATAGATCAGAATAATGATATTTTAAATTCGCCCAATCTTATATCAGATGTTAACATTTTAAAAGATCAATTAACTGACAAACTATCAAGAGAACAAATTAGTAAATCTACTTCAGACCCATCTTCTCATGCCTTCCTACATCGTCGCCCTCCGTGCAGTATGCGAGCTGTCGATGGACATTGCCCACGCGTCCATTCCCCTCCTCCCGCTGATAGCCATGATCGACACTCGAGGTAATATATTATCACAAACACTAGTCCGAAGGAATATAACGTTCTACTTCTTCACTTCTTCCTTTTGTCGACATGATCGATAGCCGTGGCAAATTTAAAAAAAAAATTACTCTGATAAACACAGTACGGAAGGCGCAAGTGCGCGTGTGTCAAAACGAGAGATAGACATGCAAAATGCATAAATAATATTATATTCATATTGACAGTGTTCGCCTGCGTCTGCTGTTTTGTAATCTCCAACGAGATCTTCTACATCATTGCCCTATTGACGGAAGAGTGGAGGGCGGACCAGTTTCCCCGACTCGTCTACATCTTCTCCTTCCTCCCCTCTTTTCTCATGATTCTCTTCGCCGCAGCTTGTTATGCAATCAGCCAATCTACCAATGTGGACCGTGAGTTGGCCGTCCGTCACAAAATAGAAACAGTCGTGAAAAATAATAAAACTTTCCGATATTCAAATACAGAAATGAAAGCGAGTGAGCATGACATATTTATAGAAACGCTAAGACCACCACAGTAGCTCATTTCCTGGACTTATTGTTTACAAGTAGCGATTCAAATTTAATTTTAGAACACCGTTTTACATTTTCAGAGATCGCTCTTTTCGCTTCACTGATGCATGGAATACTTCTGCTGACCAGCATCAAAATCACTTTCCCGCGAACTTTCGACCTCGAGATGCATCTGCTCAAGTTTATCACGATGCACTTGCAGACTTTGGCGTCTGTTATTTCTTGCTGAAAACGGACTTGTCTTATATTGTATGTTTCGCCGGCATAGCATAAGCGCTTGATTCCAGTTACAACTCTACCTTCAGACCCATTGACTCCTGCCTGCCGAGAAAATAATTGGTATTGATTAGGGTTCTCGTATTGGAACTGATTCCGTAATCCCAATAAGGGGAACACAGAAACTGAGACCGCGAGGGTGGTGAGAGAGAATGTAAAATGAGAATGCAATGGAATTCCAATGGATTTCTATTGGAATTCTCTTCCAATAAGAGAACCCTAGTATTGATATATTTATGTAAGTCCGTTTTGTTGTTGCGTTCTTTGTATTTGAATAAAGTGGAAATACAGTATGATATGTTGCATTGAATTTCATTTGACTTGGAATAACTACATCATTTCCATTTTGTAAGTCGCATGAACTTCTCATTCGGTTTTGTCATTCGGATAATTTATTGAAATCTCCTCGAATAATCAAATTTGAATAATAAGCTGTGTGCGGTCCTTTTGCACTTCCGAAATAAGCTAAAAGTTGCAGTTTCAAAGTAAAGCGCGGAATGATGTTGGTGACGAAATACCTATTTTAGTTTGAAATAATGTCTACCAAAAGAATGAAAAAAAATCAACATCGAAATTTGGTCCTGTGCAAAGGTTGCTCCAAGCATCTCGCGAGAGGCGTGATAACTTACTTACCAGTACTATCCTCGGTTAGCAAAGCAACGACGGCGTTGATGGGAAAGCGGAGATCAAGCATCTCATTTATCGTTACTTCGACTGTAGACTAGTCAAACGAGCGACAAACAGTAAGTGACGAGGAAATTCATTGTACAGGATTTCCCTTCTGTAGACTAGTCAAACGAGCGACAAACAGTAAGTGACGAGGAAATTCATTGTACAGGATTTCCCTTCAGTGAGAGAACTCTTGTTGGTGTGGTGTGAAAGTACAGTAGGAATTACGGTAGGATAAGAGAACTGAGCTCAGATCCGAGTTTATTTCACTACTAATACACAAGGAAAACGATGGAAGAATGAGGGGTAGATGAAGTGGTGGTTCAGTGATATGGCGCAATGGTATCCAGGTGGAGTACGGTATGCTAAGATCCGGAGATCACGGGGTAACGAAAGATCCGAGGATCACTAAGGCTTAGAGCGGAGCTCGGCCACTGGAGGAATGGGTTCTGGACGAGGGAGCGCACTCACAACGTCGATACTGGCATGTCACACGTCGAGAGAAGGTCTCGGCGACTTATATACGGGGAAAGTGACTTATATACGGGGAATTAGCATGAAATTAGACCCGGAGCCAGAGATGCTTCAGACAGTCAAACTCAATTGCCATGGTAATTCATATGATAATTGGTATGCAGATGAGTAATCATGGATTACCGCACGTGCGAGTAGAATGGGATTAGCAAATAGACTGGAGTTGGGTCGAGTCGCATTGGTATTACATAGGAATGACGTAATTGGATTGATTAGATTGGATTAGTACCGGTAATCCGGTACATTCATAATCGTATTTCAAACACTTCCTCATTATCTGTAATTTCTTATTTTTAACTCGCGCACGTGTGAGAATGGGGGGGGGGAATCTGCATTCATTCTCAGCCCGCGATTGTTCGTATAATCTCCTGTAATCCGCCAATCTTGTTTCGAAGCGACGAAATCCCTTCGCTTGTCCCAAACTGATACTGCATTCATTGTTGATGCTTTGGCATGTTGATTTGTCTAAGGGCATCGATTTTGAATGCAGGATAATGCCCACGGAGGGAATTTACTGGCTCGCCTCTCTCTTCTCTCTGCTAATGACACTGGGAGTGTTTATGAATGCGAACATCATCATAGTCACGATTACTACGAAGCAAGTATCTTTGCAGATATGTATTTGTTTAAAACACTGCGAATGGCAATAGCAAATTTAAAGATAGTCAAAGATACGTCAAAGCTTATCAAACAACTGTAGGCTTCATCGCTACCAAGCGACGGCATTTTAAAGCTTCTGGAGTCTTACTCCGAGCATGCTCACTGCCTTATCTTCATTCAAGATCAATTCTAAACCAGTGATAGCTGGAGACGTGGCTGTGCTGAGAGAGCCGCATGATTGACGACCCTTTCAGAGCAGTGTTGCTAGATAAAATATCTTATATTTGAATATCCGTTACTACTCGCGTTACTCGCGAATTGACTTATTCGATCTAACAAAACTCTTCCAGATCACTCCATGGCACCTGCAACATACTAATCGCTGCCTGCGCGTTTGCCGACATTTTACACCTGGCAAGTGTCATGTTTCCATATTTGAAATTTGACCAGATTAAGGGATTTGAACTAAAGTTCTGACCAGTTATATTCGAAATCTTACAAGTTTTGAAATTTCGCAATAATTCATATTTTGCGTGGGACGTTGACGTATGATTTCTTTGCTCAGTTTGGCCATCTTCCGCTAATCGTGCCCATCTTCGCTGGGCAGCCCGAGATTTCCAGCCTATCGTGCTGCTTAATGCAGGCGCGTTATTTTACAATTTCTTTTATCCCTCAGGTTTTAGGCTCTACATGATTTGAGTTTGAATGACGAATTAGTTCGATTTATAAATGAACATTTATTATATTTTTATTTAGATAATTCCCAACTTTGGCGTGTCGTCGGGAACGATTCTCGTCCTTCTAATCGCCCTGGACAGATTCATCGCTCTTCGATTTGATGTAACGACCAATGTACGGTGGCAGTTAGCGGTGGGTAGATTATTTTTTTAATTGGGCCTTCTTTTTGTTTTAAAATTTGTTATAAATTGGCGGAGCCTCACAGACTTATTATAAAAAATATTAAAATGTAAAAAATATTAAAAGGTAATTTTCAGGCGCATTTGTTAGCGCTACTCACATACGCTGCATTTCAGTACGCTCTCGTAGCGATCTTTTTCGATGAAACGTAAGGACAGTTTCGTGCAGGAAACGCATAATAAAAATACAATTACAGAAATTACATGTTTTTGAAGCCTTTAAATCTACATAACTTACATAACTTGTACAAATTAGTTTTGAAAAAAATGATTAAACTAACTTTGCAGCCATGTAATCTGCAGCCCGCCCGTGGCGTATCACGGCACGGGAAAGAATTTGTGGGTGCTGACATCGCTCCTTGTTTACTGTATCGCCATCGGTTTCTACATTGCAGTGTGGAGAGAAATGAGACGAGTCGCGAAAAGTGAGTGAAAAGTGCATTTTAAGAGTGCAGCATTTGCATAATCTATTACGAGGGTGTCCTGAAATTTCACTGATTTGTAGAGTTTGAAATTCGGGTAAATAATTAGATTAGCTCTCTTCACTTCGTACACTATCTCCCTAACTGGCCGGCGTAGAGAGTGTGCGAAATGAAGAGAGCTAATCCAATTATTTACCCGAATTTCAAACTCTACTGATTTGCATTGTATCAATAAAACCGTAATAACAATGAAAAATTGAAAAATCGAAGTGTGTCGGAAAATCCTTGGGGATCGAAAAAAGAAAAATACATGCACTTATTTTTTTCCTTTTAAAACTTTCTATTTCGAATTTGATGTGTGCTGAAAATAGAGCATTCAATTGTCAACGCGGAATTCCGGAACTATTCGTGTTTTATTATATTTATATGATTATGCGATCATACCAAAAAGTCTAAATACGATCTACCGTTCTTTACCACACATACACGTTCTCGACCCAAACCGAAAAACAGGAAGTAGCATTTTGACATTTTGTTTGATCGTTTCATTTTATCAGCATACGTGATCTCATTGACCGGTAGGTAAGGAAATACTGCGAATGTAGTTTTAACTTTAAGCAGTGAGCGAATTCGTAATGCACATAAGGAGAATTATACGTACAAAAATAAATTAATATACTCTAGAATCAGTGGACTGATGATCGGTCCATTAGCATTTCGTGGTCGGTCCCGTAACATGTATCGGCCGGCCGTGTGGCGACCGATACATGCAACGGGACCGGCCACAGGTGATTTTAGAGTAGTTAAATTATCAGAAGCTGCTTCGGACGCTCGTCGTAATCGTCGCATTTCACGCACCATCTTTTCCATAACGGCGGTTGTAATCTGTGGATGGATGCTTTCTATGATAATCGTCGTTTTCAATGGTGCTGTGCTGAAACTGGAAGGTGTGTGGAAAATAGACTTTTTATTACTTACATAGCATTACTTTGTATGACTTTGTATGCATGAAATTTGTTAGGTAACTTCTGGAGAGAGCGCGGAGAATGAATAGTCTAATTTCTCTCTCATGCGAGCATTTTAATGGTACCTATCCTTTCCTTTTAAAGTCTATTCGCAAAGTTTACGCCCACATAAAAATAAGCGATAAAAATAAGTGAAAAATAAAAATAAAAATACACAAGATATCATGGGCAGAAAGAGGAAACCATTGTACCATAGTTCTCACTTCCTATTTGCAGCAGCATGTGGTGGTGGTCATTGAATATGAATCTCGCACTGTATTGTTTCGAACCATTATATTGCCATGAAATTTAATGAACAATTTAATTCAGATTTATGTATATCGAAGGATGCCTATGTCTATTTCTTATTTTTTAAAGCTTTTTTATAATACTGTATTCTGCAGGGCGGGCAATGTACATCGGAGAGGAGATCGCCGGAATCCCTGTCAACATCTCACTGTGCCTCAACTATTTCGTGCTCTATTTCACAAGTTCCGAGTATCGTGCGGCGTTTAGAAAGAATCTCGGATTAATTCCGATAGTCGGGAAAAATTTCACGGAATCAACGACGAGAATTAATTGATCCTACACTGAATGTGAGCGCAATTTCTAATGCGCCTCTGTAGCGCGCTCGATTTTCTTGTAAAAATAAATCTCCGAATATCACTTTATATCAAGTGGAATTCAGTGAATTCCTCCTCCTAAATATCTTCCCCTTTTTTCTTGGCAAATTGATTCTGATTTCAGCTGGAAATAAATGTTTTTAGCATGGAAATGAGAGATAATATTTGCGCTTCTCACAACTCAAGAACATCCGAGAGATAAACCCCCAGCTGCAATATGCGAAGCTACGTGCACATCTCTTCGACTCGCACGTGCTGCCCGAGCTGTGCTACGGAGCTGAAAACTGGCCACTCACGATGTTGAAAATATCCCTAATCCGAAAGACCCAAGAAGTAGAGTAAGAAACCGGGAGACCACGGTTTCATCAATTCGCACATTCTCTCGACTATCGACCGGTCTAAAGAGTGTGTGAGATGATGAGATCGTGGTCTCATATTACGCACTCTACCAAGGAGCCCTGGAAAGTGTGCTGATTGAATATACGCGAACTGTGATCCACGCGGCTTCGCCGCTGAAGATGGATCCACTAAGTGTAAGCAAGTTGCGTTAGCCTCCCTCTAATTTTATCTGCAATTTTCTGATGAAAAGGCAGATCTTTCTCATCATTTCGTATCTTTTTCAATGTGGTCACTGCAAACAAATCGGAAACCTGAGAGGGGGCTTATCGCCCCAGGGCACTTATCACTATCAAACGTCTCTCCAATTCGCGTGCTTTATTTCCAATCAGAAACGAGGAGAAATTTGCGAAGAGGAGAGAGTGCAGTATCAGTATTGTCAACAATTCCAATCGATGATGACCATCGAAGCTTCAACAATGATGGTTTCTTTTACGCTTCTTTTTTATCTCTTCCACTTCCCTTTGTACTCTTTGTATCGAGCTATTAATGGGACAACAATGCTTGCCGATGTTTATTTGACTCTTTATTTGTTGACTCTGTCAACATTTCTTCAGCCGAAAGGTTCTGAAAAAAAGTTTTCGAAATATAACCAATACCCAATTAGTATTCACACTTTGCAACTCATTGTTTGCCAGTACTTTTGCCAGCGTCTTGATCCAACCCCAATACAAACAAACAAACACTCCCCCCTCTCTCTCCCAATCTCCCTCTCCTTCTCTGATAGCCCAATTTCTTTGTTGTCTCAATTCACCTTCCGGTGTGGAGATGCCAACAAGTAGACAGAGGATCACTTGAAATATGCTCCCTCTCCTCTTTTTCGCTTGCCGATTTCGATTTGAAGTTGAAATGAAAAATATTTAAAATCATTTGAATTCAGTATCCACGCAAACATGTGCAGCCACAAGGGCACGTTGTTTAGTCTTTATAACAACGCAAAGTACCTACTGTTCATTGGAATAATTTTAAACATGCTGATGATGCCATCTTTATCGATTGATCAGACGGCCCCAAGCGAGTTTGAATTACATTTATTATATTTATTTTATTATCGTTGTTTCTGGCATAGAGTATACACACATTATTGAGAAATGATTTTTGAGAATTTTTCCAGAGTTTTCACTTGATTTTTCAATAGTATGTTGTTAGTTTGTATCCGAGTAGTAGAGTAGAATAAGAGAGGTATCACGAGAGATTGCAGGAAGGTCGGAACAATTTTCGAAAAAGTATTTTTGATTTCGATCAAACTTTTATGTGAGAGTACATAGGAGACAAGAATTCGAAATATCCTGGTCCCAGGTCTCAGAGCCGGCTTTTAGGAATTTTCCGGTTCTGTCGCCGGAATCGTCATAACTTTCTTCGGAATTGCACTAGAACGCCCAAATAGGGCTCAAAATGTGCGGAAGAACTAGATAAACAATTTTTATGTTGGTTATTAGTGAGTATCTGTCTGACCTAGAAAGTTACTAGAGAAAATTCGATTTTGAAACGTTTCCAAAAATTATTGCATAGTTTAGATGGGAGAACCCAAGAGGTTTCTGTTCAGAATATGAAAGAGTACGTTAACTATAGTCAGGTAAAAAATTAAAATCGAGCAAAAGTGGGGGGTCTTCTAGGTGAAAAATCGCTCTGAATGTCAAAAATCGCATTTTTTTGAAATTTTGGAAAAAATCATTTTTCTAAAATCACCTCTAATATATTTTTTCGTAACTACTGAGTCACTTTATAAATGGTAAAAATGATATCAACACATAATATATGCGTACTACTTCACAATAAAATCAAAAACTTCAGAATAAATTGAATCATTTTTGACTTAATTTTATATTTTATTGCGAGGAACTACACTGACCTTATGATCTCAAATCATTTTTAACGAACTCAATTTCGCCCCGGAGTTACGAAAAAAATATTAGATGTGATTTTAGAAAAAATAATTTTTCGAAAATTTCAAAAAAATTGCGATTTTTGACATTCAGAGCGATTTTTCACCTAGAAGACCCCCACTTTTGCTCGATTTTAATTTTTTACCTGACTATAGTTAACGTATTCTTTCATATTCTCAACAAAAACCTCTTGGGTTCGCCCATCTAAACTATGCAATAATTTTTGGAAACGTTTCAAAATCGAATTTTCTCTAGTAACTTTCTAGGTCAGACAGATACTCACTAATAACCAACATAGAAATTGTTTATCTAGTTCTTCCGCACATTTTGAGCCCTATTTGGGCGTTGTAGTGCAATTCCGAAGAAAGTTATGACGATTCCGGCGACAGAACCGGAAAATTCCTAAAAGCCGGCTCTGAGACCTGGGACCAGGATATTTCGAATTCTTGTCTCCTATGTACTCTCACATAAAAGTTTGATCGAAATCAAAAATACTTTTTCGAAAATTGTTCCGAAATGTGGATTTTTCCTGCAATCTCTCGTGATACCTCTCATAAGTATATATTAAATAATTCATGGGTCGTCGAATTATTATTCTTCCCAGGTTATACAGTGTGGTGCTACATCATTAGCATCATATTGCTCTTCATATCTTTTATCCATGTTGCTGAGAAAAGATACTCTGCTACCTTCTCGACTCGGTGCAAAGTGATCTCATTTCTGATCGTGAGTGCCATCACGACCACCCTGTCCAGTCTAAACGCCCATTTCTCTACAATTCCTCAGTGTGAGAGTTTGTGCAGACTTATTAGTACATAAAGATAGTCTTGGCATTGCAATGCTAAAATAAGTTTTTTTTTGGGATCGGTCTTCAGGAACTTTGAATCCAGGGCAACAGGGTCAAGGGAATGATAATTGACTTTTCTTGTTATCATACTTAATTATAATTACAATATTACGTTGAAGGGAACGCGCGCGTCGCTTCGTTTTTGTATGGAGTCGCCATTCTATTGGCATTCACGGCCTTACTGTTAACTCACAGAGATGACGTGGAACGCGAGCAGCAGTTAAATGATGTGAAAACGACGCAGTCGGAGCAGCAACGAGGTACTTTTATCAATTAATCATTCATCTATCATGCCAAAATTTGATTGAATTGCATATGACAGCAATATTGTGAAGCAACTTAATAATTACGGTGTCACAGCTAGGTGACAAAGACGCTGGAGCAACTCAACTTGTTGATGTATCCTTTTGTTCTCAGAAGATGCAACTCTACCAATAAATACAAGAAATCAATAATTACTAAAAAAATACAGACGCGCGGCGAGATCTGCCTGCTGAACCGGATGCAAAACAGGTTGCGCATCATGAACAGCACGTGCAACCACACACAGAGAAAAATTACTTCGCCATGCATGCGAGTTAATGATTAAATTACTTAAGCTCTCCACACTTTTCACACTCTCTCTGCATAAACTAAGTAATTCAATCATTAACTAGCATGCATGGCGAAGTAATTTTTCTCTGAGTGCAGCAAACGCACAGTGCGAACAACGTTCGCAAGCAAGGGTTAATCGACCAGCTGAGATCGACGTCGAGCAACTTCAATCGACAAAGACTAATAAGCGAGTCAATCTTCCGGATGCGGATGTTGAACGAAAGAAGGAGTCTGTCAAGAAACAAGATGAGTCGGAGAAAGTTCCGACAACGAGATTCGAAAAGATGTACAAGATGGCGGGATCAATTAATGCCTGCATTACGCTGGTTCTGTTCGCATTCCTCCCATTTGTAGCCACTATCAACAGTCAAGGTGAACTTTCCACATTCATCTACCGACTTTTTGGGGAAATAGAAAACTTTCAATAGAATTGACTCAGTTCACAGTTTCGTAAGGGTGACCTGTTTCTCTGAAATGTTGTTTGAAGAAAAACAACTAAATTTCTTGCAGCGTTCTTCGTGGCTGACGTTTTGTTCATTTTCAATCTCGTTTATAGCTGGATAGTAACAATAACGAAGTAAGCGACTAAACAGCGACAACAAATTTTTTATTCGGAATTATTACCCAGGTATGCAAGTGAAATTAATTTAGGACTGAATGGAAGATTCCTTGCCCACTGCTCGACACTCTTATCTACTTTGTCCTTTTAATTGCCTCAATGGGCCTGTGCGGCTGGTGCATCGCGAGCTCGGCTGATCCCGACTGTGGGTATTGTATGTTTGCATTATCTAGTAAGATACGCCAGCAAACCGGCCTTACCGCTGAGTCCCGGTAGAGTAGTTGCTTGTCGACGTAAAAGTTTTCTTCATTCCAGTTCATATTTAACTTACCAGACCCATTCCCGTTCCGTACTCCGTTCCGTCATTCTATAATAGTAAAAATCACGTCAAATGACAATACGTTATATATATTCAATGCACATTTTAAAAAAATCATTTTAATGATTTTCAATTTCAGCCGTCGCCCTGATAGCTTCTTATGCAGCATCGGCAATTCAATTGCTTCTACTCGCATTATCGCCGTACGCGATCAGAGAATGCCGGGAGAGCCAGAATAAGCCGCAGCCAACTCAGAAAGTGCAGCAGCTGCAGCAAACCACTGACGATAAGCCTATGCAACAAGCCACCAGCAGCAGCCAGCAGATGAAGGAACAGGAAATTGTCCCGAGAAATGCATCTACGATGGAAAATGTCCTTGAAATATATGAGTGTTAAATCTTCGATAAATGTTGTAAGCGAAGTTAATCTTATTTATTTGTACATGAGAGGTATTTAAAAAAATCATTGCTAATCAATCATCGGACACAGTATCGTAGACTTTGCCATATCGTTTCACAATTCTCATTTACTCCTTATCATCTCAATAAATTGTTTGTTTCGCTGGTGAATCAAAATCACGAAGGTATGTTTTTGAAGCAGAATATGTAGCCATTGGAGTCATAACGGGCGATTAAAGGAGCCCAAGAAAATTCGGCTAAGCGAACGATGGAACTTGTTCGGTCGTTTATTCGTGCAGCATAGTTCGTTTCGCCCGAGAAAGTTGATTTAAGAGAGGGATCACGAGAGATCCTCTGAGGAACAATTTTCCGTAAAATATTTTTTTTGATTTCTTGCCAGCGTCTCGAATTTACCACCAGTACAAACACAAACACACACACACACACAAACAGACACACACTCCCCCACCCTTCTAATTCACTCTCTGATAGCTCAATTTCTTTGTTGTCTCAAGTCACCTCCCGGCGTGGAAATGCCAACAAACAGTAGAGAACGTCTCACTTGCAATAAACTCTTCTCCATCTTCTCGGATTTTTTAAGTTTGCTAATTGTTTTGAAATAGAACACCTGTTGTAAGTTACAATTCAGAACCCGCGCAAACATGTGTAGCAAGGAGCCTCCGTCATATATGCTTTACAACGTCGCAAAGTACATTCTGTTCATGGAAATAATTTTAAACATGTTGACGATGCCACCCTTATCGATTAATGAGACAGCCCCAAGTGAGTTTGCATTATTTTATTATCATTTGTTCAGACATCGACATGACATACATTAATCAGATACGATTATTTATCGGCATAGTACTTTTCCAGCGTCACCACTCTCTTATTCACAATTACCTTAATAATTTATTTGTGTATTTGAGTAGGATAAGAAAGTACGAATTTATGGATAGTTAAAATTATCTTATTCCAGGTTATACGAGAGACTATCTGACTCAGTCGAATTAATCTTGGCACAGCAGGAAAAATGAGTTGATGAGATAAACATGCCACATTGCACTATGACCGAGGCGGAGTTGATTCATGATATGGAGAAAGTGCAAAAACGTTTCTACGCCTCAGGGCATGACGTCATCGGAATTTCCGTTTTTCGTAAACTTCATCATATGGCCTAATGAGTAGTACCAATCGATTCCTCATAAAATTCTAAGTCTTTTTTGACTCCATGAATTTTTCGATAATCTTTGATCTAAGCCTGAAAAATTGAAAAATTGGTTTCAAAATTTTTATTTAATGGAATTTAATTATTTTTCTGTTGTTTGCCTGTGCAAGTGAAAAGATTTTATTTGTGATATGCAACGCTTTAACAATGATAGTTTAACTGTGTGAAGGATTATTTGTACGAGGGGCATCAAGCTTGTTCAGTATGCTGAAAATGAATGGGTTCTTGGAATTATGGTGTACTTACAGTAACCCGGAGTGTTTTTCAAGTATTATCCGGCAGTTTTGTAGGTGGGTCCGACGAAAGCCCTAGTAATCTACTATTGCGTAGTTACCCTACAATGGATACTGTGGCTTCCAGCGCCGTTTTGATAGCATTGGGACTTTTTACCTTGTCACTGTTACTACACCATTATTCCAAGAACCCACTATAACACTAACCATTCTCAACGCGTTTCTCGACCATTCCTCAGTGTGAGTTTTTCTTTATTGATTCAGATAATGACTTGCCCTAACATCAAGGTATCAGGCTGTTGCAAAAGTCCTGTCGTTTTTTGAGCGTCCACTTTGGCGGGTTATCTCGGCACTGTTTCTTTTTGGAATGTGCCTTCCAGTTTACAGTAGAAGGGGGTCCATACCTTCTCTCTAAAGCACGGTTATGATTAGTCCCTTCTAGTTCTCTGAGGGAGAAATACGAATTGTTTTGTTAACGTCCCTCACCACTTTTGGGAGGTAGTTTTGTTTGTCTTCTTGTCTGGCTCAAAGTCACTCAGATTTGAACGCCATGTGGATATGAGTCATCAGTCATAAGCAACCTCTTTGCACACTGTGAAAAGTTGGACTCTCGATAGTCAGAATATGGACTTTTCTCACGCCGAAGATGACCGATCCGGAAAATCCTCCATCTGTATTTTAACACTCTGTGCACATATCAAGAAGCAGGCCCCTATCGAATCATGTGCAAACTGGGCAACACACTAGGAGCCAACTTTACCACCATACATTGGGGAGTTAATTGGAAAGAAGAAAAATATGGGACGGTTGATTTATTACGAATTCTCGGATCTAGTCATTTTTCTGAGGGTGGATATGTCTTTGAATTTCCAAATTTCCCACATGGTCTTCAACTGTCTGGACTAGATGGTGACTGGGGGTTATGCATGGGCAAAGTCTGAAAACGTTGTACCCATACACCACACAGAGCACGAACTCTCTAAGGGAACCGTTCTCTAGTCCAATTCTCTTAGAGAAGTGTTCTCTAAGAGAAAGGGAATTATCTCAAATATAAGCAAGTTGATATCTAAGAGAATTCAACTCTCTTGAATTTAAGAGAATCGTTCTCTTGAAAATTCAGTTCGTGATTGTTTTTCGTCGCGGCCGTTTTACATTTGCCGGCGGCATACTGTAGCTAGTTCAAAATTCTCTCCCATTTTACTTTTCACTCTATTTTTTATTGTTGTGTTGCTCTCATTTCATGTTATTTGTGTTACCTATCGACGTTAATATTGTAACTGATGTGTTGAGCTGCGACGGCGATAGCGAAGATGCTACGAAGACGATGTGGGAGGCCGCAAAACATCGACGGCAAGGTTTGTTCTCTTCTTAGTTTTCAAATTATGTTTGCCTGTTAGGACCGGCGACCGGCGCAAGATTTTATTATATTTGCTGACTGAAACTAGTGCGTCGAGCGGACGAGCTTCTCCAAGCGTACGCGTGCGTCACCACGTGTGTTCCTCTGGTTTCTCTCTACCAGTAGTGTACTACTATCTCCACTAGTTGCTCACCTATAGGGTAGACTACTAGTGCGCGCACTGGTAGTACTACTAGCGCGCTCTCGGAACAGGCACTACTACTAGTGCGCGCACTGGTAGTACTACTAGCGCGCTCTCGGAACAGGCACTACTACTGTGTTCGGACAGGTGTACAACAGGCAGCGAAGTTAGCTATCATAGATTTATTCAACCGAGCTTATTCTGTGATTAAAAACACAACAATTTGGATCTCATAATAGTCTCAACAACATGAACAACTGAACAATTTAGTAGGTTCAGTACGCTAAGCGATCAATAGCTTCCGTACCCTTAGCTATCAATAGGCACCGTGTCCTCATCAATCAATAGCTACCGGACGTTTAACGATCAATAGCTACCGTACCCTTAGCAATCAATAGTTACGGTAACATAATGAGGTCGAAATCAAGCAAAACAGTATATTTTAGGTCTCACTACACACAACAATCAAAATTGACGTAATCTAATGATAGTGTGGGAAAGTTCCGTACTGATTGTACGAAGCCTGAATCTGGGAGGGATAGGCAGCATTCGCGAGTGTTGTGTAAACTGGTGACTCACTCGCGCTCTTCTCTGGAGTCGATTCAGTCTGAATCAATTTCTCCTCTTTCACAGACGGAAGCGTGGCCAATCGATCACTGAAAACAAACAGCATCAGTTGACCCCTTATTTTTAAAACCACGGAACCCAATTCATTATTTTCTTCATTATTTTATTTTTTTTGGCGAAACTTCATGTGCAGTTTTAAAAATCATGTACAGAAGGCGTTTAAATACTTAGGACAGTGAGGGTTTCCGATCGATAGACGACGAATCGACAGTTCGTCTAGCCGAGGCGACGCTGTAATATTAAATACAAGTTGATACAAGTAAATACACGACTACAGTATCCAAATCCATCGATATCGGTTCTTTTAATCGATAATTGCAGTACCATGAGTAATATTTTTAATGATTTCAGTGAATAGTGTTGCGATTTAGAAGAATACGAACCGTTTGGCAGTAGTAGAACCACGAGCTGGTCCTGATCTCTTTAACGTACTGGTAGATGGTGAGGGAGCGCCGCTTTAAAGAGTACGAGTAATAATGAACTCATCCCTGTTTAACCGCTACGATATGGATCAGATAAAGACTCACTGATTTGAACGCGGAGTGGAAAGTGCATCAGAAGAATTGGTCGTAATCGATGACGACGAAGAACCAGCACTAGAAAACGAGAAAATTAAAAGATAAGACTGTGAGTGCATATCTCTCTAAATAATATGAAATATCTTAACCTCTCGTCCATTATTGTTCTGTCGAGTTCTTCGCGTGTCCTCAAACTCTCCATCGAGACAGCTTTTACCCTTAGTAAATCCATGTTATTGTATCAAAAAATATAAAGGTCAACCTTTCAATAGGAATAGAGCACTTTTCGCACATAGATTCTCGAGTGTGACTGAAAGAAAATCAGTGGAAAGGAAGGGTGAGAGTAATTACATACCCTGGAGCTACGAATCCGGAAAGTACAGCATCTCTAAGCAGCTCGTCTGTGGAAACACCAGTTTGTTGTTTACGAATCTCATTTCTAAATTTTCGAACTACTCAGAGTCGTTATAGTAAACATAACATACATTCTATTGTACAGCGCCTTGTTGACTTCCGTTCTGATGGCTGGAGCGAAAGTAGTTATTGATTCACCGGAGATCATAGATGAAATGAGGCAACACTCTAGAAAAAAAGAGCTGATAATTGATGTGTATGCTATATTTTAAAGCTAGGCTTCGAAGGTCAACAATAATACTACCCGCATAAGAGGGGAATTGGCGGACGTTTGGTGTTAATCTCCCTCCTTTGAGGGTAGTTGTATAGTTCCCTTTCAGAGTCTATTACTAACCGACTATAGCATCTATGAATGAGGTAGGGAGTTGGTAGAATACTCTCGCCCCTTTAGCAGCCGTAAACATTCGAATTACAGCATAAGGCAGTGTCTGAGAAAAGGAATAAAAGTACACTCAGACATTGGGAACAAAATACCAGGTGAAGTATAGCCCTGGCCAACTCTCTCCATCTACTCGCAGAAGACTTGCTGGTTACTGTCACAGAACTCGCGATCAGTCGAATATCGATCGATTCGTCAGGATATCCCGGCCTCTGTACAATACATTGTCGATTCTTCAAAATGGCAGAGTCGAATCTCGTCGGAGGGAGAGTGACCTGCATAAGACGTACAGCCTACTTGAAAAGAATTGATTCTACTGACCTTTAGAGTGTAAGATTCTTCTAGAGTCTTGACAGCTCCTCCTTGCTGTCCAAGTTGTTCCCACATAATTGATGCATTATAATTAGCCTGCAAAACAAGACTTCCCGGTCATGGAACTTCAACATACCATTTCCATCGCCCCGTAGTTGAAAAGAGCTTCTTTTCGTATCTTGTCATTTTCATCAACCCAAGATTGCAGTGATAGCGCAGTGGCTGATGAATCGGAGAAGGCCTTGGAAGAGAAAACTTGGAAGAGAAAACCCCCTTGGAAGAGAAAACGAAGTTTTTTCTTAAAAGAAACATCTTACTCAGCAGACGACCGATACTAACCTCTAATAATCCGGTGTTGTTGTTGATTGGACGTCCTTGCAACAGTTCCTCGGAATAAGTCACGAGATTTATACGGGTGGAGAGGGGGAGATAATCGCTCATCCTTCCTCTAAAATGAAATATCAGCGATGATAACGTTCTTAAAACCGGTTAGAAATGGGAGCATAATTTAAACAGTGGTAATTGTGGTGAACTCTCTAGAACAAGGCTTCAACGTGTAAAACGCGTGATACTCAGCCAAGAGTTTCGTCAATATGCTCTCTCCCTTACCGTAATTCTTTAATGGCGCCAATTTTTGAAAATATTTTAATTTATACATATCATTGATTTTTTTAGCATTTCTAAAATATTTTTAAAATATTCTATTTTTAGATATATATTTAAATTATATTTATTAATTTCATTATATTTTCATTCGTGCTTGTAACGCTGTGAAATAGCAGTATAGAGGTAGAACTGAGATCCAGGACAGTAAGTACGGAAAGCGAGGAAACGAAGCTGATCACAACGGACAGTTATAGTGGAAGTGGGAGGGTTGAGAGTAGAAGTCATGATATGACTGTCGCAGAAAGGTTTTACTAGTGGGTGAATACTACGAATGTATGAATTGCCGGGAAACATCGAGGACATAGTGTCAAAAGCAGAAGAAGTAGGGATAACAGTGATAGATAGGTTTACAACATTGGACACAATTGCGATGCTATCAAGTTTGCCGATCTCTCCGTTAACAGTTACAACAAAATCGCCCACGGAATAGGTTCTGTCGGTATGTACACTTCGGTATCTCAGGGGAAGTGAACCTCGAATTGGTCGGCTGACATAATACTCGCCCACTTGAACTCTATCAACGTTTCCGAAATTAGGGAACAAAAGAAGGGCTTGATCCCTCTCTGCTTGGGATGTTACGTTTCTCCTAAGATTTCGAAGAATCATAGAGCGAAGGACATAACTGAAATGCGGGAACACTTTGAAAAGAATGTGAAAGGTTGTTCCCTAACCGAGTGGCTTGCCGGTCTTCGATTCCCCTCGTGGTGCACGTATTTCTTCCAACAACGAGCATACTATAAATCTATGTTGTGATAGAGGTGGGCGACATGCTTACCGATTTATTGATTCAAACGACGTCAAGGTGAAATCATCTACAGCACCATTCGCTCTCATTTTCACAGGTAGATGAGTCAATACTACGTGAAATTTGTAAGTGAAAATTTTCTTCAGCTGTACACGAACAAATTCACGGGACACAAGCTCTGCCACCTGCACGAGAGACTAAAGTTGTAAAAAAAATGTCGGTCTGACCCTGGTTAGATTATCAAGAAACCCATCATCGAAGCTATTCTCCCGTACCATCATTGGGTAGATCAGTAGTGAGAAAATGAGATGCGACATTCTGTTCTCACTCTTGCCTGCAGTAATATAATCAGAACATGTCAATAAGAATTACTATGCCAAAGAGGTCGATCAAAGTTGAGTAGATTAGAGTCGTGAGGGAATGCTAAATATGAAAATTTGAGAAAAAAACAGCATGAATCTCAACGTACAATTCCTTTCTCAGTACCAGTAAGCTTCCCGTCAAATAATGGCCGTGGGTTTATCCATGTCTTTGGCGTGGTTACAGTCATGTTCTCCAATTCGATAATTCCGCTTGGACCGACATAGAAACAACATTTGGCATATGTTGCCCCTGATTGGTCATTTCCGCTAGTTAAACTAATGGCAATAAACCTTTCAGCACGTCCGAAAGAACCCCCTCCTCGATCAGATGGAGCCCGTCATAGAGACATCGGTGGAGAGGAATGAACTAGGCAGACAGAATTATAACAGCCTAATAGTGGATAGACAAACGTCATTCATAAAAGACGCCGGGGATTTGAAACCATACGAAGCGGACGCGATATGAGATGCT
The DNA here is from genome assembly GCA_036245785.1 of Pristionchus fissidentatus. Classification (NCBI taxonomy): domain Eukaryota; kingdom Metazoa; phylum Nematoda; class Chromadorea; order Rhabditida; family Neodiplogasteridae; genus Pristionchus; species Pristionchus fissidentatus. The sequence continues at coordinate 31,769,027 of BTSY01000005.1, read as the reverse complement.
GTTTGAATGGGGCCTCTATCTACAAATTCTCGGTGTGCAGCAATATATAAATAAATTATCAACAAACCAGAGTACATAGGCCGTCCAGGAGGAGGAGGAGGAAATCGATTGCTGTGGTTGTCTCGTACGCCCGGGTGAAGACACGTGAAACAGCCGAATTTTCCCGACCATCCGACATGTGAATATAGAAATCTCATCATCTCAGCATCAAATGCCCCAATAAAAATGCAGTGCTCCAATGGAAAAAAACCTACATAGTTGCGCAACATCGGGCAGTGGATACGTGAACCCGCTTCAGACAGAACGCACACATATAGACTATTCTTCGTTGCAAACTCTCTTTCAGTTTATTTAGGGTTCTGCTACCGTTAGAAGCATAGTCGTTTAACTCAGGAAAACGAATTCGGTAGAAATCAACGACTGTAATCAAGTAAACCTAATATTTCTTCCCAGCCAATCTGACTAGCGATAAACAGAAACTAACTTTTAGTATCGCTGTCAATTGATGCCGCAGCTGACAGTAAATTGTCAACAGTCAATCGAGATACAAGCGTGCGACTCGATATGCTAACAGACGCAGCGAGTGGACGGGGACTAGATGGAGGAGAGGGAGAAGCGGATGTGACAAGGATGGGGTTTTGCTTCAACAAAACAGATATATACACTACTGCCAATAATTATCACTCAAGAATTTTAACTTAGATGAAGAGCTACAAACCTACTTTGACAACACAGCTTTTGGGAAAAATATACCTGAGGGGGAAGCACGGCTGCCGGGCGAAACCATGTCCTAGCACGCAACCTCTCCGTTATGCCGGATTCGTCGTGAATCGGTTCTGAGAACATAAATTCCTTACAAAACGCGGGCTTAACCTTACATGCAGACACTGAAAATCAAACTTACGTGACATTCTTACTGCATGTCAGATAACAAGGAAGAAAGGAGGGTTAGATGATGGAACTGAGAAATAAAGTTGAAAACAATATGGAAATATACATACTTGTAAGGTTTAAACGAGTTATAAGGTGAAATTCGACCACTCCCAACTGGAGCAGATATGGAGAATGCAATGAATAATCGAATGACACAGATAAATCGTCGATAGGTGCATTACTAATGCACATTTACACTATAAAAAAACTCTCGAGAATCTTGTCGTGGGAGCGGCAAATGCGTCAACACCATGTATGCGCTTTGACACCCTTCCCACGCCTCTATGGTAGTGCACTACTAGTGAGTCCCACTGGTACTACTACTGGTGGGCCAGGCAGACTGTTCCCCCCACGAGCCCGCTAGTACTACTACTAGTGGGATGCTCCCCACTGGTGGTACTACTGGTAGAGAGAAACCAGAGTCTCCGCTTAGTGCGCGCCGCGCTCGCGAGTCGATTAGGACGGGCCCAGCGCCGCGTCCGCCAATTTATTGGCGAGCGCCGCAGTAGCCCGCAGTAGAGCACCGTTAGGCTTGCGCCGAGTTCATCGCTAAATATTAGCTGGCGCCGCTACCGCTACTGCGCGCGGCACCGCGTCTGCTGCTCAATATGCGCCCGGCACACCGTCCTCAGCTCACTACGCGCCGGGCGCTGAACGCTTCGTTTATTATGCTCGCGGCGCCGCATCATTCACATAGTAAGCGATTATTAATTTAGGCTAATTCGTGAGGAAGCCATTCATTATCAGGTCCAACTTATACTGAAGTTCGCACATCCTCAGATCATTCCAAGGCTATTATCGGACTAGCAATAAGATTCAAATTAGCTTTGAATAGTCTTGATTTCAGTACTATGTACTACGCGCCTGGCGCTCCCTCTGGCGCCGCGCCCGGCTACTACCAGGCGCCGGCTCACGGTGGCGCCGCCGGAGACTCCAATGGCTACGTGCTGCCCATGCAGCCTCACCAGCAGGTGGTCTACGCAGCTGCGCCTGGCGGCTCTCCCGGGCCTGGCTACGCATACGCCCCTGCGTGTACTACAATGTACTACCAGCCGGTGAGTTCTCATTTGTGCTATTTATCAAACGTCGAACTGGCTCACGTAATGGGAATCTGAGCTAAAGTGTGTGTTTTGCAGCCCGAGGAAGCGTTCGCAGCCATGTCGCTCTCCGGCCAGATCATGCTGCTTCTGCAGCAACAGCAGCAGACACACACTACCAGCAACAGCAGCTCCATCCAGGTGAGAAACGTCGACCACGTGCATGCAGTGCACATTTCAACTACTCAGGGTTTTCAACGCACGATGCGCGCGCGATTCCCGCTACAAGTTTCGAGTCGTGTGAAACCAGTAGCGGAAATGTCGCGCACGTCGAGTGAAAATCGTGTGCTCTGTTGAAGGTCTTGGACGGAAATTACGGTATTCCTGATGAGGCCTGCGCGCGAGATGTGGAAATCTCGCACGCGTCATGTGAAAATCGCGCGCACACGATGTGGGCTGGAATCGCGCGCACATCGTGGGTTGAAAAATAGGAGTATATTGCCCTCTTCGTGGTGTGCCTACCGTAATCTGCACCATTTCAGCCTGGCGCGGAGTCGCGCCGCCTCGACGCCGATTCCAAGCGAGGAGCCCGTCTCTCTGGTCTCACCCACTTTCTGCAATCCGTCTATGACCCCCATGTAAGTGATGTATATACAGGCGATTGTGGGAAACATCAGTTAAGCACACGCAGTGCTATTTTTGTCGAAAGATTAGAGTGATAATTGCCGCCCATATTTCAGATGCCACAGCATTACGGCATGGCTCCGAATGGCTACGAGGAACAGCTCTGCAGGTGAGCCTTGGTGTGGAAGCTCGGACTTTTCAGCGCGCGATGTGCGCCGGATTTTAGCTGCGCGCGACGTGCGCCGTTGCAACGGCCGTTGTTGTGAAATCCGGCGCGCATCGCGCGCAGCTAAAATCCGGCGCACATCGCGCGTTGAAAAGTCCGAGAGGGGAGCGATGAGTGCGGTCAAGCAAGCGATTATTGACAAATTGCAGAACGATGTCGACTGACCCAGACATGATTCCTCCCAACCTCGACGACATCTCTCTGACTCGTTCATGGAGCACCTTGGACAGGTATGATAATTGCACACAGAAAAATGATAGTAGTTTCATCCTACTATCATTTTCTACGACTATCACGATAGTTATCAGATAACTAGCATGGTAGTAACGGGAATACTATCACGTGATAGTAGGTTTTAAAACAATCAACTGATAGTTACAGTATTACTATCACTGATTGTAGTAAAGCTTGTTTTCAATATTTTTATTATTTTGTGTTGTATTCATAAAATTGCTTGAAATACTATACCACTGTTTCATCATATTCTCGTTCTAGCATGATACCATGTCCCGAAGTGGCATGTTCAACTTGCCTCCATTCCGAGCAGCAAATTGATCTCCACTTGCGATTGATTCACCAAGATGCGGCCAGAGTTTGTTGCAAGATGTGCACCAACAAGCCCACGTTCGCCAGTATCAAGACTTGGAGAGTTCATCACAAATCGTGCCATCGTGCTCCAGTCATACCAGGTGAGCATTGTTCATTTATTCTTTTCAACAAATAAATTAGACATAGATCAATAATATTTCCATTAGCTTCTCTATTCCTTCCAATTTCTGTCCTCTAATATTCAAAATCCTCCTTCGTCTCTTCTTCTCTTTGCCCGATCTCTGAAAAAGGGGTACTGTAACACTCAACCATTGGTCCCCAACGATGAACTATCCATAGACGCTCTCATTCATTAATTCGATACGATACAATATCCACAGTATGATCACTTCCCCCCTCCTTTCGCTATTCAATTTCGATCGACAGCTAGTTATCTCAAACGGTTACGATAAGAAGGCAAAAAAAGAACCATTATTAATTTGGATAACGGATCCTGCGCTCACCTCAAATCTCCCTCTTCCATTTCCTCCTCATTATCTCTCCATTACAAAATAGCCTCTTTCTCACATCGTCCCCGATCGATTGCCTGAAAAAGGGGTACTGTAGTCCACACTCATTGACTGAAAAATATCAAATATCCGAACATGTTCATCCTACATCCTACTTTCGCTATTCAATTTCGATCGACAGCTAGTTATCTCAAACGGTTACGATAAGAAGGCAAAAAAAGAACCAATATTCATTTGGATAACGGATCCTGCGCTCACCTCAAATCTCCCTCTTCCATTTCCTCCTCATTATCTCTCCATTACAAAATAGCCTCTTTCTCACATCGTCCCCGATCGATTGCCTGAAAAAGGGGTACTGTAGTCCACACTTATTGACTGAAAAATATCAAATATCCGAACATGTTCATCCTACATCCTACTTTCGCTATTCAATTTCGATCGACAGCTAGTTATCTCAAACGGTTACGATAAGAAGGCAAAAAAAGAACCAATATTCATTTGGATAACGGATCCTGCGCTCACCTCAAATCTCCCTCTTCCATTTCCTCCTCATTATCTCTCCATTACAAAATAGCCTCTTTCTCACATCGTCCCCGATCGATTGCCTGAAAAAGGGGTACTGTAGTCCACACTTATTGACTGAAAAATATCAAATATCCTAATATTTACCCCCTACATCCTACTTTCGCTATTCAATTTCGATCGACAGCTAGTTATCTCAAACGGTTACGATAAGAAGGCAAAAAAAGAACCAATATTCATTTGGATAACGGATCCTGCGCTCACCTCAAATCTCCCTCTTCCATTTCCTCCTCATTATCTCTCCATTACAAAATAGCCTCTTTCTCACATCGTCCCCGATCGATTGCCTGAAAAAGGGGTACTGTAGTCCACACTTATTGACTGAAAAATATCAAATATCCTAATATTTACCCCCTACATCCTACTTTCGCTATTCAATTTCGATCGACAGCTAGTTATCTCAAACGGTTACGATAAGAAGGCAAAAAAAGAACCAATATTCATTTGGATAACGGATCCTGCGCTCACCTCAAATCTCCCTCTTCCATTTCCTCCTCATTATCTCTCCATTACAAAATAGCCTCTTTCTCACATGGTCCCCGATCGATTGCCTGAAAAAGGGGTACTGTAGTCCACACTCATTGACTGAAAAATATCAAATATCCGAACATGTTCATCCTACATCCTACTTTCGCTATTCAATTTCGATCGACAGCTAGTTATCTCAAACGGTTACGATAAGAAGGCAAAAAAAGAACCAATATTCATTTGGATAACGGATCCTGCGCTCACCTCAAATCTCCCTCTTCCATTTCCTCCTCATTATCTCTCCATTACAAAATAGCCTCTTTCTCACATCGTCCCCGATCGATTGCCTGAAAAAGGGGTACTGTAGTCCACACTTATTGACTGAAAAATATCAAATATCCGAACATGTTCATCCTACTTTCGCATTTTGATCTCGTTCGAGAGTGTCTGATCGCAAATGACTACAATAAAAAGTGCAAAAAATCAAACGTTACTGATTGGGTGAAACATAGTTTTATTCATTTAGTGGTGATTCCGAGTGAAAGTGACGACGATGACAATGGCTAACCGATTCCTTCGTCTCCTACTAGCTCCCGTTCGCCGTCTCCACATCCAATTGGCCCGCCAGTCGCCCTTCCTATCGCACCTCAGATTTCTGCAACGGATCAGCATTTGATACAATCAATTGATGGAGTGGATGAGCTATTGAGGACCATGATACTGAAACGATCAATCGGTGTTATCGAGGCTGATCTAGACATGATAGTAGGGATTATTAGAGATTCTTTTACAATAATCAAAACTACGATTGTCGAAGTAGGCCTTGATAATGCCGATCGATTTTTCTCGGGTCTCGACGAAACTATCCACGGATACAGTAATGCATACCAAAGGAAGAAGCAGTTAAGGTAGAATTGAAAGCCTGCTTAACTATGTAAATGCTTTATTTTCAGTGCTGATTGTTCGTACATTCCCGTGAAGGAAATGCAGATGGGCACCATGTCAGGTTACAGAAGGAAGGTTCGTTTATGCACTCTGTAATTATGGAAAAGCCATGAATTTAGGATGGTGTACGTAAGGAGGAAGACCAGCCTATCAAGTTCTACGGGTTCCCCCTAAAGGAGACGGTCGAAAATGCTATTAAATTGGATGTGGTACGCTAGAAAAATGCTGGCAATGTGTTTAATATCGAATTACGGTTCAGATAAAAGATTACCTGGTGAATGCTGCGCCTACTCCCGGTGTCTACTCCACAATGCGCGATGGCTCTGCCTTTCGAGATGCCCTGAACCTTCTGCAAGTAAGAAGTGTAGTTTTATTTTTAAAAAGTGGTGTGTTTAAGCCCGGCGAAAAGCTTCTTCCGGTTCACATCTACTTTGATGATGCGACGCCCGCATCATCCCTTGGCTACAAAAGTTCGGCATACCAAATGGCGTATTTCCACCTCACTGTGGCCGCACTTCCATCTCATCTAACTGCGGGATTGAGGTATAAAAACCAGCATATTAAAAATTTAACATGAATTGTATTAATTTCAGGTTCAAATATCCACTCACGATCGCACATTCGAAGGACGTTGCGTCCTTCAATTTCACTCCAGTGTACAACTATATAGTTTCTGAATTCAAGAAACTGGCGACTATCGATATGGAATGGAAAGGGAGGACGTACACAATGAGAGTACGTTGCCTATTATCGTTAGCGAAAATCTTACTAGCTTTGTTTTAGCTTGTGCTCATTTCCATACTCGGTGACAACAAAGGCATGCACGAGTTCTCTGGTCTCTCTACATCCTTCTCATCAGGTTCAATTTGCCGGTAAGTTGTAAAAGAAGTTAGATAAGTTTATAATGTTTCGAATAGTTGGTGCCCTGCACTCTACCACGACATGCACCATTGTCTGCGTGCGTGCACTCTTTCACTAAGAAGCAAGGATGAATATGATGATGTGATTGCAAGTGGAAACGAACTTATGATGGAACACCATGGAATCAAGTAAATATTTTCGTACACTTTATCCAATTCAAATACATTTTGTGTTTTTATTATGTTTTATTAATAGTTCTTCCTCTCAGGTTCTCGTGTCTACTCAATTCTCTCCCTGGTTTCCATACTACTCTCTCCTCACCTCCTGATTTCTTCCATGACGTCCTTGAGGGAGTATCTCGGAAAGAAGTCCATCGACTGCAGCAGTTCCTTAGCCGGCGTGGCCTATCGAGGGAGAACCTTAATGAGCGACTAGCTAGGCACGACTACGGAAGAACGGACGATTCTAACCGTCCGAGCGCGCTCTCGCAACCCACAGGGACTACCATAGGAAACAAGGCGAACCAGAGCTGGGTCTTAATAAGGTGATAACATATTATTAATAAACACAAATTGGAAAAAAGAAAAAAAGATGATTATAATATTATTTTCTTCAGATACTTGCTCGTGATTGCTGAGGATTACGGAGATGTGAACTCACCCGAATGGGTTCACTTCCGATTGTTCGCCCTTCTCGTGGAGAGCATCACGAAGACGTCGTACACCGACGTAGAAGTTGACAAACTGGAAGAGGACATTGAAGAATGGTTGGGTAGCTATGTCACGCTCTACGGAGCCGAGGAGATGGTCTCTAGTAACGGTCGATTCAAGTCTAGTATAACCTCCAAGCACCACTTCTTGTTGCACTATCCCCATCATGTTCGTACTTTCGGCCCCCTTATCCATCTTAGCACATTTACTTATGAGCAGATGCATCTAGCTGGTAAGGCCAAATCTTACATCACGAAATGTTTCATCAATTTGCCCCTCACCATCTCCAATACTTATGCACTTGTGTGTGCGGAAAGGCGATCGAGACCATATCTCGAAGTGACCCCTTCCAAACCTGATGCTTTTTCTTGTGCTTCCTCTCCTCTTCTCTCCTCTTTCTCAAGTGCACTCCCTCCTCTAGTATCTTCCTGTAAAAGTATTGATTATCGTGGTACCACATTCCGGATTCGAGACCTCATAGTGCCCTCTAAATCTGGATCCAACCCCTTGTTCTCAACTATTGAGCACATTATTCTTCTTAATGGAAAATGGCATTTCGTAGGCTATGAACTCGTGACCATTTCTCGATCAATTGTAACCCAAGCTTTCCTTGTTAGAATGACCACTATTCCTAAATCCGTTTCAATTGATTCACTGCATTCTCCGTTCCCCCTCTCTCTCACCAAGAACGTAATGGGTGATCTCGTTGTTGTTCTCAAGCTATTGAATGGTATTGATTAATATGTCGCACTGTATGTGACTGTAGCTTCGTATTTCTAATAAACAAAGGTTAAAATATGGGGAGTTAAATATGGACATTTTGATTATTTAAAATGAAATCAGTACACTGCTCTACCTCTCACCTGATTTTTTACCATATATTATAGCATACGTAAAATAAGTTACCGCTAGAGAGGATAGGCACTTCTGCCTATTCAGGCTAATGATTGTAACAACAATGTTCCACCAATTTAACAATATAAAAAAATCCTTACTGTAAATATCTCTTACAGCATTTTCTCTATCAATAATCTCCCTCTACCGTAACCCCTCCCTCTACTCACTTGTGCTGATTCCTCTTGAACGATTCTCTATCCATCGTCATCATCTCGTCCAGCATGTTCTTCTTTCTCCCCGACTTTGTCAGTCGAATGCCGTAGAAATCGCGCTTGTCCTCCACCACGCGACTCACCTGAGAGAGAGAGACGATTACTAAAGACAATATATCCATTTTTATAATACGTTTATATTTATGTTTTTTTCCCTCTAATCGAATTATATCGTTTTTCATAAATTCTATAGACCCGCACCGGCACCGAGGAATGTGTTCAAGCAATGTAGTTTGTAGCCAGTATGGTTCCCTAAGTGTCTAGAAAAAGAACAAGTCTCTACCTTCATTCTCGAAATTGCTGTCACATAATCGCCCGCTTTGTGTGCGTTTCACGCGATTGCGATATTGTTAATCCTCATTTCATCTTATTGTCCAAATTACAAATTAGAAAATTGGGTTCTTAAAGGATTACTGTAGCCGAGGTACGAGTTACGGTACGTCAATATCTGATGAAGGATCGATAAAATAATACTTTTGAAAAAAGTCAGTTTGTGAATGCAATGGGTTACTGTAAGCAAAGGTTGATGCACGGGTTACGGTACGTCAACATTTGACGTAGTAGGTTACTGTAGGACAAAAGGTTGACAAAGGATAGACACGACAAAATGTTTACAAAAATAAAGTCAGTTCTTGATATGCGGTGTGTGTATGGGTTACTGTACATAACAGACAACTATTTATCGATTGTTCTGCGAACATTTCTTATTAACGTATGCTGTTTCATCCGTTCGCGCTTGATCTATCAGAGTTTGCCGCCGGCCCGTGTGCGCGAATGCATCGAATATTAGAAGATAAATAGAGTAATAGATAATCAACAATATCGCTTTGCAACATGAACCTCCGGTCATGGGTGTGAAATGGCAACCAAAAAAATTAGTGGCCATTTCCCAATGTACAAACGGTTGTAGGGCATGATTTGATGTATAAAAATAGTGTTTTTGTTCTCGATTGGACTAAAATATATAGGAAATATTCCCAAAGATGACAATTATGATAGATCAGGTGTGAAGGTTTCGGAAAAGAGGCAAAGCAATTTTGGCCATTATAACAAATATTACGGTATTGTATCATTTCGCCTTTTGTTTTCTCAAGCACATTGCTCCCATATAAATTGAATTAGCTCAATCAAGGGGAAACAGAGGGACACATTGCATTTGGAAATAAATGAAATAAACAACGAAAAAGCATTCCAAGAGATACCGCAAGGACGAAATATGAACATTCTGATACCCCAATATACGTACCACCGTGTATTTGTGCGATGATGATGTGTTACAGTAATCGCTCAGGAGAATACTGTAACCCGGCTAGTTCTTACCTGGAAGTACTTGGGCAGCACGGCGCGGTCGTTCTTACGGTAGAATCGCTTGGGGTCGAGCGTCACACGCATCGACAGCAGCTCGAGATCCGCACGACTGCACAAATGGTAATAAAACATAACTAATTATAAAAACGAAATCGGTGTCTAAGTTGTGGGAGAGAACAAACGCGTGCCTATGCTTTTGCAGCTTCTACATTTTCACTATTGCTTATTATTTTCCTAATTCAAATTAAATATTAATGCGAAAATGAGCTTGACCTCGTCACGCTCGACACATACATTGATAATAGCTCATGGTTCTATCACAATTTAAGATATGACAAATGAATTGTCACCGTTCACTAGATCACGCAACAGTTTTCACATACTATTAGTTTTTTTTTAAAATTCAAATAATTACTCAAACGAATTAATTAACTGACCACTCGTCGGTTATTCGCGCGGAGGACATGAGGAACCACGACTGACCCGTTGTCTTCTCCCGCTGAACCTTAACATTATAAGTAAAAATATTTCAAAAATATAAAAATTATAAATAATCTAAAGGATGAACGCTCTATTACAATAATTGTTGCTTTTTTTCATTATGCACCAAACTTGGCGTTGTAATAACGCAGTTAGTATCAAGTGGAACAGAGTGTCCTGTGGCTGGAAACACGCAGCGGTCGACGGCCCGCAACGGGTTCCGGGATTTCGGGAAAATCAATAAATCTAATCTAAAAGGTATAGAAAAAATCAGGCACGAATAAGCAAAAAAAAAACAGAAGCGTGAAGCAACGGAATCAAGGATAGAACGCAGAACCGGGTTTTCCAGAGCCGGGTATTGAGATACCGTAATCCTCAGTGCTCATGGGGTATAGCTACTTAAGATAGAAGACAGAAATTAGCACGAAGGAAGCTAGAAAGCATAGCTACTTCAGCTTATAGAGATTATAGAGCTGAAGTAGCATAATATAATAAAATTATACAATATTAATAATATAATTATACTATATTGGAATCAGGGCTGTGCCGCATGGTTATGCCGTTATGCCGTTTATGCCGGGTTTTCATGCCGAATATGCCGTCTATAACGGCAGAACCATTTTTCGGCATATGCCGTTATGCCGAAATACCGAAAATAGTTCATGACGCATAGAATTGGAATGCTAGCTCGATAATCGTTTCACGGCATCTTGAATGCGCCAATAGTAATACGGTCATACCTGTCCGAAGCCGACGGCTTGCAAGGTGCCCACCAAGAGAACCGTAAGAGAATACTTGGTGGGCACCGTGCACAAATGTATAGTCATGGTCCAAAATGGGTCCGAGGTCAACTTCGTCAAACCGCAACGAAAACAAACTACGGTAACCTTTCCTACCGTAAGCCGGAAATACGAAATGGAGAAATTGGGCTCGGTATAAGTTGTATGAGGTAGGCCTCGAGTAGTACTCAATCGGACGGTATTTGGTTACGGTATAGGCACGACATAGCCGATACCGTAACCCATGCTACAGTACCAGGAAAAAATGAAATGGACATATTGGACTCGGAATTTGGACCATTTTGGACCATGACATGGTATGAACGGTGCCCACCAAGTTTTCTTTTGGTGAACATCGTACAAGCCGTCGGCTTTGGACAGGTATGAATACGGCTGATAAGATTACGGGTGTCAAAATAAGCGAGGGTACGCAAAACATCGAAATTGTGAATATTATGGCTTTGCGAAGGGGTAAATCGATAACCATGGTGTATATATGTGATTTGAAATTGTTTGTACGAAGTTACGTCGTGTTACTGCCGAGAAATTGCATTCCCGAAACATTCCCGATTCCTCGCGCGGCTCCCAGAATTCGGGGCCCATGAAAATCACTGCTCATGCGGTTCCGAGACGATGCATATGAGCGTAATCGCGTCAATTTCCTAATTGAACAGCGCAAATTTAACGCTCCGGCCACACTCTAGCACGCTCCGGCCTGGGCAATAGTGCAGAAATAAGTTTGCCGAGGGAGAACGTGTAAAACCGATAGGGTGTATCTCGCTTTTGCACACTATCTAGTCCTAGGCCTTTTCTAACGGTTTCGAATCATATGGTTAGGAAGTGTGGATATTATATTTGCACACCTCTTCTTGGACACCTTATCCTCTTCCTCTTCAATCTCCTCATCGTCGGTAATCTCCTCTTCGCTTGCAGTGTCCAGCGAGAAGAAGTCCTCCGCCACCGGCTGCAATTAACAACTAATTTAATAATTATTGCCAATAATTAATCATCATGTATACTGAAACCGCAAGTTCGCACAACAAACGGCTGGCAATCCCGACCAATATTTGGCGTGTACCCTTCGTTCTGTAGCCATTTCTGTAGCCTTCTATTTAAGTTCTGAATTCGAGGCAATTTATGTACGAATGGTAGGATCTATCTGTGATCGTAAGCTCTTATCGAATACGCCACGAAGACATTACTACTTAGCTAAACAAAACAGTATATAACTTTTAAGCGGGAGAATTTCGCGAAGAGTTCGAGAATGGGTTTCCGGGGAACACACTAAACCTCATTCGGCAACTCCACAGCCATTTTCGGAGACAACTAAACCTCACCTTAACCGTCTTCTTATCCTTCTGAGCGAATCGGCAGAGTTTGTTGATCGGGATAACATCGGAGACAGAGTCAGAGTCGGACTCGTCGTCAACAATCGCCGCACGCACGTCCAGCAACCGCATATTGGAGAGGCTGCAAAGTGGGGGAAATGCAGTGTTCCGGAAAGTAGCAAAAAGCTATATCGCTAAAAGAGACACGAATTAATAGCAGAACAAAGCTCGGGCATACATATTACCACTAAAATATGCATTAAAATGACATGCAAAAAGAGTACACTAGACAACTCCCAATCCGGATTGCAAACTGGCATTTCAGTAACGTCCAATTAATGCTATATGTTGGTATTTTGCGGGCATGCAATGAGGAAATACTATGTACAGTTCACGAATGGGCCACTTGAGAGGGTAGGAGGAAGCCTGCACTAATGCTATTGATTATTGCCACACTCCCGTTGGTACCGTCAACTACTACCGTAAATAATAATGTTCACCCGCTTACCTTAACACTTCCTCCACTTTAAATTCAATTTCCATCTGAGATCGAGTCATGGTTCAATTGGCGGGACGATGATAGTGACAAGGGGGAGGCTATCTTGCTTGTTCCAGAAGGAAAAAGAGTGAGTTCGAGTGGAAGAGCCTGGAGGACAAGATTATGATAATACATGTTTCCCTTTTACACACCCCGATCTCAAATTACCAGCTAAAGGATTCACTCACCAAGAGACGATGGGGCAGAGGACAGCCTTCCTTGTTGCTAGAGCAGCTGCTATTTAGCCTGACTGTCAATACGGGAAGAGACAGTTTCTGCAATAAGTTATTATTAATTAGCCGCCTAGCAAGCGATTACAAAAAAACGTACATGAGCGCAGCCTTGAATGAGAGTTACTATTATGTTTCCACGGCGAAACGATGAATGAAGGCCCCACACCCGAGTAAAAGTAATAGTTAAATAAACGCGAAGTTGGAAGGAGTGCGGCGTGAGTTCTTGCGTACAACCATATTCACACGTTTCCATACAGGGGTTGTGAGCGGATGATAACACGAAAGTGGGAGTCAAAATGCCTACAGCTCACTCTCTCGCATTTGACCCGTTCCTAGAGGATTGCCTGGGTAGAGGAATGAATTTCAATCGTTCACGACAACATTATCTTTGGTAGCGTTATGCATAGACGCAATTCAGGGTCGATATTTGGTACACAGTGTCAACAACAAGCTTATCTGAAAGTACAGCTCTTACTCGAGCTGTTAAGCGTTGCTTTTGAGCCGGATAGTTGTACAATTGGACACATAGTGCGACGAACCATAGAACTAACCGTAGCGTTATGTAGAGAGGTCTCGAACGGAAAGGCGCGCATGTGAAAATTGTGAAACTAGAATCCCGCGAACAAGTTGCGCTCATACGTAGGACTATTCGCATAGTAGAACATGCTACTTTCGGCATTCGTGAGCATAACGCGTACTTTATCCGAAGGACCGGAATCAGAACCGTCAATTACATACATGCTCAGCTATCGCGGAATAGTGAAAACATTAACAAGGTAACATAGAACAATGAAGAGTAATATAGTTTCGTGCACACTTTTCATACACTTATTGATTTTATGGGCCGTTGTTGGATCCGTGTTTTAGCATTTATTTTTTTATAAAAGTAAGAAATACCGTGATATTCACCATAATTTCTCTTCATTCCAGGATGATTACAGCTCTTTTTTTTTCGTTTTCTTCCACTCCGCTAATGTTTCGACGTCTCTGCTGCATCTTAACACATTGTTATGGCTCCCTGTCACGTCTCAAATGTATTATGATGTCGCGTACGCCGGTTATTCAATGGTTCATAAACATTTCTTGTTTTCCAGAAAATGCCGATAGACTTACGTCTTGATAGCACGGGAAATTCTGTAATGAAGTTTTCGGACGACGTCGCCCACTCTGAGCAGGAAATAATCGATTTTCTTGTCAACAAAGGGATCGCCGGAGAATTTCGAGTGATGCACATGTTCCTCGGAAACGAAATAAGAATTGTCGGACAAGTCGAGACACCTGGGCACTATGTTGTGTACATCAAAGTGAGGAGTATTTCTTCTTTCTCATTTTTCTTTTATTTCTCTCAATTACCATTGTGCAGGATTCTGAATTTGATCTTTCTCTCAAGAAAGATGTGAAGCAGCCGATTTCGAGACTGAAGACAGAGCTCCAGAAAGCGGTAGAGGGACTCGATGATGAAGAATATGAAGAGGATATTGATGTATCAGTGAATTTATGGTATTTATTATTTAATTATTGTTCCCTTTCCAGATTTCTGGACATGAGGCCAATGAAGATTCTAGTATTGTTAATGTATTGGACTCCAATTCGAACCAAGTGAGTTATTTCATTCACTCTTTCCCAAACATTTATCAGGATTCATCTCTAATTGACTTCTCGGAGTTACCGGATTTGCTACGAAGATCTGAGGTTCGGCATTTTCGCGCTTTGCTTTACACAATCAGATTTCGCTTAGATTTCCGATGCTGTTTGGAATCTCGACCTTCAAGGGACTCTATCGTCGTGTCAGAAAGGCCAAGAAATTATGACTGCTATACAAAACGGCGTCAGAATGACGGACGCGGAGCATCGTTCTCGAGTCGTGAAGTTTCTAGCTTCTCAGCTATTCCGATTGTGTAAACGGTTAGTTATTTCGTCTCTGATAGTTCAAACAATCTTCTTTCAGAACCAATTACCCGAATATTGAGGAAATGAAGGCAATACTAATCAAATTCATGTCGATTGCACAAGAAGAGCTGAATCTAGTGAGTTCTCTAGTTTCTTATTTATCTAATGTTAACCCTTTCAGACAGACTACACGGTACGCTGCCGAGGTTATTTGACAGCACGACTAAATAATGCAAGAAAGGCTATGGTAAATGGAGGAATCAAATCGCCGCTGCCAAAGGTTAGTTAATTTGCCGTCACAACCTTCGCGGGTGTATCAAATAAATATATAAATAGTCATTAGGTCGAGGTTGTTCAATTCAAACTGTCCCGTTATTTCTCGTAGTTAAGACTCTTTATTCAGAGGAATGTTCTCAAAAGGAAGTTCAGCGATGACCCGGAACAACTCAATCTCGAGTTCCAGAATTCCAGAGATGGAACCGTAGGTTGCATGGAACTCATGGAAAGAACAAGGTTAGCTTTTTAAAGTCTTTTTTATTTCAATAAAATAAATATTCAGAGATTGGAGAGTGAAAATTGCTAGGACTGAAACTCATGAATGTTGTTTCACGATGATCAGGCAGATTGTGACGATGCCAAACATGGTTGTTTGTTCTTTGTTTGCCTAATTAACTTTCTATTTCGTAGATTCTTCTCGATATGGAGAAGCAAGGTTGTGTGAACTGGGACACTGCTGAAGCAGCTGGCCTCTCTGCTGCAATTCTTCGTGTTGCTCACTCCTTTCTCCCTCTGACTCTCTTCTCTGATATGCACAATGGTGAGTGCCATCTTTCACATTTTTTTACCCTCTTCATATATTTTCTTTTTGCAGATGATGAAGTTCGTGCCATTCAGTGTGTCATACATATGCTCGACAAGATTTCGGCATCGAAACGAGCACGGAAGAATCGTCTCCCATTCCTACTCGGCGAATACCCCGTGAGTGTTTTCACTGCCACTGTCTATTCCTGTGTATATAACTTTTTAGGAAGGAACTACTGTACAAGACGTGCTCAGCTTCATATCAAGATCCAACATGGTCGAGCCTACTCTATTCAGGTATATAATCCAATATATTCATACATTAATGTCCTTAATTTCAGAGTCGGAATGAACGACTACAGTATCGCAGTGTACGGTAGAGAAATCAAGGCGGACTCTTCCCTTCTCACTTCCTTGTATAGACTCGTCGCTCTCCACTACTTCTTCAACATACGGTACAATAAAACTGTATCCGATGTATACCACTTCCTAGAGATCATTTTCAAAGGAAAATCTCGTGACCATTCTGCTAACGCTAGAACTCTTTCCCGTATGATCTCTGCTTCGTAGACAGTTAAACATCGATATAGGATTGAATATTCAACAAATATATTTAATAATATCTCTTTTTCCAATTGTTCATTTCTGTTTATCAACAAATAATATCTCTTTTTATCAATTGTCAACAGATACTCTCTAAGAGTCGGAAATCATGTGTATAGTATTGCATTGTGCTATTTTTTTCTTGCTTCCCCACTGCTTCTTAGCAGATAAATACGAATTTCGTCGATGTCATAGCATTTACCACATACATTTCATGAACACAGCTCACTATTTCTACACACATTTCAAAGCCTACACAGAATGCAATTACGAGAAAGCGGTAGGGACGAGCAGGCTAATAGATAACTATCACGATAGTAACAGGGCTACTATCACTGATAGTAATACGGTAACTATCACCCTTGATAGTTACGGCATTACTATCACAGGGTTCATTGTGCTCCCTACGAGTATCAGGTGATAGTTAATATATAACTATCATTTTTCTGTGTGTGATTGGGGACTACGGTAGGTAGGTTGTTCACTGATCTCTGGCTATTGTATCTGTACTGGTTGCTGTGTTCTGAAACATTTTTTTCTACCGTAATCCCCATTTCTGCAGCGTCATTTCTCTACACCCATGACGTCGCTCCGTCATCGTGTGTCCCTCCTGCCTACCAATCAGGTATACGGTAGTGATATGAGAGCTTGGGGATACTGCAGAAACGAGTTCTGTTGTTTAAAAAAAACAGTATCCTCGAGCTAACCGATTCTGTGTTCCAGAATGGAGGCCACATTCCCGCCCAGATGCCCTCCAACTACAAGACGCGCGTGTACACTCAGTGGCTGGAGAAGCGGTACGGTAGCTCATTTCGAAGTTGAATTGCCGCAAAAAATTAAAAGTAAAATTGAAGTTAATTATTTTCTGCATTGCAGCTCGTGCTCGATGGGAACATCGTGCAAGTACGCCCACGGCGACGAGGAACGTCGACTGTCCGAGCGAGTAAGTGCTGAGTATCGATGGAAATTTGACACCGTTCCAATGCTACATGGCAGTCCTTGTGATTAATATTTTTCTTTCCTGCAGCCCTTGCGCTCCATCAACAATCCCAAGCACAAGACCAAGATGTGCAAGAACTTCGAGCACGGAGTATTCGGACTGTGCATGTATCCAGAGAGGTACGGTAGTGAGGAGAAAGGGGGAGGAGAAGTGGGCTACTGTAGATAGCTTTCTCAGGTACTGTAAATTAGTAGTTGGTAGGGCAGATATGGTAGAATGGTGATGTTTCGACATTCTATTCATCGTGTATGCAGGCGGCAGTTGTTTCTTACGGTATGATATAGTACTTTGCAGGCAAGCATGGTGCGCCCTCCACTACTGGCGGTGACGAGGAGAACCGCAGCGCGGACGAGAACGCGGATGGAGCTGTAGGCAACGCGCCTATAATGGAGCGGCCTTTTACACTGTTTTATCGCTGTTTGTTGTACGATTTGTGCCGATAAACACTTATTTTCCTTATAAATCAATGCATCTTGTTGTACAGAACATCACAGCAGATCAATATTTGAATTGGATTACGGTAGTCAATGGGAAGGGGAGGACGCCAACAAGCGAGCAACCCGCGCGCTGGGCAAAACGAGAGTAGACTCTCTAGAATATAAGAGAGTTCAACTCTCTTAAATATAAGAGAGTCAACTCTCTTATATATAAGAACCACTTTACATGAGTGTCACATGTCAGAGAACGACTCTCTTATATTTAAGAGAGTTCGCGCGCTGTGCAGTGGGTTGATGCAGATTAGAGGGCAGACGATGTTCCCAAACACAGTTTTCGGTAGTCAAAAAATGATGTTATGAAATTCGTGGAGCACCCGGGGCGCTCAATACTGGGAGCTCCTACTCGAAGGCACCACTATCATGACACAGGTGTGCACCATTGATATATAATAAGTAAAGATCAAAGTCGAAAAGAGATGCGAATTGTGGGCAAATGTTTACTTCCAACACTTCATCGCTGGATCCCTTGCTGCGAGGGCGACCAATTCTGAACTGGCGGCGTATGGAAGCGCCATCCTAATCCATCCTTCTTAGTCGTCAGACATTACCCTCTAAGAAAATAACTTGTTCTCCACCATCACCAACTTCCTCAAAGAACAGCATTTCAAGATCCGAGTTGATATCGTAAACGAGTTGACCGGCTTCTTCAAATTATAGACCCCGGCGTTCTATGAGGGTGGTATCCATAAGTTGCGCGAATTATAGAGGATTACTAGTGGTGTGAACGTAGACTATTCCCAAGTTCATTGGTTCATCTTTGAAGATGGTAGGGATAAAGATGTTCGAACCCCGAAACGCGACAAGACTTTTGCAACAGCCTAGTAAATCTTCCTAAAGGAAAGTACCGCAAGTTAGCTTGAGGACAACGAGATGAAGAAATTTTCTTTACCTTTGTTATGTCATCAATAATAAGCAATAACAAGTAAAACGAGAAAAAAAAATTGCTGAAGGGAACGCTCGCATCGCATCGTTTTTGTATGGAGCCACCATTCTATTGGCAATCAAGGCCTTCAGTGTGATAAAAAAGAGAGACCAAACAGGTCGGGAAGCAGAAGCAACAATCAGGTTTTGTTTAGACTACAGTAAGACAGATATTCCGACGGCGTAAAAAAATCGAAAATGGCGATATTTCAGTAAAATTCCAATTTTTGGTGTCTGATTTGATGAAGTGTCCTGCAGAAGTTAACGCAAATCGAACAAAGTTCCTTTAAATAGCAGTACTATTGGACTTTTACTGTAGAATTACCGGCCTAATTTATTGAAAAAGCTTTCCTAAAATTGAGACACTTTGTGAAATCACCTTTTCGAGCTCTCATTTCAGTCCTAATCGCAAATCTCAGATAGTTCACCGATAGTAGCACCTAGTTCAAAGTGAGTTGTACTATTTTAATGATGGTAGGTGTCCTTCTAAATAAGAGCGGAATCAGAATTTAATTCGTTCTGGCGACTCTAAAAATCGAAATACGATTCGCGCCGTTAAGTTTCGCGCGCAGCTTTGTTGTTTGAGACATCAGTTCTGGCTTGTCCGACAAAGAACCTTGGCTCCATCAATCTTGCTGTATTTAGGACAGATCACCTTTCCAGTAAATAGCGTGCACGGGACCCTGCCTTGATCCATCATGGAGCTACAACTCAACACAAATGTAGAATCGAAACCGACCCGACCAACTTTCTCAATTTCCATTCCTCGCCCGAATGAAGGGGAAGCATACAAGTAGTGCGCGATGAAAAGAGGAATACTCAATACATGTAATGTTGCTACAAAGAATTTGATTGAAGACTTTGAACGGAAGCGCGGAAGATTTTCCAAAAAATGCAAAAACATTCAAAACTTTTGCATCAACTTGATATATGCATCAAAATCCCGAAATTTGGCCGGAATGACCCGGCACTACTGTGTTTAGCCGCTAAACACAGTAGCGCTGGATCATTCTGGCCTGAAACGGGATCTTTGAAAATTCATAACTAATTTCAAAAAAATCGTAAAAATATGCGGTTTTTTGCATTCGAATCGGAATAAAATTTTCTTTCATCTGAAATTCACTTCATTTTCAGTACCAGGTCCCTTTAATTAGTGCGGATTCCGTAGGATCCCGTAATCTGGGAGACAATTTACGAAATGTGCTCATTGTCAGAGTAATGTAAATCGCTTTACAACTCTGCGCCGATTCAACTGTGGCTCCTCATATGTTTGTCCGTCACGATTAGAGAATGCCGGGAGAGTGTGCAGAAGGTGCAGCAGCGGTTAATTCAGACGGTGCAGCCCGTACAGCCAGTAAGAGAGGTGCAGCAACTGCAGCAAGTCGTTAAGACAGAGCAGCGAGTCAAAGATGTGCAGCAGATGCATCAACCCAATGTCGTGAAACCTGTACAGCAAGCAACTAGCATCTCGCAGATGGAGGAACAAGGACATGTGGCGAGAATTCATCAAACAGCAACGTTGGAAACGGTTGTGGAATTAAATGAGTGTTGAATCGACGATAAATGATGTATCTGATGACATTGTATTCCTTTTGAACCAAACCCCTGATGCCATGTTCTGTAGTAAACTATTTTACCAGTTGAACCGATTAGGGGCACAAGCAATGTCGGCCTTTTGAACGAGGGAAGTCGATCGGTCGTTCATTAACACTGTACATTTCATTCCGCGCACGAAAATTATATGATATAAGTAGGTTATTTATCGGCGGCGCTTGACGTTTGTAAAACCACATTCTACCCATTATTGTGACCTATTTGGCCTCCACCAAAAAAGAAGGGGTTATGAGTGGGAATGGTGGAAGGGATCAATGAATATCTTTACCCGTTGGCTCTACTCTCTCGCCATCTTCTCTACGTCTCGCAGTAAAGCACAGTGTCAAACTGTGCTCCCAATTAACGCCGTTCTGTCAAGTGTTTCACCCGCAAAGCGTCAGGTTTTACGAATTATGTTTCGTATATGTTTGCACAGAAGAGTATTCAACATCGTCTTTGACAGCCGTCGACAAACTGATAGTGCAAATCACTTACATTGCAACATTTTTAGTTATTTGTCGTCGTGACTCATGGGATTGCTTGGCGCCCTATATTTGCTCGCCATTATCTACATTCTCTGCTCGATGCCGCAGTTCGCTTTTCAAAGTCGGAGCGAGCAGAGTCCCGGTACTTTGTTAAATAAATTGTAATATCTGCGTAAATATTTAATTCTATGCGAAGACGCAGATATATTATGGAAGTGGCATTGTAGACTTCAATCAGCGGCCTAAGTGCGATGCTGATAAATATTATTTATATTATTATTGTAGATTTCGTAATACGATGTTGTGCTGCTTCCGTCGGTATCATTGCTTTTACATTCGGCAAATGCGAAATCTCGCTGAAAAAGTGTCGAACCTGGGGATTCGCTTTTGTTTCCCTTACCATATTAATGATTGCTTTGGTGCTGGGCGGTTGGAGCGTCGACCTTAGAAGTAACAAAGGTAATAAAATTTCTTCTATTTCCTGTTTGAATTCGTTAACTGTCTCTTCAATGTAGATTGAATATTGTTCTTCGCACAAAAGTGCTTGACAAATATCGTTTCAGACCAGGTCTCAGCATTCTTATACGGTGTGGTAGCATTCACTGCTTTCATAGTCTTTCGAATCGGCGTTAGCAGAAACAACACAGCAGAGGCCAACCCCTTCGATCTAGCAAAGAGATTCGTTATCATATCGACATTGATGTGCATCGCTTTTGCTCCTTTGTTAGCAACAATCAGCACTCCAGGTGGGACTTTTAAAGCAAAGGAAACCATATACATTTATATACTGACACATATACTGGGGGTATTCGATCTTCATGGAAGTCGTAGTACATTCCCGTAAACGCCAGATAAGCTTGAGAAAAGTAAAGCGAATTTGCTGTTTCGTAAAATATCCGAATGGAAATTCAAAATAAGAGAAAAGGGTGACGGTAGATGGGGATACACACGCCTGATGGTCCTTCTCGCACGTATTAATGGTTTCTTAGAAATTAGTTACACATGTTGAAGAAAACACTATTTATAAATAGCAAAACTTTAAGCGTACTTCATGGCCAACATCTACATCACTGTCAATATGATTTCATCCGTTATTTTCTGCATTCCATCCTATGAAAATAGGAAAAACTTGGCCACTATACACTACCTTCTTCTACTCTTCATCAGCGCCATACTATGAGGTCTCTGCATAGCATTCTCAACCGATTTCGATTGTGAGGCTTATATTTTTCCCGCTTCAATACCAAAAAGTAGTATTATGGCCAAGAGTATACAATAACTTACAACATATAGCATCATAAAATAGATTTTCAAATTTTTAAAAAGATTTGCATTCCATTCTTTGCAGATTATGCCGAGAAGTCAGCGTGGTTTCCCTTGACGATCTTTGTTCCATGCATTCTCGCCATTTTCGGAGCTGTTTATCTGGAGTATCGAGATCAACAACAGGGACCCCGACGCAATCCACAACTGCCAGCTAATTGGGGCGGAAGATTGATCGCCGAAGCTGCTTGATCTCCTTTACACTCATTGTCAGTAAAAAGTCACCAGGATCAGGAAACATGAAACGAAATGTCTCTGATTTCTAGTGTCTTTCAGTTACAGACAAATGTCCTGAAACTAGTACATTTTTGTTCAAAGCACACTATTCACTAGACTTTCTACATCATCTTCAACCCTTTGCAAATAGCATATTTTTGTTTGTTTTGCATATTTCGTATTATACTTAATTATGTTATATCTAAATGATTGCGGAAGCTTTATGCACTCTCCTCCCTTCACTCTAACTGTATAACCAAACGTTGTCTGGAACAACGGCAATGCTATCTTGCTTAAATTATAAATGCTTTTCAAATTTTGAATGCAATTGTTGATGGTAGAAAAATTGCAAAATTAACCCCACAATCTGCTAGCTCAAGTTCTTCTAATTTAGCACACCGTAGTTGAAGGAGAATGTCCTGATAAAACAGCAAAAACGCCCAAGCTGCAATCTGTCATGGAGAGAGATTTGAACCGAGGATAAATGTTGCCCTTGAAGACAGTATATTCATATTTTAAGAGTAAATTATGCCGTTTACTCTTCAATGGTCTCCGTCGAAAATACTGAGAATTCGAAAATGAATAAGAATGGTTGATGGAAGGGGTCAACAAATACGGCCCGCTGGCCCTAGCCCTTTGGCATGCCTCTCTGACTGTTCTCATCATTGCGAGAACCTCACAACCAGCACCAGCACCATTGTGAATGAGAAACGCTAGAATGCACATCAGTGTTGTGCCAGCGGGAAAAAAAATGGAGTGGGCTACGGTCCCCCCCACAGACGCTCTTCTTCTTTAGAAACTTTTAATTATTCCCCTTGTTTTCTTTTCCTTTCCCCGTTCCTTTTACCGAATATTTCGCCTTTTTGCTGTCCGCCTCATTCCAATTATTTGATTCTGGATCATTTGCAGCGTAAATTTGTTGTGACAATTCATGAACTATTCGTTTGTCTTTATTTTTCTTTCTACTCTTTTCACGGTCTGCGTCCTACCACTGTGTGCTTTGCAAAGCAGAGCGCAGCAAAATTGGGGTAAGAGATTGTGTATTTTTTAAAATATATATTTCAAAAAATAGACATTCTCGTTTCTGTCAGTCGTCGTGAGCGGTCCCTCTCCATTTTGCTCTGACAGAGAGGGCACTTCCCTAGTTCCCTCCGGACCCCTCGTCTATCTACCAACGACTCGACAAGATCGGAATCCCCGTCCTAGCCGGCCTGGTCACCGTGGATGGGTATGACCGTTTGATGTTGGCTACTCACACACCAGTTTCGCTAATTCTCAATTTGATTGATGATTCGAGCTTGGT
The DNA here is from genome assembly GCA_036245785.1 of Pristionchus fissidentatus. Lineage (NCBI taxonomy): Eukaryota > Metazoa > Nematoda > Chromadorea > Rhabditida > Neodiplogasteridae > Pristionchus > Pristionchus fissidentatus. The sequence continues at coordinate 31,745,176 of BTSY01000005.1, read as the reverse complement.
GGACTCAAGTGGTAGAAAGATGCTCCATCCGTTCGTCATGACTTCCTTCAGCCACACGTATCCTCCCCTTTCCTCCTACTTCCATGGTCCTAAGAGAGATCTCGTCTATTCCTCCAGCAACTTCAAAGAAGATGGTATGTGAATGGGAAGAAGATCGAACCCCCACCCCGACCCCAGCCGAAATGATCCGTCCATATTGAGAAGAATGATCCTGACCCCTGAAACCACATTCTCACCTGACGTTATCGTCTGACGTGATAAATATTGTATTGTATAATGTATTTCAAAATGATAATTACAGATTTCGTATTACAATGTTGCGGTGCTTCCGGCGTTCTCATAGTTTTCACTTGTCACACAGGTGCATTATCTCTTACAAATCATGGGCGATCTTTCGCATCTGCTTGTGTATTAATTATTGCACTTGTGTTGGGCTGTTGGAGCATGGATCTTAGCGGGAGCAAAAGTGAGAAACTCCTCTTTATTTTTTACTTATAATTTTAGCTTAAACTTCATGGACTGAAAGATGTCGAATGTCGTTACAGACCAGATTGCTGCCTTTGCAACTGGCATCGTCTCATTCGTCGTGTTCAACCTCTTGGGAATAAGCGTGCCCAGAAGAAGCCCTGCTGTTCCCATCCACTTTTATCTATCGAACAAATTTGTTCGCGATGCCACTCTAATCTGCATCGCCTTTGCTCCTTGCATCGCTACGATCAACACTTCAGGTGAGACTTTCACGGTTGATGAGCAGTATATACACAGAGCGGGAAGTCCTTACTCTGGAGATGTTGTCTCCAGGTGAGAGAGCACGAGAAATCGAGAGGTGGAGACATCACTTCTCCTAAACACTCCAGAGTAAGGAAAACTGGAGACTTCGCTCTCTGAGTATTTAAAGTAACCGTAAAACTATTTGCCACCCAAACCTAATTATGGACACACCTGTATATATGTTCACAGTAATATTCGCGAAAGTGGAAAAGTTGTCGAATATTAATTGAACCTTTATTTTGAAATGTCATTAGAATATGAGTACTTTTAGTGTTGCTGTAATTTTGACGTTTGGTTTAAGCAAGAGCCGACTTAGATTAATGAAAATTAGATCAAAAAATATGCAATATGCTGTTTCAGCTTTCTTCATAAACAACGTCTTCATTTCACTCAACATTCTTTCAAAGTTCATTTTCTTTTTTCCTTCCTTCAAAACGCGACCTCTTCTCACCACTCTCACATATCTTCTCATTCTCGTTCTCAGCATGATTCTCAGTGCTATCTGCATCACCTTCTCCACTGAATTCGATTGTGAGCTTTATCTTTTTATTATTTGTGCATAAAAGCACGTTATCATTTCACAATCCGGTTAATCATATCGAAATAGGTTTTGATGTGAGAGGGCGTGTAAAATCAAGAGACACATCTCTCTTACCCCATCTCCATTGTGTAAGTATAGAGTCATAATCTTTACCAATGTAATTAGACAGTACTGGACACCGCGTTCTGGAGAGTCTATGCAAATTGAGGCAGACAGTTAGAGAATGGGAAAATGGCATGTAAACGAGCTATGGGCTCACCACGAATTCAGTTTTGGCATGTTGCCCAGAACGCCGTGCTGGAGAAATAGTAGCAAAGAAGACGATTACATTTTTTGCAGATTATGCCGAGATGTCAGCGTGGTTTCCCTTTGTGCTGGAAGTTTTCTACAATTTCCTCACTTTCTATTTTGCATATGAGTTGGCGCAACAACCCGTGCAGAACCCTAATCCACTTCGTCCTGTTTAAATGATGGCGGATGCTGCTTGATATCTTTCACAGAAAAAACTCTGGTGGATCAGATAGTGAACATGTTCACCTACCGCTCCTAACGTAACTTTATTTTAAAATAGAACACTGAATAAATTGTTCTGTCATATTCGAAATATTTGCCAGAGAAGCCGGATACACGAAAATCTCAAATTTTCTCTCCTTTAGATATTTACAGATTAAAATAGTTGAGAGTTAACTTATCCAATTTCGAAATAACATAAGTTCTTGTTGAAATGCTGTATTCAGTGAGAGTTGAGACAATTTGAGGAGAGGAGCTATTTAAATAGAATTATGAGGAATTACAGATATAATATAATTAAAAGTTGAAAGAAGTTAATGGAGGGAGTATATTTATTATTAGTGAGTAACTTTTTTCGGGAGACAATGCTTTACATTTACCAAATCTTTTTAACCAAATTAACGAAGGCCATTCATTATGTTTACCAAGGGTAGGTCCTATGTTATGCAACGGCAGAAGATCATGAAAAAGAAAAAAAAAGTCATCAAGGTTTCTAGCCGCAAACAACAGAAATCCGTGTTTGTCAATTGGTTAGGATCGTATCATTTTATAAAGCCAATGCCTTCTCCGTATCACTGAGCGACGATTGTCTTATCTTCCTCATTTCTCTCAGTTTTCCACAGATCAGATGGCTCGATAGAAAACAGGAGCTTCCATTGGAGGACAATTTGAAATAGGGATAAGAAGTCTGCGGCAAATTCTGCAATATGCCATCATAATCACAATCGAAACTTACTTCAAATATTAAAAAATAGCATTCCCAATTGATTTTACAATATAACTTATTGACACTACTGCTGCAGCCCGGAAAAAAGCCAATAAATAGTCGAGGTTCTCTTGAAATGATCAGTTCGAATGGCATGTTCTATGATTCCGTGCTTCAGCAGTAGTGCCAACATATTTATTATGACTTACTGATGAATGTGTTTGTGCTCAGCAGCGCCAGTGCAAGAGAAATGCATGGAATGATTACGGTGAGACTGAGAAGCCCTCGGCTCTGATTTATTTCGAATCGTGGAAAGACTTTCCACAGAGCGAGACAGAGGATCCAAGATGCAGTGAGGAGATGGGCATCGATCGTCACTGTAATATAGTATTGTGCTGTACACATTGTATTATTATTAGTGTACGTTTAATGATATCAAATCGAATACTCGGAAGCTCTAGGCGTATAATTATTTTTTTTAGAATGACGGGCCTCTAAAGATGCCTATCCACTTTTTTGTCCTATCCACCTCAAATCCTACGTAGATTCATCATCTCACCGTCGTCTACGACCTCGTAGTGATAAAAGAAGACTGCTGCAGCAAGAATAACAGAGACGAGGAGCGTGTGAAGACTGCAATACAATATATTTCAGATAAATAAAATATATTCTTGCTCGAGTAATATTTGTTCGTGCCTTTGAACAAACTGTAATGTAGTATTCATTTGAACAATTATCGTCAGGCCTAAATAATAATTTCTCTGTGTGGGGCAAACTCTCACCCGAGCAATTGGGTGAATGCGAAAGAACACTTCATCGACTGGACGGCAGACTCGCCACTTTCTGAAATATTTCACGATTCAAAAATAAACCATGCACCTGGTCATGCACAATGCACGTGGGTACCGGAAACTGTTTCAGTCTGCTTTAGCAACCTATCGTGGCTAGTTATTTTACCAGTTGACTTCAGCGAGTCTCTACGCTTCCATAAACCAAAAGAAAGGAACACCTAATCAGAATCGAGGGAGAGACACAAGAGTACCCTCGTGACTCGTGTTGACCTACCCTCGTGTTGAGGCTGATTTGTGAGGATGAAGTAAACAGGGAAGACAACGAGGAGCGTCGCCGAGTCGACAATCGACGCCCAACGCACGATCGGGTCTTTCTCTAAATCAGTAACAATATTAGTCCAAAGAAACCGTCTGTGCTCTACTACAATGTACCACTGACCACACTAGCAGTCTTTCTCTAATTGTAAGTGATGTACTACGAAACCACAAGCCCATGCTGGATGGAGAAGACTTGGGGGAGACCACATGCAAATTGAACAAATCGCTTTAATATCGTCGCTACCTTGCTTACTGACTTGTCCGCTCATTTTCTCGTGAGATGTGTTCACTCACCTATAGAGAGTACGGAAATTACGTAGGAGCCGACAGCGAGAATGAAAATTCCAACAGCCAGAATCGAAATTGTGATGGTCCTTGTGTTTTTCACTGCAGAAACGGAGAGATAGGCGACCGACGGGAGAACAAAGGCAGTCTCAATGATCGATCGCAGCTGGACATACTGGAAACCTGCAGAGGCTACAGTATCAATATGATTGAGTCAATTTTAATCTCGCTGAAAATATGTGGATTGAGGAGTATGAGGATGGAAATAGCTCCTCAACTTTCTAGAAACTTATCGATCTACGATTTTCGCATTGACTCACCGTAAAAGTGCCAGACGACGCTGGAGATTGCGAGATAGACGATCAATAAGACGAAGTAGACACACACGCAACTCACGCTGAACAACTTCATCACTAGAGCGAGAAATGTGATGCGATGTTAAAAATCGAGTAAACGATCAGAGATGTGATCTTTTGTCTGTTAAAAATTCCAACCAAAAGATCGCAAAAGATCGAATATTTGAATTCCCGCACTTCATGTTTTTATCGATAATCTCGGCTCCCAGAAAAGGTAGAAACTCAATTTTTGGATCACTTGTTCCAAATAGGAATGTCGATCGTCACCTAACGTTTCAACATTCTAGCACCACTGGGAATAGAGATATAAGCATCGATAAATGCGGAATTCAAATTTGAGATCTTTTCGATCTTTTAGTCGTGCATTTTTTTAACAGGCAGATGTCAACATTTGGGATATTTTCGAAGTTTTTAACGCCACATAAGACCATTCATTTCGCGTACTCTCTTCACCGGTTGGATGATGAGAGAGTGTGCGAAGTGAACAGACCATGGTCTCACAGATCGCACACTGCCATGGACGAACATCGTTTTCACTTTCAGATTAATGCAAAATATTGATCGGTACTGTGTTCGACCGAGATGATGGAAACGTCCGAAAACAATTGTTGTACTACCCAAGTTTCTGATATTGGCATAACACGTTACCAAGCAAGCTAAGAACAGTTATTGTGATATAAAGGTATTGTAGGAAATGAACAATACACTTTTCGCATCAAACTAATCGATATGAGTAGCAGAAAGAAATTACACAAAAGAACTCACGAAAACACTTCTGCTTCCTTCACATCTGTGTTCTTCTCGTCATTCCCGTGAGTGGGAGGGTAGGAGCAGTCATGGGATCACTAAGGATTTAATGACAAGTGAATGGGAGTGCGCATAGGAGGTGGGCATGGATGAATGACCTATGCCAGGAGACATACCGTAAGATGGCGGGGCAGAGTTAAGTGCGCGTGTGCGGTCGCTTTGCGCACTCCATTGACCTTCTCTTTTCGCTCTTAATGCAGTGTTTGGGACCAGCCAACCTCGCCTGTTGCAGTCCCTTCATATCTGGTCTACTCTATTCACTCATCATTTGCCTCCAATCATCCCAAACACTTCAATATATTATTTTTCCTGAACTGGTATAATCTGTGCAATAAGTGTGCGACTAATAAATGTAATACTTCCTTAAATGATAGAAAATAATGATTTGTGTGTTTTAACAATTTATGCAAGAAGATTTGATACAAATCAATATGTGGATGCGGAAACGCGGTAAAGATATCAAGGCGCTCCTCAAGTAGAACTCTACTTAACCGTTGAAATATGATGAAGGAGGGCTGGAGAAACATTAGTTAAACGGGATTCACGCCTCGTCCCTTCACAAAATCAAAGAATGCTGTTTAATTCGTAGGTTCTTCCGTTTATTCCTTCTTCCACAATTCAGACAATTTGATGGCTGAAATGAGCTTCCATGAGAAGATGAACTTCTACGGCGGAAGCAAAGTCGAAATAAATCCCAAAAAACAGCGGTAGAAAAGTCGTAAGAAATTCTGCAATGCGCAGCATTGCAGCATACTTTTTATATGCAGCATACGTATCGTATCATACGTATCGTGTATCGTACAGCATGCAGCATACGCAGCATACTTTCCACACTCTAGCCAACACTGACGGAGATTTTTTTTAAACATCCGAAACGATTATTGAGGCGTACATTTTTATTAAAAAACATAGATGAGATCAAGTTCGAATTGTGCATCATTTATAGGTTATTTATTCATCGAAAACCAAACAACATTTGAAACAAGGAGACCGATAATGGGCATCAGCGAGATCTTGTGGCCGAGTTGAGGTGGGCGGTTATGAGGTAGTAAAATACACTGTATTGATTGCAATGTTACTAGATATATTATAATGCATTGCACTACGAAACTGTAGTATAGTACTATACAATTTTATGGAGACTATGCACGATGGGATGTCTAAATTATTTGAGAAGGCACTATCGCATGTCGGGTTCGTACTTTACATGTGTTGTGTTGATAGGCGGCTCCTTCTTTGTCCACATGTCATACACGTTGATTTTAAAGAGCAGCTTGAATTGGAGGTACAATTGAAATAGACCAAGCAGGGATCCGATTGCTTCTACAATAAATTACTTTGTTTATTAAATCATCAATATTTTATTCTATTAATTGTCAATCACTTCTGCAATTATCTTCAAGCAAAGACGCGCTTGTTCAAATTCAATAGAGAGAATAAAGATACTCCGCGAAAAAAAAACTCTGAGTTCATTGAAACCGGCAAAACAACTAGGCAAACGGTTGCTAAATAGCTAAAAAAAACTCACTGATTCCTTCGTATGATACGCACATTGCCAAAGTGAGTAGAACACAAAGAATAATAGCAACGAGGCCGAGAAGACCTCTGATGTGATTGACTTCAAAATTCGGAAAGATCTTCCAAAAAGCGAGGCAAACGATCCATGTGGCGACCAAGAGATGAGCATCGATCGTTGCTGAAAAGTTGTATGTCAGAATACGAAAACACATGTTTCAAATTCTTTTTGAGAGAAGTCAGCGACGAGATATTTGATAAATTAAAAGAGATTATCTCATTTTCCAACATTCTTCCGCCTCCGACGTTTTTCTGCCGTGATACTAAAATGAGCTCATTCGCAAAAAATGTAAATGCGTTGAAACTCTCTCGCCTTCTTTTGTTCTCTCGTTGGCAAATGAACTCAGTTTAGTACCACGGCTGGTTATTTGAAATTGCTCTCTCAGATTTGTTTTCAAGATAGGAAACAGATAATTTTCTATCCAGTTAGAACCACATTTTCTGATGAACACGCATAGAGCGAGCACAATTATCTAAAAAAGGTGTAGGATTTATCCACTCAATTGTAGATAGATCAGATTTTTTAATACATAACCTAATCGAAAACTCACCGAGATCGGCGATCCCATAGTGGAGAGAGGAGAGAGCAGGAGCTACGACAATAGAGAAGAGGATCGAGTGAAAACTGTAAGATATGGAATTACAGCGTTATGGTGCAGACAGTGTCGACGTCCCTTGTAGATAAATCGCAAATACTGGTTTTGACAGACCTCCCTCGGAATGAAAGGGGAGAGGCTACCTTCATTTTTGACTAAACCGGCCCGTCTAGACCATTTTTTCTACCAAAGAAATAGTCTAGACGTCGACACTGTCCGCACCATAAAAATGATACGCCTACGAAGTGGATGACTGGTGGATCTGGATCTGGATCTGGATTATCTGGAGAAGTGGATCTGGATTGAGAGGCTTTCTCACAATGAAACCATTGTTATGTGTGGAGCGCTTTATAAGTATATACGAGTGTTCGTGCAATTACAATTTTTTAAAAGAATGGTGATATTAGTAATCTACAAACAATCGACTTACACAAGTAGTTGCCAGAACGAAAATTGATTGGTGGGCTTGCGGGGAAAGCCATATCTATCTGAAAAGTGTTTCATAATATACATTACCTACCAGAAGATTGCAAATTGCTTGGCATACCAAAAAATCCCACATTTGAATTGGTTTACACAGTAATGTGTGAACGTTAACCAGTAAGTTCTTTATAATAATTTTAAAGAAGGTGTCCCACGAATATTTGGTCAACTGAGTTCTCACTGTGGGGCAATGGGGATCGATTACCCGATGAGAGCATCGAAAACCGCAAGTTTCAATTTTTAGTTTGAAGAAAGTTATGTTTAATAAACAGTCCAAAATGACCAGAATTCTTACAGTAGCTCTCATTGAGCCTGCAATCTTTTTCGCGGTGGGAGTTGGCATTTTGTGGAAAAGAAGTCAGAGAAAGGCAGAGAGATAAGGGGAAACGAGGAGGGTGCGCGAGGGAAACGCGCGCTGCATTTGTGTTTCACCAACTACTGATAACAGAAATGAAACCTCGAACATCGCGGAAAATATAATGTTTCAATCATTCGTGTTACGCCTTCTTAAAATATGAAGCACTACCAGTGTTGTTAGGATAATCCTATTCGCGAACAACAAAGGTTATTGCTGGATAACCTTTATTATTCGCAAATAGAATTATTCTATCTAACAACATTGCTAGCCACTTACCATTGCGCGTGTCTGCAAAGGAAAAGAACATGGGGTACGCAACGATTAGCGTTGCTGAGTCCAGGATCGATGCGTAGAGCATTAATGACTTCAAATCTGAAAGCGAGTTTCGTTAAACCTAGCATTCTTCCAGCTTGCATTTGCTCAAACGTGAAAGCAGTTTTGGATTCATTTATTTGTGCGGAATCACCAACAATGTATTATTATTCTCAATCTCACTCACCAATCGTTAGTCTTGTTATGACGTATGATCCGACAGCCATGGCGATAAACCCAACAGCAATGATCATCTTCATCATAGCCCTTTTGTTCTTTACGTCAGCCATGCTGACAAAGAGAAGTAAGGGAAGGAGAAGATCGACTTCGATGATTGCACGCAATTGCACGTATTCGAATCCTGAAAGGAACACATTATACCAAATGCAAGCGTTTTAACACATTTTATTGCTACTTATTGCTTTAGTTAGCTTAATCTGTTGCTACTTTTTCATCGAACTCTCATTACCGCATGTTCACACGGCACTGAATGAAGTTCTGCCAGTTAATTTTTTGCACCTATAAAAAATAAACAAAATCTACTTACCCATAGGATGCTTATCGTGTGCGTTCAGAAGCGCCAAAGCGAGTAGAGTACAGGGAAGGACGAGGAAAAGAAGGCGGAGAAGATCAGTGGTCGATTTGACCTCCCAGAGAGGAAAGAGCTGCCAGATTGAGAAGCCGACGATTGCGGATGCAGCAAGGAAATAGAAAGCGATGGTATCTGCAAAACGTCGTTATAGTTCGTCGCACAAACCCCGTTTCCTGTTTTTTTTCGTCGCACAAACCCCGTTTTGAGTCTATGTTATGCGATCTGATAAGATGCTCGAGAGAGTGTGAAGAGATAATCTCAGAGATCAGTGCTTTGGCGATTACACTGGTACCTTTTAGCAATGCAATCGATGTAGTACCGAAATATTTATGTGTAATGCGATTTATTTCTTTTTCTATGGCCTTTTTGACTTACCAATGTCTAAAATTGCAAAGTAGCCAAGTGCGAATGCGGGAGTGACGATGATTAACATGAGAACCGCGTAAAGACTGCAATTAGTTTATTGATTTAAAAAATATTACATGAATATTTAATGTTATAAGCGATGGAAGACCACTCACGCGAACAAATGGAAGAACAAAATCGAAGACTTCTTAGTATCGTGGCTAGCGGACTCTTCATTTTCTGAAGAAGATAGGAATAACTTATCAGTTAGTTTTAGACTTTGAAATGTATCAATAAACCTACCCGCATAAGGTTTTTTACAGTCTAGATAGCCTTGTATGTTTCAAAAATCATTGGAAAAATGTTCATACCTTTGGTTGCTTGCTGATTTGTGTTTGCGAAGTAAATAGGGAAAAGAATGAGTAGCGAAGCGGATTGCATAATCGACAGGTAGTGTTTATCGAGCGAATCTGCAATTTATTGAAATAAGTATGTATCTATGTATAAAAACACTGCGGAATTTGGGTTTATTGTTGGATTATATTTTTCTAACTATGACGCAATGCATAGAGGTCGTTACTAGAGAACGATGCAACTAGATAGTTGCTTATCTCGTGATCGATTTCCCTATTATGCAACTAGTTGTTTTTTTTTGCTTTTCAAAGTATATCCGTTACCGAACGGGAAAAGCGACAGGATGTAGCTTCCAATCGCGAGTGCCAGTAAAGTGAAAGCGAAGATCCACTTCATTTTGGTTCCCTTGTTCTTCGTATCAGAAATAAATAGAAAGAGCAGCGATGGAACGAGAATCTCAACCTCCAAAGCATCTCGAAGTTCGGAATACTTTGGCGCTGAAAAACAAACCAATATTTATATCGGAATTATATTTCATGATAATGTTATTCCTCACCAAAAACTTCCAGAGCGGTGAAGATAAGTGCACTATAGATCACGAATAAGATTATCCCGATACAAGTGCTCTTCCATCTGAACAAATCATATGTGAATATTGATATCACTTAATCTATTTAGGACTTCAAAAAAGTTAGACACAGTTATTTACAGAAAAGAATGCAGTAAAAAAACTCACGATGACTTCTCTGCTTCTTCCTGTCCCTTCTTCAGAGCGGTTACTTTAGTGGGCGCAGTCATGGCACGAAATGTAGCCGAATGATTCGAGTGCGGAGAGAGATGATCGACGCGATTGGGGGCGGAGTTTGAGTGGTTGAGCATGCCAGAGGGCATACTGTGTGTCGGCGTGGCATCGACGCATGTATTGCGTTGCGTTCGCGTGACGTTTTCGAATTTAATTGTCTCTGCCAGATTCAAGAGTTTACTCATCGAAAAAAAAATTTCGCGCACAAAGAGAGATAGAGGAATCTTTACATGTCAAATGGTATTAACTTTTTGTACACGATTTCACGTAATAGTCCTGACTTTATAGATTCTGACGAGATTTCATTGTGCCTTGGTTTACTTAATTTATATCATGAACTATACAGCTCAAAAGAAGAAGCATGCTTTACGGAGAAAAACAATATTCGAAAATGAATTGCATAAGGGAGAGGAAATAATCTCATCTATTGAGAAGACAACTCATGCGAGGATCTCGCCGCCTTCACGAGCATTAAAACGATGATTGATGCAAACGAAATAGTGTCTGAAATTCAGTCAGATTAGTCAATACTACAGGGCAAAAACACTATCTATTTGTTCTCTTGTCTATCCAAAAAGTGGAGAGCATATACAGAATTTAGAATAAATCTATGATTTCATGTGAGCTCAAAAGCCATGACACAATTATAATGCATGGAAGAATGAGTATGAATCGTTTGAGCTCTTTTGCCGTAAATCCTTCGCAAAAACAAAATCCGAAAGCAGAAGAAGTTATCATAAAATATGTTTTGATCGTTCCTGAAATTGTTTTTAATCATGAATTTCCGCGTGAGTCTGTATTAGATGTTCTCTCTCTTTCAAAAACGATAAATGTTATTTAAGAAAAAAATACTTACTGGGCACGAGAATTTCAAAGTGAATGAGAGCAATTGCCAAAGCAGCGTAGATGTAAAAAAGACGTGCCAACTGCATTAAAAATATTATCTTAAAATAGAGTCCAAATGAAATGAATCTCACGCAATTAATTCCCTGTATCGGATTACGCACGATTTGAATTTAGACGAGGCCGTTCTGAATTCTGAAAAAAAGACGTTGGAAATATGTGAATACTGCTGAGACAGTGCTGACATAGGGGTCACAACGTGGTCAGCAGAATTCACTTAGAAGGGTGAAGTTTTGTTTTTGCATTTTGCTAGATGTCTGAATAAGTAAATTTCTTTGGATTTGGGTCGATATCTCATCTTTGAGCCGAGCTACACCTCCAAAATCACGCGCGCTTCGACTGTTGTGAGAGGGGGGGGGAAAGACGAGAGGGGGGACTATTCAATAACTATTCAATAATTTCTTTCTAGGGTCATGGCGCAGCTGATAGGAGGAACTTCTGAGGTATGCCAGAACAAAAGTTGTTTATGAAGATGTGGAGAGTTCAACGGCATCTGAATTCTGACGCTTTCGATAATCGACGCACGGTGATAGAGCAAGAACTTAGCGTGTAGGAGAGAGGAGTGAGAGATCGGGCCCATGGCTCAGTGGTTGAGTGCTCACCTCACGAACATCACTTTGCAAGTTCAATTTTTATTTTTTGCGAAAACCATTGCTATTCACTGTAAGTCGGAATTTTGAAACGCACGTACTACTACTTTTTGAAAACGAAAGCAAAATTCGAAATCAAAGTTATCGATTGAATTTTTGTTTCTAATAATAATTTAAAAACCCAAAGAATGTGATGCTTGATTGGCGAGAGGTGTGGAGTCACTCCTAACACCATTTCTGGCCTTTCCAACTTCAGTTTCGCGGTATTTCAACATCACAAACTTTTCGGAGCACCCTGGGCCAGGGCTAGATCAATAGAGCTTTCCAAGAGCTACAAGATAAGCCCAAGAACAGCTCAGTGCGTTTCGAACTCAGCTTGTGATTCAACCATTTCGACGCGATTGAGGGCCCGCTGCAAATGGGCGGAGACTGTGGGTGCTAAATATACATATCTAGTTATCGATAAACACCTTGATAGAAAACTAAACTGCCGTACTGGTATAAAATTGCCGAGACGCAACATCGAATTACACAGAGCGCGAAGTCTCGAACTTCCTTCACTCCGACAATGAGAGATGTTTTCTCCTGCTGAGCAAGCATGAGAATTCGAGAAAAACTCGCTCACTATTTTCAGCCATTTTCTCGAACACAAGACATTTCGAGCTTTGAACACACTCACCATAGTTTCGCGGATGTACTACGACGCATACTATGTTAATGAAGACAAGCAATGATGGCAAGTGCGTCACGTCGCTGCACAAAACCATCAAATCTGAGGGAAAAAATATTTTAATTTAATAATTTATTTAACATTACCTGGAGAAATAATGTCTTTCTTTAGAAGGATACATCCACCAATCAGTGTGACGATGCTGAGACCTAATGGACTTTTAAATTCGGGCAAATAATTGAATAATTTCAAATACTCTCTAATAGTGAGACTGTGCAAAAAGAATAGATCTAATGAATATGCTTAAATGAATTTCAAACTCTACCAAGTAGAGTCAAGGGAAGAGCGCGATTTTTGATGACGTCTTCGTCGAGCGCAACGAACACATAATAAACAGACGGCGTTAGGATGGAAATGAATGAGAACTCAACGAGTCTCTGGTATTTGTAGGCTGCAAAATAACAATTTTTGATTGGTTTGTTTCAGGACTATTTGTCTATTATCTATCTTTGCCTCTGTGTCTCACTAGCATTGGCATGCTGTCTCGTGCGAGTTGACCCGCCTACTGTGAGTAGGGTCAATTTATAAATTAGTAGGCCCTACTTACATATTAGTAGGCGGGCCTACTTGAATGTCTGGTCTAAGTTGGATTTCTCTCTGTTATCATTTTTCGGACAAATATTTGTATTTTTAATCACGCACCAGCTATTGCGTAAAAGTACGTGCCAACTCCGTAACTTAGCGCGAAGATTATACACCCGCAGATAAATTTGCGTGTCACAACATTGCGCCATGAACGCGTATCGTCCGTTCGTGCAGCGGTCATACCTGAAACGATAGTAAAATTGAATATACAACCCATAACGAAAAGTTACGTTTCCAATCCTTGCTAAACGCAGAAATGATAGGCGAGAGAGCATGACATAACAAGAGACACACCGACGTATAGATAGAGAGTACACGCCAGCAGGACATTTCATGAGCGCATCATTATAAATTGTTATTATCAGTTCAAAATACGGGCACGAATCTCCTTATTTGAGGTATTATCGCGCAGTGAAGTCTGCAGACTATGATGGTGTGGCCAGGGTACTAGAATACTTTAGAAATGCTAGGGTATAACTTTGCAAGCAATACAAGATGAATAAATTCTATCAGTTGCATATAATTGCATAATCACACACGGCAATTAGATATGTGTAAATCGCGAAAAGCAAGAAAACCAGAAGAAACGAATTTAGCTTGCTCTGTTAAAACTCCGCGAGTTAAGGGGCCTGAATGTGCACCCGCTTCTTCTCTCTGCATCTCTCTCCTCCTTCTCCCCTCTTTCGTCGCACTACTCTCTCGCTCGCGTTTTCTCTCTCTCTCCACTTTCTCTCTCTCTCTCCCTCTCTTTCTCTTTCTCTCTCTCACTCTCCTTTCGCCCTGGGGCCAGGCGCGCCAGCTGGCCCTCATTCGCGAATGAGAGATGCACGGGCTAGGGTTGCCATTAGAAATGGAAGGTGGCTCGAGAAGCGCAGAGAAGGAGAAAAAAATCCGAACAAGAAATTGAGCAGAGAGAAGAATTTGCAAAGTAGAAAGAATGTACTCACTGTACTCGTTGTGGTTCAAACCTATCAGATTTTACACTGAGCATGAGGGACAAGATGAACACAGTAATGTAATTCCCCCCCCCCGACACCCCTTCCATCATCATTACTTTTTTATCCGATTGTTTCTGTACATTTTGACGCCTCTTTTGGCGCACGATAAATAAAATACAATTTGTGATCAGTTCGTAATTCAGATAATTGCAGCAACTGCTTTCATGCATTCCTTGTCGATTTTTGTGCAATCGACCGCCCTCGTTTCTTTGTTCCAGCCATAGATAATAGCAAAGGGAAGACAGATGACCACAAGTTGATGAAACAATTGGTATACCGAGCATGGGGCAGCGATGACTTCTGAAAAGGCTCATCGTTGCGATGCCGCACACAGAAAATAATGTAGAAAACGCATAACGAATGTATAACATGTAATACATTTTTTGCACATTTTCATGTATAATGGGGCTGGATTTATACATTATTCTCTGTCTGCGGAAACTTGATACAGCTTAATTACTGCAACACTCTCATCATTGTCAATTACATAAACTGTAGAGCCAACGAACCATGAATACCGATAATAATTTGAAACTATATTATAGGTAAAAAAAAGGTAAAAGATAAGATATTATGAGAAAAGGTAAGATATTATAGTTCAATTCAAACTATTCCCATAAGAATTTACCGTACTCTTGAGGAAACGATCGTGCTCAAGAAAATTAAAAGTGATCATGGAAATTCACATTATATTCAGTCAACGAAGCGAAACACTCACCGATGTTGATGAATGTGTGAGTGTGAAGCACTCCTGTGATAAAGAGAACTGAAGGAAGTGAAATCCAAAGTGGGCACTTGTTCTCCGCTTTCGGATCAGAATTCAAGAAATGATGACACACTATCGCCGAAATAATGACCACATAGTGTCTGAGCTTATCTGAAAAAAATTATTTTTGAGATTACATAACGCGTCAGTCACTGATCATATCAGCCATCTAACTCTTTCTATTCAGCTCATGAAACATAACCCTCAAAATTTCTATTTTTTGAAATATTTTTTGTCCTTTATCTAGTATTTTTTGTTGGCGTATAGTAAAAGAGTGCTTACTGAGCTGGAATGTCGTGTAGTGCACAGTAGCACACGCGGGAACTGCTATAACAGCTGTAAGAGCAAAGTGCATACTGCAAAATAAACTTCAAAATATATTTGAGAATGTATAATCCAGCGAAGATCTTTGAAAAAAAAACTCACGAGAGTAGTTTCCAGAATGAGATCGTGCTCTGCTGAGGTGTGGCTGAGAATGAAACGTCAATTTATTTCATGAAACCCCTACTTCGCGTTTCAGTCTCTCTTCTAATAAAATGTAGAAAGGTATTTCAAAGTAGATACCTAAAGACTGAGGGTGAGCGAGCCTAAAGAATAGAGGAACGAATACAATAAGCGAGGAGGATTGACATATTTCAGCGTAGTGCTGGAGCGTGACTGCAATGTAATAATCGATAAAGTGTCAATATGACAGAGGCAGCACAATCATTGTTCCAGTAAAGGCGATGTGTAACAGCTAGTGTTGTTAACTCGAATAATTTGATTCGCGAACACATTATTCGTTCTACCAACACTTGTTTCAACTACGTGTCTTTGCTTTTCGACAAAATGATACTGGTTACACTCACCGTCCACTTTTGATTGCTTTCCGATAAGTTTAAGGCCTGTCACGAAAGCCGCAATGCTGAGAGCGATAATAATGAACAAGATGGGATAAAAGCAGCGACTCTTCCTGCAACAGAGAAAAACAGCCAAGTGATAGCATTTATTTTCGTTTTTCCGTTTCTTGCCCCATTCACACTTGAAATTCTATGTATTATGCGAACCTTAACGAAAGAAATAAATATTGAATTTCACCGGTGTTCTGTTTCCATCAGATTCTAGATAGCTGTTGCGAACCTGCAGGAAACTAGAAGAAAAGAGATCAGAGGAGAAGAGAAGAAGGAGAATACAAAGCAGAGGAGCACAACGTGCTTGAATTCTGCAAAGCATTTTTCATAATAGGTCACTAGGTAGTGGGGAGGCAGAGACTTTTTTAATAAAAAAATGTACCAGTGAGATAGGAGACACCGACTCAGAATTCCTAAGAAAGAGTAAAAAATCAATCGCTATTGGCTTTCAACGAATAGATAAATTCCGACAAAGAAACTTTAATCGATCGTTAATGTACGCAACTCACCGATCAATAAGGGTAGGTAGAAGATGAGAAGTGGTACGAGGAGAATGTAAAGCACGAGAAATATCCAAAATCGGGTTTCATCTCTGCAGATAAACCATCCAGAGATTTCAATTCAATCAGCATGAGCACATTTCCTTTTCAACACCTATTGTCTCTCGAAGAGCGTTTAATTTCTCGTTTAATTTCTAAATTATAGATCGGAAAGGAGGAATCGGTACAAAACTCACAGCTTTTTCTCATCGATTTCTTTTCCATCCTTCTTCTGGTTGAAAATTACGATTGGTGCAGTCATAGAACTCAGTATGACCTAAACAATGAGAGCACCATTTCTAGAATCGATTCATAAAGATGTATTCGCAATTATCGATGAAAATATTGAGCGTTCAAATTTGAGAGAGGATGAGGAAAATAGTTAGAGATGAATCGTTATTTAAAGTAAACTCTTGAAAGGAGTAGGTTTAGTAGAATTGACTGAGGTGGGCCGAGAGGGAATGGGGAATTACACTATGGGTGGGAGCAAGAGAGTAGCCAGCAGCCCTCCCGAGTCCCTCTGCCCTCTGCACTTTGTGTAATCGCTGTCTGTTGCATTTAGGAGTTGGCTAAGCCACAAACGAAGTTACAGAACACCATAAAAAGAGTAAAATGCAGTGGTGATTGGGAATTTTCTTCAGCGATAGTCAAAAGCAATGGCAGGGAAGAGACAATTCATGTGCATACTTCATTTAGACTTGGTAAGCTTCTTGACATCGATTATCTTCTGTTGTTTCTGTGCATGACCAGAGTAAGAGAAGCGGGTAGATCAATCTGTTTATTCCGAAAATATTTTCATGTTTATACTTTGACCGAAAAGTGAAAGCACTGCTAGATGAACGGATAGTTGTTTCTGAATTGACCACTCAAAAATCGGCCTCGAAACTCCTTGTACTTTCACTTCGACGCGCCGCCAAAGGTTCTCTCTCCTCCGCTTTTTCACTAGTTGGCTCCTTCCAGAGAATTTCCGGCAGACCAAGAATGGCAATTGGGTAGATCATCGTAACCGTCCAGCATGGCATCGCCAGACTCTCTGAGAGAAGAAATAAGTTTATGAAATTGAAGAACACTCGACAAACAGCTCAACGATCGACTGACTGAGACATGAAACTCACTAGTATTGACCACTAGAAAATTCCTTTTTTTTCGAAACGTCTGTCTGTCTCTCTTTGTTCTTTTCATTTTCGACATTTCGAGTGGTCCCTGTTACTCACCAATACTTATGATGCCCAAGGAATTTAGCAAGGTGACGGTGAGCAAAACTAGGCAGAGAGGAATCTTGAGAGGGCGTTTCTTCTCGCTAATGACAAAGTAAATAAAATGACAGATAACCGTTGCAGCAGCGATATCGAGGTAATATCTTGTCGTTACTGCAACAATAATTAACTTTATTTACTAATTACGGATTTTTAAATAGTAGAGGTTTAAGTAAAAGTACTACCCGTCTTCGAACTGGACTCGCGAGATAACACAGCTTGGTCTGTGCTACGGATTACTAATTTTTTTGCTCAACACTTCGCACAAGAATAAGATGCACAATCATTTTCATGGCCAGAAGATTAATGCGGAGGATAGCGATTTTAACAATGGAGAAACCAATTTTTAAAACTCTTCCATAACTTACTTAGCGAAACGTCTCCGTAGTGTGCGAATACAAATATTGTTCCGGCCAAAACCATCGTTAGAAACGCTGTCATACTACAATATGGCAGATTACGGTTCATCTCTTAACTTTCACAAACAGCACGTACACTTAGCAGTGCAACTAATTGCTATCTCGCTTGTTCTGTGATAGGAGTTGCTATCTTATTTGGAAGCGAAATACTTACGCGAACAAATGATGGAAGGAATATGATTTTGACAGACGTAAATGAAATGCTGAAAATAGTAGAAATAAAATAGAGTACTCAAATTTTAAGTAGATAATGTAATTTAATTGAATAAAACTTTTTGAAACATACTGGAACTAGACACACTTTTTCAACTTCTAAATGATTGGTAGTAATTATTACGAGCAGCATCGAAAACCCACGTTTATCTTGATCCATGTACTGTGGCACCGATAGTTCGAAGAAAATTGGAAGGAAAACAATGTAGGAACAAGTTCGGATTATGTTGGTGTGAGTGCGTAACGAATCTATTAAAATTAGGTATGAATTGGTGAAAACCCGAAGTTATATATATATATATATATATATATATATATATTTATGCGTGTTCAATGGAAACGCGGTTACAAATAGAAAGAGAAAACGAGAAAACGAATACAGTATCAAAGAGTGAGATCATGAAAGGATATAAAGTCGCCTATAGGTTCGGGCCCCTCAACTTTCTAGAGCACCATTTACTTTTTTAAGAAGATCATCACGAACAGATATCTTACTCTTTGAAATGTCGTTCATGTCGATAATGAAGCATCCGCCCACGAATACAATTATATTGAATAGAATGAGGTGGACGAAGTGTGAACTATAAATGACGAATTTTCTCCATTTTTCCACAATAATTATCTGGAGCTTCGCATATCGTCAACCGTTTGAACCAATGTGCAATTGTGCGCTGTAACTATTGCTTCACTGATCTATTATGATTAATAAAATATTGAATGAAATATTGAAAAAGCAAGAAACGTGCCGTTCTGTCTTGTCGCTTGCGGCTAGCAGGCATTTCGATGGCGGAAGAATTGTCCACAGCACGAACACCAGAAATTCATGAAATCTTATGTCTGCAAAGGATTTGGATCTGACTGGCGGAATATTCGTAATTAGACTTAGAAAAGTAACGATGCAACCAGTTGCTTTTCTCCAAGCACTCTTTTTTTCTCACACTATTCTTCGCGAAATCGGTCTGTTTTCCTATTATACAACTAGTTGAACCGTTATTTCCGTGTAAATTCAATAAAAATTCAACAAAATTTCCAGTGATTCGTAAACGATGGTCTGCCTGATTTATTATTATTCAACAGATCTGCGACACCCTCCCAACTAGACTTTGAAAAGTAACGGTTCAGCTAGTAGCATAACAGGAAAATCGACCGATTTCGAGAGAAAGATTGCGCGAAATAAAGAATGGAGAAACTTTTCATAGTCTACTCCCAACACTACTCTTAGAAAAAAATCATTAGGATCAGGGAGCAACGTGAACACTATGTGTCCAGATCCGTGTGGCATTTTAAAGAATATTTGTTTTTCGATTACTAAGACTAGCCATAGTATTGTTTGAGTGCAAATAAAATAAATAAATAATAGATGAAAACGAATGCTCACCGACGACGAAATCAACGAATGCGTGGTAGGAGAAGGCAGCGCCAACGACGAACGCCAGAAGGACGATCCTGTTATTATAAATGCACAAAAACTCGTCTTAAATAGGAAAAAAAGGTTCCGCTACTAAAGTACAGATACAGCTACGATAGAGAGCATTACAAAGAAAGAGACACGCCGATGTATAGAGAGAGAGTCATTTTAAAATTGCAATATGAAAATAAACAAATAATAACTTCTGGAATAAGTTACGAGAGTAATGGTGATGAACAGTTTTAATAAATAAATAATCACTCACCATACTCCTGCAACTTTAGGAACCAACATATCATTTCCCGCGGGCATTATCTGAAAATAACTTGGAGTTAGTGGAATTACAGAATTTGCGCGAACAAACATTGGGAAAAAACTGCAACGGCGTCAGAGTTGAGTAGACTTTGAAAAGAAACCGTTCAGCTAGTTGCATAATAGGGAAACCGACCGATTTTGTGAGAAAAAAAATTAATGCAAGAAATGAGGAGTGTTTGTGGTGAAAAGCAACTTGTTGCATCGTTATTTTGCAAAGTTTAGTGTTGAGGTGCTAGGCGCATCACATTTCATCACAAACGAAATGTTACAGTGTTGGAGCGTGCAAGATACAGCCTTGTCACTCAAATGCGATATCTGGCCTGGTGTGGGAGCGATGTAGCAGAGATAGAGTCTACACGAGAAAGAGAGAGAGAGAGAGAGAGAGAGAGAGAGAGAGACAGACGAGGCAAAGCGTACACCAAGGGGAGAGGGAGGGTGAGCAGAGGGGCGAGAGAGTGTCAACAGGGAAGCATTCAGAAGCATCACACAACATCCTCGCTTTGCAGGATGTTATGTTGATTTATGATCAACGCGACCAAGTAACCAGTTTAATATCTAAGTTACGCATTGAAATCGCTGTGGCAGATGGAGACTCTTGGACCTCCCTGTCCATTGCATCTGTCAATAACTGACCAGCTGGACCCACTCATCCAAGACTGCATAGAGGAAGAGAGTAGAAGAGAAAGAGAGAGAGAGAGCGAGAGAGGGAGAAAGAGAGAGAGAAGAGGAGGGAAATGAGAAGAAGGGGGAGGGGGACTCCTCGAGGGGTGTCTCATTCTAGGCACCCCTCGTTCAGAGGCAGGTTCCTATTCTGGCTCCGTGGGTTACCATGGAGACCACTTCATCCTCCAAGAACCTCTTCAACCAATGCTCAAAAATCGTGTGTTCTACAGCTGCATGATCATTATCATCGTCCTTTCAACAGCAATGGAAATTTCCGTGATATCCTGGACGGCAGGAGGTGAGGTTTGCCCAGTTGTTCTGTGTAGTGTTGATCATGAAATGACAAAATTATAGATAGTACTGATTGAAAATTATGGAAATATTTATCGTAGAAGTTCTTCAAAAATATTCCAGAGCCCATGTACCTGAATTTCACCCACTTCATGTTTACCGTAATAGCTCTGCCCGTAACTGGATTTATGGGAATGACAATGCCTGTCGCCATTAGAAGAACTCTCATGCCATCCAGTTTGAACTGTCTTGCAATGATTGGATTGGCAGTAGGATTCCCTCTGATCAGAGACAAAATCGTCTTAGAAGGTGAATGAATGTAAAAATGTTTTTACAAACTATTAAATGAAACATATGAGCTCCGAAAAGCAAAGTAGTAAGGACATAAGAGCCCGTTTGCGTAAGAGTCAGACAATACTAGGTACAGCAAAAAAGTGATGGACTGAGATAATAACTGTTTTGGACACACTTCGATGGGTTAGGAACGCTGGTAGAATCTCATGATATGCAAATTTGATTGGAGATCAGTGTGGAGCTCTGAAGATTCAACTGATTTGCGGTTTATTAAGAATAACTCGATACCCAATAGACGAAATCGAAATGTCTAAAGAAGGACTCCAGTTGAATTTTTGAGTGGAACATCGCTGTGTTTTTCAATGTTGGAAAATATATTTTATTTTCGAAATTCGTTTTATAAAAAAATAATAACAAAAAAGAGATAGCAGAAACTTTCACAGTATCTCGAGCATACCTTAGGTGATCTACGTTATTTTTCTGGAAGCACAAAACCTACCGGAAAATGAGTTATGATTTTTTAACTGTTGTGATTTCAACTATGAAACGCCGAATTCGAGAGAACAGTGCCCGATTTGCATCAAATCACCCTTTCATTTCTAATCCCCGAGCCCGCGCGGTGTCTGAAAATGAGAAATGAGACGACTAATCCATGCAAATCGAACATTTTTAGCTCAAATTGGAACACTCACCCTCATATCTCGACATTCAAAAAATCATAACTCATTTTCCGGTAGGTTTTGTGCTTCCAGAAAAATAACGTAGATCACCTAAGGTATGCTCGAGATACTGTGAAAGTTTCTGCTATCTCTTTTTTGTTATGATTTTTATATAAAACTAATTTCGAAAATAAAATATATTTTCCAAAATTGAAAAACACAGCGATGTGCCACTCAAAAATTCAACTAGAGTCCTTCTCTAGACATTTCGGTTTCGTCCATTGGGTATCGAGTTATTCTTAATAAACCGCAAATCAGTTGAATCTTCAGAGCTCCATACTGATCTCCAATCAAATTTGCATATCATGAGATTCTACCAGCACACCTAACCCATTGAAGTGTGTCGAAAACAGGTATTATCTCAGACCATCACTTTTTTTGCTGTACTGAGGTCTGTTGACGCTTGTCCGACTCTTACGCAAACGGGATCATAAGGATTAAATATTACGCGAAAGATCGCCAGAGTCTAGTATGAATTTATAAGTTTAGACACGCTTCAGTTCCTCATAGATCTTCTCCTATTTCCATCCTTGATGGTATTCGCGACCACGATTTCCATCCTCTTACCACGCTACTGTGAGCACTTTTATGTTATACCTGTTGTTACTTTTTGAAAAAAAAATATGTTGCACATATTATTATTGTTTAAAGTACTGAGACGATCATATTTGTGATACGGAAGTGCGTATTTCAGCCTCCGAACCTCACAAACTTGAGGAAAAACTATCGTATGTGCAGCTTCTAACGTGAGTAGTAAAATTAAATGACAACAGTTCATCCTGAAAATTTTTCTATTTTGATTCGAACACTACATTTTTCCTAACATTTTCCTGTATTTAGCGCGGTATACTCCGAGAAAAAAAGTCACTAGGATCAGGACACAAAGTGAAAATGTTCAGTTACCTGTAAGTGAAAGTCACTAGAAATAAGAGACATTTCACTTACCGGTAAGTGAACATTTTCACTTTGTGTCCTGATCCTAGTGACTTTTTTTCTGAGTGTAGTACATGTTAGCGCGTGGGCAACGCCAGATCTTCAACAAATTTCAAAACTTCATTTGCATGACCTTTTAATTTTAGGAACGAGCGAAAAAGTAGGGGGGGAAACAAAATTAAAGTAAACGAATTGCAGATTACATTTTTCTCTAACAGTCGTTGTCACCGTTCCAATGTTTGCTCTCAGACAATACGAAATATTTCCGTTCAGTGAGTTTTTAAACTATTGTAGGCCCCGTAAAAGTCCTCTCATTGATTTGATTTTCTGGGGGAAGAATCAACTATATTTGCAGTGAAGATCAGAGACTATTTCGGGATTGCTTGTGCCATTTTTGCCTATCTTTTCTGCGATGGTTTCCAAGTTAAAGCAATTGCTCGATTCTTTCTCCTTCTGCCGTGCACTATTCTCGTTGCTGAACTGCTCAGCGCACATGACATCGTGAAAATGAGTGAGTCTTGTAGCAACGAAATCATGCAAGTATGGATTTTAGAGTCTTCAAGTTTCAATTTTGTATACCTACTTTGTAGCGCTCGGGAATGGCTTATTGCAGCAATACCTGACTAGGGAAGACCGCATAGACAATATGGAGTTTCCAATTGAGACCTAGTGGGATCGATTACTGTCAAAAAGTAAGAAATAATCGGCATGTTTCCAAACTGCTAAACAAACCCCACGACTTCTCCACCCTTACATGGGAGTGGCCTGAGGACACATATCCCGATTTTCACCGAAATTGGAGGGTGTACTAAATCGACTGCGCTGATTTCAAATCCGTTTTCAAAATCTGCTAAATGCTCTTCCGAAGCGAGTTAGTATTTTTGTTAGTGGGAATGGTGAATTTTCCGCATTTTTAGCCACTTCCCTACAGAGATATCATAAGATCTCTTTCGCCATTTTAACCACCGATTAATTCTTGATTTTATAATAGTAATCGATCCCACTAGGTCTCATTCCTAAATTCCATATTCTCTATGCGGTAACTCCTTGTTGGAGAAACATATATTTTCTAGGTTACATCGCACTATCGCTTTTCATTGGACAACTCGGATTCGTAGTCGTGCGGAGTCACCGAATGGAAAAGGAAGCGAAAGCAGGCGCCGTCAAGAAGGAAAATGAACAGATTGATGAGAAATGCGATTTGATCTCTCCTTGAATCGATAAATGTGAAGTTTGCCCGTTGCAACAATCATGCTACATTTCGTTTCTCTCTTCTTCTGAACTTAGAATGCTCTCTAGTCGTACAATCACATCCATGTGTCGACAAATGAAAATCCTTGAAGCGAAATAACGTGTGAAATGAATTGTGATGTTCGTCAATTCCTGTTCCTCCTGTGAACAAACTTCTACGAAGTGAGGAAGTACTATTCTATCCGGGTTCATATACCCGGTGGCTGTCCTCTCAACTTACCTTACTATTCGACAATTGGACGGGGTCGATAGCCGACCATGTTGTGGACTTTTTACACCAGCAAGACCGACTAGGAATGCATTATCCGATCGCTTACCAACAAGTGACAGGGAAATATTCTTTTTATAGGGAGTATCAAACGGGAACATCAAGAACCTCATAAGAAAATGAAACTGGTCATGGGAACTATCGCCCAGGACAATTTTTATGAACTATGCCGTCTTATGGTATGACCTCTGGCAGGGTTTGATAAACTAAAATCCACGCAACCGGGCTGACCTATCTCCCTCGATCTCTCTCTCTCTCCTAGCATTTCTTATTCAAACACCTCGCTCCACTCGCGTGCTCTGCCATGTCTACTCCCGCTCAACAATCGTCTCCTCATGAGTATGTGAAGAAGCCTTGATGAGTCGCAATATTTTTTATATGTAGTACACCTTTGTAATTGGAACTGCCAATGCCCAATGATTTGGGAGGGGGTGTCAAAACTCTCCTAAAAATAACTTTGTTGCACAATCTCCAGCGAATCGACCTGTGCAAAGTGAGGAGCGTTTTGACCACAAGAAATTGTAGGACATCGACATTGGATGCAGAATAAATTAACAAATACTAATTAGTGTTGTTCTCACAAGTTTAATGACGGCGGTCCCATCTTCTACTGGCTTCTTCTCTACATCGCAATCATCATTATCAATTGCTTTTTCGTTTGTGAGTTTTCAGATTCTCACTCACTAAATCTGAGTTCTTTTTTTTGCAAATTTTGCATGCAGTCCTAGTTAGATAGATGTACCCAGACGGAAAGAATGACATTTACAAATCCGTTTTCCTAGCCCCACTGAAGCTGACGCATCTGAAACATTTTTTTGCAGCCACCAAATATCTTGAGGTGCGTTACTTCCTCTTCAACAATGTCTTCCTTCCTCTGATCATACTTCTCTACATGGCGAAAGTGGAGAGGAAACAGATAATTCTAAAGCCATTCATCGCCCTGGCAATGGGCGGGTACGGTGTTGCGTGCGCTATTCTATCGACAAATGGCGTTTCAACAGGTGGCCAAATTATTATTAATTTCTAGATGCTCAAATAATCCCTCCATCCGGACTGGTTTATTCATATTATCAATGCAGGTACGGTCGATCACTACATGTCTATTCTACGCTCCTCAGCTCTAATGATTTTCTTCGTCATTTACTTCTCCATTTTGCATGAAAATGCGCAAGAAGGTGGGACATTTCGATGTACTTCTTCTTTTTCTTCTGCACTCACAGCGAATTTGCTAGGTATTGAACAATCATTTTTTGTACACTTTTCTTAGCAAATTCGCGATGAGAGTCGCTTTCACGATAACCATTTTTCGAACGCTTCTGATTCTATATTGGCCACCTTTTGTATTTATAGAAGGTGAAGAACCCGTTCTGCAATCGCGCACGCCCTGTCCTCTGTCATTCCCTCAACTGATCTCGTGAGTTAAACGCACCGCTTTGAAGGCGTGTTTAAAAAAAAACAATGTGTAGTTTGTAGTAGTAGTAGTAGTAGTAAATAACTGCGGTTTGTAGTTTAAAGGGACCTGGTACTGCAAATGAAGTGAATTCTAGATTAAAGAAAATTTTATTCCGATTCGAATGCAAAAAACCGCATATTTTTACGATTTTTTTGAAATTAGTTATGAATTTTCAAAGGTCTCATTTTTGGCCGGAATGACCCGGCACTACTGTGTTTAGCCGCTAAACACAGTAGCGCAGGGTCATTCTGGCCTGAAACGGGATCTTTGAAAATTCATAACTAATTTCAAAAAAATCGTAAAAATATGCGGTTTTTTGCATTCGAATCGGAATAAAATTTTCTTTAATCTAAAATTCACTTCATTTGCAGTAACAGGTCCCTTTAAAGTGTGCAGTTTGCAGGCTTCACATTCTTGTCGTCGCTGCTTTCGCTGCTGCAGCAGTTGTCCTTAAAATCTATTCGATTTCCGACTACCGTTAGTTTCCATGACTATACTCATGTTCTCTTATTGGAATCAAATGGAATTGTGAAATTGGAAGTACAGTCCAGTCAGATCCCATGTGAAAACGGGGCGCCCGGGCCGCCCCGACGATCCGAAGCGAGCCAGTGACTTTCACAAGCAGGAGAGTGAGAAATTCACATCCATGTGTTTTCTAGGTCATTACCAAGCTATTTATGCATTTCACATAAAATTAAGAAGTTGCATTAATATAAAATTAATTATTGGAAACGGTTCACATGACGAAGAATAATTGCACTAGAGCCGGACTACCGCAGTTGAGAGCTTTCCTTTTATACAGACCCGGTCTTGGTATGTTGCTTTCTTTCAATCAATCGTTTATCATGCCAAAAGCGGTTGATTGAAAAAAATATATAATATGTGAGCAAGGGTGTGTAAACACGATAAGTACGATGTCACAACTTTGGTTTGTTTGTTTTTTCCAATTGTTTGTTTTTCGGCGTCTACTGGGTTTTCAACGTACGATGTGAGCGCGATTCCAGCCGAAGTACGGTAGTCCAACGCGGATGCACTGATTATTCGTAAATTGAACGGTTTCAAATAGTGTATTTATAATGAATGCAATTTTTAAAAAAAGTAGGTGAAATACATACATATTTCGGTAATGACATCGAGAACACATCACATTTTAATTCAATTTCTCATTCTTCACATGGGGATCTGACCGGACTGTACAAAGGAACGCAGACCGAAGCGTGTGTGAGGTAAAGAGAGAAATCGATGGGGAAGAGAAGAGTTCAATTCCAATTAGTTCCAATAGCAGAACTCATTACGGGTCATATTACGGTAGCGTATATATTTTGAGTGTAGTAAAATATAAGTTTTGCAGGTAGGACGGCCGCCTATCTTTCCGTTGCACCAACAATTGTTTGTTTTTCGGTCTGGCTCCTTTTCCCTTACTTTGGAGTGTCACAAATTAAGGGACTCCTCTGTCTCGCCCTTGTCGTCCCTTGTATAATTCTCGTCCTGGCACTCGAAGGCGTGCGCCCTGCTGCGAGTGGTGAGTGCATTTAAATAATGTTTAGTAATGTTGATCGTGCAATTTATAGATCAAATTATTATAGATATTTTAGTCTAGGTAAGAGTATAGGCAAACATGAAATACGATGTCACATAGAGGGGCAATGAAGGTGTCTCTAAGTTTCCTCATTTCTGTTATTATTTCTCTTTGCCCCTTCTTCTGTAAATTTCGCGAGATTTGTCTATCATGCTGCGCAAAATTTCATGGGTGGAAAGAGGGGAACCTTTTTTTTCATCTTTGATATTTTTATAATCAAGCTACAGCTTCCAAACTTGATACAGGGATGGTAACACATGTTTAGAAGATTTTGTTTTTTTTGATTGGAGCGATTTGTACATTGCAGATTTCTCGGACTACCATTGGATTTTCCTGGCTAGGATCGTTTTCGCTCTTTATAAACTGCCCGATTCATCATTGGAAGAGAAGAAAGAAGAACCTAAGAAAGGAAACGAAGAGAAAAATGGCGAAACAAATACGAAACAAGAAGTGTCTATTATTTGAAGATATTTGATTCATCATCTTTCATAACAGTACACCGATTCGAATGCTTCCTCACTAGACCCTACTCCGTTTTGCTCCAGTTTGCTGTAACTGGATACGTTGCGACTCGTATCTACTATCTTTGTGATTTTTTTTTATTTCCATAAACTGATTTCGACAAATCACGAATATATTTTGCAATATGGAAAATACAGATTTGTTTTTGAGATCATATCGAACAAAATGAATTGCGTTTTCTGGAATGAATGAAACTTCCGGTGCTGAAAGATATTTTAAAAACAAAATAGGAACAGATGGGCAAGAGTGGTTCCAGCTTGCTTTCAAAATCACATAGCATCCAAACATCGAGACTCTTCGTCTGAGTGCTGTGAGCTACGCATTTCATAGCGTACAAACGAAAATTCAAAAAAGACACGATAGCCGAGATCTGTAAAAATCAAATAACGGTAGTAAATGTAAAGTTAAACAGGAATCTAGAGGAGTGTACGTCGACAAGCTGCTATTCTGTCGGAGATCGCCGGACATGCCGGTTTGCTGCCGAGGCACAGCGTTTCACTGCCCCCTAAATAAGAACACCCGCGTTTGAATTGTTGATGTGCAGGGTTTTCAAATCGAACGGTAAACAACAACTAAGGGACGGAGACTTCTATCGCTCTCTCCTGTTTACAAGTTTCTCTGCCGCTCTCCGCTCTCTTACCCGCCAATGTCTACGCGCGAAACCTTGTGCGAGGGCTATGCATTCCCTACTGTTAATGAAAAAACACGACGATTGATCTACACACTGATTTGCCCCTATTGCAACCTCCCCCCTTCCCAAACGATACTTCCCATAGAGAGTCTTTATTTACTGTACATCGTTCGTGTAATCACACATTATTCCGTTGCGCCTTCGGGCTTCGATAAAATATAAAAAGGAAAAGTTACTACCGGAATAAAGAGGAATTTACATCGACAAGCGACTACTCTGCCGGGGCTCACCGGTAAGGCCGGTTCGCTAACTAGGTCTACGTGTCCCCTGCTGACCGGGCTTCTGGGGCACGTTACCTTTCGCATTCAAAGTTGCTACCAATTTTACCGCCACCGAGGGGGATGGAAGGCTTGGTGAACCTGGGCGGGGATCGAACTCGTGACCATTTGTATGACAAGTGGCGCCTTACACCACTCGGCCATCTCCGCCATACTAATATTCAGACGATATTACTCACTTTTCTGGGACTTTGCAGTCATTGCATCAACTTGCACTTTTGTAAGCGGAGCGAGAAGAGCTCTGGAATAATATTCAAATACAACTGAATGTGAAATCCCCAGAAGCACGGACGGTTACAAAACTTTTGTAAAAAAATACAAACTAAGTAATGCATGCAGAATGCTGAAATTTAGGGATGAATGCACGCATAGGTGTCCACGACAGTATCGAGCTCACAGCATTCGAAACAGAGACAGTGAGAACGAGTTAGAGAAAGAGAGAGATGACGAGAGAGCGCGCCAAACGAGAGAGTCAGACAACGAGAGACGTCCTTGGCATGGTGCCAACTCTATGCTGTGCAAGCTGTGTGTCACGTGCTGCAGCGTGCAGACTAGGGTTAGCCTACCAAGAAATTATCAATTTAAATCGTATCTCGTTCAGTTTACAATCACTTTAGTAAACAAAAAGGAGAGAAGAGAGACAGGAGAGCGTGAACTATAGATGCTCATCTAAACTATCGTAAACAAGACGAGCCCATATTTGATAGAACGAGAGAAGCGGAGACAAACTGGCAAGATAAATTATAAGTCAGCTATCTCCCATGCATCGATCCAAATAAATCTCATATATTATAGGATAGGAGGTAACTCGAGGAAGAAATTGAGATATATCTATGACCACAGAAGCATCTGGAAAGAGCAGCGCCTGCAGCAGTCTGATGAGAGACACCTTCCATCATCACTAGGTATTCCTGTTCCCAATCTATAGATCCCCTCCCCAACTCCGAACACTTCCCCGATTTGGGCACCACACGGAGATCCAATAAGACACACATTGGATAAGCGGCTCCTCCACCGCTTTTGAGGCTCCTCCCCTCACTCCCAATCCAATTCCCGTGCGGTTGCCCCGATCCCTCCCTTCCCGCTCCCCACTCCTGCGAATGACCCATTATTAAATATCATTTTTAACCCGTTCATTTTTGTACATGTTGTCGCACCCTTGTGGTGTACGATAAATAAATAAATACCGCACTGCACAGATAATGAATAAACTGAGTTAGGGCATCAAGTGTATGATACACTCAATATTGAGTTATTCGCGCGTCGAGAGAGCGTGCGAAAAAGAGAGATTTGTAAGTGTATCATACACTCGATGCCCTAACTCAGTGTATGATACACTCAAAAGTAAGTGTATTCATTCTGGGTGTGCCTTCATTTGTAGCAGGTAATTTATATTATGCTCCACCAACCCCTTCCGATGCTCCCTTTTCAATTCTCAAATGCAGAAGCAAGACATTGATTATATTGCACAATGATTGATCTTCGTATTGCATTTCACTCTTCTTGCCGGCATCGTTACTGTATTGGTTCTTTATTACATTTATAAAATGATACGATCAAACAAAATGTCGAACTGGGACTTCCTGTGTTTACCGAGACGAGAGAGCACGCAAAAACGAGAGCGTCGTCATTGTTCCTGTATGGTAAACAACGGAAGTTCGCGATTCGGCTTTTTGGTATGATTGTATCATTTTAAATGTTATTTTTGTTATGATATACCCTTTCCCGAGCTTAAATAGTATTAATTGTAAAATAAGCTTGAGAGCGCTAGAATATTTCGTAGATCGGAAAATATTAATTTGATCGTGCGCATTAAATGTTGTCACAGTCACGCCCTTGCTTGATTTGGACTGATTGAATTACATGCAAATTACTCTTGTTTTTCTCCCCTCCTCATTCCTCCATTCATTCTCTCCTCTATTCGTTCTCATCGGCGGTCGCTCGCTCGTGCGAGGTGAGTTTTGATGCGCAAACAAGTGTAACTTAAACTGACTCTTTTCCTCGGTTGCCTTTCGGTATAGGTATAGAGGTCGCACCTTAAAACAAGGGCGTTACTATCGTTCATTATTGTCAACATGCACTGCGGTTGTTTTTATTGATAGCTTCAGGATGCATTGTACAATACTTCGATAACATTGGCTAGATCAACTTTCAGCGCTCCCAAAAGACGGTTATGAAGTCGTCCAAGTCGCCGGCTATGAAGACGGCCAGAAGACGGGCGAAGAAATTTCCTGAAGAAGATGTCAGTTGTCGATAGATTAGAAGGTGCTGCATATAGTAACCCGTTGTAGCCCGGGTTTCCTTCCGACGTGGTCGGAGAGTCGTCGAGGAAGTACAAGGTCACCCAAGGCAAGTACAGAGGAAAGGACACGGTGAGTGGAGGAATACACTCAGAGAAAAAAATTACCTCGCCATGCATGCGAGTTAATGATTGAATTACTTAGTTTATGCAGAGAGAGCGTGAAAAGTGTGGAGAGCTTAAGTAATTTAATCAGATTAACAACGAAACTGAGAAACGGAGTCGAAACGATTTGTAATAGGAAGATAAAACGGACCGAATTTGTCTTGCAAAGACGCTCAGAAGCCCATTTTCTGCGTGTTTTACAATTTTTGAATGATACGTTCATGATATGGACTACTGGTGTGTACACTCTTTTTCTATACCGCTGCGTGTCTCCTGCTTTGTCATGGTATCTCGCCAGCGGAATTTGTGTTTAGTCGCGGAACGTTTTAATATTTTTTTTGGACGAGTGTTTGTGAAGTTGTAATATTGTAGACACTTTTGAGGTGAACACTCTTGACGCGGACAGTAAGGAATACCAAATGAAGACGGCATGGGGAGTGGAGCCAAAGAAAATGAAGGTGAGGAGACCAAAGATCTAATACAAGTATTGTAAAATACAGTCAAAGATCACTTTTCAGTTCCATGAGCTGTCCGTCTACCAAGCAATCCAACGGGCTCCGGAAGATGTGGATAAGAGTCGATTCCTTGCTTTGATTGATACTGGTAGGACAGTTATTATTCTAAATTTTGTTAAGGTAACTGCAGTATTTGGTTGCGCACAGCATCCACGTCTCTTGTAGAGAAATCGAATGGACCGATCGATTTGAGAAGCCTCCTCGTTATTTGAACTAGTCAGACCCGTTCTAGACTATTTCCCTACGAGATAAATAGACGGCGACATTGTCCGTATCATAATTATTAATATATTATAATTAATTAAATATAAAATATTATTATTAATTATTAATATATTATTATTAATTATAAATTATTATTAATATAATTATTAGTATCATATTTATATAAAGGAGATAAGGGTCCGCTCCAGGACGCTGAATTTACCCACACACTAATAATGATGCTAATTAGCCGCATTATTTGAAATTTGCAGGTTATGACCATTACTGCCGGTTCTTCGTGCTCGAATTGGCGGTCTATTCGCTGGAATACATTGGCCTCCAGAAATACACGTAAGTGTGCAATAATATTAATATTAATAATATCGTATTTATAAATATTTGTTCAGTACTGCAACGGTGGCTCATGTCGCTCGTGAGACGCTCAAAGCACTTGAATCCCTCCACAAGATCGGATACATCTATGGGTATTACACATTAGAGTTTTAAATACGAGTCAGGACCTCTTCATTTCGCACACTCTCTACGCCGGTTGAGTGGTGAGAAAGTGTGCGAAATGAAGAGAGCTAATACAATTATTTACCCTGATTTCAAACTCCGGATTGCAAAATATTTTGCAGTACTCTGCATCCCAAATCCATCTTCGTGGGACTGCCTCCGCGCGAGTGGAAGATCTACCTCACGGGCTTCTCCTGGGCCAAACAGATTCCGAAGGACCCCGCGAAACGGTGATTAACAATACTTTTATTCCGGCATTACAATGTTTTTTTTGCCTTTTCGTTTGTATCCGGAAATAGGATTTTACTGGGGGGAAACCAATTTCACTCCAGTTTAATGTGGTTTCAGGGGGGGGGGCTTCTTCCCGAAAAATTACCAAAAGAGAGTCATAGGAGATTAGTGAATCATTGTGTACGTCTAGGGGAGACAGTCATGATATATTCGCATATGCTCGCCTATATTTTGGAGGCTCAAAACTCAAAAAAGTGTGCAAAGTGAAGAGAGTTTTGGCGCTTCAAAATGATAGGGTGTTGACAATGAATGAATATCATCCTCAAAAGGAGAGATCCATTCGTTCTCGTCTGTACTGGACCTGTGACAATAATATTGCGTTTGACGTAGATGAGGTTTCAGAAGTCAACTGCCCACCGATAGAAAGAGCGTAGAGACTGATGAGCTCATTTCTGACCACTCAGCGACAATAAAGGCACTATAATTGCCCCGTAATTGTATTGATGCCGTTGCCAGGCGCCGCACTCGGTATGGAGCTGGGACCGATCCATACGCGTCACGAGCACAGCACAATGATAAGATTGTAGGAAGGAGTGATGATCTCGAATCCTGGTTCTACCTCGTGATCGAGGTACGGTAGACGAGAGGAAGGGTACCGTTCTCCGAGGAAGTACCGTACTCCGAGGATGTACAGTAGTCCGCCATTCAGATGTACGACGTCGGCGCTCAGGTGTGGCAAGGCAAGAGGGAGTCGGAAGAAGTTTACGCATTGAAGAACCAATTGATGACCAAGACCAACGAGTCGCGTGAGTTTTCACAGAGCCGCGACGCGTCACCTCACGCGTCGCGGTCCATTTAATATCCTTTGCCATCACTCCTGTGCAACCACAAGTTGATATCTAGTCCAATAGTGAATAATAAGTTTATAAAAAGCTTGAACGCAAGTTGGGGTTCGCTTGACCACCGCGATGTGGTGATATCACCACCTCACAGTGGTGTCCAGCCGCGGCGCGTTCTCTCACGCGTCGCGGTTTCCATAATTATCTTCTCCATTGCAGCAGCGAAGAAGCTTCTTCCCGCCCCTCTGCTCTCCATCATCATTGAGCTCCATCTGGCTTCCTCCTCTGCCTCTCCAGACTACGAGAGCATCCATCGTGCCATTGATGTCCTCGAGCACATGGTACGATTTTACCACATTTCTTAATAAAATTAGATCAGCCTCCTTAGCAAGGCACCAAGTCCTAGTGCATTCAATTTGCATAGTGAAAAATTTCATTATGCACACTAGGGCTGCCCGTTCGGCGTCGGTTTCGGTAATACGGCGTCTCTTTTTCTCTAGTTTTCTCTCCCTTATCAGCCGTATTACCGATCTCTCGCTGATAGAGTCGTAATACGAAAACCGAACTTGCATCCCTAATGCACACAGAGAAATCCTATTAAGCACAGGCACTCAAGTTGACCCGCCTACTAATATATAAGTATGAGCAGCTTATATATTAGTAGGCCCTACTTACATATTAGTAGGCGGGCCAACTTGAGTGCCTGTTCTTATTGTTAGTAGGATTTTTGCGTGCAACAGCCGAGGAGAAACGAGCTGCGAATGAGAAATGTGCACAAGTGCACGAGATATCATTCTGGAAACTATTTTTTTTAATTGGAGATGATCCATTGGGTTTTTCTTTTAAAAAACTCGGAATATGCAGGACCCGCGACCGGCCGATTCTCGCATGGTCGACTGGTTCGGACGTGTGGATCCAAAAGATTGCAAGCCACGCTTTAAGGATTGCTGAGCTTTCGATTCAAATCGAGAGGGCGGAAATGTGTCACTATGAAGATTCCATGCATAAACTGATTTATAATTATTTTTATCTGTTTATTAATAAGAGAGCAGGACAGCGGGAGTGGCATGTGATGAGTGATTCTCGGGCGCTATTGCAGTGTTTGCGAGAAGCCAACCTCTAATAGAAATGAAAAAGGGTGTGAACTGGGAATGAATGGGAAATGAGGGAATCTATCCGTAGAATGAGTGGGTAGTCTCAAATACAGCAGTAGTGCCAATTCTTGTACCAGAAACGAGACGATCGACGCCACGCACGACAAAGGAATTAGTCCTCTCTCGCTTTCTCACGACTGTAGTGAATTTTTAATTGTCTAAAAATGAAAGTTGTTTATAACAACTGCTATAGTCAGGATGAGACCGCAGGAAGGTTATTACTTTAGAGATATGTAAGCAGGAAAGAATTTGTCTTTATTAGAGATGAACGGAGATTAGTGAACAACGGTGAACGAATAGAAAGAAGAGGAAACAAAGCCATGGAAATGAAGGGTTTCATCAGTTTTGTTGCTCAAACGCGTTACGTTTGAGGGTAATGGAAAGTTTGCCGATGATGGGCTGAATTATTTGTAACTAGTTTGGCCAAAAAAAATAAGAAAAAATAGTGGCATAATCTGAAAGAAAGATAAAATTACATTAATGTTTGAATAAAGAATCGAAAAGAATCGGTTTTAACCAAGATTCAGCTCGTGAAATTCTTTAACGACACGTAGATTAGCTTCTATTATGTATTTTCTGTTTTCAATCTCCTCATCCGTATCTGTTTCGTAAAGCTTGTATTGAATCTCCGTGATAGAGAAAATACAATCTCTTCTGAGCCAAACATGCGATTTCGGTCCGTCCAAAGGGATTGGGGTCTGAAAATTATTGCTATTTTACATTATCGGCTAAATACGATATGTCTAGTTTTGCATTAACATTCTGTAAACGGTTCTTTTGTCACTCCGTCGGGCAATTCAAGATTGAAGGAAGACGAGTTATTAAATGAGATTGAAAAAAAGCGAAATTCGATTTCAAGTGAACCTGAATAGCCTCTCGATAAACGACTTTCAAACTAAAAAAAAACTAAACTGGAGAAGATATTTGAGAACGCAAAAGTTACCACATTATCCTCTAGGTGTTTCCTGTAGTAATTATTGATGCTGCCTCTTACGTATTCCCATCTAGCAAGCAATTGGACGAAACCGATATCTCCAAGCTGGAAAATAATATTTTAATTTTGATTTTTTTTTAAAGAAAAGCTCACTATAAGTCGGGAGTCGTCCACAACTTTGCAGGATTCCGGCACAATTTCTAGTCGGAAGAAAATCATGGCGGATGCAATTTCCCTGAAAACTATCAGTGTCTATCACATATTATTTTCATTTGATGTTGATACCTAATGGAATCCGAGTGAAAGAAGATTTGAAGAATGGGATCGTTTCGGCTTGGGGCATAGAAATGGAGAATAGGTGTCGGAAAGAAGCTGTTGGTGACAATCTGAAAATTATTATCCTTTTTTTATAATAGAAATTTTTATAATAGAATTTTATTATAAAATTTTTATAATATATTTAAAATAGAATTGAAATAATAGAAAGTGTTAGTAATTTCAGGGAGTTTATAATTTGTTGATAGATCTTGAAGTTTACATTTTCTGAGAATGCGACTAATTTAATTGGAATTTTGATCTTTTATATTCCCTCAAGTCATGGATAGGATAATAATATCGGGAAAGTATTTCAAACCACAGGACAGATCACCGAAAGACAGCTGAGAGTCTCACCTCTCTCTCTTCAGGAGTCATATTCTCCAATGTGATCCATTGCTCATTCGGCCCGTGTCGATACAATTCAAATATTGCAATCCAGAACGGCTCTTTGATGCTATGATCCTGCATAATATTGATTTTTTTCTTCAAGAAAACACAAAAACGAAAGAGTGTCTCACTAAATGGGCGTCATTAGCAGAAGTCTGGAGAAGCTCGAAGATTTTGAGGCGATGAAGACTGTTCATTCTGAAATGCATATTTAATTATTCATATTTATTTTTAGAGTTACCGACACTAGTCAAAGCAAACCAGATAGAAATACATGGAAGATTGAATATGCGAGAAAAATGAGAGCTTATATATTGGGAGATCATTAATTCCAGACAATTCGGAAGAAATACTTTTCAGTGTTTGAGTTTACAGTTCGAGATTCGTCTTGATTATAAGATGTTACGAGAAATTTTGTAACCAAATTCAACTGTTTACAGAATGCTCGTTATTTCACCTCAGCGCGTCGCATTACGAGCATACTGTAAACACTCTTTCCTGGCGCGCCTTTTTCAAGGGTGCTTCAATGTGCAGGATGATGCCTAATATTTAGCCATTCATGGATCAATTCAAGCTAAGGACGCTGATAGAGACGCAAAACCTTTGCTGGCGAGTCCAGTTTGAAGGTATCTTATAGAGTTCAATATTCCAATGGCGCCCATTATTCAAATTATGAGCGTTGCGTCCTTTAGGTTGAGCACTCAACATTTTCACATTTTGCGTCTATTGCACATTTTACTGTTTATTTACGTTTGTCTGTAAAGAATCTGTTGTGTGTCTGACACTTTCTTAAAGAAGGAGTATTACGATTTCGCGCTCCCTCATTTCTCATCTCCTATGTGCCAATGGTCGCTCTCTCCTCTTTCCCCATTTTTCCTCCCTCTTATTTTTGAATCCCTGCGCGTCAGGGTCAGTTTGGCACGGAGCCAAACTCTAATTAACTCTCTTCAAAATTATCGGTTAAACGTGCGGTTTGCGGGACTCTTACCGGGGAAGCGAGCGTGATAATCCCACATTGAGAACTCAGTTGACCAAAAATTCGTTGGACACCACCTTTCACAGCATTTCGAGAGCAGACATAAGGGCTAGACGGCTAGACAAAAGCTAGAGAGCGTTCGCGGAAGAGAGAGGCCAGACGGCGAAGCGAAAGAACGGGCTCTTTTATATCGGGACGACGCGCTTTACTCGAGACGGGGTGGAAAGGTCTCTCCCGCCTTCGAGCGGTGCAGAGACGCAGAGCTGTCTCTGTGCCGCAGCCAAGCGAGCGGGCGGGACGAATCGAGATCGATCATGCGAGGGGGCGGGGCTATACGTCGCCTCTCGCCTCCATCGCCAAACCCGGCTCGCGTCAGGACCGCTTTCTCAATACTCTATATAAGCTGCGCGCGCTCGATCAATAGTGCGACAATTACCGTACATGTGGCGCCGCATCGAGAACCCTTCCTATATCAGTGGTCTGATGCGCAAGATAAGTTCAAACGGGGATTTTCCTATGTCTACTCTCCCCATACTCGTGAAACGCTGTGCATTTAAGCCCACATCAATGCGAATTTCTCTTCCGAATTTCTCATTCGCATATTTTTTTAAATTACAAATTATTTGTCAACCAGGGAAACCTGCCCGCGATCGCTTTATTAGTTCATCATGAAATTCAAAAGCCAATATTACAATTAGTCTTATTTACAGCTTCAGATTATGGATTCTTTTACATTCCGGCACGAATTCGATAGCATTTCCCAGTTAAACATGCATGGGAGCCACTCGCCCTTCCACTTCGTCGAAGACCTTCCTTGGTATGTTGTGGAGTTTGAATACGAGCCCAGATCGTTTAATTTCTCGGACCCTCCTGACCGAGAAGAGAATGTACAAAATTAAAGATTCGGATTCGTTTAAAAAGTATTTTGATGCGCGCTTTGATTTTCATGAATACACACTTACTTGAAAACCGCAAGATACTAAAAATGTGCAGAAATGACATTGATTCTAGTCCATACTCAGCAACTAGATTCTATTTTAGTCTACCAAGTTCACATTGGAAAAACGTCTCATGCATGCACCAGGTCATCTCTTATATATAAAATTAAGGAACAAATGCAATAATTTAAGATGACTAAACAATTCATATTTCGAATAATAAATGAACCCAAGTTGGACTTCTGTAGCTATTGAGAGCCCAAATGCCAAGAATCTGCTCCCGCAGGAACTACGAAAACTAGGATATCAATATTAGCTACGGTATTCCAGCTCGGGTGCACGTCTAAATTGAAATCTGAATTATTTTTAAGTGTGTTATGTAAAAAATGAATCGGAGACGGAATCTAGCATACACGCTTCATATTTTAAAGAAGGAGTGAAGGGAATATTTTAGTGGGTAAAATGGTAACACACGTCGATTGCTCCCCTCAACGATAAGAGATCTCTCGAAGTTTTAAATCTCAAATTCGAAAATAGACGGAGATATGCGCTCGCACAGTTTGCGTGATGATCAGGGATTCCGTACGTGCATCAGCCAACGGGCTACACAATCTATAATTGAGCTGCATAATCCCTCGACTCTCGCACGATACCCGGTGTGTACGATTTGCATGCTCTCTTTACCTCTCTTTTCTCCTCCCTGTCAACCCCGTCTCGTGTAATCTGTGCCCTCCCTATTTTACATGCCCCTGCGCTTATCCATTGTCTCCTTGGAGGGAGGTAAATCCTTGCCAGTACTCCCTGGACATGTTTGAGTCTCTGATTTTACACTTCCTGTGTTTGCCGAGCTCTTACAGTACTGCTGATTGCAGTTACAGGGACTTCCAGCTGAGAACCTTTCCCTTCACTCCTTCTCTAAACATGAATTTCTCCGCGAGTCACCTCTGGCGTGCACTTTTCAATGGGGATCTCACCGGACAGTAGCTACTTTAGAAATTGCATCCAACAACCCCCAACCTCAAAAAATCTAATCCCAAAAAAACCCCCAAAAAGTGGCTCATGTTATCCCCTCCCGCGAGCTACGTAGGGATAAAGTTTTCTTCCCATGGCACGCAAATCGTAGCAAGACCTTTGACATTTTCGGCGATTACTATACTGTCTCTTCAAGGCGCACGCGAGTCCAGGTGGAGACGTCAGATCGGACGGGAAATGTGAAGATGCTGGGCATATTCCTTTCATGTAACGAAGATTACCAGAGTGGCTACTGGAGCTGCGACCATAAAACCACATTGACTCTGATCAACCAGGATTGTATGGAGCGGTCTATGAAATTTCAGGTGCCATCATATTAAAATATTAAAATGATACATTCATGAAATGGACTACTTGTGTGCGAACTCTCTTTCTGTACGCTGGCGTATCTCTCGCATTGTCATGCTCTCTCACTGCCATATTTGTTGTTTAGGAGCGGAAAGTTCTATTATTTTGGACTTATGCTTGTGAATTTATAATAACCACACTTATCACGGAGGAGGGCGATAAGGGCGTACTAAATAGATTCGACCTGTAGTAACAATAAAGATAATGGAAGTAATAAAAAAATTTTTAAAATAATTTTCCAATTGATGTTTAGTTCTGCGATGCGTTCGACTTTTCAACACGAGCCTGGGGAAAATCTAACTACTTAGATTGGACTACGCTGATGAATGAGCAAAAGGTTGCATATTTTATATATTGATTTTTAAATTGAACATTTAAAATGTTCTAATCCCATTTCTCATTTATGTTTTTCAATGACTGTAAAGGTTATTGAAATGTACACTGAAGTTTATTTATGCTGCGAAAAATACCATTCAGAATGTTAAATTAAATTATTTTTTTATCAGGGCTTCGTAAAGGACGATAAGATAATCATTGAAACTACAATAAATGTGAAGGAGGTTTCCGGCATCAGGTAGAATTCATTATCCGCTCAATTACTAATTGGCAAAAAAATCGTTCGTTAAAGGTGGTGTCCCACGAACTTTTGGTCAACTGAGTTCTCTCCGTGGGGCTATTGC
Source organism: Pristionchus fissidentatus (assembly GCA_036245785.1). Classification (NCBI taxonomy): domain Eukaryota; kingdom Metazoa; phylum Nematoda; class Chromadorea; order Rhabditida; family Neodiplogasteridae; genus Pristionchus; species Pristionchus fissidentatus. The sequence goes on along the minus strand of BTSY01000005.1, from coordinate 31,704,644 downwards.
ACTCGGTTCCCCAGTAAGATCTCTGCAAACCGCACGTTCAACCGATAAGTTTGAACAGAGTTATTCGAGTTTGGCTCTGTGCCAAACTGACCCTGACGCGCAGGGATTCAAAAATGAAAGGGAGGGATAATGGGAAAAGAGGAGAGAGAGCGACCGTGCCATTGGAACATAGGAGATGAGGAATGAGGGAGCGCGAGATCGTAATACTCCTTCTTTAAGAAAGCGGCCAAAATTCGATTTCTCTTCCCCTCCCACATATGGAGTGGATACCATCGCTCTTGTGGTAGAGGGAAAGAAATTGAACGTTGGAAAGCAGGTAAAATATTGATTACGAATAGGAAAAATATAAATTCTGTGAAGAAAAAAAACAAAACACACTACGTTAACATTTATTTGAAAGTCAAACGATTGCATATCTTATTTTGCCGTAAAAAAAGTTCGAAAAATGACGGTGTATAAATGTTTCAGTTTCTTGCCATGCATTCGCCGGTCTTTGAATCAATGTTCTACAAGGATTACAAAGAGAAAGGAAAGGAGGAAATTGAACTCAAAGATGTATCGTATGACGTAAGTCTGTCAAAATCGATTTGAATCGACTGCAAAATTTCAGGATTTTCTCGAACTTCTCAATGTGGCCTACCCCTCCAATAAACTTCTCACAAGTATATATTTTCTCATAAGTTGTTTATTTATCCGGAATTAATAATTTAACAACTCGAATTTCGAGAAATAAACCCGAAATCGGTTCTCACTAACCCAACGATCATAAATGGATTATCATTAGACAACGATAATTACCAAATTATGGACTACATTTTGCAGTTAATTCATATCGCAACGTTCTGGTTCTGGCGGATCGTTTCGAAGTCAAGGTGAGCATATATTTTATTTAATTTACTGACTTACAACATTATATTATGTACATTGGAGAATGTTCCATTTGCCATCATCCCCGAAAAAGCTACAATAATAATGACTATTCATTTATTCATTTCATTCATTTGTATTCGTTATACACTACAGCAGTGCTTCAACCGACTAATATTTTTCTCACACATTTTTCGACAATCGACTAATATTTTTTAATGCGAATAGAAAGTAAATATCCTTCAGCCCGCGCTCGATAACGTAGAAGACTATCTTATATCGACAAAGAAGCTGTCCCTGATTTATAAACTAATCTTGGCAGATGAATTCAGGCTGAATCAGTACGTGATATCACCCACTTTCAAATTATTTAAACATTCACATTTACATTTTTTTCATTTAATCAATTTAATCAGCTGAGTGAGGGTGTTAATTCAGCTGGTTTGCCATTAGTGTTGACCACTCGAAACGAAACGGAACAAAGCGTTTCGACTCCGTTTCGGAACAGTTCTTTGTTTCGTTGCTAATCTTCCTTTGTTCGAGAGCAAAGGTTATTTCGAGTGATCAGCACTAGTTGCCATGATAATTGAAACATAAACATAAAATTGCAGAAACAGTGCATATTTTCGTGCAAGTGTCCGAAAGAGTTGAAGGCACTTAAGGTAAGGATGTAATGATAGTATTCCTTCTTCCAAGTTCTGAGTATAGAACTTCTGAAACTAGAAAGGCATGTAAGACGTCCTACGAATGTGCAACAAACCGTGGTTCTTTACAAATAATGAATGTGATTTCAGTTGCTTCCCGCATTCAACACGCTCTCAGACAAAACAATCAAGGCAATTTGTGTGAGAATGATGGATCTCACTGTGTAGGCATCAGCCAGAATTGTGCGACCAAAGGCACCAAGCACAATAATTTTTCGTGTTACTGGATCATGCTTCTTTCTGTGAACAACCTCAATAAAACGCCCTTTTGCTTTTTCATTCGTTATTATTTTACCTACAAATATTCATTGACTTATTTTATTCGTCTCCGATATTCACTCTTATTGACTTTGATACTGCACTGATAAAGAATATTTCAAACCATCTGTTTTTATAAAGTAGGCAAACATGCTAAATGCAAGAGGGCGCAAGTGGCAGGAACGAAAGGGTTCTTTCTCATCTAAATCCACCCTGAACCTCATTCATGCACAAAACACTCGTCGTTCACCCCCTTTCCGGATAGCACATGTTGCACTCTCCCTCTCTCTCGCTGAACACTGTCTGTAGATTTGGAATCATGTGAATCGGTCATTGCGACGATGCGTTTCAGCAAATACGCTGATCGGATAAGTCTGATCCATTCTTCGTTTCTGAGGCTCCACCAATTAATTCCCATTCGTCTCCAGATCTAATTCGGCATCGTTCACGAAGTCGCGCCACGTCGCGTTGGTCCAATCTGTTTCAGCAAAGGCTTCATTACATTGTTCGTCAACTCTGTGTCGCGTTCAAATTTCATCCTAGTTAGGCAATCCCTTTTCTACTTTACACTTCTGGCCACTGCAACGCTCTGCCGCTCTTATACAAATACAAATACAACAAATACAAATTTATCAGTGTCGCTTTATGGGCGCTGATCAAGATGGGGGTTTCATATAGGTTTCAGACGCCGCTCTTATATTCTCATCATAAACTTTCACTAGTGAAGATGAGAGAGTTCCGCCAGAGGGTCGAATATATCCCGAGTAGTAGTTACGAAGGAATCGGGCTTCCAGCGATGCTATACGGCAGGGTATCCTATCAGGGAAGCGCCGCTTCCGATCTTGAACAAGATGAGCATAAAGTGACGCCACACCCGCCTCTTCATTCGGAATATAATCCATCGCGTCTCGTTGCCTTTTTAATTAGCTTGCTCTTTCCCTTATTATCAGTTTTGCGTCAATTTGTTTGTCTAAATCGCATTTATCGAATATAGAGTGTACAATATAGTTCCACGATCCCTTAATTTCGCACACCCGCTCACCCACCGATCGGTGTAGAGGGTGCAAAAAATGAGAAGACAGACGTGGTTGCACATTTCTAATTCTAATCAAATCTATCATCATAGGGTATGATCCCTGCTTTCGACTGGGGAGAACGCGGAGGCTTCGCTGCATCCAATGCGTTCCCTACCTATGGGATTCCTCCCGGCCACAGCATCAGCACTGGGATTGTCAGCGCTGAAGCGGGGACTTCCGGCGGGCGCCGTCTTTTGGCCGTTGATGACAATGTGAGTTGAGATGGGCATTTTATAGACCAGACGTCCAGGAATGGGCCAGACCCTCCGCATCACATTAAATCGATCACATCGCCCCACACAGAGTATCGAAGAAATATTTTTGCAGCTCGATTCGGGAGCGGGAAGGAATTCGCAAGTGCTGCGCAACAACTACATGCACATGGACCCCAGAGATACGGCAGACCACGGCATAACAACATTCGGAACGAAGAAGGAAGTGAATGTGAGCATTCATCGTTATTTTCACCCTTGAGGCTGCAACATATTAGAACTAGCAACTGCAAAAATAATTACGAACTTTAGGTGCTAGGAAAAGAATCTTTTTTCACAGATGCTTTTTTTGTATTGCATTGTACACCATTCCATCATATGCAGTAGAGTTTGAAATTCGGGTAAATAATTAAATTAGCACTCTTAATTTCACACACTCTCTCACCGGTCGATTGATGAGAGAGTGTGTGAAATGAAGAGTGCTAATTCAATTATTTACCCGAATTTCAAACTCTAATATGCAGTCATCAATCGTTCTCGATGCGACGGATCAAGAGAATAGCCCGTGGTCGTACCCAACAATGACCGCACTCGCAATGAGGAACAGTCCGACGGGAATGCTCGCAGTCGTCGAGATTTACAACTTTATCAGGTATACTTAATACTTAATACTTAGGGTTTTGATCTTTTTATTTGAGAACTAACGAAGCAATGGTTTTCATGAGACAATTTTCTATTATCTTTTCTTCGCACTCTCTCATTATTGGAGCGGTGCATTCGCATCGCACGCAACCATTATTTCTCAAAGTGTACGCTGGCGGGAACTGTTTCCGGAATTCCAAACATTCCAATTGTATGCTCATGCATAATCTTCTCTTATGGATTATGGATAGTGGCTGTTGATGTAAAAAAAACCTATTTGCAGGTGCCGTTTTCCGTCTACCTTGAAAAAGCCGAAATGGAAAAATTCGATTCGGCACTCTCTATCGAAGAGCGGGAAGTTCGACAAGATCCAGCTGGGAATTCAAATATTAGGAGCAAAAAAGGGCAGCTGCCTATGGAGAGTTAAAGCGGACATGATGAAATTGGTGAGTCCATATCTCATGAGTTCAGTAACTGTGGGAGTCCCTCTCACGATTGAACAAATTGCACGGTCTCTCACTCACCTCTTAACTACTAGGTTTAACTGCGGAATGATTCAATCAAATGACGAAATATGTTGCCTCAAACAATTTAGACAACATATGAGAGGTCTCACCAGAGATTGCAGGTGGTTCGGAACAATTTTCAAAAAAATATTTTTGATTTCGACCAAACTTTTATATTAGACTACCCAGCTGACGAGAATTCGATTTATCCTGGTCCCAGGTCCAGAGCCGGCTTTTAGGAAATTTCCGGCTCCAATACCGGAATCATTATAACTCAGCTCAAAAGTGAGCTAGAATGCTGTGGTTGGGCTCAAAATGTTCATGAAAATCGGGCAAACAAATTTTGTGTTGGAAACGAGTTTGGTAATCGCTAACTGAAAAAGTTCTGACCGAAAAAGTAAATTTCGAGCTTTTCAAAAAAAATTAAGATATCGAAAACGCGAGAAGTCGCACTTTTTTATTGCAGAATATAAAAGAGCTCTAGGAATATGTCTCGGAAAAAAATTAAAAGAGAACAAAAAGGGGGGACCTAAACTCGAAAAATACCTTTGAATGTGAAAAATCGAAAAATATCGAAAAATCAACTTTTCCAAAACCAAACAAATAATACTTTTTTCATGCACCTTGCAACACTGTAAGCACAATAAAAATGATATTAGAGTCTGTGATGCTCTAAGCTGGTTGATTTATTTATTTATAAAATTCGATTTCTTCGTTTGTAAAACTTTTTATATTTTTCGATTTGTTTTGGTCTAAATGGGTTTCGCAGACTTGAATATTATTTTTATTGTGCTTACAGTGTTGCAAGGTGCATGAAAAAGTATTATTTGTTTGGTTTTAGAAAAATTGATTTTTCGATATTTTTCGATTTTTCACATTCAAAGGTATTTTTCGAGTTTAGGTCCCCCCTTTTTGTTCTCTTTTAATTTTTTTCCGAGACATATTCCAAGAGCTCTTTTATATTCTGCAATAAAAAAGTGCGACTTCTCGCGTTTTCGATATCTTAATTTTTTTTGAAAAGCTCGAAATTTACTTTTTCGGTCAGAACTTTTTCAGTGAGCGATTATCGAACTCGTTTCCAACACAAAATTTGTTTGCCCGATTTTCATGAACATTTTGAGCCCAACCACAGCATTCTAGCTCACTTTTGAGCTGAGTTATAATGATTCCGGAATTGGAGCCGGAGATTTCCTAAAAGCCGGCTCTGGACCTGGGACCAGGATAAATCGAATTCTCGTCAGCTGGGTAGTCTAATTTAAAAGTTTGGTCGAAATCAAAAATATTTTTTTGAAAATTGTTCCGCAAAGGCCTATTTTACATACGATCTCTCGTGATACCTCTCATATAAAATCTGTGATTAGCGTTACTGACAGTGCCTTGCTGTGATAATGTGAGACACTTTCCAGGTCGATAAAGACATTGAAAAAGCGGAGAGGAAGGATAAGCAGGGAGCCACGGGAGCGTGCATCGAGGCAAGTGTTGACACACCAGTTAATAATCGATATTTTAGTTTGCTGTAACGTTTGATGAATAGAATATTTCAGGGAGAGCAGGTTAACAGCTCCAACAAGAGTGGACCCAGCAGCAAATCAATCGCATCAAGAGTCAGTTTCGAACGCACTTTTAGATGATCATTTCATTAAAATCTTTTTTCTAAAAAATAATCTATTTTTACAAAAATCGAAATGCTAGGAATAAAAAAAAGAAGTCTGCTTTGTAGTTAAAGACAAAATATTTTTTATTACTATTAGTTTGAAAGATAAACAGATTAGTGCAGTGCTGCAGGGGAAACATGTCAAGTAAATTGCGACTCAGAATGAAATAAGTCATTCGATAAAAAAAACGTACAGTGGCTAAAGTGAAATAACGATTCTGGAATAAAGACTCTTATTCTCAAGATTCTCATCCAACCTGGTTTCAATATTAGGAGCATGAAAAAAATTTGAAAAAAAGAGATGAGATTCACCTAGAAATGATAGTTTTGGTAATCTCATTACTAGTAATACATTGTTAGCATACGACTGCCATAACTAAACATTTTAAAAACTATTATTTTTTATGAGTGTAATTAACGTACAGGAAGAAAAATTAAATCCACTGTCCTGCCGTTTTCTAACCTGTCAATTTAGCCAACTATTTCTCTCCTTTCCAACTCCAACAACGAAAATACTGCGCCGAGAGGAATCATGGTAAGAATGGGCCTATTGGTAAGCTATGGTGTTTATGATATGTGCAAACAGTGCTTCTACAATAATCAGCTTCCGATAACCATAAAATAATGACAGCATTAAGCTCTCGTCTATTTCTCTTCTAAATCACCTCATTTTAGAACACGCTCGCCGCCGTTTCACGTGAGCCTCTCAATGCCTCATCAATCCATAATCGCGAATACCGTAATCACTCCACCACCGATTCTACCGTACTCTCCTCTCCCATGGCTTCCTCATCATCCAATCAGGCTCTCTCCCTTCCCGATCGCTGTGAGAATCCTTCCGATGACTTGCTTGATGGAGTCGACGACCTCAAGGCGGGTGTGGACAGCGGCGCACCCTGTCCGTGCAGAATGCAATTACCTCTACTTGATTTTGGCGATGATTTTGAGGAATATATCAAGAACATTTGAGAGATGATCGCTCGTGTTGAATGTGAGAGACAACATCCCCAGAGTGGGGGAAGTTGGAGACTTCCTTGCTCTGAGTAATGTATATTTCCCCAAACGTCACACCCGACCCAATTATCAGCTTGTCGCCATTTAACGAAAGTTCCACCCCGATGAGAAGATCTGATTGTTGACCTACCGGCTTATCTCCCCACCCGGTCATAGATTTTCTAAAAGAACTTTCTCGCTCCTGAGCCTATTCCGGAGATTTTTATTGAAATTATCTTATTGACTCCCACTCTCCTACAGACATTGAGGATCTCATCATTTGTATTTTTGCACATTTCCCCTCTGATATTTTACCTGACTCTGTTCTTCTACTTTTCTCTTTGATCATTTTTCTTGAATAATATTCGGAACTTAGATTCGACCGATTCCCATTTATCAAGAATCATCACTGCTAATCAAATTGCATCAATGACTTCCATTTTTCACCCTATAAAGAACCATTTTTACCCTATAAATACTATTCGAATTCTTAACCATATCTAAAATATACAACATCCCTAAGCATGCCTCTGATAAAGTAATTGCCTCTGATAAGCAACTATTGCAATTTCTCAAACTGTTTACGCCCTTCTTCAACATCAATTTATTCATAGAAAATATCTACACGTCATGGAAAGATTTTGCCTGTGATTTATCAAATTGTGTTGAAAACAATGTGGATTTTCTCCAATCGCGGTCTCCGCCTTCAATAAACATAAGATGCGAAGCCACTGGCACTGGCCACAACACTGTAACCTCGAAGTCGCAAAGTACCATTACCTAATATGCGACGTATCTCACAGCATTTCGAGAATGACAAGTGCCAAACGACGAGGGTAAATGGGAGAGACAAGTCGCGATCGCACGTTTCCACTAGCCAGATCAATTATAATTCTGCCGCCGTACCAATCCCACCTCGTTTGCCAGGCAGAGAGCATGCTAGAGAGTGTGTGGGAGAAGAGAGGCAGAGAAAGATCTCTAGCAAACGAGCTCGTTTGGGAGAGGGGGGAGTTCGTTTGCCAGGCGAGAGACAACCGTTATGTCAGAGAAAGCGAGACGAGCAGAGAGAAAAACTAAATGTTCATTCGCCTTGTTTCCCTAGCCAAACGAGCTCATTTGTACCCAGTGGGGATACAGTGATAGCCACGGGGTGCGAAATGATCTGCCCCCAGACAGCGAGACTCGAGGTGCCCTTGATCTACTCGATGTTTCGAGGGAAGGTGCAGTGCAGAGGGATATTGCAAAACATGGAAGTGTTTGGAGGATCATAATTAGTAGTACTGTGATTTGTAAGAGTAAATCCTCACTACCGTTGCTCTCCCCATCTCTCTGTAATTTGCCTGTACACTCCCATACTCTCTCTAACAATCCCGACTCCTGTGATCTACCGATCCTCCCAGTCTGATCTTCTCTATCGATCGTCTCGAAAGGTTCATTTGCCTGGAGTATTGCAAAGGGGTTTGGTACGGCGGCTGGAATTGTGCCAAAAGTTTGCGTCCATTTGCATCGCGCTTGAGACGTTGCGTACGGTGTGAGGCGTTGATGGAGACTTGCGCTTACTGTATTATATTTGGGCGCGGCGTTGATTTTCTCTGTTACAACGACCTTCGGAAAAGCGTCACTCTATTTAGTCTCTATTGTTCAACTGAGTATTGTCCTGACTCTTATACTTTCGAATAAAGATCATGTATTCTCGTATGTTCCTTACATTCCACGATATTTATAATCGTCGCAAGGTCGCCCAATTGTGTGACGTCATATATGCTAGTCAGTGTTGATCTGAATTGTAGAACGTCCCACTTCACTAACGCTTGTTGTCACCCTCTTTCAGTTAACATTATAATCGAAAAATCAAACGTACAGAGAAATGTCTTCATCCTCCTTCACAATTCGTCACGAATTCAAGGAAATCTCGAAACTTGGCGATGCTCCTCAACACTCGCCAATTATCACCGCTTTGGATATGCCCTGGTGATTTTTTGGCAAAATTAAATCAAATTAACCAACAAAAATTGTATGTAAATGTTCACGTTCAGAGTAGGCTTGAAATAACCTTGCAATATGTTTGACTGCGTTATTGCACAGGCGCATCTCTGTCCGCAGCGAGAATTCCGCCCGAACCGACAATGTGAAGTATCTTGGAGCGTATCTCTACTGCAATGAAGAAGACGATTCTGGAGCATGGAATTGCCATCAATCGTCTGTGGTGAAATTGCTGAATTACGGAAGCGAAGAGCGCGACGTCTCTCTCGAGGTACGTTCGAAGGTGAAATTCGGGAATTATTTGATCAGATTTTAATTTTTTTTCACTTTGAGAGCTCTTTTCGCTCTTCTCAGCTCGCAAAGATGGCCAAGAAACAAAGTTAAACTTTAGTTCCTGGCTATTTTTGCGAGCCAGACAGTGACGAGAGAGCACGTAAACAAGAGCGCCGAGTTTCGCAATGCTGGTAAACAAACATGCATAGTTAGGTGTGGGGCACGAGAGCACACATTTGCCTCTCAAACTACACTTTCCTAATCTACATACACCAATCTTCATCTTCGCCAATGATCACGTGACTCTAGCCTATTATCATACACATTTACATGTCGTTTTCAATTGCCATTTCCTAGTCATATTAGGTAACACTAGTCTTAGTCGTCTCGGATCAAGCTGAGCGGTCGACTCCACGGGACACGTCATCGATCGACAGGATTCATCGATCGCCCGTGTATTGTATGTTTACGGTAGTAGATCAGCTGGTAGATAAATTACTTAGTAGTTATAACCGTTCCATCCTTGCTTACTCACACACTATCCACTCTCTATTTGCACCTATAAGAATCCGAGAGTACCTCTGGTACCATCTATGTCTAATTGCATCCTTTTCCGTCTCCTCGATTCACGTGTTCTCTCGTCCCTTTCTAGCTCGACCAAAACAGAAATGGCTAAGTTGTAGTTTTAGGCCATATTTACTTTGGCATTCTTTTGCTTCATCATGCTCTATCGAACCATTGCAAAGAAATTAAGATTAAATCATAAACTGGAGAAAAATGATTTCCGAAAAGCTTGTCAACTTCTAACAGAATATAACGGGAATAAATTGATTGGGCGTCAAAAATAATATTTTCAGTTAGCTACCATTTTCAATTTGGAATATAACAACTGGGGCAATAACAAACTTCTCGACTGGAATCGATTGATGAATGATCAAGAGGTACGAGTTCCGCTGATTTTGTTTCTTTTCCCACCACTCGAAATATTTAACGTTGAATGCCACGCATTACGAAAAAATCATGCATTACATTGGTATGCACAACGAACTTTGGGGAGGGGCAGGTGATGAGACTCTTTTCGTTTCAGATGTTTCTCAAAGACGACAAGGTAACTATCGAAGTCAATATCACTGTCAAGGAAGTCTGCGGAATTAGGTAAGGACAAAATCACAAAAATATACAAAAACATATTTTAATAATGTAAAAAAGACACTAAGATGAACAAAGAGATTTTAATGTTGAAATTATTTTCACGAGCGATTCAATTTTTTTTTCATCAGAGAGATGCTCAAGTTCGATTTCTCCGTTCCTCAATCTTTCGGTTCGGACAGTGTAATTCTGATCGTGGATGGAAAGAAAGTGCACGTTTCGAAACAGGTTAGCCATTTACGCAATAAGCAAATTGTTTCGACGCAAACATCCTAGGTATTATCTCTGCAGCATAGATAAGTAAGTTCAATTTTTTCTACGTCAGAAACCGCAAAAATATACAGAAAATAATTGTACATGAGTATATTTTAACTGTGAATATTACACTTGACAAATAAATAATTAAGTGGGTTTGTGGAAAAGAAGATTTCGTGTTTTTCATGTGGAAAGTGTGGTCGTGTTTTTTTCAGTTTGATTGAGAACAACTTATATTTTCAGTTTGTCGCAATGCATTCGCCTGTTTTTGAATCGATGTTCTTCAAAGATTTCGAGGAAAAGGGAAAGGAAGAGATCGAACTCAAAGAAGTTTCATATGAGGTGAATGAATGATTACACTTGCAAACATATACGCCTTTTATAATATTTTTATGACAAATACTTCTCAGGGCTTCATTGAGCTGCTGTACGTGATTTATCCGTCGTTCAAAGCCATTAATGGTAAGAATTTAAGTCTCCGTTTATGGGCGCTACTTGTAACAATGTTAAAGAAATCAAACTTTTGAGGAAAAGATTATGTCTGAAAACAGTGTAAGCGAAATGGCACGCGCTGAAATATTAGGCAAATGATTTGTGTTTTCTTTATTGAGAGCGCTTAATTTATTTGCTCTTTAGTGGACTCCTACCGACCCATTCTCGAACTGGCTGATCGGTTCCAAATGAAGGTAAATATCAAGAAATATTTATTTTTTTTAAACTAATTTATTTGTGTCTTTTTATTTATATAAATATATTTTAATATCAGTTCGCAATGGATCACGTGGAATCGTATCTCGTCAAAACCAAAAAGATGCATGTTATCGAGAAATTGATCATAGCCGACGAATTCAGACTTGATCTGCTAAGGGTTTGGCTCATTTTTTATTAATATTTGTTAATCTTCTCGATTATGTTTCATAAATAATATAAAATATTTGTAGAACAAGTGCCTCCTCACGTGCACGACTATCAAGGAGATGAAGGCTCTCGAAGTACGATATTTATTTTCTAAAATTTATATAAATAATTTTAAAAAAAAATTTAATTGAGGTCCTGCCAAAATTCAAGACACTGTCGGACAAGAATAAGGCAGCAATTTGTATGAGAATGATGAAACTTGTAGAGTAGACGGCACATTTTGTCTAACTGATTCGAATTTATGTTAACAATCCTTCATTTGATTTGATATCCATGTCTATTGGGCCCAACATTCGTCGACATCTTTGTGTATCATTTCATATATTTTTATCTCTCTTTGATAAAAATTATCTAGCAATTATGTTGATTCGAAATGATTCGATTATCACGTGTTTATATAATTTATATCCAGACATATCGTTCCACTGTCCGTCCAAACCTCCAGAAAGTTTATTCCGAAATAAAATACATTTTTAAAATTTGAAACATGGAGTGATGCCCTTCTCAAAATTTCAACTAGATTCTTTTTTTTGTGGCTTTTTCGGATTCGTCCACTGGGCATCGAACTATTCTCAATAAACCGCCAGTCAATCGAATATTTAGAGCTCCATAATGATCTCCAAAAAAATTTGAATTTCCCAAGATTGGGCCGAGATCATAACCCATCTATGAGAGTCGATAACATGGATTATGTAACATCGCCACTTCTTTGACTTGGTTTTCTTCTTTTGATTCTTACCAAAAACGGAATCATATATCAGTGCGTTCGCGTAATGATTTCAATACCTCCGTACAGCAAAAAGTGACTGCGTCTGTATTCCACATATTCTGATAGCCCTTGGTATGGTCTATCGATATCTGTTTGTCTCATTGCGTGATCTCTCTAATTTGCTTAATTGCAGAAGGTCAAAGTTCGGCTATTTTTACACCTCTTGGACTGTAGCTTGACAGGGAGAAGAGATAGAGATGTTGTCATTACAGCAATATTTACCGCCCGGAAGAGCTACATCTCGCTATGTAATTTGTTTATGCAAATTTGCAGTTATGCAAATTTCGTGAAATTTCAAAGTCGATTTTCTCGAAAACAAAGCAAAAAATGTTTCCTATATTTTGATATGTTGTGACACTATCCATTGCCTATCGAATGAACTCAATAAATCAAAGTTTGGAGTGTGGCGATTTACTCAAATCATGGAAATAGAGATGGCTCCTAATCGAGAGAAACACCTCATTTCACCATCATTCCACCCTTTCGACGCGGATTGCGCGGTCTAAAATGACAAATCTACATCATTTTCAGCCGATTCTTTCCCCATTCCTCTCATTTGAATCAATTTAGACCGCGCAGTCCGCGTCAAATGAGTGGAATGAGAGTGAAATGAGGTGTTTCTCTCGATTAGGAGCCATCCCTATTTCCATGATTTGGGTAAATTACCACACTCCAAACTTTGATTTATTGAGTTCATTCGATAGGTAATGGATAGTGTCACAACATATCAAAATATAGGTAGAGACCCCCAGCTCCGCCCACCTCTCTGCCGACATGGAAACACGAAAAGGCGGGGTGGGCGATGCACAGTCCGAATTCGGCACCAAACTTGACAAATGAGGGCTTATTCAATAGCTATTGTGAAACTCCACTAGTCCTGAGATGCGGAGCCTTTATAAATAGATAAGTTTAACTATGCCAAAAACACGTTTAAATATTCAAAATTCGCTGTTAGTGCACTTCGAGTGGGAATTCAGAGCTCCGCACTCACAGTTCAGTTCGCATTGCCAATTAAACTAGATAACAAAAGAAAATATGAAAATCGAAGTCTTTTGAAATTTGTGCTTCGCCATTTTATGAGAGGAATCGCGAAAGACTCGAGCATGACCGTGGCCGGGACATAGAAATTTATGATTTTCAATTTGGCTGAAAACATAACACAAGGTACTACAAACCTCCCTCTATCGAATAGCGTTTTCAGAATTTTTTTTTTAAATTTCGTTTTCGCGTGAAACACAAATGAACCTGGTTAGTCAGGACATTTTTCGAGAAAAAGTAAATTTTGAAAAATCATAAATATGTTCAAGATGAAGTTAGAAAGCCACGGTTTGGTGTGCTAGATAGACAAATCACTCGGCTTGTTTACCAACCACTTCGCGTCATTCCTAGATGATGCACCGAAGTGGGGCGGTTGCTTTTGTGAAAAATCATGCAATTTTCTCAAAAGTCAATTGGGCTCGATGCCTCAGTAGGTACTCTTACGAGTGTTGTGAGTAGTAACTACGGTCATAAAATTAGAGAAATCGGGCCATGCGTTGTAATTGCGGGCGCGATTATGTGAGGTTGTTCAAACACAACTAATAGTAGTGAGCCTACATTCCAGCTCGTTTACGGTGAAAATATTCGAAAATTAGCCAAAAACAGTATTCGCGTTGTTTGTGACAAATTTTTACAGCCACTTTTTGGAAGAAAAAAAATTGAAAATTTTCGGACTCGAATTTTTATTTTATTGAATATCGTTTATGTAGAAGTCCTAGTGAGTCGGTTCGATCAGTAAATTATTAAATATGCTTGCGAGAGGGAGATCTGTCCGTGTGTCGTTGAGAATTTTTATAATATCATGTTATTCAAATTCAAAATGGGATATTTTTTAACTCGCCTTACAGAGCTTCCATGTTCCCCAATACTTCTCGAACAGTTTCATTATTATGCATGGAACATTTCCCCTTTGAAAGCTAAGAGCTATCACTTCAAAGAAAGAAGCTACACCGACTAGAAAATGAAGTAACTGATGAACGACGCACGCTCTGCCTTCTCTGGCACTCTCTCAATTCTGCCTGCTCTCTCTCCCTGGTTCACGGCCCGTTATACAAGAGAAAATAAATCCTGAAAGAACCGCGTTGCGTTGATCGGTTTCGCGCGCTTTTATCATTCAAAACATGTGACGTCACAGGCGAGACAGCGATTTTACGCAAAACGATCGTTTAGCTGTTTCATGGCCGATTTTTTCGTGCCATTTACAATTTTGCGTTTAATATTATAGTTACCTATGAGCAGCATGATCTAATAATGTATACTGGGCTGATTTCATTCAACGTGAATCGATGCTAGCAGACTGACACTTGTTCTTGTGGAGGACCCTTCATTTTCCTTTGGTTTTGCAAGTTGTTTCCTGGAGTTGTTTTGCACTTTTAGCTTACAACAGATAGTTAACTTGGTGCTCCGGACTACGGTGAAGCTAATGATAAGAGGTTAAGGATGTTTCAAAGCCTGTGGAGTAACTGACAGTTATTTTAGTTGAAAACTAAGCTATTTTACCAGCGCATTGTGAAATATGGACGTTTGAAGGATAGTAAAGTACGTCTAGCATCCTTGGCTAATGTATACTGGGTGTTACCTAATTTAACAATACATGTTCTCTCAAACAAGCGTAAAAAAGCAGAGAAATGTTGAGTAAAAGTAAACATAATTTTGTCGCGATCATGTGTTTGACACATCGAACTGGAAGATTTCATAACGCGCGTCGCGTGTGTTTCAGAAGTGGCCGTAACGGGCCGTGGGTTCGAGACCCAGGCACAGCATGAATCTTTTGCCCGTTATCAGTGGAATTCGATTATGTTAAATTAAGCATTAAACTGTTTATTAGGATTTAATATAGCACTGGCAAAAGATTCGTGCTGTGCCCGGGTCTCGAACCAGGGCGAGAGAGCAGGCAAAATGGAGAGAGTGCCAGAGAAGGCAGAGCGTGCGTCGTTCATCAGTTACTTCATTTTCTAGTCGATGTAGCTTCTTTCTTTGAAGTGATAACTCTTAGCTTTCAAAAGGGGAAATGTTCCATGCATAATAATGAAACTGTTCGAGAAGTATTGGGGAACATTGAAGCTCTGTAAGGCGAGTTAAAAAATATCCCATTTTGAATTTGAAAAACATGATATTATAAAATTTCTCAACGACACACGGACAGATCTCCCTCTTGCAAGCATATTTAATAATTTACTGATCGAACCGACTCACTAGGACTTCTACATAAACGATATTCAATAAAATAAAAATTCGAGTCCGAAAATTTTCAATTTTTTTTCTTCCAAAAAGTGGCTGTAAAAATTTGTCACAAACAACGCGAATACTGTTTTTGGCTAATTTTCGAATATTTTCACCGTAAACGAGCTGGAATGTAGGCTCACTACTATTAGTTGTGTTTGAACAACCTCACATAATCGCGCCCGCAATTACAACGCATGGCCCGATTTATCTAATTTTATGACCGCAGTACCTACTCACAACACTCGTAAGAGCGGCTACTGAGGCATCGAGCCCAATTGACTTTTGAGAAAATTACATGATTTTTCACAAAAGCAACAGCCCCGCATCGGTGCATCATCTAGGAATGACGCCAAGTGGTTGGTAAACAAGCCGAGTGATTTGTCTATCTAGCACACCAAACCGTCGATTTCTATCTTTATCTTGAAAATATTTATGATTTTTCAAAATTTACTTTTTCTCGAAAAATGTCCTGACTAACCAGGTTCATTTGTGTTTCACGCGAAAACGAAATTTTAAAAAAAAATTCTGAAAACGCTATTCGATAGAGGGAGGTTTGTAGTACCTTGTGTTATGTTTTCAGCCAAATTAAAAATCATAAATTTCTATGTCCCGGCCACGCTCGAAGTGCTCGAGTCTATCGCGATTCCTCTCTTATAATATTATGTTATTTAATGAGTACGAGGACAAAATTGCAACTTCCTTCCCAACTTCCGCTGTTTAGCGATTAATAGCTGGCGATTTGTTGTTCGTAGTAGCAAATTTTTTAACTTTGCGAAATAGTATTTATTGATTGTTCTATTTGTTCTGTTGTTTTTACTATTATTTTCTCTCCATTATTGCATCTTGCTTGCCTATCGCTTTACTTCTATCGAATTTGATCGTTTCCTGTCAACTACATTCCTGTTTTAGGCGGCTATGAGTGATGGTACGACGGACTCTGATATAACTTATCGACGACTCCTTCACCTGAAGAAGGGAAATACGGTTGCAAGCGTTACGAGGTCGTGCCTAGCGTTGTGCGGTGTTGTTGTGGCTAAAGGTGTGGTTATTTTTGTAGATAAAGTTCTTCCATTAAAGAAATGTGCCGGCTATCACAACACATGAGCGATCGAGTATTGATTGGTTGTGCTTACCGTAACAAATAGGGGACTAGATCATTCATTGATGTATTGATTGGTTGTGCTTACCGTAATCCAGAAGGGGCCAAAAGCATTCCTCGGTGTATTGATTGGTTGTGCTTACCGTAATCCAGAAGGGGCCAGAAGCATTCCTCGGTGTATTGACTGGTTGTGCTTACCGTAACAAAAAGGGGACTAGATCATTCATTGATGTATTGATTGGTTGTGCTTACCGTAATCCAGAAGGGGCCAAAAGCATTCCTCGGTGTATTGATTGGTTGTGCTTACCGTAATCCAGAAGGGGGCAGAAGCATTCCTCGGTGTATTGATTGGTTGTGCTCACCGTAATCCATAAAAGGAAGATGTGAGTCATTCAGACAAGCTCAAGAAGTGCTCCACCTTCGTTTCACGTGTGATCGACTGCGCCACCACTACACTCAGACACATCAAACGTGGATCGGACACACGAGATGAGTCATTGTTTCTTAATTCATATTGTGGTTTCACCGGGTATCTGGGAGTGACTGTTTCTTTCCCGTCTCTGCCACCTCCAACCCATTCCCTGACCCCCTCTGGAAGTACCAGTAAATCTGTTCTCCTCTCTAAGCCTGTTCGTGGTAAGTGCGCTGGGTGTGTGAAGGGATCTCGTACGATTAAGAATATCTCGAGACAACTTAAGAGGGCACGGAAGCACCTGAGTAAGCTGGCAAATTCGAAAAAGGGAAAGAATTCAAATAAGAAAACAATAGTAGAAGATCTGATAGATCGTATAAATTCGCTCTCTTCTTCGAATAGGTCACTGTCTCAGGCAAACAGTAGGCTCCGGAAGAACGTTTCGACCGTAAAAAAGAGGGTCTCTGAACTTGTTACACAACTACAATTCTCGGAGAATGATCGGATGGAGGCTGAAGAGTCTCTATCCGATGTTCGTTCGAGAATAGTGGAGCTGTTCAATGGCAGAGGTTACACTCCTGATACGGTAGTTACAGTACTCGAATTGATCGATTACGGTGTGGCTGATGAGAAGGTGGGGTTCGTGATTGAGTGTGTGGCGAGATTGTTGGGAGTGAAACTTGATCGAGTACCTTCTGCCACTACCGCCCGAAATATTGCTCTGTCCAGTCTTACTGTAGCTAAAATGCATGCGAGTGAGAGAATGGAGCAAATGATGGCTGAGGGGGAAACCGCATATCTGTATTCCGATGAAAGCAATAAATTGGGTGCAAAGCTGCAGTTATTCGGTGCTGGGCTGGTAACGTCAGATGGGGGTCATGAGGTATTCATATTCGGACTCGTTCAAGTAGCTGACAAATCGGCTGAAACTGCATTCACTGTTCTCAAGAATCGTTTGTATGGAATCGGGTCGATCTGGCAGAAACTCGATCGAATTCGAAAGTTTCACAGATCGATTCTTGTCCAATGTGACTTGCTCTATGTCTGACCGCGCAAGCACTCAATTGCGATTTAACGGAATGGTTGAGGAATACAGAAAACGGATTCTTCCCAAAATCATCGCTAATTGGGAGAAAATGGATGAAGTAGAGCGTGAGAAGGCACAAATGTTTCACAATTTTTACTGCCAGCTTCACGTTGTCGCAAATTATACGAACGTAGTTTTAGAAATGCTCGCTGAGCACGAGAGAATAGTAACAGGTGAGTCAGTACCCTCTCTGTGCCCCTCTGTATTCACAGCTATCAAGGAAGTTGCACGATTGTTTGGCGATCGTTCAGCTGGAATGCATGGGTGCAGTCAGGACTACAAGGCATGGCTGAGAGTAGAATTGACTTATTCAACTTTCCCCTCTTTTCTCGGCCACCGTTTCAACGTAGTATTCCTACTCGCATCCCGAGTCTTCGTACAGAGAGAGAATCTGTTGAAGTTCACTGATGCGTGTGGTGGTGAGAAGCCTGAACTTATGCGATTGGCAGAGATTCTTCGCCTCCCACTCGTCATTGAGCATCTCCAAATTCTGGGTTTGCTCGACCAACTCGTTACTGGCCCACTCTGGAGACGAGTTAATGGAAACGGGAGTTTATGCGTCTCTGTTGGTCTCTTGGGTAGGAGAATGCAAGCAAAACCCACTTTCTCTCTTCTCTGGCAATTGCCCGATTCCTTCTCTCCAATCGATAGCTTCAGGATCGGTGGATTTCCTCGAGAAATTACTGTTGGTTTCCCCTACAGAGTCTTCTCTCGATGCTACCGTACTCGTGATGGAGTCATCATTGAGATACTTCAAGCATCTCTTTAATGACTTTCTCATAGGCGGACAGTATTCGGGAGTTGTCTCTGATGACGTGATCAGAAGCACTCGTTGTGCATCGGCCTCCTCCACACACTGCTTTAATTTTAGTGCTCCTTAATCCGTAGAACCCGAGATACGAATTCAATGACCTACTCAAAGTAGGTCATTGAATTCGCATCGACTGCGTTATTTTTTAAGACTGCGTTAGATTCCTTGACCAAATTGCGTTCCAGTGATCACTCATTGTTAGACTTTCGATGGCCAAATATCAAATAAACCAGATAAAGCCTTGACATCTTCAAACTTTTGAATTTGCATGTCCGGTCTGAACCGAATTTACAAGCATCGGCAAGCGTACGTACCATTGTGATCAGCACCATCAAATGTGTAGTAAAAATGATGTCTTTCTCATTTTTTCGATTTTTTGTCTGTCCGTGATTTCTCTGACTCTCTCGCAAACGGCCTCTTAACCACTTTACCATGAATAAGTTGGTATTTTTATTTTTTGATATTTTCAGGTTACAATTTGTATGAGAATGATCAAACTTGTAGAGTAGACGACACATTTTATCCAACTAATTCGAATTTATGTATACAATCCTTCATTTGATTTGATATCCATGTCTATTGGGCTCAACATTCGTATCTTTGATACATTTTATCTAGCAATTATGTTGCGCGAATGAATTCCATCATCATGTGTTTATATAATTCATATCCAGACATATAAGACGGGTGAAACTATTTTTTCCAAGAGCGAATGACAGTTTCGATACAACTGACCTTAATGTACAAAATATTTTACACACTTTTCCCAATATTTCGAAATGATTGGTTTCGACGGATTTTGTGAAATTTGGTATCGCGCTTCGTCATTTACATCATATAAATACAAAAACGTTTAAATATCGACATTTATGTTGTTTTATAACACATTATTTTAATTTTTCTTTGTTTCACTACAGTTTCCAGTGTTCATGTGTTTTACAATATTTTATCCAGTTTGTTTGGATGAAAGGTAAGTGATGGAGGAATTTTCTTTCTTTCGTTTATTTTCTTCTCGCTTTTGATGTCAATTCATCGATGCAAATTTAGATGTCGCCACGAGGAGATCTGGAATGCAAGTGCAGTAGATTTTCTCGCAGAAAAGACAGTTGGAAAACGCGATTTCACTCTCTCATTCTCCCCTCTCTTCCACTCAGCAATTGGTTGTGTTTCACATTTTGTCGCAAAAAAGGCAGTTGGAAAATGCGATTTCACTCTCTCATTCTCCCCTCTCTTCCACTCAGCAATTGGTTGTGTTTCACATTTTGTCGCAAAAAAGGCAGTTGGAAAACGCACCTCATCCTTTTACTCCATCGTCGCGGCATCGAGCGGTCGTCTCTTCCTCTCCGGTCTCACGAGACGAATAGTGGACATGATTGATCAATCACCGACGATTTCTCTGGAAGCAAGGTGATGTGAAAGGGGAAAGAGACAATGAAATCGCGTTTTCCAACTGCCTTTTTTGCGACAAAATGTGAAACACAACCAATTGCTGAGTGGAAGAGAGGGGAGAATGAGAAGGTGAAATCGCGTTTTCCAACTGTCTTTTCTGCGACAAAATCTACTGCACTTGCATTCCAGATCTCCTCGTGGCGACATCTAAATTTGCATCGATGAATTGACATCAAAAGCGAGAAGAAAATAAACGAAAGAAAGAAGATTCCTCTCCATCACTCTTATATTTGAATAACATATTGTGTATATTTGAAATGTTTGCTCACATAAACGATTAACAAAATTGAATTATCATAAATACGACAGGTTGAATTCGATGGGGGGAATAAGCGTGCTGAAATATACGTGTGAAAAAATGAGGAAATTATTTCGCAAATTCATTATAAAATGGAAAATTAAGAAAATACGATAAATTGTGAAAATGGTGTTCCATAGAAAATAGTTTTGACGAAACTGTCATTCGCTCTTGGAAAAAATAGTTTCACCCGTCTTATATCATTCCACCATCCGTCCAAACCTCCAGAAAGTTTATTCCGAAGTAAAATACATTTTTAAAATTTGAAACACGTAGCGATGCCCTTCTCAAAATTTCAACTAGACTTTTTTTGTGGATTTTTCGCATTCACCCACTGCGTCTAGCATGGCGTTGTTTTCAAGGTCTGCGTGGCGTTCAAAAACGAGTCATTGTAATAGGTACAGTTTCATTTACTCATTTTCTGCACTTGCAGCGGGCACGGTCACTGTTTCTTCTCAACTATTCACTGTATTTACTGCTTTCGATATCCAGAATATTCTCAAGGCCATCATAATTCGTGATGTCATAGACATTCAGTTTTTGATCCCAGCCATTGAACTTCCCTGTTGCCCCCTTCTCTAAAGCTTGGTGTTATCCATTATGCCTATTGAATATTTGTAGAAGAAGTGTCTCCAATCGTGTACAACTATTAAGGAGGTGAAAGCTCTTGACGTAAGATTTGTCAAAAGTTCCCATTTTATACTTTTTTTTGGTAAATAGTACCGAATTAAAAATTCTGCTTAATTCAGGCTCATCCCGAAATCAAGACGCTTTCCGACAAGAATCTAGCCGCGATCTGTAAGAGAATGATGCAGCTCGTTGTGTAGACGGCGAACTTTCTCTCATTTGTTTACAGAATCTTAAAATCCCTTCGATTATTGTTTTATATCGTCTTTCCTCTCCGGCCCACGTTCATCCATTTTTATGCTCGCCATGTTCTTTATTTTTTTTGTTTCTCCTTTTAAATGTGTTGATAAATAGAATTCGGCAACAATATTTTGCAAATAAACAAGATCATTCTTTAATTGCGAGGAAATATACTGTTCCTCGAGTAGCGACCCGGAGGACAATTTTGTAGTGGAGGTGAGACGTGAATTATCTCTCTATCGTTTGGAGAGAATGAAGAAAACAAAGCGTATTCAGCGACTGTCATTGGAATACTATGAGATGCCCGTATTAGATGAGTATGATTGGGGTAAAGGATCTACCACCTCTCGCAACGTTTCATCGCCCCCTAAATAGGGACATCTGCTTTTGAACGGTTGATATTCAGGGTTTTATAATCCTGGCCGGCCGATCAGTAAACAACAACAAAGGGGTGGAGACTGGTGTCTAGCGCTCTCTCACTTTCACACACTCTCTCGTGTTTACTAGTTTCTCTGCCGCTCTCCGCTCTCTTGCCCGCCAATGTCCGCGCGTGAAACGTTGTGCCTCTAACCCTCGTACCATAGCAACAATCGGCCTTCGCGCGTGTAGACGGCAAGAATTACACGGTGCGAGTATCAAATCTCAGAAGCGATCATTACTGCAGCTCTACCGTACAATAGCGACTAGGAAAAGGGCGCGCTTTACAGGAGAACGGATTGAAGAGGTGGATGAGACCACCACCTACATACCTACACCTACAGCCACACCCGGTCCTCTTTCTCTCTCTCTCTCACTCCTACCCGCGAGTTCCTGTCGTTCCGCAGATTATTTAAAACTCATGCATCGCAAACGGACGTAAGACAGTTGCTGGGTTTTTGAAACTCGCAGTAAGTGCTAGAGAAATCACGAAAACTTCAAAATCGTAAGAAAAGAACGCTTTATCAGTGGACTGGCTGAGCTTTTACGAGCCACTATAGTAGAGTGATTGAAATTACGAACAAATGGCTTGAAAGCTACAAAAACTGCATCATTCGGTTGCAGACTTCAGCTTTCATCAAAGAAGAGAGATTGTCGAACTGGGTCGATAACTGAAACAAGCAGGCTGATATATAAATTTGACTCGAATAATACAATTATAAAATGAAACGTTAATAGGGATGTGTGTACTCTATCTTTCTCTACCTCGATGTGTCTCTTACCTTCTCGTTTTAGTAGCGGGACGTTATATTATATCGGGTGAGTGTTTGTGAATTTGAAATAATGAAAAAACGAGAAAATAGAAATACCTTGAGTGCCCGGAAATCTTCCATCTTTTTGTACGATTTGAGACATTGTTCCTGTGAAAAGTTGAAATATTTCATCACAAAAATGGTACACATTTCCTCAATTTTCTTAATAAAAATAAAAATTGAACAAACCGTAAGATTGCCGAGTCTGAATTGATCGGCCATCATCAATTTCTCCTCCCTTCCCATTTCTGTCGACGACATAAGATAGCGTTCACACTGGTTCAGCGCGTTCTGAAATATTATATATTTAATTAATAAAACATATTTAAATTCTCAATTTCGAAGTGTAAATACAATTGTAAATAATACCTTCATCTGGAAGCGATCGGCGAGAGTTAAAATATGTTGAACATTAGAGACTGAAATAAAATTGTTTTATAAATTGTTTCTTTGTTAAAATAGATCAAAAATAACTTACAAACCTCCAATATCTCTGCCGTCGGGATAGATAGCATTAAGGAGATCAACAAACTCCTGAAATGAGTTGATTTCGTTTAAATTCTGCTACCAAAAATGTTTTTCCAACCTCATATTCCACTTCCTTGATCTCAATTTCCTGCTTATGTTTCTCTACATACTCTCCAAAGAACATCGATGCGAAGACGGGAGAGTGAATTGATAGGAACTGAAAAGGACTTATTCGTTTAATAAATTTTTTTGATAATATTTTTGTTATTAACTATAACCAAACCTCCTTGGATACATGAAGACGTTGTTCGCCGATTCTCAAGATGACGTTACTGAAGGCGTCGGGCACAGAAAACTTGTTTATCGCTGTAGCTGGTTCACTGAATTAAATTATCTCACGCTTTTACAACGGTATGATCGTTTGTGTTGTCTCAATCCTGAGCCTAAGACTCCCTCTGTACGCCAAGACATTCCCGAAAAAAACTTACACATGATGGGTATTGATGAAATCAGTTATTATGCGCGCTGAATCTAGTCATGGAAGATCAAGGAGGGGCTCAACAATATGTTTCCTTCATTGGTTTATTGGTCACACGCGTTTCGGATTCTTTAACCCATCATCAGTGACATTAATTATACTTCAAACTTTTTGAAATATGTTGATTTTATATTTTACGAACATTTTTGTTACGATGTGAGAAAAAAATTACCATTCCACTTTCTTGATTTGAATTCGGAATTCGGTAAGAACTTTGTTCGAGCGGGAATAGCCCTGCATATAATAATAATTTAATAATGATTGAGAAATTTACGAAGGTGCAAAAAAATCAAACTAACGTAAGAGGGCTTGGTGAGGAGGTCAGTATCGGCGATGTTTGTGAAAACGTGGAACGGATTTTCTTTACTTAGATTGATTGTTTCCTGTAAATATCCAGTATTGTGAACCGAAAAAAGAAAACCCACTACGGAATAATGAGATAAATCAAATAATTTAAAAGAAATGGTGAATACTTTTACAACGATATTCACCATTTTTCTAGTGGTGGTCTGATTTTTTTAAACATAGAAAGCTAAATTCAGAGTATGCTAAGTAACAATTAAATTTTCAAAAAGACTTTCGCTCACCGTAATCGTGAAATCGCGTTGGTGGGATTGGCTAACTAGCACAAACTCTACATCGGCATCCACTTTCCATTCACCACCGTTCTTCCTCTTGCATTCGACGCCGAAATCGATGATATCCCAAACATTTTTTTTCAATGAGCCCGTCCTGAAATCAATACATCAAATTGATTCTCGATTCTCCTTTTATCAAGTGAAAAGGAATTTCGATAATGAGGTGATAAGGAGGTGATAAGATCACTTATCGAAATTGCACTAAACTCACCATTCAAATCCTCCAGCTTCGAAAATCGGCGAAATGGCCGATTTTAGAGGTATATCTCCACTCATATCGATCTCCCAGCGAAGAACGTTAATCGGAATGTCGCTCATTCTGCGATTTAGGTGTTTTTTCGAGAGAGAAAAAGAAATAGAAAAAAACAAAAATAATTAACAATATCAGACACGCTTGAAGATTTCTCCGTAGCAAATGGCAGCTTACCTTACGATAAAGATGACTGAAAATACTGAAGATAGTGAGTAAATAGACGCGATTGTAAGAGTGGTGGGTGGCGAGCAAAGCCACGCAAAGATTACTGTAGGACGCGGCGTGGCTCCAAGCAATTTAAATTTCGCGCTAACTTTTCCATGCGAACTATTTCCTATTTCTAAAGACTATTATTTCAGAACGTCTGTGTGTGTGTGTGTGTGTGTGTGTGTGTGTGTGTGTGTGTGTGTGTGTGTGTGTGTGTGTGTGTGTGTGTGTGTGTGTGTGTCTGTGTGTCTGTCTGTGTGTCCGTGTGTTCAAACTTTATTTTGATGAATAACTCGGGAACGAAGAAAGATTTCGACACACTCTCTTCACTATCATATGCGTATCCACAAAAGTAAACTTTTAAATAACAAATATTTAAACAAATCAATAGCCAAGTGGCTAAAGCGCGCGACATTCAAATCCGACCGACGCAGGTTCGACCCCCGCCGCGGGCAAACCTTTTGCCGCATTTTTCGCAAGTGTCAGAAGCTGTCCTAATCCGTTTTTGAGTACCGTGAAACACGTTTTCACCTGTTTTGCCGAGTTATAACATGAAAAATCGAAATTTTCGAACTTTCTACAAACGCACCGGCGAGTGTCGGGGATCACAGGAAAAGTGTTTTGCGATGTTCGGAACGTGTCTGAACGTGTTCTGACACGTTTTAACGTGAAAAATCGAAAATTTCAAAAAGTTCCAAAATGATTCAGAGAGCGTAGGGGTTCACAGGAAACATGTCTGAAATTGTTCTAAAAGTTCTGAACGCACTGTATCCTGCGTTTCCGTCGTGAGGCTGAGAGCGATCGAAAAAAAAGTTGCCACTACGCCACTTCCTGACTCCGAGCCTTTTGCAACGGAATAAGCCAGTACTCTTTGTAGCGATTAACACTCCCCAACATAAGTCGAGCTTAAATGTGACCTGGAGCCGGCTATCGAGCTCCCCCTGGACCGAACTTGGAGCCGGCTATCGAGCTCCCCCTGGACCGATCTTGGATCCGGCTAAAAAGCCCCTGGACCGAACTTTGAGCCTGCTACCGAGCTTCCCCTGGACTGAACTTGGAGCCGGCTATAAAGCTTCCCCTGGACCGAATTTGGAGCCGGCTACAGAGCTCCCCCTGGACCGAACTTGGAGCCTGCTACCAAGCTTCCCCTGGACCGAGCCTGGAGTCGGCTGCAAAGCTCCCCCTGGACCGAACTGTGCCCTGCAACTGAACGCCCCCATGAACCATACTTTAAAAACGTAGTGCGCACCCTACCATAACGTAGTTTAACCTCAACTCACCCTGCTAGTTACAACGTATTACAAATGTTAAATTGATTTATCGGGGCAGCTATTGATTGGCCCTGAAAAGTGTTTACGTACAAAATACACTGATAAATGACTGAAGTGCAGGAGCAAAGGAAAGAAGCTACATCAGTTGCATCATTCGATCACAAATTGACACTTTAGTTGATGCCGAGAGATTATCGTATTTAGAAGATGACTGAAACATAATTCATTAGTGAAAAGTATGGAATTTCTTATTTCAAATAATATCAATAAGATATTAACGAAATGTATTAAATATTTCACGTTCAGTGTGCGGAGATGGTGCACATCCGAATATGATTTGAGACACTGTTCCTGGAATTCCCAATGATTTCTTACTCTGTTTTCTCAATTTCTCTCTGTTTCGATCAACTAACAACATTAATGTGTATTAAGAGAGGTCTCACGAGAGATTGCAGGTTGCTCGGAACAATTTTCAAAAAAATATTTTTAATTTCGATCAAACTTTTATGTGTGAGTACCCAGGAGATAAGAATTCGATTTATCCTGGTCCCAGGTCTCGGAGCCGGCTTTTAGGAATTCACCGGTTCTGTCGCCGGAATCATCATAACTCAGCTTAAAGTTGAGTTGGAAAGCTCGCATGGTGCTCAAAATGTGCGGAAAAGATTGCCGAACAATTGTTATGAAGTAAATGAACACGCAACACTTCATCACAAAATGTTATATGCCAAAAACTAAATTTCAGAAGATTTGAAAAAAATTCTCCTAAGTTAGATGAGCGATAGGTGCTATTTTTATTTTAGATTATGAAAGAGTACATCATGCAGTATTAAAAGAAAAATATAAACTGGGTGATTAGGGTATCACCCATGGGGTAAAAATTGCATTGAATCCATTTTTCACTGTATTTTCGGGAAATAGCCTGACTATAAGTTTACTCAAACCAATCAGAAATTTGTGAGTACACATCTATAATATATGTCTGAACATACTCATTTGTAATTAGTAACTTCTTGGCCATTAAATTCATTTTCAGTCTTGCTCATTTGGCGAAGCTCACGGAAAATTTAGCAAAAACATTTTTTTTTCGGAAAATATTTCTTCTCTCGAAATAAAGTTGAATTGATTGTTGTCGATTAAATACATGATGATAAATATTAAATATCCATATTAAACTGTAAAAAACAACATAATAATTATTTTTTCTTAAAATTTTTTTGCATAAATTTTCTACATATCATCGAAAAATGAGCAACACTGAAAATGAATTTAATGGCCAAGAAGTTACTAATTACAAATAAATATGTCCACACATATATTATAAATGTGTACTCACATGTTTCTGAACGGTTTGAGCAAACTTATAGTCAGGTTATTTCTCGAAAATACAGTGAAAAATGGATTCAATGCAGTTTTTACCCGATGGGTGATACCCTAATCACCCAGTTTATATTTTTATTTTAATACTGCATGACGTACTCTTTCATAATCTAAAATAAAAATAGCACCTATCGCTCATCTAACTTATGAGAATTTTTTTCAAATCTTCTGAAATTTAGTTTTCGGCATATAACTTTTTGTGATGAAGTGTTGCGTGTTCATTCACTTCATAAAAATTGTTCGGCAATCTTTTTCGCACATTTTGAGCACCATGCGAGCTTTCCTACTCAACTTTAAGCTGAGTTATGATGATTCCGGCGACAGAACCGGTGAATTCCTAAAAGCCGGCTCCGAGACCTGGGACCAGGATAAATCGAATTCTTATCTCCTGGGTACTCACACATAAAAGTTTGATCGAAATTAAAAATATTTTTTTGAAAATTGTTCCTCAAAGGTCCTGTATACCTACAATCTCTCGTGATACCTCTCTTATAAGATATCATAAGTTATTATAACTATTTATAACTTCTTTTTCCTGAGGTTCCCATCGAACCAAAAAATCTGAAATTTTGACAGGCGTCTTTTTTCCGCTTGTGAATAACTTATTACCGAACAGAATTTTAATAAAAAATCATTTGAAAAAGTTCTGGGCGGTTTCCCGTAGTTCGCATTTTAAGCCAGAGCCGGGACGCGGGGCGAGCCAGAGCCGCGATTCCAACCAAGCCGGATCCGGGAGTTAGATTTCATATTCAAATTTCTCGCCTGAATACCGATAAACCGTTGCCAAGTTGGTTGTGCGCGAGCGATTGAAACTCCAAGACAACAATAGCCATGGGAGGTATTTGAATCGCAGCAAATCCGAAATCTAATTTCCGGATCCGGCTTGGTTGGAATCGCGGCTCTGGCTCGCCCCGCGTCCCGGCTCTGGCTTTAAAGAAGGCCTCCCACGAATCACCGTTGCCTGATTTTCAATAAGCCACTACAGTATACCGGACACGAAAATGGAGCGCGCACACTCGTGTTAGGGGCAATTTATATGCTTTCCGTTATGAAAACTATTATATTTTTGATGAAAACCGATATTATCCGCAGGGGGGAACAATATTATATTAATGAACACTTCATCTTACGTCGATTGCATGTATTTGTGGTCCTAACACGCGTTGCCTGTCGATTATTGGCCCTTTTGTAGCCATTTGAGCGTCAATATATCGATTTAGAGATTACGGTAGATTTTCGGATCCGTTGCAATGTGATCGGGTGAGCGTCCCCCACAGCACTGCGTTGGCAGTCTATGTGACCAAATATTCGTGGGAGGCCTTCTTTAAATGCGAACTACGGGAAACCAACCAGAAATGATTTTTTGTTAAAAAAATATCTACATGCAGTTCTCAAATTTCCAAACCGTTCTTCGGAAAATGATGCACATAACAATATTTATGTGACTGCGGTTCGTCTGACAAATTCGAATAAGTTGATAAGGATATTTCTTCTTCTCGCCACAATAAGCAGTGCATTTTCTGTGAAAGTTTCCGTTCTAATCATGAGTCTCTTTATTGTCGAAAATATAAGACTGTAGACTCTCGCAAACGCCAATTTTTGAAACACGGGCGTTGTTTCAACTGTGCCCAAGTTGGTCACATCGCAAAATCGTGTGACCATGGATCTTGTCCACGTTGTGATCACTCACGACTGCATTCTAATCTGATCTGCCCTTCTCTAATTGACCATTCCCATGCGTATGCTGTTTCTCACAGAGGTCGAAGATCAATTTCTGATTCTTCGCTTTCTTCATCTCGACATTCAATTTCATCGAGATCTGACAACAGCAGTGATAAGCATCAGTCTCCCAGCGGGAAGAGATATTCTTCTCCTTCTGATAACAGTGATGAAATGGAGAAACGAGAATCATCAAGAGAATTCTCGAATAGAAAACGCCCGAAGGGGTCGACATCGATATCGATCTATGAAACTAATCAAGTTTCTTCTGACGCAGATCCCTATTGATGAAGAAAACTCTTGAGTCTCTCTTTTTTCTTGCCTAACTTCATCAACTCTCACCCGATTCTCAAATTGACGCAATTCTTCGGAATTCGGCTGCTCTCATACATTACTCTGACTATTCCATTGTCTCTCTTTCTGGCATGCACTATTTCTTGCATAATTACTCATTACAGTTATCAGACTATTTTTCTCTCACCGACAATCATCCAAGACAACTTCAGGATATCATTATTATTTTAATTTTAATCATATTGCTTTCGTCCATGTCAGATTATTTATTGTAGATTTCCCAATTGCCCACTCCTATTTTCCTGTTGGTATCAACGCGTCTTGGCCCATTCTTCATCAACTGAGATTATTTTATTGTCCCCCGTCCCAATTAACTTCTTCCACTGTCTTCTATAAATTCCTCGGTCGCGCTCTCACAAGGTGTGCCAAGATATCGAGCCACCAGGGTCTGGTCAACCCGTGAAACAAGGTGCCCGCTCCCACCCTCTGTTTCCTTTCTCTCGAGAGTGAGTCCTTGGAATTAGATTATCGTGATTTCCAACCAACCTCGATTTTTTCTTGTGCTCAATTTCGCACCCTATCTCGACCGGTCGATGGGTGAGAGAGTGTGCGAGATGACGAGACCATTTTAAAACTAGTCGGGTACACTGTTCACTGCATCAGGGGTTGACCACTAGCCTTTGTTCAAGAACAAAGGAAGATTAACAAAGAAGCAGAGAACTGTTCCGAAACTGAGTCGAAATGCTTTGCTCTTTTGTGTCTCGTATTTTTTTAAACAATGATTTGTTATAAGAGAGGTCTCACCAGAGATTGCAGGTGACTCGGAACAATTTTCAAAAATTATTTTTGATTTCGATCAAACTTTTATGTGAGAGTACCTAGGAGACAATAACTCAAATAATCCTGGTCCCAGGTCTCAGAGCCGGCCTTTAAGAATTTGCCGGTTCTGTCGCCGGAATCGTGCTTCATTGTTGAGCTATAAAGTCGTTGAAGGGCTCAAAAAATGCAGAAAAATATGGCGCATAATATTGCTGTTGAGAGTGTAATCCTATCTGGCAAAGCCATGGATTTATTTAGAAAAAGGTGTTTTCAGATATCTTTAAAAAATCAAAGAGCATCTAAAATTCTCGAACCCCAAGAGTTTTATTGCATATTATGAAAGAGCTCGTCAAGTACTGCTAGATAAAAATTTAAGAAAAAATAAAAAGGGGATCACATAGCCCGAAAAATGGCGTTGAAAGTGAAAAATCGGAAAATTTCGAAAAATCAGTTATTTCGAAATCATGTGAAATCCATTTTTCTATAGTTATTTAACCTTCATGAGTTCGCAAAAAATGATTACAGCTCATATGGCATGCATACAAACCTCCCAAAATTGAAAAATTTCGGTCTGCTTTTTATTGGCCAGATATGGACGAAATTTTCAAATTTAACTGGTTCATATGCATGCGATATGAGCTGTTATCATTTTTTCGCGAACTCATGACGGTTAAATAACTATAGAAAAATGGATTACACATGATTTTGAAATAACTGATTTTTCGAAATTATCCAATTTTTCACTTTCGACGCCATTTTTCGGGACTATGTGATCTCCTTTTTTTTCTTAAATTTTTATCTAGCAGTACCCTCAAAACGGAAGAAAATGCACCGTGTCTGGGATTTTCCGGGATTTTCCCGGAAAACTCCGGAAAGTCTGGCAAATTGTTATTTCTCAACGAAATCGTCCAAATTTTGGAGTACGTGGGTTTCTCAGAAATTCAAGAAATGCGTTTTAAAAACTAAGAAATTTATTGATTGGAAAGTACTGTATCGGAAGTTGCTATTTTCGTTGTGTGTCGTGTACCACATGCGATACGGTGGTGTATTGGTGTACATTCCTCTTTCTTTCAAAACGTTTTCTTTGTGTTCTTCTCTTTAGATAATATTTTTCATTATTTTGCCTTCTTCGCCTAATGAGAGTGTTCATGAAACGAAATAACGAGAACTAACATCAAAATAGAGGAGTGCACTACCGTATCGCATGTGGTACACGACACACAACGAAAATAGCAACTTCTGATACAGTACCTTCCAATCAATAGATTTCTTAGTTCTTAAAACGCATTTCTTGAATTTCGGAGAAGCCCTCGTACTCCAAAATTTGGACGATTTCGTTGAGAAACATCGATTTGCCAGACTTTCCGGAGTTTTCCCGGAAAATCCCGGAAAATCCTGGACACGGTGCATTTTCTTCCGTTTTGAGGGTACTTGACGAGCTCTTTCATAATATGCAATAAAACTCTTGGGGTTCGAAAATTTTAGATGCTCTTTGATTTTTTAAAGATATCTGAAAACACCTTTTTCCAAATAAATCCATGGCTTTGCCAGATAGGATTACACTCTCAACAGCAATATTATGCGCCATATTTTTCTGCATTTTTGAGCCCTTCAACGACTTTATAGCTCAACAATGGAGCAAGTTATGACGATTCCGGCAACAGAACCGGTAAATTCCTAAAAGCCGGCTCTCAGACCTAGGACCAGGATTATTTGAATTCTTGTATCCTAGGTACTCTCACATAAAAGTTTGA
Source organism: Pristionchus fissidentatus (assembly GCA_036245785.1). Classification (NCBI taxonomy): domain Eukaryota; kingdom Metazoa; phylum Nematoda; class Chromadorea; order Rhabditida; family Neodiplogasteridae; genus Pristionchus; species Pristionchus fissidentatus. The sequence goes on along the minus strand of BTSY01000005.1, from coordinate 31,672,531 downwards.
TCGAAATCAAAAATAATTTTTGAAAATTGTTCCGAAAGGGGGATTTTTCCTGCAATCTCTCGTGATACCTCTTATAAGACGAGGAACTCTCTCACTAACTCGCACGCCTGGGAGGGGGGTGGCACATAATTCCATAGGCAGGTTAACTCTACAGGTGTTAATAAGAGAGAGAGAGAGTGTGTGCGTAAAATTGCCACACATGGATTTTTAAATTTACTTTGGATAATGTAATGTAATTTCAGTTCAGCAATACTTTCACTTTCGGCAACCATTCCAGAGGTTCCTACAATCTTCTTACATGGAACGTTCTGACTGACCCTGCCAAGGTGCGTGATAACAAATTAATGAAACTGTATTTTTCAGTTTTAAAAATATAATAAAGCTTTTTTGTTGTTGTAGGGTTTCGTAAAGAACGATCGGATTGCGGTCGAGGGTCGAGTGCACGTTGGAAACGTATACGGCATTCGGTCAGTTTTTCGTAGAGAAAAAATTTTAATTTTAGAGCTCTCTAATTGAAATCTATTGAAAGTGGAAAACCATAAAAAATAAACGCTGAACGCTATGCGTGCGCGATATCATTTCGAATACATTCAATAAGGGAGGCGTGAATAATTTTGCAGTTTTCGCGAGAAATGCAATTGCAAACAAAGAGGCAAGTCAGAGGGAAATAAGTCTACGACTCCAGAAGTCTTGACTATCGAGCGACGACTTTGAAGTCTAAAAATGCAGCTCCCCTGCCTCTGATCAAATGTAGTAGACTTATATAGTCGTCGCTCGGAAGCCGAGAAGTTCTCACAGTCCGTGTGAGAACTATTGGGTTGGCACGAAAGTTTTGCCCGATTTTGGATTTAAAGTTCGAGGCTTCGATTCTCGCACAGTTCAAATCGACATCCCCTGTCCTCATAGCATACTATACTTGGACTGTTGCATAACATCACTCAACATTTGGTTCGCTGGATTTCAACTCAGTCTCCTAGATATACAACGAAGTACAAATGGTGTGGCGAGCCTAAATTTCGATAACATGTTTTGGGCTTCTCTAGTTGTCGCGAATTTGTTTCCAAGATCTGTTGTTCTAACGAGTGATACTACGAACAACCCTCTTTGTAATTATGACAGGACTGAATAGTTGATATTCATATTTTGGAAGTTACGTTTCTTCCAATCTGATTTGCCGAGCAAAAACTGCTCATTTGTGATTTCAATTGCCGGAGCGGAAAAGCAAGCGACGTACATCTAATATGGTGTTTTCTCCTAATTAGTACTTGGGCTATATTATATGAGTATTATTTCAAAATAAGCTTTTTCAGCCGTTCGGAAAAATTGAAAATTCTAAAATTGTAAGGATTCTCAGATTTGCTGAAAACCGACTATTTTGGTTACCGTGTTCGATGGACTGTCTTATTGAGCATAGTTGAAATCGAACAACGCCCGACTAATCAGTCGTACTACTAGACATTCTCTTTAAAATTTACGAAAAAGCTAATTTGTACAGGCTTCTCAAAATTAGTGACATCCTTTCATGTCTCATTTTCGATCTCTAATTTTGACTTGTACATGGCGTCTTTAGCAATTCGGTAGTGGAAGCTCCATACTAAAAGTGAATAATACCTCTATAACAAGGATACATAGCACCATATATCAGAGGAGAACGGGGCATCTGCCCCTACCGCCAGCGATACTGAGTCAAAAAATTGAAATTTCGTGATTATGCGCTACCCAATGTTATTTTTTTGGCATCATTAACGGCTAGTCCCGCGTGGTGATTCAGCCTTTTCCCACTCTGTGAATTCAGTGTACAGTACTAACTCGATAGAGCATTTGATATAGGCCTTACTTGGTTCCGCAATTTACATGCACTCCAAAGAAAAAGACGGGTCGATACCAACCCAGTCCACTTTGTTCCCTTACAAATCTTCCTAATAATGTTCGTTAGCCATGAAGTAGTGACTCATTAAAGAGGAACACTTGCTACATGTACCGATACTAAAGATTATGAGACTGGCCAACATGCAAGGAAATTGGGACGGTAATTCAAAAATCTTAAAATCGGGCAAAACTTTCGTGCCAACCTGATATGAAGACTTTCAAGGGTTTCCTCCATTCAACACACAATTCTATACTTAGTGTTTCCCAGGAACTGTTATAATTAAAAGCACAACTTTCATTTATTAGAATGAAATTTCGCTACTTATTTCTAGAAACATATCTCCATTCGATTTTTCTCAACCATCGAATGAGAACACAGTGGTTCTGAAGATCGGCGAGAAGAGATTGAACGTTTCCAAGGAGGTATTTTTATTATTTTGTTCATTATTTGACCGTGAATTATTTTATTACATAAACTAGCCTCATCACTTTGAGCAAAACAGCTTCACAGGTTCTCTCAATTCATTCTTCTGTATTTTCTTCGCTGTTTTACAATGAGAATGAGGAGAAGAATCGGAAAGAATTCGCAATTCATGACGTCGAATATGAAGTTTGTTTAAATGCTAATTATAGTGGTAATATTAAACTTGCTTATCATGAGATTTACAGAATATATTAGCTAGTAGAGTGCGTTATTCGGGTCGGGTAATCGGGTAATAGACCGGGCCATCTCTCATTTTGCGCGAAATGAGCTGGCCCGTGTACTTCATCTCGATTACCCGTGTACTTTTCAACTCCGGCTCACTGTAAACTATCGTAATGACAACGAAACTGCCATAAATAACAATTCTATCAAGTGCTTAGTGCAATATGAGGTAAGCGCAGCCTGTTAGACCCAATTTTACAGTTTTTCAATATCATAAAATTTCTCGCCACTGTCTTCTACTGAAGAGAGATTCTCCAGTATTGAAGATCCCTGATAGTTTAGATAGATTATTCTGATATCAATTGTTGATTTTAGAAATGAAAAAGAAGAAATAAACGACCTGAATGAATGTTTTCTGCGCGCGAAGATTACATAGTGAGCGAATGACCGCTCCCTGAGACTGTGCGAGAGAAATGAGGGGGATGAATGAATTAGCATGTCGGGAATATTCAATATCACTAATTTCAGTCAAATGAGGTTGATAAGAATTCTTATCATGAGCCGGCGGAGAAATGTACACGGGTAATTGGCAAGAAGTACACGGGTAATGCTCCCACTCATTCCGAATTGTCGGGTCAAAAGTTATCGGGCCGTCTCACTTCACGCACTCTATTAGCTAGGGAACACCATCCAATTCACTAATATTTTAATAAAAATATGTAATTAGTTCCGATGAATAGCCTTGGCATGCAGAAAACTTCTGCCGAAGATATTATATTTTAAAAATGAGATATAAAAAAGTTATAAGCAATATTCTGAGCACGCACCCGGCGAATTTTTGAGGCTGTGGAGTGATAACCGTGACCAACTCTAGGTCTTATAACAAGCGAAGGCACCGAGGGAATTGACTAGTTTTTGGATATGTCATAGTCTGAGATGAGGGTAAGGTAATTCCGTAAACAGAAGTCGCGGCCCTCTCAAACTAGGGCTGATATAGGACTGCATGTGATTTTGACCACTTTCGCCCATTCAACTCTATAGCATTTTATAGCAAATGAAGGCACCGACGAAATCCGCCGATTTTTTGTCAAAAATTAGAAAATACCAGCCGCTATCGATCCCACTTCCAAAATCTCGCGGCCCTCAACAATGACACGAGTTATGACGCGAAAACTACTACTTTCTGCAGAGAGAGCGCACATCTCACGAATAGACCGCTCCATTCTTTCTTAACCTCCCAGAATGGTGGTCCCAATATATTAGCACGGAGATTTAAGATTAGTAACGACAAAAATGAAATAATTTATCCATTTAGTGAGCGAGAAAAAATATTTAATTAAATTCTGCATTTTTTTCTAAAATATACTTGTTTTTTTCTCAGAAATTCGTCGACCTTCTGAACATGATCTACCCAACGTCAACACCCTTTGCACGTCAGTTGTTAATCACTCCGTGATTTCATCATTAAAACTACATGTAAAAACTATTTCGTCACTCTGGGCGACTTCAAAAATTGTTAAATGCCTTTGATGAATAAATATTTGCAGCTAGCAACATCGATCACATTCTCGCACTGGCAGTGAAATTCAATGTCAAGGTTATTTCTCCCACTCGTATTTATTTTTCGTTGTTCAAAGATAGAGCAAAGTGTTGTTAGATAGGACAATCCTTTTCGCGAATAACAAAGATTATTCTCGAATAGCAATGTACTAGCCGCGAATAAGCATTTTTCGCGAAGAGTTTTTGGACCTAAAAACACTAATAGAGAGTAACACAATATTTGATTTTCTAAAAAAAACGATATCCGTGAAATAACTAGAGTGGACCCGAATTGAAGGCGATAAATTTTAATTAAAATTTAATTCCCGAAAAATTACAGGACATTATAAGGAATGCTGAGACGTATCTGATCCAGTCGGCAAAGTTCAAATCACCGTGCAAGCTCAAGATTGCGGACCAATACCAGCTGCCGAGACTAATGGTGCGACCTATATTAATAACAAATAAAATAATTAAAGGTCTGACCAAGACTATTTTTTTAATTTAAAAAATTAGTAAGGTGAAAAATCAATCGTCGAAGTACCGTATTCTGTAATTATTTCAGGAACACTGTATGAATCAATATGTGTGTCACATTGTGTGGAGACTAACTACACCCAGAATGAATACACTTACTATTGAGTGTATCCTACACTGAGATAGGACACCAAGTGTATGATACACTTACAAATCTCTCGTTTTCGCACGCTCTCTCAACGCGCGAATACACTCAATATTGAGTGTATCATACACTGGGTGTCCTATCTCAGTGTATTCATTCTCTGTGTATTGCTTCTCCTCTTACATCAGCCTCCGTAAATAGCATAATACACATATTATTATCATTATTATTATTTATTCCCTATTTTCAGGCATCCGAGGATTACCAGTGCTTTTCGGATGCAATGAAGGCAAAGATCTGCAAGAAGATTATCGATCTGTTGTAATTTATAAGAAAATTTGCGTCCGTGTTATGCTCGAGTCGTATTTTCAATCTCTCTTTCGTCTTGTTTACAACCATGCAACTTCCAATTTCGATAAAACATGGTTTACACTTCTTGTTCTAATCCCAAATGTCCAATGAAGGATAAGTCAGATGATTGTACTTGTTCAGAATCTTAAAGGGAGAGTAAACCCATTTATGGTTTATAAACGTGATCTACTTTCCGCCTTGTGATAGTAGTGGTTTGCGACCCATCAATCATCACAACTTGTGGAGTTCGTGGGTTCGACACCCACCCGATGCGTGTATTTTGCTTATTGCTTCCCAAGGCACGCCAATCGTGTCGAAATCCTGTTTTTCGCTTTTGTTTTGTCGCATCCCGACGAATTCCTATTGTATGCTGGATGACTAATAAGTAAAATTCTGAGCGTTTCATCTTCATTTCCCGTACTTGTGACGTCATTAGGAAACGTCGAACTTGTACACCACTAGATTCAAATGATCATATTTCGAAAGGAAAGTTCAAAGAATTTTTTTGATATTTTCCCCGTAATCGAGGGCTTTTATTCCACTAATAGAGCTCAAGTTGTCTATCTATGCCGGGTCCCTTTAAGTTATATTGGTTGAAGGCTTAACTAATCTTTCGGAAATTCCATTCGGAAAGAGTATATACCCGATGATCGAATAATATTTTATTTTAAAACTGAATCGATAAAAGAAGGTCATCCAGTTTGTCTACTAAATTAATTTGTTACCGAGATTGCGCAGAATTTTCGATAAAATATCCCTCCTCATTTTCTAACTTTTTGAATCGTTTGCAGAAAAAAAATGAAATATGTCGAAAAAAAAATATGTCGAACGGTCTCGGCTTTCGAGCTCTTCAAAGGTACTTTTCTTCATTCGTTTCGTGTGAACAACAGTAGATTTCCGGTAGGAATATTTTATGTCCTTTCTGAATTTCTTTTTGAGCACTTTACAAACAGGCGAATGACGTTAAACAATCAACAACAAAAAGGGCACAAAATCAATTAAATTTACGATTGGTACTAAGTGAAGTTGTGATTACGAGAATATTGGGGTATTATATATTATGAGATTATGAGAACTATATAAAATTATCTATGGGAAGCAAAAACATTTTTTTTTCAACAATTTTCGACATTTTTCAATTTTTTTGGTTTTTTTCTACCGGATCACTACGATTATGTAAATGACTAATTCAGTCATCGTATATTGCTATTGTAAACTGAATAAGTGGGATAAATTGGGGGTCGATGAGAGAGAGGAGAAAAATTGAAAACCGAAAATTTCTGAGAAATTAAAAATGGGGTAATGGGGTTGGATATGGATGCAAACAATAAATATAAATTAAATGTTAACGATACTCGTGGGATCTATAATGGAAGTTGGGTACGGACCGGAACAGAAGTTGGGGAAAATGGATGAGTGGGTTGATAGAAGTCGGATATGGGTGGAATCAATAAATAAACGATATATGTAAATGATGCTCATGTGGTCGATTAGGGAAGTTGAGTGCTGTATTACCGGTAAGAGAGTAAGTGGAAACGAATGCAAATTAAAGCTTACAACAAGAGAAAACCGGCAAATCGTCAATGCACATTTCTCTCATTACCGGCCTTCTACAATCGGGTAATAGATAATACTGCAGTCCGAAAGATAAATTAGTTATTCAAAGTTGGGATGCCTTCCAATCCAAGAACTCTTCCATCCTCTCGAAATCACCGGCTCCTCTTGGGCTGGGAGACTCGCAGATGAATTTGTCCTCTTTTTCGGTGTCAATTCCGTGTCGGAACGGATTGGTAATATTACCATCCTCATGGGGGATCCAATCGATTGAACGGATTTCGGCCGGACGACTGCAGGAATCGACAGCTTCTCGCAAGGCCATGAGTACGGTAATGGCTTCGTCAGTGACGTCATCCTCGGCAGATTTGACCGAGTCGAGAGTAGCAAAGTCGGGATCGATTCTGTCCCCGGGCACATTGAATGCCTCCTCTTCGGGAAATTCAAATTCGGACTCGGCATCGTCACAGAACGGGCGACGCTGCAAAAGAATCTATTTTTAAAAATCAAACTTTATGCTAAAACACGGCATCGAGTTGGCACCATGCCAAGAACAGAACTCTCGTTTCGAGCACTCTCTCTCGATGATTTTTTTTTCTCGCCGGAACTATTTCGGATGCTGTGCTAAGATCCCATTTCGATCTCTCACTGATAGGTTCTTACACACGAAGTGACATGGTGAGACGCGAAAAATAAAGAACTAAAAAAATATTTTTGGAATTACATATGAGAGGAATCGGGAGAGAATCGAGCATTTTTGGGATTCCAGGTCACTTCGAAAAAAATTAAAATGAAATTTTTTTCGCAAGTTAAGTATAAATAAAATGCAAATTGTTAGGGAAGAACTGGAAGAGGGCGTTACTCAAAGAAATACTTTTTTTACAATAATTAAGACTTTCGTAAATTTAATTTGTTAACCGCAGAAACCCTTACCGGGCTCGAAACGGCATATTCGTTGGAACGTGAAGTGGAGGGCGACTTCTCATCGAAGAGCGAGATTTTGAACGGATCGCACGATTTTTTACGCTGAAAATGTGTAATTGATTAAAATTACAGATTTTTTTAGACATTTTGATACAAATAAAATGCAAATTCTTAGGAGAGAACTCACTCCGTTTGCATTCGAGTTGATGAATCGCCGATTCGCGTAAGAATCCGAAGAAAGAGGAGCAGTGAACTAGAAAAACAAATTTTTAGATCGTATTTGTACATTTTGCAAGAGAAAAATCATTCAAAAACGCACCTCCAACGTAACTCTTACTCTAAACAATTTTTATGCTATGTATTATAAAAATATAAATATTTTTTTAAATCTAAAAATATAAAGATATTTATATTAATAAATGTTACTCGGTTCTCATTTGATTCATTAGATTGATCCATTTCTCCTTTTTCCTTTTTACGAGTCTCCATCTGAATAAAGCCTAATTAGGGATAATAACTAATTCGATTTTTAAGAATGCTATCTCTGTTTGGAAATTGTTGAAATACAAATAATTTTGCCATATTTTTTTTGCAAATGACAAAATTTATAGGTTGTAAAGTTTCCGTACTTTCTCAAAAGACGAAAAAACCATGTCTTTTGAGAAAGTACGGAAACTTTACAACCTATTTAAGCTGTGAAACTATATTTGTTTTGTGGCCTATTGTTCACAATACGACACAATTGAAAGTGACTCGCCTCTCGGTATTTTTGGACGAATCGATCTTCTATTTTTCCTTCGCTGAAACACTTCTCAACCTTCTTCCTTAGATCCATCCTGCGTGTATATTGGCCCTGCGAATTAGTCGTCCATGATTTTTCATCATCAAATGACGAAACAGTTCAATTTTCGGAAAGCAAACATGGAGAATTCGATTTTTTTTAAAAATTGTCATGGATACACACAGACAAATGATAGTAGTTTTTAACTATCATGATAGTCATGGTGGGCACACGATAGTAAAATGTAACTCACACTGTGCTCACTATAACTATCACTAACTATCATTTTTAATATCATTTTTGTGTGTACCGTGATCTCTTACTATTAGTCAAAAAAAAGTTTCGGCATGTGAATTGGCCCTGTAATATTATTGAATTTAGAAATTTATTATTTTTTTATAATATTGCTCTTATGATCACTTTCTTCCTTTTTTATATTAAACATACACACTTCATTCCATTTTGCTTGATTGATTCTGTAGTAGTTGCTTCTCTCCGCTTTCAAACTCGTCGGGGCTACTTCGAAATCGGGACCGGTTGTGACACAATGCCTAACAGCATTTTGCCATTGTGTATCGTGTTTATTGTAGTAGGGGCATAACTCACTGCAAATTATTATATCTCGGATGCAATCATTGTCTGTTATCACATAAGCGCCTCTAACGCAACACTGATGAACTATTTTATTATTTGTTATTGTTATTATTATCATTACACTCAAAGATAGTTATATATAAGTATGCCACACTATGAAGTCAAAACCAAGTTGGAGTATGCGCATACTTATATTCAAGTATGGCATACTTACTAGTAGTGGTCAACTTGATGTAGGATTCTTAGTATGATTTTTCTCTGTGTATTATGACTGTTCAAATTTCCCGTGCACACTGACACTATTGCATCCCCTTCAGCACACGGCAGTTTACATCGATGCGCTCCTCATTTCACATACTATTACAAATTCACAAACACTCGTCCAAATAATAAAAAAGTCCCGTTGCTAATCCGTGCTAAACACAGAAATAATTGGCGAGAGTGCATGGCAAAGCAAGAGATGCGCCGAAATATAGAGAGAAAGTACACAGTGTGTTACACACACCAGTTGTCCATGTTGTGAGCGTATCATTTTAACAGTTAATATCTCGTCAAACAAAGGGAGAGAGTGCATGTGTGTATGTGCGTTTGTTTGTATGTAGGTATGTATGTATCTATGTATGTATGAATGGTAGTGTGTGTATTTAAAGAGGCCGCAAATTTCAAAGGTCTCGTCACGAATTTCGTACCATGGGAAGAAACACAATGTTTCACGCACGGACATTGTCGGGCAAGAGAGCGGAGAGTGGCAAAGAAACTATTTAGCAAACACGAGAGAGCGTGTGACAGTGAGAGAGCACTAGACACCAGTCTCCGACCCTTTGTTGTTGTTTACTGTTCGGCCGCCCCGGATTTGAAAACCCTGCACATCAACCGTTCAAACGTAGGTATCCCTTTTTTAGGGGCGATGAATGGCTGTGAAAAATAAAGCAAAAGCCGTGCATAGTGTGGGCATTGTACCCACACGGGTGCGATCGTGATACAAGCGCTCTATTAAAATTTTAAAATGATACGTTCATGAAATGATTACTGGTGCATGTACTCGCTTTCTATACCTCGGCGTGTCTCTCGCTTTGTCGTGATAACTCATCAATGAATTGTGTGATTAGCCTCGGAACGTTTTATTATTTTGAACGAGTGCGCGTGAACTTGTAATAGGCTATTGCATAGGCTGATAGGAGATTGATAGCGCGCTACTTCTATCCCTATCGCTAGCGGAAAGTGAATCAAATGAGCCTGATTTTATGTGTTTATTGCCCCTTTAAGAGTAGTTGTATGTGCGTTTCCGTGCGTGAAAAGAAGCATGCATCGATGATCGTCACCCTCTAAATACCAGATTTTGAAATTCCGCAATTAAATTGATCAAACATCACGCACTGTCTACGCCGATAGGTCAATGAAATAGGGTGGGGATTGAACAGATCTATTCCAATTATTTATCCGAATTTACATTATTAATGAACCCCCCCCCCTGAACCTCCCCTCCCTGCTCTAATTATTTTCATGCATTCGCAAAGTTTGTGTGCATGTTGTCGCACCCTCTCTGGTTTTTTTTGCCCCAATTGGATCCCAATTCGCTACCCAATGGGGCAAACATCAAAGGCGCCGCTGGGATCCCAATGGGGAAAATGTTGTGATCCCAATGGGAGAAATTTGCCCCCTTGTGGTGTAAGTAAGTAAATAAATGAAGCACTCACCGGATGGCTGCATACAACTCCTGCACTTTCATAATTCCCTTTTCACTTATCATGAGGGCAATGGCAATCAGAACGGGATAGAAAATGTTCGGTCGCTCCTGATGAGTATTTCATGATATTTTTTATAAATTATTATTTGAGATATTTTTTTAAAAATTAGCATTCCAAATGCATTGTGTTAATTACAGCTGAATACCATTTTCGAAAGTGATATTTTAATTTTTTAAAATTGATTATCTAATCAATACAAATGGTTAAGTGGTAGACGTAAAAATAGTTAAAATTGCATTCTTACAGAGCAGTAGTTGCGGGTCTCCTTGACACTTCTCTCATTGGTGCGCTTATCGATCTTCTGAAAATTTTGCATAATCATCGGAAGAATTTGAAGTTCTTTTTTTTCGGTAACATCATATCATAGAAAAAATGATTAATTAACGCCGAAAAATATTTATCTAAGACTTGCTTGATTTGCTAGAGTGGAGCGAAAACAGTCAATTGAATTACAATACCTTTTGATTCTCGCCTCTCTCCGCTGCAGTGCTACCGTATCCGTCGTGCTGGGAGACCGGAGTGCCGTCGACGAGCTGGGCCTGCTGCTGCAGGGTACGGTAGCTACCATCATGGGCGGTCTGCGTGTTACGGTAAGGACTGTCGTGGTAGGTCGGCTGGGTACCGTAGCCATCGTTGTGGGTGGCCTGAGGATCATTGAAGTAAGAATCAACGTGGGAGTTCGGCGAGTTACTGTAGCCATCGTCGTGCGAGGTCTGTGGGTGACGGTAAAAACCGTCGTGGGAGTTATGTGGGCTACGGTAAAGATCGTAGTGGGAGGCCGGCGTGTTAAAGTTGGCATATGCGTGGAAGTTCTGAGGGCTACTGTAGCCATCGGTGTGTGAGGCCGGCTGGTCACGGTAGACATCGGTTTCGGATGTCTGCGAGTTACGGTAGCTATCGTTGTGGGAGGGCGGCTGGGTACTGTAGAAATCGCCGTAGGAGGTGGGTTGGGTACGGTAATCAGAGTCGTGGGAGGTCGGCTGGGAACGGTAACTATCGTTGTATGCATTCTGCGGGTTACGGTAGCCATTAGTGTGGGAGGTCGACTGAGCGTCGTCGCCATAGCCTTCCTTGTTCCGGCAGAGATCGTTGTTTGCGGACTGTCCCATCTCTATTCCGGGTTCTTTCGGCTTTTCTATAGGAAGGAAGAACTTATCGCCCGGTTCTTCATACGTGTGAGAATCGTTGCCCATTTCCTCAAAATATGATTTCTTTAAACATTGAAAACGGAAGAAATAGATATAAAAGAGGCCTTGCGATAGAGTCAAACAATGCTCGGACAGCAGAAAATATGAAAAGTGAGATAAACATCAAAAAAGCATAACTCGGTTTGCAAACGGATTTGAGAACCCAAATTTACATGGTAGATCACTAGAAGTGTCGTCCACAATCCTTGTAAATTTCATTGCTCGCTAATCAGGACAACTTGAGATAATAAGTCACTTCCGGTTCAAAATATGCAAATGCATATTTCTGAAGAAACCATTTGCTTGAGAAAATAGTAATCCAATTAGCACTTATAGTCCACATGTTAGCAAGAACCTTCCCAGAAATCATAATAAATTGCGAAATTAGGTCTAATTTTGCATGTACATATCTATTCGGAGAGTAATTAACGAGCAATGGCACATACTTCATTGTTACCAGCATCATCGATAATGCCGAAAACCATGTTTATCTCACTTTTCATATTTTCTGCTGTCCGGAGCCCGTAGTGATTTGTCAGACTCTATCGCAAGCGGGCTCATAAAATGGCGGAAATGCAGAAAGGAAATGCAGAAAGGGAAAAGGAAATGCAGAAATTTACACACTCTTTCCCCGAACTCCTTTCTGTAGGGTTGGCCGGGCTGTGGAATGATTTTTTTTGTTTTTTATAGTACAGTACTAAGTACGCCATAAGGGTGCGACAACATGAAATGCGTTCGCGTAAAAAGTGGATCTTCGCCGTACATCAGATTTTGAATCTTTGTTATGTTGACATGTATCGATAGCCCTGATATCCTTTCCCGATCCCGCATTTCAAGATATTTTCCGCATTAAATTTGCATAAATAATAAGCTCTACAGATTTCATATGTTCACATTATATTAGAGAATTGGATTCTACGCCATCGATTACATAACATTTAAATTCTCTAAAAGTAGTGTATTTTTAGTATTCGGGATAATTTTTTTTAATAAATTTGCTTATATTTTTAAATTCTTCAAATTATAAAAAAACATACGTTTATCGATTTTTTACAAACTGAGCATCATTTGTTCAGAGCATAATGCCAAATTTCGAAAAAGAACAGTGATTCCGAGGCCCGTAGTGAAAAATAAGGAGTATTTCGAGCTAATTATCTATACTAATTTTATCCGAAAAAATAGAAATGCGGGATTGGAAAAGGAGAACAGGGGCTATCGATACACACGAAAATCAGAAAGTCTCAAAATTTGACGTACGGATTTTTCTTCATTCCGAGCACACAGAGCGCGATCTCTCTAACATGTGCCTCTCTAGCGACCCGAATATTCAAGAGTTTACTATCTACTCTCTTCACTTTCTCGCTACCTACCTGAGAGAGGTAGGTAGCGAGAAAGTGAAGAGAGTAGATAGTAAACTCTTGAATATAAAAGAGTTCAATTCACTAGAGAGGCACATGTTAGACGGTTATTACGAGCAGTTGTTACGCGAACGCACTGATAAATACGCGAATAAGATGAATAATAGATATAAGGGATTGGGGAATTCACAGGGTTAGGGGAGCGTGAACGAAGTGATCTAGGCAAAAAGAAATGATGCGCGGACAAGTAAGAAGGTTCGAGGTGCCAATGAACGTAGTGTGATCTAAGCAGTGTCTTCTTGATTAAATAGGGCATGCGATAGCGTTATTCCAATCTCACCTTGCGGCTGGACGCGTATTGAGGATTCATTGATAACTGCGATGACGCTAAAAATGTGCCCACTGGCAAGTCGCTAAACGCGCTAGTGAAGATAGCTCTCATGATTTCAAATCAACGGACAGGGGTCAGGGTGAGAGTGTGTGCAAAAGTGAGATGATTTTACACGCACTCAAACGCCTTTCTGTATGGTTGACCAGCATGTGGAAAGATATGAGCGCTCTGGTTGTGTGTTGAAAAATAGATATGTCGAACGGTCTGCCCCTTCGAACCCTTTAAAGGGACCGAGCAGCGAAAAAAAAAAGTTATTTTTAAATAAACGAAAATCCTATTCCCAGAAGAATGCTAAAAACCGCATATTTTTGCGATTTTTTTAAAAATAAGTTATGAATTTTCAAAGTTTCGCTTTTTCTCCTCAGCAGGTTACGGTAGCGACTACACCACAATTCAATTCTCTAAAACCAGGCATTTTCATGAACTGTGGTTGTGCGCATTCTGTCTGGGAGTGGTCAAAACCCCAACATTCCTCTTTTCAAAGCAAAATCTAATCATCCGACCAAATTATTTAGCTTTCTGTCTTTTCGGAAATAGGCGACGCACCGTTCCTGGGGCTAATTTCTAATTAAAATATCTAATTGTAAACAAATGCTAAAAATTCAATTTTTTCCTCATTTTTCATTCGATCGTAGTGAGTAAAGATCATTAAAAAGTTATAAAAATTAAAAGTCTGTTTTTGTTCGCTGCCTAGTCCCTTTAAAGGTGTTTTTCTTCATACGTTTTGTGTGAAGAATAGTCGATTTCCGGTAGGAATATTTTATGTCCTTTCTGAATTTCTTTTTGAGCACTTTACAAACAGGCGAACGACGTTAAACAATTAACAACAAAAAGGGCACAAAAAATAAATTTACGATTGGTACTAAGTGAAGTTGTGATTATGAGAATATTGGAGTATAATTGAATATTTAAAATTATCTATGGGAAGCAAAAACATTTTTTTTAACAATTTTTCAACATTTTTTTCAGTTTTTTCGGGTTTTGTTATTTTCTACCGGATCACTACGATTATGTAAATGACTAATTCAGTCATCGCATATTACTATTGTAAAATGAATAAGTGGGCTAAATTGGGGGACGATGAGGGATGGGAGAAAAATTGAAATCCGAAAATTTCTCAGAAATTGGGAAAATAGAGCAATGGGGTTGGATATGGATGTAAACAATAAATAAATATTAAATGTTAATGATGCTCGATTATGATCGATTATGATTGATTATGATCGATGGATTGTGTGATCGAATAGGGAAGTTGGGAAAATGGAGGATTGGGTTGATAGAAGTCGGATAGGGGTTGGCCTCGTGAGGAAAATGATCGCTTTTTCTCGAAACCTATTGAGAAGATATGAGGCATGGAGAATAATTGGGAAGAATATACCGCGAAATGGCTGGAATACCTAGGACGAAGGGGAGTTTCGAGATCTCGAAGCTCACCTAGCTCATTGTTCTCGACACCAGCGAGATAATTGAGCTAAACAGTTTTGAGATCTCATTTTCTCTCTCACGAGGCCGACCATAGATATGCGTGTAAAAAATAAATAAATGATCTATGTGAATGATACTCATGTGATCGATTAGGGAAGTTGACTACGGCATTACCGGTAAGAGCACAGTGGTTGTGTGCTAGAATGCGAAGCGAATGGTCACAAGTTCGACCCCCCGTGCCTGCAGATCCACCCAACCAAGGGGGTTAAGAAATGTTGGTAGTGATTGGTAAATCACGATCCAAACATGCCTCGAAAGGGGTCCCCGATTCACGTGCACACAACACGAGAATAGCCTCGCAACAGGCCGCTGATCATCTCAGGACAGGCTCTCGTTGCCCCTCAGGCATAGGGGTGGTCGAGACCGCCTTGCGTGTAGAAGACCTAACACCTTTACCTTTACTACCTTTTAGAGTCACAGCAAACGGATGCCACTGAAAGCTTACAACAACAGAAAAACCCGGCAAATCGTCGTCTAAAGCACATTTCTCTCATTACCGGTATTCTACAATCGGGAGGGGGGATTCGATAATAATTCAGTCTAATAAGATAAATTAGTTATTCAAAGTTGGGATGCCTTCCAATCCAAGAACTCTTCCATCCTCTCGAAATCACCGGCTCCTCTAGGACTGGGAGACTCGCAGATGAATTTGTCCTCTTTCTCGATGTCAATTCCATGTCGGAACGGATTGGTAATATTACCATCCTCATGGGGGATCCAATCGATTGAACGGATTTCGGCCGGACGACTACAGGAATCGACAGCTTCTCGCAAGGCCATGAGTAAGGTAATGGCTTCGTCAGTGACGTCATCCTCGGCAGATTTGACCGAGTCGCGAGTAGCGAAGTCGGGCTCGATTCTGTCCCCGGGCACATTGAATGCCTCCTCTTCGGGATATTCAAATTCGGACTCGGCATCGTCACAGAACGGGCGACGCTGCAAAAGAATCTATTTTTAAAAATCAAACTTTGTGCTAAAACACGGCATCGAGTTGGCAGCATGCCAAGAACAGAACTCTCGTTTCGGGCACTCTCTCTTGATGATTTTTTTTCTCGCCGGAACTATTTCGGATGCTGTGCTAAAATCCTATTTCGATCACTGACTGATAGGTTCTTACACACGAAGTGACTTGGTGAGAAAAAAAATTACATTTTAACGACGTGCTCATGAGATCATGCCATTATTTACCTTTGCCGGAGGAGCGGAAAAGTCGTAGTCAGAGATGGGATCATCAATGGATCCGATGGCTCTGATAGAGAGAGGAGCGGAAGAGTGAACTCTCTGAAATGGTGAGCGTGAGGAAAGGGGGAAGCTACATATTTAATGAGAGGGCTAAAAAAAATAAAATAAAATAAAATGTTTTGGTATTTTATAAATATAATATTTTTAAATAAATGAGTGGCTCACCTTGAGAATAGAGGGGCGTTTAATGTTGTTGCTGGGGTTAGAAGAGGGAAGATTGCTGATCTTTAAAGACTGTAAATTAGCAAAAAGAGGGGAGAATTTTATTATTTGGAATTTAAATCAAAAATAAAGGAAAAGTGAAATAAAAAATGGAAACAATTCAGGAAGACGGCGTGATAAAATACGAAGGAACGCTGTTTTACAAAAAATTTTACAAAAATATAGTTTTTTTTCACAATTTTTTCCTTCTAGAGGTTAAAATAGTATGAGAAATGGAGAGCTGTGAACTTGTGTTTAAAAAAAACTCAGCGAAACCTTACCGAGCCCGAAGAATCATAGTCATTGGTGCTTGAAGTGGCGGATGAATTCTCATCGAATAGAGAAATGTTGGATGGGTCGCACGAGTAGTTACGCTGGGAAAATATTAATGAAAAAATTATAGTTTTTATAGGTAAATATTGTTATAAATAAAATGTAAATTCTCAGGGGAGAACTCACTCCGTTTGCATTCGAGTTGATGGATCTCCGATTCGCGTAAGAATCCGAAGAAAGAGGAGCAGTGAACTAGAAAAAAATATTTTGAAAAATACATGAGGACATGTAATCATTTAGGATAGATCTTATTTGTACATTTTGCAAGAGAAAATCCTTCCAAAACGCACCTCTATCGAAACTTTCAATCTAGGCAATTCTTCTCTTATGTATTATAAAAATATAAATACTTTTACAAAACGATATAAAATCAAAATAAATAAATCTTACTCGGTTCTCATTTGCCTCGACAGATTGATCGATTTCTCCATTCTCCCATTTATGTGCTTCCATCTGAAAAAAAAACTAAATTAATGAAACTAATTCGATTTTAAAAAAATTGTTATCTCCGCTCGGAAATTGTTGAAATACGAATAATTTGATATTTTAGCTATAATTATTTTTTGATCAAATGACTAAATTAGTTTTCGATTAATTCCGAGTATTTCACTTGAATCCTTCACTTTTCAAGTCTAGCTTACAATTAGCCATCTCTTTTGTTTAAATCTATGTATTTTGAGAAAGTACGGAAACTTTACACTTTTTTTTACTTTACACCCTGTTAAGCTGTCAAATATTTTTGTTTAGCGACCTATTGTCTACAATGTGCAACAATTGAAAGTGACTCGCCTCTCGGTATTTTTGGACGAATCGATCTTCTATTTCTCCTTTGCTGAAACACTTCTCAACCTTCTTCCTTAGACTCATCCCTCGTTTAAATTGGCCCTTCAAATTTACTTATACTTATACTTTATCACCAACACATTAAGGAACAAGGGTTGGTAGGTTGGTCTTTTGACTCGCGCGAGCATTTCGGAGGTTCATTGTGGCAGTTCCGTGTTAACTTGTGAATTTAACTTGATATTATCGATTTTATAAATCAAAATGTTCACCCCAAAGAGCATGATGCTGATAAACATTGATTGATTAATTCCTTCATTTCACAATGATAGAGAATCATACTGTTTACAATGCTATTGTAATACCTTTTTGCTCTCTATTTTATTATAAAAAAAACTCACGTCGTCCCACTTTTCTTGATTGATTCTGTAGTAGTTGCCTCTGTCCGAGTTCGAAGCCGTCTTGTCCACTAGGAAATCGTCATTTGTGAGACTATGGCGAATGGCGTTTTGCCAAGTGTTTTTTTTCGCATCCTTGTAGTAGGGGCAGAGCTCACTGCAAATTGTTCCACTACATGAATATGCGGATAAAGGCTCATGCGACTTATTAGGTAATTCTTTTTATCTTTATTTTTGCATTCTTTTTATCTGAAATACGCAAATGTGCTGAAGCTCTCAATTGGGAATCACTCTGTAGCTTTTAAAGACGGTCTGGAGAAATATTTTCCGAAATTTTCCGTGCTTTTTCGGCGGACAATGCATTTCTTTTTGCAAAGAATATTATTCGATCTAACAACTCTACTTACTTACTTAGTAGTGTCACATAGTACTTAGTAGGGTCACTTACCAGATCGTTTTGTACAACTCCTTCACTCGCATCTTTCCCGTTTCACACATCATGAGAGCAATGGCAATCAGAACAGGATAAGAAATGTTCGGCCGATACTGATATTATAATATAATTCTAGAATAATAACAAAATACTAATATTTATTGTAAATTCCTATGCGCAAAAGGACTTGATTTTTTTAAAATTTCGAATGAAGAAAATCAATTTTATTTAAATTGAATTTATTTTTTTCAAGAAATGGATGACCTAATCACTACAAATTATTAGAGAGTAGTTGGGGAAAAACGCAAAATTATATTCTTACCGGGCAATAGATACGGGGGTCCTTTGCAGTACTCTCATTATCGATCTTGCTGTGCTGATCTATATTCTGCTGAAAATATCGATTTCTCATTTGAACACAACGGACGCTTTGCTGATCCACTTTTTGTTTTCGGTACTAGGACGCCATAACAAAAACGGCTGATACACACTAAGCCTTGACGGCGGTGATTGATTTGCTAATTTTTTTTAAAGGGAAAACAATCAATTGAATTACAATACCTTTTGATTCTCGCCTCTCTCCGCTGCAGTGCTACCGTATCCGTCGTGCTGGGAGACCGGAGTGCCGTCGACGAGCTGGGCCTGCTGCTGCAGGGTACGGTAGCTACCATCATGGGCGGTCTGCGTGTTACGGTAAGGACTGTCGTGGTAGGTCGGCTGGGTACCGTAGCCATCGTTGTGGGTGGCCTGAGGATCATTGAAGTAAGAATCAACGTGGGAGTTCGGCGAGTTACTGTAGCCATCGTCGTGCGAGGTCTGTGGGTGACGGTAAAAACCGTCGTGGGAGTTATGTGGGCTACGGTAAGGATCGTGGAAGGCCGGCGTATTAAAGTAGACATTGGCATGGGAGGCCTGCGCGTTACTGTAGCCATCGTTGTGTGAGGCCGGCTGGTTACGGTAGACATCGGTGTGGGAGGATGTCTGCGAGTTACGGTAGACTTCGTTGTGGGAGGTGAGGTGGACAAGGTACGAGTTGTCTTGAGAGGCCGGCTGTGTATGGTAACGACCACCCTGGGAGATGTGCGGGTTACGGTAAGCATCGTTATGGGAGGTCTCCGGGTTACGGTAGCCATTAGCGTGGGAGGTCGACTGGGTACTGTAGTCGTCGCCATAACCTCCCACATTCCGATTATCGTCGTTGTTTGCGGACTGTCCCGTCTCTATTCCGGGTTCTTTCGGCTTTTCTATAGGAAGGAAGAACTTATCGCCCGGTTCTTCATACGTGTGAGAATCGTTGCTCATTTCCTCAAAATATGATTTTTTAAAGGTTGACAACGGAAGAAATTGACGTAAAATGGCGAAAATGCAGAAAGGGGTCAGTGCGAGGGAGTGTGCAAAAGTGAGAGAGTCTCTCGCGGATTTTACGCACTCTCACTCCGAAGTTCGGAGTGAGACCCCTTCTCTTTGCCAACCCTAGAGAAGGAGAACCCCTTCTTTAGGGTTGGCAGGGCCGAATGATTCATTTATTCACAGTTTATTCTGTCAGGGGGGGATAGAAAGATGCTGGGATCGTTAAAGGGACCAGGCAGTGGCCAAAAAAAGATTTTTAGTTTTCATAATTGTATAATCATCTTTTCTCACTATGATCAACAACAAAAAAGAAGAAGAAACTAAATTTTTAGCATTTTTCTACAACTAGATATTTAAATTACAAATTTGCCTCAGGAACGGTGCGTCGCCTATTTCCCAAAAGATAGAATTTTTTTTTGTCAAATGATATGAATTTGCTAGAAGAAGATGAATGTTGGAGTTTTGACCACTCCTGGATTCAATGCGCACAACCACATTACATGAGAATTCATACTTTCTGAGATTCGAATTGTGGCTATAGTAACTTGATGTGTAGAAAATGCGAAACTTTGACTTCCAAAAAAATCGAAAAAATATGCTGGTCTTAGCGTTCTGTCGAGAACAAGAATTTCTTTTATTTAAAACTAGCCGGGATGTGTTGAGGTTAAATACACTACGCTCTATGCGTACACTACGCTCTATGCATAGTTCTATATATATTTATGCGTATTACAAGTAACAACACGGTAACGAAATGGAAATGAAAATTGTGATAAAATTTCTGGGTGCAGGTTCGGTCCAGGGGAGAGCTCGGTAGCGGGCTTCAGGTTCGGTCCAGGGGTGCTCATAAGCCGGCTCTAGGTTCGGTCCAGGGGAACCTCGGTAGCCTGCTTCAGGTTCGGTCCAGGGAGAATTCGGAAGGTAACTCCAGGTTCGGTCCAGGGGGAGCTCGGTAGCCTACTTAAGATTCTGTCCAGGGGAGCACTGATGCCTGCTCCATGTTCGGTCGAGGGGGAGCTCGGTAGCCTACTTAAGATTCTGTCCAGGGGAGCACTGATGCCTGCTCCATGTTCGGTCGAGGGGGAGCTCGGTAGCCTACTTGAGGTTCGGGTCAGGGGGACCTCAGTAGCCTTCTTCAGGTTCGATCCAGGGAGGAGGGACACTACTGCTAGGACTCGACGGCCGGTTTTAAGTAGGTCAAGGGAGAGCCTAGGACGTTGGGGAATATGAATCGCTAGAAAGAGTGCTGGCTTAGTCCGTTGCAAAAAGCTCGCGAGGCTGAGAGCGATCGAAAAAAGTTGCCACTAAGCCTTCGTGGCTCCGTGGCAACTTTTTTCGATCGCTCTCAGCCTCACGAGCCTTTCTCAACGGAAACGCAGGATACCGTGTGTTGATTTCCCTGGCGTGTTCGAAAACGTTTCTGACATCGCAAAACACTTTTCCTAAGATTCCCTACGCTCTGCGAACAAATTGAAAACCTTTCGAAATTTTCGATTTTTCATGTTAAAACTCGGCAAAACAGGTGAAAACGTATTTCACGGTATTCAGAAACGTGTTGGAACGATTTCTCGCGCTGGCGAAAAATGCGGCAAAAGGTTTACCCGCGGCGGGGGTAGAACCTGCGTCGCTCGGATTGCTAGTCAAGCGCGTAACCCAGTTGGCTATGGATTTAGTTAATTAAATTTTGTAAAATTTGAAAGGTATTCTGGTCGGTTATCATATTGAAAAGGATCTGAGAAGATTGATTGAGTTTGAAGCGATTTATAGCGAAAACAAGAAACGTCGGTCACGTGGTTAAAACTCGGCAAAACAGGTGAAGACGTGTTTTACGGTACTCAAAAACGTGTTAGAACCACTTCTGGCACTTGCGAAAAATGCGGCAAAAGGTCTGCCCGCGGCGGGGGTCGAACCTGGGGGTCTCGGATTCAAAGTCTGGCGCTTAACCCACCTGGCTATGGATTTGGCTAATTAAATTTTGTAAAATTTGAAAGCTATTCTGGTCAGTTATCATATGCAAAGGGATCTGGGAAGATAGCGCGATTTTCAAGCGAAATATAAGGAAAATGCGAAAAAAATGTCTGTCACGCGAACGGAAATAAAAAAACAGACAGACAGACAGTCAGACAGACAGACAGACACAATGATTTCCTATAAGTGGAGGAATAACATATTTTTCACTGCATGGTACCTATATGGGGCAAGAGACAGATGTCCGTCGACATGGTCGAATCGGGGGTATTCGCTGCATGGGTTTTCGAAGAGGGATGGGGAATAAAGCGATGCGCGAACGAAGCGAACGAACTAAATATTAAGAGAAAAAGTTAGAAGAAGCGAACGTGAGAATGAACGTAGTGGTCTATGCAGAGTCTTCTTGCTATATAAGGGGTAGGGTTGGCGTTATTCCTATCTTACCTAGAGGCTGGACGCTCATTCAGCATTCATTTATTGCTGCGTTAACGCTAGAACGTGCCCACTGGCAAGCGTCATCTAAATGCACGCTAAGATACGTGATTCCATACCTACCGACAGGGGTTAGCGTGAGAGAGTGTGCAAAAGTGAGAGATTCTCAATGTATGCGCTCTCACTCCAAATCATTTCTGTAGGTTATGCAATGAAGTCACCTATGATTGTCTATATTTTTCTTTCGAAATTTCTCCTTTGTGCGAATTTCGTCTCCGACCTGTTCATTTCGCGTGTCCTCGTTTCCTACATAAAGAACAAGTCTGTTAGGAGAACGGTTCTCCACCCACTCCAAACGTCTTTCTGTATAGTTGACCTCATGTGGAACGATGTTAGCCTGGCGTCGTCGCTCTTGCAGTGTATCATAGACGCAGTTTTGGTATTGGGCGTACCCTATGGCCGTCCTTTCTCACTCTGACTCTCTTCACCTTATCATACCGGTGAAGAGAGTCAGAGTCGAAACTCCTCCTCACGATGCCAAATCTGGTCAAGTGCCTCGTGAGGAGGAGTTTCGAGATCTCGAAACTCATCGATGTCCTATATCTCGGTCCATATCGAAATGAGAGACAACGTGAAAAAGACTCGGGTTCGCGATGATTCCAAACTATCTAGTTCGATTTTTTTTACGTTTTACAAATCAACCAAAAAACAGCCGGAAATGATTTAAAAATTTAATGAGTTTCGAGATCTCGAAACTCAACTTCCTTTGTTATTTTCTCACGAAGGTGACCCTACTCTGGCCCATAACCCTGGAATACGAATTTCGAACTTGCAGTCCTCCTGTGTATGCATACCACTTCATCAAGTTTTTTAACAGATGGAAATCTTAGAATACCGCATTACTTGCGGTAGCGTCTTCGCACCTCACGTCCTAACCTCACGACATCTTTGCATTTATGTGGTGTTAGTTTTCGGGAAAAGGAAATGGAAAAAGGCCAAGATTTGAATTCCCGCAATTTCATATCTCAGTTCTCCGTCGAGCAATCGACTCAAAACTTCGAATATAACATTCTTCGACCCTTTTACACCTATAATCAACTGAGATATGAAATTGCGGGAATTCAAATCTTGGCCTTTTTCCATTTCCTTTTTCCGAAAACTAACACCACACACCATGTCAAGCGGGGAAGAATGCTCATTTGCGTGGCGCGAGTCTCTGGGGGATTAGCGAGCGGCGAGAGCGGCGAGAGTAAATCGATGCTAATTTACATGTCGGATTTCTGAGATTCAGTTGCAAGCTCATAACTCAGAAATGAGAGCAGCTAGACATAGCATGAAAACGGTATTCGGTAGAGAATGTGTTTCCCCATGTCATATCCGAAAACTACGTTAAATGACTCAGTTGGAAGAAAGATAGAGAGAATTTTCTTATCCCTGGTATCTAGAATGTATGTTGCTATTCAAATTATTACATGAAAATAAGAACGAAATCGAAAAATCGGCCCTGAGCATTTTGTGGGGAAATGCTTTCTCTAACTGCTAGTAAAATTCTCATTTCCATATCTCCCAGCTCCATGGAGTTAATAGCTCCCGCGTGCAGAAAATAGCCGTTTTTAGCTGTTTTCGCGGGGTTTCCAGCCTTTTTGATTTTTTAATAAAATAATCAGGTTGAACTTCAAAAATCGGCCATGACCAAGTTGTGGGGAAATGCGTTCTCTAACTACTTGTTATTTTGCCATCTCCATATCTTCATCCTCCACTTAGTTGATAGCTCCCGCGTGCGGAAAAAGAGGATTTTGAATGTTTTCACGGGGTTATTGATGATTATTTTATTTTTTTGCCAAAATATTTAGGTCGAAGTCAATAAATCGGTTTCGAAAAAAAATTAGAATAATACTTTGTCAGAATATTATTCTAATTGCCATGATGGTAGATGCTCCTTCGCATCTTGGCTGAAAAGGTAAAGATACGTCTTGTCCTCGAGATGGGCTCGCGGGAGAGTTACAGCGCTGCATGTTCAGTCCGGAGTGCCTAAGTTGTGCCAGACCTATTAACCTCTAGTCACGACTACCAATTCCCCTTTTCCAATGGGTGGGCGCCTCGGTGAGGCACATTGCTGCAACTTCGAGGTGACATAAACGTTCCTCGGCTCTTAGACAAGCCATAGACTCGTTCTCAAGACCAACGTGATGCTCTCGAGGATTTCTGATGATTCCGATGCCGATTAATTTTAGGAAAGATACACGTTTTTCACCAATCTGGACCGATTTCTCTTCTCAGATCGTCCCTCCATCGAGTTCTTGGATGTCCTTGGTTACGGGCGCGATTGTATGGGATACATAGAGTAGTCGCACGACTCCATTCATTCACATCCTTCATCTTGAGTTTGAGCACCCTTTTTGCCTTACGTTTAAGTGCCTCTTGGTTTCAATCGTTGACTCGAGTAACGAGTCGATCGATATAGATATATAGTCGAACAATCGATATAGATAGTACAAACGGAAACTATTTCATTCCGGATCAGTACCGTTTGTCAAGGTCAAAGCGGGAACATGATTTTTTTTCTAGACGTTATGGAGAGCAGGAGTCTCTATCATAAAGTTTCTTTCTATGCCAATTATTATCATTCTATGTGACATGACTGGAAAATGTTCCCCACGGAGAATAATCGTCACTGAAATACTACCATTGGAATGTCACATCATCACTTCTTAATTATGACAATTCGACTTCTGACAATTCCATTTATTCCCGCGTTATCTGAATCATCAGCAATCTTCGTGAGCATAACTTTGGTCCTAAGAAGCTTGTCTAGAAGCCGAGAAATCTGTTTGCGACCGGCCAAGATGCGAAGTCGCAACTTTATTTTCTTTCCAGTGTTCCATCATTGAACTATTCACTACGTTCTAAAATTTCCAAAAGCTGGAAAAAAATACATGAAACCATTATGATATTCCGAATAATAATGGTGCGATTGCGTCATCGCTACGTAACAAAACAGCAAATCTACAAAACCAAAATATCATTAACATATTCGTCGATGGATTTTCGAAATCACCTCAAAATTTCGGGGGGGGGGGGGTGACATTTGAGCAACCGACATTTGAGCAACCGACATTTGAGCAACCGACACTTGAGCAACCGACATTTGAGCAACGAGCCATAACTCACCAAGGAGTGAGCCTAGCGCTATGGGAGTGGTACCATTGTGACCAGCATCAGAAAAAAATAGATTTCGTTATTAATTAATTAATTAGCATAATTAATGAGATATTAATTAATTAATTAATTAATTATGAAATCTCAATTACCTGATGCTGATCACAATGGTACCACTTCCATAGCTCTAGGCTCACTCCTAGCTGAGTTATTACCCGTTGCTCAAATATCGGTTGCTCAAATGTCGGTTGCTCAAATGTCCGTTGCTCAAATGTCACCCCCCCCCAAAATTTCATCTCAATAGCTTTTCTCGTTGAAAAGATACATCCGGTTGAAATGTGTACGTTTGAAGCCTTATCATTCTCACACAACGTGCATTTATGTTTCAAAGAATCTCTCCCTGTTTTCTGATCTCCCATCCCGCCGCCCCAGTCATCCTAATTCGGATTAGGGCAGAGACGCAGAGGAAATCTCGCGCCACGCAAATGAGCATTCTTCCCCCGCTTGACATGGTGTGCACCACATTAGCGTCTTTTCCCCCATGAATGGACGTTTCCAACAGGGGACAGTAAATAAGCAGAGATACCCCATGCAACAATTACGCTTTCATACTCCTTATGATCTCCGTCTACTTTCATTTCACATTTTTTTTACTTATTCATTTTGATTGCACCTCTTTACGATTTGTTTTTTTCCACACCTTTTCACCCGCCGATTTGTGAAAAAACCGCATGCAAAGTGAAGAAACATCTGTTGTCATTTTCAATGATATTCGAAAAATACGGGAAATTGCGCAGTTTCAAGGGAGCGGCATTATTGATTTGTTGTGAATTGTGAATTCGTGCAATTCTTTTAGTTTATGTTTATGTACCGCGTTTCTTAATGATTCACTTCAAAATAAAATATTTCTGCTTTAATTTTCCGAATTCTAGTGGCAATGAACTCGCAGAAAGGATTTGTTCTTAAATGGACAATCGACGAAATGAGTAAATTGGGCAAGAGAGGCTACGCACTTCCAGAGCTGCACCACTCCGGCATTCCATGGTTTGAATAGCATACTAATAAATTATCACCGATTAAACCATTATTAATCAGGTGTGATCAGGCGGAATTCCATGGATTGAAATTTGGCTAATAAATTAGTTCTGATTACGGTGGCTCAGTTCGATGCGACGACAAGAAATTCCAGTCCGAGAATAGAATTCAATTTATAAATTGTGAAATGGCGAAGATTTAAGAGAGGTATCACGAGAGATTGCAGGAAAAATCCCCCTTCGGAACAATTTTCGAAAAAGTATTTTTGATTTCGATCAAACTTTTATATAAGAGTACCAAGGACGTTAGGAATTTCAATTTCCAGTCTCAGGTCCGAGAGCCGGCTTTTAGGAAATTACAGGCTCCAATGCCGGAATCGTCATAACTCAGCTCAAACTTGACATAGAACGATGGCGTTAGGCTTAAAATTTGTAGAATAATTTAGAGAACGTTTTATATTTTGTAAACGAGCCTGAAAAACTGAAACGAAAAAAATTCTGATCGAAAAAGTGATTTCGAAAATATTCCAAAAATTGTGCGATATCCAAAATGTCGGAACAAGCAGAATTTTATTTGAAAATATGAAAGAGCTTGTCATATACTGTCAAGACAAAATTTAATAAAAAAATGAAAAAGGGGGAACCCGAGTCGGAAATCACGTTATAATGTGAAAAATCGAGAAAAGTCCGAAAATCGAGCTCCAAAAGTGTTGTGTTATGTGTCATTGGTAAATAGAAGTTCAGCAAAAATAGTTTCAGTGCATGTCGCCGTCCCATAGACAAGTGGAATTGAATACTCTTGACAACATTTCAAGAGCGAAAACAGACAAATGTGTGAGCTGCTGCAAGCTGTTAAAGAAATGAACTGAAACTATTTTTTCAAAAAAACTTTTTCGAAAATTGTTCCGAGTCACCTGCAATCTCTGGTAATACCTCTCTTAATCGGGTATTAGTCGACTGAATTCCATATCTCTTCCATGAATAGAGCAACGCCATTTTAATTCACGATGTTCGGCATTGCAGGGGTCTGGTTGTCAAGCGGCTAGATGGCACTGACAATAGTCCCGACTCATTCGCTGTGTATGTTTGGTGCAATGAGGAGGGAGAGCAAGATTATTGGTGGGTAGAGCACCAATCGACGGTGACTCTCTTCAACTGGAATCACTCGTCATTGGCGCATACTCTGGAGGTAATAATAGAAATAATAATATCAATAGTAATAATAAAGCTTTTTTGAGAGGGGTGTTTAGGGGTTTTTAGTATATGCGAAACCGCCATTTGAATTATTCTTTTTTACTTTTTTATTGAGAACAGACAGAAAAATCTAAGAGAGGAGAGCAGGGAATAATTTTGCGTATAATTGTCGATAACATTTATAAAATGATGCGATCATGTGTGTCAAAGCACGGACTTTCAAAAATGTCAAAGCACGGACTTTCGTTGTTTAACAATCATACACCTTGTGGATCCTCTGACTGTTATGTGACCTCTCGCCTCCGATAAACAAAGGAAGTATTATTCTGACATTTTGTTTGGTTGTTTCATTTTGTAAATGTAATGTAGACTGGTGTGTGTGTAATTGTGTAGAAAAACAAAAAAAATGTAATGGTATTCTGATTTCGGAAAAAATTTCAGATGAATCAGGTGTTTTCTGAATCGAACAAATGTTGGGGTCGTACCATGATGGGCTGGAACACGCTTGTCGACGCGGAAAATGTAAGATTTGAAAATATTTATTTTATGCGTTTTTGTTGTTGTTATTGTTATTTTTGTATGTATTTTTGTCATTCTGATCTCAACCCCCTATGAAGGTGCTGTTGGAAGAAACTAATTTGCCGAAATTATCCAATTATATTGAAATTAATTAAATAGAACCCGAGATTAGTGTATTTTTGTGCAGGGATTCATTAAGAACGACACGATCCGCTTCGAGGTGACGATTGGTCTGAAGGAAGTGCGAGGAATACGGTAAGTTTTTTTCCAGTTTCATAAATTCATTTTTAAACAATATAACAAATGAAAATTTGAAGTGTAATTCTCCTAAAATGTTCGAAAAATAAATGAAAGTGCAAAAAATTTTAGGACACCTTTCCGTTAATAGATATATCCGTTTTTCAAGGAAATCCATGCCATTTGACTTCACCGCACCCACAATCGATCGTGATTTGATTCTCAGAGTGCAGGGAAAGGCTGTTCACGTGGGCAAGCAGGTATGACTTGTGCAATTTCTGCATGGATATCTGAATTAAAAGACGAGATATCTCTCTCATTGTCAGTATCCCTTTTCTGGACTAGTGTGATTCCCTGGATGCGAGGTCACCTCTCTCCTCTCTCTCTCTCTCTCTCTCTCTCTCTCTCTCTTTCTCTCTCTCTCTTTGATTTACCCGATCACCCTTCTCCTCTAGCATCTCTCGCCCCTCCTCGATTCCCCAATCTCTCATTTCTTATCACTTCCACTTCTGTGGTCTCTCGCTATAGTGACCGACTTCAGAAATGTGTCCCTCCATTGTTCCTTTAAATAATAACAATATTATTTTAGTACCTCGCCATGCACTCTCCCGTCTTCAGCGCAATGTTCTACGGCGAATTCGCCGAGGCCAAAAAGGATGAGATCGTATTGAAAGAGATCGATTATAAAGTTGGCCTGATTTGCACATTTCACATTTAAAAGACATATTAGGTTTACCATAATTTAAAACGGACGGGACCCTTTAATAAAATTAGCCGTGTTCAGGACTTCATTGATCTTCTCTACGTAATCTACCCATCGTTCAGACCGGTCACAGGTTAGTTAGCTTTGACAAATGTGCACACTTGGGACGGCTTCACAAGAAATCTCTCTCATTTCGCACACTCTCACACCGGTCTGACCGACGAGATCGTTTGCAGAATGAGAATTGGGCTTCTTGCGATGCAACCCATAGTGCACATTAGTGTTGTTTAGACTTCGAGAAATAACCAACCCGTTGTTTCATTTTCCTCATTTTCCGTTAATAAACCGCTCCACAACCCGTTGCGAATGAAGCAACGGGTTGCTAAGAACTTTACAACCCGTTGCTAAAATTGGAGCGGTAAACATTTTTTTGATAAAACCTAACATATAAATGGAAGCGAAGAGTGCTTGAGTCTGCATGCTGAATTATGCGAATACCGAGAATATTTATAGCTTTCAAATCACATTAGGTCTACTGTAGTCGGAATTACTGTAAATGAGGCACAGTATGTGCTGCCACAGGGCAATGCCCAATCGAAATCTACCTCATGCAGCCAAACCCGAGTAAATTTGCTCAGTTTCAGAAATCTTGTTTACGGTAGACCGGTTACGGTACCTTGGTGTCCTGAAATTTCGATGTCTCTTGAGAGTACTGTGACCCCACACAAGCCCTCTGATGTCCATACTGTTTAAATTCTCTTTCTATTATAATACATAATGCTTATTTACTCACGCTAGGCACTCCCGAAGCCGTTCTGACCACTCCTCTTAAGCAACGGGTTGTGAAATGAGATCCCATAAATGACCAACCCGTTGTCAGACAGCTTACGTGACCAGTGAATTCAAAGAATGAGAGTTTATTAATTTCTTAGGCAACGGTTGTATAGTTACATATCGTTATTTCTCGAAGTCTAGTGTTGTTACTTGGAATAATCCTATTCGCGAATAACAAAGAGTTATTCGCGAATAGAATTATTCCAAATAACAACACTAGTGCACATAGTTGCGCCATATCAGTGTTATTATTTTTCACAAGATCAGCAATGTGCAAACTATCGTCCTCCAATCTTGAAATCGGTAAATGCATCCGATTTAATAGTAAACTATTCAACGATAAAAATATCCCCTGATTTATTTTTGATTATTTTAATTTTTTGCATTATTATTTTTTTTCATTTCAAATTTTAATTTATTTCAGCCTCCTCATACAACCACATTCTCGACCTCGCTGAGTTTTTCCAAATCAAGGTTGATTTTGCACCATTTTTTTGCATTCTCATTCATAAAATAATATCCACTAGTACTGATCACTCGAAATAACCTTTGTTCGAAAACAAAGGACGACTTACAACAAAACAGAGAACTGTTCCGAAACGGAGTCGAAACGCTTTGTTCTTTTTGTTGTTTTCGAGTGGTCAATATTGCAAATTTAAAATGATACGTGGATGAAATGGACTACTGGTGGTGTACTCTCGTTCTATACCTCGGCGTGTCTCTTGCTTTATCATGCTCTCTAGCCTATAATTTCTGCGTTTATCGCGGAATAGTAACGGAACTTTTTATTATTTCGACAAATGTTTGTAAATTTGTAATACTATTATCCACATTTGCAGTTCGCCTCAGATCAGGCTGAAGCGTATCTAATACGATCGAAGACAGTGAGCATGTGGAAGAAAATCCAATTAGCCGACCAGTACAGACTCGACCTGCTCAAGGTGATTACTCAATCGCATTGATCATTTTAAAAGTCGTTGATTCAAAATATATAATATGTGGGAAAGGGTATGTAAACACGATAGATACTCCGTCTTTTTTTTTCTTTTTGCTTTCCCAATTTCACTCGTGCCCTCTATCGGAAATAAGAACTCGGGAACACTACTTGATCTTAAACTTCATTAAAGAGGGCTTACAACCGACGTATCAGTTGTCGATAAGCCAAGAAAGTATACCGAACATGAAAAATGGAGCGCACACATTCGAAAAAAATCTAAACGTTTTCGACACGCGTAATATGACTGGTTGCAATTAGTGTATCAATAATTCTGATTTTTTTTCTATTTCACCGTCTCTGTTTTCAGCATCATTGTCTGCAGTCGTTCAAGACCGCCAAAGACATCAAGAAATCTCACGTATGCTTATTATTTTATCTTAAGATTCCTGAAATGGGGCAGATAACGTATGTAATTATCCATTTTTGATTCTTTTAGTTCGATAATATGTTAATATTGCAATATTCAGGACCACGGATTGCTCTCTGAACTCTCTGATGCAATGAAGGCTGCATTGTACACAAGGATGATGGAGATACTATAATTATTATTAATTTAAAATAATGCGAATATCACAAATCACAAAACTTTGTTACTGTGTTTACCAAAAGCCAGAGATCACGCAAATGTGAGAGTGTGACGAATATACCTCGTGGTAATTAAAGGAAATTCACTTTTTTCCATTTTGCTATTATCGTTTCATTAAAAAAACAGTAATGATGGAGATGTGATTATGTCTGATTGATTTATTGCACTCCATTACTCACTTTTGACACCTTTGACGATCTGGTAAATTTTCAGTTTTCCATTGTTGAATAAAATGTGTTTTTTTTTCGCTTTCTATGGTTGTGTGTTCAATTCAGATATTGCTGCAGAAGCGAGGAAACGACAATCCCAATTTACATGTTTCAACCAATTAGATTGAATAGAATCACCCCATGGCCGCATTTATTCCTCTTGAGTTTTTTTTTCGATTTCAAATACGTCATACCTTCACAGAACTATATTCTCACAGCTATCTTTGAATTGTTTTTCTTGTCATATTAGTCTATTGTTCTTTATGCCAATTTGACTGTGAATTTCTTTCAATTTGTATTGTGCCTCCTCCGTTCTCTTCTCCGATCGTTCTCTTCTCCTCCGTTCTCTTCTCCGGTGAGGGGTTCTTGGCAAAATGCCAAATTTATTTCTTTGTGAGACCACCCACTAAGGATCGAGCTAACTTTAGGCCTACTAACTTAATGGGATCAGGATTAGCTTTTCTCGCGTAAAAACAATAAAAGCTGCCGTCTGTGATGTTTCACATCGTCCGGGCTGAAGCTCAGACGTATTAGCTAGGGTTCCGCAAGAGAGACGTTTCAAAAAAGAGACACTAATTGGATTAGTGTCTCCTATAATTGGTGTTTCCCAGGGAGACGTCTCTCGATGGTAATTTCGTGGGAGACATTTGGGGAGACGTCTCCTTTCTCATTGTTCTCACGATCAATTGAAGAACAATAACTTTATAGAGGAATTGGAGGGAAAAGCGGTTGAACTCTAGTGTCTTTTGGGACCAATTACCACAGCTCTTCATTGGGGGAGAAGGGGAAAGTGGAGAGAGACGTCTCCCATTATTCTTCTTTCAATCAAAGGAGACACTCATTTTTGTATGTAAAATCAAGGGAGACGTCTCCGTCTCCGGATTAAAAAGGAGACATTATCAAATCCATTGTTCTATGTCTCCTCAATTGTCTCACTTGCGGAACCCTAGTATTAGCTCAGACGCAAACATTTATCACATTGACCTTGATCGATATCGATTCTATTTTCTCTTTTTTCCATCGCGCTAACTTGTGATCATCCTGCGACCCATTTTCCTTACGACGGGTGTTACGTTGCTTTGGTCACCCGTAATTTTCAATAAAACTAGATATTAGAAAATCACATCAACTAACAAAACATTACCCTAACTGAAATGAAACAAAAAGATTCAGGAACATACGTTTGTGAATACGGGGAAGAAGCTTGTATATATTTTCTTGCACCGTATACGACTTATATGTATCCTATATATCGTGTATATTATAGGACGAGGGGATGGAATGGGATGGGAGGACGGCATAGGCCACTACACCACACCAATTGTGACACCGGTCTAGCAGTGTTCTCCCGCGAGCCCAGCTCGAAGACGGGAAGTACCTTTACCTTTTTACCTTTATAGGTCGATGAACATTTGCTCGTGCGAAGACGATGATGACGTTGAGTGGATAGGCCTTTATCTTTACTGCGAAAACAAAGCGACCAGTGGAGAACTGTGGAAGTGTCAGGCCGAAGGAACGATCTTCCTGGTGAACAGGGAGAACCAAGCAATGAACGGAGTAGTGGAGGTACGCCTCTGGTTGACTTCCGGCACACTGGCACTACTGCTGAAGCCCGGAACAGGCCAATACATAGTCGATCATAGACATAGAGGCAAAGGCAAGGTAGAGGCATCCCCTTTTGTCTAGGCTCCAAGTCCTGAGGGAGTCACTGCTAAGGGCAGCGTAGGCCAGACCTAGAATGACCATGAAATCGCCAAAGAGAAATAAAAGAACAATGTCATTTGCGATCATTCTATGTCTATGATCGATTATTTATGTAGCCTGTTCAGGGCTTCAGAAGTTATAAAACTCTTACACTTATACACTTACCAACACACTTCTAAAATAATCCAAAAAATATATATCCGTTTTAAATTGAGTTGATCAGCTTTTACGATTGAGTTTCTTTCGACGTATGTGTGTTAGATATGCAAACCTCACTCTACGTATCACGACCACTGGGGAGGGCATCACGTCAAGGAAAGAGATGTCGTGCTGGACAGTAACAAGGTAATGCATTAAATTCTATTTACCTAGAACAAGCCGGATTGATGGTAGAAGTGCAGTGTTTGGAAAGTTTGGAATCAAATGATTTCTGCAATTCCGATCCCCTTCATTCTGGCCTCATTTCTGGTCTACTCACTCATTCCTTGCTGTCAGATGCGCAGCAGTGCCGGATTGATAACCGGAAAATATCCGAATTAACCGAAAAAAGAAACCGAAATGAAAAAAAAACATTGCAGGGCTTCATCGAGGACGACAAAGTTATGTTGGAAGCGAGAATTAAGGTGAAGAAAGTGTGGGGAATGAGGTGAGGGAAACGAATTAACATAAGAAATATTTATCAATTAAAATAATAATTACCCAAGGCACAACGGGATTTGAAATTTGACTAGAAATGAGGCAAAGATTTTGGGGGGAGTCTCCAAATTTCACTTGAGATGACGGAGGGAGGTCTTTGACGACGGGGTAATTTTCCAATCGTTTCTTGACATTTCGACGTTTCGGGGCTGTGAGAACTTCTATTGGGATACCCGAGCATGAGATACCATCGAGTATTACGAAATGTATTATGTATGTATACATAAATAGATTCTTCATTGTGATACTAGGAAAGCAATTAAGTTATTATATTTTAATTTAGTTTACAATTTGTTTATGTAGTAAGAGGCTATTCGGGTTCACTGAGATTTTAAAATTACACACGATAAACTAAACATTTGTTTTATTATTCGTGATTTATATATTACAAATTCCGAGATAATAAAACGTTCCGTTGATAATCCGTGCTAAACAACAGATACGGCTGCGAGAGAGCATGGCAAAGTGAGAGACACTTCGAGGTATAGAAAGAGAGTACACCACCAGTAGTCCATTTCATGAACGTATCATTTTAAAATTGTAATAGATAATCCGTTACAAAAGCAGCGCCTCCTGTCTCGATTTCTCCCTTCCCGATGAAGTCAGCGACGTGTGTCTTATCATCGAAGACAAGAAGTGCTACGTCTTCAAATCGGTCAGTTTTTAAAATATCCCCGGAATGACAAAAAAAATCACAGACTGGCTAATTTGTTACGGTGTTAGATGATGTGAGATGTGATTTTCAAGTTGCTTCCTCATTTCGCAAACCTTTTCCTGCACGTTTCCTATCAGTATGCATATTTGAAATGCTTCTGTAATGGTGCATTGAGTGTGACTGGTCCCCACCGATCTCTACGAATGAAATTATCTTATGCCGCTCATTGGAACGAGAGAACATTTTCACTGAGCGAGACGTCTCGTCGAGACTACTGACACAAGTCTCACCATCATGCATACACATATATTGCAGTTCATGGCGGTCCACTCGCCTGTCTTCAAAGCCATGTTTTTCGGCGACTTTGAGGAAAAGGGAAAAGAGGAAGTGACGATTCACGAGGTGGCACACAAGGTTTCTATCTTTTTTTAATGTAGAAAAATCCAAAAAAAACGGGTTGATTTCATAAATATGAGGCTGTTCGCGAGAGGATCAATAACTTTTGTGAAGGACCTCGTACATCGATTTTCTGGAATTCCCGTAGTTGAGGTTATCGAGTGCGCTGATCATCATGGTGACAATCATTGTGCATTTCACTCATCGGTCCGGGAGTACTGTAACTACCGTTTTTGAGGCTGCAATGCCGTATCTCGAGACCCCGTCAACCGTTTTCCATGAAAAAATTTTTGGGATGTTAGTTAGTTGCCAATAATTATTTGATACTCTATTTTGATATTGCTATTTTTAGTCATCTATCAAAAAATTTGTCTCAAACACCCCTCATAACTAATGTTAATGACATATACCAGAAAATGCGCTGTTTCCTCAGCTTCAAAAAAAAATTTTAAAAAAAAACGTGGTGGAACTGACCATTTTCGCATCGTTTATTATAATTTTGCACTGATCATTCTCATTTCGCGCTCTCCTGCGCGGACAATGAAGCACAAAATAGTGAATAAAAAGGGCATGATCTACATCACTGGTACCTCTGTAGTATGCATGTAGCATAAGAATATGGAAGCTGAGGAAACAGCGCATCTTCTGGTATATGTCATTAACATTAGTTATGAGGGGTGTTCGAGAACATTTTTTTGATAGATGACTAAAATTAGCAATATCAAAATAGAGTATCAAATAGTTATTGGCAACTCAAACTAACATCCCAAAATATTTTTCATGGAAAACGGTTCACGGGGTCTCGAGATATAGAATTTCAAACGGTAGTTACAGTACTCCCGGACCGATGAGTGAAGTGCAAAATGATTGTCACCATAATCATCAGCGCACTCGATAACATCAGTGTTCACATTTTGGAAGTACTTTTCAATTCAATGTACGCCCATTTCATTCATCTTTTCGCGAACAGCCTCATATATTACAGAAAGAGGCAACCAGTCATGAATTTTTGCAACACATTTTCAGGAATTCATCGCGTTTCTGAACATTCTCTACCCAACCCAGAGATGGCTCACAGGTGCGCCTCCTACGAACCTGTGCTGCTTAGGAGATTTAGTAAAAAATCGTAATACTTCTGCCATTGAAATCAACTTTTGAAAGGGTAAAACATTTCTAAAAAATTAAAATTTTCAGACCAGACGGTCGAATGTGTGCTGAAACTCGCCGATCACTTCCAAGTCCAAGTGAGCACACACGATTCCAAACCTACATATAGGGGTAATGGCGAGAGAGTGTGCAAAAGAGAGAGAGTCCCTCGCGATTTTACGCGCTCTCACTCCAAAGCCCTTTCCGTAGGGATGACTGGCCTGTGGAATTATGTGAGCAACTCTGAGAGATATTTATGGTCTGAGAGAATCTAAATTTCATGTGTGGAATTCCAACCTCGAAGGGGAAAAACTAGTGTTTTGGCGCTATATTTTGTTATATGCGATTCTAATAACATTTTCAAAAATTCAGTCCGTTCTCGATATCTCCGAAGGCTATCTCATAAATTCCACTACACTGAACATCGCCAAGAAGCTCATGCTCACCGATCAATACGGACTCGAACTGGGCCAGGTAGACACAGAAACATATAAATTTCCTAGCCCCAACCAATATGAAAATATACAATGGGGACGGGGTTAAACGTCTTCAGCAGTAATCATGCTTAAACTGAATTTATTCTCACAGTAGAAAAAGGTTTCTCCACCCCCTCCAAAAACCGCATGGTGCCGAGGCAAAAATGGGTTCCAAAAACCACGTTGCGGCTATTTTTGGTCTTTTTAATCGCTTTTTTATAAATTATTCTCCAGATTCACTGTCTCAATTCGTGCGGATCATTAACCGAGATTAAAGCAATCGAGGTGAAAATATGTGCAATATTTTAAAACACATTCGAGAATGAGTGAAACAATACATTTATTTGATAGGAATATTATTACGATCCAAAAAATATCCAAAAACAACAATAGATGGCAAAATAATAAACAACGCAAACAGTTTTTTTCTTCAGAACAACGCCCTGTTCAAGTATTTCCCCGATTCGCTCAAGGCGCGACTCTGTGAGAGAATGATGGAACTCATTTCGATCTGAGCAATAACTACAAATATTGATGAAAGAGTTTCAAGCATCAATTGTTCCTTTAGTGACCATTTCGACCAATTTGTAGATAAAGCTAATTTATTCGACGGAAGTGAAATTGCCAGCGCGCACTTATCTGAATACACTATTGGACGAGCCCGGTTCTCCCTGTTCTTCATAATCGACCTCACTTTCCGCCATCCTTTAGCGACTATTTCAGCAAAACAAGAATGGAAATAAAAATCTGCAACCAAGAGTGCCTAGCAACGAACACAAACACTGTGTTTCCACTCAATTACCAGTTACTCTTTCAAATGCTGATTTGCATATTTCCAGCTGATCTTATTGTTCTGTTTTTTAGCCGTGATATTTCGGTTAGTCCAATGTCCAATGTCGGAGCTCCGGAGGCCATGCAGGAGCTAACAACTCCCACAATATTCTAGGGTTGGTCCGGCAAGTAAGGTCTCGAGATCTCGAAATGAGATAATTCAATTATCTCACTCCTTGCGAGAATAGTGAAAATAATTTCAAGGCCTTGTTCCTTGGCAAGGAATGGGATGTCTGAAGTGTTTCAAAAGATCATATCGATCGAAATGATTTACATGATGATTTCAGTGATTACCATTTTGAGAACGTGACATTCGTCCATTTCCACCCTTATTTGTTGTGATGGTCGGTCGGCTGCGCGTTTTCCTGTTCCAAATATCACTTCCCCAAGTTTCCACTTCTAATAAAGTGACTCTATCGTTTACCAGACCACGAAAAAGTACTGTAAATAAAGGTGTTTGTTGAAGAAAAAATCGATAACTTATCGAGATCTCGAATTCTCGACAATTTCTCGATCTAATCGAGATCTAAACAAGGAATTGATTCTCCTCATTTCTCACCGAGATCATTTCACTTTATCCGAGAAAAATATCGGTCATTTTCCTTGACAAGCCAACCCTACAATATTCCGCAGACCGGCGAACTCTACAAAAACGGCTTACAGAAACGAAAGTGCTTGTAAAATGTAGAGGGGCTCACTCACTTTTGCACAATCTCTAATCAGGAATCCATTTGTTGATTTGTAATCATGTGTCCAGGGTATGGGCAGTAGGGGATGTCCCTCTTTGTTTGCGAAACAGGGTACGATAACCTACATCGTGTCACATGCAATATCTCTCACAAATTCTCGGATTTCTCAAAAATTTGCGCGTCCCTCCCATTACAAAATACAGCATTCGAAGCAGAGTCGGCGAAACCCAAGAATTAGAGATGGAGAGATATGGCGAGAGAGCGCGCCAAACGAGAGAATCAGACAACGAGAGACACTCGTGGCATGGTGCCAACTCGATATTGTGCAAAGTACAGTCAGAATGCCAGAGGGGAATCTCAAACCGCTAGGAATCGCTACAGTTTACCCAGAGGCAGAGTGAGAGTGCGCTCTTTGGTGGGAATTGGGAACAACTACACTCGCCTGCCTGGGAACTTGCCACCTCTTCTTCTCTCTTTCAATGAAACTGTAATTTTATTGTTTTACCTTAAATCTTTGTATTCTCGCGGTTCGTCATAACGTATTGGGCTCAAATCCCGCAATTCCTCTCATAATTTGAAACCTGGAGGAATGGGTGAGGGTGAGAGAGCGAGCAAACGTGAGAGAGCCCCTCTCGATTTCACACGCTCTCTCACTCCAAACCCTTTTCCGTAGAGTTGTCCGGTGTTTAGAATGACGTGCGCAACTTCCGGTCGAGATCGGATGGAGAATCAATGATTTGGCAAAGTTCCAGCACACAGTCTCTCTCACTTTCTCTCTCTCTCGCCGGTCCCTTCCCAAAGAGAGACAGCCTCTCTTTTGATCTACCACTCTCCTACTCCCCTGTGCCGGGTTTCCATTGATTACCTCATCTGACCTTGGATTGCCGATATTTTCCTGTCAAGGTCTTCCGTTTTCGCGATTTTCGTCCCGATTTGCTCATTTCGCGATGAACTCTCCTCGTTTCCTCACAGCATCCAGTTGGCACCATGCCAAGAGTGTCTCTCGTCGTCTAACCCTCTCGTTTGGCACGCTCTCTTGCCATCTCTCTCTTTCTCTAACTCGTTCTCGCTGACTCTGTTTCGAATGTTGTGTCCCACTTCCCTCACTCCGAAGATGTTGCTTGAGAGAGCACTCAAAATCGAGAGATCATCTCTCGCTATCTCTCGACCGCTCTCTCAATTTAGCATGTTCTCTCAGCTGGAGTGTCCCAGAATAAAGGAAGTAGGAGAATTCCCCGCTCTGTACATTGCAACCTCTTTTCTATGATTGTCGTTATTTTCCGTATCAACATGGTATTGAACCAATATCTTCTCGTTTCGCGAGTCTCGTCTCCGCTTTTTCATTTCGCGATGATCTTTCCTCGTTTCCTATCCCTTCCACACAGCATCGAGTTGGTACTAGGGTGGCGAAATCAGTGCAGTATCGATACACAGTGCATTCTCAGTACGTGCACTGAGTAGTACACCTGTGTATCGATACACTTGAAAAAGCGAGAGTGATGTACTGAAATGCACTGTGCACTGCAGTACACGCGCCCGTGCACTGCCAGTGCACTAGTGTACTGCTAGTGCACTACTCGTTGTGGGAGAGCGTGTACTGCAGTACACAGTACATTTCAGTACATCACTCTCGCTTTTTCGGGTGTATCGATACACTCGACTCTTTGTTACTCTGTTACTGTTACTCTTTCGGAGGCCGGTCGATCATACAGAACAGGGTTTGGCGTGAGCTAGCGTGTAAAATCAAGAGATGGACTCTTACTTTTGCACACTCTCACGTCCCGAAGGTTTGGAATCACGTCATCTAGATTTTGAAATTCGGGTAAATAATTGGATTGTCACCCTTCATTTCGCGCAATCTTCGCACCGATCGATTAGCGAGATAGTATGTATGTGCGTGTGAAATCAGGAGATCTAATTATTCACCCGAATTTTAAAATCTCATGTCCATTTGGCACCATGCCAAGAACGTCTCTCGTTGTCTGACCCTGTCGTTTGGCGCGCTCTATCGTCATCTCTCTCTTTCTCTAACTCGTTCTCGCCGATTCTGTTTTGAATGATGTGATGCGCCCATTGCAGACCATGGACGACGACTCGTACTGGAACCAAGTCGCCGACAGTCTCTACGATATGGGAGAAGACGAAGAGGATTTGTTGTACTACGACGACCACGCCCCCAATCATCAGCCAATCGATAACTACGGACGCGACGAGAACGACGCCTACAGTAACCCGCAGCCGAGTGTGGTGGAGGACGGTATTCCCGCCGGGACCCCGTCTCCCCTTCAAAACAGCAACCGGAGCAATGCCAACGGGACGACGAGCATTGTGAGTTTTTTTTTCTTTTTTTAAAAAACTGAAGGATGAAAAGCTCGGTTATGTTTGCCTCAACGGTAGATGATTTGAGTCAATTTTGGAAAGTTAATTCAATTTTAGGAACCGCTGAGTGAGCAGAACGATGAATACTGTAATCGATCCCTGGCTCCGCCTCTTCAAAACAGCAACAGGAGCAGTGTCAACTCTAGGACGAGCAATGTGAGATTTCTATTTATTTGACGACCACAGTTTTACGCCAATGTTATCTCTCGCTTTCTCTTATTCTCTGGTATTTTCCCCCTCCCATTGGATCTCCAGTTTACAGATCAATGGAGGAAAGATCAAAGGAATCGACGGTGTCCCAATGGTCCCTTTGTTTTGGGGAGAAATTCACCACCCATTGGGATTCCACAGTTGGCCACCATTAGAAAAAAAACTGTGATCTTTCCTCCATTCAATAATTGAAGTATTTGGGC
This sequence comes from Pristionchus fissidentatus, assembly GCA_036245785.1. Lineage (NCBI taxonomy): Eukaryota > Metazoa > Nematoda > Chromadorea > Rhabditida > Neodiplogasteridae > Pristionchus > Pristionchus fissidentatus. Next base: position 31,631,488 of record BTSY01000005.1, on the reverse strand, counting down.
AAAAATACTTCAATTATTGATCCGCCCAAGTGTCTCGAAAAGAGAGCCAGAGGGTGCGACGACCTCTCTTTCACGGCGTTTTGGCGGGAAGAATTTTGAACGGCTCTTGTAATTTCCTTTCGAGAGAATCAGGGGATTGACAAAATGACAGTGCACAGGCTCTCTCACTTTCTCTCCTCTCTTGCTGAGCCCTTCCCATGACTCTCTTTTGATCTACCTCTCTCCTACACCCCCTGTAAACATGTTGAGTCTTTTCCCTCGTCCCGCGCAGATACGGAGTTCAAAGGCGTAAAACTTCAAAATTAGACAATGTCTTTCATTAGTGGGCATTCTAATTGAGGTCTTTCCATTATAAATAACAATTCAAACGGCATTCATCGTTTGCCAATGTTTGAAAGAGTGGGCGGGGTTTGTTTGCCCTTTTTGTTGCATTTGGGTATGCCGTTACTTAATCGAAAATGGGTAACGCTTCGCTTAGGCTTACTCATTTTGGCACCAGTGGTTGAATACCTGAGTCAACGTTGGAAATGTATTGAAAATTTAGCGACCGCCGATGCAGGACGATGGATACCGTAATCGAGCTGTCGCCCGGCCTCCCCTTCAAAAAAGGAACAGGAGCAATTCCAACTCGGCAACAAGAAAAGAGACGCCCGAGGTGAGATTAAGATTGATTTGAACATTTAGAAAGGCAGGTTCGCAAATCGGTTAACCGCATTTTGAGTTAGAGAGCGGAAATACGGCTAATAAAGTGAAGAGATTTAGAGAAAATGAGACCGCTGTGAACAACACCGGGTGCGCACAATAACGAACCGGCATCCCTAGAACACACACTATTTCGGAAAAGTTTGGCTGGGTCTAAAATAGGGTTGGTTAAATCGGTTCGAGCCGAAGGTTAACCTCGGCTCGTGGTCGGTCCGTGATCGAGAGGGAGCGCGCGGTCCGAGCCGCGAGCCCGAGGTTAACCGCTGGACCGCGGTCCTTCGCGGTCCAGCGGTGAACCCCCGTCTCAGCTAAAGAACTGCTCGAGTTCTCTCCTTACCAGCGAAGCTAGTACATCAGACTGTGTAGCATCCTTAGTGAAGTGGTTGTGTTTTTGCCTTCCACCCGCGCGTCGTTGGTTCGATCCCTCGACGACGCTCCCTTTTTGCTCTCTTTTATGTTGATTGTTCTGTATTTATACTCGCTTTCAATGTCTCTTTTTAGATGTCTGTTGATCCTAGTCCAGCCTCAGTCATGTGGCAACATTTCATCTCTCGAGATGACGCCACATCGTCGCCGTAGAACTCGATTTTCTGCTGTATTTGCGAGTGCAGTGGTTGCATTTGGCCTTTTCTTCTCCATCGGAGTCGAAAATCGGCACAACATGTTCCCAAATGACTGAGGCTGGACTAGGATCAACAGACATCTAAGAAAGAGACAATAAAAACGAGTACAAACACAGAACAATCAAAATAAAAAGAGAGCGTCGTCGGGAGATCGAACCAACGACGCGCGGGTGGAAGGCAAAAAGCACATCCACTTCACTAAGGATGCTATGCAGTTCAACGCACTGGCTTCACTGGTAAGGAGAGAACTCAGGAAGCTCCTTAGCCGAGACGGGGGTTCACCGCTGGACCGCGAAGGACCGCGGTCCAGCGGTTAACCTCGGGCTCGCGACTCGGACCGCGCGCTCTCTCTCGATCACGGTGAACCTGCTCGGTGACGGGCTTTTCGCGGGCTTTATCGTTGCAAAAAGGGACGGTTAACCGTGTGCCGAGCTTCACCGATTTTACCAACCCTAGTCTAAAAGTTTGGCATGATCCTTGGATCATCTGCTTCAATTTTGGAAAGTTGTTACAATTTAGTAGCCGGGACGATAGAAAGTTGTTACAATTTAGTAGCCGGGATGCTCTTTCTTACATTGTCTCAAATCTCGGAATGCATTGCGTAATTAAAAAAATATAATTGTTAAATTTTAAATTAACACATTTGCAGGAGGGTCTCAATAGTTTGAGGGAAAACAAGAGCAACGATGAGTCAGCAGTCAAAAGAGGCGCTCGTCCCAAGGTATCGGCTTCTTTTTATTGGCAAAATGGTGATTAAACTTTGAAAGATGACTACATTAAATTACTATTTCTTTCTTATTCCTGATTTAGTTGCACAATGTAATTTGCAGCCCGCCATCTTGAGCAGGTCAAACCGTAATAGAGTGGCTCAGTCGATTCGTCGGGAGCCCAAGCAAGTGAGCATGTTCCTTCTCCCAGTTTTAAAAGCGGGAATAGGTATTTTTGAAAGAAAAGTTATTTTCTCATAGAAAACAGAGAAAAACGAATAGATAACTATTAGACCGAAACTATAAAACTACCAGCATAAGAAAGAAATGACACTCCCATACTACTCATTATCCGTACTTCAGAAAAGCGGTTCATTTCCTTCTTTCGCAGGTAGTTGTAAGGTTAATGGTGATCACGTTGAAAGGCCGATTGTTATCCGAGCAGCTAACCGTGAAACGGATAATTTTCTCCCATTTTAAGAAATTTTTTATAACATTATTGGACAGTCTTTTCAGACCCATCATTGTCACGGGGCCGACTGTTGTTCAATTCCAATAATGAAGATTTTCGGAGACGACCCAAACGTACGTTTTTCTACACACTTTTCAAACAATTTCCTGCTAATGATGTATGCAAAATATAAGACGGGTTGTCCCGATACACCACAGACTTTCCAGTGAGAGAACTAGATCCAACCCAAAAGAAAACCCGGAACTAGTTTCAGTTTGGCTGGTTGTCCGGAAACCCGTCTTATATGCCTTTACGCTCTGTTCTGGGCGGAATTCCGATTTTGACTGCGAATTCGCTCGCTCCAACTGTCTGTCTCAGTTTGCATTTGGCCGCCAGAAAACCGCTCCATACGAGATCGTATTTCGCGTTTGCAATAGTCGCTTTGAGGCTTTGAGTCTTATTATCGATTAGTGCATAACTCGATAAATATATTAGTAATGCCGTTCTTTAGACGATTATCATCCCGTCTCACATCCTCGCTTGCGACCTGTGTCCCTACGAGATGTCCCGATACTTTGGACCGACGATGTTAGTGCTTAATACTTTATTCTCCTGCTTAATACTTAATACTTAATACTTAATCCTTTATTCCCATTGGTTGTTTAGGTTGTTGGAAGAGAGGAAGGAATTGGAATGGCGAGTAAAGCGACAGAGAGATCTCAAGAGGAAATTGGATAGAGGACAACGACTCAATGAGAGCGAACGTGAATTCGTATTTGGACCAGATTGGTGAGTTCGAAATCATCAATCATTATTAGAAGGCGAAATGTGAGGCCACAGTCTTTTAATTTCGCACACTCTATCGACAGGGCGGTGGATTAGAGAGTGTACGAAATGAGGCTGTCCTCCGGCTATTCATGGAAATGAAAAAAAAGTGTCACTTTTTTTCTGACAATGAGTCTGATAATAATGTATTAGTAGATTTTTCTCTAATTTTGATTTTTTTAAAATACAACTTAATAAGAATATGAAAATCTCCCTTTCAGTCACGAGAATGCCCTCCGTCTATTCTTGGAAATGAATGAAGAATGGTTGGTTGCCGCAGAACAATTGGAGAAACGAGTAACTGACATCGTCCAGAAACAGTGGATGAAAGAGCTGGATGAGATGAAGAGGGAAGAGATGAGGTAATTTTTTATGAAAAATGATCCGATGCGGTACTTACTGTGTTTACCGAAGGCGAGAGAGCGCACACACAAATGAGAGGGTGTTTGGTACAACAACACTATTCGATAGGTGCCGAGAATGTGCGAAATGAGTTGACTCACATTTTGGTCGCACATTTCGCACTCCACAGTAAAAAATACCTTTTTAAATTTTTTTCAAGTAATAAATCAAATGCGAAATGTATTCAGGAAAGTGAGCCGAGAGGAGGAGAAGAAGAAGGAAGAGGCGAGGAGGAAACAAGAAGCGAAGGTACGATGAGCTACACAATTATCAATTTAAATTTCGTTTTCCTTTCTTTGCCTCGAACTTTCCCTTGTTTGGTCACGCTTTTCCGCCAGCGGAGCGTGTGCTTTGTTAGAGGCGGAATGTTTTATCATTTTGGACGTTTGTAAATTGTTTATAAATTTGCAATATTTGATTAGGTTTTTATCTGTGATCAAAATGTACAAAACACCCATTTTTATATTGGTTTACATACATATACTAATTGAAACGTAACTGAGATGAAATTAGGCATAATATTAAATTGCAGGAGAGGGAGGAGAGAGAAAAGCGGGCGAGAGAAGAGGAGAAGAAGAGTGATATTGGTTCGCTCGATAAAGAGATACGAAAGCGACAGGCGGACCAAGCGGCGGTTCGAGTGGAATTGAAGAGATTGAGAGATAAACTGAAGCGAGTCGTCGCGAAGAAACAGAGAGTCCAAGGTGGGCGACTAGGCTTGGTCAAATCGGCTCCTGCTCTCTTCATTTCACACACTCTCTCGCCCGCCGCCTAGCAAAGAGAGCGGGAATCGATTTGACCAACCCTATAGGCGACTACGAGATTACTATTCCTTGTTTACACTACTCCTTGTTCAAAAGTTACTGATTCATCTAATTGAATTTGCCGTATTTTTCAACAGCAACACAGGGCGGAAACCTTGTTAAACATGACTAAGAAATGATCAAGCCTTTTGATCATCTCATTATTCCAAGCCTACAGAAGAGGAGCATAGTGAGAGACTGTGCAAAAGTGAAAGGGTCCCAGTCCATTTAAAACGATCTCTCACTCCAAACCCCTTTTTGCATAGGGTTGTGCGGTGTTTGAATGATCATGTATACGATAAGGCCCTAAAAAATCCCCCATATCTCTCTCTTATTTCTTGTAAAATTTCAAATCCTGTTGCGCCTCGGGCGTAGATAATTTCTTATTATTATTATTATTATTATTATTATTATAATTGTAATCCTTATTCTAATTGCCGACCTCGTTTCAGCTCGCCATACGGCAGGCACCGCGTCGGCCGAGCTGCAAGCAGTCGTGAACGAGGAGCAACAGATCATCCAGGTACTAGGGATGGCAAAATGAATCTTTGTTGACCGCTCCGGCGAGGCAGCGCAGGAGTGGAATGAATCCAATAATGAGAAATGCTCTAAATGCGAGGATTCATTACGAATCCTTGTGGAAAATGAGAGGACTCGAAACGAATCCTTCGTAAAATGAGTTCAAAACATATCTAAATTGATATACAATCATTTATTTTGGCTACAGTTATAGTTCTACGACATGCAAACATGAGAATGTGATGTCAATCAAACCCAAAAAATGACGTAGTGTAGCTTAAATACGGTGCTCCGAATACTGTAACCAAGCTCCCTAAACCGGGAATCTGAAATAACGCAGTTCGGATTAGTGGTAACCCCATGAGGTGGAGCTCAAGCGGTCAATTACTAAGAGGTAGGTTGCGAACATGATTGCCGATTACGGTAGCCAACCTACAGTAACCCCAAATGAGAAATCTGACAGGTATCTTCTGCATAAATAACTGAAATTGGTGTTAATTCTTTCACTTTAGAGGAAATTTTTGCGTTTTTTTTTTTTTTTTTTTTTGCAGGAAATTTTTTTTGAATTTTTCCTATTTCAATTTCCGTGAGACAAACCGATTGCTCATGACTTTTGAGATATCGAAATTTTTTTCCCTTGTTCTTTTCTCAACCCGCACATTTAGGAGCGGGAGCGGCTGCAGCAGCAGCTGAACATTCACAATCAGCGACAGGTGCAGCAAGAAAGACTGCTGAGGGCTGCGAAGGACGGCAAATTGGTGAGAAGCAGTAGTACAATGATTAGTAGAGTGCGAAATGCGAGACAACGGTCTATTCAGTTCTCACATTCTCTACACCTATCGATAGATGAAAGAGCGCGCGAAATTAAGAGAGCCTGGTTTCACGTTTCCCAGTCTGATGATTAGGGGTGGCTTCACATGCAATGCCCTCATCATTCGGCAAACTATCTCGTCGGTCAGATCTGTGTGAAAGTGCGCGAAACGAAGAAAATGAAATGCCTTGCGAAGCCATCCCTAAAATTACACGTATGCGAGATGGACTAATCGCGTCTGCACACATTTTTCTAAACAGAGGAAGTGTAATTTTTCTATTTTGAATTTGTGTAGGGCGTCGTATTTCAAATGTTACACATTTAACAAAAAGGACAAAAATAGAGTGAAAATCTCCCGAATTTGCCAGAAACAAGTTCTTTTTTTCGTTTGTTCCAGTTGTCCTAATTCGATGTGAAGGTAAAAAGGTAAAGGTAGTTCCGTCTTCAGCATGTTTTCATGCGCGGAACATTGCGCTTTTCAGTGTGCACGCAACCTAGGCATACACGGCATAATTAGTCACTCATCAATTTGATGTGCTTGTTCGAATTGCAGCAACTTGCGAGGATGCCCTCGACCCGGCACGATCACTCATACGCGAGCAAGGAAAGTTTTCATGAAATCATGCGTAAATTTGCACCCAGCACGAGCTCACGAGCACCGAATCCGACAATTCCGACACAGGTAAGTAAATAACTATGATAATAAATTATAACAATGTCCTATCGCAATAGTAAATCGAAGATAGTACATGATGGCTCTTAAAAAAAGAAGTAATTATTTTTTTGCTGATTTTAGAATGTTTTTAAAAAGTAATTCAGGAGTCATTGAATGAGCAAAACGCGCCCAGTCGCGCTACCCAAGAAGCCGCGTCGACCTCACGAGCCATTGCGCAGGTGAGGCTTTCTTAATTTTTATTTTTGTAAATTACGAAAATGTACTTTCTATTTTTTTAAAAATATTTTGAACTTGTTTTGTGTGAATATTAAACTTTGCAAAGTCGGAAATTTATCTAAAACTGAGTGTTTTTGTGATACGTTTATTGAATTTGGCGGGAATAATTATCGATTATTTCAGCCCTCCATCCGTCCTATGGCGCCCTCTGCGCAGGAGCCAGTTCGTCATGATCCCACTAGGGAAAAGCCCAAGAACACGAAGCAGATGCCGTTCTCTCGAGTGCCTCCGGCGCCGCTGCGAAGAGTGGTCGTAGCGAGCACGGCTGGCAATAGCAGGCAGCAGATCAACCCGGTACGTGAACTTTTCCTGCAAACTCGAATTAGCTATTAGTTAAAAATAGAATTAATTAGTTAAAGGTTTAGTCTAATTAGCTGAAAATTAGCTAGTTTGGCGATGATACGGAAATGTGGGAGCGCGATCTCTCCATTTCGCTCGCTAGCTCATCCACTGGCAGGTGAATAGAGTATGGGAAATGAATTTCGCCTTATCTTAGATCTTATGTTTCACACTTTGATTATCCTGGTGCTGATACGCGCGAAGACTGTTCATTCTGAATTACGAAATAGAAAAGTCAATAAAAAGAGATATTCGTTCATTTTTTCTCCTTCTCTTCTCTCTCTAAGCCACACATAGAAGAACCAAGTATCAAGTATCGAAAACCATGACGAGAATCACTGAGTACGACAAACTAATATTCGTTCATTGCAGTCGACGGGTCTCCCTCGTCCGGTCCTCAAACTGCCCACCTTTGACGCGGCAAATCCGAGCGTCTCTCACAACGCCGATCGATCTTTAAGCAATGCGAGCGATCGACCCACCCAATCCACCGCCCATAAACGAGTCAGGATTTTTTTCTTTTATTTCAAGTTAATTTTTTTATAAATAGCTAAATAAATTTGTCATTTCCTTCTAATCCCGTTGTCAACTGAGCGTCATCATTTGCAGCCCGCCATCTTGAGCAAGACCACCGTTAAAACGATCGATAGAGCGGCCCAGTCGATTCGTCTGGAGCCCAAAGAAGTGAGCAGTTCCCTTTTTGAAGGCGGGAAAAGGTTATTTTTAAGTGGAGTTTTTTTCTCTTGAAAAAAAGAACAGAGAAAAGGGGGGAAATAGGTGAATAAAGTTGAAGGGGTGTAGTTGTTTAGTTGTCTAAGGCGCCCTCCAAACATCTTTCCGTTCCACAGCGGGTTCAATTCCAAGCTGTGCGTACCGCCACCGCCTCACCAAGGCGCCCGATTGGGTAAAAATTGGCAGTGGTGTAGCCACGAACGTAACCAGATCCGAAGAAGAGATTGGGCCCTCCGTATGAGAGACTATCTGACTCATTCGAATTAATCTTTGCACAGCAGGAAAAATGAGTTGACGAGATAAACATGTCACATTGTAGTATAGCCGAGGCGGAGTTGAGTCACGATATGCAGAAAGTGGAAAAACGGTTCTACGCCTCAGGCCATGACGTCATCAAAATTTCCGTTTTTCGAAAACTTCATCAAATGACCTAATGAGTGGTACCAATCGATTCCTCATAAAATTCTAAGACTTTTTTGACTCCATGAATTTTTCGCTAATATTTGATCTAAGCCTGAAAAATTGGTTTCAAAATTTTTATTTAATAAAATTTAATTATTTTTCTGTTGTTTGACTGTGCAAGTGAGAAGATTTTATTTGTGATATACAATGCTATAACAATGATAGTTCAACTGTGTGAAGGGTTGTTTGTACGAGGGGCATCAAGCTTGTTCAGTATGCTGAAAATGAATGGGTTCTTGGAATTATGGTGTACTTACAGTGACAAGGTAAAAAGTCCCAATGCTATCAAAACGGCGCTGGAAGCCACAGTATCCATTGTATGGTAACTATGCAATAGTAGGTTACTAGGGCTTTCTTCGGACACACCCCCGAACCTGTCGGATAATACTTGAAAATCACTCCGGGTTACTGTAGCACACCACAATTCCAAGAACCCATTCATTTTCAGCATACTGAACAAGCTTGATGCCCCTCGTACAAACAACCCTTCACACGGTTGAACTATCACTGTTATAGCATTGTATATCACAAATAAAATCTTCTCACTTGCACAGGCAAACAACAGAAAAATAATTAAATTTTATTAAATAAAAATTTTGAAACCAATTTTTCAATTTTTCAGGCTTAGATCAAATATTAGCGAAAAATCCATAGAGTCAAAAAAAGTCTTAGAATTTTATGAGGAATCGATTGGTACCACTCATTAGGCCATTTGATGAAGTTTTCGAAAAACGAAAATTTTGATGACGTCATGCCCTGAGGCGTAGAAACGTTTTTGCACTTTCTGCATATCGTGACTCAACTCCGCCCCCGCCTAGATAATGGGATGCCTTTACCTTTTTTAAACCTTTCCATGGTTGACGTTGCAGGGGTCTTCTGTCTACACACGACCGAAAACCGACACGACAGCAGTCACCCGACGAATCCAGTCGATTCTCTACAGAGAAGCACCACTGGATCCAGAAGATCCGCCCCCTCCTCCTCCTCTGCCCCAGCCCAAACCCAAGCCGAAGCACGTCTTCTGGAACACACCCAAGGTATTCATTTTGGGGGGGGGGGAATTCAATATACGCAACTAGAGTGCGAAATGTGAGACCACTGTCTTTTCACTTCATATAGACTCTTCACAGGTCGGTGGATCAGAATTTGTCCAAAATTATGAGGCCGTGGTCTCACATTTCACACCCTAAACGCAGTTAAACAATAACAACAAATCAAAATTGAAATTTCATCTTGCAGCAACATTTCTTTACATTTTTTTTGCAGCAGCACTCTGGTCCTGCGCCTTCGCAAGCTGCCAAAGTAGTGCTGAAGGTAGCGCCCAGTCGGCCGGCATCCGCGCCCGCGCCGAGAGTCGCGCCGGCGCCGGTGCGGCGCCCACCAGCCTCCTCCTCTGCGCCGGTGAGACGCCCGCCAGCGTCCTCGTCTGTGCCAGCGCCAGCGGCTGCACCGGCGCCAGCGGCCACCCTCGCCGTCCCGCGTCCGAATGGGCAACCTCCCCTGATCATGGTGAGGAGTTTATGAGTAGGGTTACGGCATCAATTTAGGACTTTGGAAGAAGAGATTTCCAGTATCTTTGGAAGGCGATTGTAATTTTAATCTTGTTTCGGTAAATAAAAAAAAAGTAATGAATTTGCAGCCCGCGACACTTCGGGTGTTCTCTGCAAATGAAGCCGATCAAGCTTTCGATAATTTTCTCATGGGAGAGGATATTGTGACGGTCCGTTATTTCATTGGCAAGTTGACCTTGACAAATTCAAGCTGAGGCAGCTAAAGCTGGAGAGTGCGAAAATTATCTTCTAACCAAGAATTCAATTTTCGCATTTTGAACAGAACTCCCTGATGGAGTTTAAATTGGTGTTAATAACCAGATCTGTGCATTTTCACAATTTCCACGCCGATCAAGCGGTGAGAGAGGAGAGAGTGCGCGAAACGAGAAGGCTGATCCAATTATTTATGCTATCGTAATTTCAAACCCTATAATTCATGTGTCTATTTTAGTCACTATCTCCGTAGTTTCATGTATCACAGATATTAAATGTATTTTAAAAATATCTAAAATTAGAGCCAAAGTAGTACCTTGCAGTACGACGATCCTTCTCCTTCCATGGCGTCTCCTTCCGTTCCTTCTTCCTCCGGTCCGACAATCGACGAGTTCCTGGCAGATATGGTAAGAATTACATGGTGCGGCAGAATTATAGCAACAAACGTTATGTTCTATATGTAGAATGCGAGATCTGAGATCACAGTCTCATCATTTCGCATACTCTCTAATCCTCCGACCGGTAAAGAGGGTGTGTGAAATGAAGAGACTGTAATCTCTCATTTCGCAATCTAGTCAGCATCGCTGGAAATATTAATTGGTTTCTTACTGCAAAACGATAATGGCTGAACGTTTTGAAAAAAAAACGCAAAGAAGAACTAGCCCGCGGTCTAGATTCATATTTCGATTCCAATGAGATGATTTAAAAAAAAACTATTCAGGACGAGAGTTCCTGAATTTAAAATTTGATCTCTTTCAGCCAATCGAGGATGACTTCCCGGCGCCGCCCCGATCCACACTCAATTTGAACAACTTCTCAACTTCCACTGTCAGTGAGAAATATCCCTGGTATTTGTGCGCTTGTCAGAGGTCAGATGTGAGAACAAATCGAGAGCCACTCTCCCTTTCGCACACCTTCCCATGCCAGACCCCTTTCTGGAAGTGTCCAATTCAAGTCTAATGCGCTTATATCATTCAATTGCTATCAATGAGACTGCGCTGATATTGAATGCGCATAATCTAGAAACGAAAATATATTTATAGGTTGTTAGCGTGCCGCGCAGTTTATGTATACAATTGTTTCGTTATTTACGAGATGGTCAATTTACGCATAAGAAAAATTTTCTCATTTTAATGAAAAGTTAAAAGTACATTGCAGTATGAGTGTCCTTCCCCATCCATGGAGTCTCCTTCTTTCCCTTCATCAACTTCCTCCCGCTCTATCCCGTCCATCGACGAGGTCCTAGCAGATATGGTGGGAATATTGATCGCTCGAAATATTGATTGGTTTCTTGTAGACGAAAAACAAATGTATATTTTCTCGAAATGTTGCGTGCAATTAATTTCCATGTGCGCAAAGTGGATCAAGTAAATGAAACAGATGACTTGTATGTGCGTACGCTCACTGTCCCATTCGTTCACGTTCTCTCTAGCAATCGGTTCCGATGTTTACCAGATGCTATTTCGGACGAGTGTCCGTCAATTTACAATATGTTTTCTTTCAGCCAATGGAGGAGGACTTCGCGGAGCCGCCTCGGGGCACACTCACTCTGAACAACTTCTCAACTTCCAATGTAAGTTAGATTTAGCTGCTTCCCCACGGTAACCACCAGAAGGAGATAAAAGGGCGAGAGAATTGAGAGAAGCTCTCTACTTTCGCACACTGCCTCAAGCCAGACCCCTTTCTGGAGGTGTGCAATGTCTCTGTGCCACCAATTTGAAAGCAGAACATTCCACAGATACCGGTCAACCGTGCTAAACCGGTTTGGTGATTTTTAAAAATCTAGATGAAAAGGGTGTTCCATGTCAAGCGATTTTACAGTAGCAAGCTACCACGCTAGATGAGGCAAGCCAGCTGCAACTATATGAAAACAGAACTATTTTAGTGGAGATCGTTTATGAAGTGAAATTGGTATTGGTCTGCTCTATTACAGTAATATTGTTGTATTACAACATGTTGCTCCATGATTCTCGTCATGTTGATAGATTATTGATTGATTTCTTCTTTATTTCTTTATATTCTCTATATTCTCCATTTCAGCCGTGGAACAGTGATGCCTCGCAAGATTCGAACAATGGGCAAACGGAGAGGAGCGACCGCAACTCGAACACCTAATTTATCTCTCTCCGTCCACATCAATGAGATTCTCTCACTTTAGCACACTCTCTCGCCCCCTTCCCCTTTCTGTATATTTGAAAGCATGTGCCCCATAACTTACTCGTGTACAGAAATTAGCATATCGTCGTGATTTTCTTTTTCTTTGTCATAGAAAATGTGTAATTGCCATCTAGCAATGTAAAATATGAACATACTTTGCTTATTTATTTTTTATATCCCTCGAAGCCAAATTGGGAGCAACTAAATAACCGGAATTATCAATAGACTCGACTGTACATTTCCGCTTGTCGAATATTTATACAAATGAATTTAAGTTAACTGATTGATGTGATTCGAAATCAATGTTTTATCTATAGTGTATTTGCTTGTGCGAAGCTGCCGATAAATGATGTTCTTCGGAAAGAAAAATCGCGTACACCTACACTTCAATCAATATCATAGAGAACGTAGGTTTTATTGAGAATTCAAACAAAATGTTATGTTCCATTTTGGAACCGAATCAAGTAACAGTAAAGTTTGTGCCATTAGAACATCGTTCTAAGAGTATACTAATCTTGAATGCCCGTTTATCTACGATTACAGTAATCCATGTCTCACATTCTCTTTGGTAGGCAAGCTCCCACAATTATTACACTTCCAACTAGACATACACTGTACAGCGTCTGATATGCTACAATACTCTCCCATCTACACCGAACTGTGCCAGAGGGGACGCTCCTTTCCAGATCACATAGGTTAGTGATGTTCATGGAATACGAGGCGCTTCCAATCTTATCCCAAGAGCGGAAGGATTGATTCGGGCCTATATAAATCCTGAGATCCTGCTTAGAACACACACCATCCTCACTTCTAACCTCTTACTTGTTTGTGCCTCTTCATTTTCCCGCATTTCTGTTATTTTCGTTAATATTCCTCTCCCTTTTTTTCCACTCAAATCTCATTTCAGGCCATGGACAACTTTACTCAATGGAACCAAGGCCCCGACCATTACCTTCCTGAAAGCGCGGACAACAGCGGCTACAATGGTTACGATAATAACCATTAGCCCACCCAGCCCTACGCCCAGCACCCGATCGATAACACCGGTTACGTCGACCATGGAGCCTACGATAACTACGGTTACGGTGCTCATCAGTGGGATGGATACGGTAACCCGATCGGTCAACCTGCTCTCTACAACGACTGGGATGGGATCAACAATTCGGCGGCAGATATGCATGGAGCCATGGTGAGCTGCTTTTTGTTTTGAGATATTTAGTGTTTTCTTGATTTTTCAACAATAGAAGGCGAAAAAAGAACGGAAAAATACGTACACCATTTCCCCTGTTTCTCTATAATAATATAGTTTTCCTTTTATTTGACAATTTACGTAAATGTTGACGCACCCTTGTGGTATTGGATAAATATATAAATGCATCAAAATCTTTTCAGAATAACGTCGTTCATCACGAGGAGGTCGTCGATCTCGAACCATCGAGTAGCTTCGTCACTGTCAAGGCATGATTTCATCTTCTTAGTCCTTGTATTCTCATATCTGTTAATGTTAAATTTGGTTATTTATTATGAAAAAAACTAAAAAAATGAAATCAATTTTTCCAGAACGATCTCCCTAGGAAGGCCGATCGTGCCGCGGCGAGAAAAGAGGAGGAATCAGATGAGGAGACGGATGATGAATCTACCAGCGCTGATTCAAATGTAAGTAATTAATTTATTTCATTTTTTCCGGTCTGACGCCGGTCCTGTAGTTTTATGATTCCACCACGTTTAGGATATTACATAAAAATTTCTATATTTATTAAATATTGCATGATTCAGGGTTCGATCGATGACATCGCCGAGATGGAAACTCCCGATCGACCAAAAATATCGTATCCCACACTGATTGCACTTACGTGCAAACTAACGCCGAGTGGAGGACTCCGTGTCAAGGAGATCTACCAGCTCATTCGGTCAGTTTTAAGCATCGATTGATCACGATTATCCGTAGTAGGAGCCAATTTATTGATTTCCACTAATTAAGAAATTTGCAGTAGAATGTATACTTATTACCGTTCAACAAAGTTAGCATGGAAGAATTCCGTTCGTCATTCGCTTACGCACTCCAACAAATTCGAGAAGGTTCCGTCCGGAATTGAGAGGAAAGGTGGCAAATGGAGGCTTATGCTTAATCAAACGGCAAATGTGAGTCACGAATTCGCGTCTCCAGAAAGGGGTGGGGAACGAGAGAGCGTGTGCTAGTGAGATAGTACGTCAAAAACTTTCATCGAACCAAACCCCCTTCTGGAGGATGTAACGATGACGGCAAAATCGCCTTAATAATGGATAAAAAAACGATTGCATTTGTGAAAAACCATTATTTCTACAATGTGATATGTTTGCGCTTGTTTGCTCTTGACTGATTGAAAATTTAATGAAGTACAGTTGAACTTTAAAAAAAAATATAAAATCACTTTTCAAATGCTTGGACTTTATGAAATTTCGACTGAATGATATTTAATTAAATTTCAGATGGAGAAGAGAATAAAGAAGGCTTTCGAGAGAGGAAAAATCCACCCTTCGGTCATCGATAAGATCGAAGAGGTGAGTTTTTTTTGGGAAACCTACTTTACAGATTTTCAAAGTTTTAGCGTTTAAGAGCAATTGAAGAGATCATAGACATTGTTTTAGGCGATGTTTTGAAGATTGCAAACTTGAGCCTGATCTTGAACATTTCAGATGGATAAAACGAGGAGGGCGAAAAAAGGAGGAAACAATAAAGTGGGTGATGAGAAGAAAGACGAAATGAACAGAGTAAGCAATTAGTGTTTTTTTTCAAAAAAACTTATATAATGCATTTGCAAGCATCACATTACAGAAATTGTTTCGCATATCACCATTGAAACAACATCTAATAACGATATTTACAGGTGCGCGCTCCCTCCATGCCTGCTCCATTCAAGGGAAATCGCCTCTCTGACAAGTCAAGAAGAGTAAGTGAATTGGAAATTTAAAAAATATATATTTTGTAAAAAATAGGTTTCATTTTTTCTTCAATTTATCGCAATTGGCACAACTATGTAAATTCTGCAGGACTTGGCCCCCTCCAAGCCTTCTTCATCTAAGGCTGCTCCAATCAAGGGAAATCCTCCCGCGAACAGTTTGGGAGGCGTAAAAGTGAGTAACCTGCTCTGAATTCATTTTGACGCAATCGTTACTCTTAATTGGAAAATACGATACGATATGTTTTTATTTCTTATTCTTGTATTTATACAAATCTAATACGTCTCTTCTATCTATATTTTCTCACACTACTCTTTTCAGCGTCCGCTCTCCTCAAATCCCTCTTCTCTGAGTCTCTTCAACTACTTCACTCCGGCCAATGAGGTAATACAAATTCACAAACACTCATCCAAAACAATAAAATGTTCCGTTACTAATCAGTGCTGAATAACAGATAGGGTTGCGAGAGAGCTTGAGAAAGTGAGAGACGCGCCGAGGTATAGAAAGAGTGTACGCCACCAGTAGTCAATTTCATGAACGTATCACTTTAAAATTGTAATATCGCATATTTGTAATTGAAATTCTGTATAATTCATTGATTTTAATTATTTAAAAAAATATTTCAAATTTCAGGGACAGTATCAGCCACCGCCCAAACTCACCAAGTATTATGAGGAGGAAGACGAATGCGCCTCTGCCGCCCAATGTATTGTGGATGAAATGGCATTTGACGCGGAGAATGAATCGTCTGAATTAGCTTACAACCAGAACTATCAACCTCCTACCAAACCCGAGTCTGCCCATAATGAGTATAATTTGCACCAGCTTTGAACTTGGAGAATTTCAATTTACCAGCACTTCTAACCTCCCACCAGACCCGAATATAATGGGCCGAACTATCAAGATTTTTAATGCAATTTGAACTCACATTCTGACCTTCTTTCTTCTTTCCCCTTACATTCTTATTGAATTCGCTTACAACAAGCAATATCAACATCCCACCAGATGCCCATAATGAGACTAATCATTTCGAGCTTTCATCTAAGAAATTTGAATTTACCATTTTATCATGAACTCATTATATTTTGAAGACTGACTTCTTTAATCCCTTCATCGATATCCCCTCACGCTCTCCAAATACCCTTGCTGCCACGCAGAAACAATACCCCCTCCCCGATAATACCACGTAGAGGCCCGTCTCCTGCCCATTAAAGAAGGAATATCACGAATCTCCTGCTCCCTCATTCCTCATCTCCTATGTTTCAATGGCGCGGTCGCTTTCTCGTCGTCCCCCCTTATCCCTCCCTATCATTTTTGAATCCCTGCGCGTCAGGGTCAGTTTGGCACAGAGCCAAACGCGAATACCTTTTTTTCAAACTTATCGGATGAACATGCGGTTTGCGGAACTCTTATCGGGAAACCGATTACCATAACCCGACAGTGAGAACTCCGTTGACCTTAAGTACGTGGGACACCACCTTTAACATTCTACCTCATGACCCGAATCCCCTTAAGTTATGACTGAATGAACAAATGAATGAATGAAGAATTTAAAATAATGTATTTTCGCCTTACTCTAATTTATATTCACACTGTTCTATTGTATTCTCTCATTTGTTGTTATATGAAAAATTAACCCGCATTGTTTCCCATTTAATTATCGACTCTATTGCTCACGATTGTTCACTCCCATTCGTTTGTTCTAATCTCAAATAAAATTCCCAGCCGGAAATCAATTGAATAATTTACATCACAAAAACAGTTCTGCGTGGCCACTTTGCTATCAAATGTTATGCCGAGTACGATTGGGTAAATTCAGCACATTCTTTGTGGAAGTCGACGTTTGTCCCTCGGACAAATAATTTACGTTCTTCAAAACATCTAATGATGCTGTCATTTGAAAAAGTGTGAATGTGATGCCACGCAAAGGCAGTTTCGACCAAACTGCTATTCTGTCTAGGCCTACGACCTTGTTATATCCATTAGTACTCGTTAAAAGACTGATAATGACCTGATTAGCATGACAATAGTTTTCTATAATTGGATTTGGAAGCATAATTGCACACGTAGGATGTTTTCACATCACTTTCAGTTGACTAACGTTGTAAGCTTTAGTTATAATTCAATAAAAATACTCATTCATGACGCACTACCTTATTGTATTCCAATCAGATGGCCAGATCAGAATCCGAAATCGTATTCTTATCCGTAAGAACTAGCCAGGATGTGTTGAGCTCTATGCGTACACTACGCTCTATGCATAGTTATAGGTGCAGGTTCAGTCCAGGGGGAGTTCGATAGCCTGCTTCAGGTTCGGTTCAGGGGAACCTCGGCAGCCTACTTCAGGTTCGGTCCAGGGGGAGCTCGGTAGCCTACCTACTTCAGGTTCAGTCAAGGGAACCTATGCAGCCTTCTTCAGGTTCAGTCCAGGGGGATTTCGGTATCTGGGAGGCGGGGAGGTGGACTCGGTAGCCGCCTCCAAGTACAGTCCAAGGGGAGTTTAGTATGCTGGGGAATCTCTAGAAAGAGTACTGGCTTATTCCGTTGCAAAATGCTCGTGACTACGCCACTTCGTGGCTCCGTGGCAACTTTTTTCGATCGCTCTCAGCCTCACGAGCATTTCTCAACGGAAACGCAGGATACCGTGTGTTGATTTCCCTGACGTGTTCGAACACGTTTCCGACATCGCAAAACACTTTTCCTATGCCCCCACGCTCTGCGAATCATTTGGAAACTTTTCGAAATTTTCGATTTTTCATGTTAAAAAGTGCGAAAAATGCTTGCGAAAAATGCGGCAGAAGATTTTCCCGCGGCGGGGCTCGAACCTGGGGGTCTCGGTTTGAAAGTCAAGCGCGTAACCCACTTGGCTATAGAATTGGCTAAATAAATGTTGTAAAATTTGAAATGTTTTCAGATGGGTTACAAATACAAATTTATCAGTGTCGCTTTATGGGCGCTGATCAAGATGGGGGTTTCATATAGGTTTCAGACGTGGTCGATGGTCTTCTTTAGAATGATTCATTTTGTCCAGTATTAAGCGTCGGGATCGGTCTTCTTTCCATATCACAGACCCAGAATTATTGGCTGGAGAAAGAATAGTGATCTCGCGAGCTTGACGTTGAAGATTTTGCGTTCGAAGAAAGAAAGATGGTGCCTGCTTTCTTGAATCTGCGTTAACCAAACTCAAATCATCAATCTCAGAAGGAGATTCATCGAGTCTAGAAACTGAGAGACCAACCATCTTATGTAGTCATACCCATCACACGGTGACCAGTCCGGCTTGGATGGGGATTCCGATCTTGTTGAGTAGTCGATGGCATAGACGAGGGAAATTGAGGGAAAATCCCCCGCTCCATCAGAGAGAAATGGAGAGGGACAGCTCGCGACGACTGACAGACTCGGGAATCCTCTCAGATGGGTTATCATATGCAAAAGGATCTGAGGAGATTGATTGAGTTTGAAGTGATTTATAGCGAGAAAATGAAAACGTCCGTCACGTCATTAAAACTCGGCAAAACAGGTGAAAACGTGTTTCAGGGTACTCGAAAACGTGCTAGAACGGCTTCTGGCACCTGCGAAAAATGCGGCAAAAGGCTTGCCCGCGGCGGGGGTCGAACCTGGGGGTGCCGGATTGCTGGCGAAGCGCGTAACCCACTTGGCTATGGATTTGGCTAATTAAATTTTGTAAAATTTGAAAGATATTTTAGTCAGTTATCATATGCAAAAGGATCTGGGAAAAGATTTTGAAGCGAAATATAAGGAAAATGCGAAAAACGAAATGTCTGTCACGCGGACGGAAAAAAACAGACAGACAGACAGACGGACACCATGATTTCCTATAAGTGGAAGAATTCAGCCGAGCCTTGCCCCCCGTGTTTCCTCTAATAAATAAAACATAATTGTACGAACATTCTCAATAGAGAAAAAGTTAGTTTTTGTATTTAACAAAGTCTTGATAGAGCGCAAAAGTGAGCGGGTCATGAACGGTGCTGGTGTTAAAGTACAGAATCCATTCATTTCGAGCATTTTTGTAGGAATGCAGCATAACGGCACGCACGGCTGCGTTACATAGTGTCGTTGTTTTGTCTAATAGAGAAATGACAAGTTATAGAAGTGTTTGTGATGCGGTGTTAGTTTTCCGGAAAAGATCTTAAAAAAGCTAAAAGGAGTGTTAGTTTTTACTTTTTCATTTCTCACGTCGGGCTCGGAAATGCTAAATATTTGAATTCCCGCGATTATTGATTTTCGGCCATAACTCGGCTCCCAGTGCAGCTAGGTTTACCAAACTTTGACCATGAAGTCTAAATGCGAAACGAAACCCAAAAACATTAATTTCTAATTGCAGCGGGAAAACTAACACTCTCGATTGCTTTTCCAAGAACTTTTTCGGAAAAATAACGCCACATGAATTTGTAATAAATAAAAGTTAAGAAATCTCTATCTAATATTTAGTGAGTATGCGAGTATGTAAGTTCAAATGATTCCGCTTTGGAATGTTTTATCGTGATGAAGAATAGAACATGCGAATAGGAATGAAAAAAAATGCACAATGAAATCGATAAATAAATAGCAAACGATGCTGGTTAAATGTTCATAGAATAATAATAAGAAGACTACCATGGAACAGTGTACGTGAATATTATCTAATGTGAAACCAAAATACATTTTTTTGTTATTATTTAGTTCTTATATTAATTTTTTTCGGTTTTCAATTTTCTCTCCACTAACTCATCGGACAAACATGCAATATATATTCAGTTCATGTTAAAACGGTAATTGCTTAGATCAAAGCTGGTGCAAATTATACTCATTATGTGCATACTCGGGTCTGGTGGGAGGTTGATAGTTCTCTTTGTATGCGAATTCAGGCGATTCATTCTCCGCGTCAAACTCCATTTCCTTCTCAAGAAAATTGGCAGCAGATGCGCATTCCGCCTCATCATCGTCGTATTTGGTGAGCTTGGGCGGTGGCTGTTGGTAGTCCTGAAATGAGAGAAATTTAACTATTATTTAATAGCATATTATTGAAATTTCATTATTATTTAATTACTAATTATAGAAATTCAAATGTTATTTAATTACTTATTATAAAAATTTGAATATTATTATTTTTAATTATTGCCAGCCGTGAAAGGAACGTGAAAGTGAAAGGAAAAAAATTTAGACGATGATGAGATTTTTGATTTCGTTGTTATCAAATGATAACAATAAATAATAATAATTATAAAAATACGATACCTCATTGGCCGGAGTGAAATAGGGAGAGTGAGAAGAGTGGGAAGAATGGGACTGGAAGAGACTCTGAGAGGAGGGAATAGAAGAGAGCGGACGCTGAAATGAGTATAATGAGAATGGAGATAAATCGTATTTGAAATAAGAACTAAGGAAGAAAGACACAGTGATCGTTTTGAAATAAACTCAGAACTGGGGACTCACTTTTACGCTTCTCGATGTGTTCGCGAGACGAGTTGTGTTGAATTGGGCGGATGTGGAGAGGGCGGAGTCCTGTAAATTGATTTTGGTTACAATATTTATAGATATTTCAAGTGTATTACAAGTGAAATATGATATAACTATAATAGGCACGACTGTTTCGCTCCCTAAGCTTCAATGTATTCGTCAGAGTATGTATATTCACAACTGGGGACTCACCTTTACGCCTCTGGGGGTGTTCGTGGGACGAATTGCGTTGAACTGGGCAGGTGTGGGAGGGGCGGAGTCCTGGAAATATTGATATTACACAGGTAGTCCAGTTGTGAAAAATCGGAAAAGAGAGTGAAACATGTTTTTGTGTAAAATATATTGTATAATTTTCAAATTACTCACTCTGTGCACTTCGTTCTTGTTCGCAGCACCGAATTGCTCGTTCCTGACTCTTCTCGACTCCTTCAGTAAATCCATCTGGAATATTCAAAATAATGCTCAAATCTAGAATGTTCGAAACAAAAAGAAAAACATATTCCAGTATTTGCGTGAAAACTCTTAATTACTCTTAATAACTAGTTTTCATAAATATTTCGCATGTTGAAAATATTTTAAATACATTTTATTTTTTTAAAAAAAACTCACCTCGTTGATCTTTTTGATAACCGACGGATGAATTCGTCCGCTGTCGAATGCCTTCTTAATCTGCTTCTCCATCTGAAATGTCATAAAATAACAATCTGCCGAAATGTCACAAAGTACTGTACAAGTCAATAGCGCTGTCAATGATTTGATTCTGAAGTTTAATCGAAATCTATCACATTGTCGATGCGTTTAATTTTTTGCGCATTCTACAGAAAGTCAGAAAGGGGTAACGATGCATGGAATATGTTGGAGAGTAGAGTGCAAAATGCGAGACCACTGTCTCTTCATTTCGCACACACTCTTTCATCCACCGACCGGTGAAGAGAGTGTGCGAAATGAAGAGACAGTGGTCGCACATTTCGCACTCTATTGGAGAGACTCTAACTCTTCCGCACACTTTTTCGGTCCTCATCCCTTTCTTTTATTAAGCAAGCAAGTGCAGACATTCGCATTCTACAAATAACGTTTTTTTTCACAACTTCAATCTCCTTTTTATCACATTATTAATGTGATTTTGCTATTATCGATAGATCCCTACAGAAGGGGGTTAGGTTCGATGAAAGTTTGGGACGTACTCTCTCACTTTAACACGCTCTCTCGCTCCCTACCCCTTTCTGGAGGCGCAAATTCATTACTCACATTTGCCATTTTACTCGGGATGATCATCCATTTGCTTCCTTTCTTCTCGGGATCAGACTTCTCGAATTTTTTCGCTGCTGTTAGAGAATGACGTATGGAATTCTGCCAAGACAAATCCGAGTTGCGGTAGAAGGGATACATTCTCCTGCAAATTGGTTAACTAACGATTAATTATTTTATAAACCGAATCAACAGCTTTATCAGTACAACAATTTCCAGTTTAGAAAAAAAGCATTATATCAAAAAAGAGAATAAAATAATGGATTGGAGATGGAATACTTAATTATCTTCTTGTTTTTGGTTTCGGTTAGAATAGAAAATCTATTTTTTGCATGGTAAGCTTCACTAACCGGATGAATTCGTACATCTCCTGTACACGGAGTGCACCGCTAGTAGACAACTTGCAAGCTAGTGCAATGAGTGTTGGGTACGGTACTTTTGGTCGATTAGCGGTTTCCATCTTGGCGAAGTCATAGATCGAGACCTGAATCAATCAATATTTAACGAATATTGATGGGTAATTTAAGTTTTGGAATCGAAGACAAGTATGCAGCGTCACAAGAAGGCCACCGAAAAAAGGGAGAAATAAATTAGTTAGTTTGAAAAATAAGTAACACAACATTTAATGAATATTGAAATTTCTCGGTAATTTCCAATAAATGGTCTAATGAAAAATACGTAAATATTCAGCGTCACAAGGTCGCAAACGAAAAAGAAGAAACAAATTAGTTACATTTGTATCAGCATTTGATTCATCATCCGTTTCATCATCTGATTCCTCCTCTTTTCTCTCCGCGGGACGATCGGCCTTCCGAGAGAAGTCGTTCTGGAAAAATTGCTTCCATGCTCGTTTTTCATTCAAAATTAGCCAATTTTAGTATCAATAAGCGGTAACAATAAGTAGACTACAACAATGAAATCATACCTTGACACTGTCAGCTCTTCTCGCAGGTGCAGGACTGTCGTGCTCCTCGTCGTTGACGACCTCCTCGTGATGAACGAAGTCATTCTGAAAAAGTTTTGATTTCAGCACGTTTTTACGTTTGTTTTTGTTTGTTTTCTATTGCAGAAAATTGAAAATATTATGCATAGAATTCAAAATCCAGCTCACCATGGCTCCGTCCACATCTGCGGCCGCGTTGTGGTTGATCCCGTCCCAGTCGTTGTTGGGAGCAGGTTGACCAATCAGGTTACCGTACCCGTCCCACTGATGGGCACCGTAACCGTAGTTACCGTAAGCTCCATGGTCGACGTAACCGGTGTTATCGCTCGGCTGCTGGGCGTACGGCTGGGCGGGCCAATGGTTATTATCGTAACCATTGTAGCCGCTGTTGTCCGCGCTTTCAGGAAGGTAATGGTCGGGGCCTTGGTTCCATTGAGTAAAGTTGCCCATGGCCTGAAATGTGATTTGAGTGAACATGAGAGGGGAATATTAACGAAAACGACAGAAATGCAGGAGAAACGGGGAGAGAGTGAGGATGGTGTGTGCTCTAAGCAGAACTACTGGGTTATATAGGCGTGAGTCCATGCTTCCAATCTTGAGAGGAGACTGGAAGCGGCTCGTATTCCTGGGAGCGTCATTCACCTATGTGACCTGTAGATGAGCGTCCCCTCTGGCACTGCTCGGTGTAGGTCGGAGAGTAATGTAGAGATAGCCTAGGTTGTATAGCGTATGCCAAGTCGGAAGCATGATATTCATCGGAACGTTGCCTACCAAAGAAAATGTGAGATATGGATTACTGTAAACGTTGAGCAACGGTTGTCCAAGATTCGTTAATTCTGAGAACGAGGGTCGAAGAGCTTTAAAGTTGAATGTTCCCATCTTTTTCCGTAATTGAACGTTATTTTTGAATTGCAATACTTTCTTTGTTCTTTACTGCAGTACTCAAATAACATCGTTTATCGACAGTTTTGCTGGAAAATGTATCAGGCGTTTCAGGTTTTTAAACTTCTCCTTCACACTACTTCTATGACACCTCCTTAAAGAAGGAGTATTACGATCTCGCGCTCCCTCATTCCTCATCTCCTTTGGCGCGGTCGCTCTCTCCCCTTTCCTCTTTCTCATTTTTGAATCCATATGCTTCAGGGTCAGTTTGGCACTCAGCCAAAATCGAATAACTCTGTTCAAACTTAGCTGTTGAACGTGCGGTTTTCAGGGATCTTACCGGGGAACCGAGCGTGATAACCCCACAATGAGAACTCAGTTGAACAAAAGTTCGTGGGACACCACCTTTAACTTCTCGTTTTTGAGTAGTCCTAATTTGATGTGAGAGCGGTGGTACATCACTCGCAGGTAACGTCAAAGAACGTCTTCAAACATCATTTTTCATCATAATTCCCTGTAAAATATGTAATATAATATAATACCTATGTAAATCACGAGGATGGAATAAATTAAATTAAGCTAAATGCTATAATCATGAATGGACATGAACCAGGGCTGTTCGGAAAAAAATATTTTCGGAAAATCGGAAATTTCCGGTTTCAACTTTTGAGAATGCGGAAAATTTTCTAAAAACTGAGTTTTCCTTTTTTCGAAACAATAATGTATGTATTCCAACAATAAATACAAATAAGAGACGAAATATCAATGATAGACGATGGTAAGAGATGGTTCGATGGTCAGTAAGTTTCGGAATTCTTTGATGTTAAAGAACGAAAATCACGAATCTCCTGCTCCCTCTGTCCTCATCTCATATGTTCCAATGGCGCGGTCGCCTTCTCCCCATTCCCCATATCCTTCACTAAAATTGTTGAATCCCTGCGCGTCAGGGTCAGTTTTGCACAGTGCCAAAAGCGAATAAATGTATAATAATATAATAATTTATCTACGCCCGAGGCGCAACAGGATTTGAAATTTGACAAGAAATTAGGGAATTGGGGACTCTCCGAATATTACATGAGATGATGGAGGTCTTCTCAGCCAAGTAGCGACACCGCAGCAACTTGAAAAAAATTTTCTAGGTAGGTCGTAGCCATGTCTCAACACCCTGAAAGGTAGGCGAGCGGGAAAAAATCCATGTAAGAATAAAGCCCTTCAAAAAAGTAATCACTGAAAGATTTCGCAATACCCCAATAGTGGCATCGTAATCTCCAATGGATTTCACTTACTACCCTGCCATGATCAGATCAAAATCTATTCGTGTTGAAAAGTTTTAGCAAAAAGAAAAAGTGTCCGAAAACTTTTTTCTTTCGGGAATAATTTTCCATTTTATTCTAGGGCCGACCGGCAAGTGCTTCTCGAAAATGATTCGTCGAGATTTTAGTCGAAGAATAACGCTCGAGCCAACAACACTACTGTTCACAGCATTAGTGATCTTGTTAGGAAAGTTCTATTCAGCTCGAAAAATACATCGCCTGCCCGCGGCGATTCTTTATCGAATCCTCGTTGAATATAGTGAGTGTGTACTTTGCTCTTGACGACCATAAAGAGCAGTCGCTTTCTGCATTGCAACGCAGAAAGAGCGCAAGATGGGGCACATTTGAGGTCTTTTCAGAACATATCTTTCGCACCGACAAGCACCTGCGGAAAAATAGTGCACATTAATGGAACATGAAACATTAGTTGCATAGTTGTGTGATTACTATTTAAAAAATATGCGGGCTAAGCGTTCTACTCATAACGTTCTTCTAAACAAAATAAGCTTCATATGGGCTACCAGTTAGTTTTTTCCATAGCCACAAACCCTCAATTTTCGAGGAGACTTCATTGAGAATAAAAAAATACAATTATAAACACGGAAATCGCACCATGGAAGGCCAGCAACAAACGTGATTCTCTGTTCCCCTCAGTCAACTTGCTGACCTCGTCCACCTCCCAGCGAATTACCGTAGTCTCGGCCATGTCTGAATTGGGAACATTAACAATTAAGCGAACAGGGCGTAGATTATGGATTAGTATTACTGTACGAGTGTCGGAAAGATTATGCCATGGAAATGATAGAGAAAGTTAATAAGCACAAAGTTGGTAATTACAGGGTGTCTGAAAAGTATGGTGACAAACATTAAACGTTCAACCGTTTTCTATGTGAATGACAAATCGCTCTCCAATTTATACCATATATTGATTAGAGGTTGCGTATTACACCCTAAATATTTGAGCTTTCGATTTGGAAGAATGAGACAGGTTCATTACTTTTGATTTTATTTGCTGGTCTGAGATGTAGTAGTTTATGGATTTTGAGGTGCAACTTCGATACTTTCCAAGAATGGTGCCTCAAACCATTTCTCCGATACAGAGCTGGAACTATATTCCAGACGAGGCTTGATCTTGCTCTATACCCCTGTATGTGACACTTCCTCCTAGGCCAATCATATAATCAGAAATTAATCTAAAGATGAAAATTCAAATTTCGGCGCGGTAAGATGAGGGATGTCTGCAAAAGCGAATTTCTTTAGTCGGGTTCCCGCCATTTGTATTTTGTGTAGTGGCGTAAGTACCCCTACTATTTGTTTATAAGCCCGTGGTACAACTTCATGCCAACTCTTAGGAAGACGCGCAGGAGCTGCATTTAAATACGAGAAACTGACATTTTCGGTTACAATCTTAAAAATAATGATTGATCAGAATATCACTGTTTACAGGTGTAATGACCAATACTAACACTCGTTGGCGTTGGCGTTGTCAGCTCTTTCTTATTTTCACTCAGGGAGTGGATTCGACTACAATAGGCGAAAATCGAAAATGCCACTTTTTCTATAACAGAACTTATGTACTTCACGCTTAACTCTGCAAAACTTTTTGTTGAATGAACTGATCTAGAACTTATATAATGTATAATATGGTAATGTTTTCCCTCTCATACGATGAGTTGAACGTGAAGTTTGCACTACTGAGTAGGTCACAGAAAATTCAGTTCTCCCAAAATGAGCAGCGGCGCAGATGCACTTTTCGGAGAAGGTGTTTTTCATAAACTGCGAAAAAAGCAGAGCAGGGATATACGCCCAAATTTGATAGTCAACTGATATAACATTGTATATTATCCATGCAAAATAAGAGCTGCTATCATTAGTTCGCTGATGAGATATGACGGTCGAAATTTGTCACCATACTTTTCAGACACCCTGTATAAATAGAACGAATGATCACGATTTTCAAAGTCAAAGAGAACAAGAAGAAGGATGAAGGAATGCAGTCGAGAGTGCTAACTAAAGTACTTATTGAAAAAAATGTTCGTTGTGTTTCTTGTTGGTAAACAAAGCTGCGTTTCCTGCACAACGCCAGTCTCTCGTAGATGCACGCCGGAAAATAGCTAGTTGCACAATAGGAAACAACGCTACTTTGACCTTGCTAGAATGCAACGCACAAATGCGACAGAACTCCCAAGAAGACGCTCCCTTTTCTTAGTCACATGATTCCAAACCTACAGAAAGGAAGGCAAGAGAGTGCGCAAAAGAGAGAGAGTCTCTCCCCATTTTACGTTCTCTCCCTCTACAACCCCTCCCCCCTTCTGTAGGGTTCATCGGCATGTAGAATGAATGCTTAGCAAGTTCTGCTTGCCGTTCTGTTCAAAATAAGACAGGTAGAAGAGATGTGCTCCTGGAGGTGAATTCTTCAGACAAAGATCATTCACATTCGAAGAGAGCAACGAATTCTCTTCGAGAGATTCAAAAATAATATTTTCGCCTACGCCGGCACAATGTTACTCCGCAACAAATCCCCCAATCTGTTGTATTACCAGTGGCAGAGGAAAGTTAGGAGCAATATATCTTTCTGATAGAAAACCGATAGAAAGCAAGTAAAACAATATTTGCTGCATGTTTATCATTGGTCAAACTGAGGAGAACGAACAGAGAGATGAATAGATACAGCAACGTTATCAAAATAACGCATAATCACCTGCCAGTATTTAAAGAGTTTTAAACAAAAAAATGAATAGATACATGGTGATGAGAGATTAATGAGAGAGGTCCTTTATCTTCTTGATAACCGAAGGATGGATAAATCCGCTGTCGGAAGCCTTCTTAATTTTCTTCTCCATCTGAAATAGCATTCACTAACAATTTGTCTACATCTCACAAAGCACTGACAAGCAAAGAGTTGCTAATTTTTTTTCAAAACTGGGGCGGTATTCATTCTCATTTTTCGGCATGCCGAAATCATTTTCGCAAGGCGAGAAATCTAGTGTGCGGTCGCCGAAATTCTCATTTGCCGAAATCGAAAAATTCGGCAGATCGACCTCGTGAGAGAGCGGTCTCACGTTGAAATAATTGGGCACACTATTTCGATTGCCGAACTATTTGGCAATGAGAACAAAGGAATGTAACAAATTTCAGAGAGATTTTCGGCAGGAATTGGGGAGAATTCGGCAATTCGGCAAACGAAATGTGGATATTTCGACAATTTGGCATCTTGGCGATAGTATCGTCAATCGAGTGTCAATTTATTTATCCTCGTGCAATGCGCCCCGATTATATCTTCATATGGCATCATAGGGCATACCGTAAACTCGACTTGCACATGCATTCACAATAGTCTAAACTACAGAATCTCGAAAGTTCTTAGCATCTTCGCAATAGCGTTCTACGCAACGCCAAAACTCTGTCCATCACTCACTGAGTTCTGAATTATCTCTACTGAGAACTTTCGAGATGTAGCAGTTCGGGTAGAGATGATCTCTGGTCAACAGAGACATACGGAGTGCCCATGAAAACCAAGTATGATTGATGTGCGATGCGATGTAGGATATATAGAATATTAAACACGGAATAGAGTAAACACGGAATTCCCACAAGGACGGGCCACTTCGATTTGAGCCACTGTAGCCAAGAGTACTGTTATTGAGATACGGTATGCCTCCGCAATAGCTTTATGGATGAATTCCAAATTTCCGTAACCCCCTTTCATGGGAAAAGCCTAGCGACGCGAGTCTTTGGCCGTGGATACGTATATCGGCGAGTGATGGTCGAAAATTGTGTAGCGATTGAGTACGGATTAGAGTAGGGATTGAGCTGTGAAAACGTTAGTCCCATCTAGGCGGTCAATTAGCTGAATTTCGTGTTTTCCGATTACTTTAGGATTGATTACGGTAGCTTCTATTGTCTGAGTAGGGTGACTATCCTACGATAGGAAATGGGGGGAAAAGGGGGGGATTGGGGGGCCCTGTGAGGGAGCATAACGACCAGTCCGGGCATCAGTGTGCAGAGAAAATGATACGAATTTCGGCACCTTGCCGAATAATTCGGCACGCCGAACTTTTCGGCGTTGCCGAAAAATGAGAATGAATACCGCCCCTGTACTCGTATTTTATGAGATGATCAACATACGTTTTCGAACGGATTGTTTCTAGCCTCCAGAAAGGGGTTAGGTTGGAGTAAGAGTTGGAAGAGACTCTCCCACAGTCACAAGCTTTCTCTGGTTGCTCACCCCGTGCGCTCGATGATTTCGTGTCTTACCTTGATCATTTTCTTTGGAATAATCCTCCATCGGTTACCGGACTTCTCGAATTTCCGGGAAAGTACTAACGAATGGCGTATGAAATTCTGCCAGGACAACTCCGTGTTTCGATAGTATGGATACATTCTTCTGCAATTTGTTTGATTTATTAAGAAAATTAACAACCATTGCCAGTTTTGTAAAAGTTTTTTATCACAATGTATGAAAAATCAATCGAATTTTGCATGGTAAGCTTCACTAACCGGACGAATTCGTAAATTTCCTTCACACGGAGCGCTCCCATCGGGCTAAGTTTGCATGCAAGTGCAATAAGCGTTGGATACGGCACTTTAGGTCGATCAGGAGTATCCATCTCAGCGAAATCATTGATCGATCCCTGAGTCAAGGATTATTTTTAGAACATCAGAATGTGTTGGAATCGAAAATTCATAAATATAAAGCGTCACAGGACCACTACCGCGATAAAAAAATAATTAATTACATTGAAATCTCCGCTGGAATCATCATCAGACTTCTCATCAGATTCCTCTACTCTTCGCACCGCCGGGCGAACAACCGTCCGAAAGGTGCTGGTCTGAAAAAAATTATTTTGCGATTGTATGTTTTTTCATTAAAATTTAATCAAATTGAGCAATAAACGGTAAGCAAAAAATAACTTTCACAATGAAGTCACCCCCATCTTCCCCTCCGTTTCTATATTTTTTCATTTATTCTAATATTTATTTAAATATTGACGCACTCTTGTGGTGCACAGTAAAGAAAATGAATAAGTCGTGCCTTGAGATTGTAGACTAATCTCGATGCTCCATATCTGTCGTTTTCCTTCACCCCCACATCGTGCTGAGCGAGGTCATCCTGGAAAAAAATAATGACAATTTTTTTTTAAACATCTTCTTTTCCAATTTGAAAATAACAAAGAAAACTGCAAATAAAATCACTATGCAGCTCACATTGGTTCCCTCAGTGCCTGCGACCGCGTTGTCGTTGATCCCGCTCCAATCGTTGAATAGTCCAGCAATATCGGCTGCCGGGTTACGGAATGCGCCCCGCTGCACTATTCCTGTGAATATACCCATTGTTAAATATCATTACTACACGTTCGTTTTTGTAATTGTTGTCGCACCCTTGTCTGTCTACGATCAATAAATAAATTAGTCACTGTGTGCTCCGTTTCCGACGTAGTTGTCGATCGGTTCAGCCCGCTGTTGGGCGTAGTGATTCCATTGGTTGTTGTCTTGGCCATTGTAGGCGGCGTCGTCGGAGAACTCGTTCAAGTGAGAGGCGTTGTCCATGGTCTGAAAGGAGATTTGATAGAATACGAGTGGGGAATATTGATGAAAATGACAGAAATGCGAGGAGTAATGGAGCAATTTTACGGAAAAAAAAAGTAAGAGATTAGACGCGAGGATGGTGAGTGTTCTAAGCATGATTTCAGCGTTTATATAGGCTCGAGTCCACTCTTCTCGCGAGAGTTTGAAGACGCCACATATTCCTGGGAGCATCATTCACGTATCTCATCTGTAGAGGAGCGTTCCCTCTGGCACAGCTCGGTGTAGATAGATGGGAGCAGAGCGAACGCTGTGTACTGTATGTCAAGTCGAAAGCGAAATAACAGTAGGAGCGTCGCGTACCAAAGAGAATGAGAGACATGTACGTTTTTAAGAGTTCTCTTTGTAATGTTTAATCTATAAGTCTTCTGAACATAGTTAACATCTTGAACATAGTCCACTAAATGAGCGAGAGCAATTTTGTGAGAATCGAAGTCTTCATTGAGTCGGAGAACTATTTTTTTACACATTCGCACATTCGAGTACTTTTGTAAACAGGGCCCTGAGGTCCTGGCACGGATGTCGGGCAGTGCTCAATTCTTACGGAGCCGGTCTCTTAATAGTCAATCAAAAATAACTTTTCATAAAAATGTAGCAGCAAACTCACTGCACGCCGATCACATCGAAAACTGTGAATCTTGCTTCGATAACAATTCGATCGTCTTTTATCAAACCCTGCGAGAACGAGATATACTTCAAATTGTAACTGTGTTTGTTTCTTTTGGCATTAAACGCATTCGCACCGAATTATTATTCCTTACAAGTAAAATCAGTTCCCTTCCAAAAAAAGTATGCCTACTTCTCCTGCGTTCAGCATCTTCTCGAAGTCGAGATACTTGGACCAACCTCAAGTCGGAGTTTTATTATCGATTTATTATCGAACGTCTTTGTATTCTGAAACCGTAATACTCATAAAATTGTAATATCCAATTACAGGCTTCGTTTTCGCAAGATACCTTGCAAGATAGCATTATTTTTATGATACGTTCATAAAATGGACTACTAATACTCTCTTTCTATATTTCGCCGTCTTTCTTACTTTCTCACGATGTCTCGCCAGCGGAACGTTGTGCTATTTTGGTCGTATGAGAATGTGCACTATAATAATCACCTCATCCTTCGGAACGTCGCCAACTACACTAAGTGCGAGGCTCGCTCTTGCCGACCAATAATCGCAGTCGCTCCCTTCATTACAGCAGAGAAATACGGTGAGATAGGGGACATTATCAGTCTTCTCAGAGCATTTCTTTCGCACAGAAATCTCCCTGCATCGATACATTGTGTAAGTGGGGAGAAATCAGTGCAGGATCGATACGTAGTGCATTCTTAGTACGTGCACTGAGTAGTACACCCGTTGATACACTCGGAAAAGCGAGAGTGATGTACTGAAATGCACTGTGCACCGCTAGTACGCTGTGGGAAGTCGTGTACTGCAGTGAACAGTGCATTTTAGTACGTCAGTCTTGCCTTTTCGAGTGCATCGATACATATTGTTTCTTCAAAATCAAGTACTGCAGTGCATAGCAGTATTGCACTGTAAACACTGAATTCGCACCATGGAAGGCCATCGACGAATGTGACTGGTGATCTCCTGTTCAGATTAGTCAACTTGCTGACCTCGTCAACCTCCCATCGAATTACCGTAGTCTCGGGCATATCTGAATTGAGAACATTAACAATTAAGCAAACAGAGCGTAGACAACGAATTAGAATTATTGTACGAGCTTCGGAAAGATTATACCATGGAAAGCGTGCATGATGAAAGAAAGCTAATTAGAAGAAATTTAGTCATTATAAGTTAAATGTATAAAGATCATCTTCAAAGTTAAAGAGCACAAGAAGACGAATGAAGGAATACATTCGATAGATAGTGCTATCTGAAGTACTTATTGAAAAAAATATTTTTGTGGCGTTCCTTGTTGTAAACAAAGCTGCGTTTTCTACGCAACGTCAGTCTCTGGTAGATACACGCCGAAATACAACTACCGTTCTAGTGCACAATAGTAAACAGCGCTACTTTGACATTGTAAGAGCGAAACGCTCACTTGGTGGAGCTCCTAAGAAGACGCTCCTTTTTCTTAGTCAAATGCTTCCAAACCTACAGAAAGGAGCTAGTGCAAGAGAGTACGCAAAACTGAGAGAGTCTCTCTCGTCGCTTTTACTCACTCTCTCACTCCAAAGGCCTTACTGTCGGGTTGATCGGAATGTAGAATGAATGCTTAGCACGTTGCCATTCTGTTCAAATTTAGATAGACAGGAGGATGAGATGTGTGTGCAAAAAAATGTCACCCAATAATTTGTGTTTCCGGTGACAGGGAAAAGTTAGGAGCAAGATATCTTTCTGATAGAAAACCGATAGAAAGCAAGTAAAAAAATATTTGCTGCAAGTTTATCATTGGTCAAACAGAGGAGAACGAACAGAGAGATGAATAGATACAGCAACGTTATCAAAATCTAGCATAATCACCTGCCAGTATGTAAAGAGTTTTAAACAAAAAAATTAATAGATACATGGCGATGAAAGATCAATGAGAGAGGTCCTTGATCTTCTTGATAACCGAAGGATGGACAATACCGCTGTCGGAAGCCTTCATAATTTTCTTCTCCATCTGAAATAGCATTCAGTAACAATTTGTCTACATCTCACAAAGCACTGACGAGCAAATAGTAATTTTCATCAGACAATCAACATAAGTTTCCGAACGGATTCTTTCAAGCCTCCAGAAAAGGGTTAGGATGGAATAAGAGTTGGATTAGACTCTCCCCCTTTCCCACATTCTCTCGCTCCCTAGCCCGTGCCCTCGGTGATTTCGTGTCTTACCTTGATCATTTCCTTCGGAATAATTCTCCATCGGCTACCGGACTTCTCGAATTTCTGCGATCGTGCTAGCGCATGGCGTATGCCATTCTGCCACGAAATCCCCGTATTGCGATAGAAGGGATACATTCTGCTGCAAATCGATAAATTAATGATTAATTATTTAATTAAACGAATTAGCTAGTTTATCAAACTCTGGCACAACTGCCAGTTCCGAACAAACTTTTTTTTATCAAGAAATAAGTTGAAATTGTTAGCTTCACTAACCGGATGACTTCGTATATCTCCTTCACACGGGGACTCCCACTCGGAGAGAGTTTGCATGCGAGTGCAATGAGTGTTATATATGGTACTGCTGGTCGATTAGGAGTATCCATCTCAGCGAAGGCATAGATCGATCTCTGAATCAACTACTATTAAAAAATTAGAAATGTGTTGGAATCGAAAATACCTAGATATTAAGCGTCACATGTCCACTATTATAAATTCAGGAAAACAATAATGACGAAATTGTTTTTTTCTTAAATTATTTTCATTTCCAATTTTTCAAAAAAATCTAGGACACTGCAAATAGAGCAAAATAAAAAAACTGCAATCACTATGCAGCTCACATTAGTCGTGTCCATGTCTGCGGAGACCTCGTTCCAGTGAGTAGCGTTCTCAATGGTCTGAAATGAGACTATGATTGAACAGGTAAATAGATTATTAAAGAAAAAAAAGAAAAAAGAACAGGAATGTGTGAGAAATGAAGAGATATCGAGGTTAAACAAGTAAGAGGTTAGAAGCGAGGATGATGTGTCTTCTAAGCAGGGCTGATGGGTTATATAGGCATGAGTCCACTCTTCCACTCTCGCGAGAGTTTGAAGACGCCACGTATTCCTGGGAGCATCATTCACCTATCTCATCTGTAGAGGAGCATTCCCTCTGGCACAGATCGATGTAGATGCGAGAGTACTGTAGCATAGCAAACGCTGTATACGGTATGTCAAGTCGAAAGCAAAATATCAATAGGAGCGCCGCCTACCAAATAGAATGAGACACATGTAGACTGTACTGTAAACGTTGAGCAACGGGTGTCCACGACGATCTAACGACTCTTCATTTGAGCGTTTTCATCCGTATCTATAATCGTACGTTATTTTTGTTTATAATTCTCTTTGCAACATTTTATCAATGTTTATTGAAATAATGTTTTGAACGAAATAACATAATTCACTAAATGAGTGATAGTAATTTTGTGAGTATCGAAGCCCTCATTGAGTGGGGGAACTGAGCAAACTCGGCTGATTTCTGAATTAAACATTTTAAATATTATGTAAATGATCTGGAAAATTTGTTGTTAAGTACAATGCAAAATAATATTGATAAAATCGAACCTCAAGAGCCTTGAAATGGATAACTAATCTGCACGAATCCAGGCAATTTGTCTGCAAGGACCGCAAATATGAAATAAAATTATAATGTGAAGTTTCACTTTAAGCATTTCGAGTCTGTACCTATCAGCCATCAAAAGCTTCTCACGCGTAGTAAACTTGTTGGTCTTAATCAAATAAAACTCGACCTGGTCTAATACGACCTGGAAATTTGCATTTGGAATTCGTGTAAATAATTGGGTTAGATTTGATTATTTCGTTCACTCTGAAAGCCGGTTGATTTCTGAGAGAGTATGTAAAATGAAGAGATCCAATTCAAATTTTTTTTAATTACCCGGTTTTCAAACTCAACTGGAAATCAGTTCTTACAATCATAGAAGTTGTGTACATTTGTTTATAGACGCCGTACCGGTCCACATGATTCCAAACCTACACACCAGGGTCAGGACGAGAGAGTGTGCGAAAGTGAGAGAGTCCCTCTCGATTTCGCACGCTCTCTCACTCCAAAGGCCTTTCTGGATGGTTGACCGGCCTGTGGAATGATGTGGGTCAGTCTGTCGGTAAATTGAGATAAACATGAACACTTAAGGGCAAACATTTCTGTGAATTGTCGAAACACTTTATTGACGTTCTCGCAGACAACATGATACACAATCGCTACGAGGACAGAGGCCATCGAAAGACCATTCAAATGATAATCAATCGACATTGGGCATTGAACGACGGGTAGTTGAGGGGGATCCATTCAATCGATAATGGATTCAGTCAGTGATGGCCATCATCTTCTTGAACAGCGAACTGTACATCGAATCGGAGTACTGATCGTATTCGACAAAATTCTGAAAAGCAAACTGATTGCGCAAAAAAATTCGCTTTGAGAAAAATACAAATTTAACAATTTCTCCTTATTCAGTCGGTTAAGTTGTAATATTTGCAAAGCGTGAAAAAAACCAGATAATGGGCGGTTGTATAAAGGGCTGCCGTATTATTTGATAATATGAAAAATCACCTCAAGAGCCTTGATGTGCTTCGGCTTCTTGAATGATCTGATGCACTCCGCCTGGAAAGGATTAATCAAGGATTTCAAAGCATCCAAAATATAGAAAAATACAAAGTTTAAATAATAATAACAAAATTTAGATAATAACAATATTTAAATATGAACCTTGAGCAGTTCGAGATTGTGTTGGTCGGCCAGCAACAGTTTCGCATTTATCGTCACTTTATCAGTCTTCATCAGGTAGTCCTCGACCGTATCCATAGCGAGCTAAACAGAAATGCATTTATTTATGACTAGGGTTCTCTTATTGGAACTGAATCCGGAGTTCCAATAAGGGGAACAAAGGAACTCAAACCGCGAGGGTGGTGAGAGAGAATGTAAAATGAGAGGGGGAATTCCAATGGATTTCTCGTGGAATTCCCCCTCTCAAATCCCTCTCAAAGAAAAATGAGAGGGGGAATTCCAATGGATTTCTATTGGACTGTTCAAAGAAACGCGGTTACAAGTAGAAAGTGAAAATGATCAAATCAAAATAGATTAAACTATAACGATGCGAGATCATAAATTGGGGGGGGGGTATGGAGGTCGCTCATGCAGAGAAAATCGTTATATTACCGGACTTTGCACTTTTTTCCAGACATTTTTTCCTTCTTTTTCCATAATTTCAATTCTTATTATCTCTTTGCACTCCTGTAAATGGTTTTTAAACATTTTTATTTCAGAAATTCAATGATACCTACCCGTGACAGCCTTGTACGAGGGGTAGATCACATTGAGGAGCTCCACGAATTCCTGAAAATTTGAAATTTTTGAACAATTTTTAATAAAATAGATATTATAATCATTGATTAGAGCAAAGCTTACCTCACGAGCGACTTCTTTCAGTTCAATTTCCTCTTTATTCTTTTCCTTGAAATCTCCGAAGAACATGGCATCAAAGACGGGAGAATGAAGGGCGAGATACTGAGATGGGGCTATGCTATAGTGCCTGTTCTCGCAGGCGAGGACCTTTTTTGGCCTATGGGTGAGTCCTCTTTCTCAGGGCTGTGCGAAACATGATTTTCAACAAAAAAAACACAGAAAAATACGAAAAATACGTACTCACAAGTCGGGAAAACCGGGCTCTGTATTGCACAAACCTGCTTGCACACGTAGATCCTCTCTCCCTCGATCATCAACGCGACGTTGTCCTTTCCGACCATCGGCTCGGAGAAGTCGAACTTGAGCGACTTGCTGTGCAAAAGAAAAAAATGTCTCTGAAGTGATCAGAGATCATTAACTTGATTCTTCTATGTATGGCCAAGAGAGGGACGAGAGAGAGAGAACTTCAACTTTTTATTGAGACGTTTCGGGCAGACAGCCCATCTTCAGTCGGTTAGATGGGCTGTCTGCCCGAAACGTCTCAATAAAAAGTTTAAGTTCTCTCTCTCTCGTCCCTCTCTTGGCCATACATAGAAGAATCAAGTTAATTTCAACAATGACGAGAATAACGGAGTACAACCTACTCAGAGATCACTCAAATCTTCACGAATCTGTCTTACTCATCTCTTCCCCGCTCTCTCCTCTCTTTCACAACCCTGCTAACTGGGTATTTAATGTCAGCTGAGAGAAGATAAAGCAGTTATCCCACTGAACCGCTGTTCCAGACAAGAATCGTCATACATTAGGCGTTCATTTTTTCCAACATTTTTAGAAATCACGAAAATTTTGAAAAAGTTGGAAGAAGAGGGAATTACCGTATGCCGACCACCGACTTGATTCTGATGTGTGCCTCGAGAAGGATTTTGTCGCCCTCGATGAAGCCCTGAATGCGTTCTAGAATATTTCTTAAATAAAACTAATTTTAAAAAAACTAGCAGGGATGTGTTGAGGTAAAATACACTACGCTCTATGCGTACACTACGCTCTATGCATAGTTCTGCATGTTCGGTCCAGGGGGACCTCGGTAGCTTGCTTCA
Source organism: Pristionchus fissidentatus (assembly GCA_036245785.1). Classification (NCBI taxonomy): domain Eukaryota; kingdom Metazoa; phylum Nematoda; class Chromadorea; order Rhabditida; family Neodiplogasteridae; genus Pristionchus; species Pristionchus fissidentatus. Next base: position 31,593,719 of record BTSY01000005.1, on the reverse strand, counting down.
GGTACGGTCCAGGGGGACCTCGGTAGCTTGCTTCAGGTACGGTCCAGGGGGACCTCGGTAGCTTGCTTCAGGTACGGTCCAGGGGGACCTCGGTATCCGGCTCCAAGTACGGTCCAGGGAGAGCTTAGGATGTTCAGGAATCTTAATCGCTAGAAAGAGTACTGGCTTATTCCGTTGCAAAATGCTCGTGAGGCTGAGAGCGATCGAAAAAAGTTGCCACTACGCCACTTCGTGGCTCCGTGGCAACTTTTTTCGATCGCTCTCAGCCTGACGAGCCTTTCTCAACGGAAACGCAGGATACCGTATGTTGATTTCCTTGGCGTGTTCGAACACGTTTCTGACATCGCAAAACACTTTTCCTGTGATCCCCTACACTCTGCGCATCAATTGGACACTTTTCGAAATTTTCGGTTTTTCATGTTAAAACGTGTTAGAACACGTTTCTGACATCGCAAAACACTTTTCCTGTGATCCCCTACGCTCTGCGCATCAATTGGACACTTTTCGAAATTTTCGATTTTTCACGTTAAAACTCGGCAAAACAGGTGGAAACGTGTTTCACGTTGTTCAAAAACATGTTAGGACCACTTCTGGCACTTGCGAAAAATGCGGCAAAAGATTTGCACGCGGCGGGGGTCGAACCTGGGGGTCTCGGACCCCCAGGTTCGACCCCCGCCTTTAAAGTCTGGCGCGCTACCGACTTGGCCATGAAATTAGCGCATTTTTCTTTTTAAATTTTGAAAGGTTTTCTGGTCAGTTATCATATGCAAAAGGTTCTGAGAAGATAGAGCGAATTTGAAGCGATTTATGGCGAAAATGAAAAAAATGAAAAAAAGTCACGCTGCAAAAAAAAAACATACAGACAGACAGACAGACAGACAGACACAATCATTTCCTATAAGTGGAGGAACATTGTAACTAGTGCCTCTAAAACGAACTGCCTCTCAGACTACTGCCTCTCAGACTACCGCCTCTCAGACTACCGCATCTCAAACGTACTGCCTCTCAAACGTACTGCCGCCTCTCAGACTACCGCCTCTCAAACGTACTGCCTCTCAAACGTACTGCCTCTCAAACGTCTCTCAGACTACCGCCTCTCAAACGTACTGCCTCTCAAACGCACTGCCTCTCAAACGTCTCTCAGACTACCGCCTCTCAAACGAACTGCCTCTCAAACGTCTCTCAGACTACCGCCTCTCAAACGAACTGCCTCTCAGACTACTGCCTCTCAGACTACCGCCTCTCAGACTACCGCATCTCAAACGTACTGCCTCTCAAACGTACTGCCGCCTCTCAGACTACCGCCTCTCAAACGTACTGCCTCTCACAGCATTTCGAGAGCGGACATATGAGCTAGACGGCTAGACAGAAGTTAGAGAGCGTTCGTTGAAGAGAGGGTGCCAGACGGCGAAGCGAAAGAACGGGCCATATTATATCGGGAGGGCGCGCGTTATCCGAGACGGGGTGGACAAGTCTCTCCCCCCTTCGAGTGGCGCAGAGACGCAGAGCTGTCTCTGTGCCGCAGTCAAGCGAGCGGGCGGGCGAAACGAGATCGATCATGCGAGGGGGCGGGGCGCGACGTCACCTCTCCTCCCGCTTCTCAAACCCGGCTCGCGCACGGAACTGGTTTCGATGTGGGTATATATAGAGGGTCTGCGCCCTATCCTACCGTACTCATGCTTCTGTATGAAGCGGTTTGATGTGCATTTGGCATTCTGCCAATTGCCTGTGGCCGAGAAGCCATACCCCTGAAACGCTGTGCCTCTCAAACGTACTGCCTCTCAAACGTACTGCCTCTCAGACTACCGCCTCTCAAACGTACTGCCTCTCAGACTACCGCCTCTCAGACTACCGCATCTCAAACGTACTGCCTCTCAAACGTACTGCCTCTCAAACGTACTGCCTCTCAAACGTACTGCCTCTCAAACGTACTGCCTCTCAGACTACCGCATCTCAAACGTACTGCCTCTCAGACTACCGCCTCTCAGACTACCGCCTCTCAAACGTACTGCCTCTCAAACGTCTCTCAGACTACCGCCTCTCAAACGTACTGCCTCTCAAACGTACTGCCTCTCAAACGTCTCTCAGACTACCGCCTCTCAAACGAACTGCCTCTCAGACTACCGCCTCTCAGACTACCGCATCTCAAACGTACTGCCTCTCAAACGTACTGCCTCTCAAACGTCTCTCAGACTACCGCCTCTCAAACGTACTGCCTCTCAAACGTCTCTCAGACTACCGCCTCTCAAACGAACTGCCTCTCAGACTACCGCCTCTCAGACTACCGCCTCTCAGACTACCGCCTCTCAGACTACCGCCTCTCAGACTACCGCCTCTCAGACTACCGCCTCTCAGACTACCGCCTCTCAGACTACCGCCTCTCAGACTACCGCCTCTCAGACTACCGCCTCTCAGACTACCGCCTCTCAGACTACCGCCTCTCAGACTACCGCCTCTCAGACTACCGCATCTCAGACTACCGCATCTCAGACTACCGCATCTCAAACGTACTGAACCAAACGTCTCTCAGACTACCGCCTCTCAAACGAACTGCCTCTCAGACTACCGCCTCTCAGACTACCGCATCTCAAACGTACTGCCTCTCAAACGTACTGCCGCCTCTCAGACTACCGCCTCTCAAACGTACTGCCTCTCAAACATACTGCCTCTCAAACGTACTGCCTCTCAGACTACCGCCTCTCAAACGTACTGCCTCTCAGACTACCGCCTCTCAGACTACCGCATCTCAAACGTACTGCCTCTCAAACGTACTGCCTCTCAAACGTACTGCCTCTCAGACTACCGCCTCTCAAACGTACTGCCGCTCAAACGTCTCTCAGACTACCGCCTCTCAAACGAACTGCCTCTCAGACTACCGCCTCTCAGACTACCGCATCTCAAACGTACTGCCTCTCAAACGTACTGCCTCTCAAACGTCTCTCAGACTACCGCCTCTCAAACGAACTGCCTCTCAGACTACCGCCTCTCAGACTACCGCATCTCAAACGTACTGCCTCTCAAACGTCTCTCAGACTACTGCCTCTCAAACGAACTGCCTCTCAGACTACTGCCTCTCAGACTACCGCCTCTCAGACTACCGCATCTTAAACGTACTGCCTCTCAAACGTACTGCCGCCTCTCAGACTACTGCCTCTAAAACGAACTGCCTCTCAGACTACTGCCTCTCAAACGTCTCTCAGACTACTGCCTCTCAAACGTACTGCCGCTCAAACGTCTCTCAGACTACCGCCTCTCAAACGAACTGCCTCTCAGACTACTGCCTCTCAGACTACCGCCTCTCAGACTACCGCATCTTAAACGTACTGCCTCTCAAACGTACTGCCGCCTCTCAGACTACTGCCTCTAAAACGAACTGCCTCTCAGACTACTGCCTCTCAGACTACCGCCTCTCAGACTACCGCATCTCAAACGTACTGCCTCTCAAACGTACTGCCGCCTCTCAGACTACCGCCTCTCAAACGTACTGCCTCTCAAACGTACTGCCTCTCAAACGTCTCTCAGACTACCGCCTCTCAAACGAACTGCCTCTCAGACTACCGCCTCTCAGACTACCGCATCTCAAACGTACTGCCTCTCAAACGTCTCTCAGACTACTGCCTCTCAAACGAACTGCCTCTCAGACTACTGCCTCTCAGACTACCGCCTCTCAGACTACCGCATCTTAAACGTACTGCCTCTCAAACGTACTGCCGCCTCTCAGACTACTGCCTCTAAAACGAACTGCCTCTCAGACTACTGCCTCTCAAACGTCTCTCAGACTACTGCCTCTCAAACGTACTGCCGCTCAAACGTCTCTCAGACTACTGCCTCTCAGACTACCGCCTCTCAGACTACCGCATCTTAAACGTACTGCCTCTCAAACGTACTGCCGCCTCTCAGACTACTGCCTCTAAAACGAACTGCCTCTCAGACTACTGCCTCTCAGACTACCGCCTCTCAGACTACCGCATCTCAAACGTACTGCCTCTCAAACGTACTGCCGCCTCTCAGACTACCGCCTCTCAAACGTACTGCCTCTCAAACGTACTGCCTCTCAAACGTCTCTCAGACTACCGCCTCTCAAACGTACTGCCTCTCAAACGCACTGCCTCTCAAACGTCTCTCAGACTACCGCCTCTCAAACGTACTGCCTCTCAAACGTCTCTCAGACTACCGCCTCTCAAACGAACTGCCTCTCAGACTACTGCCTCTCAGACTACCGCCTCTCAGACTACCGCATCTCAAACGTACTGCCTCTCAAACGTACTGCCGCCTCTCAGACTACCGCCTCTCAAACGTACTGCCTCTCAAACGTACTGCCTCTCAAACGTCTCTCAGACTACCGCCTCTCAAACGTACTGCCTCTCAAACGCACTGCCTCTCAAACGTCTCTCAGACTACCGCCTCTCAAACGTACTGCCGCTCAAACGTCTCTCAGACTACCGCCTCTCAAACGAACTGCCTCTCAGACTACCGCCTCTCAGACTACCGCATCTCAAACGTACTGCCTCTCAAACGTCTCTCAGACTACTGCCTCTCAAACGAACTGCCTCTCAAACGTACTGCCGCCTCTCAGACTACCGCCTCTCAAACGTACTGCCTCTCAAACGTACTGCCTCTCAAACGTACTGCCTCTCAAACGTACTGCCTCTCAGACTACCGCATCTCAAACGTACTGCCTCTCAGACTACCGCCTCTCAGACTACCGCCTCTCAAACGTACTGCCTCTCAAACGTCTCTCAGACTACCGCCTCTCAAACGTACTGCCTCTCAAACGTACTGCCTCTCAAACGTCTCTCAGACTACCGCCTCTCAAACGAACTGCCTCTCAGACTACCGCCTCTCAGACTACCGCATCTCAAACGTACTGCCTCTCAAACGTACTGCCTCTCAAACGTCTCTCAGACTACCGCCTCTCAAACGTACTGCCTCTCAAACGTCTCTCAGACTACCGCCTCTCAAACGAACTGCCTCTCAGACTACCGCCTCTCAGACTACCGCCTCTCAGACTACCGCCTCTCAGACTACCGCCTCTCAGACTACCGCCTCTCAGACTACCGCCTCTCAGACTACCGCATCTCAAACGTACTGAACCAAACGTCTCTCAGACTACCGCCTCTCAAACGAACTGCCTCTCAGACTACCGCCTCTCAGACTACCGCATCTCAAACGTACTGCCTCTCAAACGTACTGCCGCCTCTCAGAGTACCGCCTCTCAAACGTACTGCCTCTCAAACATACTGCCTCTCAAACGTACTGCCTCTCAGACTACCGCCTCTCAAACGTACTGCCTCTCAGACTACCGCCTCTCAGACTACCGCATCTCAAACGTACTGCCTCTCAAACGTACTGCCTCTCAAACGTACTGCCTCTCAGACTACCGCCTCTCAAACGTACTGCCGCTCAAACGTCTCTCAGACTACCGCCTCTCAAACGAACTGCCTCTCAGACTACCGCCTCTCAGACTACCGCATCTCAAACGTACTGCCTCTCAAACGTACTGCCTCTCAAACGTCTCTCAGACTACCGCCTCTCAAACGAACTGCCTCTCAGACTACCGCCTCTCAGACTACCGCATCTCAAACGTACTGCCTCTCAAACGTCTCTCAGACTACTGCCTCTCAAACGAACTGCCTCTCAGACTACTGCCTCTCAGACTACCGCCTCTCAGACTACCGCATCTTAAACGTACTGCCTCTCAAACGTACTGCCGCCTCTCAGACTACTGCCTCTAAAACGAACTGCCTCTCAGACTACTGCCTCTCAAACGTCTCTCAGACTACTGCCTCTCAAACGTACTGCCGCTCAAACGTCTCTCAGACTACCGCCTCTCAAACGAACTGCCTCTCAGACTACTGCCTCTCAGACTACCGCCTCTCAGACTACCGCATCTTAAACGTACTGCCTCTCAAACGTACTGCCGCCTCTCAGACTACTGCCTCTAAAACGAACTGCCTCTCAGACTACTGCCTCTCAGACTACCGCCTCTCAGACTACCGCATCTCAAACGTACTGCCTCTCAAACGTACTGCCGCCTCTCAGACTACCGCCTCTCAAACGTACTGCCTCTCAAACGTACTGCCTCTCAAACGTCTCTCAGACTACCGCCTCTCAAACGTACTGCCTCTCAAACGCACTGCCTCTCAAACGTCTCTCAGACTACCGCCTCTCAAACGTACTGCCTCTCAAACGTCTCTCAGACTACCGCCTCTCAAACGAACTGCCTCTCAGACTACTGCCTCTCAGACTACCGCCTCTCAGACTACCGCATCTCAAACGTACTGCCTCTCAAACGTACTGCCGCCTCTCAGACTACCGCCTCTCAAACGTACTGCCTCTCAAACGTACTGCCTCTCAAACGTACTGCCTCTCAGACTACCGCCTCTCAAACGTACTGCCTCTCAGACTACCGCCTCTCAGACTACCGCATCTCAAACGTACTGCCTCTCAAACGTACTGCCTCTCAAACGTACTGCCTCTCAGACTACCGCCTCTCAAACGTACTGCCTCTCAAACGTCTCTCAGACTACCGCCTCTCAAACGTACTGCCTCTCAAACGTACTGCCTCTCAAACGTCTCTCAGACTACCGCCTCTCAAACGTACTGCCGCTCAAACGTCTCTCAGACTACCGCCTCTCAAACGAACTGCCTCTCAGACTACCGCCTCTCAGACTACCGCATCTCAAACGTACTGCCTCTCAAACGTCTCTCAGACTACTGCCTCTCAAACGAACTGCCTCTCAGACTACTGCCTCTCAGACTACCTCCTCTCAGACTACCGCATCTTAAACGTACTGCCTCTCAAACGTACTGCCGCCTCTCAGACTACTGCCTCTAAAACGAACTGCCTCTCAGACTACTGCCTCTCAGACTACCGCCTCTCAGACTACTGCATCTCAAACGTACTGCCTCTCAAACGTACTGCCGCCTCTCAGACTACCGCCTCTCAAACGTACTGCCTCTCAAACGTACTGCCTCTCAAACGTCTCTCAGACTACCGCCTCTCAAACGTACTGCCTCTCAAACGCACTGCCTCTCAAACGTCTCTCAGACTACCGCCTCTCAAACGTACTGCCTCTCAAACGTCTCTCAGACTACCGCCTCTCAAACGAACTGCCTCTCAGACTACTGCCTCTCAGACTACCGCCTCTCAGACTACCGCATCTCAAACGTACTGCCTCTCAAACGTACTGCCGCCTCTCAGACTACCGCCTCTCAAACGTACTGCCTCTCAAACGTACTGCCTCTCAAACGTACTGCCTCTCAGACTACCGCCTCTCAAACGTACTGCCTCTCAAACGCACTGCCTCTCAAACGTCTCTCAGACTACCGCCTCTCAAACGTACTGCCTCTCAAACGTCTCTCAGACTACCGCCTCTCAAACGAACTGCCTCTCAGACTACTGCCTCTCAGACTACCGCCTCTCAGACTACCGCATCTCAAACGTACTGCCTCTCAAACGTACTGCCGCCTCTCAGACTACCGCCTCTCAAACGTACTGCCTCTCAAACGTACTGCCTCTCAAACGTACTGCCTCTCAGACTACCGCCTCTCAAACGTACTGCCTCTCAGACTACCGCCTCTCAGACTACCGCATCTCAAACGTACTGCCTCTCAAACGTACTGCCTCTCAAACGTACTGCCTCTCAGACTACCGCCTCTCAAACGTACTGCCTCTCAAACGTCTCTCAGACTACCGCCTCTCAAACGTACTGCCTCTCAAACGTACTGCCTCTCAAACGTCTCTCAGACTACCGCCTCTCAAACGTACTGCCGCTCAAACGTCTCTCAGACTACCGCCTCTCAAACGAACTGCCTCTCAGACTACCGCCTCTCAGACTACCGCATCTCAAACGTACTGCCTCTCAAACGTCTCTCAGACTACTGCCTCTCAAACGAACTGCCTCTCAGACTACTGCCTCTCAGACTACCTCCTCTCAGACTACCGCATCTTAAACGTACTGCCTCTCAAACGTACTGCCGCCTCTCAGACTACTGCCTCTAAAACGAACTGCCTCTCAGACTACTGCCTCTCAGACTACCGCCTCTCAGACTACTGCATCTCAAACGTACTGCCTCTCAAACGTACTGCCGCCTCTCAGACTACCGCCTCTCAAACGTACTGCCTCTCAAACGTCTCTCAGACTACCGCCTCTCAAACGTACTGCCTCTCAAACGCACTGCCTCTCAAACGTCTCTCAGACTACCGCCTCTCAAACGTACTGCCTCTCAAACGTCTCTCAGACTACCGCCTCTCAAACGAACTGCCTCTCAGACTACTGCCTCTCAGACTACCGCCTCTCAGACTACCGCATCTCAAACGTACTGCCTCTCAAACGTACTGCCGCCTCTCAGACTACCGCCTCTCAAACGTACTGCCTCTCAAACGTACTGCCTCTCAAACGTACTGCCTCTCAGACTACCGCCTCTCAAACGTACTGCCTCTCAAACGCACTGCCTCTCAAACGTCTCTCAGACTACCGCCTCTCAAACGTACTGCCTCTCAAACGTCTCTCAGACTACCGCCTCTCAAACGAACTGCCTCTCAGACTACTGCCTCTCAGACTACCGCCTCTCAGACTACCGCATCTCAAACGTACTGCCTCTCAAACGTACTGCCGCCTCTCAGACTACCGCCTCTCAAACGTACTGCCTCTCAAACGTACTGCCTCTCAAACGTACTGCCTCTCAGACTACCGCCTCTCAAACGTACTGCCTCTCAGACTACCGCCTCTCAGACTACCGCATCTCAAACGTACTGCCTCTCAAACGTACTGCCTCTCAAACGTACTGCCTCTCAGACTACCGCCTCTCAAACGTACTGCCTCTCAAACGTCTCTCAGACTACCGCCTCTCAAACGTACTGCCTCTCAAACGTACTGCCTCTCAAACGTCTCTCAGACTACCGCCTCTCAAACGTACTGCCGCTCAAACGTCTCTCAGACTACCGCCTCTCAAACGAACTGCCTCTCAGACTACCGCCTCTCAGACTACCGCATCTCAAACGTACTGCCTCTCAAACGTCTCTCAGACTACTGCCTCTCAAACGAACTGCCTCTCAGACTACTGCCTCTCAGACTACCTCCTCTCAGACTACCGCATCTTAAACGTACTGCCTCTCAAACGTACTGCCGCCTCTCAGACTACTGCCTCTAAAACGAACTGCCTCTCAGACTACTGCCTCTCAGACTACCGCCTCTCAGACTACTGCATCTCAAACGTACTGCCTCTCAAACGTACTGCCGCCTCTCAGACTACCGCCTCTCAAACGTACTGCCTCTCAAACGTACTGCCTCTCAAACGTCTCTCAGACTACCGCCTCTCAAACGTACTGCCTCTCAAACGCACTGCCTCTCAAACGTCTCTCAGACTACCGCCTCTCAAACGTACTGCCTCTCAAACGTCTCTCAGACTACCGCCTCTCAAACGAACTGCCTCTCAGACTACTGCCTCTCAGACTACCGCCTCTCAGACTACCGCATCTCAAACGTACTGCCTCTCAAACGTACTGCCGCCTCTCAGACTACCGCCTCTCAAACGTACTGCCTCTCAAACGTACTGCCTCTCAAACGTACTGCCTCTCAGACTACCGCCTCTCAAACGTACTGCCTCTCAGACTACCGCCTCTCAGACTACCGCATCTCAAACGTACTGCCTCTCAAACGTACTGCCTCTCAAACGTACTGCCTCTCAGACTACCGCCTCTCAAACGTACTGCCTCTCAAACGTCTCTCAGACTACCGCCTCTCAAACGTACTGCCTCTCAAACGTACTGCCTCTCAAACGTCTCTCAGACTACCGCCTCTCAAACGTACTGCCGCTCAAACGTCTCTCAGACTACCGCCTCTCAAACGAACTGCCTCTCAGACTACCGCCTCTCAGACTACCGCATCTCAAACGTACTGCCTCTCAAACGTCTCTCAGACTACTGCCTCTCAAACGAACTGCCTCTCAGACTACTGCCTCTCAGACTACCTCCTCTCAGACTACCGCATCTTAAACGTACTGCCTCTCAAACGTACTGCCGCCTCTCAGACTACTGCCTCTAAAACGAACTGCCTCTCAGACTACTGCCTCTCAGACTACCGCCTCTCAGACTACCGCATCTCAAACGTACTGCCTCTCAAACGTACTGCCGCCTCTCAGACTACCGCCTCTCAAACGTACTGCCTCTCAAACGTCTCTCAGACTACCGCCTCTCAAACGTACTGCCTCTCAAACGCACTGCCTCTCAAACGTCTCTCAGACTACCGCCTCTCAAACGTCTCTCAGACTACCGCCTCTCAGACTACCGCCTCTCAGACTACCGCCTCTCAAACGTACTGCCTCTCAAACGTACTGCCTCTCAAACGTCTCTCAGACTACCGCCTCTCAAACGTACTGCCTCTCAAACGCACTGCCTCTCAAACGTCTCTCAGACTACCGCCTCTCAAACGTACTGCCTCTCAAACGTCTCTCAGACTACCGCCTCTCAAACGAACTGCCTCTCAGACTACTGCCTCTCAGACTACCGCCTCTCAGACTACCGCATCTCAAACGTACTGCCTCTCAAACGTACTGCCGCCTCTCAGACTACCGCCTCTCAAACGTACTGCCTCTCAAACGTACTGCCTCTCAGACTACCGCCTCTCAAACGTACTGCCTCTCAGACTACCGCCTCTCAGACTACCGCATCTCAAACGTACTGCCTCTCAAACGTACTGCCTCTCAAACGTACTGCCTCTCAGACTACCGCCTCTCAAACGTACTGCCTCTCAAACGTCTCTCAGACTACCGCCTCTCAAACGTACTGCCTCTCAAACGTACTGCCTCTCAAACGTCTCTCAGACTACCGCCTCTCAAACGTACTGCCGCTCAAACGTCTCTCAGACTACCGCCTCTCAAACGAACTGCCTCTCAGACTACCGCCTCTCAGACTACCGCATCTCAAACGTACTGCCTCTCAAACGTCTCTCAGACTACTGCCTCTCAAACGAACTGCCTCTCAGACTACTGCCTCTCAGACTACCTCCTCTCAGACTACCGCATCTTAAACGTACTGCCTCTCAAACGTACTGCCGCCTCTCAGACTACTGCCTCTAAAACGAACTGCCTCTCAGACTACTGCCTCTCAGACTACCGCCTCTCAGACTACCGCATCTCAAACGTACTGCCTCTCAAACGTACTGCCGCCTCTCAGACTACCGCCTCTCAAACGTACTGCCTCTCAAACGTCTCTCAGACTACCGCCTCTCAAACGTACTGCCTCTCAAACGCACTGCCTCTCAAACGTCTCTCAGACTACCGCCTCTCAAACGTCTCTCAGACTACCGCCTCTCAGACTACCGCCTCTCAAACGAACTGCCTCTCAAACGTCTCTCAGACTACCGCCTCTCAAACGAACTGCCTCTCAGACTACTGCCTCTCAGACTACCGCCTCTCAGACTACGCATCTCAAACGTACTGCCTCTCAAACGTACTGCCGCCTCTCAGACTACCGCCTCTCAAACGTACTGCTTCTCAAACGTACTGCCTCTCACAGCATTTCGAGAGCGGACATATGAGCTAGACGGCTAGACAGAAGTTAGAGAGCGTTCGATGAAGAGAGGGTGCCAGACGGCGAAGCGAAAGAACGGGCCATATTATATCGGGAGGGCGCGCGTTATCCGAGACGGGGTGGACAAGTCTCTCCCCCCTTCGAGTGGCGCAGAGACGCAGAGCTGTCTCTGTGCCGCAGTCAAGCGAGCGGGCAGGCGAAACGAGATCGATCATGCGAGGGGGCGGGGCGCGACGTCACCTCTCCTCCCGCTTCTCAAACCCGGCTCGCGCACGGAACTGGTTTCGATGTGGGTATATATAGAGGGTCTGCGCCCTATCCTACCGTACTCATGCTTCTGTATGAAGCCGTTTGATGTGCATTTGGCATTCTGCCAATTGCCTGTGGCCGAGAAGCCATACCCCTGAAACGCTGTGCCTCTCAAACGTACTGCCTCTCAAACGTACTGCCTCTCAAACGTACTGCCTCTCAGACTACCGCCTCTCAAACGTACTGCCTCTCAGACTACCGCCTCTCAGACTACCGCATCTCAAACGTACTGCCTCTCAAACGTACTGCCTCTCAAACGTACTGCCTCTCAGACTACCGCCTCTCAAACGTACTGCCGCTCAAACGTCTCTCAGACTACCGCCTCTCAAACGAACTGCCTCTCAGACTACCGCCTCTCAAACGTACTGCCTCTCAGACTACCGCCTCTCAGACTACCGCATCTCAAACGTACTGCCTCTCAAACGTACTGCCGCCTCTCAGACTACCGCCTCTCAAGCGTACTGCCTCTCAAACGTACTGCCTCTCAAACGTACTGCCTCTCAAACGTACTGCCTCTCAGACTACCGCATCTCAAACGTACTGCCTCTCAGACTACCGCCTCTCAGACTACCGCATCTCAAACGTACTGCCTCTCAAACGTACTGCCTCTCAAACGTACTGCCTCTCAAACGTACTGCCTCTCAGACTACCGCCTCTCAAACGTACTGCCTCTCAAACGTCTCTCAGACTACCGCCTCTCAAACGAACTGCCTCTCAGACTACTGCCTCTCAGACTACCGCCTCTCAGACTACCGCATCTCAAACGTACTGCCTCTCAAACGTACTGCCGCCTCTCAGACTACCGCCTCTCAAACGTACTGCCTCTCAAACGTACTGCCTCTCAGACTACCGCCTCTCAAACGTACTGCCTCTCAGACTACCGCCTCTCAGACTACCGCATCTCAAACGTACTGCCTCTCAAACGTACTGCCTCTCAAACGTACTGCCTCTCAGACTACCGCCTCTCAAACGTACTGCCTCTCAAACGTCTCTCAGACTACCGCCTCTCAAACGTACTGCCTCTCAAACGTACTGCCTCTCAAACGTCTCTCAGACTACCGCCTCTCAAACGTACTGCCGCTCAAACGTCTCTCAGACTACCGCCTCTCAAACGAACTGCCTCTCAGACTACCGCCTCTCAGACTACCGCATCTCAAACGTACTGCCTCTCAAACGTCTCTCAGACTACTGCCTCTCAAACGAACTGCCTCTCAGACTACTGCCTCTCAGACTACCTCCTCTCAGACTACCGCATCTTAAACGTACTGCCTCTCAAACGTACTGCCGCCTCTCAGACTACTGCCTCTAAAACGAACTGCCTCTCAGACTACTGCCTCTCAGACTACCGCCTCTCAGACTACCGCATCTCAAACGTACTGCCTCTCAAACGTACTGCCGCCTCTCAGACTACCGCCTCTCAAACGTACTGCCTCTCAAACGTCTCTCAGACTACCGCCTCTCAAACGTACTGCCTCTCAAACGCACTGCCTCTCAAACGTCTCTCAGACTACCGCCTCTCAAACGTCTCTCAGACTACCGCCTCTCAGACTACCGCCTCTCAGACTACCGCCTCTCAAACGAACTGCCTCTCAAACGTCTCTCAGACTACCGCCTCTCAAACGAACTGCCTCTCAGACTACTGCCTCTCAGACTACCGCCTCTCAGACTACGCATCTCAAACGTACTGCCTCTCAAACGTACTGCCGCCTCTCAGACTACCGCCTCTCAAACGTACTGCTTCTCAAACGTACTGCCTCTCACAGCATTTCGAGAGCGGACATATGAGCTAGACGGCTAGACAGAAGTTAGAGAGCGTTCGATGAAGAGAGGGTGCCAGACGGCGAAGCGAAAGAACGGGCCATATTATATCGGGAGGGCGCGCGTTATCCGAGACGGGGTGGACAAGTCTCTCCCCCCTTCGAGTGGCGCAGAGACGCAGAGCTGTCTCTGTGCCGCAGTCAAGCGAGCGGGCAGGCGAAACGAGATCGATCATGCGAGGGGGCGGGGCGCGACGTCACCTCTCCTCCCGCTTCTCAAACCCGGCTCGCGCACGGAACTGGTTTCGATGTGGGTATATATAGAGGGTCTGCGCCCTATCCTACCGTACTCATGCTTCTGTATGAAGCCGTTTGATGTGCATTTGGCATTCTGCCAATTGCCTGTGGCCGAGAAGCCATACCCCTGAAACGCTGTGCCTCTCAAACGTACTGCCTCTCAAACGTACTGCCTCTCAGACTACCGCCTCTCAAACGTACTGCCTCTCAGACTACCGCCTCTCAGACTACCGCATCTCAAACGTACTGCCTCTCAAACGTACTGCCGCCTCTCAGACTACCGCCTCTCAAGCGTACTGCCTCTCAAACGTACTGCCTCTCAAACGTACTGCCTCTCAAACGTACTGCCTCTCAGACTACCGCATCTCAAACGTACTGCCTCTCAGACTACCGCCTCTCAGACTACCGCATCTCAAACGTACTGCCTCTCAAACGTACTGCCTCTCAAACGTACTGCCTCTCAAACGTACTGCCTCTCAGACTACCGCCTCTCAAACGTACTGCCTCTCAAACGTCTCTCAGACTACCGCCTCTCAAACGAACTGCCTCTCAGACTACTGCCTCTCAGACTACCGCCTCTCAGACTACCGCATCTCAAACGTACTGCCTCTCAAACGTACTGCCGCCTCTCAGACTACCGCCTCTCAAACGTACTGCCTCTCAAACGTACTGCCTCTCAGACTACCGCCTCTCAAACGTACTGCCTCTCAGACTACCGCCTCTCAGACTACCGCATCTCAAACGTACTGCCTCTCAAACGTACTGCCTCTCAAACGTACTGCCTCTCAGACTACCGCCTCTCAAACGTACTGCCTCTCAAACGTCTCTCAGACTACCGCCTCTCAAACGTACTGCCTCTCAAACGTACTGCCTCTCAAACGTCTCTCAGACTACCGCCTCTCAAACGTACTGCCGCTCAAACGTCTCTCAGACTACCGCCTCTCAAACGAACTGCCTCTCAGACTACCGCCTCTCAGACTACCGCATCTCAAACGTACTGCCTCTCAAACGTCTCTCAGACTACTGCCTCTCAAACGAACTGCCTCTCAGACTACTGCCTCTCAGACTACCTCCTCTCAGACTACCGCATCTTAAACGTACTGCCTCTCAAACGTACTGCCGCCTCTCAGACTACTGCCTCTAAAACGAACTGCCTCTCAGACTACTGCCTCTCAGACTACCGCCTCTCAGACTACCGCATCTCAAACGTACTGCCTCTCAAACGTACTGCCGCCTCTCAGACTACCGCCTCTCAAACGTACTGCCTCTCAAACGTCTCTCAGACTACCGCCTCTCAAACGTACTGCCTCTCAAACGCACTGCCTCTCAAACGTCTCTCAGACTACCGCCTCTCAAACGTCTCTCAGACTACCGCCTCTCAGACTACCGCCTCTCAGACTACCGCCTCTCAAACGAACTGCCTCTCAAACGTCTCTCAGACTACCGCCTCTCAAACGAACTGCCTCTCAGACTACTGCCTCTCAGACTACCGCCTCTCAGACTACGCATCTCAAACGTACTGCCTCTCAAACGTACTGCCGCCTCTCAGACTACCGCCTCTCAAACGTACTGCTTCTCAAACGTACTGCCTCTCACAGCATTTCGAGAGCGGACATATGAGCTAGACGGCTAGACAGAAGTTAGAGAGCGTTCGATGAAGAGAGGGTGCCAGACGGCGAAGCGAAAGAACGGGCCATATTATATCGGGAGGGCGCGCGTTATCCGAGACGGGGTGGACAAGTCTCTCCCCCCTTCGAGTGGCGCAGAGACGCAGAGCTGTCTCTGTGCCGCAGTCAAGCGAGCGGGCAGGCGAAACGAGATCGATCATGCGAGGGGGCGGGGCGCGACGTCACCTCTCCTCCCGCTTCTCAAACCCGGCTCGCGCACGGAACTGGTTTCGATGTGGGTATATATAGAGGGTCTGCGCCCTATCCTACCGTACTCATGCTTCTGTATGAAGCCGTTTGATGTGCATTTGGCATTCTGCCAATTGCCTGTGGCCGAGAAGCCATACCCCTGAAACGCTGTGCCTCTCAAACGTACTGCCTCTCAAACGTACTGCCTCTCAGACTACCGCCTCTCAAACGTACTGCCTCTCAGACTACCGCCTCTCAGACTACCGCATCTCAAACGTACTGCCTCTCAAACGTACTGCCGCCTCTCAGACTACCGCCTCTCAAGCGTACTGCCTCTCAAACGTACTGCCTCTCAAACGTACTGCCTCTCAAACGTACTGCCTCTCAGACTACCGCATCTCAAACGTACTGCCTCTCAGACTACCGCCTCTCAGACTACCGCATCTCAAACGTACTGCCTCTCAAACGTACTGCCTCTCAAACGTACTGCCTCTCAAACGTACTGCCTCTCAGACTACCGCCTCTCAAACGTACTGCCTCTCAAACGTCTCTCAGACTACCGCCTCTCAAACGTACTGCCTCTCAAACGTCTCTCAGACTACCGCCTCTCAAACGAACTGCCTCTCAGACTACCGCATCTCAAACGTACTGCCTCTCAAACGTACTGCCTCTCAAACGTACTGCTTCTCAAACTTACTGCCTCTCAAACATACTGCCTCTCAGACTACCGCCTCTCAGACTACCGCCTCTCAAACGTACTGCCTCTCAGACTACCGCCTCTCAAACATACTGCCTCTCAGACTACCGCCTCTCAAACGTCTCTCAGACTACCACCTCTCAAACGTTCATCGAAATATGTAAGGCCTTAAAATATTATTAGTAATGTTAATATTTCCTAACTTGATAAAAATGGAGTAAAAGACATAATAATGCAGGATATTTCAGTCAAAAGTCACCCGTTACTGGCTTGTATGATGGATAGAAAAAAAAGCATTTCGATGAAGTCCTGCAGATGAAAATTAATTGACACTACGAGAAAAATAAATGAATACGCTATCCGGGATAGTCTACCCTAACTAGAAACTGTAAAGACAGTACCTCACTACAAATATCCTTGATCTCGATCTCTTTCTGATTCTTCTCAGCGAAATCTCCAAAGAACATTGCGGCAAATACGTGAGAATGGAGGGCGAGATACTGAGATTTATTGATTGATTTCATTCTTCGAACTTAAGAAAAACAACTGAAATATTTGCAACAAATGATGGAAAATGATAAACCGAAAATACAACTCACGTGCTGGCTGACGTGAACTTTCTTTCCCTCGATGATCAACGTCGATACCAGGAGATGAGAAGTCGATCTCCAGTGACTTCGTCAACATTAAATTCGTTTACTAATGCCCATGTCGCATTTAATATTTCCAATAACAAACAAAATATCTCTCTTACTCTCACATGCTCTCTCCTCTTACTTCTCTTCACTCCTATTCTACGTTTTCTCTCTCCCTCTCTCTCTTTCCATTTCTGTCATCTTTTCTCTCTTGATTTTCGTGTTATTTGCTTTTGTTTGTAAAATCCCCAGGATGCCACTCACTCATTATGGGGTAATCTAACTGTCACTGATGAAGGAGTTTACTGACCCGAAACGCGTATGACCGAATAAAATTGATCTAACCCTTCATTCCATGGCTTTGATTCAGCACTTTCATTAACCAAATTCAAAAAAACATGAAGATTACCAATTTCCTCTTCAATCAAACAAAATAATTATTTTTAAAATGTTTTTGTCTATTTATTTCTATCAGCTTTTTTTATTTGCATCGATGATTTTACTATTACCACGATCAATAAAAAAAGCTATTTTTTTAAAATATATAATTGGATTCGATTCCTTCATATCGCAGAAACTCTGCGCCAGTCGATCGACGAGGGAGTGTGCGACATGAGGAGATCTGATCCTGTTATTTACCCGAACTCTAAAAAAAGTCATCGTTCTTCCCGGGTCGGCGTTGAGGAGAATGAGAGTGTAATCGATATCTGCCGACCACAGATCGCATGCACTCTCTTCATTGCACGACAGATGGAATCCCAGGAAGTGCTCATCGCCCAAATCCTCATCCAAATACTTTTGACAACCAGAGAGCTGAACGGAATAATTATAAAGAAAGATTGTTCAAAAATGCAAAAATGAAAACAATAACTTAAGAGAGGTCTCACCAGAGATTGCAGGTGGTTCGGAACAATTTTCAAAAAAATATTTTTGATTTCGACCAAACTTTTATATTAGACTACCCAGCTGACGAGAATTCGATTTATCCTGGTCCCAGGTCCAGAGCCGGCTTTTAGGAAATCTCCGGCTCCAATACCGGAATCATTATAACTCAGCTCAAAAGTGAGCGAGAATGCTGTGGTTGGGCTCAAAATGTTCATAAAAATTGGGCAAACAAATTTTGTGTTGGAAACGAGTTTGGTAATCGCTAACTGAAAAAGTTCTGACCGAAAAAGTAAATTTCGAGCTTTTCAAAAAAAATTAAGATATCGAAAACGCGAGAAGTCGCACTTTTTTATTGCAGAATATAAAAGAGCTCTAGGAATATGTCTCGGAAAAAAATTAAAAAGATCAAAAAGGAGGGGACCTAAACTCGAAAAATACCTTTGAATGTGAAAAATCGAAAAATATCGAAAAATCAACTTTTCCAAAACCAAACAAATAATACTTTTTCATGCACTTTGCAACACTGTAAGCACAATAAAAATGATATTAGAGTCTGTGAAGCTCTAAGCTGGTTGATTTATTTATTTATAAAATTCGATTTCTTCGTTTGTAAAACTTTTTATATTTTTCGATTTGTTTTGGTCTAAATGGGTTTCGCAGACTTGAATATTATTTTTATTGTGCTTACAGTGTTGCAAGGTGCATGAAAAAGTATTATTTGTTTGGTTTTAGAAAAATTGATTTTTCGATATTTTTCGATTTTTCACATTCAAAGGTATTTTTCGAGTTTAGGTCCCCCCCTTTTTGTTCTCTTTTAATTTTTTTCCGAGACATATTCCAAGAGCTCTTTTATATTCTGCAATAAAAAAGTGCGACTTCTCGAGTTTTCGATATCTTAATTTTTTTTAAGAGCTCGAAATTTACTTTTTCGGTCAGAACTTTTTCAGTGAGCGATTATCAAACTCGTTTCCAACACAAAATTTGTTTGCCCGATTTTTATGAACATTTTGAGCCCAACCACAGCATTCTAGCTCACTTTTGAGCTGAGTTATAATGATTCCGGAATTGGAGCCGGAGATTTCCTAAAAGCCGGCTCTGGACCTGGGACCAGGATAAATCGAATTCTCGTCAGCTGGGTAGTCTAATTTAAAAGTTTGGTCGAAATCAAAAATATTTTTTTGAAAATTGTTCCGCAAAGGCCTATTTTACATACGATCTCTCGTGATACCTCTCTTAACGTCATCGTATTTTTGACGTAATAGTGGCAAAGCTATTCTCAAAATCCGTAAAATTGAGCAATTTCCCAGAGTGGCTTTTTTGGTTTTGGTTGTTAATTGATATTTCGTTTCTTTCTTTAAATTTATGTTATTGTACCACGTTTTCTCCTGACTCGCATAAATATCTATTATGTTATATCACGGCCTTCCGCAAACTCATCCAGAACAGTGAATTTCTTTTTATAAATGAAAGATCGCACAAAGGTAGGCCGGCCACAACATAGATTGGCAACTCTCTTTCTTCCTCAGTCAACTTGCTGATCTCATCGACCTCCCAGCGAATGAATTACGGACTCGCTCATCTCTAACAAACGAAAAAATTGAGAATTTATGTTCCCACATTTCAGGTTGGAATAAATTATTTCAACAGGTATCACTTTCGGCCAGATTACAGATCGAGCATTGAATAATCGGAGAAAAACTCGGGTGCCAATGTGTCTTATCGTGACGACTGTGCTAATTAGGCATATTTGAAGCAACAGAAATAGAGGATCAATTGAGCTATTCGAGGCAGTAATTGGAAGAGCAAAAGGCAATTGTGGAACGAGTGTGTTCATTTCTTCGTCAGCTCGAATAGCTTCTTGAGAAGGGAGGAATTCATTGCGTCGGAGAATTGAATGAACTCGGGCGTGTCCTGAATTTTTATAATTAAAATATTTTTTTTAAAAATTCGTGATAGTGTGCAGTACATTGTAGTGATAAATTACAGTAGAAACTACAGTATTCGTTTATCTAAGGAAATCGTCTCACCCTGAGATTCGTCACATCTTCGGTATTCTTGAATGAGTTCATGCAGTGAGTCTAGAAAATGTTTGATGGCCAAATTCGATTACGATAAAATTATAGTTGCACTATTGTAAATTTACAAAAGCTCCATCAAAATAATACAAAACAGATAGATACGCCCAGGTATAGAAAACCACACACGAGTACTCCATTTCATGAGCCTATCATTCTAAAATTGCAATAACAACCTTGAGCAGTTCCAGTTTGTATAGATCGGCCAGCAGAAGTTTCGAACCAACTCCCAGTTTCTTCGTTTTGATCAAATACACTTCGGCCTGACCAGTCGCGTACTACAAATTTATACAAAACCATTAAATATTTTTTGAGGTTACAAATAACTGTTCAAGATGCACTACAAGTTAATTTAAGTTAATACGAGTTAATTCAGGACAGCTTTGCTCCACTAGAGCCAAATTTCGCATTCCAAGCTCTTCCCCTACCAGTACAGCAGAGATCACTACATTTTTCATCTGTAAAACTAGCGGGGTTCTATTGAGGTTAATTGCACTACGCTCTATGCGCACACTACGCTCTATGCATAGTTCTGGGTGCGGGTTCGGTCCAGGGGAGCTCGACAGATGGCTCCAGGTTCGGTCCAGTGGGAGCTCGGTATCCAGCTCCGGGCTACATTAAATCTCGCAGTATGCTGGGGAATGTTAATTGCTACCATGAGTACTGGCTTATCCCGGTGGAAAAGGCTAGTGAGGCAGAGAGCGATCGAAAAAAGTTGCTCCGTGGTCAACTTTTTTCGATCGCTCTCAGCCTCACGAGCCTTTCACAACGGAAACGCAAGATACGGTGCGTTCAGAACGTTTTCGAACACGCTCAGACACGTTTCCGACATCACAAAACGATTTTCCTGTAATCCCCTGCGCTCTCTGAATCATTCTTGAACTTTTCGAAATTTTCTATTTTTCACGTTAAAACGTGTTAGAACACGTTCAAACACGTTTCTGACAAAAAAAAACTTTTCCTGTGATCCCCTACATTCTCTGAATCATTTTGGAACTTTTCGAATTTTTCGATTTTTTAGGTTAAAACTCAGCAAAACAGGTGAAAACGTGTTTCACGGTACTCAAAAAAGTGTTAGAATGGTTTCTGACACTTGCGAAAAATGAGGCAAAAGGTTTGCCCGCGGAGGGGGTCGAACCTGCGTCGGTCGGATTTGAATGTCGCGCGCTTTAACCACTTGGCCATGGATTTGGTGATTTAAATTTTGAAAATTTTTAAAGCAATTCTGATCAATTATCATATGCAAAAGGTTCTGAGAAGATAGTGCGATTTTAAAGCGATTTATAGCGGAGACGAAAATTTTGCGAACGGAAGGAATCACAAATAAAAAAACAAACAGACAGACAGACAGACAGACAGACGTTAGCTTTTTCTAATATATAGTAATAAAATCGACCTTGACATGGAAGCGGTCAGCTAGAGCCAGAATGAACATGTACGAATCAACTGAAGAAATCTAACTTAAAATGAGTATTACAATTTTTAAATGATACTCTCATGGAATGGGGTGTGTGTACTCTCTTGCCGTACCTCGGCGTCTCTCTCTCTTTGCCGTGCTCACTCGCAGCCATACAGCGCAGCGCAGCTACTAGCTGTTTCAGGAGCGGAACGTTTTATTATCTCGGGCGAGTTGTTGTGAATACCTGTGATCTGCTTGAACGAAGGATGAATCACGTAGAGAAGCTCGATGAATTCCTGTAAAAATTAGGCATTACTTGGTATAATTGCTCCCTTGAAAAATAAAAAAAATCAATTGTGATTGTCAATTTGGATCCGATTTTTTTCTTTCTAGCCCGCATTCGTCAGAACAGGCGTAATTATTCCAGGAAGCAAACTTTAAAAGGTCATGTTTGTACTCTATCACAACAGATATCCTAATAGGCATATACAATTTTGAGAGCCGGAATAGACAAATTTCACCTCTTTCGAGACGTCCTTCAACTGGATTCCGTCTTTTTTATTGTTCTCCTTGAAATCGCCGAAGAAGAGAGTGGCGAAGTGGGAGGAGTGCATTGCGAGATACTGCAAACAATTAACAATCAACAGTGGTTTCCGACGAATATTGTATCGTATAAGAGCCCAGAACAGCGTATGAGTTCTCTCCTTAGAACTACCGTACTCTAGTACACTGGAAACGTGAGTACCTATATAGGGCCGGGGGTGATAAGATCGGAGGGCCCGTACACAAAAGTACCCCCTCGCCTCGACATACACAAAAGTACCTCCTCCTCTCGAGGGGGTACTTTTGTGCCAATATTGCTTGCACAAAAGTACCCCCTCACTGGCACAAAAGTACCCCCAACCAGACAGTTGATGGGCTACACAAATTGTTCAGGTACAATCGAGATCAGCGAGTGGTCGAATCAATGTTTTATTTCTTGTCTTTCAATTTTTTTAGTTATCATAGTTGTGTTATTTTGGAGACAATCATTTTGGAGACATGTCGGTTAAAATTGTATTATTTATGAAAACCGATATTATCCATAGGGGGAAACATTATTATATAGTTGGCAGCTTCATTTTCCCCCGTTCATTTTCCTATCTTCGCGTCCTAGCACGCGTTGCCAGTCGATTCTTGGTACCTTTGCAGCCATTTGAGCGCCAATATATCGATTTATAGGTTACGGTAGAATTTCGGATCCGTTGCAATGTGCTCGGGTGAGCGCCCCCAACATCACTACGTTGGCAGTCTATGTGACCGAATATTCGTGGGAGGCCTTCTGTAACCGACATGTCTCCAAAATGATTGTCTCCAAAATAACACAACTATGATAACTAAAAAAATTGAAAGATAAGAAATAAAACATTGATTCGACCACTCGCTGATCTCGATTGTACCTGAACGTGTGTCTATAGGATTTAGGAGGGATAAATTTGTGTAGCCCATCAACTGTCTGGTTGGGGGTACTTTTGTGCCAGTGAGGGGGTACTTTTGTGCAAGCAATATTGGCACAAAAGTACCCCCTCGAGAGGAGGGGGTACTTTTGTGTATGTCGAGGCGAGGGGGTACTTTTGTGTACGGGCCGATCGGAGAGGCCGTAGGTGCACAAATAAGGGGGCAATAAGAGAGTGCGAGGCTTCGCACCTGTTTGTCTTACACTAATTTCTACTTTTAGAAACGAAACCGCTAAGATCGAAAACACTCTGAAACGCCTTCTTTAAAAATTAGAATTAGATTGTTTTAACTAACAAAATGCAACCAACCCGTTTACACACATGCACTTTCTCTCCCTCGATGATCAACGCGACGTTGTCCCATCCAAAGGAAGGTTGAGTGAAGTCGAATGAGGGCGATTTTCTGAGGATATCTCGATAAAATGATTAAATCCTTGTTTTTTTAAAAAAAAATTAAAATTTCTAATTCACTAAATATATTGGGATATTACCGAACTCCCGAGACCGACTTGACTTCGATATGCGCCTCAATGATGATCCTATCGTCCTTGATAAAACCCTGAATTTAAAAAAAAAGATTTAACCTTTTATGATCCTGGTTGTGATAACTTTCTCGGTGTAATGTCGTTACCACAATTTAAAGCAGAGTAAAAAAGTTCAAAAATATTTTTTTTAATTTAAAATTTTAAAAAAATGCCCACCTTGGACGGGTCCAACAGCTCCGCAAACTCGATGGCCTTATCATTTCCCCAGTCCGTGTCGTTTTTCGAGAAAGGTTTTAGGATCTGAAGAATGGCGTTTGTTAATATTTATATAAATGTAAATGTAATGCTTATAAATGAACTACCGGTTATAACCGGTAGTTCACTTTTTTCCGTAAATGCTATCACTTCTTGCATTTCCAATGCCTATTAGTAGAAGAAAAGCACTCACCGTTCCCATCAGACTCTTCTGCGGGTCCTTTCTATGGACCAGGACCATCTTCGATTCGTGTTCCATCCTCCACAGTTCACAATCACTCTCATCATTACAATAGAGAAAACGAGCGAGATATGAGACATCGTCTTTGGTTGCACGCTTCACGCTAACGAACCTGTGAGTAATTTATGAATTACAATTAGGATAACTGCAAGAAATTATGATAGCGAATATGGAAATTAGGGTAGGTGAAATCGGGTAATGCCGACTCTCGGGTATCCGACTTTTTGTCCTACTGAACACTACCCGACTCGATTTGACCTACCCGAATTGAAAATAAATATTGACTGCAAAGCGTAGATACGCCATGACTGAATGACTGAATGAGAACCTCACCAGGGTAGATCAGCGATGAAAGTTATGGGTGACATTCTCTGCGCATTACTCAATTTGCTCACATTGTCGACCTCCCATCGAATAATCGTCTCTTCCGTCATCCCTGTGAACATATTCAAACCCTATGACGTAATTAATAATTAATTAATTATATTTTTTTAATAATTACTAATTATGTTATTACATGGGACACACCACAACTCACATATCCCGATCATCTTGAAAATTTTATGGTAGATTCGTCATACAATTCTAACCATGAAACTGTTTTCAAAAGTTGCCGAATGTTTTTTTTAAATTAATATTATTAATTTTAATAATTTTCGAAAAAAATAAAAATATTTTTATTTAAACTTTTTATGGCAGGATTTGACTTCAAAAGTGACTTCAATCGAAATATCCATTTTGGGTTTCTAATTTTGCTTATTTATAAATTAAATTAATAATTTGTTATGGACGACGAAATTTCAAAAAAAAACATTCGCAACTTTTGAAAACAGTTTCATGGTTAGAATTTTATTCTGAATCTACCATAAAATTTTCAAAAAGATCGGGATATGTGAGTTGTGGTGTGTCCCATGTTAGATATCCCCCACGCACATTTGAGCCGGCGAACTCGACTAAAATAAGAAGCCTACAGTAGGGTGCGTTATTCGGGTCGGGTAATCGGCAAATGTCTCATTCTGTGCGAAATAAAGTGGCACGTGCACTTCGATTCCATTACCCCACACGATTCCAAACCGACAGGCTTGGAATCGTGTGGGGTAATGGGGCGAGAGAGTGCAAAAGAGTCCTTCTCGATTTCACACGCTCTCTCACTCCAGAGCCCTTTTGTGTTAGGTTAACCGGTCTGTGGAATGATGTTACCCGTGTACTATTCAACTTCGGCAACATTTAAAACATCGCAATGCCAGCTAAATTAATATAAATCGTTAATCTAACAAGCATTTTGTTTAAAAAGTTTTGTGCAATTTTTCCGATAACAATTATCCATTTTTACCATGATAAACATGAAATAAACCACCTCAATGCGTCTCTCCGGCGCGCGAAGATTCTTTGGTGAGAGGAGAACCACTCCGTAAGACTGAGCGAGGGTGAAATGAGAGGGGAATCAATGAATTAGAATTGTGCAATTATGCAAGACCATTAATTCCAATCAAATGAGGCTGACAAGATTCGTATCGCGTGCTGGAGGGGAAAAGTACACGGGAACTTGAACGAAGTAAGCGTGACACTTCATTCCACACGCCGGTAATCTCTACAGAAAAAGATGTGAGCGAGCGTGTAAAATCGAGAGTTGCACTCATTTTTGCACACTCTCTTGTCCTTTCTGTTGTTTTTGTAATCATTTAATGCTCTCACTCATTCTGAATAGTCAGGCCAAATTGGCATTCTCAGGCGGTATTCTCAGGCTCACTACGTATTCCGATAGTTTGAACATCGATTAAGCCTCATTACCGTAGTCTATGCAATAACTTATCATTCTGATTTGTATACAGATATCACATGTGGACAGCGACCGCTTCAAAACCTCAATGAAAATACTAAATGTATCTTTATCAAATGAGAAGGAAATGCGAAAAAAAGCTGAAATTGGTAGGCTACAGTGAGACAAGAAAAATAGAGGATCAATAACCATTCGATACAGTAATTAAGAGCAAAACACAATTCGGGTCGATATTATTCACTTCTTCAGTAGCTCAAACTGCTTCTTGAGCAGGGAAGAATTCATCGCGTCCGAGAACCGATCGAACTCTGGAGTGTCCTGAAATATTTTTAAAAATATTATTACTTTTAAATTACAGTATCCATTATAAGGAAATCGTCTCTTACCTTGAGGTTCGTCACATCTTCGGCAGTCTTGAATGAGTTCATGCAGTGAGTCTGGACACAGAAGTTTTAATAATTTGGCCAGAATGTAAAAAATTGCAAAGCTTTGTTATTACAAATGTAAAATTATACGTTCATGAAGTGTACTACTGGTGGTGTACTCTCTTTCTATACCTCGGCGCGACTCTAGCTCTGCCATGCTCTCTCGCATCTGTTGTTTAGGAGCGGAACGTTTTAACATTTTGAATGAGTGTTTGTGATTTTATATTATAAAATTGTATAATAACCTTGAGCAGTTCCAGTCTGTACTGATCGGCAAGTAACAGTTTGGCACCAATCTCCAGTTTCTTCGTTTTGTTCGCATAGTCTTCGGCTTGGTCAGTCGCGTACTAAGAAAATATTATTATCATCATTATTGTGTTTCTTAAGTACTCAACATATTTACTTCATCCTCTTAACAAAAATTCTTTTTTGTCATTGTCTGAAGTCGAGGTAGCGAAATGATGTTTTGGTTTCATCTTCAAACAAACTTTAACCTTTTAATAACTAACCTTGATATGGAAGCGATCGGCAAGAGCCAGAATGAACATGTATGAATCAACTGAACAAAATGTTATTTCACACTAAATTCTGAGGATTACCTGTGATCTGCTTGAACGAAGGATGAATCACGTAGAGGAGCTCGATGAATTCCTGATAAAATGAATTCATAACTTCTAAAAACAAGAATTAAATACATAATATATTATTGATGTGCTATTGTTTTATTGGTGTAAAACACATAAAAAAATACATTGTTCAACAACAAAGCCTTTACTTTAATTTATGACGGAAAATGATCGAAAAATTTAAGAGATGGAAAAAAGTTTCACCTCACGAGAGAGATTTTTCAACTCGATTTCATCTTTGTTCTTCTCCTTGAAATCGGTGAAGAAAAGAGTGGAGAAGTAAGAAGAGTGCATGGCGAGATACTACAAATAATTAGAAATTAACGGTGGTATAATACTAGAGAGCGCCAAAACAATAAAAAAATATACACATCGCTAACCCGTTTGCACACGTGGACCTTCTCTCCCTCGATAATCAACGCGACATTATCCCATGCAAAGGAAGGTTGAGTGAAGTCGTACTTGAGCGATTTCCTGGCACATAATTATTTTAGTTTAGAATAATATAGCAGGATATTACCGTACTCCTGATACCGACTTGATCGTAATGCGAGCTTCGATGATAACCTTGTCGTCTTTGATAAAACCCTGAATTTCATGTTCTCGGTGTAATGCCGTTACGAAAATGTAGAGCGTAGATAAACAATCTCACGTTGACCGGCTCCAATAGTTCCTTAAACTCGATGAAATCATCTCCCCAGTTGGTGTCGTTTTTCGAATAATGATTGTCGATCTGCAGAATTACAGGCCGTTCAAATGTCATAAAACTGTGTAAACGCAGCGATGCAAAAAGCGAATAATATTTTGCGCACGTTCAGATATTTTCTGTAAACACGATATGAGTGATAATTGCTGATTAACAAAACATCCCATAATCATATTTTGCAGTTGCACACAAACTTGAGCTCACCTCGCTCCACACATTCCTATTCGGATCCTCTCGATTGATTAGCACGATAGAGGATTCGTGCTCGACTCTCCACAGGTCACAGTCACTTTCTTCATTGCAAAAGAGGAAGCACGCGAAATGCGATTCGCCTGATTTCGACTGCTTCCTCACAGCCAAGTGCCTGAATTGGATGTTGGAAACAGTGCGTTGCATGCTTTTTTACAAATGATACGCTGGTGAAACAGCAAAGACACGCCCTCTCACCTGTGATCTGTCTGTACAAAGGGACTACGAGAGACTATCTGGGTTGATGAGATAAACATGCCACATTGTATTACAAATTCACAAACACTCGTCCGAAATAATAAAACGTTCCGCTGATAAACAGCAGAAACAAGGACGAGAGTGCACCCAAAACGAGAGGATCAGACAGTTGGCACTAGACTTTGAAAAGTAACGGTTTTGGCACTGGGCAACTAGTTGCTTTTATTCTGAAGCAACGGGCCATTCCGTCATTTACCCGTTCCTTTGAGCGGCGTGTGTAACTAGTTGCTTTTCTGAAGCATTTCGAAATAAGCATTAATAGAGTTTGCGTTCGGTTTTTTCCATTGCATTAAAGATTTTTTCACGCGGAACACGTGTGCACACGAGGCGTCCGCGCGGTAGATGCTTAGTGGACTAAAACTTAAATTCGAAGATCATAGGTTCGATTCCAGTCGATTGCCAAAGTCTTTTGCCGAATTGTTTTCATGGAAATTTCACTACCTTCCACTTTTGGCAGCTTTTTTTAGAAATTTTGAAGGAGTAATCTTGAAGGAGGAAAATTATTCAACCAAATTTTGCGGATCTGAGAAAAATTTAAATAGCAGCGCCATACCAGGGAAGATCAGCAATGAAAGTGATGGGCGACATTCTCACATCTTCAGTCATTTTGCTCTTTTTTTTTGCTCTAATAATCGTCTTTTCCGCCATGCTTGTGAATATTGTTAGTGCCTGATAGGTCCAGGATATATGAAACAAATATATATCGAAAACGCACATTCGAGCCGGTAGATTGATTTGATTTTTGATTAATACATTATTTTGGAAAAAAATTTTTCTTTATTATTGATTGGGAATGGTAAAACAGAAGGAATGACACATATTCTACTCAGCGATATAATAGGAACGGAAAACACATAAAATTATAAGATGCACATTAGGGTGGCGAAATGCAGTGATCTGGAGACACTCTTTAGCGTTCTTTCGCGGTTCGAAAGTGACGCTCGCGTGTACCACATGGTGCACTAGGTGCGGAGAAAAAAAAGACTCCTCAACGGCACCTAGCGTCTATCGCGGGTCCCCTCACTTACAACCAAGCGCGGGTACCTGAAAATCGGCCATAAAAAGCGCGGATGAGTCAGACTTATTCACGCATACCTAATTGCATGCAAATGAGACACAAATGTTGAACAAATGGAGGAACTTTACGAGTGTTTATAAACGATCGGAACTACATAACTTTAGCTAATGGAAATAACTCTTCGATTTAATCCATGAGTTCAAGCATCTTCTTGAACAGAGAAGAGTTCATCGACTCCGAAAACTGATTGAACTCGTCCGTCTTCTGGTAAAGAAAACTTATGTTTTATATGGTTTACACTGTGTAATGCCATTTAGATATGCACTACAAATAAAGAAACCGCTGTAGTATGCCTAATTCGATTCGGTTGCATAATAGATAAGAGCTCTACTAAAGATTTGATTATTACACAATATGACATTCGGATAAATAAATAGATCAGTCCTCTTCATTTCACACACTTTCTTCGACTGTCGATTGATGAGAGAACATGCGGGATGAAGAGATATAATCAAATTTTTTACCCGAATTATGAACTCTTTATTTCTCACCTCGAGAGCCTTGAAATTATTCGGTGCCGTGAATGAGTCAAAACAGTAAGTCTGACAAATAATATAGTAATGTGTATAATTGAAAGCATAGACGACCTTGAGCATCTCCAGTCTGTATTGATCGGCCAGCAGTAGCTTGGCACTAATCGATAGTTTCTCGATTTTGATCTCATAGGCTTCGGCTTGGTCGGTGGCATACTGCAAACCACCGAGCATGTTTTGTTTTGTCCCTCTGAACATCTTACAAATCCCAAATATTTTTAAATTTACCGAATGTTCAGTACGACACTATTTTAGGATTGAAAGAAAAAAAAAGCTTGAGAAAAAATATCGAGGGAATACCTTCATCTGGAATCGATCAGCAAGAGCGAGTATGAATTCGTAGGAATCGACTGAAAAAATAATGGTATTTTTTTCTATAAAAATATAAATACATACAAGTGATTTGTCGATAAGAAGGATAGATGACGAGGAGAAGCTCGATGAATTCCTTGAAAATAATTGATAAAATGATGAATTTAAAACTTTTTTGAATTGGAAATCTAGATTCAGAGCCACGAGTTGAATATAGTATCGATATTCAATGTAAACTCACTCTTACCTCACAACAGAGATCCTTGAGCTCGATTTCCTTCATGTTTTTCTCAACAAAATCTCCACTGAACAAAGAAGTGAAGTAGGGAGAGTGAACCGAGAGATACTATAATTTCAATTTCAAATTATTTTATTCCGATCGCCAAAAAGGTGCCACGAACAGACTTTCAAAGGTAACTAACTACACAACACCCGCATAGGAGAGAAATTGACGGCTTTTCTGAAGAGAGAGCGAGGAGAATGAGGAGTATGGGTGTAATTTCCCTCTAATGAGGGGCCTTTCAAAATTTATCCACGAAGATTGCACACATGAATGTTGATTGATGAGAGAACTCGATGTTGAGAATGACGTTATCCCATCCAATGGAGGGCTCTTTGAAGTTGTAAGTTTGTGCTTTTCTGCAGAATACTATGTGTAAGCCAAAACAAATCATGTTTAATAATATAACGATATTAATCCCCCGTATTTCAGGTTTAAATTGTCCGCACTCTTTGTTTCATGTTCAACTGTATGCCCTAATGTAAATTATAAACTAAATAGCACAAATATTCGATACAAGATTACGAACATCTAACATAATACAAGGGACGTAGAAAAAAGAACGCACCGCACTCCTTCCACTTTCTTGATAGCGATAGGAACCTCGTCGATCACTTTATCGTCCTTGATGAAACCCTGAAACACTCTCAACTTTAAGAAGTAAGAAATTTTTTTTAATATCATGATATCTTTTCATGCAGAATTTCGTTCTCACCAGGCTTTCGTCCATTAGATCAGCAAATTCCATCAAATATTTGCCTGACACATCGTCTCCCTTTTCGTACCACTTCGTCTTCATCTGATAAGCGTTTACATTTTACACTTAAACAACTTTAATAGCATTAAGGTTAATTTGTTGTTTCATATACGAATAACGAACATATTTGTGTACACACAAAGACATGATAGAAAATGATAGTACGTGACAGTTATGGTGAGCACATTGCTAGTAATATTTTACTATCTTGTGCCCACCTTGGATATCGTGATAGTTAAAAACTACTGCTGATTGTAGTTCACATTGAACTGAGGATATTTAAAATGCATGAGGGAATAGATTTATAAATAAGTGGGATACTCTCCCGGCTCCCGCAGCTTAACAAAATGTCGCAAAAAACTATTTTGTAGCTTCAAATAAAAACGAGCTTACCTTATCCCACACACTCTTATTCGGATCCTCTCGATTGATCAGCCCGAGAGTTCTTTCATGCTGAACTCTCCACAGGTCGCAATCACTTTCCTCATTGCAATAGAGACAACAGGTGAAATGCGATTCGCCCGACTTTGACTGCTTCCTCACAGCCAAGTGCCCGAATTGACTATTGATGGGGTTTGTTGCGTGAGAAAAATAACCGCTATTATGTTCGAAAATTGCGAAATTATCTCAAATAAAAACTTATG
Source organism: Pristionchus fissidentatus (assembly GCA_036245785.1). NCBI lineage: Eukaryota > Metazoa > Nematoda > Chromadorea > Rhabditida > Neodiplogasteridae > Pristionchus > Pristionchus fissidentatus. The sequence goes on along the minus strand of BTSY01000005.1, from coordinate 31,562,148 downwards.
GTTAATTTATTTCGAGATTCTCGAAAAGGTGTTAAAATAAATGATAAATGATAAACGTGAATTCGCTCTCTGTGTTCTGCTGTCCCAAAACGCTGAATTTCGAAATACTTTTTAGAAACGATAATCTCGAAAATCCTACTGTTCTCGAAAAGGGAGATAATTGAATTATCATTTTCGACATTCTTATTTTCTCCCTCACAAGGCGAAGCCTAGTTTTTGAGGACAGTGCATTCAACACTGTAGTTGAAGACACTGTACACAGAGCGGGAAGTCTCCAACTTTCCTTACTCTGGAGACATTGTCTCCAGCTGAAAAAGCATGCGAAATCGAGAGATCACATCTCACTATCTCTAGCCCGCTCTCCCCATTTTGCATGCTCTCTCAGCTGGAGACAATGTCTCCAGAGTAAGGAAAGTTGGAGACTTCCCGCTCTGAGTAGTCTTCCCTTACCGGTAGTGTTGTTAGATAGACTAATCGTATTGACGAATAGCATTGCCTTATTCACGAATATAATTATTCGATCGCTGCTCACCAGGGCAGATCAGCGAGGAAAGTGATGGGCGACATTCTCATCACTTTATTCAATTCGCTCACGTTTTCGACCTCCCACCGAACCACCGACTCTTCCGTCATTACTGTAAAATATGTGTTGCAACTTGCGATCCGACTACCGTATTGCTAGGAATGACATACAGTTCAGATATCGCAGTCGGACAATTATAGAACCGTTTTCGTCGACAGTCTAATGTGGCGAGGTAAGAAATGTTTTTTATCGCGAATACAACAGATTCCAGTAAACAAATTAAATTGTCCAACGAATCCGAACGAAATGAGCACTAAAACTCGCATCGTCTCGTAATAAAGGAGCTGATGGATTCGAGTAATCATTCCATTAGAGAGAAAAGCTTCCTGGGCAGGGAAGAGTGCACAACGGGGAGAGTTGAGCGAATTCGATCGTTTCTAGAAAATGATTATTACTTTTTTTCATAAATTGGCTCAGCACACATGCTTAGTACAATTATAATAAAAATTAAATATAAAAAAGAAAAGATAAAAAATTATACTCGGAATCGAACCGCTGATGAGTCGATAGACGATGGAGAAGTAACAAAGAACACTTTATTCGGTTTGAATGATAAAGAAGAGAAACAAGATTCAGGACCGAAACGAACAAGAACAAACAATGATCGGAATGCGGGTTTAGAGCTGTTTGTAATCAAACAAATTGGATCATTTGATCGAAAATGGCCGCCTTTGTTGCAGGGGAGAAGTGTTTGTAGTCGCACGACGACTGAAATATTTTTATAATATCTTTACTTATTTTAACCATTCTTCGTTCACTAAAATATATGACGAACTTCATGTATAGAGACAAAAGTGGTAAAGAAGAAACACTTTTACAGGAATAATCACCTTCATTGATCTGAAGTCCACCATTTTCACACAGCTTTTGAGACAGTAAGCCCGAAAACTGATCTGTTAAAATTACTGTCCCGCGAAAAGTTGAACACTTACAAGGAGTTTGTTCAATCTGAATTGATCAGCCATCTTTATCTTGACTGCAGTTTCAAATTTGCTCGAACTCATGAGGAAGTATTCAGCCTGGTCCAATGCCGACTCAAATTAAGAATGTTACACTCTGGTCCTTCTGGACATCGGCTCATGGCTTTATTTTTGCGGCATTTCTAAATTGTCTTTGAGCATTCAAACTCAAACAATTATAGAAAATTTCTCAGAACATTCCATTTATCAGTGCGTTCGCGTAAAAATCGCACGAATGAGGAAGAATCCGTACAGCAAATTTTGACTATGTTTTGAATGAATGCATGGATCGATAGCCCCTGGTCTCCTCTTCCAATCCCACTTTCGAAAAAAAATCCGCATAAAATTTGCATAGATAATGAGCTGAAAAGATTGCGCATTTTTCACTTTGATCGACAGTATCTCAGTTCCTTTTGAGAAAATGGCATTACTTGCTGAACAAATGTTGCTTGGTTTGGCCAAATGAGTAAACGTAAACAGTAGTTTTCATGGGTTTACCTGGCTGGAAATTTCATTTTTATTACAGAATCGGATTCTACATACAAAAATACATAACATATCAATTTTCTAAAAATACTTTCTTCATGGTATTCGAGATATGAAGCTTCAAAAATTTGCATATTTCAAAAGTCATTCTAAAAACGTACGTCTATTCATTTGGCCAAACCAAGCAACATTTGTTCAGCAAGTAATGCCATTTTCTCAAAAGGAACTGAGATACTGTCGATCAAAGTGAAAAATGCGCAATCTTTTCAGCTCATTATCTATGCAAATTTTATGCGGAATTTTTTTTGAAAAGCGGGATTGGAAGAGGAGACCAGGGGCTATCGATCCATGTCGAAATCAGGCATAGTCAAAATTTGCTGTACGGTGAAGGGGCGCTTTTTACGCGAACGCACTGTTATGTTATTATTTACGCAAAATTTCCGATTTTTACGCTAAGGGAGCGAAAAAGTCATGCATACCATAATTTTTGTAGTACATTTGTAATAGCAATCGATATTGTAATCATATTCAATAATTAAATAACAATACCTCCATTTGAAACTTATCGGCCAGAGTGAGAATGTGAGAAACATTGAAATCTGAAATAGATATTTGTTAATATTCGGAAATACGATTACTACCTCCAATCACAGTTCTGCCGGGATAGATCGCATTGAGCAGATCGACAAATTCCTCAAAACATTAATAATTAATTTAGTTTTTAAATATTAATTTTTAAAAACTGGGTTTGTGAATCTAACCTCGTAGTTGACATCCTTTATCTCAACTTCCTCCTTATTCTTCTCGACGAAATCTCCGAAGAGCATTGTCTTGAAAAAGGGAGAATGCATGGCGAGATACTGACAACATATTTTAAATGGTCTCCTTCTCCTTTTCCACAGAAAATGTCTTTTTCGTCCAAACTCCAAGCAAGATGTATTTTTGGTGTTAGTTTCACTGGTATGAAACATCTTGCTCGGCAACAATAATTTGGAACCGATATATCTTGAAATGATTATAAAAAAAGACAAAAATTTTGCGGATTTGAAATGAAAAAAAATTATTCGCACCTGTTTTGAGACATGCGACCCTTATAAGCTGTCAAAAGTTCGCGAACTTTTCACGCATCTTTTCTTGCTCGTTTTAGGCTATTTTCTTTATAATTTATGTTAGGTTATTAGAGACGCATAAGAAACTACTAATGCCGAAGAAATTAACCAAAAATATAAACTAGGGAATTAGCCGCACCTCTTAGAAGGTCGCGGAATTCTGCGAGTTGTTTTACGCGAGCTAGACAGTGACGAGAGAGCACGTGAATCGAGAGAGCGCAGAAAGACAACAACAATTGTTAGTCTTTCTGCGCTCTCTCTGTTTACGTGCTCTCTCGTCACTGTCTAGCTCGCGGAAAACAACTCGAAGAATTCCGCGACCTTCTAAGAGGTGCGGCTAATTCCCTAGTTTATATTTTAGGTTAATTTCTTCTGCATTACTACTTTCTTATGCTGCTCTAATGACCTAACGCAAATTATAAAGAAAATAGCCTAAAACCAGCAAGAAAAGATGCGTGAAAAGTTCGCGAACTTCTGACGGATTATAAGGGTCGATGGAGTTACTGGTCGCCGATTTTGAGTATGACGTCAGTGAAATCACCAGCAGATTCAAACTGATTGACAACTGGATGCGCGTTGTCACTGCAAACATCGTCTTTATTACAATTTTCAGATGTTAGGTTATGAAACGGACTACTGTTGCGTGTCATGTGTAATCTCTTTCTATACAAAAGGAAATTATTAAACATTCTTAAGTTAAAAATTCTTAGGTAAAGAAGACATAAGTATTGCAAAATCGGTTATTCAAAGCTGATAAAACACCTCAGCACTTCTGTAAAGATTTTTGATGAACAGGGTTTCCTGATTCTACGATTCATCTTCACACTGGAACAAGCTTTCATCTAAAATTGATGTTGGGAATTTGTTTTACATCATTTTGATAACGGTTAAAGGACCAAGGAATCATAACGGTTAAAGGACCAAGGAACAAACTGCTCCCGGAGGGCATACACTCACCACTGGACATTTCCGATGCAAATGTGGTACTCCACGATCACTTTTCCACGTGAACAAAAGTCCTGAAAACAAAGATATACGTACAGTTGTATTGATCAGTTCGAACACATATTCAACGTACACCGTTAGGGTGGGAGAACGTTTCCCAGTTGGTGATTCTCGGGAATTCAACGAGAGGCTTGTTATTCGCGAGCAGCGACTTGCTTTTCTGTAATTTAAAACAACATTGAGGGTTAGTTCGCGTGGGCGACAATTGGCGAGTGCACTTTGTATTGTATTGTATTGCGTATTGCGATCTTTTGTGCGAGTGAGCGACACTGCAAATAAGCAATTTTAAAGAAGCTTATTTCATTCCGCTTCGAAAGCGAAAAATCATATCTTATGCTAAAAATTTATTTCAACAGAGTTATCATTTTATAAAATTGTGCACATAGCAGCGCGCTAAACATAGTAATGCTGGGTACATCCAATTTCTTTGAAAAATCGTCAACAATATACGATTTTGCATTTGAATAGGGAAAAAATCTTAAAAGTACAATTAACTATTTTTTTTAGCGCCGGGTCCAACACTGAGACTCGGTGAAAATATATTGGAAAATATTAGGCTTATTTAGATGACGCACTGTCATCAATAGCAGGAAGGCTCCCTGATGAATGAATCCGAAATCAGCAGTGGTCGTGAAGCTCCAAGCACCGAATCCTCTCCATGCACAATGCAGGTAGAAGTCGATATTATGTTTTCCCTCCACGAAAGAAGCGGTCCTGAAAAAAAATTTTAAAATCCCTCACAAATCAATCCTACCATTGGAATCCGCCAGCTTCGAAGATCGGAGAAGTTGCCTTTCTTTCAGTCAATCCGTTAACATTAATCTCCCAGCGGATAACGTGATCCGACATTTTGCTTTCCAAAAGCAATCACACAATACAAAAAATGTTGTGTTAGAAATTCAACACGGAATTTAACCGCTGGGACAAAATTTGTGAGGGAAGGGGAATGAGCCGTCTTTATTCAATCGGATTTAATAAGAACATGATTTAGCAATGAAAATTCATGCAAAAGTTGGCAGGATGTTCTCAACAATTAAAGGATAATTCGCACTTCAATTTGTAATAATGGGCAAAAAAATTGATCTGAATTCGGCTAATAATTCACTCGACAAAATCGAACATTCTCATGAGAAGTCGCGCTTTCATGTCAGAAGATAACTCGTTGAACTCATCGAAATCCTGGGAGAATATGCTTTATTTAGATTTTATTTTTTATAAAATCAAATCAAAACACCTGAAGTGCCTTGATGCTCCTTTGGTCCGGGAGGGAAGTGAGACAATGCTTCTGGAATGCAGTGTTTCTTTTTGTAAAACAATAATGATTCCGTTGTAGCAAACCTGAAGCAGCTCCAGTCTGAATTTGTCGGCGAGCAACAACTTGGCTGAAGTGGAGAACTTCGTTGTCGTGATCAAATAAGACTCGACCAGATTCGTGGCGTACTGTAATGTATTGATTAATCAGACTATTCCCTACATTATGCTATGCTTCTATATTGATGCTTCTATATTTCTTCTATATTTCTATATTGCTGCGGCAAACCTTGATCTGGTAGAGGTCAGCAAGGCCAAGAATGAATCGGACAGAGTAATCTAAAGTTTTAAAAATTTAGAAAGAAAATAGGAAGAAGAATGTGTTTTTTTGCAAAAAAAACTTTAAATATAATATAATAAATTATGTTAGCTAACTGGTAATGGGTCTGTATGACGGGTAGATCACGTAGAGAAACTCGATGAATTCCTGGAAAAAAAGTTAATTTTTGCAAGACACACTTCTAAATCTCTTCAAACCTCTCTGGAAATTTCCTTTAGCTCGATTTCACCCTTGTTCTTCTCAACGAAATCACCAAAGAACATTGCATTGAAGACGGGAGAATGAACGGCGAGGTACTGAAATAATAAATATGATTATATTTGCAATGAATATTAAGGTGCAGGAAATATAGAACAAACCCTCTTGCTGACGTGAACCTTCTTTCCCTCGATTATCAAAGCGATATCATCTGAACCGACACTAGGGGAGGAGAAGTCAAATTCAAGTGATTTCCTCAATTATATTAGTATATTTGAGTAACAATTATAATATCCCGCATAATTTTTTACTTGAGTTTTTTGTGATTTCGATAGGAAACATACACAACTCCGCTCAACTTGGTGATCGACAATCGAGCCTCCACAATGATTCGATCGTCTTTGATGAATCCCTTAAACAAAGATAAAAGAAAATTAAAATACAAGTTTTTATATTATATCTAAGGTTAAGAATTATTATTTTAATAACGGCCAACAAACTTGTTCTTTATTAAGCAGCGTGGAGAAAGGAATGGGGAAAATTCCCTTTGAACGATAAGCTTTACTTATCTTTGTCACATTCTGCATCTGAACACATTTCCATGAATAAAAAAACAGTATTCTTATTTTTCCTGTCAACAAGATGAGCTTTCTCCATCTCTGGCAAGAGATCTAAGGCGGGGGGATGATACGGAACGGTCTTTCGGCAAGGCACTTCCATATTGAAATAACTTTGTTCAAAATTAAGTCCATGAACTACTAGAGTTGTGAAAGTGAGACGATCCGACACTTTCCAAACCCGCGCCTCAGAATGAGACAGAGGCGAAATCCGACATCTCATTGCTTCCCTCGTCCACTATCCGATATCTTAAAGATCAATGAGCGATTTACACAACCCTAATTATAATTTATCTACGCCCGAGGCGAAAAATATTATCATTTTCGCTTATGAATCTCATGACGATCGGTTGGTTAATGATTTCCAATGATTTTTGGAACTGTAAGTTATTGTTTTTGATATCTCTGCTGTCCTAAATAACTTAACTCCCTTCGAAATTCTGAGGTCGAGATATCGGATAGTGAATCATTTTAGACTCTTGATATCGGATTTCTTTCATTCCGCGCTAATTGGCTATAGGAGAGAATATCTGAGTCGATTGAGATTCTCTCAACAGGGGCCGCACAAGCAAAACCTAACCTATGCTGAAAAGTTGCTCCTAGGGTAAACATTGGCCGTAGAGACCGAAAATTGACATAAGAAGTTTCATAGATCAAACCCGGCTGAGATATGTTTCACCACATGTCCAAAAGTGAAATTTTCAACTTTGACAGAACGCATCCAAACCCCCTACATAGCTATATATTATGAAAGCTCTCTCTAAAATAAACATTTTTCATATTATGGCCAAGTGGCTAGCTCTTCTGTGAAATAAGTTGTTATTATTTAACAAATAATTTTTAAAAATCAGTATCACAGCGTATTCGGCGGCACTTTTAACTGTGTCCATTCGATTGCGCGTTGAAAATTACCCCCGTGCGCACAAAATTAGCAAGATTCATTTTATGCGACCTGATCAAATCATTAGGTGAACAAACCCGACTGCTCAAAAACGAGGCGAATTTAAACAAAATAATTTATTTTGAATGTATACAAAGCTCGCACAGCGAAATATTTCGTAGAGTCACTAGAATACATAAGATGAAGAAATTAAAATTAACTCTGCTCAATTTGGAGGAAATTTTTTTTCAGCTCAAACCACGTACCCCGGGTCATGGTGAAATTTGCAGAATTTTTTTTCGACTGATTCCCTGTTTAGAGTATTATATGTGACCATGTATGCTGTAGAAATAATATATACCACGATTTGGTATTAGATGCCGAACGGAAGAGACAAAAAAATGAAAAACAGTTTCCGGGTTTTGGACCATGACCCGGGGTACGTGGTTTGAGCTGAAAAAAAATTTCCTCCAAATTGAGCAGAGTTAATTTTAATTTCTTCATCTTATGTATTCTAGTGACTCTACGAAATATTTCGCTGTGCGAGCTTTGTATACATTCAAAATAAATTATTTTGTTTAAAATCGCCTCGTTTTTGAGCAGTCGGGTTTGTTCACCTAATGATTTGATCAGGTCGCATAAAATGAATCTTGCTAATTTTGTGCGCACGGGGGTAATTTTCAACGCGCAATCGAATGGACACAGTTAAAAGTGCCGCCGAATACGCCGTCATACTGATTTTTAAAAATTATTTGTTAAAAAAATAACAACTTATTTCACAGAAGAGCTAGCCACTTGGTCATAATATGAAAAATGTTTGTTTTAGGGAGAGCTTTCATAATATATAGCTATGTAGGGGGTTTGGATGCGTTCTGTTAAAGTTGAAAATTTCACTTTTGGACATGTGGTGAAACATATCTCAGCCGGGTTTGATCTATGAAACTTCTTATGTCCATTTTCGGTCTCTACGGCCAATGTTTACCCTAGGAGCAACTTTTCAGCATAGGTTAGGTTTTGCTTGTACGGCCGTATCTCACTCGACTCAGACAGTCTCTCATAGAACCGGTCTCTACCCGTATACCCGGACCGAATTTAAAATCTCTATGAACTACTCGAAGTTTTCTATTGTTCTTGTACCGTACTCGGTCGAGGTGAGTTTATAGATAATGAACAAATATTATCTCGAAGATTTTTTAGCATTGAGCTATGACCGGTTGCCGTAAGGACGTTGAATGGATTGATCTCATCATGATATCATGAAGCCCCCATAGCGTGGTTTTTGCTTGTTTTTGCTTTCAAGTTTTAAAAGAATACGAAAGAAGGTTTACTTACTGAATGGTGCACATCCTTCTCCGAATCAGCGTTCAACAGGGAGAGAGTCATAGATATCTCGCCTGACCACAGATTTCAATCACTCTCTTCATTGCAGCGGTAAAAGAGGCCTAGGCGAGGCACGTTTTCGGTTCTCGCCGATCTCTCTGGAACTCACAATAAATATTCCAAGCACCTAAATAATTCGTGAAAACGGTCAGATACAATTTTGGAGGACATGCGCTCCCGGGTATAATAATTGAATCATAATTCCCATGCACGAAAAACGATCTAATTCACATCGGAATTTTAAATGCGAATGACTTCGGATATTTTTGACATCAAAATGGAAAATAGTGCAACTACCCAACACGCACGTTACTCCGTCACTATAAACTGATTACGGAGAGATTCCTCCTATCTTTTCCATATCTCTTCCTCATTTCTTGTTAAAATCTCATATTTATTTGCACATCATCGTAGTTTACTTATTATTATTTTAATTACGTTATTAGCGCTCTCTGGAACTCACAATAAATATTCTTCATTCTGTGCCTCGTGACGGGCGGTCGACAGTCTCCCCGCTCCTCTCCCACCTCAGTTTGGAGAATCCTTGCCAGACAGCTTGGGCAACCCGGCAAGTATATCGCCCACCTGGTACCACTTCAAACGGAGGACCCGAATCGACTACACCTAATTCAAGTCGCCAACTATCAAGAAAAGCTCCAGTCGACAAGACTACGACTCAGGACGTCACTGGAAGCTGGAAGATCTACTTCTACGCTCAATGTCTATCGACGAAGATCGACACTACAATTGACCAAAGAAGACAAGCATGATTTATTCCCTTGACCCTGTTATCCTGAGTTCGAAGATCCTGCCCCCCTCCGCCCACGAAGCTACCTTCCTGCAGGCCCATTTGCTTTGATGACAGGATAAATCTGTATCTGTATTAGCGCTCTCAGGTATTTTAATCGGATTTCGCACAACCGATAGGTCAATAGGACATTCAGACAATAATCAGGTGGTTAATTCAGAAATGGACCAATAATATTCAGTGAATGAACATGTGACAACGGATAAATAAGGTTAGAGCAAAGGGGAAAATGAGATGGGAAATTTTCGAGATAAAATGAAACGTGAAAAGAGCACTTTATTCGATCAATTGCATCACATGAGAGAGAATATTGCATTTCATGTCAGGAGAGAGCTCCTTGTACTCTTGTGCACTCTGTAAAAAAAATATTAGAGAAATGATTATTTAAAGAAAATGAGTTAACACTAACCTCAAGTGCCTTGACACTCTTGAGATCCTTGAGTGAAGTCAAGCATTGTTTCTGAAGAATGTAAAACATAAATGGGAAGAATATTCCGCAAATATAGGTTTATTCCATCTCCAACCCTCCATGCATTCCCGTGTTTTCAATAAATCATAATAAATCACGTAAAGTACATATTCAGAAACCTTGAGCACATCCAGTCTGAATTTGTCGGCGAGCAGTAACTTGGCAGTGGTGGTGAACTTCTTAGTCTTGATCAGATATGACTCGGCCAGATTGGTTGCGTACTGTAATTTAAAATAATATTAGTATACCTAGATATAAGAAATCTTTGGGAAACGCCATTCTGTAAATTCTTAAAAAAATGGCCGGGATATGTTGAACAAAGAAATGGAAAGAGCGGGCTATTGTTCAAAAATTTACAGAACGGCGTTTTCCAAAAAAATACTTACATCTCGGGGTACTACCAGGATAACTGCCACGATAAATTACACTTCCCATCTTCCCATTATTTTTGGCACCAACTTTAGTCTCAAATGATGGTTGAACCATAAAATAATGAATATACTATGAACGCTGTAATTATTTCATACTTCCCTCCAGTTGCATTTGTGTCCTAATATCCTTTGCTATTCAATTCTAAAAAAAAAGATTTTATTCGAAAAAAATATGTCAAACCTTGATCTGGTAGAAATCAGCCAGAGTTAGAGTTTCACAGAGTAGTCTGAAAATATTCATATTATATTTTTAAAAAAGAATTCGGGGAGCGTAGTTGCTATAAAGGTATCTGAGCTCACGGGTGATGGGTCTGTATGAGGGGTAGATCACGTAGAGGAGCTCGATGAATTCCTTCAAAAATATATGGAATATAAATACTGGGCAAAAAGCCAAGAGTAAATTAATGGTGAGACCATCGCCAATTTACATGCTATTTTTTATATCTCTCTTACTCTTACTCTCTGCCTATATTAGCATAGACTGGCCAGGATGCAGTGATAAAACTTTCAAAATAAATTCGAACCTCGCGAGACATGCCCTTCAGCTCGATCTTGTCCAAATTTTTCTCAACAAACTCTCCGTGGAACATAGCGTCAAAAACGGGAGAATGCATTGCAAGGAACTGAAATCCCATTTTAAATTTAAAAAAAAATTGTTTTCAAAAGCAAAAAGGGGAAACCTACATTCTTGTTTACGTGAACTGTCTCTCCTTCGATGACCAACTCAATGTTATCGGTTCCTACGCGAGGAATGGAAAAGTTGAACTCGAGAGGCGCCCTGATTTTTAGGTGCATTTTAATTAAACTCCATGAGACAAACCGTAACATATCAATAACATAGAAACAATCATTGTTTAAAAGTCATATTTAATGAAAATGGTTTGTTTTTTAATATTAAAAATATTACATTTAAACCTACACAAATCCGTTTGCTTTGGTCACAATGATTCTCGCTTCCACGACGATTCGATCGTCATTTATGAATCCCTAGAAATTTATAATATAATTTTTTTTTCGGTTCTTGTGCTACCTCTCGCTGAAAAAGCCTATTTTCCAAACATGTTAGTTGCGTTGAACGGAACTTTGACCTATCTAAAAACTTTGGGTATTCGCAGCTATATTCAGGATAATTTAAAATCCATTTTTAAACAATGCAGACAGATATTGAAAAAATAAGCGACTTTAAAGAAGAAGAAAAAAACTCACCTCCTGAGGATTCAGAATTTTCGCAAAAGGCATGAACTTGAATCTGCCACAGTTCGGAGACACCCGCTTATTGAACGTCGGCACGTTCTTAAATGGATCGAATTTCACACACACTGAATCCGTTTTAACGGAAAATATATATTGAAAATGAAGCTAATCTCATTCATTTGATAGCAGAAAACTTACCGTTTCTGATCGATTCTTATCCGAGTCAGCGTTGAGCACCGTTAGTGTGCATATCGTTTCGGCCGACCACAGATCGCATTCACTCTCTTCGTTGCAACGGAGAAATACTGCGAGATACGGCACGTATCCAGTCTTCTCGGAGCACTCCTTTTTCACCGATAGACGCCTGTTTGCATACTATGAAACATATACGTAGCTGGGAACAGACTTCGAGAAACAACGAAACAACAGGTTGCGTGAAAGGCAAATCACTCCCCACTCTCCTCATTTTTGGCAATCTCTCACTACCGCAGCTGTGCATTTGCCTCTTATGCAACCCGCTGCTTAGTTATTTCTCGAAGTCTAGCTGGGAATATATTCTAAACATGAGTTATATTTCCGGTGGCAACTGTCACACATTCTTAAACATTAAAAAAATGTTTAAAGATGCTAAATTATGGAAAGCTCACCATGAAAGACCAGCGACGAACTTGGTCGGCGAATCTCTATATTCAGCAGTCAGTTTGCTGACCTCGTCGACCTCACAGCGAATTACGGTAGCCGTCATGTCTAAATTCGGCGGGGGCATTCATTTAGTGCTACTTATATGAAATGAAAAAAACCTATACTGAACCTCAAATTAGCTCCGCCAATCTCACCCAGCCCGAGCAAGCCACCTTACATAAAAAAATCGGACTTTGATTAAAATATTGATTAAACTTTGATTAAAAAAATTAATTTGTAGTGAGAGATCGGTTGAAATAGAGAGTTACTACCGCACGTGTGCACACTCTCTCGCTCTAACCCTTGTCGGTAGGTTTGGAATCATGTTCAAGGTGGTAAAAGAAGCAATTGTTCGGAACCACGCTGTGCAATATCGCGTACGGTGTAGAACCGTTTCAGGATCAAGGGTTAGAAGAAAGAAACATCAACAGTTTATTCATAAATCAGCACACATAATTGGAGATCAACAACAACAATAGTAACTGCAAACACAGAAGGGATGTTCAGGATTTGGGCCTGTTCACTCGATCAATTCGAATACTCTCTTGAGCAGTTTCTCCTTCATCTCGAGCGTAAACTCCGGGTACTCAGGAGTGGTCTGAAAAAAGTAGGATTTGGCAAGCATACACAAAAACAAAAGAAAGAAATATTCATAAAAAAACAAGCCAAACCTCGAGTGCCTTAATGCTCTTCAGGTCCTTGAGAGAAGTGAGACAGTGCTCCTGGAAGGCATAACAATAATGCATAATTCTCTTCACAAAATTCAAGACGAAGATTTTATTGAGAAATTTAGTTTTATTCTTTTTTTTCTTTCCCTACTTCTTCAATCAGGAAAATACATAATAGTCATATTGTCAGGAGATATTTTGGCCCCAAAGTGTATTTAGTCCCTGCCGAGTCGCTATCATAAGTGTTTGTGCGTGACACTGTTTTTTCTATATAAACTACTACGTGCATAAAACTATGTCAGTGTCTACGTAAAAGATATCCGTTGAATCGCGTTTATTTTCCATGCTATTTCGAACAACACATTATGACAGTGATATCAGAGACTACCTACTACTGTGGAAGGTCTAAATAGTCTTCGTAGTGTATCTACCTCAAGCCTCTCCATATTGCACTTGTCGGCGAGCACCAACTTGATTGCAGTACTGAAGCCCTTAGTCTTGACCAGATAGGCCTCGACCAGATTGGTTGCGTACTGCAACACTATTGATAAATATCGAACTTCACTGTTCACAATAATCCAAAGAGATAATTGTAAAGAATATACACACCGCGATCTGGTAGAAATCAGCCAGAGTGAGAATGAATATGACGGAGTAGTCTGAACTTATGCATTACAAACTTATAGACATAGGCAAAAGTACTTCCATTCTTCGAGCTGGACTCGCTGTTGGGCATAATCAGCCCGATAAACTCGAACGTAATTAAATATTTCCTACTCACCGGTGATAGGTCTATACGAGGGATAAATCACGTAGAGAAGCTCAATGAATTCCTGAAAAAAATATCACCTGACGTTTATGACCCTGTGTAATGTTTTTGTAAAGGGCGGATGGCCGAATGGTGTGAGGCGCTGCTTGTCAGACGAAGGGTTACGAGTTCGACCCGTGCCCAGGTTTTCCCCCTCGGTGGCTGTTAAATTGGGAGCAACTATAATTGCGGAAGGTAACGTGCCCCAGAAGCCTGGTCAGCAGGGATACGTTGACCTCGATAGTAAACCGGCCTTACCGGTGAGCCCCAGCAGAGTAGTCGCTAGTCGACGTAAAGTTCTCATTCAACTTTACCTTTAACCTGATTCGTCATGTATTTCAAACCTCGTATTTGACGTCCTTCAATTCAATTTCCTCCTGGTTCTTTTCGGCGAATTCTCCGAAGAACATAGTCTTGAAGACGGGAGAATGAATGGCGAGGTACTGTAAAATAATTCACTTTTGCTTGTAGGGGGAGAAATTAGGCTGATAATTAAAAGACAGCCAGAGAAAAAAAAGAGACTACGAGTGGGACGCCCAATACCGGACCTAAAGAAACCCCTAATTTCTTCAATTAATTACGTCAATAAAATTATAATTACTCACTCCCTTGCTGACGTAAACCTTCTCTCCTTCGATAATCAATGCAATATTATCAGATCCGGGAGAAGGAATGGAGAAGTCGAATTCGAGTGGCTTCCTAATGTAAGTACTAATAGGATAATTCTAACAAAAAATTGTGGGCAAAGCAATATTAGTTACTCAATTTTAAAGGCAGTTTGCAGCGAAAAAAAAAATAATTTTATATCCTTTTAATTATATTTTTATTCGAAAGAGCTCAAAATTCTAAGAACAACTGTAAAAACCACATATTTTTACGATTTTTTGAAAATTAATTATGAATTTTCAAAAAAATCGTGTTTCAAAGATACTGTAACTCCTGCATCCACAAAAATTGCGCTGTTTAGCGGCTGCAAAATTTTAAAAAAGGCCTTAGCAAAGTGAAAACAACTCTTTTGACAATTGATTCGACTATAGCAGTATTCGTGAGGACGAATCAGAAGAAAGAAATGCAAAAATATTACAGCATCATCCCTTTTGAGATTCTGCAGCCGCTAAACAGCATAAGTCCGCGGATGCGAGAGCTACCGTATACCTAATTTTTTCCATCTTTGAAAATTCAGAATCAATTTGTAAAAAATCGTAAAAATATGCGGTTCTCACAGTTATTTTTAGAATTTTCTAATTTTTAAAATAAAAATAACTTATTTTTCGATGCCGGATCCCTTTAAGGTAAAGATTCGATAGAGAGCTTACTAATTTTTTTTCAATTTGATATTTAATAAAACAAACTCACATTACTCCCGTAACTTTGATCACTTTGATTCTCGCTTAAATTACGATTTTGTCGTCCTTGATGAAACCCTGATGAATGCATATCATCGTGTTCCGAATTCTATCAACCTAATAACAATTAATCTAATTCGTAGCTCTAATTAATTAATGTGATTGAAATCAATCTACCGACCTTTGCTTCGTCGATGAGTGTTCCGCAAGGAATGAACTTGCGGAATCCTTTGACTATCGAACCCTTGCAGAATTTCCAAACATCCTGAGATTGATACAAAATACCGAGGTTTTCGATAAGAACGAGTTTGTATCATGATCATTCGCACCTGTCTGGAGTCGTTCTTTGTCGGATCGGAATTGAGAAGTGTCAGAGTGAAATCAGTTTCGGCCGACCACTCATCACAGTCGCTTTCATCATTGCAATGGAGAACGATGGCTAGATAGGGCGCATTACCAGATTTCAAAGGGTAATTCCTCCCGGCCACAACGCGCCTGCAGAAAAAAAAACTCAAATTGAGTGCGGCTTTCTGGGCAAAAAAATCTCAAAAGTGAATTCGTCGTGAGACCATCGTATCTTTACATGATATTTTCATACTCTCTATCTCTGCCTCAATTTGCATAAAACGAGCCAGAACACCCTGCTGAGTAGACTAATACCAGGTAAAGTATTAAGTATTAAGTATTAAGTACAGCAAAATTTACGCACCACGGAAGGCCAGCGAAGAACTTGATAGGAGACTGCCAGATCTCTTTAGTCAATTTGGTAGCCTCGTCGATTTCCCAGCGAATTACGTGATCTACCATTTCTGAAAAAAAACCTACAAAAAAGGGTTGATGTTGATTCGAATTGATAAGTTCGTTCTAAATCACCAAAAATTAAAGATTCAAAGTTTAGATATCTCATCCGGCCATCCAACCGATATAGCATCAACCAGATTAATACCAGGTCCGGTAGAAGTAGATACTTCTTTATCGGTAATGGTTTACGGAACGGGCATAGAAATTATAGATATGAAAAAGTCGGAACATGTAACGAGGGGTAACAATCAAGAAAAAGTAACGAGGGGTCTATCTTATTCATCTTTGGACTCGTTACTCGACCAACTCGAACATTCTCTTGAGGATTTTCTCTTTCATTTCGAGCGACAACTCATTGAACTCAGCTTCTGTCTGCAATATAGAGCGTTTATTTTTCGTTCGAAGAATACTCACCAACTCAACGGAAAAAAACCCAAATAAAGCCATACTCCACTTATATTTTAAAGAAAAATATGTAAACATTCGAAAATACCTCGAGTGCCTTGATGCTCTTGAGGTCCTTGAATAAAGTGAGGCAATATTTCTGAAAATTCAAAAAAATAAAGAATTTTTTCAAACAAATTTCGCTCTACGACCCTTCTTACCAACCTGCAGCACCTCCAGTCTGAATTTATCGGCGAGCAGCAATTTAGCCGCAGTTGTGAACTTCGTGGTCTTGACGAGATAGGATTCAACCAGATTCGTTACGTACTGAAGTAGAGAAGAAAAATAGAAAAAATTCCTTAACCTGACCCGGATAGTTAGCGCGAAAAACTGTCACACCACAGAGAATGAAATAAATGTCTCTTGGTGATTTTTTTTAAATTAAAGCAGCTCGCCTTGATCTGATAAAGGTCGGCAAGAACGAGAATGAAACGAGTCGAGTACTCTGAGAGAAAGTTTTGACCCACAGTTTTATAATACTTACATTTAACCTGAATATTTAACATTTAACGTTTAATAATACTGGCATTAAATTAAAGGGACCTGGCTCTGCAAAATAAGATATTATTATTTTAAAGAATATTTTTCCATTAAAATGCAAAAAAAATCGCATATTTTTACGATTTTTATGAAAAGAGTTAAGATTTTTAATGGTACTCGCGTACCTGCATTACTGTGTTTAGCGCGCTAAACAAACCGTAGCGCCCTGTACATCAAAACGAAAATAGGAACTTCGAAAAATCATAACTCATTTCAAAAAGTCGTAAAATATGCGATTTTTTGCATTCTAATTAGAAAAGAATTTTCTGTAAAATAAAATTAACTTATTTTGCAGTGCCAGGTCCTTTCGAACGAACTGGTAATTGGTCTGTAGGAGGGGTAAATAACGTAGAGGAGCTCGACGAATTCCTGGAGAAAAGTATTGTGAATAAATATAGTTTTCGTGTATACCTCGTGACCGATGTCCTTCAATTCGATTTCTTCTCTGTCCTTTTCTGCGAAATCTCCGAAGAACATGGTTTGGAAGACGGGAGAGTGCATGGCAAGGTACTAAAACAGTGTATGACACCACGTAAAGAATAAATAAACAATAAAGGATAAAATAAAGAATTTTAATAAGGAAGAGGCATATTCACTTACATTCTTGCTGACATGAACCTTCTTGCCTTCGATGATCAACACGACATTATCAGAGCCAACAGCAGGGGAGGAAAAGTCGAACTCGAGAGGCTTGCTGTTAGAAAAAAAATAAAAAATAAATAAATAAAAATGAACAAATTTCTTATGTGGAAATTTCAAATTTCAATTTCTAGTACACCTACAATAATTCCTACAATTAGGGGCCGCAACGTGATCTGTCAATTTCATGCCAAGTGGTAGAAAGTGTGTTCAGATGAACCGCTCAGGTCTCACAAACATCATACTCTTTGCCGTTTGTCGATATCTTGTCTCTGAGCCGCGCTACAGCTCGAAAACCAAAACGATTGAGGGTCAGAATGTAGGCACTCTCTAGCGATGGGCGGAGTTTGCGTGCATAATGAGAGAATGAAGAGATACTATTACATTTATGAGAGGAATCGCGAGAGACTCGAGCATTTCGCCTGCTGGAGGGACGTAGAAATTTATGATTTTTGATTTGGCTGAAAACTTAACATTAGGTATAACAATCCTCCCTCTATCAAATGGCGTTGGCAGAATTTCGATAAAAAATTTCGCAACTGCGTGAAACACAAAACAACCGGGTGTCTTCGGATTTTTTCTTTAAAAAGTTAAAGTTTGAAAAATCATAACTCGCTTCAAAATCAGGATAGAGTCTTCCGGTTTGGATATTTGGATAGAGACAACTCTCGGCTACAAGGTAAAAATATAAAACTCATTCGTGGATTTTGAGCCGATGAGGGGCGGTCGCTTTTGTAAAAGATATGATTACTTTTGTAAAAGTAAAAAGTACTGGCTCCCACTACGCGCGTTGTGGTACTGGTTGTTAGCACTAATTCTTACCAAAACTAGAGCCAAAAAGAGCCATGCATTGTAAAGAGGCACGAGAAGACGTAAAATTTTGTGAAGTCGCTCGTATAAAAATCCGACGGAACTAGTGTTATTTTCGCCGGAATAACTTGAAAACTACCCTAAAACCATGAAGCAGTTGCCTAAGCTAAGTTGTAACGTATAATTTTTGCTTAGGTTTTTTTTAAAATTTTTTTTTATTTTGTGAAATTTTTCGTTTTTTCGATGTTAATATTATTATTTCTTTTTCTAGTTTCGTCTTCTCAAAGTTAAATATACTGCTTAGATAGCGTTTGATTAGATAGTTTCACTCCGAAATTTCACATTGTTTACACATCAATTATGCCAAAAAAAATTTGCTTATTCAGACTCCTCAGCGATCTCCTATTCTACATGTATGTATTCCTCATCATGCATAGAACATTTCTCTTTTTGAAATGGAGTTGATATCTATTCGTTAAAATGAGTTATAAGAGAGAGATGATTTTTCAAACTTTAACTTTTTAAAGAAAAAATCCGAAGACACCCGGTTGTTTTGTGTTTCACGCAGTTGCGAATTTTTTTATCGAAATTCTGCCAACGCCATTTGATAGAGGGAGGATTGTTATACCTTATGTTAAGTTTTCAGCCAAATCAAAAATCATAAATTTCTACGTCCCTGCCGTCCTCGATTATCTCGCGATTCCTCTCTTATAAAATGATACGAACACACAAAAAGTCAAAATGGTACTTCCTGTGTTTACCAAAGCGAGAGAGCGGGCAAAAGTGAGAGGGTCGCGTACGTGCCTGTGTGGTAAACAACGGAAGTCCGTCATTTGCCTTTTTGGTGGGATCGTATCATTTTATAAATGTAATATCTGACCATGGAGCACATGTCAGAGCGCTCCACTATTGCCATCTTGGCTCATTGGTAGGGTGATTGCATGGCGCGCGGATGTCGCTGGTTCGGTCCCCATCCTTTGCAGTTATTTTGCTCATCACCAAAAAATTTTTTAAGTTGAGCCGCTAAACACCGTAAGTCGTCATGCCAATGAATATTCGCGGACTATGTTCTTTTAAAAAGTAGCACAATTCAGCGCGCCAACTAAATTTGATTCTGTTTTCTCTAAATGGATCAGACACAGTATCTCAACGAATTGCGAGATGCGCAACTATGTGCCTTTACTGGAAGTGTCTGAAATGCCTATTCTCGCTAATGTTTATCGATGTTTGACCTACTTAATCACATCAGAGCATGGTGCGCACGGGATATGTTGTAGCCCCTGCCAAGAGCTCTCGAATAAGCCCGAGCACGAGGTTTTTAGTGAAGAATTAAACTTGTGCTGCTCATCCGCCGTTTCTCGCCCCTTACATTAGTGTCTAATGGGCGGAGCTTACTCCCCCTACCTACAATAACGTATCTATCTCTGCTCCCAGTAAGAGAGAGGCTTCGCATCTCCCCCACCCCATAGAATGTTGAACTATTTCCAACTGAGAATTGTTGGAATTAAAAAAAAATAGCTTTCCAACAATGAAATTCGCGTAGTGTTTCAAAAAAAGAGATACATTTTTTTAGATCGTAGATGGGGCAAACGTACGCCACTCCGCTGACTTCGATCTTCGTGAATCTAGCTTCGACGATGATTTTATCGTCTTTGATGAATCCCTGTAGAATACTCCTATTCATTATCAGAATTAACTTTAATTTCTTTTTTTTATTATAATTACATGGAATTGCACCTCTCCTTCGTCGAGGGCTTTTTCGAAAGGCATGATCCCGCGCCAGGCAGTCCCGAAGATGGCCTTGTTGAGCGTTTGTTTTACCTCAAAAACATTAGCCGACAGTGAATTCGTCGTATACTTAATGAGACTCCTTATTTAAGACACACATTAATTACTATCCTGAGAAACCTCTACGAATTCGTTCTTGGTCGGATCAGCGTTGAGAACCGAGAGCTTGAACTGAGTGTCGACCGACCACAGTTCACAGTTCACTCTCATAGGCACAACCAAGAAACGAATTTAGCTGGGGCACATCTCCAGTTTTCTCGAAACACGTCTTCTGAACGTCGAGCGACCTGCATCAGATTCAAAATATCAGCAAGCAATGTCAACAAAAACACGAAAAAAGCACGAAAAATAATAACCACGGAAGTCCTGCGAAGAAATGGAAAGGAGTTCCTCTGAATTCAGAATTCAACTTGCTGACCTCGTCGATCTCCCAGCGAATTAGGTCTCTGCCATTCCTAAAATTGTTTTGCTTGAATTTTATTTGGCCGCGAAACGAGCTGAAATTGAAGCTAACTGTGAAATAACAGGTAGGGTTCACAACCGCTTCAGGGTAGTAGATTATGAGACAGACAATAGCACTTTATTTAGAACATAAAACGAGTGAGCGACAAGGATACGAAAAAACATGAATGAAACAAGACGATCAATCAGCATTTCATTCGATCAATTCGAAAATTCTCTTGAACAGCTTGTCCTTCAGTTCGTGTGAGAACTCCGAGAACTCAGGGGCGGTCTTAACAAAAAAAATTTTAATACTAAAATATTAGGGAAGTAAGCAAACCTCGAGTGCTTTGATGCTCTTCAGATCTTTGAAAGAAGTGAAACAGTGAATCTGGAAAGAAAATGAGAGTTAGTTGTTCAAAGTAAATTTTACAAAAATCTACCTGGAGCTGTTCCAGTCTGAATTTGTCAGCGAGATGCAACTTGGCTGCAGTAGTGACTTTCTTGGTCTTGACGAGATAGGACTCGGCCAGAGTAGTAGCGCAACATAACCAAATTGGTTGTGGGACGCCAGATCCGCGCAAAAATTCGCTTTTTTGAGTGCAAAAAGCATACTCACCGAGATCTGGTATAGATCGGCCAGAGCGAGAATGAATGGAGCAGAATAGTCTCAAAAGGGATTAATTCTGGGTGAAAATGAGCGTTCAATTTAATCTCACGAGTAATGGGCCGGTATGAGGGGTAGATAACATAGAGGAGCTCAATAAATTGCTGAAACAAAAGTTTACCATTCCATCAAAGCAAATATAACCATTAATTCATGATTTACACCTCACGAGAGACGTCCTTCAGCTCGATTTCCTCTTTATTCTTCTCGACG
Organism: Pristionchus fissidentatus; assembly: GCA_036245785.1. NCBI lineage: Eukaryota > Metazoa > Nematoda > Chromadorea > Rhabditida > Neodiplogasteridae > Pristionchus > Pristionchus fissidentatus. The sequence continues at coordinate 31,540,592 of BTSY01000005.1, read as the reverse complement.
AATTCTCCGAAGAACATTGTCTTGAAGACGGGAGAGTGGATAGAGAGAAACTGAAACAAACTTATTTTTATACAATTTTAATTAATATTTGTACATTTCCTTATGAAACTTACTCCCTTGCTGACGTGAACTTTCTCTCCTTCGATAATCAATGCGACATTATCAGAGCCAACAGAAGGAGTGGAGAAATCGAATTCGAGAGGCTTCCTGAGACAATCTTTTGCAATAATAAAATAATAATGTCTGAAATATTTATCTTCAGTGTAACCAAACAATTTGTTAACGCCCAAACTCACATAACTCCGCTCACTTTGATCACCTTTATTCTAGCTTCAACCACAATTCGGTCGTTTTTGATGAAGCCCTGCGAAAGGCAACTTATAATTGGAAGGCGTTATTTAACCTAATGTATTTAAATTACACAAACCACCCGTTGATCGAGAGCTGATATAAGTGCAAACTTCCACCCATTGCTGATAAAACCTTTCTTGAACGTCTTTGAGCCCTTCAATAGGTGCAAAATATTTACCACATTGTTCAATGATAACATTCTGTCTGAACTATTCAAGAGCATTCAATCTCGTCAAGTCTGATCAAGAATTTTAAACTTTTTTTGTTTTCGAAATATATAGATAAAGTTCGACTAGTTCATAAAGCAGTTTCTGCATAGAGCGTACGGCCCCGCAAGAATGAGTGTACTAACCTCTTTGGAGACGTTCCTGGTCGAATTCTCATTGAGAACAGTGATAGTGAACTCAGCGTCGGCCGACCAGAGATCGCATTCACTCTCATCATTACATATTATGCCCAAATGAGGACCTTCCTTCGTTCGCTCAGTGCAATTCGGACCAACCACCAGTGACCTGCACTTACTACTAACTAAATACCAAAAAAGGAAAAAAAATACTTTAGTATTATTGCGTAATACATGGATGAAGGGAACTTACCATGGAAGCCCTGCGCAGAACTTGATAGGCGACTGTCTGATTTCTACAGCCAACTTGCTGACCTCGTTGATCTCCCAGCGAATTATGTCTTGCATGCCTAACAATGGAACTGTTTAAAATTTAGTTGATTGCGACAAACTGACGCTAACAAGGGGAGACCGCATAGTCGATATGGAGTTTTCGAATGAGACCTGGTGGGATCGAGTACTCTCATAAAAGTAAGAAATGATCGGTGGTTTAAAACTGCTAAATAAACCCCGACTCTTCCCCACCCTTACTAGAATAGCTAATTTTCTGGACATTTCGCAATCTTAGCCAGTTCCCCACAGAGAGTGCAGATATCACAAGATCTGTTTAGCAGTTTTCAACCCCCGATTAGTTCTTACTTTTATGATAGTAAACGATCCCACTTGGTCTCATTCGGAAACTCCGACTACGCGGTCTCCCCTTGTAAGCTAACTGTGAAATATCAGGCACGGTTCACAACCGCTTCGGGGTAGTATATGAAGAAACAGACAATAAAATTTTATTTAGAACGTAAAACGCGTGAATAATAGTGGTGCCAAAACATAAATAAAACAAGACAATCGTTCGGCTTTTCGCCTCTTCATTCTATGAGTTGAAAAATTCTCTTGAGCAGTCTGTCCTTCAGCTCGTGTGAGAATTCCGAGTATTCAAGAGCTGTCTTAACAAAGGAAGAGCTTTTCTTTAATTTCGAAATTAATAGGGAAGCAAGCACACCTCGAGTGCCTTGATGTTCTTCAGATCTTTGAGAGAAGTGAAACAGTGATTCTGGAAATTAATTATTTCTATCAAGGAAATTTCTTTTAAATCTACCTGCAGCTCTTCCAGTCTGAATTTGTCGGCAAGCAGCAATTTGGCTGCAGTCGTGAACTTAAGAATGCACGCCTTCATCAGATATGACTCGACCAGATTCGTAGCATGCTGTAACATGCACGGGATTAACAGTAGGCGACGTGCAGAACAAGCCTCATGTGCCGTTGAGTGTAAATATTCTACTCACCGAGATTTGATAAAGATCGGCCAGAGCGAGAATGAATCGAGCAGAGTAGCCTGAAATCATCGTGCGCAATTTTCCCAAAGCGCACAGCGCAACATGATCTCACATGTGATCGGCCGGTATGAGGGGTAGATGGCATAGAGGAGCTCGATGAATTCCTGAAATTTGGAGTATCACTAACATCCTTCCCCTCATTCCTTTACGTATATGCTTCTATGGCTCGGTCGCGCTCTTCTAGTTGAATCCCTGCGCATGAGCGTCAGTTTTGAAAAGAGCCAAAGGGTAATAATTGTGTTCAAACGTATCAAATGTAGATACGGTTTGCGAGGCTCATACCGATTAACATTTCCCCACAGTGAGAACTGAGGTAACTAAACATTCGTAGGACACCTCCTTTATAGGGAGCATGAATAGATAGTGAAACACACTTCTTTGGCATTATTTCGGTCGACTAATAAAGGGAAAAATAAAAAAAATTTGGAACCTTTGGGAGTGGTTTACGGCGACTCCCAGAAGCACACGCTCTGGGATTCGACGTTTCTTAAGAGAGGTTTCACCAGAGATTGCAGGTGGCTCGGAACAATTTTCAAAAAAATAATTTTGATTTCGACCAAACTTTTATATTAGAGTACCCGGCAGACGAGAATTCGATTTATCCTGGTCCCAGGTCCAGAACCGGCTTTTAGGAAATTCCCGGCTCCAAAACCGGAATCATCATAACTCAGCTCAAAAGCGAGCTACAATGCTGCGGTTGGGCTCAAAATGTTCATAAAAATAAGTTACACAAAATTACTGTTGGATAGAAGTTTGGTACTCGTTAACCTCAAAAGTTGTGACCGATAACGTGAATTCCATGGGTTTCAAAAAAATCTCAAAAAAAAAATCTCAAAAAAAAAAAAATCTCAGATATCGAAAATGCGAGATGCCACGCTTTTTTATTGCGGAATATGAGAGAGCTCTTGAAGTACTACTAGGAAAAAAATTAAAACCAGACAAATAGGGGGGACTTAAACTCGAAAAATATTGTTGAAGGTGAAAAATCGTAAAAAGTTGAAAAATATTTTTTCGCAAACCAAAAAATAGTAGTTTTTCATAGACCTTGCAACACTGTAAGCTCAGGAAAAACCATTTCCGTGTATGTAAAGACTATTCGGACCAATAAAAATCGAAAAATTTACAAAAATTGCTTAAAAATGACGAAAACCTGTTTCAGAAATAAAATATCGACAAGCTCGGTTCTTGACTAAGATATAAATATGAATTTTAATTACATATAAACATTAATACACCATTTTTGACAATCGCTAACCACGCATAGTCTCGAATTTTTACATATTTTTCAGTTTTTTAGACATTTTTACCAGTTTGCTGAATGGATGATCCGAAAAGTAACCTTAATGAGCATGATAAGCACGGATATATTTTTTGCCGATCTTACAGTGTTGCAAGGTTCATGAAAAAGTAGTATTTGCTTGGTTTTCGAAAAATTTATTTTTGCACTTTTTACGGTTTTTCACCTTCAACAATATTTTTCGAGTTTAAGTCCCCCCTTTTTGTCTGGTTTTAATTTTTTTTCTAGTAGTACTTCAAGAGCTCTTTTATATTCCGCAATAAAAAAAGCGTGGCATCTCGCATTTTCGATATCTGAGATTTTTTTGAAACCCATGGAATTCACGTTATCGGTCACAACTTTTGAGGTTAACGAGTACGAAAATCCAACAGTAATTTTGTGTAACTTATTTTTATGAACATTTTGAGCCCAACCGCAGCATTGTAGCTCGCTTTTGAGCTGAGTTATGATGATTCCGGTTTTGGAGCCGGGAAATTCCTAAAAGCCGGCTCTGGACCTGGGACCAGGATAAATCGAATTCTCGTCTGCCGGGTACTCTAATATAAAAGTTTGGTCGAAATCAAAATTATTTTTTTGAAAATTGTTCCGCCATAGCCCTTTTTACATACGATCTCTCGTGATACCTCTCTTAATTTCTTTTCAAAAGTCTCAGTTCCAAAAATTTGTGGTGGATGAATGCCTACGATGTCCTGAATGACTACTAAGCAGAATTCAAGGCATGTCATGTTCATTCCTTGAAGTTATGACCACATTCGGAAACGTCGAATTCGCACACAACGACAGTTCAACTAACACACAGTTCCCAGAATTTTTTCACTATTTTACCCGTTATCAGCATATCATTTTTGACTAATAAAGATCAAGTTGTCAGTCTCTGCCGGGTCTCTTTAAGGAAGGAGTGAAGGAAATATTGTCGTAAGTGGCAACAAAGGTTGATTGCTTCGCTCAACAATAATAAATCCCCGAAAAGTTTAGTGTCTAGGTCAAAAAAATGACGGAGTTAAGCGCGCGCAAACTTTACGTGGTGAAATCACTGATTCGTAGTCTATACCTCACGAGCGACGTCTTTCAACTCAATTTCCTCCTTGTTCTTCTCGACGAAATCACCGAAGAACATAGTCTTGAAAACGGGAGAATGAATAGAGAGGAACTGAAGAAAAAATACTTTTGATGCAATTTTGCCTAATACTTTTATATTTCATGAATAATACAACTCACTCCTTTGCTGACAAAAACTTTCTCTCCCTCGATGATCAATGCAATATTGTCAGATCCGATAGAAGGAGCAGAAAAGTCGAATTCGAGTGGCCTCCTAATATATTATATACATTTTTATATATACAAGTTTTATAGTATAAATACATTTTTCACAACAATAAATATAAGAATATCTGGAAGATGGAGAGAAGGGCAGTTTATAGTATAATTGTATATAGTATGAAAAAATCAAACTCACACGAATCCGCTCACTTTGATCACTTTGATTCGCGCCTCAACGACGAGTTTGTCGGACTTGATGAAACCCTGCAGAAGACATCTGATCATTTTAACAATGAAACTTGTTTCACTAAAACAAGCTAGACATGTCAATAAAACCGAAAGGCTGTGCTTTTTCATGAGTGCTACCCTTGTTGCTCGTTTTTAACGGACTATTTCGTCTCTTTCTATTATTCTTGTCTTGTGTAGTGAAGCTTCCCCGCAGCTCGCATAAATGTCATAATATTTATCTTGTTAAATTGACGAACTTTATATTAAATTATATTAAATTAATTATATTAAATTATATTAAATTGTTGGCACCTAGAAGTTGTTAATTATTGTCCCAATGTACCTTTTCCTCGTCGAGAACTGTCCCGAAACGTATGAACTTGCTCCATCCTCGGTAGTTCATTTCCCTCTTGAACGTATTTGAATCCTGAAATTGATACGTATTCTTATGCAATTTAAGCAGCACAATGAAAAGAACAAGATACCCCATACATGTACCTGTTTGAATATATTCCCAGCTGATTGAGTATTGCGAAGAGTGATCGAGAAACCGGTGTCGGCCGACCACAGATCGCATTCGCTCTCTTCGTTGCAGGCGAGGAAGAGCGCCAGATGGGCCTCATTTCCCGTCCTCTCAGAGCACTCCTTCCGAACCAGAATCCACCTGCAATGCATTCTAAATTGCTTAATTTAATTATCCACAAAACGGCAAAGATGGAAACGGAAATATAGAGATAGAGAAACAGAAGAAACAAGATGGACATTTCAAGCTATGGTCACATCCAATTCATTATCACACCTAATTTTTTTAAACACTTATTTTCTTTGTAAAACACACCAGGGAAGGCCAGAGACGAACTTGATCGGAGATTCTCTCCACTCCTCAGTCAATTTGCTTACCTCGTCGATCTCCCAGCGAATTACAGTTTCTTGCATCTCTATTATCAAATAGTTCGAGTATTTGTTGATTACGAAACAAGGTAAAACTGAAAATACGGTAAAGAACCTTTTTCTTGGGCATCGATTAGGAGATACACAAAAAAGCTTTATCTGATGACTGGAACTAGAGAAAAAATGATAACAAAAAGAAGAAGAACAAGGATTTCTTTTCACTTTCTAAACAGAGTTCGCTCGTATTATTCGATCAACTCGAACACTCTATTTAGCAGCTTCTCCTTCAACTCGAGGGAATACTCCTTGTACATATCAAGGGCCTTAACGAAGAACGGTTCAGTAACCAAAAATTAATGTTAGTTTAATGAATTTCACCACATCACTTTTTCGCCCTGTTGAAGCACACTCATAACTTATCCTATATCACTGTAACAATTATACATTTCCTGATTGTCATGATAAGCTATTATTTTAAACATAAAAGGACGAAATTTATACAACGAAAGACAAACCTTGAGTGCTTTGATGCTTCAATGCCGTCAGGCAGTGTTTCTGAGAGAGAAAAAAACATAATACTGTATAGATTATCTTTTAAATCCATAGTTCGCCATCCCTTTTTCCAACCTGTAGCATTTCAAGACTGAATTTGTCAGCAAGCATCAACTTGAATGCAATCGTCATCTTTTGAGTCTTGATGAGATACGATTCGGCCACATTCAAAGCATGCTGAAATGAAATAAGAGAGGTATCACGAGAGATTGCAGGAAAAATCCCCCCTTTCGGAACAATTTTCAAAAAAGTATTTTTGATTTCGATCAAACTTTTATATAAGAGTACCCAGGACGCGAGGAATTTAAATTTCCAGTCCCAGGTCCGAGAGCCGGCTTTTAGGAAATTGCCGGCTCCAATGCCGGAATCGTCATAACTCAGCTCAAACTTGACCTAGAACGATGGCGTTAGGCTTAAAATTTGTAGAATAATTTAGAGAACGTTTTATGTGTTGAAAACGAGCCTGAAAAACTGAAACGAAAAAATTTCTGATCGAAAAAGTGATTTCGAAAATATTCCAAAAATTGTGCGATATCCAAAATGTCAGAAGAAGCAGAATTTTATTTGAGAATATGAAAGAGCTTGTCAAATACTGTCTAGAAAAAATTTAATAAAAAATTAAAAGGGGGGGACCCGAGTCGGAAATCACGTTATAATGTGAAAAATCGAGAAAAGTCCGAAAATCGAGTTGATGAAAATCGCTCCAAAAATGTTGTGTTATGTGTCATTGGTAAATAGAAGTTCAGCAAAAATAGTCTCAGTTCAAAAACATTTCTTTAATAGCTTGCAGCAGCTCACAAATCTGTCTGTTTTCGCTCTTGAGATGTTGTCAAGAGTATTCAATTCCCACTTGTCTATTGGACGGCGACTTGCAACGACGAGTTTTTGAACTGAAACTATTTTTGCTGAACTTCTATTTACCAATGACACATAACACAACATTTTTGGAGCGATTTTCATCAACTCGATTTTCGGACTTTTCTCGATTTTTCACATTATAACGTGATTTCCGACTCGGGTCCCCCCCTTTTTATTTTTTATTAAATTTTTTCTAGACAGTATTTGACAAGCTCTTTCATATTCTCAAATAAAATTCGGCTTCTTCTGACATTTTGGATATCGCACAATTTTTGGAATATTTTCGAAATCACTTTTTCGATCAGAAATTTTTTCGTTTCAGTTTTTCAGGCTCGTTTTCAACACATAAAACGTTCTCTAAATTATTTCCACAAATTTTAAGCCTAACGCCATCGTTCTAGGTCAAGTTTGAGCTGAGTTATGACGATTCCGGCATTGGAGCCGGCAATTTCCTAAAAGCCGGCTCTCGGACCTGGGACTGGAAATTTAAATTCCTCGCGTCCTGGGTACTCTTATATAAAAGTTTGACCGAAATTAAAAATACTTTTTCGAAAATTGTTCCGAGTCACCTGCAATCTCTGGTGATACCTCTCATAATAGAACTGCAGTAGATAGCTACTAAAAGGTCCACAAAAAATATGTTTATAATGCCCAATAAAATTATCAGATTACCTGTGTTTCATAAAAGTCGGCAAGAGCGAGAATGAAGAGAACCGAATATCCTGAATGAGCAAACCCCTATTTTCTAGACGAAAGCTGTAATTACAGTACCGGTCAAAAGTATGGCCCCAAATTTCAAATAGTCATAACTTTCTTCAAAGTTGAGATAGAACCCTACGGTTTGGAGCATTAAATTACAAATGAATAAAGAATATTTCGCAATAGCCCATGATTACCCCTCTGCATGATTCCATTTTAGGCATTCCGTTTGCAGAGGTGCGGTCGCAAATAAAATTCCATTCTCACATAGATTTTAGATACAGGCTCAAACACTCAGTGGGGATAGTATATCCATTGATGTATACATTCCACTATACGAGTCATTTTTCACTTTGCGATTAAAGCTGGTGGCATTATTTCCCGGCACCTCCGAAACAATCGGAAAATCGAATATCTCTTGTCTAAGTAGTGCTAGAGGTCCCAAATTTTGCAGAAACTATGAGAGTATAGTAGAGTACCTTCGTGCAAAATTTGGCTTCGATCGGTCGCTTATTGCGAAATTTTGAAAAATTTCGAAATGCGATTTTTGCACTACCAGAACTCTCCGCTACGTTAAGCTAAAAATCTGATTTTTTGCCATGCTGTGCAAGTACTATCAGGCACCACATCTACTAAGCTACGAAGCCTCGGAAATTTATTCACTGCTGCTGGAGTTGAAAAACCGTCGAGATTCGAAGTGTATGGAGCTTGGTAAATGCAGGTCGAGCAAATTCACTGTTCCTTCATAAGGTCAAGAACGGACGCAAATCGTGCTACTTGTTTCATATAACGTATATATTGTATAGAAGAGGCTTTATTGAACTCGGAACCCTGTTAAATCTCAGTTTCAAAATTGCTGTTGGAGAAAAGTTACGATTTACGCACCCCGATTTTCGATGGTATTTCAACTCCAGCAGCAGTGAATAAATTTCCTAGGCTTCGTAACTTAGTAGATGTGGTGCCTGATAGTACTTGCACAGCATGGCAAAAATTCAGATTTTTAGCTTAACGTAGCGGAGAGTTCTGGTAGTGCAAAAATCACATTTCGAAATTTTTCAAAATTTCGCAATACGCGACCGATCGAAGCCAAATTTTGCACGAAGGTACTCTACTATACTCTCATAGTTTCTGCAAAATTTGGGACCTCTAGCACTACTTAGACAAGAGATATTCGATTTTCCGATTGTTTCGGAGGTGCCGGGAAATAGCTTTAATCGCAAAGTGAAAAATGACTCGTATAGTGGAATGTATACACCAATGGATATACTATCCCCACTGAGTGTTTGAGCCTGCATCTAAAATCTATGTGAGAATGGAATTTTATTTGCGACCGCACCTCTGCAAACGGAATGCCTAAAATGGAATCATGCAGAGGGGTAATCATGGACTATTGCGAAATATTCGCATAATTCATTTGCAATTTAATGCTCCAAACCGTGGGGTTCTATCTCAACTTTGAAGAAAGTTATGACTATTTGAATTTTGGGGCCATACTTTTGACCGGTACTGTAGTAAACGCTGAGATGAGATATCGCTAAGCGTTTTTACAGATCTCAACTGGCGACAATAAACGCACCAATAGTGTATTTCGGTGAACGCAATTGCAAGAACTTACGTTAACTCGAATAGTTCTATCGGGGTGATCAGGCCGAATCGTGCTCGACCCTCCACAGCTCACACTCACTCTCTTCATGGGGGGGGGTGACAATTCCGCAACCGACATTTTGGCAACCGACATTTCCGCAACCGGCATTTCCGCAACGGGTCATAACTCGGTCAGGAGTGAGCCTAGCGCTATGAGAGTGGTACCATTGTGATCAGCATCAGTTAATTAAGATTTCATTAATTAATTAACATTATTAATGAGATGAGTGTTAATTAATTAATTAACTGATTCTGATCACAATGGTACCACTCCCATAGCGCTAAGCTCACTCCTGACCGAGTTATGACCCGTTGCGGAAATGTCGGTTGCGGAAATGCCGTTGCGGAATTGTCACCCCCCCCCCTCTTCATTGCAGCGAGATGAGGGACGTTGTCGTTGCGATGCGAGCACTCTTTGAAGGCTGAGATGAACCTGTAAATTACTTACAAATTTGATATATTTCCAGGCAAAAGAAAGGAAGATTGTTCTGATTACTTAAAGAAGGAGTATCACGAATCTCCTGCTCCATCATTCCTCATCTCATATGTTTCGATGGCGCGGTCGCTTTCTCCTCGTCCACCCTTATCCCTCCCTATCATTTTTGAATTCCTGCATTCAGGGTCAGTTTGGCACAGAGCCAAACGCGAATAACTTTGTTCAAACTTATCGGCTGAACATGCGGTTTGCGGGGCTCTTATCTGGAAACCGATTACCATAACCCGACAGTGAGAACTCAGTTGACCAAAAGTTCGTGGGACGCCACCTTTAATTCCCACTTACGATCTTTTGTTAAAATAATAAGCTCATGAAATGGACTACTGGCTCTCTTTTTCGAAAACATCATATTTGAGTTTAGCAGCGCAACGTTTCAATACTATTTTTGAGGAGTGTTTGCGAATTTATAATACTGATTGCTTGTTTTCATTTTTCATGCAAAAATATTAAAAGAAAAAAAGGAATTGGGATGGATTTTTATCCCAATAACGAGATGGGCACTGACACTGTGTTCTTATATCGAATAATCCTCTGCTCTCGCGAATAAAATTATTCGATCTAACAACACTAATTTACACTGACCAGGTCAAATCGGCGATGGTCGAGATGGGCGACTGTCTTTCTGTAGAGACTGCTCACATTGTCGAGCTCCCAACGAATCACAGCATTAACAGCCATACTTAAAGTGTTGAAATAAACAAATTAACGCAGGCAAGATATGTAGAACGCAGGTAAGATACGGCAAGCAACCGCTTCGATATGTTAAAAAATTCACATGCGAAAAAGAATCTTTATAAAATAATTGGTTAGCACATCAGGAAATGGTTACTAAAGCATTCACGAGTAGACAGACGATAGAATAAATTGGCCGGAGAATTAATCCATGAGAGCTAGCATTTTCTTCAGAAGTGAGGAATGCATCGAATCAGATAGCTCATTGAATTCACTTGTCTTCTGTAAAAATATAAACAAAATATTAAAAATACTTTCCATTTACTCTTTCCGTTATTTTTTAAAAATGTTACCTCGAGGGCTTTCACATCGGCAGGTTTCGTGATTGAGTTCAAGCAGTGCGTCTAAAAACATATTCGTTTAGTTGAAATTGGGTAAAGGCAGAGGGATCTATCTAGCCACTTTCTTTAATTTTTTTTCAGCATTAGGTAGGTCGGGGAAACGCGGTTTTGTGTATAAATACCTTGAGCAGGTCCAGCCTGAATCGATCCGCCAGCAGAAATTTCTCGCTGAGTGACAGCTTCTTATTCTTGATAACGTACAATTCGGTTTGGTCTGTCGCGTACTTCAATTGAATTATGCTAACATGTATCTATTGATAATATACTTACATGAGAACTACAAGTAATAGTGTTAGAAACTCTTATCACAAGTATCACTGTTTTGCTCCGTAGATACATTTGTAGAATACCTTGATCTGGTAGAAGTCAGCGAGTTTCATGATGAACTTGTATGAGTCAGCTAAAAAATTGCACGATTTATTAAAAACAATGTTATAAAATGTTAAATTAAAATACCTGTGATCGGCTTGTACGAAGGATAGAACACATGGAGAAGTTCGATGAATTCCTGAAGAAAAAGGAAATAATGAGCATTTATTTATGGGCACACTCATTGCGTTAAGAATTGCGTTTATGCTCCTGGCGATTTTAGGCCCGCAAGAAGTAGGTGGGCCCTAACCATTCACCGACATAACCATTCTTTTGATTCTCCGAACTAATGTGAATGAAAAAAGAGAGGGAAAACCTCATAGTTGACGTCCTTAAGCTCGATTTCTTCCTTGTTCTTCTCGACGAAATCACCGTTGAACATTGCAGAGAAAACGGGAGAATGCAGAGAGAGGTACTGAATTTTCAATTTAAGATTTTCATATTCATTTTTTAAAAAAATAATTCAAAAAAATAATAACGCACCTGCTTGCAGACGTAGATCTTCTTTCCATCGATCTTCAGTGCAGTTGAGTCCATTTCAACCATTGGATTCGTGAAGTCGAACTTGAGAAGTTTACTGAAAAATAGTACATATTTTTTTAGAAAATAAAATCTTCAGTATTAAAAAAATGTTATGCAATGGCAAAGATGGAAATTACAATAAATATTTAAGAAATTACTTACCGTACTCCTGTCACGGAGGTGATCTTAATGCACGCCTCTAGTATGATCTTGTCGTCCTCGATATATCCCTATAAAACACAATATACAGTAGCACATACTATTTCTGCGAGTTAGGCATGGATTCGCCGCGGCGCCGAATAATGGTTAGCGGTAATATTAAGCTCACTATTCACACTCCCTAAAGTTGTGATGGTACGTCTTGGAACTAGGGTTCTCTTATTGGAACTTAATGGAATTGAACTCATTACTCCCCTCTCGATTTCTTTCACTCTCTCACACGCGTTGCGGTATGCATTCTTTGTTCTCCCAATTTCAAAATTCCATTTGATTCCAATAAGAGAACCCTACTTGGAACATATATGAGACATTATGAGACATCAACATAACATTTAAGATTCCCCGAAAAACTATTTCCATGTTTTTTTTGTAATATGTCTTACTATTAGATCATTTTGATTATTTGTTGATTCCCAAAGGAATTTTCGTATCGTGTCCTAAATATAATTATTTAAGAAATTACTTACCCTCCGTACTAAACTCAGAAAAATTACGATCATGTCCCTATCCACAATTTACATAATTACGCGGAGAAATAAATCTTGCTGATTGTGATTACTCGGTGCTCACCTGCTTAGGGTTAACTACGATCGACATGTCAATGAACCACGGCCTTCCTTTGTTATTTTGCGCGAGGCTGAACGGTTTGCGAAACTGGAATGATGCAAACGAGCGGTGCGATTAAACTCGGGCAGGCCAGAGTTGGTAGCGAAGGCAGCATAACTTCAGATTTTTTTTAAATCACAAAAAAAGCGTTTACAGTGTTTCCTAAATGCTCATCAGCATTATTGCGATGGACGAGAATCAATTCTGATTCGTGCTCGACTCTCCACAGGTCGCAGTCACTTTCATCATTGCAGTAGAGATAGCAACCGAGGTAAGGCGGATGCGCCGAGGAGGCATCTCGCCGCACCGCAATACGCCTGAAAAAAACACTAATTGATTCTTTCTTATTGGAACCGGGCCCTCCCTTCACTTCAAATTAACTGTGGTTGCCCAGGTCACTCCTTTTCGCGCTCCCCTATTCTGTGATTTCCACATTCATTAATATCGTTCTTACTAGTCCATTTTTAAATAGATAGTGCATGCCGAGTTACGGAAGATATCAACTTACTAGGAAATCCATTTTTCTGGGAGTCGAGATATGATTTAACAAAAATTTGCATTTTCCAAAAATTACAGAAATCGAAAATTCTAAAACCGACCGTCTACGCACATTGAAATTCTGAGTCTAAGTTTTTTAACGGGTCATGGCATTCTAGCGAGAGAGAAAAGAACGAGATGTGAGCGATCAATTCGGACAATATGCATTTTTCAAATCTCATCTTCTATTCAAATTTTAAAATTTAAAAATATTTTGTAAAAAGCACATATAGTATCGATCCATGACAAAATTCGACCAACTACAAGTTTGTTGTGCCACTCACGTATCATTTCGCATTTAGCCGATCAAACATTTGCTAAGGGATGTCGTTGATCACAATGTGTTCATTCTCAGCGTCACATATCCGAGCAAAATACTGGCAATTGGCATACCAGGGAAGATGAGCGATGAAATTGATGGGCGAGTATCTCTCTTGACTCTTGAATCCAATTTGCTCACGTTATCGACCTCCCAGCGGATTACGAAAGTCTCATCCACCATTCCTGAGAATAGAACTTGACTAAATAGTAAATCATGCAAGTATATATCTTTATCGCAACAAAGTAAATTGTGCGAACATCTCGAACAAAGTAAATTGTGTAAATTGTGCGAACAGTCTAGACAATGAGCGAGAAAAGTTTGGAGAGAAGAGAGATCTTCATGCCATCCGAGAGTTGATTGATCTCGGTAGTCTCCTGAAAAAAAATTGTGAAAATATACAATATTGAAATATTTTTAAAATGCAGATTTAATCGAAATATTACCTCTAGAGCCTTGACATCGATAGGCTCCTTGAATGAGTTCATGCAGTGGGCCTGGCAAAGTTATATTTTACCACATTCGTGAAATTGGCATTCAATTTCAACTACTATATATACAACTAATATATAAAATCCAGTTTAAACATTAAAAACGTAATGGCGTTTTACTCGATGTTATAAAAAGGTCATTATCAAGGGTGCCTTACTGTAGTGAGCAATTGCAGAACTTTGAATATCTTTTTTTTCAGTTTCCCACCTCGTTGGTTTATAGAATAAATCAATTTTTAAAAAATACAAACAAAAAATAATGGATAAACCCACCGTGAGCATCTTGAGTCTGTATCGATCGGCCAGCAGCAGTTTCTCACTTATTCTCACTTTCTTCGTCTTCATTAGATAGGCTTCCACGTGACCCATAGCAAACTAAAGCAACACATTATTTTAAATATTATCTACCTGACTGTCCATGTCAAATCTGTCCACAATCATATATTTACAGCGGAATTCTTCCTGTACAATAGTAAAATACCTTCAAGGAATAGTAAACAAGAAAGAAAAAGAAAACAAAGAAACAGGAATACTTGTGCACAAACCTTGATCTGGTAGTTGTCCGAGAGAGCGAGAATGAACTTGTACGAATCAACTAAACGCCACATATATTTTAACTATTAAAAACGTGAAACTAGTACCTGTGATCTGCTTGAAGGAAGGGTAGATCACATTGAGGAGCTCGATAAATTCCTAAATAAAATATCTTACAATAACAAACAATAAATAAGTAGTCTAAATAACATAGAAACAACGTCAGTTTCACCTCACGACAGATATCCTTCAGCTCGATTTCTTCTTTGTTCTTCTCATCGAAATCACCGAAGAACATTGCAGTGAAGACGGGAGAATGAACAGCGAGAATCTGTGTTAGATTAATACCTAATTATGTCTGCCTAATTACTTTATGGTTGTGTATTTAAAATATGTAGTTCTTACTTGACATTAATACATATGAGAGAATATCTGAGTCGATTGAGTTTCTCTCAACGGTGACCGTACAAGCAAAAACTAACCTATGCTGAAAAGTTGCTCCTAGGGTAAACATTGGCCGTAGAGACCGAAAATGGACATAATAAGTTTCATAGATCAAACCCGGCTGAGATATGTTTCATCACATGCCCAAAAGTGAAATTTTCAACTTTGGTAGAACGCATCCAAACCCCATACATAGCTATATATTATGAAAGCTCTCTATAAAATGAACATTTTTCATATTATGACCAAGTGCCTAGCTCATCTGTGTCAAAAGTTATTATTTTTTGAAGAAATAATTTTAAAATATCAATATCACGACCTTTTCGGCGGCACTTTTAACTGTGTCCATTCGATTGCGCGTAGAAAATTATCCCCCGTACGCAGGAATATGACAAAATTCATGGTGCTAAACGTGATCAAATAATTCGACGAAAATAGCCCACTGCTCCAAAAAGAGGCGATTTTCAACAAAATAATTTATTATGAAAATATACGAAACTCTCACAGCGAAATATTTCGCAGACTTACTACACTACATAAACTGAAGAAATTAAAAATTACTCCGCTCAATTTGGAGGAATTTTTTTTGAGCTCAAACCATGTACCCAATGTCATGGTGAAATTTGCAGAAAATATATTTCGACTAATTGCATGTTTAGAATATTGCATTTAACCATGTATGCCGTAGAAAGAATATATACCACGATTTGATATTAGATGCCGAACGGAAGAGACAAAAAAAGGAAAAACAGTTTCCGGGTTTTGGACCATGACCCGGGGTACGTGGTTTGAGCTCGAAAAAAATTTCCTCCAATTTGAGCGGAGTAATTTTTAATTTCTTCAGTTTATGTAGTGTAGTGAGTCTGCGAAATATTTCGCTGTGAGAATTTCGTATATTTTCATAATAAATTATTTTGTTGAAAATCGCCTCTGTTTGGAGCAGCGGGCTATTTTCGTCGAATTATTTGATCACGTTTAGCGCCATGAATGTTGTCATATTCCTGCGTACGGGGGGTAATTTTCTACGCACAATCGAATGGACACAGTTAAAAGTGCCGCCGAAAAGGTCGTGATATTGATATTTTAAAATTATTTCTTTTTTTTTCTTCAAAAAATAATAACTTTTGACACAGATGAGCTAGGCACTTGGTCATAATATGAAAAATGTTTATTTTATAGAGAGCTTTCATAATATATAGCTATGTATGGGCTTTGGATGCGTTCTACCAAAGTTGAAAATTTCACTTTTGGGCATGCGATGAAACATATCTCAGCCGGGTTTGATCTATGAAACTTCTTATGTCCATTTTCGGTCTCTACGGCCAATGTTTACCCTTGGAGCAACTTTTCAGCATAGGTTAGTTTTTGCTTGTACGGCCGTATCTCAATCGACTCAGAAAGTCTCTCATATGAGAGGAATCGCGAGAGACTCGAGCTCATCGGCCATTGCCGGGACATAGAAATTTATGATTTTTAATTTGGCTGAAAACATAGCACAAGGCACTACAAACATCCCTCTATCGAATAGCGTTTTCGGAATTTTTTTCAAAAAATTAGTTTTCGCGTGAAACACAAATAAACCTGGTGAGTCAGGAACTTTTTCGAGAAACAGTAAAGTTTGAAAAATCATAAATATCTTCAAAGTGAAGATAAAAATCTTCCGTTTGGTGTGTTAGATAGATAAATCACTCGACTTGTTTACCAGCCGCTCCAGTTTCTGGATGATGCGCCGATGCGGAGTGGTTGGTTTTGCAAAAGTTGAGCTAATTTTCTTAAAAGTCAAAAGTGCTGGTTCCCTCTATGGGTGCTCTGGTGAGTATTATTGGTGCTCACTCCATTTTAAATATGGGCCAAATCGGCCCATGCGTTGTAAAGATGGGATGAATTATGTGAAGTCCTCCAAGTGTAACTATTATTCGTGAATAATAATTTTTGATCTTTTTAGGTTAAAACAACATTAAATTAGCAGAAAACAATATTCAGGTTGTTTTCAAAAATTTTTATTGACAATTTTTTCGAGGAAAAAATTGAAAATTTTTCAACTTCGATTTTTGGATTTGCTGAATGGCCGAAATTTCGAAGTCGATATAACTCTTGAACACCTTCATATTATTAGATATACTCGCTGGAGGAAGATCTGTCTGTAATTTGTAGAGTATTAAACTTTTCCTCACAGAAATCACATCTTGCGGGCGAAATTTTTCTAGTTATAGTAGAAGCAGTCCAATTCCTTCCATAGTGCATCATGGTGTTCAGCATTATATGTAGACCAATTTCCTTTTTGGAAGTGAATGTCTATCTGTTCGTAGAGAAGAGTTACAGCGCCTAGAAAATCGATTATTATGCGAAAAGCGCGTGCTCTAGCTTCTCTAGCACTCTCTCAATTCCCCACGCTCTCTCGCCTGGGTTCGGACCCCGAGCTGGGCAGAAATCTTTTGCAAAGACTCCTCTGATTCACCAGCAATGTTTGTAGGCTGAATTCACGTGATTTCGATAACACAGAAGCTTTGCAAAAGATTTCTGCCCAGCTCGGGGTCCGAACACAGGACCCCGAGCTTTTTTTTTTTTTTTTTTTAATTTCTTCAGTTTATGTAGTGTAGTGTCCCGGCCATGCTCGAGTCTATCCCGATTCCTGTCATATGTGGCATTCTGTAGATCAATTCTATATCATCCCTATAAAAGAAGAAAACAAATGTATGACAATGTGATTTATTTTAGCACCTTCTCAAAAAAATCAGATATAATCTCACTCGCTTGCAGACGTAGATCTTCTCGCCTTCGATTTTAAGAGCGACGTTATCACCTCCGAAGGTCGGTTGAGTGAAATCGAACTTTGTTACCTCTCTGCGACATAAATATATATTTGAATAGAATAACTAATAACCTAAAATCTTATAAGCGAGACATTTTATGAACGGTGCACATACCGAAACAAAATCAATCTCTGAAGAGATCTGTGAGAGAAAAAAAATCAATTCATGATCATGCTCACCGTACTCCTGTGACGGATTTGATCTTGATGCGACACTCGATGATAATCTTATCGTCCGCGACGAAACCCTGGCAAATGCTTAGCATAATATCGCGTTTTTTGTTTGTTTTTGACTGTAGTGCTAGAGAGAAAAACAACAAAATATCACATAATTTGAAAGGGCAATAAACATCCAGATACGGGGTGGGAGTGATAGTCCAACATCGGTTTTTTTTCACTGTATCTCTCTCACCCCGATCCTGTTCGGTAGGTTTGGAATCATGTGATATGTTGTTGCAAAATAAGGATGATAAGGGGCACGACAAGAACAAAAAATAGTGCGAAAGTTATTAATTTGTTTAAAGAAATAATTTTTCTACTCAGTCACCACCCGAAACTTGATGTTATTAGCTCATAAATAAGCCAATCTCACCTTTTCAGTGTCCAACAGCTCAGAAATTTTTATAGTATCTCTCTTTTCCCCAGGTACTCTCCTCGTAAGTGAACGGGTGTTCGAACTGAAACATCTTATTGTTTTTTTTTAAATATGAGGACGTCACTCATTGGTAGGAATATTTATCCGTGGTTAATTAATTATTCTCGTTTTTTGTCAGTCGTCACAAGCGGTTGCCTCTCCACTTTCTCCGATGGAGAGTTGGACTTTCCCCGAGACTGGAATCCCTAACCATTCACGCCGGAGTAGTCGCCGTGTGATGGGTATGCCATTCAATTTGAATTGATCTTTAGTATCCGTATACTCCTCGATTCTCTCTAAGATCGGTGACTCGAGTTTGGAGGAATCTGGTTCAAGCTCTAACCCACGACGCTTGTTTCGATTGATTTTCATTTCAAAAGAGATTTAAAAAATCACAAATTCTAGAATGATTTCTTTTTTTGTGTTAGAAGTATGGTATACGATAAATATATTGTAGATAGAAATTGTAGCGAAAGATATTTACGGAAATGATATGTCCTCCATTGTTGTCCACTTTCTTCGAGCGATTGACGATTGAAATTGTCGTCTCGTGTTCGACCTGCACACGCAAACATGTCTGATTTTCGGCTAGCAATTCGGGGGACAAACAAGATGTCTGATCCATTTTTGTATATTATAAATGCGTGATAAAAATGGCCCTTTAAACATTTGTAAAGATGGAGTATAAAAACAATGAGTCCGAATCTCATCACTTCATACACATAATTCGTCTGGACTTGTTTGTTAAACGCTAAAATAATAGAACGAATTACCTTCCACAGTTCGCACTCGCTCTCCTCATTACACTCGAGGTACACAGACAAATGGGGCACATTTCCAGTCCGTTTGGTGTTCATGTTGCTGGCAGACAGGAACCTGCAATGTACGTTTATCAATAATCGATACTAACCCGCTGTCTTGTTTCGAAATATTCTTTCGTCTGTTGGCTGACCACAAGACAAATTCAGTAACCCAATGTGTAATCTACTGGTATGTGCAATCTGTTTCTATACCACGGCATGTCCTTACCTCTGCCTTGCTTTATCCTATCATTTGGTTAGCAACGGATCGCTTTATAATATCGGACGCGTGTTTTTTTTGAATCTGTAATACCGTGCACGTTATTCAATAATGACTCACCAGGGCAAGTCGACGATGGTCGAGATAGGCGATCGTCTCTCCTCTTCTCCTAATGAACTCACATTTTCGATCTCCCAACGAATAACTGCTTCCTCTGCCATTCCTGAGAAAGTAGGATAAGAAACAGCAATAAATACAAGCTGGTATGTTTTACTGCACAAAAAAAACAAAGATCATACCACTGCTCAGATATTATATATTTTCAATCAACGACTTTTGGAATGATAAACGATTGATTGAAGATCGTAATCACTTTTTAGAAGTCCATTCGTGATTATCAGCTTCTTCGAATAAAAACTTATGAAATTACGGAAAAGATAAACTACGGTGTGCGAAAGCGTATCAGCAATGCGCGAGAAAAGATAGGAGAAGAAAGGAAAAATCCACCGTTTCCATTACAACATTTCAACTTTTTTAGATGAATCATTAACTCTAGACCGTTGATATTTTGAAATACGGATATTTCGAACGGACTCTAGATGAACCGTAACAAGAAAATCATCATCTCATCCGGGTTGGTAAAACCATTTATTCGATATACACTCTGTATGTCATTTGAAGAAAAAAACTACGACGTCGACGGGCACTAATAAGTATCGATAGTACAAGCAAGTACAGAGAATCGTGACCGTTGCTCTACACGATGAGACTGAACAATTTGACGAGAAGAGCGGTGTTCAATTCGCCAGAGAATTGACAGAACTCGGCCGTTTTCTGAAACAGATATGTACTATTGAATTGATTGAGTTTGCTAATATGTGCAGCTATTCATATGACTATTAATATTGTTAGAAAGTGTTTTCCCGACATTACTCTTTCGTTCCCATAGTGTCCGGGTAACGAATAAATACTCATTTATTTTAAATACCTCGAGCGCCTTGACAGCGGTCGGTGTCTTGAATGATTTCATACAGTAGGTCAGGAAAGGGCTATCCAATTAGTCTCCTTTCGTAAAACCGAAATAATAGTCCTACTGCAAAGATTGTACAACGAACGGTAAGCATCTCCAGTCGATATCGATCGGCCAGAAGAAGTTTCTCACTAATCGATAGCTTCGAGGTAGTGATGAGATACGATTCAACGCGGTCCAAAGCGACCTGAAAAACAATAAACGAACCATTGTGAAAACGAATTCATCCACAAACTTCAATAATTCGCTAGTTTTATTTTCATATTTTACGATTACAAAATTGATCGTTTATCATGATCAGCAAAATCGATTAAATGATAACAGATAAACGGGCAAACCTTCATCTGGTAAAGATCCGCAAGAACGAGGAGGAACTTGTACGAATCGACTAAATTTGACATGATTCCGTTTCAACAAAAGCACTGGAAAAAACATGTGATCTGCTTGCATGAAGGGTAGATCACATTGAGAAGCTCGATGAACTCCTGATTAAATATAGAGTATAATAAAATAACACTTTTTAAATAATTTTTACCCTCACGATACACACATTACATCTCTTTGCGCCCTTGGGTATCGATAACTATAAATACATAAAAGATGGGTAGATCACATAGAGAAGTTCGATGAATTCCTAAACAAAACAAAATAACATGCTTCTAAGATTTTCTCAAAGAATATAATTGTTTCACCTCACGACAGACGTCCTTCAGCTCGATTTCATCCTTGTTTTTCTCGGTGAAACTTCCGTAGAACATTGCAGAGAAGACGGCAGAGTGCGAAGCCAGAATCTTCAATAAAAACATCACTTAAACAAATGATAATGTAATATATAATCAATGTGTGTATAATAATTAGCATTTTAATAAATCATTGACAATCAATCTTTCGATATTCCTATAGATATTCATGGATCAGTTGAAATATTAATAGACGGACCGCCTTGGAGACGTAGATATTTTCTCCTTCGATAATCAATGCGACATTATCAGTTCCAAGAGCCGGCTCAGTGAAGTCGAACTTGAGAGGTTTGCTGATAAAGACATAATATGAATATCCCTAAAAAACAACGTATACCTGAAATTGTTTACCCTACGCTTTATGGAAATTGAAAAAAAAGAAACAAAGCCGAGACAACTAAATGTGAATAATCTCACCGTACTCCTGTTACTTAAATAAGATTGATTCGAGCCTCGATTATTATTTTGTTGTCCTTGATGAACCCCTGAATTTGAAAAATCATTAAAAATTGTATGGGATACGGTTTTCTGCTAATGAACCTTTCAAACATATTGCTGACCTGATTTATGCGGAAAACGAAAGTGGTCATTAGGACGACCTAAACCGGGCCAACCCGGGACAGGCACAAAAATGGTACCGCTCCCACATGGGTGCAAAAAATTCATTTCGGACCCGTTTGGTACTGGTGGTCCGGCGGGACCAATTCGGGGGAGGGAAAAATCATACAAGATTGTAAGACACTCTTAAATCATTTTTATTTCCGTGCAATTTCATTAGCTAGTACTCTACAACAAAAACTCGGTCCCGGGACCGCGAAAATCGGACCCGGATTATAGATACCACCCTGGTGGTTATGCACTTGCATGATGTACATGCCTTCGCAGGATCCATGAGATGATCGAATTGCACTGCTTTGTTCTTTCCCCAGTTCGTGTCCTTCTTTGAGTACGCTTGAAGGGCCTATAAACGAAATATAATAAAAAGAAGTAACACTTGTCGTTATACTGCGCTAAATAAAGTCAAAGCTATAGCACAAATTAACACTCGTTTGACGTATAAACCATAAAATAACTCGCCGGAAACGACACGAATCCCTCCTCTTTCTGACTAACGACGCCCACCATCGATTTGTGCTCGACCCTCCACAGGTCGCATTCACTCTCTTCGTTGCAATAGAGGAACAGAGCGAGATAGGGCACATTCTCAGGGGCGGGAGACCAAAACCGGCGTGCACCGACAAACCTGAAAATAGAGATCGGATTCTGAAGCGACTCTTTACGTGGTACAGGACAGAGGTAAACGGTACAGGAATTGAACTTATCGCCAACCGTTCGCATTACTGTAATCTAGCTTCCTGAAACTGCAGGGAGAATAATATAAGCAACATTTCGCACTCACCAGGGAAGATCGGCGATGAATTTGATAGGCGAGAATCTGGTCGACTCAGACAACTCACTGACTTTGTCCATTTCCCATTAAATCACGGCTGAGGCGACAGACATACCTGAGGATATTAGGAAATTCGTTGCTAGAGTTTTCCTAAGATTCCGCGACGGTATCTATTTATATCATTAGCAGATATAAAAATAGGCACATCTTACCAAGTATTCAAAATCAACAAGCATAGAAACGAATCCTTTATTCACAATGATAATCAACTCGCGAGTACCTACAGTACTTTTGTAGTAACTACTACAGTACTACAGTAACTAAAGTACTTTGCGAGTACTATTGTAAAACATAATATTAATTAATCGATAGAGGGACAATAGTTTACAATCGGAGTTCAAAAGTTCTAGAGCGTTCTCGGAATCAGAAGAAATCCATGAATCGATCGCAGATCGCGACCTTCATTGCATCCGAGAAATTCCTGTACTCGGGAGATGCCTGAATATGGACAGAATTTTCAAAAAAATGATACAATAATAACAAATACGTCTCGAAAAAAGTACTTTGATTCACCTTGAGCGCGCCGATTTCATTAACAGAAGCGAGCGAAATGAGACAGTGATCCTGCAGATCAGTAATTGTTACACCTTTCCGACGTTGTTGGAAAAACTTTGAGAATGCTCACACTTAGATCGTTGAGTCTGAACTGGTCAGCCATCTGTAGTTTCTCCGTGCACACGAATTTGGTCGAAGTCATGAGATAGCTCTCGGCCCGTTTCAAAGCACTCTGAAGGCAAGGCAATTTCCAGTGAGGATGTCAATATGTTGGTGTCAGGACATTTTGAAACCGCCGTTTAGGAACCCTATGTTTGCCAGGAGTTGCTTAGGATAAGTTTCAGAACATTAAGAAAGTTTTATGTTTTCGGGTTCCTAAACGGCAGTTCTAAAAAAATAAAAATTAAAACCCTCATCTGATAATGATCAGCGAGAGTGATAATGTTGAGAACTGACGAAGCTGAATGGAAACGTTTTAGATAAATGTTTTTTAATGCTTACTGATTAATGTTAAAGCTTATTGTTAATCTTAAAGCTTAATGTTAGCTTAATCTTTGGGACCTGTGATTTCCTTCTCCGTGAGGTAGATGACGTGAAGAAGATCGAGAAATTCCTGTGAAAACCGAATTTTTATTATATTATGATCACAACTATTAAAGTTTACAAGCATCCTACTAACTTCATAAGCGACGTCATGTAGCTCTATTTCCTCCTTGTTCTTCTCAGAGAAATCACCGAAGAACATTGCAGAGAAAACGGGAGAATGAGTGGCGAGGTACTGCAAATTTAAAAAAAAATCAAATCATGATAAACAAGCGCGATAGTGGGAGTCATTATTTCAGAAGAATATCAAATATGATGAACCTACCTCTTTGGATAGATGAAGTTTATTTCCTTCGACAATCAGAACCACATTGGTCAGATGGTTGGGGATAGCGAAGTCTGGCAACGTGCGTTCACTGATAAAAAAGGAAACTTTCTTGAGAACCATATTGGGTCGGACTATAAATTGATTTGACGGAAAAAAATGTGTTTATCCGTCTACAAATTCATCCGTCATCCTACATTTTCCACCGCTTCTCCAAGGCGCCAACACATTGGGGACGGGGAATTGGTAGTCGTGACTAGATCAGGCAGGTAAATAGGTCTGGCGCCAGGTGGGCACTCCGGACTGAATCTGCCCATTGTAACACGGGCCTAGCAGTGTTCTCCCGCGAGCCCAACTCGAAGATGGGAAGTACCTTTACCTTTTACCTTTACCTTTACCTACATTTGCTCTGGCGAATTAAAATTTTAGCAATGCATTATTAATCATACAAGCCGTAGGAAACATACAGAAATAAACAGAAATTTAAGTCATTCATATCAATGTATCTACTACTACGCATCTGGAAAGTATATTGCTCGTTAAAACGAACACATTTTAGCACGAAAAATGCACGAAATAAGCGTACGATATGCCGATTGTACGATTGACCGAAATGTGAAACTCCACAGTGACCTTGCCATCCGCGACGTATCCCTGAGAGAAAGAGGTTCTTTCAAAGAACACTCTGCTTAACTGTACGGTACTTTTAATATCGCTTTCTCCGGACAAGACCAATTTAGAAAATACACATAAATTTAGTAATACCCCGGCTGGCTCGAGGTGCTGGCTACTGAAGCTGATGAAGGGATTGTGCGCCTGACCAGGCGCAAACTTTCTCATCTGAAAGAATTTTTCGAATCACTGATAGAAAAAATGCGGTGGTATATCACATCGACTGTCATGGTAAATAGTTTTAAATACCGCATTGGCCATATAGCTACACAAACCACATCCGTCTTGTAGGCGCCCTTCGTTGCATGGAAAGTCGTGGCGGCTACGGTTGCACTACACATCCACAGCGTCTGCTCGCTGTCCCAGTTGCAATGTGCGTAATAGTGGAGGGAACCTTTCACTTTCTTGGCGACGATTTTCCTGTAAAAATTCGACAACATATGGGCACGCAAACATGGTGGAATTGGGCAATGTTTGATACTCGCCACGGAAGTCCGGCCGCGGTGTAAATTGCCGATTCCTTCACCGAACCATCGATCAATTTATCGATTTCCTCGATCTCCCATCGAATGACTAAATTCGGCTGAGATGTCATCTGAACAATCTTGACATTAATGAGAAGGCACCCGGTAATTTCTAACGAACTTTTTTTATAAAAAAAAACGTTGAAAAATAGCAAATTTGTGAATAAAAAATTGAGAAGACATTTTTTACGGGCATCGAGCCGTTTTCGGAGAAAATATAAA
Source organism: Pristionchus fissidentatus (assembly GCA_036245785.1). Classification (NCBI taxonomy): domain Eukaryota; kingdom Metazoa; phylum Nematoda; class Chromadorea; order Rhabditida; family Neodiplogasteridae; genus Pristionchus; species Pristionchus fissidentatus. Next base: position 31,515,064 of record BTSY01000005.1, on the reverse strand, counting down.
ATATATAATAAAATACTTTATTGGCCAAAATTCATTACGAAAATAAGAGAGAAAAAAACGAATGAATACGCAAATCGCAAATACGAAATTAAAGTCATTCTACGTTTCATGAAAAACAGATTGATGATGTTAAACGATAGTAATAAACAATAAATAAATGAACGAATTTCTTGAATGGATACAACACAGATAAGAGAGAATCGATAACTGGAAAAGGAACGAGAACTGGAAATCAGAGTTCAAAGTTCGAGAGCAAAATCGGAATCAGTAGAAATCCAAGAATCGATCGCAGATCGCAGCCTTCATTCCATCCGAAAAATTAGCGTACTCAGGAGCCGCCTGAAATTGAAAAAAAACCTTTCCAAAAAAGGAAAATATAAAATCTTTAGGTGGACGAGAGAGAATTGAATTAGTGTTGCGTACAACAACAAGGTTTTTCGATCTGGCTCAAATACAGGAGATAAATGATGGGATTGCAACAGTAGTTGCTCACCTTAAGCGTGCCCATTTCAGTGAGCGAAGCGAAAGAAGCGAGGCAGGTCTCCTGGAAAATAAATGATGCATTTAAAGGGGCCTGGTGCCACAAGAAATTCACGATTTTTTTGGAACGAGATATGAATAGATTTTTAAAGGTACTCTCGTACCGGGTGTTAGTGTGTTTAGCGCTCTAAACACCGGTACATCAACGCAAATTCCTTTCAAAAAAAAACTCGTAAAAACGATTTTTTGCATTTTAATCAGAAAATATTTTTCATTAAATTAAAAATAATTTGTTTGCTGTGTCAGGTTCCTTAAATAGAGAGTGCTTCATCTGAAAAGTTCAAATATCAAAAGAGAAAGACGCACCCTCAGTCGGGTGAGTCTGAACTGATCTGCCAGCTGTAGTTTGAACATACGATCGATATTAGTAGACGTCACGAGATATCTTTCGGCACGTATCGACACATTCTGGGCAAAATATACAACATATTTTCAGTATTTATAGAATATAAAACAAGAACGGACACGTGAAGCTTGCATGGCAAGAACATGATATTCAAACCTGCATTTCGAACTGATCAGCGAGTGCGAGAATGTGGAGAACAGTAGAGGCTGCCAATATTTAATTATATATTTATTTAAAGCATTCTAGTGTTACCAGAGATGTCCTTGTCAGCGAGATAGATGACGTACAAGAGATCGAGAAAATTCTAAAATAACCAAATCATGCCCATATCAATAGTAAGATGAAATGTACTTATTTTTGTCAGAAAATTCTGACTTTTTACCTCATATTTGAAATCCTTCAGCTCGATTTCCTCCTTGTTCTTCTCGATGAAATCTCCGAAGAACATTGCAGAAAAGACGGGAGAGTGGATGGCGAGATACTACAGCGATAATTATTAGGGTGATAACGTCAAGTGGTCAGTTCACTGGAAAAAAATTTCAAACATTAAAAAAACTACGTCTAGTTGTTAAGAGACCGTCCACGAGAGAACGTAACAAGGGGGTAGGGGTCCCGGATGAGAATTCGACAACCTACCCTCAAACTTTTTTCATGGAATGAGCATCACGAATGCTGATCGCGACCGTATATATTAAAGCTTGAAAAAATTTTTCGAGGTCAAAATTTTTTTTCAAAATTTTCAGACATTTTTTAGTCGAAAAATAAAGTTTCGAAATACTTAGCGACAAGTATTCTATTATACGTATTTTTACATGCTGGTTCCGAATCTGGTAGTTAGTACTGTTGAAACTCACTTTTTAAAAAAGGTATGATCGAAAAATCAGATTTTTTTGTGAAAAATCGAAAATATCTTTTTTTCCCAACCCCTTTTGCGGTAAAGCCACTATGATTTTCGGAATCTACATCAAAAAGTATGTTATGGGCCTTTTTGGTTTAATTTTAAAAATAGGGATATTGACCGATATTTTATCTCAAACTAGCATAATTCCTATTTTTCGTTCGGCCAGTTTATTAGAAGTTTCTTGCAGGTTCGTGTGTGTTCCAATTTCCGATGTCAAATAGATAAACATATTCAGAAAGTATGAAAACACGGTCTATTTTGATTATCGAGAGTAAACAAAAGACATTTCAAAATTTTCCCAAATTCATACAATCATCATGATAAACAATCAAAGATCAGGGTTCTATGGCGAAACATAGTTTCAAATTTGGGCTCAAAATGTTTGAATAGCAATAATAAATAAATGTTCTGTTGGTACTCTTCGATTCCGTCCATCGGTTCATGTCGGAAAAAATATAAATAGTCGGAAATGGCCAAAAAAACCATTCATAAAATATTTCTGAAAGTACCAGTATCGTGCATGATGAAATATCTTAGCTGTGTAGTACACTCATAGAGTTGCATCAACTGACGAAAGGACAAGTTGATCCATCTTCTTCGAAAAATTTTTTTTTTCTCGAAAATCACCATGAACCCGGGGTCATGGTCCAAAATCGCAAAATATTTTTTCGTGACATTCCTCCCCAATTCATCTGAAAGTTACGTATAGCGCCCTATGTTACTTTATTGAGTATAAAGAAGCTTTAGTAACAGTTAGTTCTCCATAAAATTTAAAAAAAAAACTTTTCGAAAAAAAACTTTTTTTCTCGAAAATCACCATGAACCCGGGGTCATGGTCCAAAATCTCAAAAAAAAATTTTTTAATTTTATGGAGAACTAACTGTTACTAAAGCTTCTTTATACTCAATAAAGTAACATAGGGCGCTATACGTAACTTTCGGATGAATTGGAGAGAAATTTCAGGCAAAAAATATTTTGGGATTTTGGAACATGACCCCGGGTTCATGGTGATTTTCGAGAAAAAAAGTTTTTTTTTCGAAAAATTTGGATCACCTTGTCCTTTTGTCAGTTGAAGCAACTCTTTGAGTGTACTACACAGCAAAGATATTTCGTCATGCACGCTACTGGTACTTTCGGAAATATTATATGAATATCATTTTTGGCCATTTCCGAGCCTTAATTTTTTTCCGACATGAACCAATGCTTCAAATTGAAGAGTACCAACAGAACATTTATTTAATATTGCAATTCAAACATTTTGAGCCCAAAGTCGAAACTATATTTCGTCATAGAACCCTGATCTTTGATAGTTTATTATGATGATTGTATGAATTTGGGAAAATTTTGAAACGTCTTGTGTTTACTCTCGATAATCAAAATAGACCATGTTTTCATAGTTTTTGAATATGTTTATCTATTTGACATCGGAAATTGGTACACACACGAACCTGTAAGAAACTTGTAATAAACTGGCCGAACGAAAAACAGGAATTATGCTAGTTTGAGATAAAAAATCGGTCAATATCCCTATTTTTAAAATTAAGCCAAAAAGGCCCATAACATACTTTTTGATGTAGATTCCGAAAATCATAGTGGCTTTACCGCAAAGGGGGTTGGGAAAAAAGATATTTTCGATTTTTCACAAAAAAATCTGATTTTTCGATCATAACTTTTTTTAAAGTGAGTTTCAACAGTACTAACTACCAGATTCGGAACCAGCATGGAAAAATACGTATAATAGAATACTTGTCGCTAAGTATTTCGAAACTTTATTTTTCGACTAAAAAATGTCTGAAAATTTTGAAAAAAAATTTTGACCTCGAAAAATTTTTTCAAGCTTAAATATATACGGTCGCGATCAGCATTCGTGATGCTCATTCCATGAAAAAAGTTTGAGGGTAGGTTGTCGAATTCTCATCCGGGACCCCTTTCCACTCTCTCGTGGACGGTCTCTTAAGCTTTTGAAAAGGTACGTTTGTGATATTGACTACAGGTAAGTGCGTTCCCTTGCTACACCTCAGCCCCTTGATTTGCTATGCCCTCTCCCCTATCCGCAGCGTTTTTTTAGCTGTGGAACGCATTATTATTTTGGTCGAGATTTTTTTTAATAACCTCTTTTGATAGATGGAGTTTCTTCCCTTGCACTACCAGAGTGACGTTGCTGAGACGGTCGGGAGTGGAGAAGTCGGGCAGTTTGATGTCACTGCAAGAATTAATACCGAGTACAACAATTTTAAGGTGATATGTACGTTCATGACGTGTGCTTTCCATACCTCAGCGTGTCTCTTGCTTTGGCATATACTATCTCGCCATCAGAACGTGTGCACGGCCGCGGAGCGTTTTATTATTTTGTTCTAGTGTTCAAGAATTCGTAATAAATCACATATATCCCCTAATCGATAACCCAAATATACAAGAATGTAATTATTTCACCTGACATTGACGCGAGTGATGAAGAGGCGGAACTCCACAATAGCTTTTCCATCCTTGCAAAATCCCTAGAATTTTAAATATAACATCACTACTTACTTTTGAACCGCCATGTTAACGTCAAAGAAACAAACGGTTTGTCCTGAGAGATGTGAAATACCGAAGTAGAGAAGCGGTCCATGATCAGTATAATCAGTACCAGTATGGCCATTGTGAAACTTCACGACCTGGATATTCGTAAACTCCATAGCATTCCACATGTCATTCACAAGGAGAGTAATACTGGATTCAGTGCTCATCAATATACATCAATGTACTCTTCATTTCACACTCTCTCTCGACCGGTCGGTGGACAAGAGACTGTGCAAAATGAAGATACATCATGAATGAACACTGAAGCACGGCAAGTGAGAGATATGTCGAAGGAAACAGGGTTGTGAATGTGATAACGTTGTACAAAAGATTTTTTAAAAAAAATATATGTGATTCTTCGGTTTCCATCAAATCTATCGACGCACCCGCGAACATGTACAATGCTTTCCCGAAGAATGGATTGCAGCCGCATCCACCCTCATATCACACGTCCAATTGGAACACTCGTTGACACAGTGCAGATCGACCTTGATGCCACTTGTTTTCCTGGCGACAACTTTCCTGACAAAAAAAATTGAAACGCTATCGAAATTAGACTTCTATGTTACTTCAAATCATATATTATACTACGATATACCACGTAAGTCCGGCAGCGTTGTAAACGGGCGATTCCTTCACTGATCCATTAACCATCTGATCGATTCCCTCGATCTCCCATCGAATCACCAAATCCGGCTGAGATGCCATCTGAAATGGTTCATTTACCTAGTCTTGATTGCACTATTTAAAGGAATTGTCGAAATGACATTGATATTTTTAAATTCGAAATAATATAGACATTGAAGACGGATAAGGAGCCGAGTGGTTGTCAAATAGAAATCAATAAAGAATGAATATTTTATCCAACATCTCACCACAACACATTACAGAAACGAAGAAGACAATTGAACAAAGTATATTTACGCTTTCAAGTGAACAAAACAGGAAACTACCAACGTAAACAAAACCACACTGAAGTGAAATCGCAAAAAAAAACTAGATGGGATTCAATTTTAGTATATTGTTGAGTCTACAAATCCATGATTCGATCGCAGATTGACGCCTTCATTTCCTTAGAGAAGCTCATGTACTCATCGGAATCCTTGGAAAAATAAATATTATTTGTAAATCTATCTTTAGCCCCATAAGAATGCCTAAGTTTACAAAACTAGACAAATATCGTTAATCACAAGTTACGCTCTATTCACATTCGCTGAACAATCGATTCAGCTATTGGAATACTCGGAATGGGAGATTAATTCTCTTCGTACCTTTAGGGTGCAGATTTCATTGACAGATGTGAAAAACAAGAGGCAGTGGTCCTGAAAAAAATGCACGTTGGAAGTAACAAGAAAGTGAACCCACCCTGAGCAAGTTGAGTCTGAACTGATCTGCCAATTGCAATTTTTCAATGCGAGTGAACTTGGTAGAAACCATCAGATAACTCTCAGCTCGCTTAGAAGCACTCTGAAAAGACTTTTTTAAATCTTCATTTCTGGAAGGAGTGTAAAAATCATGCAAAGGTGGTCCATGCCAAGTTTTTTTTATAATAACACGCCACCACGCTAGATGAGGCAAGCCTGTAACCCAAGCTTCCCCCAAAGCATCTAGGGCACGTTACCTTCCGCAAATATAGTTGCTATTAATTTTACCCCCATCTATATGGATGGAAGGCTTGATGAACCTGGGCAGTGATCGAAGTCATATTAAGGAAGACCAAACAAACCTGAATCTCGAACTGATCGGCCAGAATGAGAATATGGCGCACAGTTCGAGCTGAAAATAAACTCTCCCATGAAATGAAAATAATCGCTGATCCTTTTCTCGAAAAGGAGTTGAGTTCTCGCAATTCCACACCCCGATTCCTAGTGGACCCAGAAGCCCAATTTGTATATGCAGTTCCAATGTAAAACGATAGTTTGAATTTTCGAATGACAAAACCTTGATCGGCGATTTTTAAGATAGTCGACCCTTATAATCTGTCAGAAGTTCGCGAACTTTTCACGCATCTTTTCTTGCTCGTTTTAGGCTATTTTCTTTATAACTTGAAGGTCGCGGAATTCTGCGAGCTGTTTTCCGCGAGCTAGACAGTGACGAGAGAGCACGCGGAACGAGGAGAGGGAAAAGTAAGCAATGTTGTTGTTGTATTTCTGCGCTCTCTCTGTTTAAGTGCTCTCTCGTCACTGTCTAGCTCGCGGAAAACAACTCGCAGAATTCCGTGACCTTCTAAGAGGTGCGGCTAATTCCCTAGTTTATATTTTAAGTTAAATTCTTCGGCATTAGTAGTTTCTTATGCGTCTCTAATGACCTAACGCAAATTATAAGGAAAATAGCCTAAAACGAGCAAGAAAAGATGCGTGAAAAGTTCGCGAACTTTTGACAGCTTATAAGGGTCGAGTAGCACATAACATTGACAAATATTTATTTTAAGTTGAATCTACCGGTAATCTCCTTCTCTGAGGGGTAAAGAATGTGCAGAAGATCGAGGAATTCCTGAAATCAAGTAATGAAATGCATATTTTTTACACATTGCAAAATATTTTAAAATAAAGGGCTTTTATTTAAGGCTAAAGCTCACCTCATAGACGACGTCCTTCAATTCGATTTCCTCCTTGTTCTTCTCGACGAAATCTCCGAGGAACATTGCAGAGAAAACGGGAGAGTGAAGAGCGAGATACTGTAGAGAGATAGTAATTAATAAATAATTAGTAACCATTGTTCAGTTCGTTATACCTATAAAAATATCGAATGCAATCAATCAATCCAGGAAAAATGAGTCAGTAAAAACTAACATCTCTCGACAGATGGAGTTTCTTTCCTTCCACGACAAGAACAACGTTGCTCAATTGATCAGGAGTCGAGAAATCGCGCAACTTGACCTCACTGGAAAATAGAGAGTGCACAACGCTCTACATTGTAATAAGGGATCTCAGAAAATGAAAATTGAGTGTATTTGCTGATATTACGTTTCAGAATGCTAATAAAAAACATCTAAAATTGATTTTGCCTGATCAGGTGAATTCGGCCATGAAAATGAATTGGGACTGACCTAAGCCACAAAAAGGGAAACCATAGTGTAATTTAGAAACATGAATGCGGAATCCAAACACGCGATAGATCCAAATTCGGAACTCCACAGTAGCCTTTCCGTCCTTGACGTAGCCCTCAGATTCAATTATTATACTCTCAGTATTCCACCCCTCCCCCCCCCAAAAAAAAACACTTACTCTTCCCGGCGCGAGGTGTGCACTGTCGAAGAGGAAGTAGTAGTACATATTTTCGTGCCCAATCTTGTCTGTCTGCAGATATTATATACAATTCGCATATTCAAATAAACAAGACTAACCGTCTCAGATGCGAAGTGCTTTCCCGACTCGTTGAAAGCCATGTAGGACAACTTAAAATTACAGAACCAATTAGGATTCTCGCACTCCCAATTGCAACAGAGACCGAAATTGACAATATCCTCCACTTTCTTAGCCACGAGTTTCCTGAAGTTATGTTGAAATTCAATCTATCAAATGTATAAATTAGCGTTGATAACTGTAATAAAAAGATCAAGCGATTCAATTACAGGAAAAAAAGCAGAGCCTCGATCTCTCTAGCTCTATTCACTAGTCTGTGCGATAAGATGCAATTTTTTTAAATATTTCAAAATCCTTATTTATGTACAATTCTTCCTTCACTGATCCATCAACCATTTTATCGATTTCCTCGATCTCCCAACGAATGACCAAATCCGGCTGAGATGTCATCTGAGAAAATTCGATTTTAGTGACTTCTAATGAAAAAGTGCGTATTCCTACACTAACTATAGCGGGCAATCGGAGCAAGAATTTCAAAATTAATCCAATGTGTAAACAATCATAATATTGAGACAAATTTATAATAATAACTTTCTCAGATATAAAACGGAGAGCAAGCCGCCCATTTTTTTTCAAGAGAGACAAGTAATGACGAAATTACTTTATTCTCAACATACCATAAAGCTAATTACGGCTACAATTAAAATAGCATCAAATCCATCAAGAAATGGGCATAATCTCAGTAAGCTAAAATGACGAATATCAACATTTCACAGAGAACTACAATAAACTGTGTTCACTCCGCAATCTCCATAGTTCTCATGTAGAGAGCGGCTTTCATGGCATTCGAGAGCTCAGAGAGATTTCCGTCCGTCTGTAAATGTTATGTTGAGTTGCATAACTAGTATTTTCCTGGGTTCTGATAACTTCAAGGCAGCAGGTCTACACATTTTAGATTTCTCTGCCGATTAGTTGGATTTTTGATTTTTAGAAACCAAATATTATAAGTTATGTAGGTGCCAGCACAAAATCAAATCAAATTTCGACTCACATGGAGTTTCTTCATCTCCTGGACGGTTTTCATTGAGTGGAGGCAGAAGTGCTGCAATTATAGTAGATTATTTATCGTCGTATCTATACCTCTTCGAGCTCGATCCCCGCTCAGGTTCACCAAGTCTTCCACTACGAATGTTCTATTGGAAAACAAATTTCGCCTTCCGTGAAAGCCAAGCCAACCTAGCCAATACTAGGCAACCACCATCATCTAAATTGTTTTGTTGTTATAGTACCTTGAGCTGTTCGAGTCCGTAAGTTTCAGCCAATTTGATCTTCTCCCACATTTCAAATTTCGTCGATCGCTTCAGGTACGATTCTGCCTGATCCAGAGCGAACTTAAATTTTACAGTTTCAGGGTCGAAAAACCGATAATCTTGTGTTACAAGAGCGACAAACCTTGATCTCGAAGCGATCGGCAAGCTCGAGCACCGACATGACAGTATCCACTGAAAATATCTTGTTTTATTCCACTTTTCCGCTGCTGTGGAAAAAATTCAATTCAAGATTTGTGTTCAAGATAGGACTGTTTTATTTTAATATGCGAACTCGAAACTGCTCTGAAGGAGGTGTAGATCACATGGTGAAGATCGACAAACTCCTGAAACGAGGAAATGATGGAAATAATTGAAAAAATGTTCAGACCATAACTAGAGAGCTACCGACCTTTCAACTCGATTTCTGTACTTCCGTTCTCCACAAATCCACCGTGGAACATTGCAGAGAAGATTGGAGAGTGCAGAGTGAGATACTGAAAAGTGGATTTGCTTATTTGAGAAATCGTTATCAGCACACGGCGTTCTGAGTAAAATGCTAATACTAAATTCGTTGTGAGACCATCGTTAACTTACATGCTATTTTCGTGCTCTGTAATTGTCTGCCGCAATTTTCACAGACTCGTCAGAATGCCGTGCGAAAGGCTATTCGGATTCACTAGGAAATCAAATGGGAGCTCGATGTGAAATCGATTCTCAGCTCGAGTTTTCAGTGTTGTATTCACTCGACGAATTCATTCCTAGAAAGCACTCCGATCGTCGATCGTCGATCGTCGATGTATAAATGTAAAACAGATGAGATTACCTGTCTGTCCACGTGAACCTCCTTTCCCTCCACTCTCAGAATCACGTCGGTTCCAACAGAGGGAGCAGTGAAGTCGAATATGGGAAATTTTCTGAAATATTCGACTCAATCATTCATGTTCCTTTTATCTCTAGCGAGTGAGCATCTTTTGATCACTCATTCTTCATATATGTTACTTTCATCCCTTTATAAGTTTATTTTCGAGAAAAAACGTACCTTAAACGTACAGAAAATACGATTTATACGCGAAGCATTATTGCACCTGACTGCTAGCAAATATTCCATCGATTCAACAGCCTTGGATCGATATGGCAGCTTTACATTACAGTAATATCTACACTCACAGTTTCCTGCACACTGTTATCGGCGTTCTCTCGATTGATGACGACAAGCGTCGACTCGTGCTCCACTTTCCACAGGTCGCAGTCGATTTTATCACTGCAGAAGAGGAAGAAGCCCAAGTGAGGGAGGTCATTGACGTCAGAGGACACTCGCTGCACGCCGATGCGCCTGAGGGCAATTAACGCATTTTGACTGCAGGAAACGGAACCATAAAATTATTCTATGATTGCTAAGGACAAGACCAAATAGACTACTTGCAGTATGAACCGGCTTACTTGAGGAGCAGCATTATCAGAATAAGAACATCTCGACAAAAAATGCATGTTGTTTTTCATTTATTCAGTTTCATTTATGTGGTCAGAAAATTGACGCTACGGCTCTAATTTAGTCAATAGGGTCAAAATTGATGAACAAAGTCCGATGGGAAGCGATAGTATTTTTTTCCAAAATAATGTTTAGTTGTTTAGTTATAGTTTAGTTGTGGACTTTAGAACAGATTAGACAAAGAAAAATCTGACAGAACTTCTGGACAAAGGAAATGTACGGTGATGACTGGTAGAGAGTTTCCATCATCCCTACATTTTCTTCGTAACAGGCAAGATATTTGGGGTAACATACGACCCTTACAATCCGTCAGAAGTTCGCGAACTCTTCACGCATCTTTTCTTGCTCGTTTTAGGCTATTTTCTTTATAATTTGCGTTAGGTCATTAGAGACGCATAAGAAACTACTAATGCCGAAGAATTTAACTTAAAATATAAACTAGGGAACTAGCCGCACCTCATAGAAGGTCGCGGAATTCTGCGAGCTATTTTCACGCAGCTAGACAGTGACGAGAGAGCACGCGGAACGAGGAGAGGGAAAAGTAAGCAATCTTGTTGTTGTATTTATGCGCTCTCTCTGTTTATGTGCTCTCTCGTCACTGTCTAGCTGCGTGAAAACAGCTCGCAGAAATCCGCGACCTTCTAAGAGGTGTGGCTAATTTCCTAGTTTATATTTTTGGTTAATTTCTTCGGCTTTAGTAGTTTCTTATGCGTCTCTAATGACCTAAATTATAAGGATAAATTATAAGGCAAATAGCCTAAAACGAGCAAGAAAAGATGCGTGAAAAGTTCGCGAACTTCTGACGGATTGTAAGGGTCGATAGTGTTTTGTAGAGTGGATGCAACACAAAAAATAGCTTCTCACCATGGAAGATCAATGCAGTAGTTAACAGGCGAGAATCTCAATGCCGTAGCCAGCTTGCTCACGTTGTCGCACTCCCACCGAAACACTGTCTCTTCGATCATTGCTGCGAAAACATGTAATTAGATCAGTACTCAAATAATTAAATGATATGTCGAGACGGAGGGATTGAAACTCGGGAGCGTTCGACGATGAGAAAGCACGAAAATTGCAGTTTGAAACTCTCTGTCTCGAAAAAAAAATTGGAGTTTCACACTCCTAGCGATATTTTATTTGAGAATCATAAAGCTATAAAGATGCATCACCTCACCATATTGTACAGTGACCTTGCAATACAATCATAGAAAGGCGTAGAAACCCGAAACTACACAAAGGTACGCTCAATGGGATGCAACAGCAACCATTTCCTTACATTACGAGGGATCTTCACATCAAACTGTTTATCCACGAATATTTTAGCTCTAATCAATAGACGGGAAACAATGAAATGCAGGAAATTTATTGATAAAAATAACACAACAAATCGAAACAGGGAATAAAAAGCGGTGATTGAATGAGCGACAAAAATATTAGAATATCAGTAAAACAAAAAAATCTTGAAAGATTGAGGGTTGATTGATCTACTCAATGAGATTCATCATTCTCTCACAGAGAGCTGCCTTCATTCCATCTGAGAACTCACGGAATGTTGGAGTGTCCTGAATAAAGAAATAATTTAAATCAATCTCATTAAAACAGTTTTGCTTACTAATGTTTGCTATGAAAGTTTCTAAAAGAAAAAGGGATATTTTGATGCTCGCTGATTACCATTTCCATCCTCTCTAAATTAACTAAAGTTTATTATTCAGTTTTAAGTTTTACCGACTTTCAGTGTTTTGATCTCCTCGAGGCTTTCGAATTTCGAAAGGCAGTGCGCCTGAGAAAAAAAAACGATTATGCACTTTATCATACATTTGGAGAAGCACCGACCTTGAGCATGTTCAGCTTGAATCGATCGGCTCTTTCCAGAATCATCGAAACCTCCACCGTTCCCATTAGATATTGCTCTACCATCACTTTCACGCTCTGCATAAATGTACATTTTAAAATTTTATAGCATTTATTTTCCAGTTGTCACATAATTATAAGAGAAATTGATATTCCTTCAAAGAAGAAGATGGGGAAACAAGATGGTTATATATTTTTTTTAAATTTTGCAAAATATGTTTTTTTTTGCATTTACACTCACGCGGATATCGAACTGGTCGGCCAATTCGAGCAATGATCCTTCGGTAAAATCTGGAATTTTAATTTATTAAAATAGAAAAACTTTTTTTTAATTCCAATAACATGATTTGCGATTTATTTTGAAATTTATTTTCTTAAAATAAAGAAAGAAAAAGATTGATGCTCACAGCTGGCTCTTCCACCTGACGGATAGATCATTCTGAGCAGCTCGAGAAATTCCTGAAAGAAACAATTTGGAGGATTATATATATATATATATATATATATATATATACAGTAGCGGTCAAAAGTTTTCGGACACTTTTTATCTTTGTTAAAACTGTTGAACCCGAAGACGTCTCGATCTGATAATGGAGGTGTCGTAGGTGAAATCTATTGGAGATTACAATGCAAGTATGGGGATATTGCGAAATCTTTCAGTTATTGCGTAGTGATGACGCAATCAATGCACACTTTTTTGAATGGGCATTATTCTTACATGGATTTTTTCCTGCTCCCCTAACTTTCAGGGTATTGAGACATGGCCACGACCTACCTAGAAAATTTTTTTTCAAGTGGCTGCGGTGCCGCTAATTGGCTGCAGCCAAGCTGCAAAATCGAGGCCGGAAAATCATATCTCGCCTTTTAGACAAGCCACAGACCCGATCTTAGCACCAAAATGATTGCCATCATGACTGCCGATGATTCTGAGAATATGGTCACGGTAGGCCACCATTTGCCCTCAGGGCACAAAAAAATCACTTTTTTGCATTATTGTTGTCCGACCGAGGGCCCCCCTATAGGACGTGCTCTAGAGATCTGGTTTGGGCGTGGGTTCGGTAAAGAATCTATGGGAGATCCGATTGCTCGGGGCAATAAGCGTTTCGATTGGATTCCTGCCCGCGGCGATGGGTTTCCGGAAGGACACTGGTTTGGCCACGACCGTTTTCAGCCCGTTGACGAGGTTCTGACTTTTGAGTGTATCTCGGCTCTTAGTTAACGTAGGAGGCTGGCAGACCCATCAATGGAATCAGGATGGCTTGCTCTATAATCTCAAGCACACATTACATCGTCACTATGCAATATTGCATCATCCTTAGGCAATATTCCTATTTTTTCGTCTAAAATCAGTTTTAATAATGCGTATTATTTTTTTATTTATGTAGGCGGTCATCAATAATTTTTCGGAATAATAAGTACCTCCCTCGCAAATACTTTTGAATACCTAATCTCAAATATTCAACCGTTGAAATTATTTTAGAAGTGATTTTAGACGTATTTCGGACATTTTTGACATTTTTCATGTTATTGTGATGCATCCCGTAGATCCTATGAAACAATTTTATTTTTCCCGTACTCGCCGTTGAACATTACTCAAGAAAAAACGTATACTAAGTAATTTTAGAAGAATGAGTTATTCGACTTTTTCAGATTTTTTACATTGAAATATGTACATTTTTCGATCTAAAATCCACCCTTTTTATTTATTTTTATTTTTTGTCCAACACTACTCTAGCTCCTATGTCATAGTATGCATAGAATGTCTGCTGCTTCTTGAATTTTAGATACGAGAAAAATTTATTTATTTATTTATTGTAGCTGAAAATCACTTTTCTTAGCTTAACTTTTTCCGCCCTCGTTTCTGCCATTCCCGTTGAACAGAAAATATATTACTGATATTTTTCTGCATTTTTTGAGCTCTAGCACGACCTCCTAGCACCATTTTTAACTGAGTTATGATAGGGCTGGCTTTAGAACCGGAAAGTTCCTAAAAGCCGGTTTTGTGACCTGACACTATAAAAATGAGAATTTTATAGATATTGTTACTCAAATGAATTGTTATTATTAAAACAAGCACAATTGGATCAAGAAAACGATGAAAAAATTAAAGCAAAATAAAATTATTTTCATGTTTTCAACATTGAGGGCCATTTTTCGGATGTTTGTCTCCTCCTTTTTTATTTTTTTTTATTTTTTTATATTAGTATACTCGACGCGCTCTTTCATATTCTGCAAAAAAAATCCGCGCCTTCTCTCATTTAAGAAATTTAAAAAATATTTTTCGTTTTTTAAGGTGGATTTTTCAATAATAACTTTTGAACGGTTTCTTCTCCGATCTTATGTTCAACAGATAAATTGCTCAGTATATTTTTCTGAATTTTTTGAGCTCCAGAACAGCTTTCTAGCTTGAAAATGAAAAGAGTTATGACGATTCCGGCTCTAGAGCCGTCAAGTCCCTAAAAGCCTTTTCTCAGACCTGATACCGGGATAGATCGAATTCTTGCCGCCTGGGTGCTTCCATAAAAAAGTTTGATCGAAATCAGAAATATTTTTTGGAAATTGTTCCGAATATGGTCAGTTTTCCTGCAATCTCTCGTGATACCTCTCATATATATATATATATATATATATATATATCAAAGTTTCTTCTTTTAGAATATAATGAACAAGAAAGAAAAGGAAAAGATATATTTCCATATTCATAGACTGTGCCGTGTATGCAAAGATTACATAAATCTGAAAACAGACGAACCTCGTATCCGACTTCTTTCAGTTCGATCTCAGACTGATTTTTCTCCTTAAAATTCCCGAGAAACATCGTAGCGAATACGGGAGAATGCATGGCGAGCAACTGCAATTCGTCTATATTCTCTCTAAAAATATATAAACGAGAGGTAAATAATGCGTTAGCTGGAGTGCGTTAAATTTATAAATGAAATGTTTGTAAGAAGTGGAAAAAGTCCCAAACATTTCAACCCATAAATGGGCAAGGGTTGTTGCTGGTAGATCATAGACAAAACCTGATGAATTTGAGCAAAAAGCGGTAGGGTCTGAACCAAAATTGTGACGGGTAGAACTAAAATCGGGTCGGGATTTGGGGGGAAAAGTTGGAGGGTTCAGTTGCTGGCTACACCCTAGCCGATGATTCCAACCTGCTTGCATACGTACAGCTTCTTTCCCTCGACAATAAGCGGGAATTCGCTGATTCCTGCCACGGGAGAAGTGAAGTCGAGGGGAGGAAATCTACTGTAATGAACATTTATAATTAATTAAATTTTTGAACCATATAATTCAGCAAAAAAAGAGTACGATTATGAGCCATGATATCAGTATTTATTTAGGAAGATTGCGATTTTTTTTGTACAGAGAATTCAAGAGAAGCTTTACTGACATTCTGAGACATTTTTGCATTTTAAAAAATCTGGTGATTATCATAATTAATAAAAATTCGTGACATACTCAATGCCAGCAACAGCCGTGACTTTGATTCGAGCCTCGACGATGATCTTGTCGTCCATGACAAAGCCCTGAGCGACAATTTATTTACGCTATTATTAAAAAAATATTGATCTTCGTTTCTGTCAGTCGTCGTGAGTGGTCCCTCTCCATTTTTCTCTGATGGAGAGGGCACTTCCATAGTTCCCAGGACCCCTCGTCTGCCAACGACTCCACAAGATCGGAATCCCCGTCCTAGCCGGCCTGGTCACCGTGGATGGGTATGAGCGTTTGATGTTGGCTACTCAGATACCAGTTTCGCTAATTCTCAATTTGATTGATGTTTCGAACTTAGAGGACCCAAGCGCAATAAAGATGCGTCACCCGTTCGTCAGGACTGCCTTCAGCCTCACGCAACCTTCCCTTTCCTCCTACGTCCATGGTCCTAAGAGAGATCTCGTCTATTCCTCCAGCAACTTCATAGAAGATGGTCTGTGAATGGGAAGAAGAACGATCCTCTACCCCGACCCCAGCCGAAATGATCCGTCTATTATGAGAAGAAAGATCCTGACCCCCTGAAACAACATCCTCACCTGACGTTATTGTCTGACGTGATATTGTATTGCATTTTATTGTATTGCATTAAAAATATTCCAGTGAGATTTTCCCCTCATTGATCTGTATTTTCAGGAGCATATGTTGAGAAATGGAACCTCAGATGAAAAACGATTGAAATTCTTGCGATGGACTTGCAAAGGAGCTCGATCATGTCTTTACAAAGGTTATATATAGCCGGGTAGCTATTACCGTTGAGAAACATTGTAGATACGATATGACAAAAGTCAAAATTTGTGTTAATTCACGACAACTCTGAGACTGGGCGCGTACTAACCGACGGACACATTCCGCTAGTACCTAAACTGGGCATTTCATAGTATGACCATAACGTGTACCATACAATATTTCTCATCCGCCCCGCTAATACCAATGATCCCACTCATTCTCACTATGGAATAACAAGGTACTTCAGCCTATTTGTATTCTCACTTCAGTAGGTTTTAAGAGACCATCAAACTTCGCTACGGCTTCCCGTCCCCAGGCAGAGTGGATCTTGGTGAATTCCTTGGTGATCTTAAAGGGACAGTAAACACACAAAATCTGGCTCATTTTATCTACTTTCCGCAAGCGACGGAGGTATAGAAATAGCGTGGACATATCAGCACATGTAGAGCAGAGGTAGAGCGCTTGCCTCATCATCGCTCTCACGCGGGTTCAATGCCCACCCTATTCACGTCTTTTGCTTTATTTCTTCCCATGGTACGCAATTCGTGGCGAGACCATTGAAATTTTCAGGAATTCAACGGTGTCCCTTTCAAGGAGAAGTATCAGCAAAAATAGAATATCGATGGCAATGGCGAAATGCAATGCCCCAGTTCCACTCACCCCAGTTCCACTCACCGGAATGGCGATGTTGTTCTTCTCATTCGTGCGATGGACGATGGAGATCGTCGAATCGTGTTCGACCTTCCATCGATCGCATTCACTCTCTTCGTTGCACGTGAGGTAGACACCGAGGTGCAGAACGTTGCTGGTGTTATCATTGCATACACGATACACCGAGATGTACCTCAAGGTACATTTTCATTTCAATATAGTTGAGTCATAAGAAATGTCCGATTTACGATTTCAACTTTGTAGTTTTCTCCCAATTTAAACCATTAATAAGTTATATTTGTTGGCTTTCTCAATAGACTGAGTGAAATGGCCATATTCGTGTTCATTTCTGCTTTTTCTACACTGACCATGGCAGATCAACGAAGAAAGCGTCGGGTGAATGTCTGTAATCCGATGTCAACTTGCTCACGTTGTCGCACTCCCACCGAAACACCGTCTCCTCGATCATTTCTGTGCGAAAACGTAATTAGATGAAATAATCAATAACAGAAAGCGGGAAAAAAATAACTTCACTAAATAAATTCGATAAGAATAATATCATAACACAGTAATAAAGGTGTAGAAACACTTGAGCAAAGGTACATTAGATAGGATGCAACAGCAACCAGTTCTTTACAGTACAAGGGCTCGTCATAGTAAAATGTTTATCTTCAATTATTTTAGATCTAATCAACGGCTGAATAGAAGAAAATCGAAATTATGGAAGAACAGGGGACTAAAATGCGGTGATTGAATGAGTATCAGAAACAAATTGGTTGATATATTTTTGGATGAAAGGAGATTGCGATACGAAAAAGAGGAAGAATCGATAATAAAAGAAAGGAGGTGCCGTCCATTTCGCTTCTCAGCTCTTCACTCAACCAACTCGAGCATTCTTGTGAGAAGACTGGACCTCATGACGTGCGAAAGGTCCTTGAACTCGTCTTCGGCCTGAAAAAGAACATCTTTTGGTAAACAAGAGCAAAATACAATACCTCGAGTGCCTTGATGCTCTTCTGATCCGTGAAAAGCGTCATACAGTACTCCTGAGAGAAAAAAACAAAATTACAGATTGTTTATGAGACGAATAAAATGAGTTGGCTTAAATGGCCGCAAGTATGGAGAACCAACATGTAGCAGCTCCAGTCTGTACTTGTCGGCGAGCAGCAATTTGGCTGCGGGTGTGAACAGCGTAGACTTGATCAGATACGACTCGGCCAGATTGGTGGCGTACTGTATAAGATTGAGTTACGGACGATGAACTATTGGTTAAAATTGAGTCTTCGCTGAGCACGAAGCATACATAAGCACACTCTACACATTACCTCGATTTGGAAGACATCAGCAAGTTTGAGAATGAATCGAGCAGAGTCTTCTAGAAATGATTACCGAAATTTTTAAGTGATTAACAAGTCACCTCGTCGTTTCAAACGAAATTCAGAGAGCTCCCCATGGCTTCTCCTTAATTTCTTTTTGAAAAAATTTCAAAACCTGTTACTCTGACGTAGAATTAATCTTATTGTTGTTATTATGAATATTTTATTACTGAATTAAAGCTCACTATGAACGGGTCTATGTGAGGGGTAGATCACGTGGAGAAGTTCAATGAATTCCTAAAAAAAATGCATTTTCACTTAATTAATTAATTGCAAACTCTAACCTTGTGAGAGATATCCTTCAACTCGATTTCCTCCTGCTTCTTCTCAATGAATTCCCCAAAGAAGAGTGTTGTGAAGTAGGGAGAGTGGATGGAGAGGTACTGTAATTTGACAAGAATATTGTTCGGTGGCACAGTGGTACCAAGTAGATGATCATTGTCCGATGAGAATTCAGCCGAAAACAAAACATTTTTGTGGTGAAAAGTTCTCATCCACTCGAATATCAAAATTACTTTTTGACTAACCCGTCTGCACACGTAGACATTCTTTCCATCAATCTTCAGAGCGACATTGTCCCATCCATTGGCCGGCTGAGTGAAGTCGAAAGTCGTTACTTTCCTAAGGACGCGCGTTTCTTGCTAAGAAATGAAACAAGTGTAATGAATAAGAGATGCTTACTGCATTCCATACTTGGCGATCACTTGGATTCGAGCTTCGAAAATGATCTTGTAGTCATTGATGAAGCCCTGTAATATAGCAAAATGGAACATACATTTTAAAACACACACAATGTGGGTGAACAATTTTATTTGAAGGAGGCAGTTTTGATCCTCGAAACCTATCTATAAATACGCGGGAGGATGAGTTTAGTAAGAATCGATTCAAATCTGGCTATGGGACCTGCACTATAGATCTGGATAGTTTATAGCGATTTCTGGCCAGTTTATATATTTCGCAATAAGCCGCATTGTGGGTGGGACGAAAATGTATGTCGTCCTTTATGAAGCCCTGTAATATTGCAAAATGGAACCGAAAAGCGCTAAATACACTGGATTTTTACTCAAAACAACAACAAAAATATACGTCAGGGCTGTGCGGCAAGAATTTCGGCAAATCGTGTGATATCTTGGTAAGCTTTGATGGAAAGCATAAGTGTTGCATAACATCAGACACCGAAAACGAATCGTCTCGACGATGCACGTTTATTGAACCACAAGTCAGATGGACTTCAATTTGTTCCCAAAAATCGCTTTTTTTTTGAATTTCGAGGAATGAGAAATCATTGAGAGAGAATTTATATTAAAATAAGTACTCTTAACTCACCTCTTCGGGGTCCATAACTTCGGCAAACGAGATCAGATCGTGTTCTCCCCAGCTACACTCCTCTCGTGTGAACGATTCAAAGATCTACAAAAAATAATTTCTGTAAACTTTGCCTAATCATTCATCTCTTATGCTGCCTTCATAGTCCATCATTCCTCATTTGAAGGGATCCATTTGTGGCGTCACAACACTATTCATAGCCGAAAAAAATTTGGGGGGCAACAATTTTTTTAGTATGAATAGTATTTTGCGACCGCCTCGTTGCTTCAACAAACCTCCATGTCGACGTTTCTCTGCTCGTCTTCTCTATTGATCAGGACGACATTCGATTTGTGTTCCACTCTCCACAAGTCGCACTCGCTCTCCTCATTGCAGTACAGGTAGAACGCGAGGTGTGGCTCGTTGTTCCGCGATTCCGCATTCACAAGATGCACTCCGATGTACCTGCGTATGATAGTAACTATTGTGATATTATCATTTGTAGTGAATTAAGCGCGCCCATAAATAACTTGAAATTGAGGGTTTTATATGTATTTTTAAAATCATTTTTTGGAATCCATAGCTAATCTAAGCAGCCAAAGGCGAGCATAGCATAGCATTTTTTTGCCAGGTCTCGCACAGGAAAGTAAACATATAGCAATGATTACATACCATGGATTTTAGATTCCGAGCGGCAGACTTAAATGAAAAAATAAATTCTATCCTCTCACCATGGTAGTCCAGAGAAGAAGTAAGTGGGCGAGAGTCTTATGGTTTCTGTCAGTTTGCTCACGTTGTCGACCTCCCATCGAAACACCGTCGATTCGTCAGCCATTACTGAGAATAAAATCATTGATGTAATTTTTTAAAAGTTTCTAGCCTATTTGATCACTTCTTAAAAAAAAATGGATTCCAAAAAATGATTTTAAAAATACATATAAAAACAAAATTAGGAAATAATACCTTTGTTTAAATTTTTCACGTTCAGGTATCAATAATTGGATGCCACAACAACCATTTACAAATCACAGAATCTCGGAAAAGTTTTTAAAAAACATAATCATTTTTGATAATTTGGAAAACGTGAAATTCATTCAAGAACGATCAGAGATAAATCTTGCGATTTAAACGCAATTTACTAGAGCAGATAACATATTTTCAATGCGGAAAATCACTTTATCGTTTGATTAAGTCAACAATGCTTGAGAAGGACAAAGAGTTCAAAACAAGAGGTTATGTGATAATTATCGAATACGAAATTTTAATTGTGAGGAATCTTAAATAAGGATGCCAATTCTAATTCAATTATACGGGATATCATTTATGTTACCAACGCAAGTGCTCATCGTTATTTGGTTTGATGGCCATAGCATGTAGTCTCACGCAGATTGCTGCCTTGGCCGCTTCAGAGAAGGTCTCAAACTCTTCATCGGTCTGCAAAAAAATTACATTAAAACATAAACAGTATAATATCATCAGTATTATCCATGTATTATGAAATAGGAAACCTGAAGAGTCTTGAGGTCGTTGATATCCTTGTAGGACATGATAGCGACGTGCTATAAATATAATATTTTTCCTCGGATTCTTCATCTCTCAGTCCACATAGGACAGAACGACAAGACGATGACATATGGGATTGATCTCCAGACTGGTTTACCCCTATTCTAACCCCTTGACATAATTCCCTACAGGTTTTTAAGATGTATAGTATGCAACAAACATTGTCCCGTCGCGCATTCCGGCTTCGATAAATTTTATATTTTATGACATATTGAGCAGGATCTCTTTATTCACAATATATCAAAAAATTAACATACCCTCTCGAAATATCCAAAAATAGAATTACCTGCAGAGACTTGAGCTTGTATTGCCAGGCCAGTTGCATTTTCTCAGCGAATGGAATCTTAGATGTGCGGATGAGATAGGACTCCGCCTGGTCCAGTGCGTACTGCAATTAGTTGTTATCCAGAAATACCATTAAGGACAGTCTTGAGTGTGATCAATATTTTCTACTTTCGAGTCAAAATGAAATAAGGAGACACTTGCCTGGATCTGGAACTGATCTGCAAGGGCCAGAAGGAAACGAACAGAGTCGACTGCAATTAACATGGTTTACATTTAGTTTGCTTTTAGCAATAAAAAAACTCACCATGAATGACTTTGTGCGAAGGATATATAAGATGAAGAAGGTCGATGAATTCCTGAATAAACTTTCATAATTCTATTACTACTGTAATAAACGTCTTTTTTCAAACAAAAAAAAATACGGAAAAGACGTTTATTACAGTAATAATAAAAATGTGCACAAATATTATGAGCACACCTCATAGACTACGTCTTCTATCTCTATTTCCTCCTTGTTCTCCTCGACGATATTTCCGAAGAACATGGTGTGGAATACGGGAGAGTGCACAGCGAGGAACTGCAATGCAATTTACAACTAGATCCCGCATCTCATTTTTTCAATGAAAGTGGTACAGTAAATTAACCAAATTTGAGTATTATGTTCTCCTCACTCTAGGAAATCAACAATAAAGTCAAATTCATATTTAAAAAATACAGCAAAACGTGCATTCTTGCTGGTGTGAACTTCCTTGTCAGCCACTCTGAGAATGACATCGTCAGAACCTCCACGAGGAATGGAGAAATCGGTGAATACAGGGATTCTTAAAAAATTCTCAGTATCTATCTGATAAAAAATTCACTTCAAGATTTATTCTGAATTTGTTACCAATATTTGTACAAAAAATATTTGTAATAGTTGTACCAGACGAAATAGAAAATACATTTTCAGTGCGAAAACATACCTAATGCCATGCACATTCTTCACTTTGATAGTTGCCTCAAGCGTTATTTTATCGTCCAAGGCGTAGTCCTTAAATCAAAAAATCTTATACATTTCGAAATCAATTATAATTTATTTGTTATCGGTTCGCTTAAAAATATTACAAGCTTATTTCCTGTGAAATTTCAAATCCTGTTGCTCGTCGGGCGTAGATAAATTATTATGATTTTACGTGCGAAAGATATTTGCGACTTACGAAAGCGATCTCGCCGAAGCTGAGCCCAGGCAATCCTCCCATTTCAACAGTGTCCTCGTTGGAAAATGACTTGGAGAACTAGAAAGAAAGAAATAATTACGTCGGTGAGGGCTAACATAAAATACAATTAGAATTACTAAAGACTATTATTTCAGAACGTCTGTCTGTCTGTCTGTCTGTCTGTGTGTGTGTCCGGCGGTCACGTTTTTCGCATTTTCATTATATTTCGCTTCAAAATCGCGCTATCCTCCCAGATCCTTTTGCATATGATAACCGACCAGAATACCTTTCAAATTTTACAAAATTTAATTAACGAAATCCATAGCCAAGTGGGTTACGAGCCAAACTTTGAATCCGAGACCCCCAGGTTCGACCCCCGCCGCGGGCAAACCTTTTGCCGAGTTTTAACGTGAAAAATCGAAATTTTCGATATTTTCCCAAATGGTGAAGGGAGTGTCGGGGATCATAGGAAAAGTATTTTGCTATGTCAGAAACGTGTTTGAACGTGTTCTAACACGTTCTAACGTAAAAAATCGAAAATTTCGAAAAGTTCCAAAATGATTCAGAGAGCGTAGGGGATCACAGGAAAAGTGTTTTGCGATGTCAGAAACGTGTCTGAACGTGTTCTAACACGTTCTAACGTGAAAAATCGAAAATTTCAAAAAGTTCCAAAATGATTCAGAGAGCGTAGGGGATCATAGAAAACGTTTCCGAAATTGCTCTAAAAGTTCTGAACGCACTGTATCCTGCGTTTCCGTTGTGAAAGCCTCACGAGCCTTTTGCAACGGAATAAGCCAGTACTCTTTGTAGCGATTAACACTCCCCAACAAGTCGAGCTTCAATGTCACCTGGGGCCGGCTATCGAGCTCCCGCTGGACCGAACTTGGAGCCGGCTATCGAGCTTCCCCTGGACCGAACTTGGAGCCTTGAAAATCTGATACATTTAAAAAGTAGTTTAACCAAAGTTCGCGATTTGAACGCTTCTCGGGTGAATTAAGATGATTTAATGGTGTCCGAAAGAAAATAGTTTATTTAGTAAGAAAACATCAACTCACACTTCGAGGAGTGCGCAACAAGTAAGCAAGGCTTTGTAAAAAAATAAAATTAATGGAAAACAACAAAGAAAACAAATTTTTCTGCCGATTGATTCAGAGTAGATATGACGCTGTTTCCTTTAGGATCAACAAGTGCTCAACAGGGGTCTGGAACAGGTCGAAAATCGAAATCGCTCAAAACTTGCTCCTAGGCGTAACTTTCGACGCTGAACACGCTGGTGCCATCGATTTCGCAATCTGACTCCTCTGGGCGCCGCGCCATTTTGGCGGAAAACTTGTTTTTCGAATAAAATTCGGAGTGCCCGTATGGGCACGAAATCTCTAGACACAGGTGGAGTACTAGCTACAGCACGCTAACCTTCCGCGCGATATAAAATGGAATAAGCGTTTCAACCTCCCGCGCGTGATTCACGTCACGTTATGTTCATGCACTAATTTGGTCAGAGTCATGATACTGCGTGGTTCTCATCACGTGCAAAAGCTCCTCAAACGGATGATGGGAATCCATCGAGACTGAAATAAGACTCAAAATTCATGTCGCTCTCTACTCAGCATCAGAAACAGGATAAAGAAGTGACAGATAGGAAAAAAAGATACGGAATCGAACCGTTTGAGCATCGAGCAAACAATGACAGAAATGGAAATATTTTATTCAGATGAAGAAGATATTGCGTAATAATGATGAAACTATTCTCAATTCATAACACGAGTAATCATGGTGAGAGGAATAAGACATTTCGGTCTCCTTCATATAGACTTCACTCGATGAATTCGAATACTCTCGTGAGCAGATTGGATCTCATCTCGAGTGAGAACTCCTTGAATTCTTTCTCAGCCTACAACACATAGATAAAAAAGTTATTGAATGAGCAATGGGAAATGTTACCTCGAGTAACTTGATGCTCTTCTGGTCCTCGAAAGAAGACATGCACTGCTTCTGGAAAATAAATTATAAATTTGTGCATTGTTGTCTTTCCAAAATTTAGCAATTACATTTTGAAGATAACAAAATCGAAAACAAGCTGAAGTTATGGAAACAAAATACCTGCAGCACATTCAGCTTGAACTTGTCGGCAAGCAGCAATTTGGCTGCAGTCGTGAACACCTCAGTCTTGATGAGATATGTCTCGGCAAGATTGGAGGCGTACTGTAATTGAGAAAAAAAACTATATGTACGGTATCGTGATTGAAATACTTGTTTGATATAGTATTTTTGTTGAAATCAGAAAGATTGTTTTCAAATGAAAAAAAGCTATTTGATCACCTTGATCTGATAGAAGTCGGCCAGAGCGAGAATGAAACGAACTGAGTATCCTGAAAACAATTTATAAAAAACCCTGAAAACATGTAAAATTGATATTTTTTTAAAACAATTTTTACGATTCAATTTCAAGCTCACTGGTGATGGGTCTGTACGATGGGTAGATCACATAGAGAAGTTCGATGAATTCCTAAACAAAACAAAATAACATGCTTCTAAGATGTTCTCAAAGAATATAATTGTTTCACCTCACGGGAGACGTCCTTCAGCTCGATTTCCTCCTTGTTCTTCTCAGCGAAATCGCCGTTGAACATTGCAGCGAATACGGGAGAATGAATAGTCAGGTACTGTAACAAAACAACTTATAGTGATCAAAACAGAAATCCCATACATTCTTGCTCACATAAACCTTCTTTCCCTCGATGATCAACGCGACCTTGTCAGTTCCAACGAATGGGGAAGAGAAGTCGAACTCCAGTGGCTTCCTACAATTTGTAACACTATATCAATACAATAATTCAATATTTTAAATATATCTCACATAATTCCGTTTACTTCGATCTTCGAAAGTCTCGCCTCAACGATGATTCGATCATCTTTGATGAAACCCTGAGTAGATCTGGTTATAGTTCACTTGCGAACATTAGGAAACGGGCATCAAAGTTTGAATTACTGATTGCCTATTTTAAATTGGCGAAAAAGATTTATTGGCGAAAAAAGTCAACAACCTCATCTGCGTCGAGTATGGTATCGAACGAAACGAAATTGGAGGTCCCGTAGCTGATCTCGTCGTCAGTGCTGTTGAAAGTGTACTGATACTGAAATTTAATAAAAAAGATTACGGCTTATTTGTTGAAATCCGTGGAATTTTTCGACTCTGAACTACTAAAGAATTATAAAAAAAAATTTACATTTTAAAACACACACACAATGTGGATGAACAATTTTGTGAAGGAGACAGTTTTGTCCATGGAAACTTATCTAGAAATACGAGTGAGGATGCGTTTAGCAAGAATAAATTCAGATCTGACCAGTTTTATGAGACTTGCACTATAGTTCAGACCAGTTTTATGCGATTTCTGGCCAGTTTATATATTTCGCAATAAGCCATATTGTGGGTGGGACGAAAATGTATGATTTTAAAGGTGATGTTCCACAAACGGTCAACTGAGTTCTCACTGTGCGATAATGACAGTCGGTTTTCCGCAGATGCGCAAATCACACCTTCATCAGCTAAAATCGATCTGTGCCAAAATGACTCTGACCTCAGAATTACTGTCCCGTCCATCTAGACGATTGTAGAGATTCCTACCTCTGATACTTCGTTCTTAGCTGATTCAGCATTGAATATAGTAAGAGTGAAGTCGGTATCCGCCGACCAGAGGTCATTGTCACTCTCCTCATTGCAATAAAGATAAAGGGAGAGATCAGCGACGTTCCCAGTCTCCTCCGACAATTCCTTTCTTGCAAAAATATACCTGAATTCCTCGGATAAGCTCAATAAATAACACATGCAGTTACAGTTAAGTAAGTATGCATATTCCATTAGTTAAACCTAAGTATTGACATTGAAAATACTACGAACCACGGAAGGCCAGCGATGAATTTGATTGGCGATTCCTTGCCCTCCTTAGTCAACTTGCTGACCTCGTCGATCTCCCAGCGAATTACTGAATCGCTCATAACTGAAGACTAGATGCGGTTTACCCTACAACCAATAGAAACTATCGTTTTGAAATATCGGGTATTGTCTGTGAGATAAGATATGGATTGGAACAGTTTGAAGTTATCTGAGAAGAAAATCATTAATATGTTTTTGATTCTAGCCTATTTGATCTATCCACTAAAACTAGGAAATAATAGCATTTTTTAAATTTTTTCAAATTCAGATATCGTGGTTGGATGCCAAACAACCATTTACAAATGACAGATTCTCGATAAATCGAAAAAAAAGATTATTTCGAATTACGGAAAATATACGGTAAATAAACACGTGAAAAATAATGGAGGGAGGGAGATAAATAAATTGTTACAATCATACAAGGTCGTCGTTTACATTGCGACGCATACAGTATGGGGGAGTATGGGATCAATGAGGATTACGGTACATCGATCGCACTACCGTAAGCTACTCGATGAGCTGCATCAGCCTGGCGCAAATTGCCACCTTCACCGTGTCAGACAGATTCTCGAACTCGGGAAGGGACTGCAAATTTCAATTTGATTTAGAAGCTTTTAGTTCATATTTCTAATTTTTTTAAGTACAAAAAACAACGAAATAATGGTCTTAACCCTTTTTTCTTTTGCATGACAATTTCCAAAACTCGCCTCAAGTGCCTTGATCTCCTTCAGAGTTGTGCACGAGTGGAGACACTTCTTCTGAAATTAAAATTCCATCCCGCAAATAGTTTCCCGATACTCTTAATTTCGGAGAAATATTGGTTTACGTTACGATGCGGATGGCTACAAAAATATTCATTTTAGTGTTAATGAGCATCACTAAATGATTGCAGCACATAAAACCTAACTGCTTTGTGGGCATAAAGTGAACAATTTGTATTCAGCAGTCCACTCACCAAGAGCAATCTCAGACTGAAATCATCAGCGACGACCAATTTCTCGATGAGACTCAGTTTCTTAGTGGACACGAGATACGATTCCACGTGGTCCAGAGCCTCCTGATATAATGAAATATTATTTTTAAAATTAAAATCAGTTAACAAACGGAATATAAATGGAACAGTGTTTTCTGCAAATATAGCAGATTAATATAGGGTTTTAAGGATTTTAAAGTTCTCGCTAATTCATTCTTTCACCTTCATTTCGAATCGATCGGCAAGTTCGAGAATGTGCCTGTAGGAGTCAACTGAAATAAGTAATTTTGATACGACTACCAAATTGGTCAACCGTGTCCCTATGTTTATCTCTCAATCCTCCCCCGCCACCTTTCCCGACCCCCATTTAGATTATTTTTAATTCTTCATTGCTTTTATACTTGCTGTGACACCCTTCGTGGGTGTGTCAAATAAATAAAAAGAAAAGTACCAGTGACAATTTTGTGGGATGGGTAGATAATGTGGAGTACGTCGATGAATTCCTGATTACGGATTAGAGGTCAATGAAAAAATTCAGATGCCAAACCTCGTATTTTACATCTTTGAGTTCGATCTCATCCTTGTTCTTCTCCACGAATTCACCGAAGAACATCGATTGGAAGACGGGTGAGTGGACTGCGAGAAACTGGAAATGCGCACACATTCAAGAATCTTAGAAAAATGCCTTGCAACTCTGCCAAAATTACTGCGAGATTTTTTTATTAAAGCGACTAAATTCGCATTTCTTTTTTCACTTTCTAGCACTATGAATATGTAAATGCGCATTCGTCTCACCTGCTTTCCCACATGCACTTTCTTTCCCTCGACCAATAGAATGACGTTTTCCGATCCGAAGGAAGGAGGAGAGGAGAAGTCGAACTTACGCGGGTTGCTGAAAATTTTGTTGTTGTTCTACATAGAATAGCGGAGATGACTGACCGAATGCCAGAGACTTCCTTCACGTTGATCGTAGTTTCCACGATAATCTTATCATCCTCGATGAAGCCCTAAACACATATTATTTAATAAAGTTAGTTCACAAATAAATATCATTTCCAGTACTAGGGAGTATGTGCGACAAAAAGCTATCACTGTTTCGATGCCAAAACTTTATATTGTCAGAATTGAAAT
The DNA here is from genome assembly GCA_036245785.1 of Pristionchus fissidentatus. NCBI lineage: Eukaryota > Metazoa > Nematoda > Chromadorea > Rhabditida > Neodiplogasteridae > Pristionchus > Pristionchus fissidentatus. Next base: position 31,486,128 of record BTSY01000005.1, on the reverse strand, counting down.
ACAAAACTACAATACGATATATATATATATTGTAATATATTGTTGATCCCCCAGTCACACCATGTCATTCGGGGGAAGAGGGTGCGCTGGAGCGGTCAAAATGAGGTCAATTTAGGCATAAATAAATTCATAACTAAATTGTTAGATCGAAACCGAAAAATCGGCTTCCGTAACTTTGTTAGGAATTGATCGTTTTATAACGTGCGAAAAAAATCATATAATTATCAGCATTCCCCTAAGAGGAGATACAATTTGAAATTTTTATTTGATATCTCCTCATCGGGGAGTAAAGCTATAAACATGCAAATTTCATAGAATTTGGGTAAGGCAGTTCCAAACAAAGTTACGGAAGCCGATTGCCGACGACGATACGATAAGAGACGGAAGCCGATAATAATTTAGTTATGAATTTATTTATGCCTAAAATGGCCTCATTTTGACCGCTCCGGCGCCCCCTCTTCCCCCGAATGACATGGTGTGCCAGTGGCTCCACATATAATATTTTCCTTTTCATATTTAAAAAAAAATTCTAGTTCCAACATTGATCATAATTTTAAAAGCACCTTTAAGAAATACAATTTTATTTCACTTAAATTCTTTTGGAACATTTCGAAAAACGTTATCAGGTTTTCAACCCTCCCCCCATCTTTCTACTAACCTCATTCACATTCAGCAGCTTATCCCATTCGATAACTTCATATTTTCCCCAGCCAGGAATTCCATGTTTGAAAGGATGATTGTTTGAAAGCTGAAAATGAGCATGTTATAAATGAATAAAATAATGAAAAATAGTGTACATTTTTAAGCGATGCCAAAAAATTTGAATCCCCGTAATTCATGTACAGAATATAAGCAACGATTGATTTGGCGATTCACGAATTGCATGCACTCCTTTTTTCCTCTGTTTCTAAACGTACCCTCAAAACGGAAGAAAATGCACCGTGTCCGGGATTTTCCGGGATTTTCCGGGAAAACTCCGGAAAGTCTGGCAAATCGTTGTTTCTCAACTAAATCGTCCAAATTTTGGAGTACGAAGGTTTCTCTGAAATTCAAGAAATGCATTTAAAGAACTAAGAAATTTATTGATTGGAAGGTACTGTATCAGAATTTGCGATTTTCGTTGTGTGTCGTGTACCACATGCGATACGGTAGTGTATTGGTGTGCATTCCTCTTTCTTTCAGAACATTTTCTTTGTACTCCTCGATTTTGATGTTATTTGTAGGTTTCCGCAAGAGAGACGTTTCAAAAAAGAGACACTGATTGGATTAGTGTCTCCTATAATTGGTGCCAGGGAAACGTCTCTCGATGGAAATTTCGAGGGAGACATTTGGGGAGACGTCTCTTTTCCCATTGTTCTCACGACCCACTGAAGAACAATAACTTCCTAGTGAAATTGAAGAGAATGGCGGTTGAGCTCTAGTGATTTTGAGGCGCCTTTCCACCGCTCTTCTCTGTGGGAGAAGGGAAAAGTGGAAAGAGACGTCTCCTATTATTCGCCTTTTAATCAAAGGAGACACCAATTTTTGTATGCAAAATCAAGGGAGACATTATTAATTCCTTTGATCTGTGTCTCCCCAATTGTCTCACTTGCGGAACCCTAGTTATTTGTCGTTATTTCGTTTAATGAACACTCTCGTTAGGAGAAGAAGGCAAAATAATGAAGAATATTATCAAAATAGAAGAACTAAAAGAAAACGTTTTGAAAGAAAAATGTGCACCAATACACTACCGTATCGCATGCGGTACACGACACACAACGAAAACCGCAACTTCTGATACAGTACCTTCCAATCAATAAATTTCTTAGTTCTTGAAATGCATTTCTTGAATTTCGGAGAAACCCTCGTACTCCAAAATGTGGACGATTTCGTTGAGAAACAACGATTTGTCAGACTTTCCGGAGTTTTCCCGGAAAATCCCGGACACGGTGCATTTTTTTTTCCGTTTTGAGGGTATCTCGGCATAAATCACATAATAAATTTACTACCGTCTCTATCGATCGATTTACCGATTACCGTACCTCCGCCTCAATCTCATGATTGGTCGACTTGATTGACTACCGCATCGTGGACTCGGGCATCTTTTATCGATCGATCGACTAAAAAACTAAACTACCGTACCTTGAACTCAATCGATCGTGTCTCATCCACTTGATTCACCAATTGCATCGTCGATTCGTGCAGGCAACTCCACACTTCGTTCGTCTCATCGCCATCATTCGCATACATGAACAGACCCAGCTTCTTCGCATTTCCCGTCCGCTCCGACGTCTCGTATCGAATTGAAATTCGCCTGAAGAGGAAGATTTTATAAAAAAAATTAACAAACGATATAGTTCTACATCTACCGTATCGTGGACTCGAGCAAGTTTCTCGACCAATCAAAATCGGAGCAAAAAACTCTCGAAACCGAACAATCGAAATCGAAATTTGGAAATTCAAAAAAATCAAATACCATGAAAGATCGGCGATGACGTGGAAGGTCGAGTACTGGCCGCTTTCTCCCAATTTCGAAATGTCGGCGAACTCGTGACGGAATGTGTACGGAGTCATTGCTGAATAAACCATATTTGAAGTATACAACACGCTTTTTGCACAATGTGCCGGCTGTCGCAGACAGTGAGATGTGGAAAGAGACAGAATATCACTCAAAAGACGCTTTCACAGTATTCTACACAGTATCGTGTCTGAAATAGTGTGTGAGCAAAAAGGAGCGGGACGTAAGCGTCGAATAGCGCAAAACATCACCAGCAAATTAAAATGTCATTTATCATTGTTTATGATAGTCGGCATCCGCAATGTCACATTTCAACAGGCATGACTTACACAAATTTGACGGAATACAATAGAACAATCGGCCGAATTCTAACCCATGAAATGCGATGGATTGATCACTTTTCACAATTACGAACGAATAAATAATACAAAAAAACTACGGTACGAAGAACAGGCATAAAATCATTCCTAAAGGCAATATAAATTGCTAAATTCAGCATTAGATCTTATCTTCGATTTCATTCTAAATTAGAGTTAGAAATTCGAGTAGATAATCGGATTAGATCTCTTAATTTCCCACACTCTATCACCAATCGGCAGTGTAGAGAGAGTAAGAAATAACTAGATCTAATCCAATTACTTACTAGAATTTATTATTTTTTATTCTAAATTAAATCCAGCATTCGATCGCAGAGTTTCGACTTGAGACCATCAGAGAAACCGTCGAACTCGTCAGTGTTCTGCAAAAAATCTCTAAAATTATACAAGTGTAAAAGAAAATTTAAATCAAATTGTAGTTAATTAATATTTAAATTAAATAACCTCCAGATTCTTAAAGTCATCGAGCGATTCGAGTTGCTTGAAGCATTTCAACTGCAAAGTTGACAAACGTTCGAAGAGAGATGACATTTATGATCGCCGTAATTGTATTGTAGTGAAAAGTAATATTATTCTCCACAATTTTTTGAAAATATTCCACTTTTATTTTTTGCTCTAGCATATTCCACTTATTCTGCAATGCTACGCCACGAATTTCCCTATAATCACTTACAAAGCCAGCCCTTTATATGCCAATTCAATGCGTATGGCTGAAAGCTCTTTTCCAGACCTAATTACCACTGTAATATCACGATAATATTACCATGAGCATCTCCAGTTTGTACTTGTCCGCAAGGGTAAACTTGGTCGCCATATTAACCGTAGTCGCACCCACCAACCACTCTTCCACACTCTTGAACGCGGACTGAACGAATAACCATTTATTAAATTTAATGAGTATGCTCAAATCTATAGCTATATATATGAGAAGTAATAATGGTTGAGTCTTCAAAAATTCAAAAAAAAGAGTAAATTTACAATTAAATGTGTCATGACCTGAAATACCATCCTAAAAAAAATTGAAATTGTTTGAAATTCATTTAAATCTGTATCATTAAAATATAATTACTACAATGCGGAGTATTAAAAAAGAACCTTCACTTCGAATCGATCGGCTAGCACCAGAATGCGCTTCACCGAATCATCTGAATTTTTAAATATTTCTATTATCAAAAAGTGTACTTTCACTCACGCGTGACCGCCCCTCCTCCGGGATAGATCACATTCAGCAGTGCGATAAAGTCCTGGAAATTTCATTCATTCATTAATGATTTATTCAATCAGAGGTTCGCATACAAGAGAACATTAACTGTGAATGGTGAAAGAAATATCCATCGACGTGGTCGAACCGGCTTTATGCATCTAATTTTGAAAATAGATTGGAAATGCTCGAGAATAGGGTGCTCTTATTGGAAGTATTAAAAAAATTCGCCATCTCCTCTCTCCATTTTACTCATTCTCTCGGACGCGATGCGGTCTGCGTTCCTTTGTTCTCCAGATTTCAGATTTCCAATGGTTCCAAAAAGAGAACCCTACTCGCGAACTATTATTGTTACCTGATATTCTACGCCGGGAAGTTCAATCTTCTTCTTGTTCTTCTCAGCGAAATCACCGTAGAACATCGTCTTGAAGACGGGGGAATGAATGGCCAGAAACTGAGAGAACACATTTCATATTGCAACACTAAAAAATTATAAAATAAGCAGTAATACTATCAATAGCCAATAAATGCAGTCGCATGATACGTTTTACAGCACTTCGTGCGTGGAATACCTAATACTGCTACAGTATTCAGAAGTAGGGCTGCGCTCGGTTATTGTCTATGCTATGAATGTATCGATTTATTTTCATGAAACGGATTGTTGGTGCGTGTACTCTTTTTCTATAACTCGGCGTGTCTCTTGCTTTTCCATGCTCTCTCGAAGCCATATCTCTGTTCGTTAGCAGCGAAACGTTTTACTATTTTGGATAAGTTTTTTTGTGAAAATAAAAAATATATATAAGAATAATACCCCTAACCTGCTTGGATACATTTATCTGCTTTCCCTCAACAACGAGAATGAGGTCGGTGACTTTATCGACAGCAGAAAAGTCGAGAAGATCGGTTGAACTGCAATTGCTAATATTACAAATGCCCAAGCACTCGTCCGAAATTGTAAAACGTTCCGCTTATAATACACATTACGAAAGGCGATAGAATGTGTGAAAAAGAGAGACGCCGAGGTATAGAAAAAAGCACACACATCAATAGTCCATTTCGCGCATGAACCATTTTAAAATTGTAATACATTTTCATTCAAAACACCTGTAACGAGTCTGATATAAAGGTAAAGGTAAAAAAGGTTGATATCAAAATAGCTAATCATTCTATACATGAAATAAGGATTAGCATACGGTAGTCCCTGGACGCTGAATACTCGGATTCGTGCCTCCAAGATCATCTTGTTTCCCACGACGAAACCCTGAGAACATTTTTATTCATCGATCGATTTGTTTTGTTTTCCAACCTACAATTTAAACATCGTTAACACCCTGTAAACTCATGATCGCTCGCCCTAAATAATACATCGTTTTACAGATAAACAACATAAATTATCGAAAGACAACACAGGTATTTAATGAATAACTCCCACGACTCCAACTTTGCCTGATTTTCAATAAGCCAATACAATATACCGGAACAAAAACAACATGAGAAAAACATGCTAGCATGAAAATATTTTTTTGAGTAGTACATTTATAAAATTATAGATCAAACCAGAAAGCCCAAACACGTAATTCCGTTGTTTACCAAACGGGCGCGTACTCGACCCTCTCACTTTTGTGTATTCTCTCGCCTTCTGTAAACACAGGAAGTAACATTTTGACATTTTGTATGATAGCATCGTTTTATAAACGTCATATGCGGTGCAAACCTCTTCGGGTTCGAGAACGTCTTCCCAGCGCGCGAACCTCGTCATTCCCCATTCGGTGTACCAACGCAGCCCATTGAACGCTCTTTTGATCTGAATATACAGTATGTATAAGAGGGCAAGAATTGACCTGTTGTTAATTGATGATTCCAGCCGTTCTCTTACAATTAATTTATCCTATTGTACCGCGTTTCTTCGTGACTCGCATAAATATAATAATTGTTCTTCATCCTAACGACCCCCACACTCCTCATTCTCCTCGCTCGAAAAGCTGTCCATCTCCCTCTTGTGCGGTTAGTTCGCCGTTCACAATCTAGTGATAAATCACCCACCGTTGCTTCCCTGTTCCTCTCCGCCTCCTCTCTGTGCACGAGTACAATCGTCGTCTCGTGTTCCACGTTCCACGACTCGCTCTCACTCCCCTCATTGCACTGTAGATACACGCCCAGATAGGCGACGTTGTCCGTCCGATACGTACGTTCCACACTAGCCGACATGCGCCTCAAGTGTAGAGTACAGCATATTTGAAATTAGGGTAAGTAATTGGGTAAGAAATCAATAGATCTGATTCAACGATTTGGCATTTCAAACTCTGGTGTAGAGTTTTCTTCCATTTCACACTCTCCATGAGAGATTGTGCGAACTGAAAATGCTATCTGGTGAGGATGTGGTTTCAGGTCAGGATCATTATTCTCAGGATCGACGGATCATTTTGGCTGGGCCCGCACCGGTGGTAAAATTAGTGTTAATTGCCAAAAAATCAATATTAGCATTTAAACGCATGCCGCATGCGTGTTACGCCACTTACCACGGTAAGCCGGCGATGGTTTTTACGGTCGAGAAGATGGCCGCCCTTCCAAGCGAACTCACATTGTCCACCTCCCATCGAATAACCTCGTCAGCCATTCCTGAAAAGAGATCAATTTCGCAAGAAACATTTTAGCAGCGTTAAAAGAGGTCAGCAACTAACCCCTTTTTCCCGAAATTGTTTATAAAGTTCTAAAAACCAGTATAAAAAATCACACATTTTTTTTTCCGATGGACGGACGAGATAGCTTTTAGGTTTGGGCTCCTTTTTTAATATAAAACCAATAGCCACTCAGAGGACGCAATAATTAACAGATATCAAACGGACATTCAAGACCATTTCAACGAAATCAAAGCCACAATATGCGAAATACTGTTTATCGCTCGGTAAAATGTGCATTATGACAACAGATCGATCGATTATGATGATGGACAAGAAAGATATATGACTACAAGTGAAAATTGATTATGGTAAGTAATTTATTCAATCGAAACTCGTTTACATCTCAATTAGCTCTAGAAGTCTAGTACAGAAGGCAGACTTCGTCACGTGGGAGAACACCTGGAACGCGGGAAGCGTCTGAAATGCACTTATTTTTCTTCAAAAGTATCGGTACTTCAATACTCTAGAATTTTAAAGATAAAAACATCTCTAAGATGTAGCAGTTTTAGACCCCAAGTATGTTCACTGGGAGACGAGACACCCAATAGTGTAACTTAAATTTCAGCTATCCTTTTCAGTTATGTTGTCACCTAATTTTAATTTAAAGTCTCCATGAGATAAATACAAACATAAATAACAAATTTGAACTTTCCATAATAATAATTTGCTCCGCATCAGAATACTACTGACGAATCCAAATGAGAGATTTTACAATAATACCTCGAGTGCCTTGATCTCCTTCACGTCCTCGAACGACTTCAGACAGTGGATCTGAATTTGCATTTCGCATTTGTGGGTTTTAATTTTTTAAAGGTTCTTGGCACTGCAAATGAAGTGAATTTCAGATTAATCGATTTTTTTTCTTCGAAAGCAAAAAAAATTCCATTTTTAAAGATTTTAAATAAATAAGTTGTGAATTTTAGATCTCATTTTACTTCAAGAATTGCGTGACTGTTTAGCTCACATATGTGATTAGGTCAATCGAAAATTTAAATCACCATGAGCATTTCCAGATTGAATTCGTCAGCGACCACCAACTTCTGAATTATATTCAGTTTCTTCGTTCGTGCCACGTACTTCTCAACGCGCTCGAGAGCATACTGTAAAGTGTGAAATTTCCGTAAATTATCGGAAATAAATTTCAACGAAAAAAAGATGAAATGTTGTGGGATGGCGTCCTTATTGATAAGACATTTCGGAAAAGAACGTTAAGTTCCGGAAATTTTGAACCGCGACGAACTTGCAACGCGTGAGCGCGCACATTAATTTGACTGCTATTTTCGGCATAAACATCAAATATTTTGTTTTGTCTCTTGCACATTCCATTACCATTCGCTTCAAGCAATTAGCAAGAAAATGACTCGAAACTACGTTTTAAGCTATCGATTCGATCGTACGTGGAACATTTCCGACTCTATTCCCAAGTGGGCTTTTCTGAAATGGTTTCCCGGAAATGTCTTGTCACGCTCATTGGAACTTCGTTCTGTACATTTTTTAAAAGAAATAAATCAAAAGCATCAAAACGAACTCACTGTTGATCGATTTGCTGGAGGGGTAGATCACACGTAAGAGTTCGATGAATTCCTAAAAGGATCAATAATTTGTATTCGAATTGGCAAAAGTCACCTCATAGTTGACATCCTTCAATTTGATTTCCTCCTTGTCTTTCTCAACGAATTCACCGTAGAACATCGATTGGAAGACGGGAGAATGGACAGAGAGGATCTGAAATACATTTTACAAAAAATAATAGTAAATACTAGATTACAATCGACTATTTACCACACGGCATTCCCATAAACTCGGTAGATATGAACCGGGCAAACGTATTCTTGGAAAGCAATTTGTTTTGCTAAGTACAAGTCCACCAAGAGCCTTATCAATAAAAAAATTTATCGAGTGATAGAAAAATTGGGAACGAACTTGTTTGCCAACGTGGATCTTCTTTCCCTCGACCACCAGAATGGCGTTATCCGATCCGAAGGAAGGAGGAGAGGAGAAGTCGAACTTGAGGGGTTTACTTCAATAGTAATTTTTTTTAAACAATCAAGATATTTCACTCTCGTGTGCAAGAGAGTTTGCAAAACGAAGAGATCTATTTTTTACAACTGTATTCCATAGCCTCCTTTTAAATATTGTTCGGGCGAAAGTTTAATTATCAATATCATTGCACTTTGCTGTATTAAAGAAGTGCGGTACCGTATTCCGAAGACAGCTTTCACTGTTACTGAAGCCTCGACGATGATCTTATCCTCTTTGATGAAACCCTGCACACTCTACGGCTCGGTTTGTAACAGAATCTCAAAAAGGCACATCACGACTAGTATATAGAACCCCTCTCATCATTCAATAAACAAGCATGCGTTACTTATTGCTTGTAAAACCTTCGCACTAGCATGCACCCACTTCTTCCGAGTCGATGAGAATTTCCCATGACATGATATTATTCTTGCCCCAAGCAGTCTCGGCTGACGAGTAATGCTTGACGAGCTGAGGTGAAGGAAAATTAATCACTGATGGTAAATAGTTTTTATTTGTTTTTAATAAAAATAATGAAATTGATGAATCATTTCTTAGCCTTATAAAAAATCTAATAACCGTAATTTTGCATGGAACAATAAACTACCTCATTTCAACCCTTCAACTACATAATTTCGACCACTAAGATCATTAAAAAATTAATTGAGTGAAATACTAACCCCTACAGTGATAGATCGTTCGGCTGACTCCTGATTGATGAATTTGAGAGACGAATTGTGATCGACTCTCCAGATATCTCTCTCATCCTCATTGTTGCAGTCCAGATAAACGCCGAGACAAATCTCGTCCTTCACAATATGCTTCCGAATAAAGATGTACCTAAATTTTTTTTTTTTGACAGGATGTTAAATTTTAGCGATTTTACTTTTCCAGCAGAGTAATACAAGAGGGAACCAATAAAAATGTTCTGCTGACAGTCGGCGATTAATACATTTGAAAATTCTGATTGGTTTTGCACCGTGTTCAAAGGGAAATATGCAGCAGATTTAAATTGGCCAGAATACAGAATGCACATCCTCTTCTTATCATGTTCAACAGACTCGCAATAGCATTTAGTTCGAAGGGAGTCTGACCAATGAAGACACAACGAACCAGGGAAGGTCCGCGTGGAAATGGATCTTGGAGCACATTCCGATTGCATTCAGCTCGGAAACGCCGTCGAACTCGTGACGGAACGTGAACGAATCGCTAGTCATGACTGTAAATAAATAGAATAATGTATAATGGTAAATTTAGAATGTCTAATAAAAAGAGAAAATATCAAACGGACATTCACGACCATTTCAACGCAATCAAAGTAACAATATGCGAAATAATGTTTATCGCCAGGTAAAATGGGCATTGTGACAGATTAATTGATTGTGATGTTGGAGATTGTGAAAGTGAAAACGGATTACGGTAAGTAAGTTATCCAATCGATACATGTTTACTACTCGATGAGCTCGAGAAGTCTCAGACAGAAGGCCGACTTGGTCTCGTGGGAGAAGGCCTTGAACTCGGGAAGTGACTGCAACTCGGGATAATAAAAACAATTCATATTTTCGAAATACTTCCTAAATTAAAAAAAACCGTATAAAAATATGATGGAGAGCACAAACTTCGAGAGCCTTGATTTCCTTCAGACTCGTGTACTTCTGCAGACAATGCATCTGTAGCAATATAGATTAATTATCTCTGAGTAGCGATGATGTGGCAACAGTTTCCTCAGCCGTTCGAAATATTTTGCGAACTAAAAAGACGACAGCTTTTATAATACGGCAACTCTGTGATGGCCACTTTCACAACGGATCGAAAGGAACGAGATGAGCAATAAATGTGGGCGAAATAATCAGTGTATGTTGACCAAACTCTTTACTGGTATCCATATTATGCACGTTAAATTAACGAACCTTGAGCACGTCCAGTCGGAATTCGTCTGCCACCACCAATTTCTGCATGGTGTTGACAGCCCACGCGCGCGTCAGATACTCTTCGACGCGGTCCATTGCATACTGTAATACAAATCATTTATTCCTTCTGATATTCGCATACAATAAATGAACTGTGAATGGGAGAGAGAGGCAAAAGAACTTCTGCATTGTATTTATTTGTTAAATGGGGGGACTTCATTCGTATAGTTTTGGCTAAAGATAAATGGTGGAAAAGTACCAACAGCAAACCTTCATCTGGAAGCGATCAGCCAGATCGGCAATGAAACGGTAAGTGTACACTGAAATATTGCGTTAAACTATTTTTCCCCGGCAACAGTAACTCACTACTGATCGGCCTGTACGAGGGGTAGATCACGTATAAGAGCTCGATAAATTCCTGAATAGAATGAAACATTTTTTAAATAAAATTGATGAATTTGTAAAGTTTACCTCGTGCGAAACATCCTTCAATTCAATCTCCTCCTTTCCTTTCTCCTGGAAATCACCGTAGAACATCGATTGGAAGTAAGGGGAGTGAAGAGCCAAATACTGTAATAGATTTGAATAGTATTATTGAATAATTAATATTGAGTTCTCACTGTGGGGCAATGGGCTTCGATTACCCCATGGGAGCCTCGAAAATCGCAGAAAACAATGTTTCCTTTTTTTGATTGAAGAAAGTTATGTATCGGATGTTTATGTTATGTATGGGATGTGCACAAGATGTTTAAAAAGGCCACATTCCTTACAGTGCCTCACGCTGCCATTGAAGGGTTTCGCGGTGGGAGTGGCGTATGGCGTAGAAAAAAAATAAACAAAGATAGAGGAATAAGAGGAAAGAGGAGAGCGCGACGCTGCATTTGTGTTTCACCACTTTCCCATAATAAAGATGAAACCACGAACATCGGGGAAAATTAGGGGCGAAAACATTCGTGGTACGCCTTCTTTAACATGGTATAAATATAGAACGTGAATGGTCGAGATATTTTTTAACTTCTAGAGTAATCATTCAAAACGCACAATTTCGGTCACTAACGAAAAGGGAGCGGGATTGGTGATACCCGACGGGCTTCACATACCTGCTTTCCCACATGAACTTTCTTTCCTTCGACTACCAGAATGACGTCATCCGATCCGAAGGAAGGAGGAGAGAAGAAATCGAACTCAAGCGGCTTTCTGCAATTTGCAAATCCTTCCCGCATTCCTTCATGCAGTTAGATATTCAGGGGGTGAAACTTGAGGAACCGATATTTGAGCAACGGGCCATAACTCAGCGGAGTTATGGCCCGTTGCTCAAATGTCACCCCCGCCCCCGAAATGATTGTGATGATGGAAATAGAGAACGCTATCTTCGACGTGCACTCTACTTTGTTCCATTCCAAATTACACAAAAAAAAATCCACAGAAACTGATAGTCATCGCACCGTGATTTAGAAACGTAAAGCATCTATTTACATTTTTGTGACAAATTTGTGAAATTTTCCATTAATAATATATTATATATTTAGACATACACGACAATGAATGTACCTTATTCCAACGGTCTCCTTGACAGTAATGGTAGCCTCGACGATGATCTTGTCGTCTTTGATGAAACCCTGCGAGTAACCAATAGTTTTGCTATAATTAGATCGAATAATTCTTTTTATTCGACCTAACAATAATAGCAAACGTTCTCGTTTTTTGTGGTTGTTTCGCTTCTTTTTTCCGATCAAATGTATAGCTCAAATGGGTTCTCGCTCGTGAGAATCGGCACTTCTGCATTTTAATGTTTCAATAATTGTAACCACTTTTCGAAAATCGGGAAAAAAATGCACTTGGGAACGCGTTTTTACGTATTTCTTCACGAAGAACCCCATTTGACTTTTTTATTTTATTTGACCTATGATCACACTAGCATGTACTCACCTCTTCTGGGTCGATGAATCGCTCCCAACGCATCGCATGAGGTTCGCCCACAAGTGGCCCACCGTCCTCAGCCGGTTTGAAGGAATAGTCGATCTGAGAAATAAATACATCATGGATATTATGCTTGAGTGCGAATTTTACCCACTGATTCTTCGAATCTTTTGAATTTAATTTAAAATCCCACGGCTATCAGAAACCCAGCCCAAGGGTATAAATCGTAAATAGTGGAAAATGCATTTCAGTACTCCAATTTAGGACTTTCACTTATGTTCGACCACTACTCGAGTTTTGTTGTGAATTATGGAACCCTAGCACGATAACTAACATTTCTCGCCTTGAGAATGTTTTACACAGATTCACTCGAATCGTCTTCCGCAGATGTGACCTGCCCGCAACATCTTACCACGACAGACTGGTGGCGCTCAAGATTCCTTCCCTTTGTGACCGACGAACTCGTATAGATCTTCTTGTATCATATAAGATTATTTTCGGATATTACGATATTACCCCCAGATCAATATTTAACTTCTCTAATCGTATTGGTAACTCTAGAGGTCATAGGCTCAAAATTTGTCCATTTACTTGTAGCACCGTCAGGTTTAATCGTTTCTTTTCAAATAGAATAGTTCATCATTGGAATCGTCTAGATGATGATATTGTAAGCAATAGTAGTATCAATGTTTTCTCGAACTACATCAAACACATTAATTTACAATCTTTGCGTTAGATACATAAATACCTCATCAAATGTTATCTCTTTTTCTCAGCTTTTCTGAGAACACCTTCTTTTTCACTATATGTGACATCGTATCTCATGTATGCCGTTACTTTCACTTCGTCTCAAATTTATATTACAATTTGCTATGTAAATTACATTATAAACATTATTATTATTATTATTATTATTAAGTACCTGCGAAAACCCCATTCGGCACGTGGCGCATCATCAAAACGTCATCAAAAGACTCTCTAGAAAACAAAAGCGTCGAAACAATCCGAAGGCTTTTGTTTTTTAAGCCACCAAAATCACCGGTTGCTAGCGATTGGCGAAGAAAAATTCTCACACTCACATTGTGGATGACGGACTTCTCGTCGGACTTCCGATTGACGAGTTTGATTGAGGATTCGAAGATTCCTCCTCTGCCTCATTGCAGCCGATAGCAATCGCAGCAAACCCTCCTCCTCTACCGCTATTGGCTTTGCCAAGGACGATGTGCCTGGATATTTACATTGCTCATAAAATTCGCCAAAATTCCTAAAGACTATTATTTTAGAACGTCTGTCTGTCTGTCTGTGTGTGTGTGTTCAAACTTTATTGCTGAATAACTCGGGAACGACTAAAGATTTCGACACACTCTCTTCACTATTATATGCATATCCACAAAAGAAAACTTTTTAATGAAAAAAATTTAAACAAAATCCATAGCTAAGTGGGTTACGCGCTTGACTAGAAATCCGAGCGACGCAGGTTCGACCCCCGCCGCGGGCAAACCTTTTGCCGCATTTTTCGCAAGCGCGAGAATTCGTTCCAACACGTTTTTGAGTACCGTGAAACACGTTTTCACTTGTCTTGCCGAGTTTTAACGTGAAAAATCGAAAATTTCGAAAAGTTCCCAATTGGTTCGCAGAGCGTGGGGGATCACAGGAAAAGTGTTTTGCGATGTCAGAAACGTGTCTGAATGTGTTCTAACACGTTCTAACTTGAAAAATCGAAAATGTCGAGAAAACTTTCCAAATAATTCGTAGAGCGTAGGGGATCAGACGAAAAGTGTTTTGCGATGTCACAAACGTGCCTGAATGTGTTCTAACACGTTTTAACGTGAAAAATCGAAAATTTCGAAAACTTCCAAAATTATTCACGTCTCTGAAATTGTTCTAAAAGTTATCAACGCACTGTATCCTGCGTTTCCGTTGTGAAAGGCTCGTGAGGCTGAGAGCGATCGAAAAAAGTTGCCACGGAGCCACGAAGTGGCGTAGTAGCAACTTTTTTGATCGCTCTCAGCCTCACGAGCCTTTTGCAACGGAATAAGCCAGTACTCTTTGTAGCGATTAACACTCCCCAACATAAGTCGAGCTTCAATGTAACCTGGAGCCGGCTAAGGATCGAGCTCCCCCTGGACCGATCTTAGAGCCGGCCATCGAGCTCCCCCTGGACCGATCTTGGAGCCGGCTACCGAGCTCCCCCTGGACCGAATTTGGAGCCGGCTACAGAGCCCCCCTGGACCGAACTTGGAGCCTGCTACCGAGTTTTCCCTGGACCGAGCCCGCAGCAAAGCTCCCCCTGGACCGAACTGTGCCCTGCAACTGAACCATACTTTGAAAACGTAGTGCGCACCCTACCATAACGTAGTTTAACCTCAACACACCCTGCTAGTTTAAACATAGGTCAGTTGAACACGAGGTTGTGCGTATGGACCGCTTCGTAATTAGACAAATTCCAATGATGTAAAGTTGTTCTTACCTGCTGCGTGTGTGTGAACACGCACACGGAATAATCGAATTTCATAGTAGTCTAATCGGATGGAATGCAACAAACCAGTGCGCCGCCAGCATGGAAGTGGACCTTCGAGACTTTTCCGAGCTTGTCTCCCATTGGACAACGCAGCTTGGAGACGCCTTCGAACTCGTGTTGGAACGTGAACGAGCCGCTAGTCATGACTGCAAAAAAACTGATAGTTTGAAATCATTCAGCATTACACACAGAGAAATCTTACTAAAAACAGGCACTCAAGTTGGTCCGCCTACTAATATATTATTAGTAGGGCCAACTTATATATTAGTAGGAGGGCCAACTTGAGTGCCTGTTCTTACAATCAGTGTAGAGTGAGATAAGGCATTGGCCACGGTCTTTAACAACCGTTTCAAATATGAAAGACGAAGATGTATTAGTAGAATATTATTTTATCGTTTTTTAATCCAGGAAATGTATCACAATGGAGCAATGAATAACAAACAATATGATCTAAAATGTGTGAGCGATTGAGAGTAAATCTAGCAGTTGATCAATCGATGTACCTAAAAAACAAGAAAAAAAAGAGATTCTAACCTCAGCACCTTCCCTTATTGGCACAACATTACTACAAATAATAATGAATATACTGAGATCAAATATACTGAAATCATAATATTGTATTTTCTTCTATCAAGAGCTCCGTCGATCGATCACTGCTATCTTGGCTTCACTCTTCAATTCACAGAGTGCGAAACGAGGCTGAGGTCGGCCTGGAAAGGGAGTGCTGCAAGACACTGGGAGATCCATCACATCTCTATTTTTAGCAATCTCTATTTTTATTCGGGAGAGGAGAATACTGAACTCTCTGAATTTCGCACCCTCTTTAGAACTGCTCATGGAAGAACTATCTAGGGCGCGGCATCTCATTGTGAGAGACTCAGATTCACCGATTTAATAAATATCTCCAAGAGGTGCTAAAACACAAGGTAGGACAATAATTTCGATTGAAAACCATGTGGTAGGCTACTTTCTGCCATTTATTATTCCAAAAATACATGGAAGAACTCTTTTTCGTACTAGTGAGCACAAGGTAGGAGAATTTGGACCATCACGTACCTTTTAATCTGTGCCCAGAGTAGCATACTGTACGAATCGTGGCATTTGCACATAAGTACCGATTTTCAACCGAATAGAGTAAAGGCTAATAGTGACTTCTGCTAACACTCGGCACAAGGCGATTTCTCGTATCAACATTTAGCCAAAATATCACAAGGAGTTATCAAAAGCCAATATTACTTTGGTCAGTTGTGGAAAAGTAATCGTTAACTTATCAGCCTATTGATTCATTCTGTTCAAGCACAACCTATTGATGCACCTACAGGTGCTACCGTACTTCACCAATGAGTGTTACCGTACCTCATCTATGAATACTACCGTACCTCTTCTTCTCACTCATCATCCACTCCAGCGAGGGGAGAGCAAACTGATGGTCCAATTGAGGAATCGGTCGTGGATTCACTCGAAGCCGGACGTGGTCGTATGAATCGAAGACATGGAAAAGTGCGGCTTCAGACAACGATCATCAATAGGGGCGTGTCAATGTGGCGGAAGCCTTGTGGAGAGTCGGAAAGCAAGTTACTATACATAACAAAGCCAATCGATACTACCGTAAACCGCCTCTCCAAGTTGAGTACCGTACCTGTCGTGTGTCCAAACAGGAGTTTTCACTCGATTGAAGCACGTGAACTGTCGTTCTTCATACGGTAGATTACGGTAGTTGTGGAGGAGAATCAACGAGCTGCCTCGGGTAAATAGAGCCTCTGAAATAGATTCAATCTGAGAAACAATATTAAGAATTGGAAGACGAAACTACAGGGTGGCAACATTGCCCATGATCGAGGATGTTAGAGGAGGGATGACAAATGCCTACGATGAGTGGCAAAATAACTAGCAACTACTTCGCCGTTTCAGTGCTATCATAAGTCATAACAGAAAATTAAGTAAATATCTAAGCAGGGTCCCACTTAGTTTCATTCTACCAAAACTGGATCACAAGTGGGAGACCGTTACAGCAGGGGGACTCTGAGATAACCGTTTTTCACACACTCTATCCCTTCCAAACCACTTTCTGAGGGCACACTGATTTTTGAAATAGTGGTGGTACGTACCTTCATGCCCATTGGAGTTTCGCCCGCTTTCATCATCTTCCGACACTGCCGCCGATAGACTGCAATGCAGACGATTCGGATACAGTGATATCCTGGTTTCACTCAATCTACTAAAGATCTATAATATAGTAAATCAACAGTAGCATAACGAGCCGTCGATGAACACCCGGATTTCTCTGCATACAAAACAAGTTGAATCAGTATATTCAGCTAGCAATCAGTTTTCCGCTACAAATAATTTGTTCGCTTTTCGACTCACACGCTCTTGCTCAGCTTGGCTCCTGTAGTCGCTGGCAGACCAGCGCCTGATAGAAGAAAGCGAGGAAATATTGATCGCATACAGTAACCGATGTAACTCAATGCAGTAATTTTGGTAATTCATATCGAATAAAAGTTTACGAATATAATGTTTTTTTCCAAAATCAGAACCGAAAAAATATTTCGAGGCTGTAAATATCATATCCAAATCATTACGTTCCCGGCTTCAGACAATTCGCTTGATCATTACTCAAATCGACCACTAAAACGCACCATCCCCTCTCCATCAAAAGTAACCGAATTTTACGGTAGCAGTGTATCGGTGGATGCCGATACTCATTTTATCTCCGCCTCATTCCCTCATAAATACCTGATTCCTCCTCCCTGATGTCAGTTAGGGGGGGGGGAGATTCATATCCTGAATGCCCCCTATCTACTACTGGAACAGTAGGCCCACAGAATGTGCCTGACCGACGGTCATAACTAGATGTTTCGAATGATGAGTATTAGCGAAACGAGGCATGAATCTTAGCCTGTGATGAAAGAAAATCGGGGGCGGGGAATTAGAACGAAAAGGTCAACACTAAGTGTCTCTCGGTTTCATTACTATCCTATCAACTCTTTGAGAAGCGCTAATGCTGGTATATGATTAAGCGATGTTTAAAAAAACAGAAAGAACAAACAATAAGTATTGTACAGCGATATCTTGACAGCAAATTGACCACACATCTCAAAAGAGCAAATATCAGTCACTCACAACAAAATCAGCAGAAGATAGCGGAAGAGGAGGATGAAGTGGCCGAGACACCAGCAACACGCGTGTTTCAGCATCAGATGAAGATCGTTGCCAAGTCGATGAACGCCTGAGAGGAAAAGAGAAGGTGTTACTGATTGAGAACCAAGTAACACATGAATTTTTGCTCTTCTATTACTACCTACCCTAAAACGCCAAGCACTGTCCGTCTGTGTGTCTGTCCGTGCGTGCGCCACTGCCGAATATCTCGAAAACAGCGCAACCTATCGAATACCTGATTCATCCTGTTTTCCGAACAAATAAATATTGATAGCTTGCATCATGATTCACATTATGAATCGTCTAAGAGAGCGCCATCCACAGTGCGCTGTGCAAAAGACAGTTAGCGGCCAATTCAAAATAGGGACATCACGTCAAACACGTCTAACAACCAGCATTTTTTTCACTGATGCCCTGGCTCAAAATGAAAATGAACGAGTCGCTCATTTCGCACGACTAATATCTACCAGATCGCTGCATGCGAGGAAGATGCCGTGCAAAAACGTCTTATAGTCAAAGAAGAAAAGAGGGAAATTGTGGTGCAATCGAGGGAATCGATTTCTACCGTAAGATCATGCGTGTAGTGTTATCGTGATCGCTTCGATAAGCGATGTAAATTTGCGAATCGATTTAGGAGCTGTCGCAGAAGGCAAAATCAGCTCGCTCGACTCTAGCATGTTGATGAAAATCAGATTAATCATGTCGAGAGGAACCAGAGCGTTCGTGTTTCGCAGTCGACACATAACTGCGAAAAAACAATATAAATCGTTGTGGAATGGGGTCGGTTGGCTTGAAAATACATAGCGGTTGGTTCAAAGGAACATCGAATGCGCAATCATTTCACCACAACTAGCAGGGATGTGTTGAGGTTAAATACACTACGCTCTATGCATAGTTCTGCAGGTTCGGTCCAGGGGGACCTCGGTAGCTTGCTTCAGGTACGGTCCAGGGGGATCTCGGTAGCTTGCTTCAGGTACGGTCCAGGGGGAGCTCGGTTGCCGGTTCTAAGTACGGTCCGGGGAGAGCTTAGGATGTTGGGGACTGTAAATCGCTACAAAGAGTGCTGGCTATTTCCGTTGCAAAAGGCTCGTGAGGCTGAGAGAATACAGTGCGTTCAGAACTTTTAGAACAATTTCAGAGACGTTTCCTGTGATCCCCTACGCTCTCTGAATAATTTTGGAAGTTTTCGAAATTTTCGATTTTTGACGTTAAAACGTGTCAGAACACATTCAAACACGTTTCTGAGATCGCAAAACACTTTTCCTGTGATCCCCTACGCTCTGCGCATCAATTGGACACTTTTCGAAATTTTCGATTTTTCACGTTAAAACGTGTTAGAACACGTTCAGACACGTTTCTGACATCGCAAAACACTTTTCCTGTGATCCCCTACGCTCTGCGCATCTATTGGACACTTTTTGAAATTTTCGATTTTTAACGTTAAAACTCGGCAAAACAGGTGAAAACGTGTTTCACGATACTCAAAAACGTGTTGGAACGAATTCTCGCGCTTGCGAAAAATGCGGCAAAAGGTTTGCCCGCGGCGGGGGTCGAACCTGGGGGTCTCGGATTCAAAGTCTGACGCTTTATCCACTTGGCTATGAAATAAGCGGATTTTTATATTAAAATTTTGAAAGGTTTTCTGAGCAGTTATCATATGCAAAAGGTTCTGAGAAGATTGCGCAAATTTGAAGCGATTTATGGCGAAAATGAAAAAATGTCCGTCACGCTGCAACAAAAAAAACATACAGACAGACAGACAGACAAACAGACATAATCATTTCCTATAAGTGGAGGAATCGTCAACTGTCAAATAACACACTGAACGAACAATGTTGAAACTTCCGCATACCTGTATTTCTATTTATCCATCCTTCACTTCGAAATTTTAGAGGACAAATTGATCGAGAGACAATCGATCTGCAATGAGTTCAGTAAGACGATCATAATATGCAAACAAATACAATAATATTTCATATTTTCAATCAACCTCCATTCTCCATATACACTCGAAAGATGGGTGGAGAAAAGAGTGGAGAAATGATAAAGTCATTTTCCTTTTTTTGTTTTTGATAAGTATGCTGAAGAAGAGCGTTGCATTTTGAATACGAGCAAATACACTGAAACACAGCTCAATGCATGTCTGCCATTGAAACGTTCCAGAATTCAATTTTCATAACGATAACAGGGGAACAAACATCGATCACAGAAAGAGGCATAAAATTCAAATATTTGAATTCTGCTCACTGTATTGCTTTCCCGCCCAGAGACTCCAGAAGATGTGGTAGATGTAGAGGATCAACCATCCGAGATATCGAGTGTTCACAACGAGAAAGAGGAAAGTGAAGAGGAGTTGAGAGACGCCGACTCCTGCAACGAAAAGAAGAGGATTACGGTAGAATATACCGTATACCTACATTACACCGGTCAGGAGAACTACCGTCTCTAGAGAGCAGGATACTGACAGCATACATTTTCGTTGGCCGAGATTCTCGGTTTACACGTTTTTGAGCTAGGCAGTTTAGAGACTCGAGACCCATCTAGGAATGCGCAGAATGTCGAGTTTAGTAAGAATTGTCTCCTATCTGACCTGTTTTATCGAACTTTCGATAGAAATCTGACGTGTTCATGAAATATCTGACGTGTTTATGCTAGGCGAGAGAGTGTGTGAAAATGAGAGATCTCGGCCTGGCGAAAATGTATGCTAAGCAGTATCATCGGGTCCCAGTTATCGCTTTAGGTATTACAACAAGAAGCAGCACGGAGATGTTGTACCAGTAAAAGTAGGTCAGTATTCAATTCGCTGGAATTCATCCAAACGATTCTTTGAGCCGCTATTTACAAAATACTCAACTACTATAGACACGAATGACTGGTTCTTCTGATATGCCTTCAGCATGTTACCGTATTACGTTGTCATTTAGCTATAATCTATATTGATTTTTCGCTCCTTTCCTTTGTTGCATATTTGTCCTATTCAAACGTCTATCGCCTCTCATTGATTTCCCTCCCTCATCTCCCTATGATCAAACCAATCGATATCTGACCCACGCGCTGCGCACTACGGTGTCTGCCAGAGGGTACACGCCCACTCGAGAGAACATCAATGGAAAAGAGATCAGTCCATTCATTCCCCATGTCACCATTATCTGCAACTTCCCGTTTTCGCTCCAATTATATTCATATTTCGAACCGAAGTAACGAAACGAAAGAGGGCAGCCTGCTCCAACCGAGCTCGCATCTCGATTTCTTTTTAAACTACCTAGCGATCCCAATCATTTTTAATATTCAAACATGACGGGATCTCCCCCTCCCCTTCAAGTGGAGTACTGTAACCTATTGCCAGGTACCCTGGTTATCGCGACCAATTTACTGTAGCTCATAGTTCCCAAATTGCTAGCAGCTTCATGGTCTGAAGTATGAAGCAGATATGCCGGGTGACTAATATCAGAGTACTATACCAGAACCAGTTCATAGTAACCCTATTACAGTATCTTGTTACAATATTTGCAAACGTAGCGTATCCGGGGCACTGTAGTAAAGTAGCACGGTTACTGTATCCCGATTCCACAACGCCATCCGTCTCTCTGAAAACGAACGCGTCCCCACATCTAAACTCAATTCAAAACAACCCTCCTTCTTTTCTTCTTCCTCCATCTATAGATATTGTTCCCCACGATCGATACATTCCCACGCTTAAACATACTCTCACTATTGTTCGCGTCTATTATCCTCACAATTCTGAGTCATTCCAGGTCATTAACAACTGGTTTCAAATGAGCGAAGACTACTCCCCTCAAAATGGAGCAGTTGATGACAACTTCTTCCAGCAAAGTGAAAATGATCCATGGCTATCTGATCGTGCCCCCTCGAATGCACCGATCGACGGGTACGGTACATATCAAAATCGATAGGTAGATACGCCGGCTACAATGACCAATCGACTGCCGTACCCCTCGGATACAGTAACCCGCTCTTCTCCGTCAACAAGGAGTACGGTGCAGATGGATACGGTAGATATGATGTAAACAACGCAAAATCGACTGCCGTCCCCCTCGGATACAGTAACCCACTCTCACCAGTAAACAACAACAACAATCGATCGGCGACTGGCGGCCTAAGGATCAATGTGAGATCTTCTATTGAATATTATATTCATTTGCTTAAAGCATAGACGTAAAACACTGGTCATTTTCACATCTGAAAATATACAATTACGCTAATTTCTCCTAATTGCAGGGTTCTGGCATGACTGATATTGATCCCGCATGTATTAGTCTGAAAAGGGAACCGGACTACCGTAATCGCATCTCATCTTCTCATCCACTCCAGGACAACACCAGACACAAAGGACCGACAACTGGCGCAGTCTCACTGAGAGGCAATGTGAGATATTCTACAGATTACTGTACTTAAATTTCTCATATTTTTTTGGGGAAAACAATCAAGTGAGTGAACAAAAATTCGATCCTTTTCTTCTGAAAATGCATCACCATTCGAAGCTATTTGTCGTGATTGCAGGGTTCCGAAATGGCTAATATGGATCCCGCATGTATAAATTTGCATGGAGATTCGGACTACAGAAATCGCTCCTCATCCCCTCGATCTTTACTGAAAAACACCAGCAACAGTCAATCGACAACTGTCGGAGTGAGGATCAAGTTGAGATTACTGTATATCGAAGATATTATTGACTACTGTAAAGCTACAAAACCCACTGATTGTAATGCAAATTATCTGCACAAAACAACATTCCATCTATCATGATTCCCCCACATCGCAGGGACCGTATCAAGCAAGTATCGACCCTGCCTCAATAAATATCCACCATGACCCTGCCGCCGACTACAATACCCGCCGACCAATTCGTCCTCTCAAGAACAAAACCGGCAAAAATCGATCAACTACCGGCGGATTGATCATCAAAGTGAGCGAATAGTGATAAACAAAGACATTAGTAGTGTCTCAAGCTGAAAAAAAACAGATATACATAATCAATAATTTAAAATAATGACCTTTTCCAGAATATCCTGCCTCAAAAGGTCTATACCAAACCCACGCCAGCAACGGAGAGCGGTGACAATCGGAAGGTTCGCATGCATTTTGACTATCGGATGTTCGAATTCGATTAAAATACAATAATATGTGTTAGAAGGGGGAGAGCGTAGATGGGTACGCATTCTGGTCCATGCTCTTGTCATTCAACTCAGTACAGAACAAGGATGGAAATTTGCTGCCCATGTGTAGAGAGAGATACATACAGACATGAAACAAGATATAATATTCAGAGTGGGCAGAAGCGACCGCCGATTCCCTACAACACACTTGATGCCATCGCCCTCAGGCTGAGTCCAACGGGAGCACTGCCTGTATCCGAGATATACAATTATATATGGTAAGTCATTGATATCGATCCTGACCAGAAACATCTAACCCCCACGCCCCCAGCACATTCCACTGGCAAATAGTATTTCTGGATGGCATACTGTAACGTTAATCGATTTCCAACTTTAAACTTGCAGTGACGTGCTACCGTACTATCTCACGGCAAAGAGTAACTGGAAGAATTCAGTTAGGCACCATTTGACTACGGATAGAATATTCGTGAAGGAGGAAGGGTCATCGGCTCAGTATGCAAACATCAACAGTTGCATATGGACAATCGATCCAGAACAGATGAATAAAGTGAGTACCATTAGTCTTGGCACTCTTGTCCTATTGAGCAATTTAGAGATACATTGACAACGAATTTGATACTCGAATCAATTTCGAATCAATTCTGCAGACCATGATGTGGCCAATGAGTATCACAAACTGGCATTCGGATTGAAGAGTGCTAAAGCATAGATAAGGAGATGGCAAAATGTGATAGTTCAGCAATGAAATCACGAAATTTCTGCGTGGAATATTGCAGCCGCGGGACGAAAAATTCAATGAATCAGAATACAATTGCAGGCTGATGCGAAGATACAGAAGCTGATCGACAGCGGGGACAGAAACATCTCAGCCGATGTCTTTCAGAGAATAAAAGAGGCGAGTTTGTCCCCTACCCTCTCAAACTTTAACTAATTTGTAATTAGCAATTAATCTAATTGTTTCAGATGGATGACATGAAAGGGACTGGAAACATCAGGTTGGAAGGAAACAATATGCCGTATGTCGTGAAACGGAACACAAAGGTAGGCATAACATAACCAGTGATTTATATATATATATTTATGCGTGTTCAATGGAAACGCGGTTACAAATAGAAAGAGAAAACGAATACAGGATAACAGATTGAGATCATGAAAGGTCGGGGTGTGGGGGTCGCTCATACAGGGAAACTGATTTGATTGCCCGGTTTTGAGAAAAGCCGAGCCGCTCTGGGAAAGAAACTATTGTGTCTATAGTTCGCATGAGAGCCAGCATTTGCAAAATTGATTCCATTTCGTGTGTAATAATAACTGAAATGATGTGGTTTGAGTTTAGAGATTTTGTATTTGCCTATCAGAAGATTCATGGCTGTCTTCAAGTCTATCGCTTCTCTACGCTTTTCTAATTTGTCTAATCCTAATTTCCTATTCCTATCCGCTACATTAGGGATGTTTTCCCGTGTCATATTGTAGCAACGCATGAAAAGTCGACGAGTAAAATAATTCTGGACTTTTTCGAGTACCTTTTTGTTTTGGATCTTGTAGGGGTTAAACACAGTGGACGCACTCTCTAGGATGGGTCTTATGTATATCGAGTAGGCTTTCACGAGGATTTCAACATTTTTCGTTCTGAGCGCTCTGAGTATAATGTGACAGGCTGTTTTACCTTTCATTGCAGTTGATCTGCAGTGCTTAGTGAAAGTAAGTGTTCTCTCAATTATGAACCCTAGATCTTTTACTTCTACGTTCTGGGCTAATTTGGAGGTGCCGATACTGTATACCTTTTTGGTATTGGCCCGACCTAAGTGAAGTGAGCTGCATTTATGCGACGCAAGGGGGGGGCTGCCACTCTGCAGACCAGTTTGATATACTATCGATAGCATTTTGTAGTGGGACAGAGGCATCACCCTTTTTGAAAGCTCGATATATTTTTATGTCGTCTGCATACATTCGTGCAATGACACCATTGTTTTGTACGAGGGATGGTATTTCGGAAGTGTATATTAGGAAAAGCAATGGTCCAAGCACAGAACCTTGTGGGACTCCACTAGAGACGGGATGGGGGTTTGATAGTTTTTCGCGCACTCTAACTTGGAAAGTCCTATCATTTAAGTATCCTGATATCCAACTAACTGTTTTCGAGGAGAGTCCAATATTTCCCAGTTTTAGTTTTAGTTTGGGATGGGAGACTCTATCGAACGCTTTCGCAAAGTCAAAATATATAACGTCCACTGGTTCTCCGTTACTAATTGATGATGTCCAATATTCAAGCGCATCGAGCATTTGCAACTCGCGGGACCTCCTCTTTCGGAAACCGTATTGTTCATCGGGGAATATGTTCTGCTTTTCGCAGTGGTCTATGACAGACTTGCATAAAAGGCGCTCAAATACTCTACAGAAAAGCGACGTAATCGAAATCGGCCTGTAGTTTAAGGGGTCAGAAAAAGGAGGAGATTTCTTTACGGGAGTAACTATCGAGTGCCTCCAAGGGCTAGGCACGGTGCCTGTTTCGTATGAATGACGAAAGATTATTTCCAATGCTTCTGATATCGGGACTGCTATCTTTGTAATGTAGCTTAAATCAATGTTTTCCGGAGTTCTACAGGATGATCGTTTCCATTTACTGATAAGAGCGCAAATTTCATGTCTCAAAAAGAGGGGCTCTTGGTATCCTGGTATTGTGGTACGCGCAGTAGTTGGCAAATTTCCATCATCGGTGGTGAAAACACTTGCGAAGGTCTCAGCAAGCAAATTAGCTTTACCCTGGTCGTCTAAAATTAGATTTCCGGTGCTATTTTTCAACCCTTCAACTCCTCTCTGCTTGTTGACACAGCGTTTCATGTAACGGAAGAACTTATTTCTGTCCTCACTTTCAATAATTTTTCTCTCAATTGTTTTCTGGTATCGAATCAACTCTGTTCTGAAACGTCTATTTAAACTTTCAAACTCGCGCGTCAATCGTGGGCAACTTAATGCGATTGATTTCTGCCACGCATTGAAGCGTTTCACTAGGAGGCGCTCTATGTGCGGGGGGATTTTTCCGTGCGTAACGTTTACTTTTACCCATGGTACGTGGGTATCAATAGACTTTTGTATAACTTTAATTAGTAAATCATACATCTTGTCAATATTTCTCATTGTAGAGAAAGCAGTAACCCAGTCAACATTTGCTAGCTGACAATTGATCATATCGTCTGCTTTCTTGAAGTCTCTTTTCAATGTGAAAGCGGGAACGGAATGAACTAGTGATAGCTCAAATTTGACTGTGTTGTGGTCGGAGATGTCAAAGGGTGGGCCTACTTCAGTTTTGGTGACTATTCCAGGATTGTTGCAGAGAACGAGATCAAGAATGTTCTCTTTCCTAGTGGGGTCTTTTACAAGTTGCGCGAGTTTTATCGACTTACAGAGATCAATAAACGACTGGGAGGAGGGGGTGATATTGTTTTTCTGGGGGGTAGGAAAGGATGGCCAATCAATATCAGGTAGATTGAAATCACCTGTGATTACCGAGGGCTGGGGGCAAGAGCAGAGGTCAGTAATCGATTTTATTAGGGAATCAGTCTGTAGAGTGGTCGCTTTTGGATTACGGCATGCGCAGATAATTCTCAGTAGGTCACCGTTGATATCTAGATCAATGGATATCAGTTCATGTGACCCTTTGACAGTTTCATCAGATATCTGAATGGCACTAATTGAGGAATGTACTATGATAGCAACTCCACCTCCTCTGGAATTTCGGTCTCTACGGAAAACATTATAGAATTGTTCGTGCGAATCTAACAGTAGAGAGTTGGGGAATACCGATGACAGCCACGTTTCTGTTAGACAAATGATTGAAAATTTCTGAGAAAGAATTTGAGACAGATACGGTAGCTTATTTCTCACAGAGCGGCAATTAGCTAGAATAGAGGTAATCGATATTGAGTTTTTGTCTGAGCGATTTAGAGACCGGAGATTCATTGACAGTTTCCCTGCATGCCATAATTGTTGGGGATACCATAATAAGACGCGAATTGCATGTAGGGATTGGGGTACGACATGGGGATATGAATGGGCATGGGAGGAATGGGGTTGAAGGAGGGCGGGCGTCCATACTGTGCCATCGGGACATACTGGATTGTCGGCTGAGGGTCTGCCTTGGGATACTGGTTCGGGTACTGGCTCGAGTTCGGGTACTGATTCGGATTCGGGTACTGATTTGCCCTTCGTATTTTCCAGAATAACGTACGACCGAAAGCGATACGTATAACCTATTCATCATTTCAGCCTCGTATCCCTCCCACATCCGAATCTTCGAATATCAAACGTCCGACTATTCTCAGAGGAAAGAAGGTGATTGCTTGCTTCATGCCCTATTCAAATCCAATTCATCGAAGCGTTATTTGCTTTCTTTGAGGATGGGAACACTACAGATATCATTGTAGATACAGATATCATACCATTGCGCACATAATTTTATCCCACAGTAGTGCCCGGCTACAGTACACAACAACTACATTTTGCCCTATCCTACCTGTTCTTCTTCCCTCATGCCCACCCATCTCATTTCAGCGTCCCCATTCGTCTAATTCTCCATCCACTACCCCTTTCGACAGGCCGTCATCGAATCTCCACTCCCCCTACTCTGGCCCCGCTTCCAAGGTAAGCGATTCTAAATAACCTCATCGAACATATCGTCACTCAACAATATTCATATTAGATAAAGGGTAGAGAGGAGGATTATGAAGACGAACGGGCATTCCGAATCCCGTATAAAATGATAATGTTACAGAGCCCATTACATTTATATCAGTGGTATCGATGCGCAGACGACAGCTTTGTAATGTATTCGTTCTTATTTCAGCGTCCAAACTCGACTAATGAGGATCGCGCATCTCTCAGTCTCGATCACACCCACACTACCGTAGTCTCCAGTCACGCCATCTCACCGTACTCAGACGACGTGAGTCGCCCTTCTATAGCTTGTAGAGATTCGAACCACTATCCTGTTACAGACTCTCCGCCGTACTCCAATCGATCCCAACGGAATCAGTCTCTTCGAGGGCTCCACACTCTCCACGCAGTCCCTCTCATCCAATTCCGATAACATTCCATCTTCACTCAACTACGTCGACCCCCTTACTCCCTTTGACAACGCCTTCTATACTCCCTCACCAACCCCTCTCGAGATCTACCAAGCTGATTTCGTCTCCCGACCAAAATCGACAACAGATGAAGACGGATATTTAAAGCTTCCCGACGAACATAACGAACTTACTCGAATCAATATCACAAGTCACCAGAATACCTGTTTCAACCCCGATGATGTCAGATTCCTTCCTCCCTC
This sequence comes from Pristionchus fissidentatus, assembly GCA_036245785.1. Classification (NCBI taxonomy): domain Eukaryota; kingdom Metazoa; phylum Nematoda; class Chromadorea; order Rhabditida; family Neodiplogasteridae; genus Pristionchus; species Pristionchus fissidentatus. The sequence goes on along the minus strand of BTSY01000005.1, from coordinate 31,457,382 downwards.
TACTGGACTCGAACAAGACTCAATGGGCCCATTTTGGGACTACGCGGGGCCGCCCATCCCTACGGGGCCTGCAGATTTAGGCAAACTCCATTCCTCAATCCTCGCCAATGTCCATACAAACGACGCTGTGAAGAAGGCATTCAAGGTTCCTGACCGAAAGGAGCTGCCTGATATCGATTCCAAAGACTTTGACCCAATCCTCAAATGGTGAGCCCGCTCAATTTCCACCCCTGATCTATCTATTATCGTCTGCTCTGGCACTGTTGCAGTGCTTGGGACCAGCAGCCTCTATTCACTCTTTCTTTGTCTGGTCCCAAAGTCTGGAGTAGTGGCTCTCCTCTATCTTCTCTCCTCTATTATACTATCCATCTCGAATATCTTCGATCTTCCATTCCATATATCTACTGATTGTCTATTGACTGATGAACCGTGACCCAGCCTATTCATCGAGGGGGGAGGGTGTGACAATTCCGCAACCGATATTCCCGCAACGGCTTATAACTTTGCTCAAACTCGAGAAATCTGTGTGAATTTTTTTCCCTGTTGGTTATTTGCTAACCTCCAGCGATTCGACTTGTTGCTGTATTTTTCTGACCTTTTTTGTATTTTCGGCTAATTAGCATAATTTTAATTAGCTAATTAGTTAATTTGTGGGCTTGAAAGCCCTCGCGGTGCTGATCATGATAACACTTTGGTGGAGTTATGAAAATAGGTTTAGAGCAGTTAAAAACCTCGTTGCGGAATTGTCACCCCCCCCCTATTCATCAACTCTTCTCCAACAATCGTATGTTCATACTTATTACTTCAATTACGCTCCTACTCCTACATACTCTACTCTCACAATCCTCGTCCTATCGTTCCCCCTATTTCGCCTATTTAAATCATGTTACATTTTTATGTACGGATTTAAATATTTTAGTAGTCCACACACTACATTTACCCATTTAAACTTAAAAATCAATGCCCTCAATATCTCGCAGTTATAGCATCCCTTATGTGTATCTACTATCGTGTAATTCCCTATATTTCCCCGAGTGTAGTAATCGGGATAAGAAAAAAAAGAAAATAAAAAAATCCCCCTTCCCCGGATTTGCCGCTATATTACATTCCTTATCCATACTTTACTACTGATTGTCCACTACGTTATGACCCGTGATCCAGCACTGCCTTATCATGATCTATTATTTTCCGCTTCTAGCGTGTGTACAATGTAAAACGCCGATAAATAACCGTCCCGCTACCGTACCTCATCATAAATTCTGGATTCCGCAAGTGGGTACTGCATCAGCGTGGGCCAAGTTCCATAGAGTGAGAGCGAGTCTGAAATGGGAATCGTCGAACAAATCAAACGGCGCCACTTTTTTCATACACTTTTACACTTATACACTTTTTTCACCAGCCTATCTACGAAATTTTAAATCATTTCGTATCTCACAAGAAATATAACAGTTACCATCTTCAAACTGTTTCCATCTTCTTTCTTTCCACACAGCATAAAAAACTCGGCACATCGCAGCCAAAGCGAAGAGAGGAAAGGGAAGAAGGGTGATTGCAGCTCCTGAATGGAAGGGAGGGATTACAGTAGTGCAACTGGTTACGGTAGAATAATGTCCGAACGGAATCTAGGATCGAGCTTATCTTAACTAACTATAAGAGAAGCTGAAATTGCATCATTGACAATAATATTTTCAAATTATGGCATACTACTGCAGCAATCGCCTGCATCCATGTCCTGGACCCTTTTCTCAGGATGAGAATTGGCCAATTCTGTGAGGTGTCTAATTTATTTTTTTTAAATTTTAATAATATTTTTTTAGAATTCCGTGTGATTGCATTACAAATTGCAAATGCTTCTTCGCTTCAACGATCAGTCTATCTCTAAATTATTGACAATATGCAACTGACCTAACATGAATGCACCTGGTCTTTAGCGAAGTACTTTTCTGTATTAAACAGTCACCTCATAACACTTCCATCCTCTCACTTCATCAGAGAACGCCGACCTATCGTAAGCCGTCGCCTGTAATATACACAATTACGGTAATTCTCGATCAATTCTCGAGAATTGCTTGCTACAGTAATCCACTCACAATGGGCACCACTGGCAGGAGATAGTCGAAGAAGAGAATGAAGAAGCCGAGACACCAACAACGCGCGTGTTTCAGCATCAGATGGAGATCGTTGCCCAGTCGATGAGCGCCTGAAAATAAAAACAATGGGGATATTGATTGACTACAAGAACCGGGCAATAAATGAATGTATTCTAAAGAATATAAAGTCAAAGAAAGATCTTCTTTAAAGAATAAGTGAGTATGTTTCATGGTTGCGAGCGAGCTAACACATTCCCATTGCTTACATTTCTTCATATCTGCTTTCTGACTACGCTGTTACCTCAAACGACCTGCTCCCAATTATGTTCATTGCGAACCGACAGGGAAGCCGTATTCTAGCACAAAGGGCACAAGGCTCAGTAGATTCAGTTCTACTGTTCCAGGGACATTGAATGCTATCGACATTATTTTTTGTCCGGAAATCGTGTAATATATATATATTTATGCGAATTCACAAGGAAAAACGCGGATACAAATTAGAAACAATAACATTAGCAAGCGAAACACGAATATCGAAGAGGGAAGGGGTTGGTCACTCAGCGAAACTGGACGAATTACCGGAATTTACAAAAAGCCTTGCCGCTCTAGGGAAGAAACTATACTGTCTGTAGTTTGATGCTGAGACACAATTTGTGAAATTCATTCCATTTCTAGTGAAATAGTAGCAAAAATGATGTGGTCTCTTTTTAGAGATTTTGTATTTGCCTCTCAGAAGATTACTGGCTGTCTTCAAGTCAATTTCCTCTCTGCGCTTAACTAATGAATCTAGTCCTAACTGCATATTCCGAATAGTCTCACTGGGCATTGTCTGCCATGTGAAATTGTGGCAACGCATGTATAGCCGTCTCGTGAAATAGTTCTGAACTTTTTCGAGAACCGCTTGATCTTGTTTTTGATAGGGGTTGAAGACCATAGAGGCACTTTCTAGGATGGGTCTAATATAAATCGTGTAAGCTTTCAAGAGCATTTCAACGTTTTTAGTTCGTAGGGCTCTTAGTATGATGTGGCTGGCTGTAGTACTCTTCTGAGAAACAGCCGTGCAATGACTGGAGAAAGTAAGGGCCTGTCCTACTAAGAAACCAAGATCCTTGACTTCTAATTTCTGTTCTAATTCATTACTTCCTATTTTGTATTTCTTCTTTGTATTTGCTCTACCTAAGTGTAATGAATTGCACTTGTGTGCAGCCAAGGGGAGTTGCCACTATATTTGATCTCCTAAACACATAAACCAGGGATTGGTGCATTAAACACCGCGCTAATCTAACGTACCCATAGGTCAACTGGGTTTCTCGCAAGTTCGCAATTAACATAGAACAGGGCATGTTAATAGAGTCCTTCATATGTCTGCCCTGCACTCTCTCGCTATGTTAATCGGGTTTACATGCAAAGTGCAGAAGTGCCTAACTTCGCCAGTGAAGACCTATTTGACGTATGAACGTACCGTTGAAACGCAATATTCGCTAGTGGACATTTCCCCCATATGGCCGAAAATCAAATGAAACAGTTGCCTAATTTGTAGAAGGAGGTCAGGATCGAGTCATCACGGGAAAAATATTACAGTTAGTAAATTATATAAATAATATTTAACGAACTATTTCAAAATAATAATGAACCGCACTTCTTCCACTATCGAGGATGAGCTTGGGCAGGTCGAGGAGGTTAGTAGTCGGTCAGACATACGAGGATGCAACGATAGTAAAGTCGATCTGAAAAAGGGAAATAGTTCTTAAATTTGATCATTATAGTTTAAATATGTATAGCAAAATCATTATGATTCAAACGTTTTCTGTAAGCGCCCGATCGGCGCCCTGCATGTGGCAGTTCCCGTTTCATGACAGGCGATAAGGATGGTCAATTAATTGATTAGAAATATAAATTTAAAGATAATTATTAGCCCATAATATAAAACGAATAGTGGGGGGGAACACTGAGGAGGACTGAATTATGTGTTACGAGCACTGCACGAGAGTTAACGAGTCTCCGTCGTGCTTCACTCACTCAAACTACTGCAGCGCCGCACGTGTGATGATGCGTGCCTTGCCCCTCGAATCAAGTTAAATGAGCCGCTAGTAAGCATGTGCGAGCTGTTTTGCAGGTTTATTCACTTGGCATATAACAATATACAGCTGGCTACACACGGGGGCTCAAAAATTCAGATCCTCTACAAGAGAAATGAACAGATAATGGTCACGAGCGCAATGCGTAAATTTCCATTGCTTACTACGGTATTGAGATGAAAATTGCGTATTGCGATGGCTACATCAAGCATTATACCGTAGTAAGTGCAGCTTATTCGCGGACCGCTTTTTTATCCGCCTTTGAGCCCCCGTGCTACAACTGAAAGTGGGGAGAAACAACATGCACCAATGCAAGAACGGGACGTGCCAGTTTCAGGTAATCATCGCTCTCGAAATCCAAAATAGTGCACCCAGGGAATGATTTTATTATTTTGATTAATAATATTCAAAAATGGAAAAGGATTTCGATGAACCCACAAGGAGTCAACAACACCTCGCGCTTGTACAACTGCTGCAATTTCGCAGGCGCGTTAGTTGCCAAACACACTTCATAATGTCGAAAACATAGACTACGAGCTGCTCCATAGCAAATTTAGGCTATTCATCAACAATATTTAATACAGGAATACCGCGCGTTCGAATGGGAGATGAAAGGAGATAGAGGCGCGGTGAAACCAAAAGGTGGTGACGTAATGATCATTCAATGGCCACTCTGTGTCTTCTACCTTTGCAGTTTCGATATATTTGATAGTACGAACCTTAAAAGCCCACAATTCCCTCCCGCCTTCGATGAGGTCGTCGGTCACCTTCAGTGTTGACCAACTCCGTTCTTCGAACCACATTCTACGTGAATTTCGGGCGGTCGAGAGGCGATTTTAGCGTAAAATCGACCTAATCCGCACTCTTCACGCTATAAAATGCCTGAAATGAGGAAATGAAACATGAAAACAAAGAAAAACAACAGAAAAATAAAAAGTGTGCGAAGAGCATGAGCGAGGGGTTGAAACGTCAATAAAATCAGTCAACCGTATGTGTACCGTACATTCGCAGAATCGAGAAGTGAGTTTAATCAGAGCCGGAAGTGACATTTCGCTTATTCATACTGTAGTTTGCTTGTTTTGCCAAATTGTCTCATTTATATTGTTACTCGTTTTAAATGTGACCTTACGCACTAGCTCAATTGAATCTTCTACGTTTCTATTTATAATTTGGTTATGAAAGTTCAGCGTCGCGATCTTTTGCAGAACAGGCTATTGGTACGAGATCAATTTTAAGTAAATTATCGAACAACGGATCCGTTCACTTGACATGCTATTTATACTCTGCCGTATTCCTCGGAGAAGCCAATCGGGTATACTGTAGTCTTTCCTTCGAGATGCAGTTACTCTGCCCTCTTTTCTTGCGCACCAGGAGAAATCAATCCGAAAAAATGGCACCGATGAAAAATTGTCACTTCCATTTAAATTTCGTTGACGAAGAGTGCACAGTCTGAGGAAAACCTGAGCAATACGAGGAACATCTGTGAGCACAAACAAGAATCCCCCAACTTTAGATGTTCTATTGTGTCGTTTCAGGACCTGCATCTCGTTGGTCCTCGATGCTTTTTGATCTTGGTTTCTGATCCACTAACATCAGAAAGAATCTGTTTCAGATCTCGGAAACTTCAGAGACCAGGAGAACATGTTGAAAAGTCGAGAATCAAATGTTCAAATCATCTCACTTCTCCCAACTTTCCACGCGTTTACTTTGTAGTTTGTAGCTTAGTCTATCGATTTCGCATCCACTTTAAGCTACCTTCATTTTGACCTACCCATGACACCCTATTCCGCCTTTCTTCCCATCTCTCGAACAAATTTCTCTCTCTATTGGTGCTCCTCTCGTTCCCACCTGCTATCTCTCACCATGGCGCAGTCGGTAAGCAGTTTGCCCAGCGATCGCAAGGTCGCTGGTTCGACTCCCGGCGTGTGTAAAACGGGGAATCTGTTCTTCGTGGACGTTTCCCTACCTAACCACGCAACAATGTAACTGCAACGGCTTTGCGGCTTGACTCCGAAGTCAATTCGTGTTATTAGGGGCAGGATATTTTTCTTTTCTTTTTGAAGACTCATTTCCTTTCATCACATTTATGTAAATTTGACTCGCACGTGATGTAAAAGTTTCAGAAAAGGGCTCGGGCATGAAGTAAAGCACATAAGTGGGATACTGAGCCCTTTCTGGAGTTCACGGTGTAGAATAATGCGAGCTGATTCAAATGCCATCTTAGAAATCAAATGGGGTCAATATTCTGTTTGGCCTGTGGTTGCTTGTCGGCGCTGCTCTTGCATGCAGTTTCGCTCTTCTTTCTCCTTCCATCACATGGTTCCAATATTCCCTGGGGGTCAGGGAGAGAGAGAGAGAGAGAGAGAGAGAGAGAGAAAGGCGAATAAATTCGGGAGGCGGCGCATCGTCTGCAGCAGCAGGGCTAGTTTCCATATGTCTCACTCAGAAACGCCCCTTGTTCCTTGCTTTATCTTTCCACAGGAGCCTCCAGAAAGGGGTCTCACTTTCACACGCCATCTCGCGCTTGACACCATTCTGATAGGCTTGAGTCGACTCCCCAGAATGGGGTTTGGAGTAAGAGGGCCCGTAAAATCCAGAGACTCTCATTTTTGCACACTTTTCGCCCTGTAGACTCGGAATGCGTGATTGAGTCATGTGCTGCCTTTTGCTATTCTGGGGTCAAAGTCTCATGACCTCTGATGTTTTCCGCCCTTGTTTTACTCGCCTCGACGAGTAAGCCCCACGTAAGCCCCAGGGGTGATGGATCCTTCTCATTCTTCTCTGCTCATGCCTCGAAACCGCTCCAAATTTCGCGAGTTTCCCCTCTTGAACTGACGAAATTCCGCGCCAGTTGCTTCCGTGTAAAGTGGACACTCGCGTTCTCTCTAATTGCAATCAGGCACCAGCAAAGTGTGAAAAAAACTAGAAGTGCAAGCGATAGAGCGTGTCCGATTAAGAGAGTGCAGACGGCCAGAGAGTCGAGCTATCACACGAAATGGAGAGAATCAGAGAAAGACGACGATGCCTGATAATCCCAACCCCTCCGAGTCTTGAGTGCCACTCGTTTCCGGCTCCTCCCTGGGGGAGAGGGAATCGCACTTTTTCTTGCCGTCTTTGCTTCCCCAGCTGTTCTATTTTCTTCCTCCTTCCTCCCGAAATATTCAGAAATACCCGGCAGAGTAGTCGCTTGTCGACGTAGCGCCCTCTTGATTCCGGTAGTAACTTTACCTTTACCCTTACTTTGCGCGAAATATTTCAGAAAATGCTGCGACACCTCCTATTGTTGCCGATTCTTGTCGCGGCTGCAGCTGCAGGACCGGGTTAGCCAGCATTTTTAGAGTTGATTCGAACACCGGAAGTCAATTTTCACCGGAAATCACGTGAACTTTTCTCTGTAGCAGTGCATCGGTTCACCTGAAAGATTCTTGCACAATTTTACGCTGGAATTTCCATTTTCCTCCAAACCTCCAAAAAGGGACCAAGGGCTAGGGAGCGGGCGAAAATGTTCTGAGAAAACCCCCTCACTCCCCCCCTTCGGAGGTTTGACAGCTGATTTTCTACAGCCACAACTCCCTTCGTGCCTCCATCGACCACTCCCATCCCCCTTCCCAGAGAGTGTCCCACTGGTTCGAGAGTGTTCCCATCGGCCGCGGCCTGCTACTGGATCGTCAAAGAGAAGATGCCGTGAGTATGGGTGATCTTTGATCTTTAGCAGTTCCTATAAGGAGATGCGTGAGCATTTGAAAATTAGCAACACATTTAGCTATCGGCGTGGTTTTTTTACCCTTCTACAAGGAAGGGTGTCCAAAAAGTACACACTGGGTCTCGATTGAGGCCCTGTGAAATGTTTGATACACTGAACAAAGTGAGCAGGGGTTAAAGGGCTAGGAGAGTTTACCCCAGACGGGTTTGGCAGGCAGGGAGAGGTCAGCCAGGGGGTGGTTCATCAGCGAAACATTGCATCTAGAAATACAAGACAAGCCAAAAGGACGCCATTGTGATATGTCGGGTTGCACTCCATTCCTCTTTTCTTGTATCTTTCGAGAAGGGATTCAGACGGAGAGGACGATACACGAAAGCTAAATCATTCCTTTGATCACTCATTTTACACCGTCGTCTTGTTACGTTATCTAATACACTGAGAGAGAAAATCTCTAAGACAAGAATATGTTCACTTACCTGTAAGAGAAAGCCATAGAAATATGTAAGAGACATTTTACTCTTAGGTAAGTGAATGAATTATCTTTGTATCCTGATCCTAGTGCCTCTTTTTCTGACAATGCATTGTCAGAAATCATGACAATCATTAATGAGTTTATTGTTCGAAGACGTCTTTCCTATTTTATTTGCTAGAGCATCTTATTATTCGGTTTTAAAAAGCAGTCGAGATCGGCTTTTCTAGAACGTGAACATTCCTACAAGTATCTCATAGTCAGTTAATGTTACCCTTCCACAAAAGAAGGGTTTCCAAAAAGTGGACACTGGGTCTCGATTGAGGCCCTGTGAAGTGTTTGATAATACATGCAGTCTGGGCATGGGGTAAAGGGAGGCAGGAGTTTACACGAGACAGGTTTGACAAGCGTAGGGAGAGGCACTGGCCTGCCATGGGGGATCACTCCATAATTAGAGGGGACGCCTAATCTTTCGCATCGACTCACCATTTTACTCCCCGTTGTAGGTTCAGGAATGGGATCCGCATTATGGAATGTTCCGTGCAGGAATATAACAGATCTCCATGTTTTCCAAATTTTTGTAGGATTCTGGTACGAGATCTTCACAAAGAATTAATACACTGACATGCGAAACCGCGTTTCTGATACACTAAATACTGAATGTATACACGAGTAGATTTATAAATGTACTATACACAGTGTCATATCTCAATAGCAAGATTCGCTCTGAATCCATCAGTTGAGAATCAGCAACTTTGGATATTTTTTTACCCCTTCATAACGAAAGGGTCGCCAAAAATAGTTCGCTGGGTCTCGATTGAGGCCCTGTGCGTTGATTTGATGATACGAGCACTCTGAATAGGGGATAAAGGGAGCGTTAAATTTACGCCAGACGGGGTTGACACAGACACAACACTAAAAGGACGCTCTTTTCAAACTATGGCCCATAGTTTGATTTAGTCATAGTTCTATGGGCTACATTGCGGTCTAGCGTGGGCAATTAGCACTGTCTGCGATATTCGCCTGGGCATCTTTCTAATTTTTCTAAATTAAAATTTAAAGATAAAATAAAAAAAATAATTTAAATATTATATTTCAGTTGGTGGGATGCGGAGCGTGAGTGCGTGCGCAAGGGAGGCAAGCTCGCTTCTGTCGAGAGCGAGGACGAAAACGAATTTATCCATGGTAACTTTTCCTTTTTTTCCACTCTTTTATCGTCTGGGGTGAATTTACCCATGGTACTATTATCTTTTTTCTAAATTCTTTTGTTGATCAAACATGATTTCAAACCCACAGGTGTGTAAACGTGAGAGAGCCTGTTTTGATTTCACCCGATCGCTCACCCCAAACCTCTTTGTGGAGTGTTGAGTGTTGACCGGCCTGTGGAACGATCAGAATCATTTATCAGTATCATGCGGTTCGACGGTTATAATGCATGTTGATATCTTCGTGACATATGTGGAACGATGTATTGGGTGTATTTCACACATACATAGATCATTTCCAGACTACTCGCGGCGTGCTAACATTTCCTCCCCGACGTTCTGGCTCGGCAAGCTTATCAAGGTGCGGAATTAATAGATGAATCTTTCACAAAATCGATAATTGCGTCTAGAAAAATCAATAACTCCTTAAAACACAGTAACTGCAGAACAGGAGCAGCGGGCAGTACGCGTGGCACGACGGCGTGACGCCGCGCAATTCGGGCATCATCAAGAGTGAGTCGATAGCCCATTCAGTCTACCGTAATCCCAGGGGTACGGTAGTCAATCGAAAAATGAATGCATTTCAGACTTTATCACCAAAGAGGGCGACGGCAAGGCGGAGATGTGCGTGACAATGTGGTCGGACTCGACGCCGGTGAGAGATCAGAGATCAGACTACAAAGATCAAGCATCAAACTACAAAAATGGGCCAAATAATAAAGATCAAAGATCAGGCGGACGGCAGCTGGCAGGTGTGGAGCTGCTCGCAGACCTACAGTGGCGTGTGCAAGCGCAAGTACCGGTGGGTAACACTTGATATCTTACGGTAGAAGGGTACGGTAGACGATGATGATATCAATTCTTCCCTCGGTTCTTTCCAACTGATTTGATATTTGGGCTAAACGCGCTGGTTGTATGCAATGTCCACGTACAGTACTCGCATTTTTCGGCAGAAAGGGGAATGAGAGCGTGCATTTGTGTGACTCTCTCATTATTACACGTTATCTCGATTCCGACCCCTTGATGGAGGCCATGAAAAAAGTGAAAAAGGATATTGCAGAGTGCTGACGCAAGCCGATCTGCGTTCTACGATTCCGCCTCTTGAAGACTCGATTCAGGTGAGAAATGGAAAGGGAAAACATATACTTCTGGAATTCCCGAAATGGATGCTCAATTTTATAAGCTTTTTAGTTTTAACGGACAATTAGAGTCGTCCATAAATGATACTCTCCAATTCTATAGGACCGAAAGAAGGTGTATAATAGTCACAAGCGGCTACCGGAAGTGCGAAGTCAGTCAAATTTCAGGTGAACCGATGTTGCACGCAGTGTGGAAAGGCGTGTGCGAGCAACGAAAGGTGATATTTGTAAGGCAAGAAGATGAAAGACTAATTGATCATCACATCAGAGGGTCAGAGATCAAAGATCAAACACCACTAATTTAAGATGTATTCCGGACGATCTTGACTGTCTGGTGAAGGATTGCGCCGGAGAGGAGGGCTATGGATGGTGTCTGCCGGCAAAGGAGAAGAACTGATCAAATCACCGTATTCTGAGAAAACGTCCCTACGAAAAGGACACAAAGTGAACACACACTTACCAGTAAATGAAAGTCGCTAGAAATAAGAGACATTTCGCTTACGGATAAGTAAGTTCACGTTGCACCCTGATCTTAGGAACTATTTTCTGAGTGTATTTTAGCACGATTTTATCCCATTTTCTATCTATATCCGCTCCAAATATTCCCAAATCACGACCAAATTCATAAGATATCCAGTGCTTTCATGCTAGTCCTCTCTACGCTTCTTATTACTATTGCTTTGATCTGAATAACACCAACAACTGTTCCCTCCGGTGACCTACCCCCTCTCTTGCAATTAGTTGATAGTCCAAACAATGCCCCCTTGTCCCCATGTCTAATCTATGTACTCACTGTTATGACTACTGATGATAAACCGATCGACCTTACGGCTGAGCGGAAGGGAGGGGAACAACATCAACACGGGAGAGAAAGCCGATACTCACACACAGACAACGGGAAACAACAAGAGACTCCCCACTATCGCAAAGCAGGCAGACACAACCACGAACACTTTAGCAGAGACTACCCGCTCCTCTTCCCACTAAACACCTCCAGAAAGGGGTAAGCGACGAGAGAGCGTGGGAAGTGAGAGGGTCCTCTCACGTTCCCACAATCTCTCGCTTATGTCCCCTTTCTGGAGGCTTGGATGCGGGTGCCTGCGGACCGCCGATTGTTTCCATTTTTTTCCTATTTTGTCTTTTCACCAATGATTACTGTTGTTTTGTAGTAAGTATCCGCCCGGCAACTATAACGCGCGCGCGATTTTCAAAAAAACCGACCCAGATTGGGGAAAGCTTGACGGAAATCGCTGAATAGATCTTGATAACAAATAGATCAAAGATCATTCTCTCCAGGTCTGAAATCCTATTCAAATTCGCTTCAAGTCAGAGCGAACGGCAACTCTCTCCTCCCCCGTTGCACGATTGCACAATCTCCTTCCCTCTTGCGATTGCATCAGTTTTGGCGCTCTCGTCGTCTGGCGCTCTCCCGCCTCCGCACGCTCTCTCCCCTCGCCCCTCTCCTCTCTCTCGCCGAGGCGCCCAGCCGAGATGGTGTAAGAGGAGAGATATAAAAGAGGGCAAGCCGAGGGAAAGAGGCATCCAGATTCGGCACGGAGGTACGGTAGGAGCCCCTTGGGGGTACAGTAATCCGGGGAGGGGGTAGTTTCGCGCCACTGTGTTTTCACGTGAGTAATCCGCATTGTTTTGAGAGCGTTGATAGCTATTTACATATCTCGATTGAGGCTAATTTATTTCAATCTCGGCATCTTTCACGTTGTTGACTGGTTCACTCATTTCAACGTGTTTTTGTCGCTAGTTTTCGCTTGATCTACTGCCTACCGTATCCCGTCGATCGATTGTACCGTAATCCTGATCCCTTTCCAGTTACCGTATCTCTCCCCAATCAATCGATAATCATGTGCGGCATCTTCGCTGTCTGCCACGAGTCCGACTGCACGGACAAGTTCCCGCTCGCCACCGCCGAGCTCCACTCGAGGTACGGTAGCCAACGGGGTTACGGTAATCGAGGGGGATTACGGTAATTTTTGGGGGGTTACGATAGCCAATTCATTACGGTGGTCTGGATTACGGTCGTTCCACGACGGATGGGTTACGGTACCAATTGACAACTGATTTACGGTGGTGGCTAGAAAAACAAGGCAATATAGTCAGGTTGCGATAGAAAAATTACGGTAGAATAAATAGATACGGTATTGTTGGGATACGGTAATCGATTGTGTTTCAGTCGCCAGACGCACCGCGGCCCCGACTGTCGCGGCTCCTACGTCCACCCCAACACGGGTACGGTATCTCTGGGGATTACTGTAGCAGGGTTGGGTTACGGTACCGATAGATAACTGACTGTTCAGGCGACATTCTGTGCCACGAGCGCCTCGCCATCATGGATCTCAGCTGCGTGCAGCCACTGATGGGCACTGAGGACAAGTACCAGGTACCGTAACCCGAAATAAACTAAATATCCGTACCGTAGCTACAGTATCCCGGATACGATATCTTCCGTACGTGCGTGAAGACTTTATGCAAAATGTCATTTTCTGTGTCTATTTTTTGTAGAGAAACGGTGGCTACCGTAATCCTACCGTACCTCAGGTCATCCACAACGGCGAGATCTACAACCACCGCGCGCTGCGCAACCAGCAGCTGGCGCAGTACAAGCTGCGCACCACCTGCGACTCGGAGGTACGGTAACCTGCCTAATTCCCGGTTTTCTCTCCGGTTCAGAGTTCGTGCTAATTCCCGGTTCCAGGTGATCATCTTCCTGTACGAGCTGCTCCGATCCGGCGACCTGTGCTCGCTTCTCGACGGCGTCTTCGCCTTCGCTCTGGTCTCCGCCGACGGCGACTTCCTGGCTGCCAGGTACCTAATTCCCGGTTCCTCAATGGGTCAATACACAGTTCTGGCTTTGCAAAACCCGATTAATTCTCACTTTTGCAGAGATTCCATCGGTGTCAAGCAGATGTACTACGGGCGCGACGGCATCGGCCGTTGGTTCTTCAGGTGCGCTTGCCGGCTCCGGCTTTTGCAATTCCCGGTTCCGGCTTTCGCACTAATCTCCGGCCCTCTGCAGCAACGAGATGAAGTGCATCGAGGACATTTGCGGGCCGTACACGCTGGCGCCCTTCCCTCCCGGCCACTACTTCCAGAAGGGACGCGGATTCGTGCGATACTATCAGGTAAGAACGGGGAAGATGCCATCATTACTAGGCAATCGGACTCTGTTTGAGCAACAGTAAATTGGGCCTAATGTTCTACCGTATGACTACCGTAATCCAATCATGGTTCCACACCTGGGAGTTTATTGGATGAAGATTAGCCCGGCTGTGGACGAAATTCTTGAGTTGACGTGATTCTTACGCAATCCCCCGTTGCAGCCCGCGTGGTTCGACCACCGTCTGTGTACGGCTGCACCCGATCTCGACGCCCTCCGTGCCTCTCTCACTGCAGCGACGATCAAGCGACTCATGAGCGACGCCCCCATCGGCCTGCTGCTGTCGGGCGGTCTCGACTCGAGCTTGATCAGGTACGGGTACCGAGTCCCGTGGTAGCCTGGTACCGCGCCTTGGCACAAGGATACGGTAGCCGCTTTATTCCGTTCTGGTATCGGTTCTGGTAGACTGTAGAAGAATAGTGGTGTTAGAATAAGGAGTGCACTCTGTGGTAGCCCCAGTCCGGGTGTCGAGTGGGGTAGCCTGGTGGATTGAGGTGGTATTCTGCGGCTCTGGTACTGACTAGTGGTGCGAAAATGGGTAAATTGCAGTGCGATCGCGGCTCGCGAGATGAGGAAGATGGGCCTGGCGGTGCACTCGTTCGCAGTCGGCGTCGACGCTAACAGCCCCGGTGAGTTCCTGGTCCCCCTGGGTTCGTGGTAGCCTGGCACCGGAAGTGACGTCATCACCGACCCAATTTGCAGACATTGTGGCGGCGCGCAAGGTCGCCGACTTCATCGGCACCCAGCACCACGAGGTCTACTTCAGTCTGGAGGTACTACGGTTGGGGAATTACGGTAGTACCGTCACACTTCCGGCTACATTATACCCGGCGGTTACAGTATCCCAGTTTCTGCTTCAGTCTACGATCAAATTCCGATTACAGTAATCCCTCTTTTTCTCAGGACGGTCTGGCCATCGTCGACAAGCTGGTGTGGCATCTGGAGACGTATGACGTCACTTCCATCCGCGCCTCGACCCCGATGTACCTGCTGTCAGATTACATCCGCAAGATGGGCATCAAGGTACGATAGAAATTGCGTTATCACTGCGCAATTCATTCGAAATTTCGCGATCACTAGGCGATAGTCTGTTTTTGGCGGTCAATTGTTACTCCTATGAAATGAGGTCTACGGACAGCGATACTCATATTTCGGTTGGATTGCCTAATAATGACGTAATATCTGCTCTGTTCAGGTGGTGCTCTCGGGCGAGGGCTCGGACGAGATCTTCGGTGGCTACCTCTACTTCCACAACGCGCCCTCTGATGAGGAGTTCCAGAAGGTATACGGTAGTTACGCCATTACTGTGATAGGAAGCAGCTCGAAAACTAAGCGAATAGTGTATCCCGGTATACTGTAAGGGGCAGTAGGCAATTGCATCTCCAATTCTAATCAAAGCTGTCTATTTTTTTTATTAAGAATTGTATCCTGAAAGTTACACCATCGCTAGCCAATAACGAGAAGGAAGAAAAAGTTTTTCCACAACGAGCGATTGCTAAGCACGATTGCCTAAGGATGACGTAATATCAATGCATTTTTTGTAGGAAACGATCGACCGCGTGCTGCACCTGCACACGTCGGACTGCCTGCGCGCCGACAAGTCGTGCATGGCGCACTCCATCGAGGTACGGTAGCCGCTTTTCCTCTCCGAGCGGGTGATTTGATTCCTGGCACGGGGCACTGGTTCCTGGTACCGGTACCATAAAACGGTTGGCTCGGTTCCAGGTGCGCGTGCCCTTCCTCGACAAAGCCTTTCTGGACGTGGCGATGAGTACGGCGCCCGAGCACAAGCGACCCAAGGAGTTTGGAGGACGATTGGTGGAGAAGTACCTGATTAGGAAGGCATTCGATGTTGAGGTACGGGGATACGGTAGCAAGGGGAGCATAGGAATACTGTATCTAAGATGAATGATCCAAGACAAGTCATGATTGATCTTTGATCTTTCCCCGATCATATTTTAAATGTAAGCCCCCTCTTCAGGAGGACCCGCTTCTGCCTCGTGAGATCCTCTGGCGCCAGAAGGAGCAGTTCTCGGACGGCGTCGGGTGAGTATACGGTAGTCGGGTTACGGTAGTGATGGTTACGGTAGCAGGGAGATTTGGGTTATTCTATCTCCAAGCGAGTGATCAAGGATAACATCGGGTTACGGTAGATGTGAGATTCGGGATACTCTACACCCAGGTGAAGATCAAAGATCAATATTTTCAGATATTCGTGGATCGACGGACTTATGGCTCACTGCGCCGCGCAGGTCACGGACGAGGAGGTGAGACGAGAGAAATTATGTAGGGATGACGCAATATCAAGATTCGGGTTACTGTACTACGGGAGTACTAGATTTTTCTGTGTCTTCCGATTGTCCGGGTTACTGTATCCTACTGGATTGAGCAGTTTAGGGAACCAGCGACCCGGGTTACTGTATCCATCGATTGCATAGTGGTCACGTAATCAACTAGTCTTACTCACAATCATTCTAGAAATCAATCTATCAGTCTAGAAATCAGGGTTGATGTATCCACCGATTGCCTAGTGATGATGCAACCTCTTTCCAGCTCTCCGCCTGTTCCTCTATCTTCCCCCTCAACACTCCCCACTCGAAGGAGGCCCTTTACATGCGTCGTCTCTTCCACGCCCACTTCCCCTCGGACTGCGCTGCAGCTGCCGTGCGCAAGTGGATCCCCAAGTGGCAGCACAACCAGGTACCGTAACCTGCCTACAGTAACCCGTTTAGCTACCGTAACCCCCTTCATACAGTGGCTTGCTTAGGTACGGTAGCCCGGGTTCCTAAAAGTGAAGAACTCCTGTTCTGCCGTTTTTTTTACAACTAGAAAATCATAGTGTTCTGGTGCAAATCAGTATCGTTTCCTGACTACTGTATCCCTACTAATCGATCCAATCGTTGCAGGACCCTTCGGGACGCGCCTCGCTCGTGCACGTCAACTCGATCGCCAAGGAGCTAGAGAAGGAGGAGATTCGAGCCACGGCTTAGATCATCATCGCATACCGTACTCCCAACCTTTCCGAGTACTGTAGCCAATCGATCACTGACCTCTCCCGTCTTTATTAGCTTGTAGAGTATTTTTTTTCTTTTTCTTACCATTGTTTCATCGAGATTAGATTTTCTCCATTCCCCTCTAGACTATTCGTAATAATGTTTTTCCTTTTTTCAGGCTTTTCCTATATCTCGGGTAACTTTGTTCTGTGTTTCCTCCCTGCATAATACAATTATTTATATCTAGTTGAGAGTCGAATAAAATATCTCCGTATCCAATTTTTGTGAAATACTAATCGACAATTCGATCTAAACAAGAGAATCGTAAACTCGTCTCTCCAATATACTCTTCTGGAATTCATGTCCTCATGAATTTATCATAGGTTCGATCCGATTAGAGACAGCCGAAATCTTGGTTAGCTTCGCATCTTCAACCACCGTCGAATCTTCCACTTCGATTACTTTTAGAAACCTGAACGTATGTATTTCTGAAGTCTTCTCACAACATCCCACCCTTCCAGAAAGGGAACAGTTAAGAGAGTTTGCAAAAGAGCGTCTTGGTTGTTATCACCCTCCTAAAAAGGAAGGGTCTCAAAAAAGTATTCACTGGGTCTCGATTGAGGCCCTGTGATATGTTTGACACTACAGGCTATCTGGGAATAGGATAAAGGACGGGAGGAGTATACACCAGACGGGTTTGACACGTAGGGAGAGGCACTAGTCAGCAATGAGGGGATCACTGTCCCCATAATTAGAAGGGAAAGGGACGCCTAATCTCTCGCATCCACGCACTATTTCATTATTCCACACGGACAGAAAGGGGACAGGGTGAGAGGGTGTGTTCAAAATTGAGAGTCACTCTTTTTTGCACGCTTCTTTAGTCAAAAAACCCTTTTGCGTAGAATTTATCCGAATGAGAAGTGATGTGAGTTCAGCAGCCAAAGAGTTTATCATGCACTGTCATAAACATATTATGGCCCCTTTCTGGTGTGTTGACCGATCTGCGAAATTAAATGGTTTGAATCTCCCTATTATATCTATGAAAGTAGCGTTCGAAAATTGTATTTATGTTGATTTCACGTATATTATATAAATGATGTGACAGTATTACTACCCACATTTGCCTGTATTCCTGAGTCATTCCAATTACTGAAAAGCAGCTGAGAAGTGGTGGGATCGAAGTAGTTATTACCTGAACAAGTATATGCTAATCTGAGCACAATTCATTGCGTGATCTCTGTATTTGCGGAAGTTACAGCCGGAGAAAAGTAATTAATCGTAACGAATAAAACGAGTGCTGTCTCTTGCAGTGCAACAGACTCTGTTTTTTCTTTGTCGCAAGTGGAAGAAATGTCTTATCAAGGAAGTAGTATGAGGGGATTCCAAACCTACAGGTCGAGGAAAACCTACAAATGGGGGCATGATGCGAGCCAAGCCCAATGGCAACTTACGAAAATGGGAGCCATGGAGGAGATGTCGACTCTGAAGAGAATGCACACATTGCAAATGAAGGATAGCGAGTAGACGAGACAGAAGGGAACTATCGCCTGCGTTGTATTTATTAAATTCTATATTTTCATTATACATTCGTTAAACTGAACTGGACATTTGACGCAGGACGCCTTTGGGAAATGGTGAAGGCAAATCAAACGGTACGCGCATTTTCACATTTTGCAATTCAATGCTGCCGAATGTGCAACAGCGTGAAATGCGTTGTGTTTCAGAGAGTAATAAAAGCATTTCAACTGTACAGTACGATTATTGTACATAACCGTTTTTGGAACAACAACTAAATGTTTACTATGTCATACCTGCTGTGCGAGTAGCATGAGCACTCGATTGTGAAGATTGGTCTGAGTTGCTGAAATGGCGTGTTTCTTCACATGCCGAAAGATCGCAATGGCTGCAACACTGATTTTGCGACCTCTTGTATTTTCGTCCTAATAGATTACTAGTGGGCGGAACACTAGTAATTTCTATGTCACATAGACTAGACTATGTACTTGTAATCTATCAGTTTGTAACTGGTATACATTCAAGTAAATCCTTTTAGCTTTAATGCCTGGTTTTCGAATATTCCAGGGAAACTCCCCTAGTCCACGGTTGTAGTGAGTGTAGGGAAATTTAAAAAAAAAGGAAAATGCCTCCTTAAATAAGACTCCAATGACTGAGAAATCGAGGGTTCCGGACTAGGATAAATCCGAGGAAAAGAAGACAAAAAGTATTTGACCTACCACATCCAAGCATTGTCCATACAAAGAAACACGAGAGCGATGTGCCGATTGAAAATGCTGCGTAGGCCAATTTCAGTGGGAGAAAAGGGTGGCCAAGCTAAAATAATAATAACAGTAATAATTTTAAACAAAACATGACAACAACTTATAACAACTTTTAAGATATCAATAATAACAAAAAAAATGTTTCCAGTAAATTGAGAGTTTTGAAGAAAAGTGCGTGAATAGTATGTTATAAAAAGTAAAACAACCTGATGGTCGTAGCCGATCACAAAAGTCTCCGCAAAATTTATGTGCGTAAGATTCCAGAGAACTAGTGTTGCCTGAAGCAAATCCGAGGCAATATTTCGTCTTTTAATAACAAAAATTAATGTTCTTTTTTCGAAAGGAGATCACTCAGACATATAAAAAAATGTAAAAAATTCACTTACCTGTTGCCTTAAACCAGCGGTTGGAATGTAGCATAAGTAGAAGGCAAATGTTCTGAAATATTTTTCGAATACACTCGGAAAAAAATCACTAGGATCAGGACGGACATAAAGTGAAAATGTTCACTTACCGGACAGTGAAATTTCTCTTAAATCTAGTGCCTTTCACTTACTGGTAAGTGAACAAGTTCACTTGCTGTTCTGATCCTAGTGACTTTTTTCTCAGAGTAAATGCAACTCACAGCAGGAAAATCGAAAATGAGACAATCACCGTGGTACAAACAAATACACATTTTGATTCCAAAAGCTTCAATAGGATGGTGTTCCTGGAACATTTCATATTAAAAAAAAGAGAAAAAAATGTGTGAACCTGCAAACTACAGTGTAACGATAGATAAAACAAATAGTGAGGATTGTTTCAAATGCATGGTATGAGGTCATCCATGAGAAGTGTCCTTAATTTGAGAATGAAAACTTTGTATATAATTACATGCAAATGCAAATAATTTACTAAAAATCTTATTACCAATCATCGATCCACGAATGGAAAAGGCAAGAAATCGATCGCTGTCAACGTAAAAACACTGTAACAATCCCTCACTTTCCTGATATCTCTGCCAGTTTTGGCTTAAACGGTGTGTACACATGCCAAATATTACCGGTGCAGCGAAAAGATGGGAAACGGCCGAAAAAGTATCAATCACAGCGAGAATGTAGTAGCAATATCTGCAAAAGTGTCTGCAAAAGTATCGGACCTGTGAACTAGGACTTCATGTGTCTAGTATGCGGGATGTCCTGTACTAGTTTTGCAGGCTTATTCGAATGAGATAAAGATGAATCAGCATAATTTCCCACCGATATTTTCCAACGCTATGCGGAGGTTGCTTTATCAACAGTATCAGAGTGAGAATGCAAGCAATTGAGGCGAGGAGTGAAATGATGGTAGAATAAAAGGCGGAAGACTCAAATGAGAGCACCATTCACCACTGTCTGTGAGTTGGAAATGGCGACTACTGATATGATTAGCTATTATACCAATTCAGAGAAATCTGCGCAGCTGCCACAATCAGCAGGTAACTCGTAGAACTGGACTGTAATAGATTGGTAAATTTAATTTAATTATTTAAAAATGGAATCGGACAAATGATATTTCAATTCCATTGTAGTTGGTTTAATGGTAAATGAAACCGCTTATTGTGCGTTGCTTGACAAGCTGTATTTCGCTTTCCGAGAATTGTATTTGCCTCAGAATGTTACGTAATTATGCTTCACGTCAATTCAGTTCTGAACAAAATGCAGCAATAGCCTTGCTTCAGATTTTAGATTACCTTATGAAATGCGACCTCATCTCCCGAGATGGGGGAGCATCAGAATATCAATCGAATCCTCGTGAGAAGACGGAGCCTATGGATAAATAAATAATAGGTATTTTCGAATGGGTTTTGTATAATTAAGAATGTTTGTTCATATGCAAATAAAGCCATCTATCGAAAAACTATTGACATATCCTAACAGAGCATAGAACAGTAGCCCTAGCTCCAAGAAATAAGTTTTCACAGAAACTAATTGTAAGTTGAACACAAGTAACAAGGCATCAAAGTTCACGGGCTGCACCTTACAGTAGCAGCATCTCGGCGAATAATGATTTCTAACACATAATAACTCAAAGGGATCTTACTTGGACCTAAAGACACCTGAAAATGTGAAAATATACTCAATTTCGAGATCTCGGCATGTGCCAAGTTTGACCCGATCCTCTGGTGAGAGGCGTGATATCAGACGCAAATGTGGCTGATCCTTTTTCAGAATCACAAAATGTAATCCTTGACGATACATTACAGGGTGTCTCAAAAGTATGGTGACAAATTTCAACCCTCATAATTTGCCAGACACCTATCGATAGGAGTTCTCATTTTGGGCAAATAATATGCAGTGTTCTAGCATTCGACTAGCAAAGTTTGTTGGCATTACCTTACAATTCAATTAGAGGTAAGACCGAAATCTTATTTCTCCGAAAACAGCGATCGGACCGCAGCTAATTTTTGTGATTCCGAATTTATTGTGGCCTACTCCAATGTTCAAAGTCCAAGATCAAACCATAATGTTGAAGCAAAATCATCATCCTATTGCAGGTTGGGCAAAATCTAGATCACTTCTCGAAACGAAAAGTTTTACATCCATTCGCGCTAACCACTATCACACTGATCACTGAAAAATGGCTTTTTCGATTTTCTTTCAGAAGCGATCTAGCGTTATGTACTATCGATATTTAAATGAAGCTAATAAGGCCGTGCTCTGTTATCATTAATATAAGAACGAACAGATTGAAACAAGTGAGATTAACACAAAAGTTGTTTTGCCATTTTGTATCAGGGAAGCCGATTCTGGCACATAAAAAGACTTGCCTTGGAAACTTCCTGAGAGGTGGAGCATAGACATGTCATTTGCAAATACATATGTATACGGAGTATGCAATCCATGCTTGCATTCGTGAATATCATGTATCGCTCTTGAGGAATACCCTTTTCTTCATATCTAGCGTCTAAGCGGGCCGTATTTTGAATTTCGGTTAAATAATTATTTCAAAAACATTTAGCCGTTCTAGAAGGGAATCGTGTGCGCACTAATATAGAGTATGATGTTACCTCCTCTAGTAAAAAAATCAAAAGCTGTAATACTTTTGCCTTAAAGGAGGAGGAACACGAAAAATAGAATATCGATTTGTTGGCATTAATCGCTTTCTCATGTGAACGATAATAGAATTCCAAAATTTGAGATCTCTATCTTTCCTCCGAACCGAGCTACGCGCGCGCAAAGAAACTACAATAGCTAAGGGACAATCAGGGTCAAGTGCTGATTACGGTAGAGGGGGCGGTCTCTTACGTGCGCGAGTAAGCAAATCTCTCGATCAACTTTTACTCTCCTCTCGAGTTTGCGTGCACTTTCTTCCCTTCCTCTCCCTCGTCCCCCACGGGGAAGAGGGAGGGGGGGGGGAAGAGAGTACATGCAAACGAGGGATTAGGGAAGAGGAGGAACAGGTGGAATCGCCAAAAGTCTCACTGTGTTTAGCAGCGCACTCAGTTTGCAATTGTTATCCTCAACCTTTCCTTACAGTATAAACACCTGTCGCTAAGAAAATTCCATGCAGGAACCGGTGGTGTTCATCCTCCTTTAAGAGTGGCATAACTTTGAACTATCCGAAGTTGCACCTCAAAAAATGAGAAAATCAAAAAAGAAAACAAATAAAAAAAATTAAAAGTTGTGTATCTCTATCGAAAGTACTGATGGAAACCCCAAGTGGTCGGAATATAATCACAAATACTTAAGTAATATATGGCATAAATTTGATTGCAACCGATTATAATTATAAACAGTTGTGTACATTCGAACTTTGTCACCATACTTTTGAGACACCCTGTACAATAGTTGTGAATAGCCGAGTTTCTGTAGGTTAGGTTATTCTTTAGGTTACTTCCAATATCTATAGCAAAAACGAATTCGTGGTGAAAAAAAATATACACTCTCAAATTGTCGTTTTCAAACTCTAGGAGGCTGCAATATAGTTCCATGTGCATCTGCTTTTTAGTACACAATAAGATAAGAATTGAGATTAATCATTTTATTTAGCATAAGATCATGGTATGTGAAAATACTATCGTGATTTTATTATACATCTTGCGCAGAGGGCAATTACATCTTCAGATCGGTTCAGGCATCGATATTATCTGCAAATCAAAATTCTAGATAAATTGACGGTGTTACAGAATCTATCGACCAGTTATCGATTGAAGGTACGGTAACTATTTTCGGTACGGTAGTCCGAATATACCGTACCTTTCTTGTCATCAGTCTTGACGGATGCAGGCGTTACGGGCAGGGACTCCTGAGGCGTCGACACTTGATGTTTGTGACTGCGAGTCGACCTGAACTTACAGTAATTATTCAATTGCGGTAATTATCGATTTGTAACATTCAAAATACTGTACTGTAGTTGTGCACGCTATTTATTTTTGAACATTTACATGGGCTACAAAATGCCCGATCTACAGTACTTTCGCAAGTTTTACCCTATCCCTCCTCTCTTTTCACACTCACGATCTCTTCTGCTTGCTTTTCCACTCGGGAAGCGGCTTCACCTCCGGCCACGGATCCTGTAGAGATCAAAGATCAAACTACATATCCTGAGAGAGATTTAGCAACAATATTATGCCTGTTTCTCTCGTTTTCGCAAACTCTCTCGCCCACCACACCTCTTTGGTTCGCAAATGGGCTAGTAATCTATGTGAGGGAGAGACGTCACGTCCCACCACCGAACTACAGTATACCGATGTCAACGATAAGCGAACTAAGAGAGTACGGTAGAATTTGATAAAACTTTTCTCACCTCTTTACAGCAGCAATTGAAGAGAAGAGAAGTGGTAGGGAGGGTGAAGAGGAGAGAGAAGAGAAGAGAGAGGAGAAGCATCTATACGACCGACTGGAGAAGAGAAGAGATGGAAAAGTGAAGAGTTAAATTGAGGAATGAATGGCAATTGAATACAAATTCAAGTGGATTAGATGGAAATGAGATCGGGAGACAGTAGATTTCCTTAATGCCACACGAAACTCAATTATAAAATGTGTAACAATAGGCAATACAATAGAACAACTCAACTCATCTCTTCACTCATTTCCACTCTAATAAACGATGCCCGTCGGTCTAACGCTCATTCATCGTGAGTTTTCCTCCATTTTTCTACTGTTTCCCTGGTTTACCATAATATACAAATAAACAACTGACTTTTGTAGATCAAATTTGTCATTACTTCGTTACAATAATACGTTATCAATCGATAACTGCTTTTCTCACATTACAGTACTATACTGCCTCCTTCCCCTCTTCTCCGTCCTGTTACTCTGCACTAAACAGAAGAAGCCTGCCAATCCAAACGAGGTTTGTCGGCCATCCAACTATATTCAAGATAATTAATTTACTAATTATACTAATTAACTAAAATGTATTAGGTGCTTCCACCGGCCGCCCCAGCAGCGAAGCCTCCCGGAAGCAAGGAAAAGGGCGCCGCGGTACGGTAGTTTACGAGAAATTTCGAAATTATCTTTGCAAACTGTAGATTGTACTAGCTATCTTTCCTTCCCCAAAATGTGTAAAACAGTTTCTCGCCCGGAAAGATACTGTAGTTGAAATATCGATCGATAATTGCAGCCAGTCAACGACGCCGTCGACGTCGAGCCTTGAGAGAGCGTAGAAGCGATTTTAGAAGAGAGTCCGCCCCTTTTCCAAACTCCACCACCATCATCCCTCCCCCTAGAAAATGCGTCGATTATGCCCGCTGCCGCATTCCGAATGAACGAGTTTTACTAATTGTTTGTTTCTTGGCAAGCTGCCAACAAATTACAAAAGGTGGCTTCTAAGTCGAAACTGTTATTCCTTCACTATGTCCACGGACGACGGTGTGCTTTTCCATCCCAACGAGATCTAAGATCACCTCGATTCACTAAACAGCTTATTGTTAAAAAAACCAAAACCGAACAAAGCGGAAATCACTTTGCACCTTTGCTTGGCGCAAGCAGGCACATTTCCGACTTACTAGGATCCGATTTGCCTCTGAATGTTACATAATTACGATTTATCACACAGCGCACAACAAATGCTCAAAAGTGTAATAGTTGCATAATATTAGTTACAGTTTTTATATGAGGCTCGAGAAACGGGGTACACTCATTTTCGTTTTGGATGTATTGCCGACACTTGTATCTTTCGTCTCGAATCGTTCGTTGTCGATGTGGTTTTGAGCACGTAGGAGACACTGAAAAACATCCTCTTCTATCCTTAGATTTGTTTCATTATTAAAAAATAAAATTTGAAAATACAACTTTTGATAGAGCGAGAACTATCCTTGTTCATGTGCACCAATCGGACCGGACAAAACGATTTCAAATCTATTTTTATGGCCAACCAAAGCGTCAGAAAACTAAATGGGCTGGGGTATGACTTCATAACACTGCTAAGTACCCCGTTTTCTATTTGCTTTCTCACATATAATACTTGAAAAGAGTATTACATGTGAGAGTTTAATTGAATTGAATTTGGATTGAATTGGTAGAGTGTAGAGACTGTAGAGTGCAACATGTGAAACTATATTTCTTCATTTTGTGCAGTGCGTGAAATGAAGACATCTCAAATATCGCATTCTAAAGACATACATTGTTTAGGACTTTTGCATCTCAGAGGGCAACAAGTCTATGACAATAGACTTCTGGGCTGGCAAGCGACGACTTTCAAAGTCTAATCGACTTGCTCTCTTGCCTCTATTAGACTTTGTAGTCGTAGACTTATTTCTCCGTGAGATGAAAAGAAGGAAAATTTGTTTTCAAATGAACGGGTGGTAAAAAGAGTCTCACAGTTTCCTGTACTCGTGCGTGCAACCAATAATTGAGATACAATTGAAGAGGGGCGGGAACGAAGTGGAAACGGTCTGAAAACGAACAATTATGACGAATTATTGCTCACTGTATGTTCGTAAACCGAAAATTGACTCACAAAAATGGGAGCCATAACCGAAATGTCGGCTCTGATGAGATTAGCGAATGTGAGTGAAAACGCGAGAGAGTAGACGAGTAAAAAGGGAACGATCGCCTGAAATGTCGATTTGCATAATTTATTCCTTTTTTATATGTTTTTTAAAATATAATTCATTGGTCCATGGCAGACGTTGGATTATGTGTAAGATATTCGTCAAAACGAAACCATCGTTTTTTGCTAAGAAACAATATGTACTTGAAATTTCAATATCACTTTTGCCAATTTAAAAAAAAACCGAACCTGCTGCGCAAGCAGCATCAGCACTCGATTGTGCACTTTATTCTGCATTGCGGACATTAAATGAGTTTTGATGTGAATGTGAATCAAAATTGCTGAAAAATATTTTGTTTAAATCGCACAAATAAAATATATAAATTACCACATACACACATTGTCGCGACAAATAGAACGGATTGGAGGGTGGATGAGGCGAAGCCTGCTAGAAACATTTCCTCCGTGAAAAGTGGACTTCCGATCTCAAATTTAACTCTTGAAAAGTTTAACCTCTCCCGGCTCTTTATTGAAAGTATTATCTATGTAGATTCGATGAATTGATTTTCGCTCTCTACTTTATCATAGAATTGAACATTTAGCATTCTCTCACATTATAATCGTACCCTACGATAAAGTGCTCTGTGAAATTGGTCTGAGTAAAATTCCAAAGAGTACGAGTGGCCTGGAAATGCATCAATTCACATTATAACGTATTATTTATTTCGTTTTCCATAAAATACGAAATATCATCTCCTCCTTGAAAGCTGTTGTGGGCAAATACGATAAGTAGAAATTTGCAGTTCTGCAACCATTTATTTGTAGGAAGTATCAAGCCAGAGTTTCTGGTGTACTTAGATAGACCTTGTGAGAGAGAAAATGAGAATCTCGAAATTAGTAATTTATTTTATTTTCGAGAACAATGCGTTGATTTTCGAGATTCTCGCTCCACCATATATATTCACTGTATATACATCAAGCAATATACACTAGAGTAGCGAAAATGGATCACCCGACCCTGCTCTTATTCTCCCTCTCCAGCACTCCCCGCGAGGGGGGTTGTAAATGCTCTCTCTCTCGCAGCAGGGAGCCGAAAATAGGCGAAGGATCCGTTTTGGGATCCGTTTTCCCCCGGGAAATGCTGGATGGGAATTTTTCTTCTTATTTATTATTTATTTTTTTATTAATATTCTTTTTTTCATTATTAATATTCTTTTCCTTTTTACTATTTATATTCTTGTTTTTTTTACTATTTACATTCTTTTTTTTATTTATATTCTTTTCTTTTTTATAATTATATTCTTTTCTTTTTTTATTATTTATATAGCATGCGAAATTGAGAGGTGAAGACTATACACTAATATACTCACTGTATAACAATAAGCGCTGCTACGAATACTGAGGCTAATGTAAACAACGCTCGCGATTCGAGAATCCTGAGTAAGAAGACGTTCCTGAATGTAGTCATGCTTGTCCGGGTGAAAATTATAGTTTGAAATTCGGGTAATTAATTATATCAGATCTCTTTATTTCACACTATCTATACCGATCGATTGGTGAGAGAGTGTGCGAAATAAAGAGAGCCAACTCAATTATACATCCGAGTTTCAAAACTCTAAAAACAAAAGTCCAACCTGCACACTACAGCGTAGCGATACACAAAACACATGGTAAGAGCATATTCAATCGCGTGATACGCGATCATATAGGAAACGTGCGCTCAAATGTGCATAATTCATGAACTCGCCGTGAATTCCCACAGAGAATCACTGAAAAATCTCGAACCAAACCTATCATGGATCCGTGAATGGGAAATATGAGTAGACTGGTGCCGTCGAAGTAGAAACACTGGAATATCTGCGTTATACTAAAATCAAAGTCTTTCAGGTTACATACACTTTATTTCGTATTTCGCTAAACGCAATTAGGGACTAAACAAACCGGAGCAGCCAGATAATGTGAAAACGCTGAAACACTTTCGATAACCGCCAAAAGGTAGTAGCAATATCTGAAAGGTACTCTGAATTTGTTACATAAGATATATTCAGCTCCCCCTACATTCAACAGATAACTGTTTCTATTGATCACATTTCATCAAGTTTGTGAGAAAAACAAACATAAAAAAGTGAAGGGTGTGGCGAGTCTTAAGAAGTAAGTATAAGACTTTTTGATCTTCTATGTTTACACCTTTTTACCTCTCATGTCCCCTATTTTTCTCTGTATGTAGTCTATGAAGTGAAAGTCATACCGATATTGGCCGACGCTGTTGGGCGGTCGTTTGAAGAGCAGACTAAGCGTGAAAATGCAAGCGACAGTAGCTATTTTAGAGACAATACCAGAGAAGAAAACTGCGTCCGCGAAAGAAAGCAGCATTCTTGAACGCTTTCCGGTAGGAGAAGCAAGAATATTTAGAGGCCGCTGAACACTACAAAAAAAGGAAATAGCCGACCACCACCATTGAAAGGCATATTTACTTGTCGCATGTGGCACGAATCGCGTCTAAAAATACAGAAAAAAAATATGAAACAATTATCTTGGTATAAGCCTTGCATCGATAGAATTATTAATCGATTGGTTTTATAGTACACAGAGTGGGAAGTCTCCAACTTCCCTTACTCTGGAGATGTGGTGTCCTTCTGAGAGAGCATGCAAAATCGAGAGATCATTTCTCATCTGGCAGACAAAATCTTCAGAGTAAGGGAAGTTTGGGACTTCCTGCTCTGTGCTTAGGTCAATATAAAATATAAATTATAACTTCCAGGCTCACTAATGCCCGTTAAATTCTTGTTTGCTACACTTTAGTTAACGACCTCTGTTTTAGTGGTACTCTCTGTTCTGCCCATTTCACACGTTACATCCATTGTGGAGCAACTCTGTGTTCAATGAAACAATTATACAGTAGGTTAAGTAAAGCAAAAGCAACAGTAGTTCATTTCATGAACGTATAATTTTAAAATTGTAATAGTAAGTAAGTGAACATGTTCACTTTTTGTTCCTAGGAAATCTTTTCCAGAGTAATCTGCACTGTTCACTGCACTCCTTTGCTTATTGCCGATATCATGATAATTCTTTTTCGATTCTTCCATAGTCGACGGTATTTTCTTTCCAAGTGCTTTGTAAACACTGAAAGAGAATGGTAAAAAAGTTAATTATTAAATAAGTTAATTATCTTTCTATTTGTAACCGCGTTTTCATTGAACACGCATAAATACAGTCTACTTTCGAGTCAGTCATTAGATTGTAAGTAATTATCGAATAGTCGGTTTCAAACTCTAGGATGCTGTAATATGAGCACTTAAATTCGATTGTCTGTTATTTACGGCTCATTAATAATTGAAATTAATCATTAAATTTAGCATTAGATCATGGTATGTGGAAATAATATCGTGATTTTATTACGCATCTTGTGCGGGGGGAATGGGGAATTATAGCTTCAGATCGGTTCAGGCATCGATATTATCTGCAAATCGATATGGTAGATAAATTGACAGTTTTATGAAATCTACTCTGATTTGTGTAGTCACCGGTTATCGTTCTTGGCTCAGACCAGTTATCGATTGAAGGTATGGTAACTATTTTCGGTACGGTAGTCCGAATATACCGTACCTTTCTTGTCGTCAGTCTTGACAGATCCGGGCGTTACGGGCAGGGACTCCTGAGGCGTCGACACTTGATGTTTGTGACTGCGAGTCGACCTGAACTTACAGTAATTATTCGATTACAGTAATCATCGATTTTTAAAACACAAATACTGTACTGCAGTTGTGCACGCTATTTATCTTTAAACATCCGCATGATCATTCCTGATCGTCAGTACTTTCGCTAGTGTTACCGTATTCCCTCCTCTGTTGCCACACTCACGATCTCTTCTGCTTGCTTTTCCACTCGGGAAGCGGCTTCACCTCCGGCCACGGATCCTGTAGAGATCAAAGATCAAACTACATATCCTGAGAGAGATTTAGTAACAATATTATGTCTGTCTCTCTCGTTTTCGCAAACTCGCTCGCCCACCACTTACAGTAATTATTCAAACCTGGATAAATGATGTGATGTGATGTGATGTGACCACACCTCTTTGGTTCGCAAATGGGCTAGTAATCTATGTGAGGGAGAGACGTCACGTCCCACCACCGAACTACAGTATGCCGATGTCAACGATAAGCGAACTAAGAGAGTACGGTAGAATTTGATAAAACTTGTATCACCTCTTTACAGCAGCAATTGAAGAGAAGAGAAGTGGTGGGGAGAATGAAAAGGAGAGAGAAGAGAAAGGAGAGGAGGAGCATCCGTACAACCGACTGGAGAAGAGATGAGATAGAAAAGTGAAGTGTGAATTGAGGAATCAATTGAAATTGAATACAAATTCAAGTGGATTAGATGAAAATGAGATCGGGAGACAGTAGATTTCCTTAATGCCATAGGAAACTCAATTACGTGGAACAATAGGCAATACAATAGAACAACTCAACTCATCTCTCCACTCATTTTCACTCTAATCAACGATGCCCGTCGGTCTAACGCTCATTCATCGTGAGTTTTCCTCCATTTTTCTACTGTTTCCCTGGTTTACCATAATATACAAATAAACCATAATATACAAATTCGTTACAATAATACGTTATCAATCGATAACTGCTTTTCTCACATTACAGTACTATTCTGCCTCCTGCCCCTCGTCTCCGCCCTCTTACTCTGCACCAAACAGAAGAAACCCGCCAATCCAAACGAGGTTTGTCGGCCCATTTTACTGTATTTATGATAATTAATTATCTATTTATACTAATTAACTAAAACTAATCAGGTGCTTCCACCGGCCGCCCCAGCAGCGAAGCCACCCGGAAGCAAGGAAAAGGGCGCCGCGGTACGGTAGTTTACGAGAAATTACGAAATTATCTTTGAAAATTACTGAGATTATTGCTTTTTACAGTACTATTTTGCATCTAGATACGCCAACTCTACTATATTCATTAGACTGATCCCTCTACTCACTCGAGACTGAGTATCTAAATGCCGACATCTAAGACAGTTCGCGCTCTGTGTAGCTATCTTTCCTGAAATCTGTGTTACAGTTTCCCGCCGGAAAGATACTGTAGTTGAAATATCGATAGATAATTGCAGCCAACCAATGACGCCGTCGACGTCGAACCTTGAGAGAGCCCAGAAGCGATTTTAGAAGAGACTCCGCCCCTTTTCCAAACTCCGCCCCCTAGAAAATGCGTCGATCATGCGCGCTGCCGCATTCCGAATGAAAGAGTTTTACTATTTGTTTGTTTCTTGGCAAATTGCCAACAAATTGCAAAAGGAGGCTTATGAATCAGAACAGCAATTCTCTTCGCTACTTCGACGGACGACTGTGTCCTTCGATCCCACGAGATCAAAAATAATCTCGATTAACTGACAAGGGGGGGGGGTCCACAAACACGCACCGAACTTTCCGCATGAGATAGAGAACATTCGACAGAGCTCCACGTTATCAATATGCAATTATTAATTTAAAGAACTGGCGATATTCCACCAGTCGATCAATTGGGACTTTTTATTTCAGATTTTGAATATACTTTGTGCATCAAATAAAGAACTTTTCAAAAAATCTCGAATCATTTCCCGCCCATCTCTCCGCTCCTTGCGGTTCTTCACTCTCGATCAATAGGCCGCCACTACCATACGCCAGACGCTAGCAGAACTACCGTACATCATGTCTATGATGTGCGCAAGCGTGAGTACCGTATTATGGTATCTATTGAGGCTCTCCCGGTTACTGTCCTTGTATAGAACCAAAATTAGGGCTTATAATTAATACATTGCTATCCACAACCGTAATCTACCGTATACCGTTGCAGAAGATCGTTCTCATCATGAATTGCATCGAAATCCGTGTCTCCCTCGTGATCTTTATGCTCGGAATCATCGTCGCTGTTAACGGTGGTTCAGTATGTTTTTTCTCGCGTATAAATCCTCAGTAGTCGATGTAATGCCTACAACGGAGCTAATGACTGGCAGTTTGCAAAAACTGGATGCTAAAAATTCTGGTTACAATATGGAACACTCCCCCCCACTTCCGCACACAGACTCAAATTTCCTGTCCTTCTTGACCCCATCTTGGAGGCGCATAGTGACGTCATAATCTTCGTCAGAAGGCCGCTATCGATGCTGGCACGGGCGCCCTGCTCACTGCAATCTTCGGCATCAGTGGTGTGCTATGCAAGAACACTTGTCTTCTCGTCATTCACATCGTATTTCTGGTGCGTCACACATCATTCCACCAGAGGATTTCCTTGTATATTTATGATTTCTTGCACGATTTCTAATCAATAGTACACAACTTGGGAGCACATGGTACGATTCACATAATTTCACAGACCTGCAAACCTTGCAGAAAGGGACACCAGACAAAGCCAGATTGGTTTCCTGACAAAAATCATCATTCAAGCCATAATAGGCCATCGAAGCTTCGGAACTTGCGCTGCATTGTCGGGCAAAGTTGGACAATCAGTGTTCATTATAGATCATCGACATCGTCAGCAGATCGGGCCTCACTATTTCATTCTCGCCAAAGAATCGGAAAGTACGTTGCCGACCCCGTCCTAGTGAAGCGTCCTAGTCCTTGCGTCCTTGTTGAATCTCACTCATTTTGTTCCTTTTTGAATTCTACAGTAGACTCTTAGTAGGAGTTCTGAACCAGAGAAATGCGAACGTCTCTTTCTCTCATTCATGACTTTCTGGCCTTTGCAATGAGGAGAAATGCAGCGTATAGATAGGGGCCGCAACGTGGTCTTCCATTTTCATGCTAATTGAAAGAAAATGTGGTCAAATGAACCGCGAAGGTCTCAATAACATCATACTTTTTGCCGTTTGTCGATATCTTGTCTCTGAGCTGCGCTACGCCTCAAAAACAATGCGCGTCATTCGACAGAAAGTGGTGAAAGAGAGAAGTGGGCGGAGCTAATCTACATCTCTAAATCCTGACTGACTGTGAGAGCGAAAGAGCGCTTCTTACCTGTGTTCCCCCATGGCTCAGGTGGTTGAGCACTATCTTTATAAACAGGAGGTCGCTGGTTCAAATCCAGCGGTTTGCAAAAATTTTTGCTGATTTTCAAATATCTTTAAAATCAAATGACAATTCTGCGGATTAATAAAATTTTTTTTTGTTTGTATAGATTCAGCATGCTATTCCACCTATACTGAGACTTGCGCAGCTGTGTCAGTGAATTGGAAGTGTTCTAAACACCTACTCTTGAGGCTTTCAGTCAATTTTTGATCTACTGTGTCAATGTTGTCAGAACAAGGTGCGCAACGCCTCATTCGTAGAGTAGATCGAGACCTCTCGAATAAGCTTTTGAACGCGGGATTTGGTTGAAAATGAAGCTTGTCATTCGATTGGGACAATTGTTCCCTCTCGTCGAGAAAGGTAGGGGGCGGAGCTTGCGTCCCCTACGTATAGAATAGATTTTTGCAATCTTCGTGAACATACAAATATTTAGCTTTGTCTCTGAGAATTAGCGCTTTGAAAATTTTGCTATGAATTGCCTTTTTTTTCAGCAGCGGAATTTAAATTCCTTTTTCTACACTACAATTTGTAAGGGCGAAGATCCCCCAAAGATGTGGCTTATTCACTGGAGGCACTACCGAAACTCCTGTGGACCTGTGTCGTCCCCTCATTCATCGATCTCGTTTACGACAGTAGTTACAATATAATTAACAAAAAGCATTCTTTGTTAATTGTAATAAATAACTATAAAAAAAGTTTTTAAAAATATTAAATTAAGTTGCCATCTGCATCTTCGCTTTCAAGGCGCACAAGGAAATGAAGACCGGGGCGTTTGCCAACAATCCGCAGGCAGGATACCCTCCGTACTACCCCGCATATGGTGTCCCACAGGGCGGATACGCCCCTTACGGTGGATACGCCGGTCCCTAGGGCGGTTACGGCCCAGCTTGTGGCCCCACTGGCTACGCCCAGGGCCAATACCTGCCATCTAATGCTGCCCCCGCGTACAGCAACCCCCAAGAGCGTAGACACGAACGATTGATAAAATTCTAACCCGCAACCTTTATCGATATACAACTGTTTGAGTACTTTTATTTTACTTGGTAGGCAGCTTTTTTGACGTACGAGAATCCAATTTGCCTCTGAGTGTTAAATAATTACGATTTATCGCACAGCGCAAACAACAAGCGTTCAAGTTCCAAAGTGTTATCTAGTTCCGATTCATTTCTTGCGGAGGAGGAGAATGAGAGATAAATGAATGTGGGAATCTTGTGGGAAGCAAGATCCTTGAATCGGGCAATAATCTTGCCTGGAAAAACACCGCAAAATCTGTGAAGATGACAGGCAAGCAAGATTCTTGCCAGAATTGAGAATCTTGCAACAGCTAATCTCCCAACAAGATCTTGCTATCTTGCTTGACTAGTCATCCCTAGGCCAGAGACACCGATAGTTTCAAGACTATTTTAACGATAAAGCATTCGTGCAGATAAATGAATTAGTTGGACAAGCAGAGGATTGTCTCACAGTTTCCTGTACTCGTGCGTGTAACCGACGACTGAGAAGCAGTTGAAGAGGGGCGGAAATGAGGTGGTAAGGGTCTGGAAAATATTTATGGTTCATTTACATTATGAAAAATCGCATTTGACTCACAAAAATGGGAGCCATGACCGAAATGTCGGCTCTGATAAGATTAGCGAATGTAAGTGAAAGCGCAAGTGAGTAGACAAGTAAAAAGGGAACGATCGCCTGAAAATTGATTGAAATTTTTTCTTCTTCAAAATATGAGTAAACGACACAGTAATTCATGATTTCAGCGCAGACCTTGGTTTATAATGTGATAAGAAGAAAAAATTACAAACGAAACCAAAAATTAATATTATTCGATTAATAAATACAAATTGTGACCGAACCTGCTGCACAAGCAGCAGCAACACGCGATTGTGCAATTTATTCTGCGCTTTGGACATCGAATGATTTTTGACGTGCAGATAAATCGAAAAAGCTGAAACAACACTTTTAAGCATTCAAATCGCAAAACGTTTTACGAAAATTATTGCCTACCACAGACACACATTGTCGCTACAAAAAGCACGGAAAGAAGTGTGGATGACGCAAAGCCGGCTAGAAATATTTCCTCGGAGAAAAGTGGACTTCCGATCTCAAACGTGATTGTGGTTAACCTCACACGGTGTTTTATTGAAACTACGAAGTAGATTCGATATATATATTTCGCCACTCCATTTTACCATATAATTGATCAGGCTCACAATATAATCGTATCCCACTACAAAATGTTCCGTGAAATTGATGTGAGTATGATTCCAAAGAGTATGAGTGGCCTGGAAATTCCTTTTCCCAAGCTCTGATTAGGAAAAATATGTTTCATTTTCTATAGAATGCAAATTATTACCTTCTCCTTGAAGGCTGTTGTGGGTAAATAAGATAAGTAGAAACTAGCGGTTCTGCAACGCTATATTTTTAGCGACCATCGATCACAAGCTTTTCTCTAGCTGAAGTGTTTTCTAATTTGAAAAATGTATGCGTTTTAGATTGATGTCGGAAACCAATTACTGGCAAATAAAGAAATATACTCACAGTATAACAATAATCACAGCCACAAATGCTGCGGCTAAAGTAAACAACACTCGCGATTCCAGAATCCGAAGAAATGAGCCGTTCCTGAGTACATTTCATGCATTTCCGGTTGAAAATATTAGTGGAACCGGCAAACTGACGCGTAGCGATACACGAAACACATTGTCAACACGCATTCGAGCGTGTGATACGCGATCATATAGGAAACGTGAGCTAAAATGCGAAAATGCGGAATTAATACACTCGTGATGAATTCACGCATTGTAATACAGAAAAATCTCGAACCAACCTATCATTGACCCGTGTATGGGAAATATTAGAAGACTGGTTCCGTCGAAGTAGAAACACTGTAATAATACAATAAAAACATTTCATAAAATTGAAAATTTCGTGCCTCGCTGCACGAAATTAGGGACTTATGGTGGTTTTTGTGTAAAAATTCTAGACGTGACCGGTCCATCAGAATGAAATTATCTCTTGTTTTGACGGTAGGCGAGAGATCATTTCATTCTGAGAGGGCGTTATCGTCTAGACCACCGACACTAAATGCCCTGTAAACATACTGGAGCGGACAGTCGATGCGAAATCGCAGAAACAGTTTCGATTACTGCCAAGAGGTAGTAGCAATATCTGAATGTAGTTTTAAATTTGTGGCACAAATGCTCTGCTCCCGTGCATTCAAAGGAATACACTTTCAATTGGTCACATTTCAACTAGCTTGTGTAGTACAGATACGGGAAAAAATGTTTCGTCGGGGGACGTGAGAAGGAATTGGTCGTGCCATGCGTTTTCTTTTATTTTTTTTAATTTTAAGAGTAGTCTTTCGCGTGAGAATCATACCGATATCGGCCGACGCTGATGGGCGGTCGTTTGACGAGCAGAATCAGCGTGAAAATACAAGCGACAGCAGCTATTTCAGAGACGATTCCAGAGAAGAACAAAGCGTCCTCGAACGAAAGCAGCATTCTCGAAGACTGGGATAATGTTGTTCGATCGAATAATTCTATTCCTATGAACAATGGTAATACAACACTACCGTGGGAATGGCAAATTTATGGTTCACAGAACGCTACAAAATGAGGAAATAGCCAACCACCAGAAATATTTGTTGAATGACATATTTCCTTCCCGTCTCGCCAAATAGAAAACATGACATACACTGAATAATGCGTGAAAGTTGGCAAATAAATTCTTGCTCCTTAGCAAAGAGAGCATGCATGGAAAGTGTGGAGAGCGTAAGTAATTTATTCGCTGACTCGCATGTACGGTGAAGTAATCGCTGTGTCTACAGTATTGATCAATATACATATGCGAGCACGATTTGCATGAACAGTGGAACTTACGCCACAATAAAATATAATGTCCTACCCCCAGGCTCACTGACGGCTTGAGAACTCTTATTTATTAGATTCTAGAGAATGCTTACTCTCTCTCTCTGCTCTGCCAGCTCATAATATCAAATACGGAATAGCTCAAAGTTTTACAAAAAAAATCGAAAATCGTATAGCAAGTTATAAATTCTAAAGCATCACTTAGAGTTGTGATACCGAACCGATTATTATAGTGCTTGACGAGAGAGAATATTAGGTTGAGAGAGAAAGTACTTCCACATTTTACATGATCAGCGGGAAGATGGGTCTAGTGCTCGCGCATTGAATGCCTTCCATTTGTACCACATCATGAATTGTTGTTCAAACCAAGTCCTCGGTAGTTGTTTTAAAGAAGGCCTCCCACGAATGATTTCGACCTTTATTTTCCCCGATGTTTGAGGTTTCATTTCTGTTATCAGTAGTTGGTGAAACACAAATCCAACGCGTGTTTCCCTCGCGCACCCTCCTCGTTTCCCCTTATCTCTCTGCCTTTCTCTGACTCCTTTTCCACAAAATTCGAACTCCCACCGCGAAAAGATTGCAGGTTCAATGTGAGATACTGTAAGAATTCTGGTCGTTTTGGAGAGTTTATTAAACATAACTTTCTTCAAACTAGAAACTATAACATGTGATTTTCGAGGCTCTCGTCGGGTATTCGATCTCCATTGCCCCTCAGTGAGAACTCAGGTGACCAAATATTCGTGGGACACCTTCTTTAACATGGAAACACCATTGTTGTCTCTTTTTTGACAGAGCTATACTTCATTATACAATATGTGGGTAATGACATTTTTTGTGGTAGCAAGTAAACGAACAGTATATATTCACGAACAGTCTTCCCACACTAATAACACCTATTCCTTGATAAAGAACAGAAGTGGAAGAGTCACGAGAAGGTCAGAACATAGCGCAGTAAACAAAGCAAAAGTGCGAATCGTACGAAAATGTGATACTTTGAGAATATCCTTACTAAGATCAGGAAACAAGTCGGCGTGTTGACATTCATGTACGTGACATGTCTCACCATTTCTAGTGACTTTTACTTGAATGTAAGTGAAAGTTTTCATATTGTGTCGTGATCCTAGGGACTTTGAGTAATGTGTACAGCACACAGAAAAAAATGTATTACTTTTCATAAATATCATGGATGAGGAGAGGAATCTAATCCATTAAAATGTATGAAAATACATTTTGATGGATTAGGTTTCTCTCCTCGTCCATGGCATGTATGAAAATTTTAGTAAAAAAAAGTTATAAATGTTTTATGTGTGTGTTCACTGCACTCCTTTGCTTATTGCCGATATCTTGGTCATTCTCCTCGATTCCTCCATTGTCGACGGTATTTTCACTCCAAGCGCTTTGTAAACACTGAAAATTTTAATTTTTTTTGTAAATATATTAATAAAATTGTTAATTTGTTATTTTTTTCTTACATTCGCTTGTACTCGCGCGTCAGTCCAATAACTGAGATGCAACTGAGAAGAGGTGGGAAAGATGTAGTGAGCGTCTCAAAATGTAACGACTTCGTAGCACCAAAATGGCGCGTGCCAACGTCGAGAAATGACATCAACTTTCTAGTGGTCGAGATCTACTAACTGTCATGACTCTTTCGTGAAAGAGTGAGTGTCTAAAATATATTTACACATTGCTATTGCACTCACAAAAATCGGAGCAATAGCCGAGAGGTCGGCACGGATAAGGTTGGCAGTCGTTAGGGAGAGAGAGAGTGAGTACACCAGGAAAAACGGTACTATCGCCTGAAATATCGATTACAACTTGATACTCATTCAAACAAACTACACCAAAGAGTCGGTAAAATGCCAATAATGAAAAAAATGACTACAAAGTTAATGCAGACATTTGATGACGCCACAAGCCTGTTGTTCAATGTTATTGGAAATATATAATAACATAACACATAGACATAGTGTGACATAGTTCAAACCAGGAACGACAAACTTGCTGGACCAGTAGCATCAGTACTCGGTTGTGCAGATTAGTCTGCCTGGCTGAGAGTGTGTTATTCTTGACGTGACGATAGATCAAAAATGCTAAAAAAATAATGTTCCTTTCCTTCGTCGTATCACCATGAGTAACATTAGAAAATGAATTCTGCCTACCACAAATGCCCATTTCTAAAATGAGTGAAGATGAGAGGACAATAGAGGATATAAATCCGATTTGGAGAAATTCCGAAGGAAGAAATGGATGTGAAATCTAGAAGTAAAGGATGCATATGAGCAATATTCGAAGTTCAGCTCCGTTCGTGTCTTACAATGCCGGTTAAAATTTCAAACATGTTAAAAATAATTTCAAATTTCACAAAAGTATAACGGGTCTGCCACTAAAGATTCCGAGTTATAAAATTTACACATCTTGTTTATTACAAATTTAAAATACTACGTTTCACGTCGAGCTTACTGCTTACTGTCTGATGCTCTCGCTTTTGCGTGCACTCTCGTCATCGTTTCTGTTGTTTATCAGCGGAATGTTTTAATATTTCGGACGAGTGTTTGTGAATTTGTAATATCTATTCATTGATTCTAGATGATTTTATTTATTTTGAAAATGACTCACGTTGAAATCAAAGCCAATGACAAAATGATCAGTGAAATTGATGCGGGTTAGATTCCAAAGCGTTCTAGTTGCCTGGAATACTGGAGCTTTGTGATATTTTTTTGCGAATATCGATCAGAACAATGCAGCATAATCCAAAATAGTGGGAATAATGGGAGATAGTAGTAGTACAAAATGCGAAAATAGTAATAAAATAACACCAAAAAATAGGTACCTGCTCTTTTAACGCTGCAGTCGGGAAGTATGAAATATAGAAAACACAAGTACTGAAAAGGTACAGTCCTGGTTGTTTCCCGAATGAAAACTTTCCGGCCCGGACGGGCCCAAGAGGATCCACGCAATTTGTGGAGCGAATATAAATAAATTCGAGACAAACTCTGTGCAGTCAAAGAATTCAAGTCATTCGTCATCGGTAAGTGTCAACAGAAATTTAAATAACTATTTTTAGTAATTTTAAATTCATTAGAAAATTTCGTTCTATTAAAAAATCAGTTTGTGGTTAATGCAAGAATTCAAGAGATACTGTAATATTTTGCTTCAACCTCTATCGTAAGTCGTTTCCTTGCAATGATTTCTTTCAACTAAATTAAACGTAATTTTATTTTCAATCAATAACATTCGATGACTAATGACTTGAGCTCGTTTACTGCACAAAGTTTGTCTCAAATTTCTCTCTACTCGAGCTACAAATAGCACGGACCCACTTGGGCCCATCCGGGCCCGGCCGGGCCGGATAGTTTTCATTGGGGAAACAACCAGGACTGTAAATTCGTATTACTATTGCACTCTCTGTCAATCTCGTTCGGTAGGTGGTAATGAGATTCCGCATAGAAAGTATTGGACAACGTAGCGCAAAAACAGTCTGCCACTTACAGTATGACTATGTTCATTGCTACTAATACAATTGCTGATATAAACAGTGTTTTCGATTCGAGGATGCGTAAGAACAGTTTGTTCCTAAAAAAATCTGCTTATCAACAATTAGAATTCACTCATTTCATTCACCTGCAAACGGTAGTGTAGCGGTATAAAAAACAAGTTGGCAGTACGAACTCAAATGCGTGGTAGGATAGGATCCACAGAACGTGACCTGAAACAGATGTCGAAACAGAAGCATGTCGTTTACACAGAATCCGAAATGCCGAATACCTTGTGTTCGCCTTGTGTTGCCTTGTGAGTAAGTCACGAATGCCTTGTGACTTACTCACACATGCATTCTATGAAAATAATTATATATAAAATATAATTCAACGAAAATTCGAGGTGCGTATTTTAAACGACGTGGTTTGTTCGGCAAATCCTTTCGTAATCCACGTGAGAACGCGAGGTGGTGAGATACGCCTACCTATCTTTGATCCATGGAAGGGAAACACAAGGAGGCGATCGGTGTCGGCGTAGAAGCACTGAGAATTTCGGGGTAAAAATATTTTGGAGTAAAAATAATCATATAAACGGACAGGAGCAGAAAGTCGATGTGAAAACGCCGAAACGGTCTCGACTACTGCTATAATATAGTAGCAGTACCTGAAAATCTACATTTCCGGATGGAAAATCAATCCAGCCCACCGATAATTTCCGACGCTGTTGGGCCGTTGCTTCACCAGCAGAAAGAGCGTTAGGATGCAAGCAGCAACGGCAATTAGAGAAACGATATCCGAGTAGAAAACGGACTGGTCGAACGAGAGCATTCTGGACGACTTCTTGAGTGAACAGTAAAATATATCGAACATAAAAAGCTCACGAGATGGATGGGTAATAATCGGTTAGAACACTGTGATTTATGTTAATGGCTGTTATCGTAGTAAATTTTTACTTCAATACTTAGTATACAAGGGAGAATAACAAACAGTCACTAAATCAATCGCAAAAATGTTCCCGTAGGGTGCTTGGTCAGCAGAACAATGACACTTCCAAAGCACATTTGCTAGTCTGCAGCACAAACTTAGTTCTCAGCTAAGCAACCTCATCAGACTGCTTTCCGAATCTAACAAGTCAAAAACTGGAAAACAAAATCTGAAAATTCGGACTCTTGCGCATTCACGAGATTTGATTGTTTCGTGCTCGAAACTTTTGCAGAACGTTTTAGCAACATCGTTTCCCTTCACTCTACTTTTCTAATTATCTATTACTTTTCTAACGCTGTTCTTTTTGCTCTATTTCCAGGGTTAGTAGGAACAGTCGCAAATCAGAAGACAAGGGATCGTATTGTTGAAGAAGGCATGCATAGCTTCGGAGAATGCAGTGTGTGGCTACTAGACGTAGACGTCTAGACACGCGAGATAATCACAACTCACATCAGTCAGGTAGTATTCTTTTTTTTAAATCATTGTTGTTGTTGATGTAGACCGTATGCGGTGGTTGTGATACTTACAAAATCATGATTGCAACAATAATATAATACAACAATACAATAATACGTTTATTTCTTTCCTCTA
The DNA here is from genome assembly GCA_036245785.1 of Pristionchus fissidentatus. NCBI lineage: Eukaryota > Metazoa > Nematoda > Chromadorea > Rhabditida > Neodiplogasteridae > Pristionchus > Pristionchus fissidentatus. The sequence goes on along the minus strand of BTSY01000005.1, from coordinate 31,415,332 downwards.
TTGATTGTTGAAATTTGAGTGATTCGCTTGGACAACTCCAAGGCAGAAGTCGTTTTCACGCCGAGGACTTTGTACACACTGAAAACAGCTCATCACAAAGCTGACACGCGGTGAAATCACTGTTCAAGCATTTTGATTTGTGGTACAATAACAAGTTACAAGAAAGGACAACACACTGAAAGCGTAACATTTTTTCCGAACAAGTACAAAGGGAGTCCTACTGAAAACAAGGCACTCAAGTTGACCCGCCCACTAATATGAAAGCAAGGCCAAGCTATGTATTAGTAGACCCTACTTGCATATTAGTAGACGGGTCGACTTGAGGGCCTGTTCTTAGAAGAATTGTTCCCGTTGTGATATGCCTTTTTTTTGTAAAATGCCTTACATTCGTTTGTACTCTTGCGTGAGGCCAATCACTGAGAAGCAGCTGAATAGTGGAGGAAAAGAGGTGCTTAGGGTCTGAAATAACTTTTTTATTTGGACCATGCACCTTTGCTTGCCCAAATGCTCAACGGCAAAGGCTTGGCATGCTTTCTGAAAGATGAAGTCTGTGTTTGCTGAATTTTCTTTTTTTAATAATTTTTCTGAATTTTTAATCGTAAATCGCTGAGCCTGAGTGATTGGCCATGTGTGCAATATAATGATAGACTCACGAAAATTGGTGCATAATACGATATATCGATTCTGAAGAGGTTGCAGAACGTAGTTGTGAGTGCGAGTGTGTACACTAGGCAGAAGGGAACGATTGCCTAAAAGGCAAATGCACAAATGCCCAGGGAATTTGTGTATGATACATCAAAAGAGACCATCATATTGATCTTTTTTCAAATGCTACACAATAAATGACCGACTTGCTGAGCCAGTAGCATGAGCACCCGATTGTGCAGTTTGCTCTGCCGCGCTGACAGCGTATTCTCCTTGACGTGACGGTAGATCAACAGGGCTGAAATCATGTTTTCGAATCGATGATAATGTTAAAACCGACCGCAAGTGCTCATTGTGAGCACGAATCCGACGGAGAGTGAAGAGGTGCCAACGAATGCAGCCTGGAATATTGGAGTGGAGATGAATGGGTGTCCGATCTGAAACAATATACGGATGAATGCACTTAAATTCTTTATCGTGTGATGGACTAGAACAGGAAACGCCTGCAATACCACCCCAATACCCGATGGAGAGATGACCTAAAATGAGTGTGATGGTTGGAACTGTCCCCGTCTAGACGTGTAGTAGTATTTTTTTCTAGTTTGTGCAACACTCGTTTTGAAAGGTATTTCCCGCATACATTATAATCAAAGCCGACAACGAAGTTGTCCGTGAAATTGATGTTTGTGAACTTCCACAGAGTGCGCGTTGCCTGAACAAAATATGAATTGTATTTGTGCTTCTGCCTCTCTTAGGTGCAAAATCGTATCGCTCGATGACCTGCTCTTTCAGTGAAGTTGTCGGCAGGTAAAAGAGGTAGAACATGGAGGTTCTACAAAGGAATGCCATTAGATCTCCACTATTCAATCCAACTCAGCTACTTACTGATTTACAATTCCACGAAATGTGTAATTATATGTGCAGGAAAATATATTTTAAATATAAAAAACAGACAACCACAATATAAGGACAGCTTCAAGCACAGCCGCTGAGATGAAGAGAGTTCTCGAATCGAGAATTCGCAAAAAGAACTTGTTCCTGGATTGGTTCCATATTTTATGCGATGAAAATAAAATATTGGAGTTTAGCGAAGCATATCCACCGTAAAGAAGGGTTACGAGTTTGCCGGTTTCGGGGCGTTGAATTGTCAAAAAGAATGGCTTTAAAATGGAATCTCGGAGAAAAAAGCCAGCTCACCTACAAACAGTGGTGTACCGATATACGAAGCACAGTGAAAGCACGAATTCAAAGGCATGGAAAGAAGTCATGTAGCAAATGTGTCCTGAAATATATCAAAAACGTATATTCTATGATCTTGTGGGACAAAAAAAACTACCGATCATTGACCCATGCATCGAAAATGTGAGAAATCGATCTCTGTCAACATAGAAACACTGAAATGAACAAATTAGTGAAATAATCATCCATGATAAACTTACCGGGGCCGTGAATCGATGTGCTATAGCCGAGCACGTTTCGATCACTGCTAAAATGTAGTAGCAATATCTGAACTGCTGTATGATGTTGGAGTCATGGGGCAAGCAACAACCGATAATTTCCAACGCTGTTTGGAGGTTGTTTGACCAGCAGGGCGAGCGTTAGAATGCAGGCGATTGCTGCGAATTGTGAAACAATATCCGAGTAGAACGCAGCTTCCTCGAACGATAGCAGCATTCTCTGAGAATTTCTGTTCTGGAATAACAGATGAGTGAAAATAACAAATGAAGAAAAACTACGATAACAGGGAAAGCATACACAGTAATTTATTGAATGACATGTTTTCATGTCTCGTCAGTGTATTGCGAATTCACAATCTGATCTCTTAAGAGTATACATTCACACTAGAAAATAACAGAAAAAGGAATACACCTTTCAAGTACCAACTACTGACGAATGTGTGACACGATTCTTACCGCGTTCTTGAAAATTTGATTTCAAGAACTATTGTTTATTACAATTCTTAAGTTCTTTTCCGCGTTATCCAGATTTTTTTCTTCAAAACAGAACAAGAATAATCGGTTGAAGATGTCCTTTTCTAGTAATACCTTCAAGTGTATGAGTATTACCTTCAAGCGTATGAAAAAATACGGCAAAAGAGAAAGGTCCCGGGGAGATTTGAACTCCCGTCGCAGGATTCAGAGTCCTGAGTGCTAACCGCTACACCACGGGACCACACATTCTCTAGCATACGGGTTGAGATCAAATGCGCAGAAGTACTGATGGTTGAAATGAGCGGATCGCGATACCATATAATGCCGGCATTACCATTACTATTTCCACTACCCACTCATCGTTATAGTGTTGTAAAGAGCATACAGTTGGCGTAGTTTTAATTTTATCTTGAATCTTGTCTGTGCTCTTGCAATGTATCACAAAAAAACAGATCGGAACTTTTCTTTATTGTTTTGCACCAAAATAAACAAAAGCGTGACGTCTAAACACGACCTTCTAAACACGATATATATAATTCCTAATTTCGAGATTATTATGCACCAGAGAAAGGGACGGGGAAAATTTGTTGCACAAATATTTTTCAAAATGCAAAATTGGGAAACATTGAATGGGGAATGATTTCCAATAGGAAGGCAGAAATGGGGAAGAAAACAGATCTAGTAGAGCGAGAAGGGTGAAGGTTATCTATCGAAAACTAAAGAGAGGGGTCAGCAATGGGTTAATATCAAAATTGGCAGCAATACTCCAGCATAGATTATCGAAAGCGGCAGGGAAGGAAACGTAAAAAGTGGGTCACAGGAAAAAGCAGAGCAATTTGGAGTGATGAGTAAAGGAACGTAGGTAATGGTAGTGATTAAGAAAGAGAGAGTGGGCCAGCTTCTTCAAGGGGCTACGGATCACAACGTTTCACGCACGGACATTGGTGGGCAAGAGAGCGGAGAGTGGCAAAGAAACTAGTAAACACGAGAGAGCGTGTGAAAGTGAGAGAGCGCTAGACACCAGTCTCCGCCCCGTTGTTGTTGTTTACTGTTCGGCCGCCCCGGATTTGAAAACCGTGCACATAAAAAAATTCGAACGCAGGTGTCCCTATTTAGGGGACGATGAAACGCTGTGCGGATACGAGGCGCATGGGGAATTAACTATTTTTCAAATCTCTGTCTACAGCCAAATAAAGGATCAGACTTTGAGGAAGTGGGAGCCGTTTCATCTGGCATTTATTACTGTACTGAAAAGGGTAAGAGGGCGGGATTACAGGTTGATATCGGTTTACATTACACTAATTAATGCACTAAATAGGAACTGTGCGCTTTAGCAAGGAGTTTAGCTTCATATTGATGTGATTACAGTAGGTAACAGGGGGTGGACGAGGAAGAGTGAGAGCAGTTAGAGGTCCGACCTCTCTAGCGTCTGCTGGTGCTCGGCTTAGACGAGTCGTCGTTGAAGACGCAAGCAAGCAGCGTCGTGTAGCGCGCGAACGCCTGCAAAAATATGATCAATAATGGAAATATGTTTTCAAGGGAACTTTTCTTGCAAATTTTAAAATCATTTCTTGCAATTGCACAAATGCAAATTATGATGCAGTCCACACTTGCTGAGTGTTGAGTTTCATTGCACTAGCAAATCAAATCTCGGGTTACGGCAAAATCTAACAATTCGAGAATTTAACTCATAACATGAACGCAACCAGAGCAAAAACCCACCTCTCCGACTTTTTAACACACGATCCGTCGCACATCGTGCGCCGAAAATTCGGAGCTATTATCGATAAATACATAACAGCCACATCACAACTACTGTTGTCCAACGTCCAACATATACAGACAGGGTTCTTTGAAAAAGAAAACAAACACGCAAACATAAACCGTTGCTGATACACAGTTCAGTAACGGGGAAAACGTTTAGCGGAGAAGACGAAAGCTAAAGAATACCCGTATTCATCCAAAAGTCATATTCGCAACAGAACTGCGCTACCGTAATCCACCAACAAACCTTATTGTAACGGAATAAACCAATTCTACCGTAACCTAACATTTCGTTGTCTTTCCATCAAAATATGCTACTTTTAAAAATATAAGTTAATCAAATAATAAGAATTATATTAAACTATATTCCCACTACCGTAACCCTTTCCTGCCAACAGTACCTTAGGGAAGAGACGAGCAGCGAGGCTGCTCTCGACGCCGTGGACAATCTCGGTGATGGGCGTCTTGCCTGAACTCTTCACGACTGAAGTCTTGACCAGACAGAAGGCCTCCTGTTAATAATAATATTTATTTAATGCAATGAATTCAACAATAGGCAAGATCAACCGAATAGAACCTCAAACTGCTCTTTTTTGAAAACAATGTCTCCATTCAATATTTAACCCGTCGTAACTTACGGTAATAAAGGTAGGTTATACCCCGAGTTTAGCTACCGTAACCCTGGGTAGGTTCACCTGTCCGCGGGGCACGTATCCGACGATGCGCTCGATCTCGCGCCCGAGGAACTTCTCCACACCATCATCATTGAGGGTCACGGAAGAAGTGAATCCCTGCAAAGCGCACGCTTCAGCCAGATACGAATACAATTATTCTATAAAGGCGATAAATAAGTAATATGGAAAACTAATTTACTTTTGAACGTGCGGTATCCCCTGGGTCACGTTCACGATTTCTTTCTCATTTTTCCACCAAATTAATATAATAATATTATGAAATAATAAATATAATAAGACAATAATCTTAATTCGAAATTACGCCGCACCTTCTTTCTCAGCCACTTGCAGTACGTATCCGCCGTCCACACCTCGAGCTGGAAAACAGTACTCATTTAATCTAAAGACAAAGTGGGAAGAAAAACTAGGAAAAAACTGCCGCATTGGTTACGGTAATGGATTCATTCATTAATCTAGTATATTGTTTTGACTCTATTATAATACCGTACCCCAGTCAGCACGTCGGGATGGAACATGCGAATCTGAGTGTGATTGAGCTCCTTCTCGTTCGCCTTCATCGACTGCGGCCTGCTGACCTGCAACTATATAATTACACCATGCGTTTTGTATCGAACGAATTTAAAAATGGCAGCAGATAGATATATAAAAATAAATGCGAGAGTATGAAAATATCAAATTGCTCACATTGCTGGCGGGAAAGTGCACGGGGACGACGAAGGGATTGACAGAGATGGCCTCTGCAAGCACCGTCTCCAACGCAGTCGCACCAAGCGATGCACGAGCACTCAAATTCTTATATTAATCTTAGTTGCGTAGATGATAAATCGCTAACGGGCATACTCATTTGAAATTTTCATTCATTTTCTCGACTCGAAAAAAAATATCAGGAAAAATAATTTCTAAAACAAAACACCGCAGTGATTGGGTGCAATGAATGTGGAAGGGTCGCTAGAATACTTACGGCTGTCGCTGCGGGGGGACAGAATCATTCGAGCTCTCATCGGAATCTTCATCGAAGTTCAGTCTCCTGAACAATGGGGAATAATGTTAGATTTCAAAGTAAAGAGTCTTTCCAAAACTTCAAACAGTCAGGTTTGTGGTAGGACTCTAAGAAAAAATATTTTGTGTCTATCAACGCACCATGGACCTGTCGTGATAGGATGAAGGGGGGGGGGGTCTAAAAGGATCATAGCTGACTTGTATCGAAAGTCCAAACGCTGGAAAACAGTGTTGATGGTCGCTGAGCTTCAGTTTTTTGGTTAGCCTAACCACTGATCAATTTTTTTATCATGGTCCCGGGTTTATGGAATGACCATATTATCATGTTACTTATGAAAGCACAGTGTAGAATCTAGCAATGTTCTACTTGTGAAAAAAAGACACTCGCTCTAAGCTCCCTCGAAAGGAGTATTCAAGAAGAACAACTTTGAAAAAAATGTAAAAAGAAAAAAGTCAGGCAAATTTTGTGTTAGTTCTTACCTGGCCACCGTCGATTTTCTCTTCGGTGTGTTTACGAGATTCCTCCTCTGCTCAGGTGAAGGTGAGTAGTCCTCGTCCGCCTTTCCCTTTCTCTTCTTGGCACAGGCCTCGGGCTCTGGAGAGTCACCCTCCCCTAGGTTCACCTCCGCTCTCTTGATGGGCGAGTGTCTGAACCATGAGGTTTTAGTCACACTCGCTCATTGTTGAATTATACCGGAGATTCGAAGTTTCTCTCAGTAATTAATACTTGCAGTTTAGTCGTTGTCAACATTGATATAACACAACGCATAAGAAATGTATAATTAATAATTGATGTAGCCATGGCTTCTTTTTTCAATATACAAGCAGACTTTAAAAAAATGATTATAATGAGTGGCCATCACGGAGATTTCACAAGGAAAAGGAGCAAATATCGGAAGGAACTATCAAGTGTACCTCGTGGCCGACTGCCCAGATTTGCTAGTCTTCCTTGTGGCCGAATGGCTCACGTCTTCCTCCGACTCATCCTCATAATCGGGCTTCGTGTAACGAGCGCTCGCAGCGCTCTTGCGACTGAAAAGGAAGTAGAATATTAGAAGCCATGGGAATTAGCAAGTAAAATTTAATTTTAAATTTCGATTGATCATAAACTACTACGGCATAATCAAAAGCGCGAACCCGGAACGGCGAGTCTTCTTAGGCATTGAAGCGCGCTCGCTAGATGAATCCGAGTTACTGCCATCCGCATCACCATTCTTCATCGCTCTCTTTGCACTTCGATCGCCGCGAGAGTTCGTATCCTTCAAGGGCCAGACGTTCAACGATGAAAATTTATTACAATCGCGAACTACTTACCGAGTTGGTGCCAGTCTGGAGAGATGCTCTCGAGTTGCTTCTGCTTGCAGACGAGCTGCCAAACTGCAACAGTGACTGGTTCAAGTGAGTTTGTGCAACTGCATTTTCCAAACAATTATTTTCTAACCGTCCTTTGGAAAAAAATCGAAGTTGGACTAACTTAGTTAGAGTAAAAGATTTCGAAATATAAAAAATTGTATATCCCAGTCCTTATCAGTTTACCATTTTATCCTACACTCACCAATAAAAATTTGTAATCGCAAGAAAGCATATCAACTACACTAACCGCGTTGGCAGCAACCATCGGCGTGGTCGACTTCTTCGGACGGCCTCTCTTCGCAGTAGTATCAGCCGGCTGTAAAGCATTTATGTTCGCTAGACCATGTACTTTTTCTGATATAGATCACGACTGTTGTTTGAACCTTGGTAGCGGGACTGGCGATGTTGATCGTTGCGCCGGTCAGTGGATGGGCCTTGTTGAACTCATCAACCATTTTGCGGCACGAAGTCTGTGATGGAAAAAAATCTTGAGGTGGAATATCGAATGCCAACTCACGCAGTGCTTGATTGGTTCCCAGGTCTTGTCGTCGTATCCTCTCCATTTCAGGAGATACTCGATCTGAACGATTTCCATTTGTTTATTTAATAATAATTGCCCATAAAATAAGAGGTTAATAATTCAGCTATGAATACAATTGCTAATCGATTAATTCCGATTAATAAGGTAAAGGAAATATATCGTTTTAGGGAAAACCTTGCTCCCCTGCAAATAATACGATTTACAACCGATAAATGATTGTCGCGGCAGACTAGCTCTTGTAATCAGCCATGTCTATACAACTTGTGTTGTTCGAGTGTAGGTTGATGAAACAGATGGAAAGAATGAGAAAACTCTGAGATGGCGACTACGCGCACTCTCGACCTATTCAGAATCAAAAAGAAGGAGAAACGGTCAGGAAACAGGTAGATCGTACATGCGATATACACTCCTCCCAGATATCCCGGGTACAAGGTGTGTGGAAATAATCTGCACTAAGTTGTTTCCGATTGCACAATCGTAGCTAATGCATATCTCGCAACAGCAGTTTATCTGCAGCCCGAAACTATAACGAGAAGGAATCCACTCGTCGTTCGTCTCAACGTTCCCAAAAGAACCGACACAAAGCGTATCCCCAAGAGGAGAACGCGATGGCTCGCAAGCTCGATGCCCTCCGACTTCTCCATAAGCAAGATCGGCAAATCCGGGCCCATACAAGTACCACAATATGCAAGGTCTGACCGAGGCTCTCTTCTTCTCGACCGGTGGCGCATTGACGAACCACTGTCTTTACTGACGGAAATATATATACCCTCTAAGGTAAGATCAATACTCGAGCGCAAGAATCATCGCCTTCACTCGCGGAATCTGCCAAGCAGGGTGACATCACCGGTAATGCCTAGAACCCTCCCTATACGATGTTACGGTCGGGCTTCACTGTTTCGATCACTCTCGTCTTTGTGAACCCTGGGGAGGCAAAGAAAAACTACGGCATCAATCACACCCTGAAAGTCTTTGGTCTAACGGCGCGTCCAGCCACACGGTCGCCAACATGCTCTAATGATTTGACGAGATTCTCGTCACGAGAACGTGCCCGAACTACATCGGTCGAAATTACTCCGCGCTCCCGCAACTGCGTAGCCTTGGCTTCAGTGCCTGGGGAGTTGAGAGCAAGATCTCGGCTCCCAATACAAGAAAAAAGAGTCAGAAGTCGATTCTCCTCCAATCGTGGGACAATCTCGACGAAGATTTCGCAAACTACCGATCGCCTGTGAGAAGCTCCTCCGTGCTCGCATCAGTGCGAAATGACGACCCAACCGCTGATAATGATGACATGAAACTGCTAAATCACAATCAAATCGCATTCTAAGGGGAGATAGATTAGAGTACATCTAATTTACACTAAATATGTAGACTATTCTCCTGACCCAAGCCCTTATCTCCGTTCAGGATACCATGGAGCGATATTATATATATTTTATCGACGCCCGAAGGCGCAACGGAATAATGTGTGATTACACGAACGATGTACAGTAAATAAAGACTCTCTATGGGAAGTATCGTTTGGGAAGGGGGGGGAGGTTGCAATAGGGGCAAATCAGTGTGTAGATCAATCGTCGTGGTCCCATCTGTCATCGTCTGGTCGTTGTTCTCTGTGTGGACTGAGAGAGGAGGGATCCGAGGAAGGGGAGGTTGACTCATCTCCGGGAGCAGACTCAGTGATCTCTAATAGGAGGGGGATGATGTTGGGAGGGGGAAGTAATGCAATGCAAACTAACGAAAGGTATATTTGCTAATATCGTAATTACTATAATCTAATTCACGTAAACGACTCTTGTAAACATTCATACTAGGTGACCTGTGTATGTAAGGGGGAAGAGTATTCAGTAGCATAGCAACTCTACGGGGAAAGCAATGAAATCGAGGCGTTGACCTAGTACATTCTATGTGCACACCAAATGTGTTCGTTCTATCACAAAGGGGTTTGAAAATGAAAAATTTGTTACGATCTAAGATGGTCTCGCCATTCATTATTCTACGGGCGAAAACTAAGTCAAAGATGACTCTCCTCTCAAAAAGCGCTTGAAGACCAAGGTGAGACAGACGTTGAGGATAGGAAGGAAGACCAATTGGATAAGACGGAGAAGGAAAACATCGATAGAATAGGATTCGAGTGAATTGTTGTTGGACCTTCTCAAGCCTCTCACAGTGCTTCTTTACATAGGGATTCCAGAACGGACTAGCAAATTCAAGGTGAGGTAGAACATATGTTTGAAAGCATTTTAAAAGAATATCAGCACAATTGATAGAGACAGCACGTAGCATGATGAATAATGCAGTTTGGGCCTTACTAATGCGGGTATCGATAGAGGCAGTTCTAAGCAATGAGGGGACAACTTGGAGGCCTAGATCACGTTGAGGAGCATTTTCTGATTTTTGAGACAGAGCTACATTGTTGATGTGATATGAGGGAATGGGAGATCTACCAATATGAAGATGAGTGCATTTAGATTCAGACAGGGAGAGTTGGTTTGCTACGGTCCATTCATGAATAGCATTGAGAGCAGCTTGGAGTTGGGATGTACGGGAGGCGAACGAATTGGGGGAGTAAGAGATGTACACTTTAATGTCATCGGCATAAGATTGGATACGGACATCTGGGAAAGGGGAGAGTATGTGAGAAATGTCAGAAATGTACAAAGTGAATAGTATGGGACCAAGCACAGAGCCTTGAGGAATACCGGAGAGGACGGGAAATAGGTTGGAGAAACAGCCGCCCAGGCGGACTGCGAATTGCCTATCAGTTATAAATGAAGTAATCCAGTTGAGAAGATGACCATGAATACCGTAATGAGAGCATTTTGAGATCAATTTAGGGAATGGTACGGTATCAAATGCACGGGAGAAGTCGAGATAAATTACATCGGTATTTTCTTTGAGTGAATGCGCCTTAGTCCAATCAAATTCACAATCAATAATATTGGTGAGAACGGAAGCGCCGGGGCGGAAACCATGTTGATAGTCAGGAATAATCTTGAATCGGAATAGATAGGGAGCAAGTTTAGCTTTCACAAGCCGTTCCATAGTTTTAGAAGCAGGAGAGAGGATAGAAATGGGTCGGTATGAATCGGGAGAATTGGATGCCTTATCTGGTTTAAGCAGAGGTGTAATGAGAGAGAATTTCCAGAGAGAAGGAACTACTCCTGTGGCCATGCTGATATTGAATATATCACAAAGGGGCAGGGCAATAGCAGATGCACAGTTTCGGAAAATGATTTGGGGAATGTTGTCGTAACCAGTGGAACAAGAAATATTTTGCGGATAAAAGAGCGGTCCGAGAATAAGCTGCACTTACTACGGTATAATGCTTGATGTAGTCCACATTTTTCATCGCAATACCGTAGTAAGCAATGTACATTTTACGAATTGCGCTCGTGACCATTCTCTGTTCATTTCTCTTGTAGAGGATCTGAATTTTTTGAGCCCCCGTGAAGAATTCAGCTGAGGCGACAAAGCGCGACGCAACCGCGTCGTGTGCGCATTTGTAAGAAAATTTGCATGTGCGCAATACGGGAAAGATTGTAACTGCACAACGTGTGAACAACAAGGGCAGGCCAGTAACGGGAACTTGGCAAAAATCCAGTTGCGAGTGGAGCACGCAACGCGACCGCACCGCGTTTGTCGGATTGTAGCGCATTTGTCTTTCGTTTTGACTCAAATTGTCTTTCTCTTGGCCGTTTCGAACCAGTTAAGTGCTCTTCTAATAACTGGAGAAAATAATAATCAAGAGCGTTGTAAAAGATGTTGAGGAGCGGCTTTGATCAAATTTTGCGCGAAAAAAAATATTATTGACGCAACCCACTTGGCCATCCTTCTGCCTTCTTCCAACCACCGCTTCCACTTCAAAATCAGCGCCTTTAGCTGAAACGCGTTCATTAATGAGGGGAAGGAGCAAGAGTGAAAGTCAAAAGACCGCAAATACCTTTTGCCCCGCTCATCGCTTTGTCCGTGGTGCTCGGTGCGGGAACCTGACGTTGAATCACATTATCCATGCAAGAACACCCAAAAAACAACAAGCATCCCCGAAAAAATAGACGAAATCGAAGAAAAACAACAAAAGTAAAGTGGCAGGGAATTTCGCGTCGAAACGAGTGTGAACGCGTCACTTCCCAAACCTACCGTAATGAGTGGTCATCGCGAAGTGATTTATTTATGTTTATATTTTTAATTTTGTTTTTTTAAACTTCAAATTACAAAATAAATATATTAATAATTAAATTACAAAATTACAAAATATATATGTTAATAATTTCGGCCAGAAACATATTTTATTAAATATCGAACAACGCGAAACGATAGAGGAAGTCACGTATTAGTCATCCCGCGTGATGAGGTTATTGATAGGCAGGAGAAAGAAAGACTATGTGAAAAGTGGCGGTTGTTGCGTGAATTGCATGCGTTATATTAAACCTGAACTGGTGCATCGCTGTACACTTTAGAGTGAGAGAGCCTCTACTTCGCATTCTCTGTCGTCTCTCCGCGGAACGGAGAAAGGGACCGCTCTCTCTCTCTCTCCTTTCTCTTTCTCTCTCTCCTTTCTCTCTCTCTCTCTCTCTCCTTTCTCTCTCTCTCTCTCTCTCTCCTTTCTCTCTCTCTCCTTTCTCTCTCTCTCTCTCTCTCTCTCTCTCTCTCTCTCTCTTTCCCCCTCTCTTTATCTCTGTCTCTTTCCCAGCCGAGGGTGTGTTTACACCAGCGAAGGAAAAGAAAAGAAGGGAGAAAACGCGGCCTCTTCCGTTCCCGGTTGTCAAAACAACACGCTTACCGCTGTCAGAGTTCGACAGTCTGTTTTTGTCCTTAGAACAGCTTTACCATTCATAAAAATATCCAAGTGGGAGCACAAGAAAACATATCGGTACTGGAAACGACTTCGGTGCATACCTCACCAGACGTGGAGGCAGTCTTTGGGGCTCGGGGCTTCCACGATCCCCTATACATGGTGATTTTTGGGGCTCGGGGCTGTCACATATAGGGGGTCATGATCCAAAATTGGTTTTGGGTTGGTCCCACCAAAGTCAAAGTGGTATACTGTAACTTCACCGCGGGGGTCCCGCAACGAAAAAAAGACTACCGTAACCCATGCTACTGTAACCCGGAAATACGAAATTAACAATACAAACCCCTGGTATGTTGCATGAGGTAGACCTCGAGTCGTCATTGCCTGAGGGGGATACCGTTATCATCCTACCGTACTCTCGGCTACAGTAACCCTGCCGTAAGATGGATTTGCAAAAGTGTCCCAATCGGCTCTGGATTTTAATAGAAGATAACCCTCGAGTAGGCAAAGTGTGTGGGGCATACCGCACCTCATCTACCGTACTCCCGGCTACAGTAACCTACCGTAACACGAAAATACGAAAATGATCAAATCGGCTCGGAATTTTTGTAGGAGGTAGACCTCGAGTGGGCAAATTATTTCCGGCTTACCATTATGTTCCTACAGTATCTGCAGCTACTGTAACCATACATAATCGAATTTGTAATTTTCGAATTTTCGTAGTACGGTAGGTTACTGTAGCTGTAAATACTGTAGGAACATAATGAAATGCCGGAAATAATTTGCCCACTCGAGGTCTACCTCCTACAAAAATTCCGAGCCGATTTGATCATTTTCGTATTTTCGTGTTACGGTAGGTTACTGTAGCCGGGAGTACGGTAGATGAGGTGCGGTATGCTCCACACACTTTGCCTACTCGAGGGTTATCTTCTATTAAAATCCAGAGCCGATTAGGACACTTTTGCAAATCCATCTTACGGTAGGGTTACTGTAGCCGAGAGTACGGTAGAATGATTACGGTATCCCACTCAGGCAATGACGACTCGAGGTCTACCTCATGCAACATAACAGGGGTCTGTATTGGCAATTTCGTATTTCCGGGTTACGGTAGCATGGGTTACGGTAGTCTGTTTTCGTTGCGGGACCCCCGCGGTGAAGGTACAGTATACCACTTTGACTTTGGTGGGACCAACCCAAAACCCATTTTGGACCATGACCCCCTATACCTGACAGCCCCGAGCCCCAAAGAAATCCTTTGGGGCTCGGGGCTTCCACGTACATGGGTGGAGCCTCAGGCGTGGTGAGCTATGCTTCGGTGTGTGCTATTCGTTTGGGATACACCTTGTCTCCTTTACTCTCTCCGTGTTGTCATTATACAATCACTCCAAAAAACCACTAATTCGTTTTCTGTTCACTGTTCACTATAATTCCAGGATCATTTGCTCGTCTCACTTCTTATCTTTCTAAGGACCATCACCCAGGCACATTTTTTTCTACTTTCTCACTGTGCACATCATTCCTTGTCATTCCTGTCACTCTCTCTGAAAAGAATGTCGCGGGATAACTTTTTTGTTCGTCGTGTTGGGAACACCATCCAGAGAGCCGGATAATCTAGATTCATCATTTACCATGCGCATCACAGCCGCAGCGCTTGTGTCAATGAGACACGCGTGTAACCTACCGTAATCGTTGTAAACGGAGCTCGGGAATGAAATAAGCTACAATCAACTTAAGAGACGGGATCGGTAAAACTCGACCACCCCCCGGACGTGGCCGCTTGAATTGAGAGCTGGGGGTCCATACTCGGGTGGGTAGAGGGGCTGCACCCCGGATTGCACAAAATACCACTTATTTCTTATTGCCGGCTCTGGACTAGGAGAAATATGGGTTTGAGTCAAAAATGGTCGAAAAATCAAAATTTCTTAACTTTTAAAGATAGGCTCTATCTATCATTCGCGCTATGTTTGGGGTGCCCAAACACAATAAAACTCTTGTTCAGACCGAATTTCGGCTCATTCCAAATTGACTTTTCTGACTCACAATTTTGATTTTTCGTGTGAAATAAGCCTTTTTTGGAGTTTTTGCCAATCAAGTCTACGTGCATGGTGTACAGCAATACATTATGCGACTACATGATTTAAAACCAGGACTTTCGGAGGATGATATTTTTCGCAACAAAAATCCAAAGTTCGGACCCACTCGGTCATGCACGAACTTTCCGTTTGGCCTAAATATAATCATTCGTACCTGAAAATGCGTTTTTATACAGTTTTCTGAAGATATTTCGTCATAGTCATTTGAGAATTTTCGAATATTTCGTCGCTGTTTTCGCCATAAATTTCAAAGTGTATATCTCTCTGATATAAAAATCCTGATGATCGTACGTAGTTCTAGTGCTGCTGAAAATGTTTGAGCATTAATTTGAAATATTTTTCTTTTAAACTTTTCAGGATCTATGATGATTTAACCTCGAGAAAAATCGGTGAGTAAAAAATGTTAAAATTGAAGAAAAAAAAACATATAATTAAAAAAGTATCAGAAGGTTTCGATAAAATATTGCACACACTAATTTTTCTAAGGCAATAGAAGATATTTAAATTTAGTTCGGCTGTTTTGGAAGAAAATTTTTTTCCACAAAAACCATGAACACCGTGTCATGGTCCAAAATCGGAAAATTTGTTTTTCGTCTGTATTCGTGCCCGTTTGGTCTATGGCGTCTAAAAGTGGTTTATGTTTAAACCACATCATAAATATGCATGCTGGTACCTGCAATACACAATTAATCGAAAAACAAAGTTTACGATTTTGGACCATAACCCGGGGTTCATGGTTTTTGAGGAAAATGTTTTTCTTCCAAAACAGCCGAACTAAATTTAAATATCTTCTATTGCCTTAGAAAAATTAGTGTGTGTAATACTTTACTTCGAAACCTTCTGATACTTTTATAATTATATGATTTTGTTTTCAAATTTTAACATTTTTTACTCACCGATTTTTCTCGAGGTTAAGTCATTCATAGATCCTGAAAAGTTCAAAAGAAAAAATATCTTAAATCAATGTTCAAGCATTTTCAGCAGCACTAGAACTACGTACGATCATCAGGATTTTTATATCAGAGAGATATGCACTTTGAAATTTATGGCGAAAACAGCGATGAAATTTTCGAAAATTCTCAAATGACTATGACGAAATATCTTCAGAAAACTGTATAAAAACGCATTTTCAGGTACGAATGATTATATTTAGGCCAAACTAACAGAAATGAAACAAGTTTATTCGAAAAGAAATCGGAAAGTTCGTGCATGACCGAGTGGGTCCGAACTTTGGATTTTTATTGCGAAAAATATCATCCTCCGAATGTCATGGTTTTAAATCATGTAGTCACATAATGTATTGCTGTACACCATGCACGTAGACTTGATTGGCAAAAACTCCAAAAAAGGCTTATTTCACACGAAAAATCAAAATTGTGAGTCAGAAAAGTCAATTTGGAATGAGCCGAAATTCGGTCTGAACAAGAGTTTTATTGTGTTTGGGCACCCCAAACATAACGCGAATGATAGATAGAGTCTATCTTTAAAAGTTAAGAAATTTTGATTTTTCGACCATTTTTGACTCAAACCCATATTTCTCCTAGTCCAGAGCCGGCAAATAGAAATAAGTGGTGTTTTGTGCAATCCGGGGTGCAGCCCCTCTACCCACCCGAGTATGGACCCCCAGCTCTCAATTCAAGCGGCCACGTCCGGCCAGGATGCAATATGGTCGAGTCTTACCGATCCGGTCTCTTAAGAAGTTGACTGGGGAGTAGACTTTGAAAGGTAACGATAAATAACAATGCAACTAGTTGCGTACGAGATTGGCGGAATTCTCATTTTCCCATTTATTCTCCGTATAACCGGTTTCGCGGGTAGTTGTTTATTTAACCCCGCAACTAGTTGCGTAAGCGGGATTCTGTAAAAGTAGAATGAGCCGTGAGTTCTTCAATCGATACTAAACTTATCAGTATAGTGATTCATCTATCTATCCATCTAAACTATCTAATCTAAACTCACCTATCGTTCGTAACTCATCGCACTCTCGAACTATTGTGGTTTCCTTCGACAAAGATTACGGTAGTTTGGACTATCAAAAACTGATTATATTTCTGAAAAGTTAGGTACTTGGTATTTTCCGCGGCATATTGATTTTCTGGTTAGGTGAAGAAAGGAGGCTAGCATAACCTAGTCAAATTATTACCGAAAATATGCCCGATGATGGTTTAAATTTTATAAACCGGAAGACACATTGAGTACCGTATTCTATTTAGCAATTTGATAGGTCAAATAATGTGAGTCAGAGTATCAGAGCCTCGATATGGTCACGGCTAGTGAGAAAGAACAATCGGATAGCCCTAAAACACAGACAGACAGATCTGTTGGTTTCAGTTTTTCTCATGTACAAGAGGCTTGTGATAACGTTACTTGCGGTCGACTTCAGCCTGAAAGCGAAAACATGTCAAAGATGGGTATAAGATATCAGAGCCTCGGAAGATGTGAACATTTTTTAAAAAATATTGCGTTAAATATAAATATATTAAAATCTGACCGCCGAAATCCGAATAGGTGATCTTGAAATTGGCGTAAGTAGGAGCTATTGCCTTCCGATTTAGCTCCAACTTAGGCAACCCACCAACTCTGGGCGCCGACATGGTGAGAAATGAGCGAGGAATAATAATGATCTCCTCTTCTTTCATGATTTTCATAAATCAATTCACAAAGATCACTATGCTAAACAACTACCCGCGGAATTCTTAGCAACTACCCGCGTAATTCGCAACTACCCGCCAACCGCTCCGTATATTGAAAATGAGACGGAATACACGGGTAGTTGTTCCGCCTTTCAAAGTCTACTGGGGAGACAATCACAAGGACTAACCCGGACTAAGTTTCAGGCCTACTGATGAACTCCACACTGAACGGGAGGCAAACCGTTCTCGACCCCGATCGGGCAAATCCCGAATTTAACGGGCTATCGTTCAAAAATTGCGAACTTTATGGTACTCTTGTCATCTTTAAAAAAAGATAAGACAACATGGTGCCATGGATCGCATCTGCACTTGTACCATTTCTAGAGTTGACCTGGCGGGAGAGAAAATGAGTTCCGCGAAACTTATGTAAGACTCGGCTATCTTTGAGCTTCAATAAGGGGTGTGTCTCCAGTTCTGGATCTTGGTCAACTTGTAAGGGTATGCCAAAGAGTAATTGCCTCTTTACATGTAGCGACTTATAGATGAGCGCAGGCAGCATTTAATGCGAATTTGAGAACCGGAATTTTTTAACGAATATTTTTAACGATTATAAATGATTATCTAAATTTATCGTGGTAAAACAACATTCCACAAGTAAATGTTCATAAATACAAGGGGATACAAAGTAGAAATAATTCTCATCAGAGAAACAAGTCTGCGTATTTTATGTCGTAGTCAAATCAGCTCGAGAAGTCTCGAAAGCAGTGCAGATCTCGTCACATGCGATAGGTCCACGAACTCCTGTTTTTTTTAAATGTTTTTTTCGAACTACTGTTTTTCATGAACGATACCTCGAGCGCCTTGAAGCTGTTGGTGTCTTTGAGCGATGACATGCAGTGCTTCTGAAAGTTTTTAAAACTAAATTCATTACAACCATTCGACATTCTCGACTGTTCTCTCTAATTTCAAAAGTTTACCCGCAGCAATTCAAGTCTGAATTCGTCAGCGAATACCAGTTTGGCACAGACGGATAACTTGGTGGAATTGACGAGATATGTCTCGGCCGCGTTTGTTGCACACTCAAAGGGCAAGAAGAATTACCAAGTCACGAATATTCAAATTAAAATAATAATAAGTTATCTACGCCCGAGGCGCAACCGGATTTGAATCCACGGAAGAAAAGGGAAAACTTTGGGGAAAGGGAACTAACCCTAATCTCGAAGCGATCGGCGAGAACGAGAATGAAACAAACGGAGTCACCTAGAATTATAATAAATACTCACCGAAAAAGTCACTAGGATCTGCACATAAAGTGAGAATGTGCACTTGCGTGCAAGTGAAACGTCTCATCCTTTTATAGTCGCTTTCACTTACAGATAAGTGAACATCTTCACATTGTGTCCTGATCCTAGAAACTTTTTTCTCAGCGTATGATGACCTTGTAATCTAAGCAGAGATATAACTCATATATTTTAAATGTAAATCAGTTTGTATCCCACTTGTAATCGGCCTGAATGATTGGTAGATCACGTAGAGAAGCTCCGTAAACTCCTGCAAAATTTCACACGGCAGTGATTTAATTTGTCAAAATAAATCATATTTGCTCATTTGAGCATGCAGAAGACTCAGTTTGAGATCACATTGAGAAACGAAAAACAGTTTTTTTTTGTCAAACCTAAATAGCCAATCGTGTTTCCCTGTCTAGCATCTCCCATCGCTCATCTTCCTCATTCATATTTAGATATCACATTCATCGAAATCTTTGAAGAACATTGAGGAGAAAACGGGTGAGTGTGTTCCCAGATACTGGCAAAAATTTATGTTTTTTTCCCTCTCGCTCTTTTCTTCTTAGCTTACGTTCTCGCTAACATGAACTCGTTCTCCCTCAATAATCAACGCCGGATCCAATGGCCGGAACGGAAAAGTCGAACTCGAGCGGCCTCCTTGAATTAGAGACAGATAGCTCTCGTTTAAAAAAAAATCACTTCTCAAATTATCGAAAATTCGTTTTCTTCATTAATTTGATGAAATATATTTTCTGAGCAAATAAAGTCAAATTGGAATCCGTAGAAGAAGCACCAATTTTGAGTCGCAAAGAGTGTGTCACATCGGAAAAGAAGTGTGGAATACTCACTGAAATCCACTTGTCTTCTTCGTTACTATGATCTCCGCTTCCAATACAATTTGATCACCACGAATGAGCATTTGAATTAGAGTTGTAATTCTGGTAAATAATTGGATTACATCTCTTCATTCTGCACACCGCCTATTACACTTATTTTTCGAAAATCTTTTTCGAAACTGAATTATTTGGCATAATACGATTAGTACACCGTACCCTCTCGGAATTAGTTAGCCTCTGGAGATCGATAATGCTGCGCAAATTTCAATGGTGGAATTCCACCCTCTGAGGGTGGAAAACTCGTGTAACTCAGCTCAAACTGGACGAAATCTCTCCAATCAAAAAGGAAAATGTTGCAAATATGGCTTGAAATCCCTGTATTAAGTTTGGAAGTTGTAGCTTCACTAGTAATAAAGTTATGAAAGGGTGCATAAAACTGTTTTGCACCTTGCACCCCATGAAATTTGCGCAGCATAAAGTCGGGCAAGCCAATTCTACAGTCGTTCTTCTTGAATGTACTGCGTAGCTGTGAAAGAAATAGAATTTGTAAAAACTTTTTTGTGATTTATATTTTCATTTAATTACTATGTGCTGTGCATCAAATTATGTATATTATATTTCCTATGATTTCAGAGCGCATTTTTCATACCGGCTTGATAACCTTGTCGACTGGATCCGAATTGAACAGAGTGAGTGTATATTCGACGTCGGCCTACCAGAGTGTGCACTCGCTTTACTGGATATCAATCAATCAATCAATCAATTTATCATATCAGGCGGTAGTCGCTCAGATGAGGATGGGTCGGTAGTCTTCATAAGTTGCATTCCACCAGTTCGCGCCGATTGCTCTCCTTAGGTCATCTCTCCATCTTGCTCTTGGCTGGCCTGGGGGACGAGTTCTGCTGTAAGGGGTCCACACGGTAGTAAGGGCTCCTGGATATTGCAAATTGTCAAGCACATTCCCGAAACAATAAAACGTTCCGAGAATACGACCCATAACGAACAGATAGTGCAAGAAGAGTGCAGAAAGAGGAGATTTTGATTGCAGAAAAATATTCGCTAGAGCAGTTTGCTAGTGATGTTGTAATTACCTCATTGCAGCAAAGCAGAACTGCGAGCTGCGCCCGTGATGAGTTGCCTATCACCGAGTAATGACGATGCACGGCAATGCAACTAACAATGCAACTACTTGTTAGTAGGGAATATAATGTTCAGAAATATGGACTAATTCGCACTAACGACCGTATCGCCTAAGTGGGCGGAGATTGCGTGTTTTTGAACTGCACAATACTACATTTATAAAATGATACGAACACGCAAAATGGCAAAACGCTACCTCGTGTGTTCACCAAAGCGAAAGAGCACGCTAACGTGGTACGGAACGTGTAGGTGGGGTAAACAATTAAAGTCCGTGTTTTGATTTATCGTTTTATAAATGTAATGCATCTCAGTTAAACTCCTCCAGGAAGGGGTCCGGCGAAAAGGAGAGTGCGTAAACTCTCTTAAAGGGACCAGGCAGCGAACAAAAACAGATTTTTAATTTTCATAATTTTTCAATGAGCTTTATTCACTGTTATCGAATGACAAATGAAGAAAAAATTAAATTTTTAGCATTTTTTTACAATTAGTTATTTTAATTTGAAATTAGCACATGGAACGGTACGTCGCCTATTTCCGAAAAGGCAGAAAGCTATTTAATTTGGTCGGACGATTAGATTTTGCTTTGAAAAGATGAATGTTGGGGTTTTGACCACTCCCTGACAAAATGCGCACAACCACAGTTCATGTAAATGTCTGGTTTAAGAGAATTGGATTGTGGTGTAGCCGCTACCGTAACCTGCTGTGGAGAAAAGACGAAACTTTAAAAATCCATAACTAATTTCAAAAAAAATCGTAAAAATATGCGGTTTTTAGCATTCTTCCGGGAACAGGATTTTCTTTTATTTAAAAATTACTTATTTTTCACTGCCTGGTCCCTTTAAACGATTGTTTCTACCAATTTGAAGTGCTTCGTGAGGATGGAACTTTCCCCCTAAATCGAGACCCGCTAATGCGTTGGTTGTAACGTATGCGTACGACATTGCCAATAGTGTGATTCCAATGCATTATGATGCTCCCAATATTTAGGTGCTCTCAATCAGAATTTCTACTCACAAGGGAAGTCCGGCGACAAATTTGATGGGCGATCTCACGATCGCTGCGTACGAATTGCTGATGTTATCGACTTACCAGCGGATAACCACCATTCTCATGAAATAGTTATAATAATAATAATTCTTATTATGCGAGTCATTCTTATTATATCTGATTACGATAACGAAATACTCTGTATTGCCTAGCAATCAGTTGGGGAAAGAGAAGAATTGCACTGAAACTTCTATAAAGGCACTCTGAGAGGCACTATTCGAAAGAAGTGTTGGCGCTCTGCCAAAAGCCGACTATCATTTAAACGCCACCACAAGGGAGAATCACTCATGGTCCCGTGACCAAATGACGTTGTGTGGTAGGGAAAGCTACCGTAATCGTGCCCTCTGGCAGCCCTTCTATCGATTACTAGACGACGCCTGCCGATCTTCCCCTATATATTCTCTTCGATCCTTGCTTGCTAAGCGACGCTCCGATCTTCTCCTTTAAATACTACTATTTATCCTTTATATTAATCCACATGTATCTCCCTTCCGGTTCTTTAAATGCGAGTTATTTGGTCTAACATCTTTCAAAATGCCCTGCATTGCTCTAGTTGTCTCAGTTTTACATGTCTCATTTTATTCTCTTTCAGCAACTCAACGATGACCTCCGTCGCATCCTCTTCCGATCGATACTACCGTCTCGGTCATGAGACGCGCGTCAAGAACTGGAAGGCCAGCGTCAAGGCGGCGCGTCTCGCGCGCACGGCTGCCGCGCGGGAGGCGGCCGCGCGCGAGTCGGAGGCGCTCGTGGCGGAAGCGCGCGAGGCGATGGCGCGCGCCAAGCGCGTGGTGGCCGCGCGCGTCAACGAGGAACTGCGCGAGTTGCTCGCGCAGATGACGGCGTGCAATAGGGAGGAAAGGAAGCGGGATTTCACTGATTCCGAGGGCGACGTGGAGAGTGTAGAGACAGTGGAGGATGAAGAGGAAGCTGAAGATTCACAAGAAGAGGTTTGTCCCTTCTTCTTTTTTCACTGCGTATCCGCGAAATGAATAAGAAAATACACACCGAACGGTCTCCTTCATTTTTTTAGATGTGAAATGGAGAGAGTTAAAGATCGATTTTACATGCTCTCTAGAGGTGGTCAGTCGAAAAGCCGGAATGAGGGGGAGAACAAAGGATTGAACCGGAACGAACCGGAACGGAACCTTTGTTCGACATTATTTCAGACAAAGACATTTTCCGACTGATCATCCCTAATGCTCTCTCAGCAGTAGATAACATATCCATACTAGGGAGGGACAGAGTCGGTAAAGTGGCGAGGGAATCTCAAACTTTCATACGCACTCTCACTTCGTACCCCGCTGTTCTAGAATCATGTGGAGTGGTCAATTTAGGAAGCAACAATCGACGACGACGACGAGGAATCTTCTGTAGACGAGGGCATCGACGTGCTCTCTATTCACTCGGAATTGATTCTGGAAAATAGACAGACATGTGACGAGCCGCATCACATGTTCTGCGCAAAAATGGTCGGTCATTATATTTTTTCACGAATCCAAAATAGTTCATAACAAAAGGAAACGGTGTGGATGACATCAGAAAGGAAGTTCCGAAATTCAGTTATCGTTGTTTGCAAATTTCTTTTTTTTCTTTTTTTTGATCATGTTTATTAGATGAGACTACAAACACTGAAATCGCACACATTTACAGGGACGGAAGAAGGTGGAACGTCGTCTCTCGCTCTAAGCCCTGGTTCCCAATGGAATCGACCTGTCTAAAAAACGACAGTAGTTTCGATATAGGACAAACAACATTATAAATTTTCTCCCTCAAAAGTATTAGTTTTCCCCTCATCCCGGCTTCGATTATATATTCTTCCTAGTATTCAACAAATCGCCGATTTCGCTTGTTATTGATCGCTTTTATTTTCTTCGATCGCATTTGCTATGAATAAAATTGTGCAGATATCCGAAATATTTCTAAAAAAATGTGCCTCTTCCAAGAACGTTGGGTGGATTGAAAAACTTAATTATGCTGATATTCATCTATTTGAATCCAGAGAGTCTCGTCAACCAAATTGAAGAGAAAGAAAGGAAAGATGTTGTGCTCACATATTACTATTTTTGTGATATTTTATAATTTCATTTATTTTCGGGGTTTATCATTCGTTCATCGGATCACTCGACCTCAACCCTCAGTGGAGTCTTTCTTCCTCTCGCACTCAAGCACCCATTTCTGTATCCACGATACTCGGAAGGGGAGAGGCGGCAAACAATAGACGGAGTCGGCGCTTCCCTGACGATTTCGGCTTCTCTCAAGAATCTCAAAGGATCGATCCCTTCTCTCTCAGTCCCGCTTTTAGGTACAACATCAGTGTGCGAAAAGCTTAACACGAATTTGTGTGTCATAATTTCAATCTCTCCACTATTGTGGATAAAAATCTGAGTTTTTCGATGTATTTTCTTCATCTAATATGGTTCTTCTTTCCAGCCGTTCAAGAAAGATATGAGTCCGTTCGGCATGGGTATCGTAATCATGCTCAAGGTTGCTTTTCGGTTATCGATTGATCCGAAATCATTGATTAATCTTAACTAAATTGAAGGATTTTTGCTGCTGGACATCCACTCATGGAGTGCCGCATATCGGGATGGCGAATCGCAAACTTCTCGTATTCTTCTGGGGTTTTGTTCTCATTGGTAAGTGTGCACCATTTTCACTGCACCAAAGATGGCATCGCTGTTCCTTGCGTAGAAGATTTTCTATGTCAACTTGTGCGATGAGAAAATATATCATTGAACAAGTTGAGAGCTTTGCAAATAATGGTTCTCAGAGAAATTTTGAATATGTTTCACCTCTAAATGATCATCAAGAAATTGTGTGTTTCGTGAATTTATCAGTTGGCAATTGTGGCTTAAAACACATTCACTCATTTCGTTAATAATTAATAACTTCTGAAGAATAAAGCTAGCAAATATTCTAGAGAAACAATTTTGGAATCTGGAACGTGGTGTTTGTCACCTAATCGTGACATTGTACAAATCATGATTCTCCATAATACTGTTTCAATTTCAATCAACTTTTTGGCATGATTAATAATGTATGATTTGTGTTCAGCTTGCATCGCTGGTTTCTTCTACCAACTGCGCATGCTCATTCTCAAGTATCTACTGTACGCTGTGAACACTGAAACAAAGGTTGTTTCGGGTATTTCGAAAATATTTTTAAAAACATATTACAAAGTAAACGGGCAGCAAGAAATTTACCATTTTTGGATTCCGTTTAGCATGCTGGAAGCTAAGGTTGCTTCGGGTATCATGACGAAAGAACAGGATCAAATACTTTTAAGTGGTATTATTAAGAATTTATGGAGCTTACTTACTACTATGCCGAGTTCAAAGATCAAATATCATTGATTATTCCAGCTGGAATTCTCTGAGCGTCCCTTTCCGGCAGTGATGATCTGCCATCTCAACCCGTGGAAAGCAAATTCGATTGGATCCTCGCCATTCCTCTCTCAGATGGTTAGTGACTAGGCGGTCAATAATTTTAGAAATGTTGATAAACAACCCCTTTTTTTAGAATTCAAAAAAAAACATGTAAGACGCCCACTTGACTGAATTTGGAGATGAATGATTTTAGGCCAATGCCTACACTACTGCTGCTAAAGCAAATCCGTTATTCGGTTTCGCTGCTGGACGGACGGGCGAGAGGCAGCAGAGAGTTGGTAGTAATTAGCAACTACTTAATTAATTTACTTATTAAGGCAGTAAAAATGACGTCACTCGCCAACGAGCATCTTTTTTCGCTTATGGACGACGAAGAGAATATGGTGAGTCTGCAAGAATAAATTATCATCTGCTCACGACCACTTTGCTTCTTTGCTTCGTTCTGCAAATTCTGATGCGATTAACAGAATTACATCAGAAATCAGAAATCATTTTTATGAGCGAGACAATTTCAGGCCCCGCACTACACGTACCAAGATCTCGTCATCTCCTGCAGCTACAACGTCGATGCCTGCAATGAGACGTCAGTTTACACTTAAACTCATGCGAGACATTTTTTTCAGGGACTGGACGCCCAAGCGCGATCCCCACTTCGGAATGTGCTATGTTCGTTGCATTTTTACACGTCAATAGGTCCAGGCCTCGTACATTATTCAGACTTAAATATAAAAATTCATTTCTATAAATCCCTTAGATCAAATGTACACAAAACTGCGGAGGAGACGTCGGCAGGCTGGATCGCCCAAAAGTTCTCCTTGAAACCACTCATCCATTGTAGGTGTTCAACGTTGACGGCGTAAAGACGACTGCTCGCTCCGGTCCGCTGTATGGACTAAGAGTGGTGATGAGAACGGATCAGGTATGGCTTACTTGATAGTTTCCCAAAAGAAAGAGGGTCACGTGCAATCGACAGAGAAGTCCCGCCTTGAAAGTTTAACTGTGTGGTGGACTGATGTTATTTATAACCAAATATAACTATTTTCTATTTTCCGGCTCGCTACCTTCCCTGGACGGAAGCTTCAGGAATCGTCGTGTCAATCTACAATGAGGTGAGTCCCATCAGTTTGGTATTCTTACTAAATTCGAGCGAATTTCTTGTTTCTACTTTCTTTCTTTGGTGATATTTTCATGTGTATCTGAAATCTATATTATCGACGATATCTCTCGTAGACGGATCAGCCGTTCCCCGATGTGTTCGGCTTCTATGCTCCGCCCGGCACTGCGACAGCGATGGGCGTCCGATATGTGAAAACGACAAGGTAAAAGGCAGATAGGAGGGGTAGATCAGTAAATTACAGATTGCAACGTGTGCGAAATGTAGTATTCACCAATTGTCTGTCTACCTTCACTATTTTCACGATCCATCCCGTAATTGAATGTAAAAGAAATATAAAATCACTGCAGAAAAGAGGCGCCCTACGGGGACTGTCGCGTCAGCAAGACGGCAGCGTTCCCGCACTACAAGGGAAAGTATGAGGTGTCTATAACATAATTAGCTATATTTTAATTGTCTATATTGACTGCAATCGACTCCTACTCCTACAAAAGAAAGAGGACTGAAACATATGACAACTCGGCCTCAAAAATCTCGAAGACGAAAAGAGTTAACATAAAAGTAGCGAGAAATTATATAGTGGCATTGAAAGTTCTCACTCATCACAGCAGCACCGGTGTGAGAAGGGTACGGTAGCCGATCATTAATTATCACTGTCTGCTATCAGGTCGAGTCCTGCTACAGATCCTGCCTGCAGGAGCAGACGATTAAAAAGTGAGTGAGCCGCGACGCTTTGTTGGTGCGTCGCGTCCACGTATTTTAATAACATGCTCTATCGAATGGTATACATCACTAGGGTGTAAGCTGAAATTTTCAATTATGGTAGGTGAAAAATCGATAATTAGGGTCATTTTTTGGCTGAATTGTATGCGACTCCCAAGCACTCTAACCCCCAATGTAGAAAGTTCCTACGACCTGTGCCATCTGCTCCTGCGTTCAAACAGAGAACGCGTTTTAATGTGCAGGTGCGGTTGCTACGATCCGACGTACGCCTATCTCGGCGGATCCACGTACCGCTCGTGCTTTGGCGATGGATTTGATAATTTGACGTGGACTGAATCGTCGAATAATCGTTAGATATTCTCTGCCTCACGTTTTATATTTTTTGCCTCTTTCATAGAGACCTAGAAGTATGTTTCAAACATAGAGTATCTTGGACAATGGTGAGTGTCATTACTCCGAACGGCTCCATGTTGATCAAAATTTTAAAAAAAAACTTAATAGATGAACATTCGTCTAATCTTATCGCGACGTCGTGTTATTGCACCTGTCGACTTTGTTCAGTCTTAATATTTTTGTATCAGATGTAGCACGTTAATGTGATTTCTTTTTCAATCTAAGGGAGTAGCTACTATATATTAATGATAATATCGTTGTACAGTGGATTGCATCGAGCAACTGTACGACTCCGAGGCGACGACCTTCAATATGATCAAGAACTGCACCGACTGCACTCCGCCTTGCGAGTATGATCATTCCCTTGACAATGAATAATAAGATCACATGGAAACAAATAGATCAGGTCGCAATCTGTATGCTTGTACCTTTTTGAATTTTGAAAATAAAAGGTTACTTTTCGCAGAGTCGAAAGCTACATGGTGACAGTATCCACGGCACAGTGGCCCTCGAACGATTACAAGGTGGGACAATCGATAATATTTTTTTTTTGGTCGCTACCATCTACCGTAATCTTTCCAGCCCGCAGAGTGCACCGCGTATAATCAGACGGGTCAACCATGGGTGCTGCCCAGTGAGGAAGCAAACGAGGCCAAATGTATACTCTGGTACGGTAGCACACACGTCGGATCTATCGCTAACTGAATTCCAGGTACAAAATAAACACACTGCTCATCGAGGTGTACTACGAGCGCATGAACTATCAACTACTTACCGAATCTGCTGCGTATACGGTAATATAGCGGGACCACTAATTGACAAATGATTTTTGTAGATTGGCAACCTAATCTCAGATATTGGCGGGCAGCTGGGATTGTTCCTTGGTGAGATGTGAAAGACTTCTAAAATCAAATAATCAGTGAAAAATGTGTTTACGTGGTCGACCGAGAGTGTGAATATCATTGCAATTTCATTATTTTCTCGTTTATCGTGCACTGTTGAAACTTATCTCAACTTTGGAAAGAATGGGGATTGTGATACATTTTCAAACACTTTATTTGAAAAAATGGCATGAAATTCAATCAAAACTAAGTTTTCTAGAACGCCTGTGTGTGAGTGTGTGAAAAGAGTGCGTTAAAGACGACTTGGAGAGAGATCTTAATGCGATTTCCTGCCGATCGTGTGTTTTTGCATCTATTTATGGATGATCCATGGTACTGTGATAAGGCAATGCAACGTTGTCAGGAATGTCTCTCATCTCGATACTGGAGATTCTTGTCCTCTGTTTCCTCCTCGTTTGGTACTGTTTCACTCACAAAACGAGGCGAGCGGAGATGGATGCGTACCAGAGGACAGTCGACATGGAGAAGGTGGGGGAATAGAACCTTATTGTTTAAAAAATATCTATATATATTATATAATTAATTAATTGTTCTGGGCTATGTACTGCATTAATGATATAAGGTAGTCGACATGGAAAAGTGTAGATGAGGAACCTTTTTTTCCTTTTTATTAATATTGATTGGCAATTTTCACAAAATGGACCACATAAATCATTTTTTTAAATAAAATGTTCACGAGTGACACCCTATTGCAATCCAGTTCCGGGCCTTTTCGTTCCCTGTCCAAATATGTTTCAGCGTTGCGTGATAGACGAGGAAATCGCAGAGATTTGTTTGAGACATCGTGTCCATAGAAGATGAGACAGCAATCATCCAAAATTTGCCGAAATTTACATCCCAAATTAAAATAAAGAGATAATTTTGTAGAGGAAAACAGAGGAATTCTTAAATAAGAAGGACAGCTTCGATCGCAAGCCGAGTGATGAGAACAGAAGGAAGATATCAAGACCGAGAAGAAAGGTGAGAGAGATGAGAGATCAACTTTGTGACTTATCTCGCAAAAAGTATTCTGAGAATAAAAAGTCATTAGGATACGATAAAGGATAAAGACGTTACGATAACGACGCAAAGTGAGCATGTGCACTTACCTTTAAGTGAAGAACATGCTCACTTTACGCCCTGATCACTGTGAGACCACCGTCTCTTCATTTCACACACTCTCTCATCCACTGGCCGGTGAAGAGAGTGTGAGAAATGAAGAGACCGTGGTCTCGCATTTCACACTCTACGAGAAAGTGGTAAAAGCGAGTGTGTGATATTCAAATACTGCAGGGAATGTCAAACGCGGTGTACAATTCGAGAAACCTCTCGGACGCATACTACGTTCCGCCGGTGCAGCACTGATCTTTGATAACTCAAATTTCATTTCTGATTTGATTCTCTATCCCTTCCTTATTCACTAGTCCTACCCGTTATATTCTCAGAGAGATGCCATAAATGTGTCGTTGATAAATGGAAACATTCTTGCAGAAAGTGTGACGTCAGTTCTTTATTCAAATTCTTAAAGCAATATTTTGACAAATCATACATGAAAAATATTCGACGAATCGATTGAAAATATTGTGCAAAAGATATCAATAATGAAAAAATACAACAAATAAGCACCGAGAGAGGTCATAGGGCAAGAGGAATCGAGCAAATAGGAAACTTATGAAAAAAAATTTACTCAAATAAAATGGGTTTCATTGTAATGGCATGATTATGAAATGATCGATAGAGGAATAAGAGGAGAAATAGGAAAATACAGTATTTGCCTCGAGATTCAATCAACAAATCGATCAGTATCTCCTATCGTAACCACGAGAATCCTGGTGCATCAGAGGCTGTTGTTGTTGCTGAAAACTCAATTACGTGGGAAAGAATTTGAATGGCCTCAACCTTTTTTAAAAAAAATTTGTTGTAATTTTCGAACATGTGTGAATGAATACTAAAAAATGGCCAATGAATAAGGCATACCTGCTGGTACTGATGCTGGTTGTATCCACCAAAGCTCTGGTTACCGTATCCCTGCAATTTCCAAGTTTAATTCCAAACTTGTTTTGGAATTATCAATTCGAGAACTTCTGATTATGGCGAGTACTAAAGGTATAAAAAAGTATTAAAGGATGTGTAGAAATTTCACGAATTGGAAGAACAATAGTACAGTGAAGAAACTGACGCTGTCCTGTCCTCCCGCAGCATTTCTGTCCTGTCCGTAGGGATAGGCGTCGCCCATCTGAGGAGATCCGTGGTACGCGTCCTGAACAATTGTTTTCATTAGAAAGGCCACACCTCCAGAAAGGGGTTACGAGTGAGAGAGATCATGTACGATCGAGAGGGACTCTCTAAGTTCTGACCCTTGAGGTTTGGAATGAAGATTTCATGAGAAAACTCAATCGTATTTTAAATGATTCTATTGTGATGCATTTTTTCAATTGCACTAAAAATGTGTAATATGTTTCACCATCTAAATGGAATAAATTTCACTGACGCTAGCTCCCCTTCAAACTACAGACATCACAGTTTCTTCCCCAGAGCGGCAAGGCTATTAGTGAAGTCCAGAGAATTGATCAGTTTCTCTGAGTGACTCGTTGTTAGATGCATTGCCTTCCTACTGAATTCGTTTTTAATTTAATTTAATTT
The DNA here is from genome assembly GCA_036245785.1 of Pristionchus fissidentatus. Lineage (NCBI taxonomy): Eukaryota > Metazoa > Nematoda > Chromadorea > Rhabditida > Neodiplogasteridae > Pristionchus > Pristionchus fissidentatus. The sequence goes on along the minus strand of BTSY01000005.1, from coordinate 31,384,434 downwards.
GAACCGCGTTTCCTTGTGATCGCATAATATATATATATATATATATATATATTTAGCTAATTTCTCGTGCCTTTGGAATTAAAAAAAAGTATTAAAGTCAATTCAACCTTGGGAAGAGCTCCGGTCCATGCCACGCCATCAGTTCCCATCTCCGCGTAGTGCTTCATGTGCCTGTCATATGATCCCATTACAATCTGCACTTTCTTCTATATAGTAATGTCAACGGTGTTTGCGGCCCTTTGATATCCGAAGTTCAAGCACTTTCTATGAGAAACCAATTTTTTCTCTCGATTTTTCGGTAAAAGAAGGAATTGAAATTCATATACTTGTACAGTTTCCACACGATGAAGAGGAAGAAGATCTCCAGAGCCGCGACGAGGAGATATATGACGATGATAGTGATGCCGAGCAGAACCGCAGCTGATAATTAACATAATTAATGAATTAGTATATTAGTATTTATTTAAATGAAGAAAATATTAACATAAGTATTCGTAGTAAATGTTTCAGCATTAAAAACGTAGAACAACTTACAGTCATCGCTAATGTAATAGTTGCTGACTCCGAGCAGATTGCGAATGCCACCGTAGAATCTGCAAATTCACGAATTTGTAATTTTCATTTTGTGGAAATATTTCCTAAACATTTCGACTCTTCATTTTAAATAAGTTGTACTGTTCAATTGTTTTGGATACGTTTCAACATTACACGATAACAGAGAACAAGAGAGATGTTTTGATAGATTATCAATTTGGGTTTGTGAAAAAATCAATAAAATCAAAAAAAATAATTCTGACCCGAATAGAAGTAGCAGGAAAACGACGAAGGCGACGACGATGAGGAAGAGAATGAGGAAGACCTTGAGAGATATTCGATTACGGTAGTTTATTGATTGATTACTGTAGTTTATCTTTCGAACAACACTGGATTACGGTAGTTTATAGATCGACTTACACTCGATTACGGTAATTTATCGATAGATTATCACTAGAGGTACTCAGTCGAAAGCCGGAAGCAACAAATTTTCTAAGACTTTGAATAGTTATTGATGGTATTATTTACGTATCGTTTAAGTAGTTATTGGTAGTATTATTTACGAAAAAAATATCGATTAACTTTTGTCTTGTGTAACATGTGTCCTCGTAATTTCAAAGGCTTCATCGCTGTCATGAAATGTCAATGTTCGTTTCAAAAGCCATCATTCAGCGAATGACATGAACAAGACAGAGTTCATTTTTTCTTTCTTTTTACACTCTTTACTTAGGCTCACAATTATGTTAGTAAGGACTTGCTTGCTTTATTCCATGCCTTGAAATCTCATTACTGCTCTGTTCCTTCGAAAATATGTGTTTCCAAAACAGCTAACCTGGGCTGATAGATGAGGAATAAGCCATCTCGGTTTGTCTCTCTTGATCGCGTAGAGCATCAGACCGATTGCGAGCAGGATCACAATGACCGAGAAGACTCCTGCAAAATGTACTCGACATTGATAGTAAGCGAGTTTCAAAAGTTCTCGAAATTTGAGAGTCATGTTCGTTCAATTTCGCGCCACACGTTCATCTTCCTCAAGATTGATTTCTTTGTTATGCTTCTAATAGTTCCTGAATGCATTGTCTAGATGTATCATGATCGAAGTCTCTTTAAGATAATCTAGCGTCTCATCTATGAATAAAAAAAGTCAGTTGCCGAGCATCTTATTTTTGAGATACTTTGCGTGCTGTGTACAAGTGTTGGAAACGGACACGTACCGAGTAGGAACCAGAACCAGTAGGCGGAGCCGAAGAGGTGCAGGTTCCGGCAGAGACCGTAGACGGAGAGAATACACAGAAGAACCTCGACGATGGCGACGACCACGCCCGCGGTCTGCAATTTTTATTAAATATCAGTGCGTTCGCGTAAGGATTTCAATACCTCCGTACAGCAAAAAGTGACTAGTTGTTTATTTCACATATTCTGATAGCCCTTGGTATGCTCTATCAAAATATGCTTCATTCATGACCTGATGCCTCTAATTTGCATAATTACAGCAGGTCGAAGTTGAGCTATATTCTCTGTTTTTGAAGTGTAGGTCGTCAGAGAGAAGAGGTAGAGATTTTGTTGTTTCAGCAATATTGACCGCCTTGACCAGGTGCATCGACGTGTGTAATTTATTTATGCTAATTTTCAATTCTAAAAAATCATGAAAAATTCAATGACGATTGTCTCGAAAACAAAGCAAAAAAGGGTTCCTATTTTTTGATATGTTGTGGTCATGGTCACTAGCTATCGAATAAGCACAATTACATACGTTTTGGAGGGCGGGTATAGATAGGGACCGCAAGGTGTGTTGCCGATTTTATGCAAATGTTTGAAAAATATGTTCAAAGTATCCACTGAGGTCCCAATAACATCATCCTTTTTGCCGTTTGTCGATATCTTGTTTCCGAGTTGCGCTATAGCTCGATAACCATTCGCGCCGATTGACAGAATTGGTAACAAGAGAGAAAGGGGCGGAGTTTATCTGCTTCTCTAAACTCTGACTGATATTGAGAGCGGCATAGCGTTTCTCTCACGTGTTCGCCCGTGGCTCATGTGGTTGAGCACGGGCTTTATAAACAGAAGGTTGCAGGTTCAAATCAGGGCTGTGCGGAAAATTTTTCGGAAAATTTCGGAAAACGGAAATTTTCCGAAATTATTTTTCGGAAAAATCGGTAAATTCGGAAAAAATAATTCACTTTTTTTCTTCAAAAACTAGTGTTTCATTAGATTCCCCGTTTTCCGATTTCTCTAATTCGGCACGTTTTCCGTTATGTTTTCAACGCGATACATTTATCTAAAGAAACGAAATTTATTTTACAAATATGGAATGAAAAATTGATATTATTTTGGCACTAAATTTCGGAAAATATTCGGCAAAAGTTTTCCGACTTTCAAACTCGGAAAATTTTCCGACTCTTATTTTTTTCCGAAAAAAGTCGGAAAATCGGAAAATTCGGAAAATCGGAAAACGGAAAATGCACAGCCCTGGTTCAAATCCAACGGTTTGCAATTTTTTTTTGCTGATTTTGTAAAATAGTTAAAATTCAAATGGCAATTCTGCGCATTAATAAAATTTAATTTTTTTCTTGGTATAGATTCCTCGAGCTAATCCACACAAACTGAGAGTTGCGCAGCTGTGCCGATGAAATGGAAGTGCTCTAAACACCTACTATCGAAGCTTTCAATCAATATTTCATCTACTAAATGTTGTCAGAACATGGTGCGCAAGGTCTCATTTGTAGAGTTTACCGAGAGCTCTCGAATGAGCTTTTGAACGAGGGATTTGACTCAAAATGAAGCTTGCCATTTGATTGGGACACTGCTCGCCTCACGTGAAGACAAAAAGTGGGCGGAGCTTGCGCTGGCTAGGTATAGACTCAAATCATGGAAAAACGGATCGTTCCTAATGGAGAGAAACCCCTCATTTCGCCCTCATTCCACCCATTCGACGCGGATTGCGTGGTCTAAATAGATTCAAATGAGAGGAATGGAGAGAGAATCGGGCAGAATGCACGTAGATCTGCCATTTTAGACCGCGCAATCCGCGTCGAATGGGTGGAATGAGGGCGAAATGAGGGGATTCTCTCCATTAGGAACGATCCGTTTTTCCATGATTTGAGTCTATACCCGCCCTCCAAAACGTATGTAATTGTGCTTATTCGATAGCTAATGACCATGACCACAACATATCAAAAAATAGGTACCCTTTTTTGCTTTGTTTTCGAGAAAATCGTCAAAAAATTTTTCATGATTTTTTAGAATTGAAAATTAGCATAAATAAATTACACACGTCGATGCAGCTGGTCAAGGCGGTCAATATTGCTGAAACAACCAAATCTCTATCTCTTCTCTCTGACGACCTACACTTCAAAAACAGAGAATATAGCTCAACTTTGACCTGCTGTAATTATGCAAATTAGAGGCATCAGGTCATGAATGAAGCATATTTTGATAGAGCATACCAAGGGCTATCAGAATATGTGAAATAAACAACTAGTCACTTTTTGCTGTACGGAATTTTGGCAATATCTGCGCTCCTTACGCGAACGCACTGATATATCATTTTTATTAAAAAAAATTAATTAAATATATAATTAATTAAGCATATCATTAAAATATTCCCTAAAATTCCATTCTCACGTTCCCAATTTGTTAAATACTTCGAGTATTTATTCAGTATGACTGCATCCAAGTGATACCAATTTTTACGACGATCTCCCAAGTTAGGATAAGTTTCATCATTCAATGAAACACGAGGAGGGAGAACGGATTTCAATAGTCTCTGAGACAAGGTTTCTTAAAATAAAATAAAAACAATGCTCACCTTGAGACTCGAGCACGGAATGGCTGTTGACGCGCCCATTTCGTTTGTGATCTACTTATCGATCGAGTAGATCAACAGCTGATTGGTGATTACCCTGCAATCAATTCACCATTATCGATTTATCTCCTCTTAATTATTAATCGGTGATTAGGTGTATCGCACGAACAGCTGACGTCACACAAACAAGGGTGGAATGGAGAAGAGCTAGGTGTCATCAATCAATGAGCACTGGTGTAACATCGAGAGGAACGCTCGAGTCTCGATCGGCATCGAGACAAAACAACACAATCATAAGATACCAAGCCACCAGAAAGGGGTCTGGATGAGAGAGTAGGGAAAAGTGAGGGGGCACCTATCACATTTGCTGTTGCAGCAATTGTCCCTTTCTGGGAGGTACTGGTATATGGAATGATGCGAACTGAATCAGCAAGCAATTGACTAACGCAACGCTGAAAATAGCATCACAAATAAGAGGCACATTTCAATCAAAAATGAACAGCTGCTGCGTGAACTCTGAGAGCACGGCAATTCGATCTGAGGGTGGGTTTAAATTCGACACAACAAACTCATTGGATCGAATGTCCGGAGAGAGTGGAAATCAATAGATATCGCATGAAGAAAGCAAAGGCAGCTGCTGTGGCATCATTAGCTAGAGAAGCGCTGAGTTATGATCATGGCGTTTTGAAATGGGATCTGCGAAGGTTGATGGGAGAGAGGGAAAAGAATGATGACGAATGGAGGAGGACGAATTGCCCGGGTTTTTTTAATGTAGTGGCGAGAAAAGGCGGAAATTAGCTTCACGAATTGCAGGGCTTGAAATTTCAATTACCGAAAAAAGATCGAGATTGCTAGCCACCAAAACAGTGTTCACTTGCTTCTGTGAAATCACAATAAGAATCGCGGTAAACGATTGCATCAAAAGAAGTGTTCCTGTAGAATCATCGTGCGCCAACCTATTTCCCCTCGAAATGCAGTAATATTCAAGCACATGCAACTGGCGGCGGCAGAAATTGTTGCATCGTCTCTCTCACTCTCGAATTTCCCTCGAAACATGTGGAAACGACGCGGTGTCTCATTCATTTCTCCTCGTTTTTCCGTCTCTTTCTCTCTTTTTTTTCTCGAGATTGAGAGAAAATGCGAGCAGTGACTCAAATACCACTGTAACTGTCAGCCACGAGCTTGTTGTGTCGCGATTTTTGATAAATCGATCAAACCAACACAGAGGGAAAATGTCGGTTATACATGGCTTCTGAACGTAGTTGGTATGTTTGACTTGGCCTGTTTCAATTACACATGATCGTTTTATCTGGGTACAAACGACGTTCGTGAGCTATATACAACATTTTTCCTAGTGTGCTTAGAGGTTCGCTCTTGGTCTATTGCATTGACTACTTGGCACATGTGATTGGCATTTTCATTGAGAGGGATAGATCGCTCTGATCCGAGAGAAAGTCCCTCGGTATTTGCTCCTTCACCCACTTGGCGCCCCTAATTTGGCAGGCAAACAAACAGCAAACGAAGGGAAGAAGAAGAAAACGTAAGTGAAACCAAGGCGACACGAGAGGAATCAGGGGGAAAGAGACACGTCAACTGGAGAAGAAAGGAAAGAAAAGAGAGAAGGGAAGAATGAGGAATGCGCTTCTTTCTCGTGAAACCTGAGTGAATGAGCGGAAGGTGCATCAACGAGATACGTCGAAATGACAAATTGCAGATAACAGTGAACGGTCACAGGATAGCTCCAACTTATAATGAGTGATCGACATAGGACATAGGATTATATTGATCGGCGACCTGGAAAATGATCGGAGAGTTTAGTAAAGATCAGAAAGAAATGACAATGACAATCTGACTGAGGTTCGGCAAACATGGTTGCTGGTAAAAAAAAAGTAATGATGCAAATTCAATAAACGTTTTACGGTGCATTCTCAACCAGGGATGGGTAAGGCGAGATCTGGTAAGGCGAGAAAAAAAAGACAATCAGATAGTAGGCGCATCACCTACTGGCACACTTGTGGGCGCGCATCATTTTGCGATCGATAAGCGACAAAACCAAGATTACCGTAATTAGGACCAATCGATACCCAAAAAAAACAAATTGGTGGGAGAAGGGGGAGTCGACAGCCCCGTCGTCCCAGTGAGTGTAGGTGTGTCGGCGAGAGAGCGGGCGGATCGAGGAGAGCGGAGGACGGTTAGAGAGTCGATGAGAGATTGTGTGCGATGGTGGAGAGTGGGTGGCTGAGCCGGATGTTGTAATGCATCCTCTGGCCTGCTCCTTCTCATCACAGGGGCAGGCAGATATTTGTGTGTGAGTGAGTGTGTGTCTATGCCCTGAGGCATCTGGCCGCCGTTTCGACGGCTGGGGGAGAAATTTGACGAGGAGTTGAAAGGAAATGCTTGGGACTTATCACTTTCTAAGGCGGGGGGCTTATGACTTACGGACTTACTACTAGTGATGTTTGGTTTATGAGGTAATTCATTTGTTTCGCAGAGATCATGTCGGCATCGAAAATTCACCGCATTTGTCGAAATCATTCACGATTGAAACATATTCCAGCTTTGGGAAAACGCGCGTCACCACTCAAGATTGTAGAACTGTCGCGATTGTAAATTGCGTATTGACTCTTGGACCAAAAATACAAGACTGATAGTTGCACAAGCCCACACCGGAATAACCAGAGAGACCAAGCATTTATCACGCAGAGAAACATTGAGAAGTATTACTACCTGAGACGAGCCTGCAATTGTAATAGAAAGAGAATCCAAAAACACGAGTTGAAATGCGGGAAATTTGAATTTTGAATTTCTCCTCCACAATTAGTCGGCGACGCGAGGGACGTTGGCGTCGAAGTCGCCGTTGTAGATGCCCTTCTGCTGCAATTGAAATAATTATTGTGATATTGAATTTGCGAAAACAGTCAATTTGGTAAGAAATCTTTTTTTTTCAGATATGTTTCAATGATCGTAGAAATTCGGCAAATCGAGTGTTGTTTAGTGGTGTGAGCATGAACCAGTAGAAAATAATAATTTCAAAATACGAAAACCTTTCTGTTGAAGGGATTGTTCTGTGACTCCTTGCGACGCGCCTCCGCCTCGTCGCGTTTCTTCTGCTGCAACAGCGATGTTGGCATTTTTGGGATATTTAAATAATTAATTAGCTAAAATAATTAATTAAATAATTAATTATTAACCTCCTCCTCGGCCTTCTTCTTAGCGACTTCGTCGTTCTCGTCCAATTTGCTGAATAAATCAATATTTTTTCCCTGTAACTCAATAATTTTCATTAATTTTCTGCAACGAATTCACACGAAATCCTTACCATGGCGAAACAATTGATTGTAATTAAAATTTTAATGAATAATTTCCCTCACAATGTTCTCAATCGATTGTTATCTTTGTGAAGCAAATTGTCCCCACTGTGATCCCACCGCCACCTTTGATGTTTCTCCCAGTCAGAGGCGAATTGGGATGTTATTGATTTTTTTAAAAACAGATTTCTTTTAAATTACCGTTGTTTGTGGCTGCAGCAGTAGTAGAAGAGGAGGAAGATGAGCGTCGCGAATTCGATGATCGAGATGATCGACATTCCTGTTTATTATTTATTTTATAAAAAATATTAGAAAACAAGTAATTCATTTTTTTGAGAAACCAAATGAAATTACTGATAAATAGTCACTACATTTTCAACTTCGTAAATATTTATTGCGACTTTGTATTGTCGAACTGAGTCAAACAGAAAGTAACAATCGGCTCAGCTTTTAAGCCAACGTTGAAACTCACCCAGGAAGAGGCCGATCTGTCCGCCAATGTCGGAGATGAGACCGACGATCTGAAAAATAAGCATTTTTATGAAATTAGTTGCCGATATTCGGTTCCAGACCTACCTACCTAACTTACCTACCGTATCCTCTCAGTGTGACTTACTGTATACGCGGCGGATTCGGAGAGGATCTGGTAGTTCATGCGCTCGTAGTAGACCTCCACCATCAGCGTGTTGATCTTGTACCTGTCGTTGCGCCGTTTGTTGCGTCGCAATATTTTTTATTCACGATTTTATTTACTTCTTTGCTTATGTACATGGATACGCTACAAAAATAACACGATTTTTTCTATACTTAGTTTCTGCTCAAATATTGCTAGTTGTGCCCCTTCTAATGCACAATGTTCGCAAGAAATCACTCTCTTCATTTCGCACACTCCTCTTGACTGACGAGATAGTGTGCACAACAATGACGTCATTTCTTGCGATGCCATCCCTCGTTGACATACCATGCCAGACACAGCATCTCATTAGCGGGTTCTCCGGGAGCGAGCCACGGCTTGCCCGTCTGATTGGAGGAGGTGCACTCGGCAGGCTGCAAGGTCGGTCTTGGCACGATAAGCAAGATACTGTAGCTCTTATGCTCGGGGATTATTAGAATCCGCAAAACACATCGATGGCCTACCCGAGTCTGGCTTGTAATATTAAATGAATTTATGGTTATCTAGAATTGCAAAAAAACGACTCCGAGTCTCTTCATTTAATGCACTGTCTACTAAAGAGTGTGCGATATGACGAGGCCCGTGGTGCTGGTTAACTCTTCTCCCTCCTCCCCTCATGTGCTACTAACCTTATACTCGTTTGATGGCCATTGTGCGGTAGACACGGTCACCGAGTAGGATTGGACTCTGAAAAGGGAAAACGGAGGAGATGAATCTTGACTGGATATATCAATATAGAATTTTGCGAAGATTTGTATTTGTATGAAATTCATTCATAGGTAAGCTGTACGATGATCATGCCGAAACGATTAGCCAAAAATTGAATATTCTTTGTTTAGTAGTGAGCCGAAAGTTAGAAGAAGACAAAATCAAAGAGCAGCTCTCTCACTCGCAGGGTTGCTTGCACTCGGGACAGTCCTTGATTAGATTGAAGCCAGACGACGCCGTGTTGGAGAGGTTGTCGATGCACGCTTCTGCATAACATGCGGTTGACATCATTTCCATGATTGTTTTTGCAATTGCTTATCAAGAGCTTCGATTTTATGATTTTCTGTGTGTCGTTTTTACAATCTCTATTGAAAAAATCAATTTCTAGTGAGGTTACAATTCTTTGACGGTTATGTGAAACTTACCTGTTCACTACCAAATGACGGTGGGAATAACCCACTCTGTGAGAAAAATAATGATGTCGCTGTAATGTGCCTGCTGCATCTCCTTTTGTATATTTATTGTGCAATGAGTGCAATAAGCATTGCTCTTTTCCAGGGACGGAGTACATGATAATCGATTGAAGCATAACCGGTCATCTCTAAGAATCATGGTTTGGAAGAAATTACATAATTTTTCAACTCCTCTCTCATGCACTCATATTCAGTTACGCTTCACGCAATCAATAAGTGTCCCGATCTTTGTGAAACAGCGATTGCTTTGTCTTCTCCATAATTGAAAACCAGCAATAATAATTGAAGAAAAACAATTTAATTAAAACTGACGATTCGCGGCCGATTTTGAGAATGTGGAAGAGTCAGTTGCTGATACAAAGCAAGAGGGAGTTGAGGAGCCCCCGAGATACGAGAGGGACGGATCGTAGCAACCACATCTGTCATAGTTTACATGTTTACATATTTATCACGGCACATGGGCCCGCAGGAAGGTAGCTTCGTGATAGTACAATTTTACTCGTCCGAAATGATAAAAGGATCCGCTACTAAACAAAGTAAGTAGGCGAGACACTGTGACACAAACAACAGAGACGCCGAGGCATTGAAAAAGTGTTTTTTTTTTAATTTAGATGGTACGTACACTAAATGGACAACTCGCTCTATCGTCCTCTTTTTCGGATGAGTGTTTATAATAACAATTATAATACAAATAATAAATAATCATTTGTTTACATAAAAATGAGTGTGTATTTGTCATAACAAGTTTCTCCACCTATGTACACACTCACTGTTTGATTATCTCCGTTTGCAGGCAGGAGCGGAAGCAGGCCTCGGTCTGCAACGAATTTGAATAGACGACGTTTCGGAAACCACACCACGCACCGCGCCTACCATACCTGATACTTGCCCTTGTAGTTGGCGAAGCTGACCTCCTTCTGGTTCGTACACGTGCCATAGGGCGGTCCTTTTCTGCGAAACGTCGCCTTTCCTCACCACAGTAGAGATTTTGTCAATTTTTCAAACAATTCCGAAAAGTCGTCCGACCGACTGCACTCGATGCACCACTTACCTCGACGTCATCACGTACTGCACTCCCATGGAAGAAGCTGTGCCGGGCGGTGCGTAGTATCCGAGTACATCAGGGAAGGGCGGATCGGACTGCAGTTCAGTCAAAATATTGACAGGCGACGTTTCCCAAACATCACAACCATCTTCACCAAACCTCGGGTTTGAACACAGCACGTGCACGCGTTTGCCTAGCGACGTGAAGGAATAATGGGGTGGAAAGAATCAACGAAAGAGTCTCCTAACACAAAAGTTTCGGTTGGTACACTAAAAAGTGTGGCGCACATACTCTTTGCAGGAGCCTTCTTTCGAAACTTTTCAAGCGTCTTTTTCGTTAAAACCTAAAAGTCCCTCATCTTCTCTCTCACTTTCTCTTCTCAAATTGCTCATCTCCTCTCATATTTTGATTGCTCAAAGAAGATTGGGGGTGTGGGCAACATTAAAAGTCACACCACGCGAGCCACTATTTTGGCACATTCTGTTCATGATTTGGTCATGAGTGACGATGAAAGAAGTGTGTGAGATGGAAAGTTTGATGAGAGATGACACTGCCGGACACTTTGGGAGTCGGATGAGGTTGAATTGCTAAGTGGTAGTTGATACAAGTTCGGCATTCGTATTGCAGTCTTTTGAACGAGAGATAACGGCTGATAAGTCAAAGAGCGTCAGAGAAAAGTGGTAAACTTCACCGGAAGTGCATTTTTCGCGTGGTTTGCGAGAGAACGTGAGAAATGAGGCGAGTGGGATTCGCAACAAATGGTTTCTCGGTACCTTGTTGTGAATGGCGACAACGACTCCCGAAGCTTCCGTCCACGGTAGATAATTCTCCTGAAAGTGGGAAAACTAATAATTGTTTTCAAACTTGGGCGTCACCATTTCGGATACGTTTCAAACTCTCATAAAAACAAACAATTTTTTCGGAATCGATGATATTCTTGATTCCTGTTTTGAAAAATCTTACTCAATCCCAATCAATGTACCTTGTCTTTATTGCGGCTGCTGCAGCTGCTGCTGCACCAACCAAAAAAAGTCCCCTGCTTGCTGCAAGCTTTTCGGTGCAGTAGTCCCAATAATATCGCTAGATAAGGTTTCACAAAGTAGAATGTCAATGATGCTTGATGAACACCCAAGGTAGAGCATGAATGTCTTCATTTTGTACACTGACGATGGTGAGAGTGTGCGAAATGGAGAGACTCCACCCGTATGTCCCTCTCCAACTGGGCTTCCGTCACGTCAAGTGAGCTCTAATCAACACAGCAATCTTGACCACATCTATTTTCTGAACTTGGGAAACGAATTCGGAAGTCCTACTAGTGGGGGCAAACATCAACGCGGCTTATTTTAGACTTCCATCTGATTTAGAGATACAGTAGCCGACTTTTACCCGAGCTCTACTTTTACCTATGAAACCTCAAAAGAATGGCGAAAGCATTAATCATACAGTTGTAATTACAAGAGCATGCGCTTAATTTAAGCTTGATTTATTGTCGGAATAGGTTGGGCAGTATCCTCACTATACACATACTTGCGAATCGACAGGTCGAGGGACTATGTAAATTGGAGAGAGTTTTGGCCCTCAAAATGGTAGAGCATCGACAAGGAACAGCATTAGCGTTCTGTCGAAGATACCCAAGGATGAGGAATACCGTTTGCTCAAAATGCGGTGTTCACCTGATCAGTCCTCATAACCACTCTCAGCCCATACAACGGCCCGGCCCTCGACGACACTCTCTTCTCGTCCATGTTGAACTGCTGGCACAGGCCAAAGTCCGGGTCCTGGAACGCCTTCCACTCCCTGCAAGGTACGGTATCGATCGATTTGATCAATTTGCTTCAATATGTCGCTTTCTGCTGCATTGATGTGCATTACCGCCTTCTCTTCGGAGGAAACCAAGGTATAGGAAACGATGAATGACTCCAATCGAAAATAAAGATTAGGCGGGGGAGGATGCCAGTGAGATTGCCTAGTGATGACGCAACTTACGAGCCATTGCACGCCTTTGCATTGTAAGTGCAGGAAATGACGATGTCGTCGTACATGTATGCTGGATTCTAGAATATATATATATATATATATATATATATAATATATAATATATTATCCTTTACCACTTGGTCTTCATTGTTTTTCACAATCTGAAAACATACAATTTCGAACCGCAACGCCATTAGCCAAAAGCCCAATCAAACCTCCCGAATCTCGTCAAGTAAGAAAGGATGAGAAAATTTCTCTCTATTTGCACACTCTCTCGCTGCCGACCCCTATCTGGAGGGATTGGAAACTCTGTGATTACCTCCACTCCCGACTGTCCGATCATGGCGAAGAGGTGTTTGTTAGCGAGTGACGTCAGTTTGACCGCCTGAAAGACGCTTTTTATTGGCAAGATGCCAAAACGGTATTCTTTGTAGGACCATCGCCCATTTACTCTTTTAGCACAGATTCTGTCTGGCTGCAACAATTTGCATAGACTCGCCTGAAAGAAGTGTCTCATCTAAAATCGAATATGTTTCAGGCAAATAAGAAAAGAGTGCGACAAATTTCGCATTTGATTTTCCGTGTGAAGACAGTCGCAAAGAATCCAAATAATAAACATCGGCAACGGAATATTTAAGTCAATTATATTACATTAAATAATATTATAATGAAAGAATCATTCTTACTTTCTGCTGTCTCTCTCCCGTTCTTCCGTTGTCGAATCCAAAGTTCGCGTTGGCACCCGAGATACCGTATGCTGTCACCTGCAATCAATCGATCATCCCATTGATCACTGATTTTTTTACTTCTGAAATTTCTTAGAATTTTCACAAAGCTTGCTCCGTCGCTACATCTAATTTTGGGTGAAAAGCCAAAATTGAATTCGTGGTGAGACCATTCTCATACTATTTAGCAACTCTCCAGCTCAAGTAGCGACTAATTAACGAAAATAAAATAAAAATCAATTAATAAAGTAATCAACCATCGATGACATATAATCGCTGTCGTTGAGTGAATCTGCTCTCCACGGGTTGAGATGGCAGATGGTCACGGCGGGGAACGGACGTTCGGAGAATTCCAGCTGGAAGAGTGATCTTTGATCTATGACGAGAGAAGTGATCTTTGATCTATCGACTGTGAAAAATGATTCTTGATCTCGATGCTCACGAGATATCTTTACACCCTGATAAACGGGATAAGAGCTGTGAAAATGGATCTTTCCTGCAACGAAACGATTTACTCTCATTTCGTGAAAATGTATCGTGTACGAGATCTGAATGTTTCTCTGATTCTAAATTATAGTTTCATCTTCCCTGTCCAAATTGCAATCCACACTCTCTCAAGTCAGTTGATTGAGGGCGTTTCGAGCAAAAACAGAAGTCAATAAGCGCAATCACTGCGAGGGTGTGCAACTACACGTCATCTTGTATATCCCCTTCTGTCTCACTTCCTGCTTTTCAGCGCAGTTGTAGATCAAGGGTAATTTTGTTGCGGCGTAGTGTGCCTATCTTCGGACTTCCTCCCGCTTCCTTGTTGTGACGCGCGAACACGAATTCATACGACTACGAAATATCGTAAAAGTGAAGCGCATTTGACATCGGACTAATACAATATGGAGTAGGCATCCCAGACGACGTTTTGAGTCAACCCCAAAATTTAAACAACCATACGTTTAAAATACTGCACATAGTTCCCAAAAACTTCTTTCATCGATTTATCAAAGACCTGGAGAATTTTCCCCCACCGAAGCCGATTTGTATTTCTCAATTCGTAATTCCGACAAGCATGGACATGGGCTTTTTGTTGCCACGTCATCGCTGAATCCGGTAATAGGCACGCAAATTGTGTTCGAATGAATGTCGCCAGACATCATAAATGCGCCTTTTGCGGTATGATTTTCCACATGCTTTCCACATGATTCCAAACCGACAGACAAGGGTCAGGGCGAGACAGTGTACTAAAGTGAGAGAGTCCCTCTCGATTTCACACGCTCTCTCACTCTAAAGCCTTTTCTGTAAGGTTGACCGGCGTGTGGAATGGTGTGTTTCGTAGTGACGAGGGCATATGAAACGTGGTTATTATGATGAACAAACATGTCACTGTTTGTCCGTTTTTTTGTTTTTGTTTTATGTGCCCATTTTGTTTTTAGCATGTTTGTCCGTTTTACGAACAAACAGTTTGGAAATTTATAATTAATTCGAAATGGGGGGAACAACTTTCTACAAATAAATATATGTTATGAAAAAATCATTTCTCGATTGCATAAACATACAATTACAGTATACCTTGGTTTCGGTGTTGACTCCATACGTGAGATACTTGCGAATGAGCAGGACGAATTGGAATATGAATCCACCCAAGCAGGCCAGAACGACCAGGAGCCAGAACAGGCGCAGCCTAAAATGATTATCGATTTTAATATTTAAATTTTTAAAAAGTGGGCGGAGCCCGGGTTTAATTACACGCTAATTGCGTTGCAGCCTCCCTCTCCATCTTTAGAAGACAAAACGGAAAGCTAAAAAAGGCAGCGAGACGATGCCATACACCATACACACTCATATGAGCAACATCCCCTCCCGCCCCCTCGATAGAGTCATATTGCTATTCTTTCTAGACAATGCTCATTGTTTTTGCTAGCCCACCACGGTAGAAAGTTGTTGAACGCGGTATACCGTAGAAAAACGCGCGACGGCTCAAAATCGTGAGCGCCAATTGACCATTCAGAGTATGGAGAATGCCATGGGGTAGCAGAGCTCATAGATCTTGTAAGCGAACCGCTCCCCGTATTTTATACTGTTAGTCTTTTCTCCTTTTCTAGTTTAGTGCCCTTGCGTTTTCAAAGATGAATTACGGTCGACATATTTGAGAAGGAGCATTTTGCTGAACCACGTCTTTTAATGCTCAGGTTCTTTTGTCATCAAAACAGAACTAACTACCTAACAAATAGGAGTTATTAAATCCCTCACTCTCAATAATAGTGGGACACGTGACAATAATACAAACAATCAGACAGGTGTGTACTACGTAGATAATGTAGTTGTTCCTTCATTTAGCACTGCCTCCCTGTTATGTGGGAGCCGTGACAAAGAATGTAGTGGTTTCCATTGAGATATTGGAGCCATTTTCCCGCCAATATTTTGGATTCGGCGTCGAATAATCATCATTTTAACGCGGTAGAACCGTCGATCTATGCACTTCAGTGCCTTTTAATGTCATCCTTATAGTTCATATCTGTCCGAATTTTAAATTATTTATTTTATAAATATTCATTGCATAGTACTTACCACATGGCATTGGCCATGCCAATGTGTGGCACGCCATGCGTCGATGTCCAGCATGAGAAATCCTGAAAATTATAGATTTTTCAATCAACAAAGTAATATAATTTATCTAAAATTTAGTCTCGTTCGATCCTGAGATTCAGTTAAATCGGGAAATCCTGAAATTAATTTCCAACGTATCGTCGATGGTGCGTTGTGTCTAGTGCTCAATTTCATGCTGCTTCACTAATTATTCAACATGGAGTGGCTATTAATTTTCCGCGCTTATTCATTCGTTCCGACACATGCGCACTCGAAAGTTTCGGATGCGATCCGCAAAATAGAAAAAGGAGAACCGCGAAAAATAGATACTAGACTAAGTTACCTCTTGAGTACACCCCATTTATGAGACGTAGAGTGCTAGGGATTTTTGTATTTCTGCTCTGACTCGCGCATAACACTTTATAGGGTGCGGAAATACAGGCTGCGTAACAGTATCTTATTTCAGCCTGTGAGCTTGATAATGAAAAGAGGTTGGGTGGGTCATCCGATTCATAATATGGCGCCGGTTCCATGTTGGAATTATACACTCGATTGTTCATTATGTCGGCCTATTCTGCGTATGTCATGTATTATATTTTGCGTAAGCACCGTAGTTCCTCAGCTGATGTTGTTCAAACTCTGCCCCGGAAAATGATGCGAAAAGTGGGTCTCTTTTTTTCTCCTCGTCCGATCCGGAAATCCGCGACAATTACGTGGACTACGACAGCAGTACACTTTTCATATATTCCGCGACCCAGTGAATACTTCCGATATGTTTCACAGAGCAGAGAAATTCGAACGACGCTTTTGAAGCCAATTACATCGGCATTATTATGAATTACATCCAAAATTTAGTATTTCAGTCTGGACTCGTAATTCTGTGCCGACTATAGCCTGCACCCAGCCATGTTCCTAATCGAGTCCACACCGCCCCCTGGTCTTGCGTCGTCTCTCCAAGCGATAATTTATGCATTACACACCAGATTTTGCTCGTTCTCCCACATTTCCAAACAGTTTGCGGGCGTATCAACCGCATTTCCTCATGCTTTTCTTCTCATAGCCGGAAAATCTCCCAGAACCGGCGAATCGCGGAGAGCCGGAAAATGGCCCCGCTCCGCGCGTGTTTTTAGTGCGGCCAATTACTCATATCTGCGATGATGGGGGCGTTATTACCTTGAACAGATAGGAGAGGCCCTTGCGAAAGGATCCCATCCTTGTCGGTGTTCTCCCTGAAATAAGAAAAAAACGCGGCTGTGAATTTGTGGGCGGGGATTGGCTCGAAACGACGGGGCTGAGAGGCTAGGGCATGTTACTAGTAGGTCTCACTCTCACTCTCCCCCTCACACTCTGACTCCATGCTAGCTTCCCCTTTGAATGCATTAGATTTGTCAGACCTATTGTAGTAGGGCTCCAAACCCATTCAAACCTCCAGAATAGGGTCAGGAGTAAGATAGTGAGCTATGCTATCTTTCTAATCCTCTCGTAACGTGCTCCTATTCACCCTGCCGCTTGATTTTGTTGTTAATTATCGATTTTTAATTCTAATAAATTATTGATTATCAGGGTAAGTGTCGGCAGGATGCGCGGCGCACTTCTACTGGTCATCGGCATGCTCTCGCTTTTGACACGATTGGAAGCAAATGATGGTGAGTACCGTAGCATATGATTCCAAACCTACAGACAAGGGTAAGGGTGAGAGAGTGTGCAAAAGTGAGAGAGTCCCTCTCGATTTCGCACTCTCTCTCTCACTCCAAAACCCTTTCTGTAAGGTTGACCGGCCTGTGGAATGATGTGATAGCCCCTACAGTAGTCTGGCGATTTCACAATCGCAGGTTACGGTGGCAGCCTATTTCCCACCAGTTTTGTGCCAAAAGTTCATCTAAAAAGCGGTTCCCGGAAAATGGCTTGTCCTCCTATCAAATTACTACTGAGGGCCGGTTTCCGACGTATGAACTTTAAACGAAATTACGTCCGGGACTCGAAACATCACCGCTTTTTGTCTCAAGAGACCTCATATTCTTACCCCTTTTCTCTTTTTCTTTCTTGCTTGAATGGAGTAGGTTAGCTAACACTATTACTACCCTATTTTCTCTCTCTCTTCGGTCCGAAACCGCAACAATTGGCTTCTTTCCGGTATGCCGCCAAATTATCCGCCAAGAATTCCTCCCCTTGTCAAAATTTGCGCACAAAATACAGAATTTGTCACGCTCTCGCGTCAATTTTCACACGGAAACACCAAAGAACCATCAATTATTACGCAACAAAACAGGAATTTTCAAAAATTGTGTTCACTCTTTCAGAAGGGGAATAAGAGAGATTCGGGGGTTTACAAATGTAAGTGGTAATAATGATGATGTGCAAATAATATCAGGAAAAATAAGCTAGCGTCAGCTTGGAGAAGAAAGCTACGGGCAAAATGGGGGTAGTTTCTGCCGTTTCTAAGAGATACCGAAGTTGACTGAGCTCCCTCCTAGTTTCACACAGTCTCCCACTACAAGTGTGCCGATAGATCACGCAATAGTAAGAAACAGACGGAGAAGCTAGAGGGAGTTTCTGTTGACGACCAATGTTTGGCTCTCATTTCAAACAGCGAGGTTTTTCAAGTGAGATAGTGCGGAGAAGTAAGAGTGTTTCTCTCGACTCTCTTACTTTCTCATGCTATCTCATCACGGTAGAGGTTTGGTTTGTCTCCTTAGCAGCTCAGTGGTGGCTTGATGTATCCGCATCTTGCAACCAACCAACTCCTGCATACATCCACCGGCGGTAATTTGATTCGACATAGACACTGGCTTGAAAGTCACGAAGTCTGTTGCTTATTGGGTGCGCCGATTTCGTGAGGTATCCAAACTTTTTTTCATCTATAAACAGGGCATGATATCATTTTAAAAATGCTTGTTGGAGAAAATTTGAAAAGTATAGGGAACGGGCACTTTAGACGAAATGTTTTAACGACGGCTCGATTTCTAAATTGTGTAGGTTCGATTATTGAAGGATGTGAGATATTTTCAAAATCATGTTTAAATCTTCGAAAAGTCCTCGAAAATGATATTCTCTATAGTATGATTGGTAGGGAGCGGAGGGGGTTTCCCAGCCGAATTTCGGTACACCTCGTCATCAAAACCGCGTCGTTTTATACGGTGTTTGGGGACCGAAAATGGGACAGCGCGCGAATAGCTCATCCGGTTTGGATCCGGTCCACTGCGTTTAGAACAGACACAGACTGTTCGCAGTCTACGGTAGAACTACTGTACATACACTTTCGTGCACTTCACACATCACGTGAATGAAGCCGTCCATAGATCGTTTCCGCTGCCTTGCGGAGTGTTCTTACAATATGTGTGGTAAATATTGTATGTCTACTTCTTTTGGAGCCTAAAACGGAAGAATCGGACACTATCCCGCGTCGCAATTCGCATTTCACAAAGGAAAATTTCACAGTGGAAGTAGTAGTTGACAACCTGTGAAATGGCTTTTGTAAAACCGCACCCGACTTCCGGAAATTAAAAGAGTTATGGCCCATTCCATGGAAATCGTCGTCATTTTGTGTTTGTTGCACGTTCGGGGAAAGAGAGAGGGGTTATCAAGTATGGATGAAGTTCGTATGGTGAAAAGGGTAGAATTGGAATCGAACTCAGCAGAGAATGTGACACCCCGACACCCATTCTCTCGGGTTAAAAAAAGGTTGAGAAATTGACAGATTCAAAATCCAATTATCACCGAGAAAAAACAGCTTGTTTCTTGAATTTCTCACAGTATAAGAAGAAGGAAGAAGTGATCTTTAGCCGACAATTTTACCAGGAATTCGACCTTTTTACCGGTGATGAAAAGTGGGCCGGAAGTGTTACTTTACTTATCAGTTTGTTTTCTTATACGACGGGGATGTTATTAAAATTATGCCAGTTCAATTTGTTCATTATTAGAATCGGGAAAAGGGATGCTTTTCAAAAACATCACCAGTCTCATCTATTTCTGGCCTTATGAACTTTTTTCGCCATTCTGGAGATTTTGCCCGGCTGCGGAATGATGTATGGGTCTTGTATTAGTCAGGTGATGCTTCCCCCTTCTTTCCTCCTTCTTCCCTCCCCCTCCTCAGAAATCTTCTGCGTATCCAAGGCGCCCCGTGAAAGGACCACTAATTTCGAAAGTGACGCTAATTGCTCATCTCAGGGGCCGAAATTTTTGCTCGCGCCTCTCACGAAAGAAATGCGAGACAAGACAGGCACATGTACGAATGTGAGCGAGAATCTCGGAATTCGAGCCTGCCTCATTAGAAAGGCGTGTTCCCCTAGCCATTCGACCCCAAATCGACGACACATCGTATAGGGAAAAGCTTTTGGAAATGTATGTCGTGGATCTTGCTGTAGTAGTTCCAAAGTGGCATTGAGAAGTTTCACAATAACGTCAAAATGTCAAGAGCACTCGGTTTTACACGCATGGAAACGAAGAATGCAGTGCGTGACTGTTCAACAGACAGATTTTACAGTGACGTCACTTGTAGTGGCCGAACAACCATAGATCTATGCATAGAATTCAATTGAATCGGTCCGAACCCAGGGCGAACTCTGAATGTGTGTACATAAATTGAAGGGCCAAAGATCCGGTAAAAAGCGGCGCTATTGTGTGTGTCGTTCCGATCAGAGCTCGGCGTTTTCTCTATTGTACGCTATGAATTATAGCCTAGTACTCGGCGGCGAGTGAAAAATGTCTCAGAATTTATGGCAAAACTACGGCGTTCTGGGCACGCTGCAAGAAGAAACAAAGACCGTCGCACATTTGCATGATAATTTGGTACTCTCTCACTGTCTGTGTTATTATTAAGGCACCAAAGGAATCGGTTGAAATTTGTTTAAACTCCGATTTAAGATGATTTCCTTTTTATCTATTTTAATTTTTCGATGAACCTCGTGAAATGAAAATAATATAATACGCCCTTTTTAAATACCCAAAATTACTCAATAAATTGGAACAAACGAAGAGTAATGCTGGGGGAACTTTCATGGTTTCCCAGATGCCGTTTCAAAATGTCTCCTTTTCTCGTCAGCCGAACTTGCCTGTGAAATAGTGGTTTTCGTTTCAGAAACGCGTCTCAGAAATTGTATCCTTCTGTCAGTAATAAAACAATAAAATGGTGCTTTCCTGAGGACTGCAATTAAACTTCACCATAAACGGAGATTTGCACACTTAAATTATTATTTCTGTTTCAGAAACGCGTCTCAAAATGTGTCCTCCGGGCGGATCGATCTTCACGATGGCTTGGTCGATGACGTGCTCCATGCGACGACGGAAGAGGAGTATCGATGGTAATTAATTAATTAATTAATATGTATTAATTAGTAAACTCGATATTATCTTGTAGGTTTCCTCTTCATTCCGGAGCTACCGCTGTCCGCATGAATGCGTAACGCGCGTTTTGGGAATGCGTAAAGCCATTTTATCGCTCGCGAAATGGTCTTTTGTACTGTGCAGCGAGTAGGAAATAGTGGTGCTTTTGCCGTAGGGAGACTGCAAAACGGGAACAAAACATCACTGGAAATGCATTGGAACTAGGAGGGATAGTGTAGTAGTTGCCCCCATTTTACGCCCTATCCCCGGAAGTCTGTGTAAAATGCACGATTTCCTCAATTTCAAAACATCTCTTGTTACACTAGAACTTTCAATTAGTCCTGCCTACCAGGATGTTTATTAGGGTGTGGGAGGAAATTCGCATTTAGCAAGATACGATGAAAAACTAGAGTTTATCAACCACATTTTATGCGCTAATTCGCGCAAAAACTGCGGAAGCTTGCTCAATTATCCCATGGAATCGATTATGAGGCCGAATTAGGGGTGGTGGAAGTAGCTGCTACAACCCGATAAAAGTTCTTGTCGCAAATTCGCGGAATAGTCACTTTATTGGGTGCACTGATGATGTTGCAAGCAATAAACACGAACTTTATTAGGCACGAGGCGAAACTTTCGAGGAACACACAGAAAAAAGGTCTTACATACGGCCCATAAGATATGGCGGTTCTTAACAAAAGGTCTTATATATAAGACATTTTGTTAAGAACCCCCAGGTCTTATGGGCCGTATGTAAGACCATTTTTTTCTGTGTGAAGTCACCGTCTAGGTCTAATTTTTCTCTATTTCTAATAGAACTAAAAAAAGGGAAAATGTAAATGGCTTAAACTGGATCGCTCCCGAGATCCACGATTTCATGTAAAACAAAAAATTGCAATAACAATTTAATTTTCTTTTAGATTCGGAAGATTCGCATGAATTTTCGAGAGCGCGGCGTGCCATGGTCCGACCGAGTTTGCATCAGGTAACCAATTTTTAAAAAAATATATTAGTTACACCTCAAAAATCAATACTTTGCTGTTCAAGTTTACCCTCTTCCGCTATTTCTATCAAATTCTGCGCGCGGTCTTTAGATGACGTGGTCCTTCTACGGGGTAATTCGCTCGCAAAAGTGCGTTCCAAATTTCCAAATTTTCCAGCGCAAACATTGTTAGCTCCGCCAGCACCGTCATGATTATTGGAGTTTTTCATCCGTTGAGTTTCACTCGATAGCTAAAACCAAATCCTTCCTCCAACTTAGATTTGACGGAGTGTAGTGTGCAATAAAGTTATTACAACTCATCCGAAAGAGGTAAATAACAAGAGAATTGTTAAAGTTAACGAATCTCTATCTATCTTCTGGGCCCTTTCTGGAGATTTTACAATGAAGCGATATCAAATTTCATTATTAGAATCCGATGAGTCTCGTTTTGAGGTCGGAAATTCCAATTTTGGTCGCGAAAGTCCCGCACAAACTCATAAGCGTATTCCTTGCAACTTCAGACTTGCAAATGCGGCTTCCCTGAATGTTTCATTGACAGGAACCATCATCATATATCTGACTTTTGAATGTGCGTGTTGGTCTTTAGATTCAAATGGCCGGCCAGCGCTTTGAAAAACATTTCCGGGGACCCAACAGGCTGGCTTGTGCCAGTTTGGCGCAGAAAATATTCCGCATATACTTTGTTTCTTCTGGTAGTACATGTGAGGGAGACCCATAAATCTCCAGGATTACTCGCACGCACGCCTGATATAGCAGCAAAACACGAGTCATCGCTCCATTTTGTTGCTATTTCCTACTTCGCTTTGGAGTCTGACGCTCGAGTAAATTGTAGACAGCAAGTTATTCCATGAGACAGGGGGGGGGGGGGGGGGGGGTGGGCGGCATAATTACATGCGAAATCGTCTGCAATTAAATTCCAATTGATGATTCCAATTGTTATGCATATTCTATAATCGCCGGTGGTCGGACTATGAGCATGAACTAGTAGTGGGCGGCCACTAATAGACGGTCACATACTACTCGACCGACCACCAAATGCCACTAGTCTGGAAACTTACTCTACAGTACTATTATGATTGTCAAATAAGCAAACTTCCTGCAAAGTCAAAATTGATAAATTTATTATTATTATTATTACTATTATTATATTTTATAATTTCAGATCAAGGATATTTGCTGTCAAATGGGCTGCACGGTGTCGGAGTTGCTGCCTTTCTGCAGTCCATTCTCGTGATCTTTGATCTCTGATCTCTGATTTCTGATACTTGATCTTCGACCTCTATGATCTGATCTTTGATCTCTCATCATCTCCTAACTTCGAGACCACTCACTCCCCACTCCGTAATTTCCCATTGTTTGTGCATTTCGTGCCCTACAAATTACAACCATAGCTACGAATAATAAAGACGATTGCTGGTGTTTATACTACAAATTCCTGTACACTATCAAAGTCCGAAATATTAAAACGTTCGGATAAACACAAGGTGGAGAATGATTCGAAAGAAGAGAGACGCCGAAGTACAGACTATGTACTACAGAGATACAGCACACACACAAGTAGTCCATTCCGTTCACGTATTATTTTGTAAAAGCAATATTTACGCTAAAATACAAACGCATGTGTGCATGAATTCAGGCTACGATTGAAAGTGAGAGATACGTGAATTTCAGTTCCACTAGCGTATGTCAATTTTCTACCTTCCACTTATTTATGGAGTCATTAGTAGTAATAAACAAGTAGGGGGGCTTGGTAGAGCACTTACTAAGGTGCATGCGGAACATATCTGTGAGAAGTTTGATTGATTTACGATCTCTTTTTGTTCTGCCTCATTCTTCAATCATCTTCCATAAATTGCTGGACAATTACGTGACAATTTCAAAAGAAGAGCAAAAGTGCCAGTACAATGTTTTGTTCACCCCCGATCCCGTTGTGTCTCACGTCTTTTTTAAACTATTGTCCCACAATTTTCAGACGTTCCAAACAATAACGACAGATACTGCCAGGAACGTGCATTTTGCACTGAAATTTTCAAACAATAACAATTGCAAAGATCAATCTCATTTTGCAGTCTAATCATCCTCATTTCCCCCAATTCTCTCTCTCCTCCCTCCCTCACTTCCACTCTTTTCACTCGCGCGGCACGGTCGCCCCTCTTCTCTCACACTATCAATCACGCCGCCCTCTCGCCATGAACGGAAAGTGAGTCTTGGGACTTTGATCTCTGATATCCGATCTCCGATCTTTGCTACCGTACTCCCTCCATCCACTGTCTATGTACTACCGTACTCTAGTCGGCGGTCATCATATAGAGCCAAAGTTACTGTCAACGACTAAAATATTACTGTAATCGACCTTTGCTCTGCGATCTCCGATCTTATCTACCGTACTTCTTCCACTATTTCTCTAATACCCAAACTACGGTATCGCGGCGGTCAAAAGATTAATGTACCTTCCATTTATTGATCTTCGATCTCAGAACTCGCGGACGTCGCAAGACGAACTGGCGCACCGTCAACCTGGCCGACTACGATCCCGTCTGCTCGGGCGAGTATGACCTCGAGGAGTACGCGCCTCGAAGTATGGTGATCTTTGGTCTTTTTAGTTTGTAGTTTGCCCTCTCGGAATGTTGTAGTTTGATCTTTGATCTGTCCAGTCCGTCCGATGAAGGGCGTCAAGCCGCTGCTGCTCGACGAGTCGGTGACGACGCGCAGTGAGTGGAAGTACATGGGCAAGGTGCGGTGGCTAGAGACTACAGACTACAAAACAAAAGGATCAAACTACAAAGATCAAAGATCAAACTGCTATTCCAGCAAGTCCGCAAGATGCTCATCCCCGGCTCGATCTCTGCCTTCGCCTCGTGCATGTGGGTGTCGCTGGAGATCCTCCATGGTATGGTGTAGATCAAAGATCAAACATCAAACTACAAACTACACAGACTCGCCGATCGCCGCCTTCTCGAAGATTGTCGAGCTCGCGCTGCCGTACTGGGACGCGGTACGGTATTCTTGGCGAAGTGCCAATATTTGAATTTTGCATTTCCCGTCCTAATGTATTGCTATTCAAGTTGCTGGCGGAGGAGCAGGACGCGTGGGCGGAGCGGGCGCACTCGGAACAGAGAAGGGCACACTGGATCTATGTGAGAAATGGACGGAGCGGAGGAGGAGGAGTGGCAACTGCGAGTACTGTAGCCACCAGGTATACGGTAGAGAGGGGACATTGATTGAAGAGGATACTGTATCGGACGGATTACTGTATCTTACTCTGCCGAAAGACAATACTGTAACTGTCTGGATACTGTATAAAACAGCCATGTACAGTAACCCGGCTTGCCGCATCTTGATCTGGTCACTGCAGAAACCCGTCCGATACAGTACACATGACACTAACCCCACCCTACCGTACCTGTTTGGCAACAATGTCTCTAACGTACTCCTCTCTCAGCGATCGTCCATTGACTCGCTCTCGCAAGAAGACGCAGGAATGGGATGACGACTATGATGATGAGGAACTGAGCGACACGGACGAACTGCCTAGCAGACCTACGAGGGTACGTGGTATTTGTAGTCTGTAGTCTGATCTTTAATCTCCTTCCAGAAGCTGAACGTTGACGGCGACGATGTGGACGTGGAGGTGCCCAAGGACTTCAAGGGAGAGCCGGAGGTATACGGTCGTAGGATACTGTAACCCGACCCTGCTACAGTATCCTACCGTATCCCGACCCTTCTACAGTATCCCCACCGTAACTCGACCCTGCTGCAGTACACTACCGTATCCCGACCCTGAGACAGTGCTGTACCGTAACCCATCCCAGCCACCGTATCCTATCCAACCCTCTCCTCTCAGGACTCCGAACCTCTACCGGAACGTCCTCCCTCCTCTTCGGTCGGTGCCAAGACGGTCACCTTCAAGATGGATCACGACGAGCCCGAGCCTCGCGAGCCATGGAGAGAACGGGATGGTGAGTATTGCGTCATCACTAGGCAATCGATTGCTTTATAAATTGAGGCAGGCAGTTAGAGAAGTCAAAAATATCATGCAAGCTGGCTACATTGATTCAATGAGTACTGTTCTTATCGTATCCCTTTCAGGCACTCGTACCGTGCCCCCTCCGCCGGCCACCTACCGTCCCATCATCGTGTCGGCCGTGCCTCCACCCCTTCAGGTGAGCGGATTGCGTAGTGATGACGTAATACTCCTTCAATTGTATTGTGATGATGCAATAGCTCGAAATGTGTCTATTGAAGAACAACAACTCGCCCCCGCCGCCCTCATACTACCCGGCGCAGTCGGCGCTGCGCTTCCGCGGCGGCTACATGGCGCGACGGTGAGTCGCGGGCGCCGCGCCTTCTCTAACCTACCGCTTTTCAGTCCGTCGCGTGGCGGCTTCGACATGTACCCGGTCGGCGCGCCGCCGCCGTCCGCGCCCTACGCGGCGCATCACGCACCACCGCCGACGTTGGCCGCATGGACGGCGGCGCGAGCCGCGCCCGCCGCGCCACCCGGATTCCGCGGCCTCGCGCTGTCCGCGCCCATCGGCTTCAGGTGAAGCAGCCATGCCAGTGAGCATGAGCGCCAAGCAGTCACAGTTTCATGTCCCAACGAGAATAAAAGTGAAAACTTGAAGGGTTTGTTGTTTTCTACACTGCAAAGTCAAGAGGATCACGATACAAAATGAAAACACTGTCTTTGTGTTTCGATCCTAATCCCTTCTTTGCATACGTTTTCGTTCAAACAGTCAACAAAGAATTTATCAAACGATACTGTCGCTACAGTAGGCAGTGAAAACAAAATGGATACTGTCTAATCAGTGATTATTGATTAGATACTGTACTCAGCAGTCCTCATCGACGTCCTTCTTCTGGCGGTTGCACGAGCGACGAACGGGATAGGGCTGCAAATAAATCAATAGTAAGTGTTCCAAAGCTCCAGAAAGGGGTAGGAGTGAGTGGGTAACAGCGAGAGGAAGTTACTCTCACCCACTTCTCACTCCAGACCTTTTTTGGGAGATTTGGAAACGTGTGGCACCTCGTTGACCTTCACTCGACATTCCAAATTCCATCAACTCGACATTCCAAATTCCATTGATGAAGACTGAGAACCGCGTTGTGCGATTGATTCTCAAATCCACTTCTAAGATGAACACTCACTCTCGGCTGCTGCTGGTCATCGAGTCTGTGCTGCACGGGCTGCACCACGGGCTGCTGCGGCTGCTGGCCAGCCGTCTCGCCGATCATCTCGCAAGCAGGACGAACACTGCATAATGCATAAATTCATTTGTTTATGGATTATTCATAAATGCTTGATTATGTTTATACATTCTGCTGAAATTGATAACAAAAAAGAGCAAGAAAATGCATACCCTCCATTCTTGGTGATGTCGTAGTTGAAGTAGCCCAGGCGACTGAAAAGTATATATTTTCTTCTTTTTTTAATGGCAAGAGATCGAAGAATCAACGCTTTTGTGTGATGAGCGTTATCACAAATATCTGAAACACATCCCATTTCTTGTCAGTGTCGAACAAAAAAAATGCGGTTTTTAGTGTCAGGGCGGATCCAACAAAATTATTTCCCCCTCACTGTTTACTAGCGATCTCTTTCTGCCTATGTCACAGTGAATTACTCACCCGTCCTCTCTCATTCTCTTCTCGAAGATTCTACCGTAGGTGTCGCAGATGAACTTAGTCTTGTCTCCGATCGACTGAGGGCGAGACTGTCTCTCCTGAGGCTCGGGTTGCTGCTGCTGCGATTAGGTTGACATGAAGTCTGCAGCATTTTCAGCACAGTTCCTAATCTGTTAAACAGTTCTTTCTCGTAATAACTTCTATCAAATACTGATGACTGAGATAACTAACATGAACATTGTCACAACACTATTCATGTACACTGTGGTTCGTAGAATGCGGGAAAAAAAGAGGTCAACGCTTTTCGATGTTTACTCTGCAGCACTTGCAGCACCAGTCAGACCTGCTGCAGCTGCTGCTGTCGCACGCGCTCGTTGTACTCGGCCAGTCGCCGCTGGTACTCGGCCTCTTGCTGCGACTGAAGAGTTTTCAGATATCGTCATCGAATTCACGAATTACGATTTTTGTGTTTCCTACAATGCCCGAGCCATATTGAATTCGAATCTACAAAGAGCGGGATTGCGTCAACGCTAGGCAATCTCTGAAATCGTAGGAGTTAGGAACTATTCGACCTGCTGCTCCTGTTGGTGTTGCTGCTGATGCTGCGTGTTCGGCTGACGCTCGACGTGGTGTCTGTGGGCGGTGTGATGTTCGTTGGCAGCGACATTAGTGCCTGCAAGTAGTATTTTCAATCATTCCTTTGCATTCAAAATAGTTTGCTGTGCGAGTGTTTACATAAACGGATTCGAAAGCATCTAAGATTGAGAGGAAATTGGTAAATTCTTACGTGCTTGTCCCTCCTCCAGCAGGAAACGCAAGAGATAGTTGTCAAAGTTGCCTGATTTCTGAAAAGGTTAGATAATTTTGCATTCTTTCGCTAAACTTTTAGGAAAATAATAGTATATTTTGCTAGACAAACGAAGTTTGTTGACGTATAACATTTATTATGCTTCACTGCGAAATCAGTCACAATTGCTTTTCTTAGAGAATTGTGTGCTTTGGAAGTAGCAAAGCAATTGTGATTGATTGAGCAGCGTAGTATAATGAGAGAAAATACTTACCGAAAGCTGACGATTCACTGCATTTGCAACTCCCTTAGAGGGTACGGCATCTCCGAATGTGAAGTCCTCAAATATTTGAAAAATATTATTATTATCTTTCCACAAAGGATTCAAATTGCCATCATTCATAACAGGACCTTTTAGTGTGTGATTTTTATCTGCCTTTGTCTTGTCATTTTTTCACTGCATCTCATCATTATTGGCTTTGTCAATACGCAGGAATGCCATTATCAGCTACTATCGCTGTACCAAAGTTGATTGACAGGGCGCCGAGACACGGTAGCTAACGCGCCCAATGAAAGCACCTTTGAAGCGTCGTTAATTCCGGTTAACAATGGGATCGTCGTTACCAATAACCAGTGTAAAGCAAGCATGATCAAATTCTACTGCTTATCTCAATCGATAACGCTCGCAGACTACACGCTCACTGTATCGTAGTCGATAAACTCCACCGAAGCAACCAATATATAACTACCGTACTACTCACACTGTAGGTAACTCCACCGCTAGTCTGCTCCGGGTCGTAGGCAAAGGCGCAGATACGGTGGTCGTTGTAGCCGATCTTGTCCGACTCTTGCCCGTTGATAGAGTCGATCTTGACCCATTCGAAGCTAGAAGATTGCATCATCACTACTCAATTACGTTATTCAAACTGAAGCATCAGCGTGTGGTTTGATTTCTAATAAACTAGTGATCTGTGACTAATGTTGCTTCCTCGCTTTCTTATTACTTGAAAATGAGGTGAAACTCAATAAATGGGGATAAACGAAACATCCTATCTTCGTTCGGGCCCGAAATTGTGTAAATCATCAGAGTGTGATTTCGTTTCAAATTTTGCACGGTCGGACAAGGAACTGCCATAACGCCCATTTCTTGCAATTGAATGTGAAGCTCAATTCAATTCCAATATTTTTAAAAATATGACCCTCACATTGTTCGGCCTCGGAATCGCTCGGGCACGCTGAGAATGCGGAAGTTCTCGCAGGTCTGAGAATAGATTACTTATTGTGAATCATAATTAATTATAAATTATAATAAATAATTTAAAATAGCAATTAGAATAGATCACCTCCACAGCCTCGCCGCGCTCGCCGGTGAAGCGGGCGCAGTACTTGTCTGCAAATAGTGGCCATTCCAGACGATAAAGCCTCCAGAAAGGGGTCAGGAGTGAGAGAGCGCGTGGAAAGGTACTCTTTAACTTTTGCGCACTCACTCTCCTGGCCAAATTTTGGATGTTGAACATGAAAAACGATCGGGAATTTGCAATTTTTTTCATGGCGAATTTTCAGTAGCCTTCTAAATTCTCGCAGAACACCTAGAACATCTTATTCGATGTTCAGCGATGATCAAACAGCGACAGCGATGATCAAACAATTTGGAAAAGATGTGAAAAGGCCATCGAAGGGCTGTTCCGGCGGGTGAACTCTATCACTCATCAGTAGAACTCGAAAAGAAACTCGGACTGTTTCTCGCGAAATCGGTCCATTTCCGTACTATGCCATTAGTTGAATCGTTACATTTCAAATTCTACAACTCGAATGTTGTTATATCGAATTATCCTATTCGCGAACAACCATTTGTTCTCGTGAATTGAATTATTCGATCTAACAACCCCACTGTTACTCACCCTCTCCTTCCTTGAGAAACGCCTCTCCGAACTGCTCGAACATCCTGCCCGCGTAGTGCGTGTTTGTCATCCTGAACATTTTCACGTATTTTTTCAATCGATTTTGAGAGATCTACTGTAAGCCGCTCCGGATACGGTGCGTGCCACCCACCAGAAAGCGACGTATCGATTGTTCTCGTCCTTTTTGAAGTAGTGCGCGACGCGCGCAAAGTTGGCAGAATCTCCCTGGATATTTTTTTTTAAATTTAAATATGTATTCAATTTTCTTAAGAAAATAAAGAAATGAGATGAGAGTATACGGGAAAAGTGCAAAAAAAGGAAAAGAAAAAGAGGAATAAAACGCAGAAAGAGCGTTTTAGATAATAGATAGTAAGTAGTGGTGAGAAACCTGAATTGGCGTTCCGCGAGGGCCGATCAGCGTCCAGTACTCATCCCCCAGCTGAAGCATTTCATTTATTTTTTGTTGTTGTTATATTTTCAAAACGATTCAAGACTACCATCATTGTGAACACGGCTACTTTGGATTTCGCACCGCGGTGAAACACATCTAATTTTATGCGCCACGCTAATGCCTGCCTTGTATCGCTAAGAGAATGGATATTATTTGTGTTAAGTCTAATAACGTTTTAAGTAATTAACTAATTAATAATATTAATTACCCATGACGCGGCGGCGACAGTAGCCACACAGAGCAGTCCGAGCCCGACTCTCATCGTGGATTGACACAGTGAGAAGTGTATCACTTCATCAGTCGGATTACTCCCCTCGGTCTTTCTTATCTTTGAGAGTATCTGATGATCACTAACTGTCAGTTCTCCCCCCCCCCCCCGATTACTCACAGCGTCCGAACGAGTAACGGAAAATAGAAAACGAGGCAATCATCGAGAGAGTGTGCAAAACGAGAGAGTCAGACAACGAAAGATATTCTTGGTATGGTGCCAACTGGATGATGTGTGTTATCTTTTCACTCTCCAGAATATGGAATCATCGACTGTCAGTTCTTTCCCCCGGTTACTCTTATCGAACAATGGCCGAATCATCCGGCGTTTTGACACGCTTGACAGTTGGAGTAGAAATTGGATGGTGAGTGACAGGAATAGAAAGGCATAAAGGGTAGTAAGAGAGGAAAGTGCGAGAAAAAAATCAATCATACCGCGTTTTGTTCCATTTGTCATGTAATTGGAAAGGTTTCATGCTCGTCTGATAATTACTCCCCTAGAGGTTGCAGAAGTTGGAGTAAAAATAGGATGGTGATTGACAGGATTAGGAGTAAAAAGCCTGATTGAGGGGCAGAACAAAGGATACTTAGAAAATTAAGAAGAACAATTTGTAAGTCCACATCAGATAGGTAAAGGTTATCCCCTTATCTAGGCTCCGAGCCCCGAGTGAATCACTGCTAAGGCCAGCGCAGAATAGGCCAGTTCAAGAGAGGGCCCAATCTCTTCTTCGGATCATCGGATAAGAAGCAACACATAGATCCGTCAGTCGAAAGTTAGTACGTATATTTTGAGGTAAAAAGATGATGAGAAGTGACAAGATAAGACGGACAATAAATAGTTCCAGAGAGAGAAAAATTAAGAGGCGTTTTATAGTGTTCGGTGCGTCAAAAAGCTAATAAGCTGAGTGGGGGCTTTCTCATAGGTGTGGTAACAACAAGGGTCAAGAAAACGATTAACAGAGTCAGTTTATCTCGAGATTGTACTTTAACTTTCAATCAAAACCATTATTTATCGAACATTGTCGTCGGTCCGGATTGACATAATCGATTGTTGAAGAAGGACTGGGTCAGGTGAGGACGGAGACAGGTATGTGTGACTGATCGATATATGTCGGACGATTGCCCCTCCAAACTGGAACTTGTTCCGGTTTTTTTGGGGTTGGAACTAGTTCCCTCACTGGAATTTAGTGCATTTTCTAGTGAGGGAACTAGTTCCAACCCCAAAAAAACCCTAGTTCCAGTTAGGAGGGTTAAAGGTGGTGTCCCACGAACTTTTGGTCAATTGTGTTCTCACTGTCCGGTTATGGTAATCGGTTTCCAGATAAGAGCCCCGAAAACCGCATGTTCAGCCGATAAGTTTGAACAAAGTTATTCGCGTTTGGCTCTGTGCCAAACTGACCCTGAATGCAGGGATTCAAAAATGTTAGGGAGGGATAAGGGTGGACGAGGAGAAAGCGACCGCGTCATTGAAACATATGAGATGAGGAATGATGGAGCAGGAGATTCGTGATACTCCTTCTTTAAGCAAACGCCCGACATATATTCTCGTAGAGCGCTTTCTCCTCTTCGTCCACGTCAGTACTGAGATGTGAATATTACAAGTGAAAATGTAACGGAGGTCTGTCTCCGTTTATGGGTTTCGTTTTTTTTCATTCACTAATTTTTTTTCATTCGTTCACTAACCTCGTTGATGGTTGGTTCCATCTGGTCAGGACTTCCTCGTACCATTTGCGAAAAGTGGTTGCTCCAGAACGAGAATGTTCTTACGCCTGCAATAGCAACAAGAATGATGGCCCCCGCCTTTGACCCTGCAAATTCTACATCGAAAGGAATCGATAATGCCGAATCCAAGAATGGTAAGCAATGGCCAAATGCGGACTGAATCATATACTTCTTCTCCTCCCCGTGATATGAACCGACTCAATAACAATAATTTGGAGTGGGCGGCAAGCAATACCTCATTTCATTTAAGAATACACTACCTTCATAGCCTGTTTGTGTTTATCCAAGGGTTTTTGTCAGTGGTCCAACCGTACTGCTTGATATACGTAACCTCTTCTTTTGCATTCCTTCCATCTGAGAGATCTTGTAGAGATCTTAAGCATTTTTTATAAGATTCATTTGCAGAGATAATTAGAGAGAGAAAATACATAAGCCGAGACGACAACATGGCTCAAAACCCGATCAGGGCAAGAGAGCGTGAAAAAAAGAGAGAGAGTTCCTCTTGATTTTACACGTTCTCTCACTCCTAACCTTTTTTTTCTGTAAGGGCGACGGGGCTGGTCAAATAATGTGGATCACACGATTTTCAGATTATAAGAGAAAAAGAAGAGGCATTTTGGAGTAAAATGGCGAAGAGAGTGAGAGTGAGGACAAAGAAGAAGAGTGTGGAATTATTCGAATGTTCATTATGCCACATTTTCGCCCATCTGCTCTTCTAATCAATCAATCGGACAAAGGGAATTCTCCCCAGGGTCGCGTTTTCTCTTTCTTTACTGCTAAATTATTCCTATTTTCACAATCAAAGTATTGAAAGCGACATTAATTCGACTTTTTGCCCTTCTCTTTCTGGAAGGAGAGGAATTTCGTTATGGGAGTACACAGAGTTTAGATGTTCGGGTAATCAAACGTTCTAGAACTCATTAAAGTTATGCCACGAGATTTTCTTGAGGAGCTGTTAATCTCTTTTTTTTACAATGGCTATCAGTAAGTCCCAGCAAGATCTTCCCCGATATTGCAACTCGTGGGATTCATCGAAAAGAAGAAGAAACAATTAGATCTATTCAGAGCGGGAAAGAGAATCTTCAAGAGCAAGCAAATAATTAATCTATTATCGAAAAAAAGAAAAAATATTTATTGAATTAATGAATGGACGGAGAAACACGATGATCGTCGGAGGCAAATAAAGTACTAGTTCACGAAAAGGCGTTTGGCATCTGAAAAAAAAACTTGCGTTAATTTCAAGACAGGAGCGCTTCCATGATAGAACACATGATCATCAGATCGTGAAGTCGAAAAGGAACTTTTTAATCTAAAAAAAGACTAGTGTCAAAGTTCTGACTTCCATAGACGAGGGAAGCCGCGTAGGTATCTATCCTTCCCCTATTGCGTCACTGATCTGTAGACACTGTCACGTATTCAAGATAGTCTGCAATGTATAGTTTATTAATAAAGCAAAATTGTCACTTGTGATTAGCTTCCTACGCCTTTTCCAACACCCCCACCACCCCATCCAGACGTTTTGCAATCAGAAGGTTCTAATTTTGCTCTACTTCATCAATTCACAATAAATTATTCTTTTGCTACAAATCTATTTTTCGCTCACCTCAAACTTGGGATTGTTGCAGGACAACATGGTGAAAAATGTTCTCGTATTTGCGTTCTCTCGTTCAGCATGTGGCATACGCTATTCTTAATATCGCCTTAGCTGAGGACGAAAAAAAATACCCACTTTTCAGAAATTGTGAGATAGTCCTTGAGATTTCTTGATCTGTGAGATCGTGTAGAGACCTGCAGTATTTATAAATACAAAATAATCACTGAATAATTTTTTTGACAAAAGCGCGCACTCGAACGCTCTTGAAACTCATAAGAAATCTCTGATTTTCGCGAAATCTCCAGAAAGGGGTCAGGAACTAGACAAAGTGCGAAGGGAGAGAGCCCCTCTTTTCTTTGCATCCTCTTTCCCTTCTGACCTAGTTGACTGGTGGAATGGTGTGGGATCGGTCAGTATGTGAATCTCAGTCAGAGAGGAAATCTTTCATGGAGCGTTGTCTTTCGGCCACCTGCCATACTGGTCCAACCGCCCCCAAGGAGCAAGGCATTCCTCTTTGTTAATGGACGGATAACCAGTATTATATGATACTATTACATCTCAGGTATAAAAGAAGAATTTGTTATGGCTAATAAAATAGAAAACATAAAATTGTTATACCATGGATTGCATTTGGATTTGGAAAAAAAATATCTTGACAAAATATCACAAAACGATTTAATTTAATATAAAACATATATTTTATAAATTCGTATATTGCAATATGATTATACTAGCTAAATCTATTTATTAGACATCACTTTCCTCTGAAGCAAGAAATGTGGTTTGCGAAACAGTTTGCAGAACAGTTTGCGAACACCTGGCTGGAAACCGAGTTGCAAACTGTTTCGGAAACTTCATCTACTGGCGTGAGCTTGGTGTCTCCTAGCGCATTTGTGGTGCTTGCGCATTTGCTCTTCCAAACCCCGCCCCCTTTCTCTTCTTGCTTTCTCTGGTGAAAATACGTTGTTTTGAGTTAAAAAAATACCAGGTTTTGCGGTGTAATATATATTTATCCTTTTTGTAAGGTTATGAGAGCATCGAGAGGGAAGTAATTTCACAAACAAGGCATGAAATTTACAGAACAATTATTGAACAAGTAGAACATGTTAATAAGTGATAATTACTCGTACAGTTAGTGTATTCACAGATTTCAGATGGAAATAGCAAGGAAGGAGCCATTGTAAATGGTCAATCACCGGGGGAGGAACTATTTACAAGAAAGGGAAAATCATACAAGCATGGAAATGTCAACAAATAATGTGATAACTCTATCAAAATCTAGATTCTATATTGAATAGATATGAAGTGATCTATATTCTCTAGTAATGTCTCTGACCATCTCACAAGTATCTATCTTACTCAATCGTCGTCGTTCTGGTGGAGAGGAGAGTTTGAATCGTCGCCAACTTGTTGATCTACATAGATTAGCGGCTCTTGAATGAAACGGTGCCTCTGGTCGACCACACAGTCTGTGATCCATCGGACACCTCCGACCTTGCCCTGTCGGAACGTGTGCCTGTAATACGAATAATGTACTTTAAAACAATGCTTATCGAATGAGGTAGCTGAATAGTTTGTGGGAAGAGAGTAGAATACGACTCATTGTCACATTGGAAACGAGTACTGGATTTCTGCTACCGTAACCTACCGTAATCATTATACAGCCACTTGCAACTGGATTTCTGCTACCGTAACCTACCGTAATCATTATACAGTACACAAACATACAGTACCTCTACGAAAGAATTCTGAATTAGGCACTAAATGTGTGATTTTTTGATAGCAATAGATAAGAGGAGTGTCCGACTGCCAACAGAAGGGATAATCATCGTGAAAATGAATAATTGTTGTAATTGAAATATTTTTTCGTCGTTAACATAGTACAAGAAGAGATGTCTATGAAGACCGATCAACTCACCAGACAGTTGCATTCGATAGTTCTCATTGGCTCGAAATGTAAAGTATTCCTCGACCGTCCGAATTTTCGACAGAATCTCACGCTGAAATGATAGTATTTTGAAAACATTCGATAACCTTTCGTCATACTCTAATGTGAGGAAAGTCGAATCGATTAGCCATGTGGAGTAATTGATAGTCGTTGAAGAGTAATTTGCCTTGATGAGAAATCAAGAACGACTGAAAACAAAACCGATAACCTATTGATTGATACAGTATCCTCTCACCTGATATTCCTTGAGAACCAGAAGCTTGTCGTATTTGTACGCTCATCGAAGAACTCGGAGAATCGATCGATCTGCAGAGTACAGTAGTCAACAAATTGGTATTACGGTAGTATGGATCAATTGATCGACTCACTTGCAATTTCTTTCAATCTCACGGGTAGACTTTGAAAGGTAACTAAACAACTACCCGCATAACAGGGAAATTGACCGCTTTTTTGAAGAGAGAGTGCGGAGAATGAAGAGGGTGGGGGTGTAATTTCCCTCTTATGCGGGTAGTTGTTTAGTTACCTTTCAATGTCTACTCACGGGAGAAAAAGTTGTCGAGAAGATCTAAACATAATCGGCTAAGGAAATTTCATGAGACTCAAGAATGAGAAATATAATAATTGTACTCACCAATGAATTTGCAATTAGCAATATTTCGTAATCGATGGACGGGAAGGCCAGTGATGAGTGATATTACCATTGTGGAATAACGCTCCTGCAATAAAGTTATGGGATACAAGACAGAGATACTCTATTGATAAGGTAATCGTAGAAGCAGAAATGTACCTGAACGAAATCGTTTCCAACTCTTTGCCGATAGTCATGTAACTCATTTCACCGACCAATTTAGGAGTTGAAACGGCACGCAGGAATCTGAGAGAAAAAAAAGTAGATTGAACTAATTCATGAGGACCTATTTCCAGATATAGTTATTGGTTAGGAAAGCATCAAACATTGGTCCCTTCACCGGCATTGAACTATAGTTTAATCAACGAGCACGAATTTCTTCATTTCACGCGTTTATTTCACTCGTCGATAAATGAGAGCGTACGAAATGAAGAGACTCGGATAAGTTGTTAATGCTTTAGAAATTGCTCTAGTTTAAACTACTCGTACCTCATGTAACCGTCTTCTTTCTTCGCATTTCCGAGCATTCGTGCCGAAGAGAGCATAAAAACAACAGTGGAAGCTGAAACGAACGATTTTGGAATTGGTCAATCAATAAAGTGACTGAAGAATGATAATTCTGACCCGAAACTTCTCCGCAGTCTTCTGAAATTGAAGATGGGACTCGGTCAGAGTCATGATGGAGCATGTCACACGCCGAGTTGGAGAGGAGAGGGGAGAAAGGAGGGGAGAGAGGAGTTCCTCCTAGAAAAAGAAAGGGACTAAAATGGGCGAACTGCAATCATGTAAGGTAGATCAATCGAGCAAGGAGCAACTCTGAAGCGAGAAACGAGGTTTGCGAAACAGTTTGCAGAACATATTCGAGTGCTTGCGATGCAACCAAATCAATCACATATCTACAATATGAATGGACTGACCTCTCCCTCTCTGACGAGATGTCCAGACTCCTTGAGTCTCTTCATGATGGCCTTGTCTGCATCCTTCACAAACACTCCCACATAGTCCGCCACCTGCCAAGCACAATAAGTTAATAATCAAACAGGCACTACTGCTGAAGCCCAGAAGGGGCGGAGTCAGGGCCCGGAGGGGGCGGGGCCAACCATTCAGAGATTAGGGCGGGAAACCTACTAGTTTGAATCGCGAGATGTCCACAACCGATCGATTGTCGATAATTAGCGCTAAATCACTGGAAAGTGAATACACGTTGCTGATTCAGAGGATGCCTGGTGTAGATGAGGGTCACTTAGATCGAGTCCACACCCTTATAAGAGCAATAACTCTTTGGTCTAACCTACAACAGCATCGCGTTTGCTGTTATTTATCAATCAACTGCCCAGTAGAACCTCCAGGAAGGGGTAAAGAGCGAGAGTGTGTTAAAGCGAAAGATATTCCTAACGTCCCTACCACCTCCCCCACGCACTCTCGATCTAGACCCCTTTCTGTATGTTTGTAGCGTCCCTAGGGGTATGACATCAGGTGGTCAGGAGCAGTAACGGTGCACTCATACTATCCATCGATCGGTTATTGCCTCCGTTTCTGCCTGCGCCTGCTATTAATTATAGAGACTATCGATTGACAAGTTGTACCTATTCAGCTAGTCGGAGATCTGCCGACAGGAGGACTCATGTCTTTCTCTCTCTCTGCGTCTCTCCTCCCGACACTCTCTCGCCATTTTCCCACGCACTTTAGCCGTCTCGCCGTCTGAATCTCTCGCTCCTCTCCCTCTCTCGTCGTGCAGGGAGCGGGAGCGCGCGCGCGCTCTGGGGGAGGGGTATATAAGGCGGGTTCCCGCTCTCATCTGGTTCAGTCAGCTTCTCCCCGCTGGAGGGGGGAAGCGGGGTGCATCTGCCCCCGTGACTGAATCCCTCCCTTCGGGGAGTGGGCTTCGGCCTCTGGGAAGAGGCCGTTGGCCCCGCCCCCTCCGGGCCCTGACTCCGCCCCTTCTGGGCTTCAGCAGTAGTGCCATTAAACATAATTTTCCTTATGGTATTTACCTCGCTGGTGTACTTTCCGGTCTCATCGACGGGACAGATCGGCTTCATGTACTTCGAGATGACTCCGTGCTCGAGACAGCATTGGAAAGCGGCCTATCAGAGATTATACGTATTCGCCAAGCCACTAATTGATATAGTAAAAAAACAACTCTAATTAATACCGAACCTCTCCGAAGTAGGGTGCCTGATGGACGACTCCCGTACCCTGATCGGTGGTGATGAAGGTTCCCGATAGCACACGGAAAGCCTTGCGCTCTTCCTTTAAATTACAATATCAAAAGCGAATATAGCATAATGGATACGAAGCGCGTGTTTGAACGTCAAATTGTACCTTGAGGTGGGCGAAGTAGGGGAAGAGGGGCTGATAGGTCTTGCCGACGAATACAGATCCCTTCACCTAAAATGGACGCACATTTCAAGTATTTTAGAAAAGTATATCAATATATCTATAAAACGATTTGACAATAGTTTCCGTCTTTCGAATTGATATGGTCCACTGACCTTCTCAACAATCTCGAGATTCTCGTTCTTGAGCTTTGCATTCGAGAACAATGTATTCCACGCCGGTAGTCTTGTCTAAACAGGTTCAACAATTTATCAACCCTTCGATCTATAGGTATACAAGCAAAGAATATTATTCCATTAAGGCAACTTTGTAACATCGACCACATCACGTAATATTCATATTTAACCATACCCTTAGCGACGACGTACTCCAGATCAGGATAGACAATCAGTGCGAGATTTGAAGGAAGAGTCCACGGGGTGGTTGTCCATGCAACCATCCATCTGTTAGGATTCTCATCCAGACGGAATCCGACGTGTACTGAAAACGTACTTGCATATTTTATTTGAGAGTGGAATTCAATTGGAATTAGAGGCACTACTGTTGAAGCCCGGAATCATCAATAAAGAAATCTAAGAACAATGGCATTTGAAATGCTCATTTCAAGAGCGCCTCCACTGTTTATTATCCTGTTACGTGTTTCAGCAGTGGTGCCTGATTTACTGTTTCTTTACGTTTTAAACGCTTGAAATAAATAATAATAGTGACTGCGAAAAGGAATAAACACGCGTATCATTTGCTTATCGTAGTACTACTATAGCCTATAGTCTATAGGATGAACATCACCAATCACAAAAAAACGGAGAAAAATCAGATCTCACCACAAAGCGGGCGACGTGCAGCGGAGTCGGGCAGGCACTCGGGCTCGGTCGTTACCGTAGACGCACAGCGGACGCTAGCAAAACACAGATCTGAAATATTACCAGTTTATATCGAATAAACACATCGCATCACAAAAAAACAATTTTAAATCAAAATAAGCATGTAATAAACTATCACTGTCGTCAAATCGAAAGCTACAAGGTTCGCCGCAACTCGGACACAACAAACTAACAAAATAAATGACGCAATATCAAAAAAATGAAGGAAAAGTCGATAATTACAGGAAAATATAATATAGAGACGAGTGAGCTAACGAGTGGCGCGAAAATGCAAATTCAAACGAAACTGATTCGCAAACTAATTCAACAGTTTGCGATCAAGTTTCCGGATCACACTACCGTAAACTACGTCACAAACTGTTCCGCAAACTCCTCCGCCGTGTTCGGAGTTCTCATTTCCTCACTTCAGTGAAATCATGAAGTATGACCCAGGGTCTGCGCCAACTCTAAACTACCGTAGCTAATTGCATTCCTCATTTCCCGTGCAAGCTGCTTCTCTATGCTGTTTTCATTGTTTTCTGTATTAATTTGCGAACTTATCCTTCTGAATTTATCACCTTTTCGTTAATTTGAATGTGCTGGATGTTGTAGTTGAGTCTGGAACACAATAATGCTCTGGTTTGATGGACAAACAATCTAGTTTCAAAAGCGTTTTGACTAACCACTTGCAATTCACTCGACTTTTCTGCTTCTCTTCGCTTTATTTTCCCTAAAAATGTATATGCTTCATCATTCGGTATTAGTTGTTACACGATTGTTCATAACTTATCATCTTTGGCAGCGTGAAAGCGTCGCAAATCGAGAGAACATGTATGTTTGTGTGTTTTAATCGCATGCATATTCGACTGTAAAATCCGAACGGTTCTCTTTCGTATTTTGTTTAAAAGAGCATGTAATGGACATGGTATTGTAGTCTCAGCATTATTCCTGAAGTCAAATAGACGTAATGCATCCGAACCCACTTCACCCTCGCAATGCATTCCAATGTATTCTTGTTCGACAATTGGTCGTTCACTCATATTTCAACTTGAAAATGTGCAAGGGTCCATAGGGTCACGTCCCATCTTTCTTTTTCTAAACCATACCCCCTCTGGGAGCCCACATTTCATCCAAGGCCGCTTAAACGAGCGCCCACGTCCCCTTTGAAGTGGGGAGCGAGAGGCAGAGATTAGTCAAGGCTGAGAAGGAGAGTGGTGAGAGATAGCGAGGCCAGCGGGTAGTGAGGGGAGAGAGAGGAGGGAGCCAACGGGGGGTGGGACACAGATCGATACGGCCCCTCACTCCCTTCTCTCTATCGCCCCACAAGCGAGTTTAGCCGTTCCGCGTAGTCACCCTGACAACAATATTCACACGTTTGGATTTACATTACACTATTACACTAGATTACAGTAGGCCATTTGTTTGTACCCATTCCAAGATTTATATCACGAAATAGTGTGTTAGGAGGCTGGTGGGGAAGTATGTTTCAGAGCAAAGTTTAGTTGATTCAATTTAATCCCTGTTCAATTTTTCGGATATCCCATTCCTCCACTAATTTTTTTACACTAATATTTACTTTCCACCTCGCACATCGTTGCCATACTTGTTAATTACGTACATTACATTTTACAGTAATCATTGCAGATGGAGTCGTCTCCGGAGGCGGAGGGCGAGGGCGCAGCGCCTGCGCGGAGGCGCTCGGCGTCTCCACCGTCGCCGCTGCTGCAGCAGCTGCTGGAGTCGGCGGCGGTGCAGCCGTCGCTGCTGTCGGCGCTGGCGACAGCGATGCCGCTAGCGCTGCCGCCGGCCTCCGAGGGTCGCAAGCGCAAGCTGGACGTGTTGCAGTTCACCGTGGAGAAGCTGCGTGCGGCAGCTGCGAAAGCTGCAGCAGAAGACGTCGTCGAAGCAGTGGCGGCCGGCGCCGGCGAACCGCCCCACATCGACAAAAGCACATTCTGCAAGGTGAGTACAACATGTAGCATAGTTGAAACTGTCTTTTCGCAAGTTTCACGAAAGTATCTATGACGATATGTATGAAGTGGCGACAAAGCTGGTCTAGATATTCGATACCGAGCGGAGGTCCGCAACGGTGCCAGAAAAATTGCACGATAGTGGTCCGCAATTCTCACAAAACTTTTATGAATTTTGCTAATTCGAATATTGGAAGCTGCAACGTTACTGTTGTTCCACTGTTTGCGAGATCGTATGTAACATCGTTGAAACTGCTTTTTCACAAGTTCACCTAAGATATCTGTGAAGACGTTCAAACGCAGCATGCCTGTTCGCAGGACATCTTTTAAAACATAGTGGTCTTGCCAAAATACCCGTATTATTATTATTATTATTATTCTTACCATCTACCTTAAGCCTCACTTAGTGTAATTTTTTCCGTAATCCTTTCTTACCGAAGTAGCTACCGTAATCCTTACTTTGCGTAACTGCTACCGTAATACTCCTTTACCGTGATCTCTCCGTACTCCTTCATCTCTCGTCAGGTGGCTGGTCGTCTCTGCGTCGTCGGCCACTCTACCATGTACCATGTGACGGTGGCCGAGGTGGAGAGGAGGACGAGCGAGCCAGAGTGTCTCACAAGAAGCAACATCGGCACTCTGCTCAAGAGGTATGGTAGGAGAGGTAGATAGGGGTACGGTAGGAAACGGGGATACTGTAAAATTAACGTAGCATAGAAAACTGGTCGGGCAGGTTTTCGATTTTTTAATTGTCTACCGGGCAGGTTTCTACATTTCGTGGATGTTTTGCGGAGACTCTGTCGGGTGGGCTTAGTTTTTAAGGGTTGATCAATTGATCACGTACTTATTTTTCACACCCTTCTTCGGTGGGCAGGTCATATCGATATCTACCAAACCAATACATTGTATCCGTCCCGAAAGAGTGCTCATCATCGATCGATCGATGCCTTGGGCACAGTACTAATATTATAAATATAAGTGGTGTTGTTCTACCGTATTATCCCGTTCCGCGCGTAGCCAAAGAGGACAATTTGGTGAAACAACAGAAAGGCGCACACCACCTTTTTTGTTTTCGTATTTTTGCCTAATTTAAGAATTATTTTCAAAATCCAAGTTGAAAAGGTGGTACAGGGCATCATGGGCTATCGATTAAGCGCACACATGTAGTTTAACTCTTCCATCTGTTTACACCGAACTCAGAACCGGAATGAGAGCGGAACCGGAGCCGTGAAATATGTTTCTGTGTTTTAACTGAATGGTCTTCTTCGATGTTCGTATAATTTTATAACTGTAATATCATATCTCATTTATTCACTTTGCAGGGGCAAGATTGGCGGATGCAGTGACACACTGGCGCTGCTGCTGGCAGAGAAAGGACTGGAGAGCAACGTCCATAAGAAGAAGAAACTGAAAGTGAACACACTCAGCGCCCTGCTAGAAGGTATTTGTGTACATTGATTGTAATGCTATGCATTTATATATTTTAAAAAAAACGAGTTTATAGACCTATGCAATAGCAACAAAAGGTAATTATAAAGGGGGCGAAATTATACTAAAGTAGGATGGCGTGTAACACGAAATACGATGGTGCGTAGCGCCATATGATGATGCAACTGTTCTCGTATTACATTTATAAAATGATACGATCACACCAAAAGTCAAATGACTTCCGTTGTTCTTCCGTTGTTTCCGTTGTTTACCACACAGGCACGTACGCGACCCTCTCGCTTTGGTAAACACAGGAAGTACCATTTTAACTTTTTGTGTATTCGTATCATTTTATAAATGTAATAGTTTGCCATTCGGTAATTGTTATTTTGATGTATCACAGCTTCGTGGTATACTGTAACTGGTCTACTGTAGTGACGAAGATAACTACTGCTAGTGGGCTCTTCTAGCACACAGTAGTCTTCAATACGCATTACTCAATCAATTATGTCTCCTACAGTAACCCTCTTATTCAGGAGAGTCTATCCAGCTGGCGACGGACCATCGTGCGCTCATCGAGACGCATCTGCGCGAGCTGCAGCTGGCGCGACTGCTCATTCGCACGGGCGCGACGCCCGTCGAACTCATGGCGACGCTGCACGATGCGGAGTGCGCCATGTGAGTGGGGTACTGTAGTAGTAGTTCAATGGAGCATAAGGGATACTTGCCGGTCGAAACCACTGCTTGGTAGCTAAACTATTATTGTTTCAAGCTGAGTTTATTTACCAAGCAGCAAGTTCAGGCGTTATAAAAAAT
Source organism: Pristionchus fissidentatus (assembly GCA_036245785.1). Classification (NCBI taxonomy): domain Eukaryota; kingdom Metazoa; phylum Nematoda; class Chromadorea; order Rhabditida; family Neodiplogasteridae; genus Pristionchus; species Pristionchus fissidentatus. The sequence goes on along the minus strand of BTSY01000005.1, from coordinate 31,339,953 downwards.
TACTTTATTAATGTATAGTCTACACTATAAACTAGCATGCTTTATTACGGAAGCCTATATTTGAGAACCATTTGTTAAAGTGACCAGCCATAAAACAACTAAGTATTTAACGATTTCATCTAAATCGATAACGTTACCGTAACCTGTAGGAGCATCGCTGCTGAGCTGGAGACGTTGGCGTCGGAGTGGTGTGAGGGCGGCATCGATGTTACGTCATCGCCCATCTCTTTCCTCCAATCATTCTCCCTGGTGAGTACTGTATACTTTATTTCGAGAGATACGGTAATCTTTGAAAGAAGAAACAGCTAACTGTAAATGGTATAGTGAGCTCGATGTGCGCGAATGTATCAATGAACGTGTCACGGTTCAGAGTAGGCGTTGACGACATATGTAATTTTTGATATTTATTTTCTCATCACCTGCAATTTTAGGATATCGGAGCACCGATTGCTTGTTAGATTATGTGAACTGTGTGTTTAGGTTTCATGCTAAATTAAAGAATTGCAAGTACCCAACTGGTTAGTTCGAGTCCGCTGCGTGAGTCTCGTTACAACAATTCAAATAATCATAGTAACCTCATGATTTTTTAAACATTCTTATTTACGAATTTATAAATGATAATGAATATTGCTTACAATATCATCATGGCGCAGACATCTCACGGTTTCGGGCATCGTTACACTTTTATGTACAAACACACACTAAATCTACAGGAACAATACAGGAAGGTCTTACAAATTGTGTATAGAAATAATTATCATTATAAATTAATACTCATAATTAATTAATCACAGACCTCCCACGGTTTCGGGCCGGAGGAGTTCCGCACCTTCGCTGCCTTCTTCCATCGATTTGTCGCTGCATTGGAGGGCGAGTGCAGCAATACGATAGAGGAGGCAGGAGCGCAAGTACTGCTGGGGGATACGGTAAGTACGGAGGATACGGTACTTGAAGATTATTGATTTCTTCTTTGTATGCAATGATTTTTTTGGGTCCGTACACATTCGCTACCGAAACTACATCTTTATGTGCAATGTTTTTAAACTAGGCCACGTGAAACGCAAATTCTGCAATGTTAGTCGATCTCTTACTTGCCAAATGAAAACATTTCTTCGCAATCTAATATCTAATAATAAATACATACGCAAACTAGACAACTTCTTGCAGCTACCGTCCACTCTGCTGCCGGAGCTGCACTACTTCCTTAGCAAGGAGATCCAGGCGGCGCTGCAGCTGCAGCAGAGACAGGGTCGGACGGCCAATTTCGGAGATGTGAGGAGGCATTCATCTTTTACTTATGTATTCCATGAGTATCACAGTTTCAGTCACGCAGTTTAGGTGTTGAAACATAGCAAGATGCGTTATGCACTTGTTGACTACTATTCACCCGAATTCAGGCACCGGCCCGTTTGACACTGGAGCACATCAAGTACAACATATCGGTCGCCGAGGTGAGATTATCATGAAATCGCTCCCTAGCTTGCACATACAGTTCTGAAGTGTGTGACATAATGAAGTGGATGGTATCAAAGTGCATACTGCACCCTGAGAAAATTGCCGTAAATTTAACTAAAAACGCTATTTAACCAACTACTAGAAATTGAATAAATGCTAAATAATTTTTTTGATATAAAAAATGCTTGTAATAGTGTGATTACAGGTGCAGCGACGAATCGCCACTCCCGAGTCACTCAACACATCCATTCTCGTGTCTCAGATGAGAAGGTGAGCGGCGATTATTACAATATTTATATGAGCTACCAAAAGGAAAAAATATTTTAATTATTGTTCTAGACAAGATAGCACGCAAAAAGTCGAGAGGTACATGCGCGTTTTTAGAGGTCGACAACGGTCCCCTTTTTGCAATTTTCGTGTGATCGTTTGATTAACTGAAAAAAAACTGAACCCGTTCGAGCTCGTAATGGAAACATTTATTATCAGTTTGCGATTTAAAAAAAATGCTATTTGAGGGGCAAGACTGCGAACAGTAACGGGGCGCTGCGGGGCGAGTTCGCAAAGCACGGCATCGTCGTCAACAGTGGGAAGAGGAAGACGGAGAGGGTGACGTCATTTACTGCGATGCTGGAAAGTGAGTTAAGAGTTACTGTATTGATCAGTTGGCGATAGTTTTGCGCTCATCTGGGGGTTACGGTAAGATACAAAATCATCGTATTCAACATTGGTAATCGGACGAATGAGAGGGTGTCGCTCTGTTGGAAAAGAGTCAGGGAATTATATCTCAATGCACTCACGATATCATGGTATCGTATTTGGATACATTTGACATCGTGAGTGGATTGAAATATAATTCCGGTTCATAACTGGTACATGGTGCACAAAAGCGGCGGGAGTTGTGGACGGGCAGTAATGATCAGTTGGCGATCGGCAAGGGGGTTTACGTTCGCCGGGGGGATGGGGTTACGATAATAAGTTGAAACCCACAAGTTTCGCGGTAGGAGCCCTGCTGGAAGGCGAGGGGTATGCTGTAGTGGTCAGTTTTTGTGATGGGAAGCTGTGCAATCCCGCAGCTTTTGTGTTCCATGCCCATGCTATGATCTACCATTGCATCTCAATATGATCACATGTGGAATTGTACGTAAAGGGTACCATAAGCATCACTGAAGAAATTACCAGTACCAGTTTTTGTGAGTGACCCTTGTTCTTACTGTGTAATTTGTATTATTGGGGTACTGTAGTGACTAATTATCGATCTTCTTGCAGAGGAGTCCCTCGTCCTTGCGGCGGACATGCGTGAGTGCATCTCCTTATTCTTCCCCACCGAAGACGCAGCCGCCGCCCTGATTGCCAATGTGGACTGCAAGCCGATGAGTGAGGAGATGGAGGCGAGGATTGCGCAGTTTGAGGCGACGAGGTACGGTAGTCCATTTGTTTATTGTTGTGTCTTTGCATAACGGGAGTTTTAGAGAAATATATGTATTAGAGAAGCACGGGAGAAAACGACGCATCGCTAGGCGAGCGGAGAATGGAATGAATTACGTCAGGAATCCTATCATACATGGGCCAGGGTGTAGCCAGCAACAGGACCCTCCCGCTTTTTGCCGAAAACCCACCCGATTTCGGTTCAGGTCGTAATTATTTTGGACTAGACCCTATCGCTTTTTGATCAAAATCACCAGGTATTGTCACTGACCCTCCCGCTTTTCACCTACCAGCTACAATCCTTGCCCATCTATGCATCCTATTTAAGAGTCCGTGCATAAAAGTGTATGGGGTCAGTTCGGGCGCGAACTGTTCGCTAGGTCAACGTTATGATTAAGGGTCATACACAGCATTTATCGATCGAGAAATGAATCAGTTGACGAATATTCATGCAATAGGAAGTAGTGCTAGAGCTACGGCAACCTTGTTGTTTATCGATCAATAATTCACTGAGTTATTGATTGATCATGCAAAAAGGAAGTAGTGAGCTGCGCCTGAAACATGGAAGTGATGGTTGATTGCGCGGTGAAACTGTAAGGAGTCCTTATTATTAGTAAGCAATTCCCTTATTTCGCACATGGGTAAAGCGGGGAACGCGCTAATAGGGAGATCAGTGAGGAGGCGGAGGGGTGAATAGCGCAGTTTGAAGCGACGAGGTACAGTAATCTATTTGTACATCGATCGATAAACTAATCAGATTGTGATTATGCTAAAAAAAACAGGAGGTAATTGATGTTTCAAGAATAGGGTAGTAGTAGTAAACTAATGGATACATTCCTTAGCCAAAGCAATTATTTTGGCATCAGCAGCTTTTTGAAATGTCTCGAAATATGCAAGCGATGGGTGACTGTGCTCTAAAAATGATAGTGTCTGTAACAAGCCCTTAGCAAGCAATTCCCTTATTTCGCACATGGGTAAAGTGGGCACGTGCTAATAGGGAGATGAGTGAGGAGGCGTAGGCGTGAATAGCGCAGTTTCAAGCAACGAGGTACCGTAATCAATCGACAATTCAATGAATTATTGATCGATCATGCAAAAGGAAGTAGTGGTCAATAAAAAAATGAGCCATAATAAATGAGTGGAAGCAATTTAAATTCTTGAATTAAGCGTTCACCTACTGCTCTTTCTAGTCTTATCTCCGGCTTAATCACTTCCATTGACACCTGCTGCCGCTTGAACTGCCTATGAAACATGCGAGTGATGGGTGAATGAGCGGTGAAATTATAGTGCCGAAAACGAGTTCTTCCAATTAGGAAGCAATTCCATAATTTTACTGTAAAAATTTTTACACATGTATAAAATGACCACGTGCGAATGACGTAATTCACTAAGTAATGATTTTTTTTATTAATATCATTATTAATATTTCCCAGTCTTCCGTACACGTCCCTCTCCCGCCTCTTAGGTAAAACACTAGTACAGCTTATGTTGTCTGCGCATTGCATACAGGGTGTGTAATTAGTTACTATAACTAAAATTTTAATTATCTCAATTAATTAACATTGTAATTATTATAATTAATTATATTTTCCAGTCGTCTGTGTACCTCCCTCTCCCGTCTCTTCCTCACCCTCCGTCTTCCCATCGCCGATCGACTGCCGCCCGTCCTCTCGCCCCACGCACACATCGTGTACAACTACAGTGCGGTCACGCACGGATTTGGACCTGATGAGGTACGGTAGGGGGATACTGTAGGGAATGGGTACGTTACGGGGGTATGGTAAGGAATGGGTGCGGTAATGAGAGGATATTGTATGAAAATGGTGCGGTATGGCAATGATAACTTACTTACTTACTACCTTACTGTAAGCATGTACACTGCATCACTTAAGTATTGCAAGGAGGTAGATTAGAGAAATCTTGTGAATGCTTTTTAATAATATGCCCAACATCTTGAGAATTCCATATGATATCTGAGAAGGGCGACCTCTTGAATTGCTTGTGAAACGCGGATATTCCCTGAATTGTCGATAGAAATCGTTGTGTTTCATTAATAACTTATCGTTCCAAACATGAAGGAGACTGTAGTAAGGACGTGTCTAAACTTGAACACAATTCTGATTTTGGTGGTCGAATCAATAATTAGAAAATATTGATTAATTTAATAATTTCAGTGTGTCAACTGGCTGGATGCGTTTGGAAGAGTGTGCGACGCGGCCAAGGAGAAACTGACTTTATAGATTACTGTATCGTAGATACTGTAGCTAGGATTACTGCACCCTCACTATCCTGGTTTACTGTATCGTATATTACTGTAATTTTCCTGCTTCACCATATCAGAAGTACTGTATTACTGTAACACATTTGCATGTTTATTAACCATTTTCCCTATAGTCCCCAGGCTATGAACCGCGAATGATTCCTCAGGAATTTCCCTCCCGATACGGTGTATATTGTTCCTGTACTTTTGTAGTTTGTAGTTTGTTTTACTCTGCAGATTGTATTTACTGTTGTTACAACTTTGCGATACGGGCCTCAATAATGTATTCCAAGAATCGATAAATAAAGGTGATTTTGAACCTTCCAAATATCATAAGTGTATCGCAGAACAGCGAAATTGCGATCGATAAGTATTGTCTGCAGATTACATTTGATCAATTACCTAACCCCATTCCGAGGTTTATACCACGAACTGAGAAGAATTGTGGAATGTGAGGTAGAAGTATGTTTCACGGTTAAGTTTTGTTGGTTTCGGTTGTTCCCCTATTCAATTTCAGAACTTTCCGCCCTTTCAACACCACTTTACACTCGTCACATCTGGCAGGGCACTTCGCAACACAGATTCCGACTCGAATTCGACTCAAGTTGTTTCCCGATGGCGAGAGATCGAAGCGATTGGAGAGAGTGCAGACGGTGAGAGGGAACTGAAGATGAGGGAGCAGCGAGAGAGAGAGAGAGAGAGAGAGAGAGAGAGAGAGAAAAGAGAGAGTGCCCCTGTTGGTACAATATTTGCATACTCGGGACACATTGGGGACTATTGCAGGGGAAAGAGAGCGACGATTGAGTGGCACTCACTGTGTTGTTGAGATTGCTGTAGTGAGAGGCCGGTTGGCACCACCATGTCATTTCATAGTTCGAAAGGCTTCATTTCTTCTTTGACCTTTTTTTCTCCAAAGCACCGGCGAAAATAGTACGAGCTCTGCCGTATTTCCGTCCACCCTCCACAAACCTCCCTCTCCTCCCTCCTCCCCCCTGACCACAGCTCTGACAGACTAAATCTGCCTCCGGTCCATCTCTAGGAAGATTTGCATAAATCGACGCTTGAGGGGGAGAGAGAGCGACCACCCCTCAGCAAATGAAGTCATTAGATTGATTCAGCTGGGCACTCCTGGGAGCCTCTTCATATTGACCCACCATTCAGGGGGAACGGGAATTTAGAACGCTTAGAAATTAGATTTGAAAAACCGTGCGGGGTATCTATCGTTCATACAATACTTGGAAAAATTGTATCGGATCCTAAGCGGAAGTTTCAAAACGTCCAATCACCCCTACGGTATTATTCCAAAATTCAAAATCTACTTCACCTTTTCTCATTGTCAGCTCAAACTCTCCTCGTTCTACACGCTCGCTTACCGGTCACACAGTACCAGAGAGCATGCGAAATGGAGAGAGTCCGACAAATTTCCCATTCATGCGTTCAAGAATACCTTTCTGTGTTCACCATCAGAGTCTTTTTGGCCCCATCCCCCACTTTTATCGCTTCTCATCAATATTGGATGTACACATGCCTTTTATGACCTTCCACTCTCTCACTTTCCCACGCTCTCTCGTCAGTTAGACAAGGCTAGATAGCGTGCGAAACGAGGAGAGTCCGAGACTATCTTTCTTCGTTTATTGCATGGGGACGCAATGTTTGTGTCGTGCTCGCGCGACGTTTGGTGTCCGTCCCTCAGCTGGTCCCGGCGCGAAAATAAACAATGCCAACCGCAAATTGAGTTTATTTAGGGAGGAGGACCAGTCGTTCCCCCTCTCCTATTATACGGTTTTGCTATTTCCGTCTGAATTTTGCTCTATTTCACTTCGAAATCTCCGAAATGTGTTAATCGCTAATTATATTCTGTAGAGATCGAATTCTGCGCGATTCTAGCGGAATTCAAATTCCTCCCTACTTTAAATTAGAAATTCTCTCACTGACTTCAGTATCTCGGCCATTTCATATTCAAATTTCCCACCCTCGCTAGAGTCTTTTCACAATCCCCTTAATCTTCCCTTTTCATCCATTAGTGCCTCCACTGCTAATTAATCTGTGCCACGCCATGATGCAAAACCTCAATATGTGTAGCTCTATTCCCATCCAGAAAGGGGTCAGGCGTGTGAGGAACTGTGTGAAACTGTGAGAGCGCACGTTCACACACCACTTCCACGAAGAGGTAACTGCGCAATGGACCGATGCGCATCTCTCTCTGCTCTCTCTTTCTATTATTCCGCGCACGATTTTGGGTGCGAATAGCCATTTGATGGCTGGATGAATGGTCATCGGTCGACCTTCACAATGAGCTATTTGTGTGTTCAGTTCACAAGTTCGCTTGTCTAGACTTCGAACCTCTTTGTTCACTGCTCAGATCTATTTTTTTAGGAAAAAGTCGCAGTAAATATTTATATTTCTCAGTTCGCATACTTTTTTGTCTGGAATTCGTTTTTCTCCTAATTTCCCTTATTTGGACCAAATTTCTCGTCCAAACTTCTCCTCCTCTTCATTTATTCCCTACTGCAGTCTAAGTGCACACAGGAAGTTGCCGTTCTCTCACTTTCACACACTCTCTCATCGCTCTGCCGACGAGAGAGTGTGTGAAACGAGGAGAGCAGGGGGAAATGACTTCCGATACCACCCATTAGGGATTGAGAGGGAATGGATATGGACGAAGGGAGAGAGAGTGGGCGAAATGGAGAGAGTGCAGAGAAGCAGGGACGGGGGTATTTAGAGAAGTACTTAGGGATACTCTGGTAATTTAGGGCCGAGATTGTCTCCAAAGTGGATTGACGTTTCCGACGACGGCGTAGACGTAGACTTTCTGACCTACCGCACTACCGTAGGACATTTTACTATTAGATGGATGGCAGATTGAAAGTTCCGGCACCGTAGAAATAGGCTTTCTGACCAACCGCCCTACCGTAGAACTCCTTAACGAAGGACAAAAGGAAGAGGGCACTCACGATTAAGCTGCCTAACGTAGACCGTACCGCTGGACAGTGTACTGTAGAAATGTACTGTAGAAGGGACATAATAGATCGCCTTTTCCGGCGGATTTGCGCAGTTCCTGTGTACAAGAACTGTTGTGGTTATCCTTTTGTTTCTGGGTAAACAAACGTAGACATCCTTGCTTGAAAAATCAGGAAAATCTTTAGAGAGGGTGTATCTTATTTCTAGATAAACCTAAAGTGTTGTAGTATTATTTACACATAACCCCAAGAGTGGATCAATTTGTGTCCAACCCGATCGGCGATATAACAAAAGTGAAACCGACCTGGTTCTTCTTCTCTCTCTTTCGGTCGTTCTAAAGATCATGATCCCGATCTCGCATCTACTCTTTGCTCTAGAACCTATCCAAACTCAATCTCACATCTCTCTCTCTTTCCACCTCGACCCCACACATAACATAACAGCAAATATAGTCCAGAATAGAGTGGCCTAAACCGGGTCGGAAATTTCAGTACTCGGGTCCAGGCTGATCCCGGGTACTTCCTGATAAGTGAGAGTGAGTTCCCGTTTGTACCCGGTACCCGCGGGTCCAAAAAGTACCCGCGGGAACAGCCAAGTACCCGCGGGTACTTTTTGGATCCGCGGGTACAGCAAATCACATGGGTCACTATTGTCGATTTTTTGTTTGTTTTGTTTGTTTGGAAGTCGTTTTTAAAAAAAATCCGCGGGATTTTTTGTATTGTTCTTATTTCCTTTCATATCGTCTTACTTTCCATAAACACTTTGTAAACTGGTAACTTTAACCACTTTTTTCAGCTGCTCTAGCTCAAAATCCTACTTTGATAGCGTTGAGTGAAGAAAACAAAACAATATGTATCTTCCCCAAAGGATCCTAAATGAAAAAAGAGAGTCTAAATGAAAATATGTGCAAAAGAAGAACAAAATACGAAAGAAAACAAAAAAAAACTAATCGAACGGATTTTAATAGCACTGTACTTCCTCCCTGTACCCGCGGGTACTTTTTGGACCCGCGGGTACCGGGAACAAACGGGAACTCACGGTCCATTTCTGACCCGGTCCCGGGTACCGGGATGTTCCCGGTTTAGGCCACCCTAGTCCAGAACCTCTCGAAAAAATATAGTAAAGAGTGACAGAGAGAGACTAGATGTCCATATTGTTCATAATATTTTTAGCACCCATCCCAGGAGCTAGGAATAACCATGGGTTTATGTGCTCTCTGCTCTATAACCTACCGAAACGTTATCCCCCTTCTCTCTCTCTCTCTCTCTCTCTCTCTCTCTCTCTATCTCTCCTCACCTTTCACCCAACGACAGTGGCTGTCCCACCTGTCAATATCCATTTCCTTCCACTGTTTGATCCTCTCCACACACTCTCCACTCTGATTGATGCATGGACTGATAGGTTACGATCGGAAATGCTAATATTATGAAGAGGGCATGATATTTTGCAAGATATAAGATATTTACCATGGAGCCTTTGCGCAGTAGGAGATTTGCATGTACCGATGATTTCACGTTATGAAACTGCCGTATTGGAACCATCGACATCTTTTCCAGGATGTATTTGAGATACCGAGCAGAACATTTAGATACTTTAACATTTTCGGGTTCCATAATGACAGTTCGAAAATGTCCTATCACAATGGCAACGACAATTTAGGATTTTGAAAAAAATGCACGAAATTAAGCTCTCTTGACCTACCAAACCTATTGAGATGAGCTGGTTCCCATCCCTCCTCTCCCCACTCATCAAGGCTATGATTAATCGTGTCCGTCTCTCTCTCTCTCTAACTCTCTCTCTCTCTCTCTCTCTCTCTCTCTCTCTCTCTCTCGAGTTCTCGACCCGTCTCTCGCTTCCGCACAGTCTATCATCATATCCCCCAAGGCTACTACCCTCATTTGGTGGTGGGAAGTGAATGATGCACAAATGGTGTGTATGAATACTTGAAGCGTGTCAGGTTCACGCAATTTTGCCGCGCCACATTATTCCATGAAGGGGTCAGGGTGAGAGAGTGTGCAAAAATGAGAGAGTCCCTCTCGATTTCACACACTCTCATTCTAAACCTCTTTTTTTCTGAATGCATTGCGGCCGGCCAGTGGAATGATGTGGCACATCATTCGATCAATTCGGTTATTCATCTGCCTTTTTAAAATTCGTCCCCGCTGAATTAGAGTTTCGCATTTCCCTAATATTCCCTGCAGCTGCCTTCCCACATTCCATACTTGCTCATGGTTTTTATCCCATTCTCATGCGAAAAATCACGCATTCACCACTCTTTTTTTCTCCGCTTTTCCCTCGCCCTTTCGATTCCTATTACACCATTTCCATAACCAGAGCACAACCGTAAGTAGACAAAAATAGGTTTAGTGTGAGAGAGACTGTAAAATCGAAAGAGATTATATCATGTTCGCACATTCAATCGCCGCCAGAACTCTTTCTGAACGTTTGGAACTACAAGATATTAATGTGGAGATCATATTGGTTGTTAGTCGGAAGGTTCATCTATTCTACTCGTAAAGATTGTTGAATTGGCCATCAGCTCCTATGAGTACGTGATTAGTGTTAATCCTATTTACCCTTTTCATTAACATTTCAAGCGTTTCCCATAAGATAATTCCATGTCGAAACACGGATTCCGCATGCCGAACACTCGCTTCGTAAATTCATCTTCTCCCATTTCCTGCATATTTCCACTGCAGCGATCTCAGTGATCTAATGGCCTTTATCCCCCCATCCTCAGTGAGAATCATCATGCGAAGAATCACATAATCGCTCGTTTTTACCACTGACCGGGAGGAATTCTCCTCTCGTTTCTTATTTTTCTCCTTTTTGTCACCACGTCCCCTCAGCGCCTCTAAGTTGTTCGTGATTTGTTTCAATCCAGTTGCACTCCCTCATTATAATTTTAAAAATTTTCTAGTTGATAATCGAATGTCGAAACCCGAATGCTCATGGTAGAATTCGCCTCCGGCCTGCCTGTTTCCATTTCTTGCATATTTCCACCGCAGCTGCTTTCCCATGCATCTAATGGTTTTTTTTATCCCATTCCCATGCGAAAAATCGCCTCGTCACTCCCTTCTTTCACTGATCCAGAGCTTTCTTTTTGCTCTTTGTTTTCTTGTTTCTTATTCCACCCCAGGAGCTGTAGAACTGTGCATCTATCTAGATTCTTCATGTCTCTATCACACATTTTTCTGGTCTTCCATAATCGGAATTGCTTCCTTTTCGATATTGATCTGGAGGTTCTCTACTTTTGATTTCTTGTTCATTCCTTTCGGTTCTCTCTCTATCTCTCTCTCTCTCCCTCTCTCTCTCTCTCTCTCTCTCTCTCTCTCTCCCTTCTCTAGCTCCTTGCTACTCCGACACATACACTAGAACGAGACAGCTGTCCACTCTCGTTTGATAGAGAGACGAGAAGGGATCAAAGGGAGGGGACCGGTGATGTGTGAGAGAAAGAGAGAGAGAGAGAGAGAGAGAGGTGCAGAAGCCTGCAAACATGTTGTTGCTAGCCATCGCTACCGTTCAAGTCATAGGTGATGGACTAGCAAATATTCTGTTGTCTTCTGTATTTATCTACCCTGCAAAAGAATTTTCTTTCGCAGTTTTGCTATGACACTAATTTTATTTTTTTAGAAATCAATTCAGAACTAGCATGACATGCCTCATTTGCTTCAGAATGCTGACCCAGTCGGCTGCTGATCTTATGTTTCACCGGGTGGATAGAAGCGCGAAACGCCGTGTACCTTAATCTTTTTCCGCATCCCCCACTCTGAAAACATATTCATGAAGAATTTGACAGTTTCATTAAGAGAATATTGCCTGCAGCTATTTTCTGATGTTCGCCGATCCAAAACAGTTGATTACCTAATAATTTGGCGTTCTTCTACCAGTCTCTCTCTCTCTCTCCGATCATGTTGTTGTTTTCCAATCTTCTCTAGATGTTTGGGATCATTTCGGTCATTCCTGCCCACTAACCAATCCTGTTGTTCTTGTTGTTGTTTGCCGCTATCCCGTATTCGGTTAATTGCGTTACCGGCCCTGCCAGCCGGGAATTAGCCCTTGATAATTCCCGGCTCTCTCTCTCTCTCAAATCCTCACACTCTCTCGCCGGTTAGAGTAGGCGAGAGAGAGAGAGAGAGAGAGCTGCGTGGCCTCAGGGCAACTTGAGCTAACTGAAACCGCATTACCCTTAGGGCATATGGCGCGTCATTTTGAAGTGGGAGGGCGCTTGTTTTGCACTCACGCTTGATTCATATTCTCCAGAAAAGGGTGAGGGTGAGAGCGTGTGAAAGTGAAAGAGAGTACTTCTCGATTTAACACGATCACTCCCTCCCTGACCCCTTTCTGGAGGAATTTATGGAGGAGGAAAGTAACATGCATCAATGAAAGCAAATTATTTGCCTGTGTTTTGCCGCAAATTATGTGCCTGTGGCGTGATTGCTTATTTCCCATATTTTCAGATATTTTTGCCTTCTCTGTCGCTCTCACCGCGCATTTTTCTTCCGAATAGAGCCTGCCAAGTGCGAGTTATTATTATTATGGTATTTCTCTCACACGCGACTCTGCGTCTCTGCTCCTTCACAAAAATTCCTCTGTCTTTTCTCGGCATTTTTTTTCAATTTCGCTTGTAGTAGGGATTGTACGAAAAAGGAGCGAAAGTTACTTCCATGGTATTCTAGCGATTCTATGGAAATTTTAGTGAGTTAGAGAATGAGAAAATGGGTGAATACGGGTGATCTTGTGTTTCATCAGGGAGATAGATGCGCGAAATGGATTTTATACTAGTACTCTTGGCCCTCTTTAGCAAAATAAAACGCCGTGTACAGTCCGGTCAGATCCCCATGTGAAAACGGGGCGCCCGGGGGCGCTCGGGGCGACCCGAAGCGACCCATTGACTTTCACAGCAAGGAGAATGAGAAATTCACGTTGCATTAAAGTGAGCTGTGTTCTCGAGGTCATTACCGAACTTTTAAAGTATTGCACATAAATTTTAAAAATTGCATTAATTATAAATAAATTATTCAAAACAGTTCAATTTAGGAATAATAAGTGTACCCGAGCCGGACTACCGTAGTTAAGAGCACACCAAGACCAGGTCCGTAAAAAAGAAAGCTCTCAACTACGGTAGTCCGGCTCGGGTGCACTTATTATTCCCAAATTGAACCGTTTAAAATAATTTATTGTTAATTAATGCAATTTTTAATATTTATGTGAAATACATAAAAAGTTCGGTAATGACCTCGACAACACACCTTCAACGTAATGACCTTCAACGTGAATTTCTCACTCTCCTGGCTGTGAAAGTCAATGGGTCGCTTCGGGTCGCCCCGGGCGCCCCCGGGCGCCTCGTTTTCACATGGGGATCTGACCGGACTGTATTGTACGAAAAGTGAGGTATTTCCAGGGAGGGCTTTTAGCTGATTCGAAAGTGGAGAGCAGAACGGCTCTTTCCCTGTTTTTTCTCTCACAATACTCACAAAAAGAGAGAAAAGAGCGAAAACACGACTATATTCTCTGCTTCTTCTTCCTGTTTTTTTCGCTCTCTTTCTACCACACACGGGGCTACCGGATTACACCTACCGCTAGTTTCGCTCTTTGACTTTTTGCCTTTTTTGTTTTTCTATATTTTAGGATTCTTGCACCAGACATTACACGGATGGAGAACCATTCTGCATAGATTCATTCCGTATCTCAAAATCCCCTAGATGTGAATCCAATAACCCCGGAGATGATCTATTTCACTCTAGATAAGAGACTTCGTTTCGCAATGAATAGATAGATGGATCAGCGATACATTAAATATCCGCTTTAGAACCTTGCAAATTCGAGTTTCCAAATGTGCTGAAATTCTCCCGTTCAAGTATCTCAACGTTTTCATTTGCTCCCAAACGCATCTCAAAAAAGGTTGTCTTGTCATCATAGAGCCTCAGTATAGTCAGTCTACAGATGGTCTCATGTCAGAAAGTTTTGTAATGAGAGAGTGCTAGAGAGTGTGGGAAAGCGAGAGGGTCCAGAGAAAGAGAGACGCGAGTCAAGGCTACTCTACTGAAGAAGAGTCTTCACATTCATTCCAGCCCGGAATACAATAGAAATGAGACTGGGAGAGAGAGAGAGAGAGAGAGAGTCTCCCTAAGGAATCCCTAATGATGATTGGGATGTATGCGGGGCGTATGCCAGAATTAGACGAGGACTCTCGTTTTCGCGTGGTCTCTAGGCGGTAGGAAGAAATGTTGCGGTATACCAAGAATGCTACATCATACAGCACGTGTAATTAACTCTCCTACCCTATTTTCCCCTGGAAATAGCTTCAAAATGAAATAAATGTGCAAAAATAGCCTATTTCCCCCCTGTAAATTGAAGATTATTCCGATTTGAGGGTAGAAGTTCTCCCATCGAGAAACCTCTTGAATATTTCCAGTTCATGCTTTCTAACTGTATATCTATTTGTCTCTCCAATCAGCACGCTCTCTAGTCGTCGGATCATTCACTTTCTTTCTCTGGCAATCTCCTTGCTTAGAACACTCTCTCACATTTTCACCGACCGACGGCGCTCATTGTGTGTATTTGTTTACTGCAATTCGTGAGAGAGTCACACTGATCTCTCTCTCTCTCTCTCTCTCTCTCTCTCTCTCTCTCTTTCTCTCTCTCTTACCCAGATGAATTTCTCTTATTTACCTTCCGTTCGCTCCCGAAAATTGCATTATTTCTAGCCATTTCAACCGCAAAATAGCGCGTTTGCAAGCTTGCAGCAGTCGTACCACTTTGGCAATTATTACTACATATTTCAGAATAGTTTTGGGATACCTTTCGACCTAATTGGGTCTCATCCTGAAAGATCAACTTAAGTATGCAAGTCTCCCTTCTCAGTAATGTGTTAAAACAATAGGCATTGTCTGTTTTAATGCTACCCACATCATTCCACAGACCGGTCAACCTTCCAGAAAGGCCTTTGGAGTGAGAGAGTGTGTGAAATCGAGAGGGACTCTCTCACTTTCGTACACTCTCTCGCTCTTACCCTGATCTGTAGGTTTGGAATTATGTGTACCCAAAGCACTGTAGAATTTGGACCATTGGTGGTGCATAGTGACATACTAAAATATCGTACGTGCTGAAAATATCAGAACGTTTACCGGAACGTGAGCGAAATTTACGTTTTTTGTAACTTTGCGTAGAAAATTATTTACGACTCGTGAGTAGGTTCATATTTTTTGTCCACCTCGATTTACCGGAAACTACCCGGACATGCCCGGTGAAATGTCTAAAACAAAAGAGAAAATTCGATGCGAAAACCGACAAAGTAAGCTAATTGTCATCATTACCGTATACAGCCGGGAAATGCCAGCAATTCCCGGCTCTGACCTCTCTTTCGAATCGAATTTGTAGCTTTATTTTACACATTTCACCGGGCATGTCCGGGTAGATTCCGGCAAATCGATGCGGATTAATCGAATTAGCATAAACGCAAATCATATTAATGAGTACTCGCAAAGATGCAAAAATCGGATTTTTTGATCACGTTGCGGTAAACGTTCCGATATTTTTAGCACGTACGATACTTCCGTAAAAAACAATGATTCAATTCTTGCAGCCAAACCACTATGCTGACGCATATTAGATACATGTGGAGAGTGGTCAGGGGGAGAAATGTGGCGGGGCGAAAGAGTGTTGTTACTCCTCCTCCCTGTTGATTCCTCCCGTCTCTCTCTCTCTCTCTCTCTCTCTCTCTCTCTCTCCCTCTCCAACCACCTCACTCTAACTCTCCACACCATTCGGGAGACCATACCGCGCCTGTTACTACTCATACACTGACTTTTCTCGTCTCTCTTTTATGTCTTTTCACTCCCTCTTTTGGGTTTCAAAGGCATCTCAATTTCGAAAGCTGTCGCTAGAGCACACTGAGTATGCTGCGTTGAGGCAAAAACCATCTTTCAAAGTCAAATCTTAAAAAAACGCGCGTTTTTGTGGATATTTTCTTTATTATTTTTTGTTAAACCTCCTCTCATCGAAGACCAATTGAATCCCACCATCCTAACTGGCTTATTGCCTATTGTTGAAACGTATTTGATATTAGCCGTGTAATCTTTTCTTTTTTTTATTAATTAATATCTCATTAATTACGCTAATTAATTAATTACGAAATCTATTTTTTCTGATGCTGGTCACAATGGTACCACTCCCATAGCGCTAGGCTCACTCCTTGGTGAGTTATGGCTCGTTGCTCAAATGTCGGTTGCTCAAATGTCACCCCCCCTTCAAGTTTACTGTTGCCACGCGCAAGATTGTATATTTATCATAATATTGTATTATTCATTTTTTAAAAGTGCGCACAAGAAAACCATTGGAGCATTTCCGAACCTGGATAGCTATTGCCTGCTGTTGAAACTCATCCATTCTTAGCAGTTTTCTCGCATCAGAAGATGTATCCTTGCTCAAAGTGGATGTTCTGATTGTTCTCTGTATGTTTAGTCAAATCGAGAGAGAGTGTGAGCATAACGTGTAATTTAGCGATGTTCCCTCAACATATTTAGCTGTTTTTGCTGCTCTTGTTGACATTTTCAAACCAGGCCGCAGTGTTTGTTGTGTATACATTAGTGTTGTTATTTGGAATAATCCTATTCGCGAATAACAAAGGGTTATTCGCGATTAGAATTATTCCAAAAAACAACACTAGTATACATCTTTCTGTGTCATCCCATGACCAATCCCGATTGTTGTTGTTTTGATCCTCTTTTTCAACGACTAATTGCGTTTTCCACGGCGTTCTGGCAAAATGCCAAAATGTGAATTCTTTGTGAGACCGTCAGTCTATTTTAGTGCTCTCTAACTGTCTCCCTCAATTAGCATAGACTGGCAAGAATGCCGTGATTGTGTCCTGTGGAAGACACTACGTTCTACAGGGGGGTATGCGAGAGAAAGAGGGCATAGAGAAAGAGAGAGAACTGCAAGTACCGTAACCCTGGCATTTTGCCAATTTCTTGAAAAACTAAACACAGATTTCCCCGATTCTATTTTCCCTGTCCCATAACTCGCAGGAATAAGAGATTTATCGATTTTCATAAGTGACTCAGCATTTAATAATAATTTGTGGACAATATTAATCTCTCCGAAGACTACAAAATGGGTGGCTCCGTTAGCCTTGCCGTCAGCGGTGGGAGCAGACTTGCGGATACGGTAGATCTTCTTGTTCATCTCGGTACGGTGATGGTATTCCTTCTGACCAGAACGGGCAACCGTGAACTGGACGCGACCTATTAAAGGAAATATAAATATAAGCGTAAACCAAATTTTATCAGCATTTGCCCGAGTGGGCTCAACACCGATTATTCTATCAACGAGCATCATTATGTTAGCTACTTTCAGCTGTTTACGCATCGATATAAATGCAACATGAATTACCTTGTGGGTCTTGCGAGTAAGCTTCTTGGTGTGCTATATGGTAGTAACACACTTGAATCCCTTTCCGCGGGTAACATCAATGATGTCGACCATCTCGTCCTGTGCGAAAACCTGATCAGTGATGACCTGAAAAGGCAAAGCTTGAATGCGTATTCGATATAAATACGGTAGAACAATATTTAATAAAGGTAGGCAGCAGTGGACTGGATGATGTTCGTCAGTTATATCTAACAGTCATTTCATGCATGGGCTACGGTGTAGCCAGCAACAGTACCCTCCCGCTTTTTGCCACAGACCCTCCCTCTTTTAGCTCAAAGCTAAACCTGGCGAGGTCAAATTGACCAGGTTTATCTCCGACCCTCTCGCTTTAGACCTTCGAGCAACAACCCTTGCCCATCTATGAGTCATTTGATAATCGCAAACGCGAAACAAACAAAAAAGATTCCGTCCTCACCTGCTTCTCAAGACGCCCACGCGCCCATTCGACCTTATCGGCGATGGCGCTTCAGTTACGCTGTAGCTCCATGATGTTGGCCTTCTTGTTGCGGTGCTTGAGGAGCTTCTGCTGAAAAATGAAAAGAATAAATAACTCGTTTAGCAAAGTCAAAATGAAGGAAAAATATGACCTGAGTCTGCGAAATACCTACGTGGCGGAGGATGTCGTTCGCCCCAGCCTTTACTCCCATGAAGGCGGTGATACGCGCCGACTTGGAGGCCTCGTCGTTGCCTAGATCCCTCCAAAACTGAACGAAAACTTAAGGAATTCAAACAACAATGATAAAACGGAATTAGGCGATGACAAAAGAAGAGCGACCCCTATGAAGGACGTCGTAATCGAGAGAACTGCCAGCATCTCACGTTGAGCAAAATAAGCAACAAATACATCGCTCAAAGATCCAACAAATCGATAAATAAAGAAAAATAAAACAGAAAGACACACTGGTCCGAATTTTCAAAAAAAATTGGCAAAATTCCAAGTGCGCGCGCGATTACACGATGCTCGCACCATACTCGCGCGATTGGTCTCGCAGGGAGCATTTCCCTGGCGGGCGTTTAAATTTATTTTTGGCAGAACGTAGTGGAAGATACGGTAACACAATACTGTACTACAGTACTTCCCATTTCCCGCCGTCTCTCAATTTCGCACACTATCTCGCTCTCGATTTTTGTTGATCGACACCGCATAATTGGCGCTCTCGGTTACCATGGAAAAGCGATTATCAGAAGTCAGGCGCTCTCTCGATTTCGCTCACTCTCTCGCCGCGCTGTCTACATCACTGCGCCGTCTATCCACTGACCGCACTCTCTCGCCAGCTGGCTATTTCTATCTCTCTCATTGGCAGAGAGAGAGAGAGAAACCCTTTGGATTAGGCCTCTGAAGCCCCCCCCCCCTATAATTTAGCTCGAGGCGGACTATTTATCTGCCCCAGGCAGGAACAGATCTTGGATGCTCGATTCTATTAGCTTCTTTGCTCATTTTATTGCGTTATTTATGGTTTTCTTACTTCTTTTGGGTAGTTTCGTGCCTTATTTCTTCCTTTTTTCCACAATTTTTTCCACAATTCAATTTTTTTTAAAGTTTAGCACGTTCTCTCCCCCTTGCCCCTTTCTGGAAGTTCAGAATCATTTTTTTTCGGCTTGCCCTCTCTTTGTCTCTTCTCAGAACAGAAAAGAGAGTGTCTGACACTTTTCTTCCTGGAAAGGAACCGCCGGAAAACGGCTTCCTTCCCTGAAAGAACGGCCCCATTTTAGCCCTCCTCCAGAAAGGGGCCAAGGGCGAGAGAGTGTGTGGGAGAGCGAGAAGCTTGCACGTTCACGCCTTCTCTCGCCCCTGACCCCTTTCTGGAGATCGACTAGGTCGGTTGAATGATGTGATTGCGCTTCTGTTTTTCCACTTCTTTTTGATTCGAATTTCCTGTGTTTGCGCCAAAACTCTTCACATTCACTCACACGCACTATTGAATCGTGCCCCTTCCACAGCCCAGTTTTGAGACGACATCTCTCTCTCTCTCTCTCTCTCTCTCTCTCTCTCCCCTTCCCCTCCTAAAGTTTACCATGTTGTCTCACGTCGTGGAAGGAAGCAGTAAAGTTAGTTAGTCTACGCCGACTAGTCGCAATTTCCACCCTTCTCATTTTCTCTACTACAAAACTTGGACATTTTTTTGGGGATAAATTCTCTTTCACAATTTTTTTGGGATTTAAACTGCCTCTCTCATTTTTTTGGGAGATAAACGCACTTTCTCAACCCACTCTTTCATTGTCTCTCTCAATTTCGCGTGCTCTCTCACACTAATTCTAAAATTCGCACTGCCGCTGTCAAAATGCATTAGTGATGGTAGATCAGCGGCGAGAGAGTATGCGGAATCGAGAGAGTTTAGAGAGAGAAAGAGCGAGAGTGAAGGTGAAGTGAGGAGAGTGCGAGAGAGGAAAGTTCAGAGAGGGGTTGGGGAGGCTCGAAATTAGTCAAGCGAGAGGTTCGAAAGAGGAGAGAGAGAGAGAGAGAGAGAGAGAGAGAATGGGAGAAAAGAGGAAGAGAGGGAAGTTGATCCACAGGAATAATCCCGTGTAAATGGTCCATCGATTTGGAACTCCACCGAAACTGTTCCCAACGACTCGTCGTTTACCTTTATGTTGAGTAGATTTTCGCACTCTATTTTTTTCCATTTTCTAATCTTACTAGGTTTCTGTTACAATATGCCTCATCCCAAATCCCATCATTCCAAAAAGAGATCAGGGACGAGAGAGTGTGTGAAAGTGAGAGAGTATGAGATAAGAGTAACTATTTTTTTGCCCAAACTGTCTGTTTTGGTGATGAATGGAGTTCGAGTGGCCAACTTTGGTCATCTTCTCTCTCTCTCTTCACAACAGCCCCCTTCAGAGAGTGATTCATCAATGGATGTTCTGGCAGAAAGAGTGGACACATTTACACTTTCTCTCTCTCTCTCTCTCTCTCTCTCTCTCTCTCTCTCTGTCTCTCTGTCTCTCTCTCCCTCTTTCCCTGTCTCACATCTCCTTCCGATCACTCTTACATCTTTCGCCATTGATGCCCCGACATGTTATTTCGGAAGAATCGTTGAATCAGTAGAGAAATATGTTATCATCTTAACTGTATACATTACGCGTCATTTTGAAAGGAATTTGAGGCCAACAGTCGTGCCACTTTCCATTCTCTAACTGACAATTTCCTGTAACTGACAATTTCACGTTTCACGTGTTGCATACATACAAGCAATCGTGGTCGTCTAACAATGACATTCCACCGTTTTGTGCTTTGCCCTTCAAACTGACCTCAAACTTCGAGCTCACTTACTGGCAATTTCATGTTGCACATGCTTCATACAAACAATTGTGATCTTCTATGCCGATGTACCATACCTGTTTCCACTATCCGTGATTTGCCCTCCTCATTCTCTGACTGAAAATTTCCTCTAACTTGCAATTTCGTGTTGCATATGTTTTATATAAATACAAACATTCACGGTCTTACCCGATCACATTTCCACCGGTGCTTGCCCTTTTCTTATGGTCCCAATCATCGCCCTTTTTGTCCCTTCCGCTTTTTATCAATGGAAGTCACACGTTAGTCATTACATTCCTATTTTTCGTCCTTCCGTTCGCTTACTCATCAAATCGTACTCTTTTTTTGAGAGTAACCACTAGTGTTCTCTTACTGGAAGTGAACTAATCACTCCTCTCTCAATTTCTCTGATTCTCTCGTTCACGTTGCGGTCCGCATTCTTTTTTCGCCAATTCTTTAGATACCAGCAAGAGAATCCTAGTAATCATAGCATTCTACAACTCTGAAAACTTCCCGAAAGGAGTCATTGAGAAAAATTGATAACGCAATTGAGCTCATTACCGACCCCTTTCTGGAGGATTAACCGGGCTGTTCTGGGGCAATTCTATCTGAGGCATCATCCATCAACCTTCTATCTCTCTGAGTGGATGAGTAATGCAGATTGTGGTCTCTTTTCACGTCGCTGGTCTATTATTCAATGCTCGTTTCTATAGATGCCTTGTCTTCCATACCTTCTGAAACGTATTTATAAATTGCGGAGAATATATGTGCATACGAACTCAGTAGGCGTCGTCGCAGCTATTTCGCGCCTTGTTGCTTTGAACAGATCTTTCGCGGGTCAGTGGGACCCATTTTCCCGGTTTCAATAGATGTAGTAGTCACCACACGTCTAGCGGTGACAAATTCCATCGCTGCGAGTCTATTTCTCACTCTAAACGACATCTCTGTCTGTGGAAGAGAGAAAGGGAGGGGGAGGTGTCAGCAGCAGATTTATACTTTCTCTCTCTCCCCTAGGTGTACACCATTCCAAACCTCCCGCAGCAGCAGACGATGTCGCCTTCTAAATGTTCTGAAACGTAATAAAAAATTGGGACAAAGCACAGAATCACCATGTCTAGCTCTCATTTTAGGATCTCTAGCCCCTGACCCCTTTCTGGAAGTGTAGAATGATACGAGAGGTGAACGAGAAATTACATATTCAAATTCGTGGGACGCGTAGCTTATTGCATTGTTACGCCGTTGAGTTACGATCAATTACTCTCCATTTCGTTACTTGTTGTTGAAAATACGCCTAATCATTTATCGCGGAGTACGCATCACTTTCACTTTTCCCAGGTACTATATTGTTTCACAATCAAACTATAGAACTAGGCAGATCATTCAAGTCGATTCGGGGCTCATTAATCAAAAGAGGGAAATAATTCTCGACTTCAAATTTTAAGGAGGAAGTCGCTTCTTGTGATAATCTTTAAAAAAATCTCCAATCTCACTTATCCTACTATCGCACGTCATACTCCTTTCTGGAGTTTTGGAGTCGCGAGCTCACCCCTCCCCCACCCCGGTGCTACCGCGTTTCTCAAAATACATAAATGAATGTGATTCTTCCATTCGATAATGCGACGAAACTACGCCATAGTCCCTATATTCTTTCCCCCTCTTTCTTTCTTGCAACACTTTCCCGGTGCAACGGCGTTTCACAATCAAAATATAGAATTGGAGAAATCATTCAGAGACAATGCTAGCTTTGTTCGCAATTCCAACAAGATAGTTAATTTGCCTTATTCCCTGCCACTTCCTTTCTCACATCATTCCACAGACCGACCATGTCTCCAGAAAGGGGCTTGGAGTGAGGAGTGTGTACAATCGAGAGGGACTCTCTCACTTTCGCGCACTATCTCGCTACTGACCCCTCTCTGGAGGTTCGTAATTATGCGCCTGCCGCTTCCTCTTTCATCTCTAGTCAATTTTCCTTCACGACCCGCCTTTTTCTCCTTTTTCCTCATCTTATTTTCTAGTCTACGTTCCTTCGAAGGAGAGGGAATTAGCTTAGTGTGTGTGGAGGAAGGCAGAGAGAGAGAGAGAGAGAGAGAGAGAGAGAGCGAGAGAGAGAGAGCGGCAGAGAAGCCAGACAGTGGAACAAAACGAGAGAAGCTCCTTCTGTTTTTCGACGCAGCCGCAGCCGCAGCACCGTCCTCTACGTCACTGACCGTTGTGCTCTCCTCGAATCGCACGCTCTCTCGCGCTCGCCCCCGGAAGACGATTTCCAGATTAGGTATAGCCGCCAGATGGCCCGGGGGCTATTTTGCTCTCTCTCTCTCTCTCTCTCTCTCTCTCTCTCTCTCTCTCTTTCTCTGCCGCTCTCTAGTCTCGCCACACTATCTCGTCTCGCGCAATCTCGGCCAGCTCTCTCATAACCGCGTGTTATGACAAGCGCCAGCCGGTCCGTTCCCGTTCCCTCTATCTACTCTCTGCGTTTCCCACGCTCTCTCGGCCACTTCCGGTGGGAACCGCGATTTCCGGTGCTTTCGATTTTACACGCTCACTTCCTCTAATCCCTTTTCGTGATTGTTGACCGTCCAGTGGAATGCTGTGTTTCGTAGTGGAAAGGCCGAACGTCTGTTCCCTGAGGCTCTCTCGGAGTTTATGCAGATCGAATTTCACGCGCAGTCGAGATCGCTTAGCCACAACGTTCCAAACCACAACCAAAACTTCGAGAAGGGGACGAGAGCGAGAGCGAATTGAAAGATGTGAGACACTTTTTTTTCTCAATTTTTCACACTTTCCCAAATTAGGAAAGCACACTTTCTCACCCTGCCCCCGTATTGTATTTGGAATCATGTGAATGATGCGATCAACCACTCTCGTAGTATATTTTATTCTCGTCTACGCTGTTTCTGACGTTGTGAGATGAATTGATACAGTGATTGTTGTTTGCGTTCAGCCAGTCGGAACACACACACACTCTCTCTCTCTCTCTCTCTCTCTCTCTCTCTCTTTCTCTCTCTCTCTTTTTCCTCAATGAGTATCATCACGTGCGGCATTCGTATTGATAACCCATTTGATAACCGGGAACGCGTGCGGTGTTCTTTGATATCGCTTATGTTGCGTCCCCGTTCTGTCTATTACTCTACTCTGAATGAGTAAACTGCACTGATACTGGTGAATTATCCTATCCTATGAACAATTCACAAATTCCTCGCACTCCATCAGATCACCACTATGAATTGCTCCCACACGCGCCCATCCCTACAAAAAAAAGAGTTTGGAGTCAGATACTTTGTGAAATCGAGGTTGCTCTCTCTCACTTTTCCACGCTGTCTTGCTCCTGACTCGTTTCTCTAGGTTTGGAATCATGCGTCTCCTAGCATTAACCGTATGAACGAAGAAAGCGATCCGCAATCTGTGTTCTGCTCTCAAGAAATGTCTCAAAAGCCCGAATTCCGACAAGCTTTTGACGTCTTGCTCTCATTTCTCTTCAAACCCGAGTATCGCTCTTTCTCGCCTCATCTGACATTCATTGCATGTTCCGCGACGATGGACTTACTGCGAGAATAAGAAGGGCTTAGAAGATGAAATAGATAACCAGAGAGATTAAATTAATTCCATATGCTTGAATTGGCATGCAAATACAATAGTAAATGCAAAAATATTGAAAATAATACTTAAAATTTCTAAAAAAAAACTCAATACATGATTAGCCTAAACTACGGTAGATACTGTTTCGCGAAAGTATGGATTTCTCTGTTTCTCTGTCGCTCTCGCCTGCAACGCTCGCCTCTTTCGCGCGATCATGATTTTCTGTTGTTTTTCTTGAGTTTCTTGTTTAATTTTCTCATTCCAGGCGTTCTCTAGCGTGTGGGGTGCGGATTAGGTCGATTCTGCGCTGAAATCGCCTCGCAGATCGCCCGAAATCGCCGTAAAAAATGTGGTTCGAAGAACGGAGTTGGTCAAATCTCAAATTGACCGACGACCTCATCGAAGACTGGAGGGACTTGTGGGCGTTCAAGGTTTGTTATATTAAAACAAATTAGCTTAATCGACGGTGGGAAGATCGGGAACGCAGTTGAATGACTGTTTCGTCATTTTGACGTAATTCCACGGCTCGCTTTTTTACACCGTCGTTCTAACGGCGTGGGTTGATTGTCTAGTGATTCTAGTCGTTGAATCGCTCATTAACTCTGTGCGCGAACTGACAAACCCTATTTTGCAAGAAAAAAGTCCATACTTTCGCATTTCATTTCCTGGATAGTTGGCTCATCGACAAACCGTGAAGTGTATGTTCCCCATCGCCTGTCTTACGAGGTTGGCGCATCCTCCAACTGATTCTGGCCGCTAAATATCTTATTTACGATTAGAACAAGCTGCTAGATTCAAGGGAGAAAATCTAAATTTCGGGCGTTTTGATCTTCGGTATTGTAGGGCAATGTTACGGGCTGCGATGCATTGCTAACTAAAACAAACTGCGATATTCTGAATTTATAATCGCGAAACGCGTATTATATTTCTCGATTATCTTTCTCCACTAGGAAATGTGGGCTCTACTGCTGAAGCCCGGATCTAATCAAATTGAACCGATCATAGGCGATAGATTTACTTGAAATGAGTCATTTCGAAGACCCTTGTTTTGGTATTTATGACAGATCAATCCGGGCTTCAGCAGCAGTAGTTCCGAATTGTGCACAATGCGGCTGTCATTGTAATGCAGTTGGCCGTCATTGAACCGTACATCGCGTGGAAGCCAACTTCTTTATTCGTTGTGTCTGGGTTGTTTCCGAAGAGTCTCTTACCACGTAAGGCTGTGGAAGGGGAGCCGAAGGGTGCTACTCGAGTTAGATCACTAATTTATGAATTCACTCCTCATGATGTCCTGTCGCGCAACTAGATCATTATCCTACTCGGCAGCTACGCTTACTTACCTTGCAAGAAGTGATCGTACTGGGATGATTACGTATATAATATTTAAAACCATTATTATTGATCTTTAAAATTTTTCCATATTCCAGATCGACTTTACCATCGTTGCCTTCTCGTATGTCTGGGCGACTACTAACCTCCTCAACCTGCCCAAGCTCATCCTCGAAAATGGCGGACGTACGTTTTTTAAAAATAATATATTTTATTAAATTAATTAACTGCCTATAGTAATGAACTGCCAGTGGTATTACGTGTGTTGTCTTTATGCACATCTTCGATATTTTCCGGTCTTGGGCGCTACGGCAACAGTTACGTTCGCGTTTCGTGACATGTGATCTTTTTTTTTCGCGCGCTAGGGAGAGTCGTGTTTCACAGGCTGGATATATTAATTGTGTGCTTAATTTTTGTGATTGGAATCGCTGTTACGGTGGAATATGGTTTATTATTTAGCGACTATTTTTGTCGCTCACACACACAAACTGATCCACAGAAAAACTCGCGCTAGATTATTGTTTTGCAAAAATGATTTTTAAAGAGGATTGCTTCTTAGCATTTACAGTCGCGCCGGAAAGTATTCGTACACTTTGTTTTTCTTGTGTAACTTTCGCAGTAGTTGAGCAATTAACCTGAAAAATTTATTGGAGCTAGCAAATCCATTTCCTAATCGGACGCTTATATTGCGGTGTTTGGAGCCGCGCCAGGGATGCGATCGCGCCATAAAGGAAAAAAATTCTGATGCTACAAAAAGTTGGGCATCGATTCTTGGATGGTTTTGGGTAGTTCCTACACAGGAACCATATTTTTAGAAAATTCAACCTTTGAGTTGAGCACCCTCAAAGTTGGGGTATGCAAAAAAGCGACTTTTTAGTGCCCTAAAGGCAAATATTGACCAATCTGTATCAAACTTTCAGATATGTCTGGGCTCACCATACGGATCATTTTGAGCCCAAGAACGGGTCCCTAGCTTGTCTGGGAGCCGAGTTATGAGTTTGCAGCCTCATTTTTGCAGCAAGGTTGCTGCAAAGGAGAAACATCGCAGAATCTTGAAATTTTTTTTCTGGGTAGTCAATGGGTAGATCTACCACTTCTGTTAAACTGGCACGTAGGAGATGTTTTTCCTCCGAGAGTTACTTTTTCAAAAAAGTGATGTTTAGTAGCACTATGCAATCCAGACGACTGGCTCCAAGCACCGCAATATAAGCGTCCGATTAGGAAATGGATTGGCTAGCTCCAATAAATTTTTCAAGTTAATTGCTCAACTACTGCGAAGGTTACACAAGAAAAACAAAGTGTACGAATACTTTCCGGCGCGACTGTAAGTTATACGATTGAGTATATGCTGTATGAGTATAGGAAAATTTGAGCAGCAGGGAGAGTCGTGTTTCAATAACTGACACACTTGGTATGCGCTCACTCAAGCAATGATATGCCAGCCAATGACCTGCAATAATAATAGTCTAGTTTTCACCGTTGCAATCGCGTCAGTGATGAGCGCTCCCCCTCGGATCGGGGTGCCGCTATTGCGAAATATGATAATGTGCATTTCCTACAGGCTTCATTCGTTATATTTTTCGACCATCTTTTCTTGTATAGTGTAGTGTTCGACGAGAAAAGGAATTGCGGGACCGCGAAATTTTCAATTTGGCCAAATTTGAGCAGCTACAGGCACTTTATTTTTCTGGAATCGGGGTACCCCCTCGGATCTGAGGGGTCGCTCACCACTAGAGATGCCAGAGGAAGAGTTTTTGGACAAAGGCAGACCTCACCAAGATGTAAATTGGGATTAACTCTTCCGGAAGACCTCTACTCTTCCGGAAGAGTTGGTCATTGAAACCAGTAAAATCAAACTCAGAAATATTTTTTCCGCTGTTAAATAAAATAGAAGCCCACAGCGAGGTGTTCCTATTTGATTTGAGCTGATTGTTTGGATGTCGCGATATAAAGTCATTGTCAGACTCTCACTACTAATGTAGAAGGGCTTGAAAAGAGGGAAAACACTGGGAAAGTGTCCAGTTGACTCATGGAAGATTCTATGGAGTAGGCAGGACATCTTCATCTTCTCAATCACGCTTTCTCTGTCATGACAATAGGAATACTAAATCATTTAGAATGAGACGAAACATGTACAGTCTCCACGCAGAAACATTGCATAATGGGCTTAAATGCTAATTACATGCCTATTTGTTGAAAATTATGTCTCAGAGTAGTTATATATTTCATATACAATTGACAACTCTTCCGGAAGAGTTAAAACGCGTTCTCTGTAAGAGCGCAGTGCGGATCTGGGGTAAGCCGCACAACTAATTCAAAATGGTCGTCCAGGACCCAAACTTTTTTTCACAAACAGTCATAGGTATAACATAAATTTTAAATGTGAGAAATACTCAAAACATCTAGTTTTAAAAAATCGATAATTTTTTACGAAAAAAAATTTTTTTTTCATTTTTTTTATATTTTCATGTCATGTTATATATCATTCGAAAGAGCATCGAAAGTTATGTATAAATCCGCAGAATCATGTGAATTGACCTTCTGGGAGCGGAAATCGGTGACCACATCCGAACAAAATAATCGTTTTGGTGAAACTTAATTTTGGATGACCACATTCCCATGATTTGCGACCCACAGTTTTGATATATATTACGTATTTTTCATCAAGGAAATTGATGGTAATCATTTCAGGTCAGATTTCGGTAGTAAAAGTACTCAATTTTTCACTAGACCACTACCACTCTGTTGTAAAGCTCAATCTCGAGATGTGGAAAAAAATGTTTCCAGTAATGAAAACTAAATCAAATGTATGTCATCTTTAAGAGCATCAAAAGTTATGCATGAATCCGAAATTTCAGGAGGATTGAACAACTAGGAGCGAAAATCGATAATCACATCCGCAAAAGTTGTTATTTTTGTTAAAGCTATGTATTTTGCTCAACTCTTTTTCAAAGTGATCGACAAGGGCTGAAACTTTTTTCACGAGCATTTTTAGGGTCAAAGTAAATTTTGAAAGCGAAAAAGTCACAAAAAGTAAAATTTTGAAAAATCGATAAAAAAAATTTTCGAAAAAAAATAAATTTTTATTTTTTTAAATATTTTTTGTCGTGTTATATCTCATTCGAAAGAGCATCAAAAGTTAGGTATAAATACATAGTTTCATAACGATTGTAGCACTTGGAGCGAAAATATGTGACCGAGAATAACGTGACATATGTAGTGATGCAATTACCATTTCTCTGCTATTCGGTCCTCAATCTTCATGAAAGTATAGAATTATATATAACTTTTGATGCTCTTTCGAATGAGATATAACACGACAAAAAATATTTTAAAAAATAAAAAAGTTATTTTTTTTCGAAAATTTTTTTTATCGATTTTTCAAAATTTTACTTTTTGTGACTTTTTCGCTTTCAAAATTTACTTTAACCCTAAAAATGCTCGTGAAAAAAGTTTCAGCCCTTGTCGATCACTTTGAAAAAGAGTAGAGCAAAATACATAGCTTCAACAAAAATATCAACTTTTGCGGATGTGATTATCGATTTTCGCTCCTAGTTGTTCAATCCTTCTGAAATTTCGGATTTATACATAACTTTTGATGCTCTTAAAGATGACATACATTTGATTTAGTTTTCATTACTGGAAACATTATTTTTTTCACACTTCGAGATTGAGCTTTACAACAGAGTGGTAGTGGTCTAGTGAAAAATTGAGTACTTTTACTACCGAAATCTGACATGAATTGATTACCATCAAATTCTTTGATGAAAAATACGTAATATATAACAAAACTGTGGGTCGCAAATCATGGGAATGTGGTCATCTAATGTTATGTTTCACCAAAACGACTATTTTGTTCGGATGTGGTCACCGATTTCCGCTCCCAGAAGGTCAATTCACATGATTCTTCGGATTTATACATAACTTTCGATGCTCTTTCGAATGATATATAACATGACTTGAAAATAAAAAAAATGAAAAAAAAATTTTTTTTCGTAAAAAAATTATCGATTTTTGAAAACTAGATATTTTGAGTATTTCTCACATTTAAAATTTATGTTATACCTATGACTGTTTGTGAAAAAAAGTTTGGGTCCTGGACGACCATTTTGAATTAGTTGTGCGGACCCCTCTGACGTTCTTACAGAGAACGCGTTTTAATCCCTTTTCCCTGTTCTTCCTTTCCAAAACGCATTATCATAATCACAAGGGCGAGAGAAAGGAAGGCCTTCCTCTCACTCTTCCTCTGGCATCTCTACTCACCACTGAATCGCGTCCCCTTCATAAGATCAAATC
Organism: Pristionchus fissidentatus; assembly: GCA_036245785.1. NCBI lineage: Eukaryota > Metazoa > Nematoda > Chromadorea > Rhabditida > Neodiplogasteridae > Pristionchus > Pristionchus fissidentatus. The sequence continues at coordinate 31,309,957 of BTSY01000005.1, read as the reverse complement.
CGAATACTAGGGAGAGTTATGTTTTGCAGACTAATGATATTGTTCCTATTCGCAATACAGCATTGAGTCATCAAGTTTCGCTGGAATAAGTTTATGTGGCTCTGAAAATTTATAATATTTTATTGACGAGCGAGCAATGTTCACTTTTTTTTGCAAATGTACTGCAGTAGGCTTCTTTGTAACTTGAAAGTTCAACTCGCAACTATCTGCGCGAATAGAACGACTCGCGTATTGCTTTTTAATGACTTGCGAAAAAAATATGCATCACTAAGGAGATGCATGTTTCACCTTGGCCGCTAATGCTAATACTAGGATAACACTGCGATTATTCGTAGTATCCTCATTGAAGAGAAATAAATCGGCAATTCCATTAATTAGCAGGTAGATATACATAATATATTTATCATTTAAAAAGTATAACTAAATCAATATATAATAACAATTACAGTAGCCTTCGTGTCTGCCTACGGTGCATGTCTTCTCCTGTGCTGTCTACCAGTCATCGTACTGGAATTGAGCATCGGACAATTGACGGGAAGAGCACCCGTCACGGCATTCTTCAACCTGTCCCCGATATTCAAGGGTACGGTAGCTGTAATCGATTGAACTCTCACTCTCTATTCACGGTACCGTAATGTTTGGGACCAGTCAACCTCTGCTCACTCATTATTTGCGGCTAATTTGCTCAATCATTATTTGGCTGGTCCCAAACACTGCAGTAGTGCGGTAATATTTGTTTGAATACGATACTCCATCGTATTTATAAAAACAAACTCAGGTACTGTAGGGAGCCGGCATATACAATGCCCTACCGTAATCCCCTTCGTTGCAGGAGTCGGCGTCTCTCAACTCCTCTTCACTTTCCTCTTTCTCGTCGTGAATACTCGATATCTCGGGTGGCTGATCCTCTACATCTACCACATCTTCTGGAGTCTCTGGGCGGGAAAACAAAACAGTGAGCAGAATTCAAATATTTGAACCTCCCGCCTCTCTTAGAAATTGTTGTACATTATCTGCACTTAATTTCCAACTTTTTAGATAATTGATTTGATGTGCAGGTCTGCCGTGGCTGTCGTGCAGGATGTTCCCTGAGATGATCTCCGATCCCTGCAGGTATACTGTGCAATTCGAATTGTTTGAATTCGCGCCTGCATAGTAAATATTTGTAAAAAAAAATTATCTTTTTGTGCAGAGAGGCCGGCTCGCTCGCCAACTTCACCGACCTGTCGGCGACCAAGTTTGCTGTAGTGCAGAAAGAGAGCTCACTCATGCAGTTTATGAGGTTGGTTGTTTTTCATTCAATTCGTACTCTGTAATCTCATCACCCATGAGTTGTAAACATTGGATCTACCGTATTCCAATCGATAATACCGTAATCCTTGCAGTGCACTGGAGCGTCCCACCACGTCGATCGATATGCTCGGTCAGCTGGAGGTCTTCCCGCTGGTTGCTTACGCCGCTATCTGGGCCGTAGTCTTCTGCACCATTTGCTTTGGAGTACGGTGGATGGGAAAGGTAGGTAATGAATCAATGATTGAGGATTACCGTAGCTTTGTGAAATCTATCGACGTTTCATAATGAGCTATGCCTCACTGGGACTATTCATCTATGGTGAGGAGTCGTGGATTACTGCATCATTGCAGATCATTCCTCTATTCCTCATCGTTAGCGTATCCTGCTTCGTCGCCGTGCTAATAAGGTTCGACATGTCTTTAAAAAATTCGAACACTCACAGTAACGACTGATAGCGTTGTAATTACACTCATGCATTATTAAACGTTTCCTGAAACGGAAATGTTCCGGTTCGGATGGCTCGTAACCAATCATAAAATGCAAAAGGGTTTAAAATTAGTTTGAAAAAACCCCCTCTCTGACTATTTTCCGACAACTTGTGATCTAGATCTGATCAGTTTTATTGATTTCTCTTACCAGTTTGGAGTCTAAAAAATACCGTTATTTCCGGTTGGACGTAAATATATGTATAACAATATATGATTTGTGGTTATACTCATTACTTATGCTTCTAATATCCCCAAGCACAATCATTCGCATTGTCTTCCTTTGGTGTCTGATTTATTTTATGACATGAATGAAACCCAAAAATCACTTAGCATCTCGCTGAAGTGCATGAGACATCCAAATCGACAGTATTTCATCTCATCGTCGGCCTTCTAGGTTTAATATATTTCGTGCGTGTTCTATCTTTAATTAATTCTCTATTGTTTCATCTCTAATATCGCAGATCGCTGTTCATGGGTGGCATCGTGCACGCACTCGAGTACTGGTACGGTCTCACCAACTGGGAGCTCCTGCTCGACTATATGGTACGGTATGCTGCATACTGTAGGCGGCAATATCGATACTAGTCTAGTTTAGAGCTGTATAGCTTGATGTCTGGCTATTGAAGACTCGGATGTAGCCAAGGTTCTAGGAAATATTTCGAACGATATCGCATATATGTTTGCCCGCATGTTGATTCGTAGCATTTTAAATAATTAAATAATGGCATTGTTTAAAAAAATGTCTGAAACGGGAATGTTCCTGTTCGCATAAATAGATGCAGTATTGTTGTCGCTCTCAGGTGTGGAAGCGTGCAGCGGAGCAGGCTCTGCTAGCTACCGGCTGCGGATTCGGAGCATACATATCGATCGCCTCCTACTGCAAGAGAAGCAATAATCTAGTGAAGTGAGTGAATCGAGACGTGTTTAGTTTGATCAAAAGCATCGAGACTATAGTGTAGTTTCGAGTTTAGTTCTAGTTTGATCTCTGCAGGGACTCGATCAAGATCGTCTTCGCTCACGCAATATTCTCGGCGCTGCAGGTGAGAATGATTATTTAGAAGAGAAGGTGCAATGGAAGAAGGGGGATAGGAAGGAAAAAATGGATAGAATGAGGATAGGAAAGGTTGACAACGCTCATACTTTGTCTAACATTTGAATGCGAAATACTGATAAACCATGTTCATTGGTGCTACAATGATGAGTTAGATGCGTCGTATGTCTCGCTAGTTTGATTCTGTATATCATTTGGACTTAAATTTTCCGTAGGAGATAGAGAGAAGAAAGGAGGGCGTATGATAAATGAGATTGCAAAAGGCTATCCTCCACATTTTTTCTAGCTGTGGCAAACCAGGTGCGTAGGGGCTGCAATCATGTATGACATTTGTTGTTGCTTTGTAAGATTGATTCTAGCCTCAATCTTTGGACATCAATAAAATATCAGTGTCGTATGGGGGGGAGTTGTGCAAGATCACGATCGTAGTACGTAGAAAATATTATTCAAGATAAATAATTTTGCGCAGAGTTGAGCCTTGCGTCAAGCTTTCTGCATAATATTACTAGCCCAAATATCTTGGCTGGAGACATAAATTATAGCTCGCATTTTCCTCTGAAACATATATAATTGGTAATGTCGTATAATTATTGAGATTGAAGAAGAGATATTGTTTCATGCTAATACATATCGTATTCGTTTTTTTTAAATATCGTTTTGTACCATACTCCTTCTAGATTGCTCTCGTAATCGCCCTCACTGGTTTCGTGTACAAGAAGAGTGGACTGGCGCCGAATCTCATCATCGATAAGGGAGAAGCACAGGTATACGGTAGTTGTAGTTGGATACTGTAGTGAAACAAAATTGATATGCGTGTTTGCTCATTTTCTTAAATGTATTGTTGTGAATCTATCACAGAGACAGTATTTAGAGTGACTCACTTGTATGGGTATTATGGTTATTATGAAACTCGAATCTTCCAGTTCTGGCACATTCTCGCCTATCTCCACGATTTCCCCAATGTGCAAGTGTGGAGTGGTCTGCTATTGATTGCGTGCGCCCTCAGTCTACTGGCTGTATTCGTAAGTTGTTTCACAGTTTTTTTTCGGTCACAGCGATTCTTGGATTACGGTAGATGTTTTGGTGGGTGCTGAAAGGAGGAGATGGATTACGGTATCGATCGATTACATTCAGTGCATCTTCGCCCTGTCGCTGCTCGCCGGATTAGAGGACGCGTGCGGAGAGAAGGTACGCTAACCCTTGTGGGTATCAATGATAAAGCTGAATTAATAGGACAATTGGAATGGTAATATTGGCTTAACTTGCCGCGTTGTTTAGTCGTGTCGTTGAAACAAGTTTTAAAAAACGTTAAAAAAAACTTTATGATGCGAAGTTTCAAAGTAGTCATCCCCCTCGACAATTTCGGAATATATTTATTGCAAGTGGTCAATGGCGATGCTCTCCCCCATTGCATTCAGCACCAATACGATTAATGATTCTCAAGGTTCCCTAAATTTCTGGATAAGTTGCGCAACACTCCCCTTGTGATTTCGTAATAATGACGGTTTCCGAATTCAGTAAACCTAAGATATACTCAGTTCGGTGATCACAGTGTGCCACAGTATTATTTCCTCCTCTCCAGGCCTCTCGTTGTTGTCCTCGTTTCACCCTCGCTCTTCTACTGTGTGCAGCTGGCGCCGGAGCATCGCTCATATTTGCCACCCAGGTCGGTTGTTATTTGACTTTTTTTAAAAATTTTATTACCAGCAGTATTAGTGCGCAGCATCTGCGAATGCCCTGTTAGTTCACTGCTTCATAGATAGTGCTTTAGAGTGTTTACATTATTGTGTTGATGCGTTGATAATGAAATATAAAGGTTATAACAGATTTGTTTGAATTTTAAATTAAATAATCAATAATCTCCATTTTTTTCAGGCTGGTCGTCACTGGCACGAGTTGGCTGCCGGTTATCTCTCCTATCTCACGATATGGGTCATTCTTGCTGCGGAATTGCTGGCTGCTGGATGGTTCTACTGTGAGTTAATTATACATTGTTCTATGGTGCATTTGACACATTTAGTACGAAGAATACACAGTGCCTGCTTTAAGCGAGCTTCTTGATCTATAAACGCGTGTACGTTTTGTAAGCTCCCTTCAGAAAGACAGAAAGAAAAATCAAATCTCTCATGTCTGACTCACAATCAGTACAATTAGAGCCCATTTTTCATGATTCTTAAACTGAATTTTTAAAACGTAGCATCGTCATTCATGTTTGTTTCCCATATTTGGTGCATATTTGTCTAGAATTCTTATTCCATATTCATTAGAGATTTACACCCATGTAAGCAGGTGGTTTGTAGTCGCACATTGTGTTGAAGAGGCAGCTGAACGGGAATGTACAATTCTAGGCGATTTGTTGCATACATAAATAAAATAGTCTTTTGAACATATTCATACTGTGGGAGAATTACAAGTGTCCGCTAGAATAACATTACACTTGATAGGTATTCAATCGATAATCACATGTTCCTCTCAGGCGCTCATCGATTGGGCAACGATCTCCATCTTATGCTGAAACACGCGTGTTGCTGGTGTCTCGGCCACTTCATTCTCCTCTTCGACTATTTGCTGCCTGTGGTGCCCATTGTGAGTAGATTACTGTGGCTTTCGGTTATCGAGCGCTCGAGGATTACGGTAATTATGCACATCACAGGCAATTGCGGTCATTAACTCGATGGCTTACGATAGGACGGCGTTTTCCGATGAAGTGAGAGGATGGAAGTGGTATGAGATGACGGGTGAGGACAATTTATTATAATTATTGTTAATTATTTTAGGTGTGTGTAATAATTGTCTTCGTTGAGATAATAGCTTGTGTTCATGCATTGCACTTCCTTTCATCCAAATTTCGCATTAGCGTTACATTCGTTGCATATTGACCGAAGATGTACCATAGCCTTATAAAGAAATGGGATATTTTTTAAATGAGATCAAACGAAGATGAAACGTAGAATAATAGTACATGATGGTTAAAAATGTAATTGTTTGAACTAACTCGTAACTAGCGGGGTTGTATTGAGGTTAAATGCACTACGCTCTATGCGTACACTACGCTCTATGCATAGTTCTGGGTGCAGGTTCGGTCCAGGGGGAGCTCGATAGGTGGCTCCAGGTACGGTCCAGAGAGCGCCCTGTAGCCGGCTCCAGGTTCGGTCCAGGGGGAGCTCGATAGGTGGCTCCAGGTACGGTCCAGGGGGCGCCCTGTAGCTGGCTCCAGGTTCGGTCCAGGGGGAGCTCGGTAGCCGGCACCAGGCTACATTAAACCTCGCAGTATGCTGGGGAATGTTAATCGCTACTAAGAGTACTGGCTTATTCCGGTGGAAAAGGCTCGTGAGGCAGAGAGCGATCGAAAAAAGTTGCCACTACGCCACTTTGTGGCTCCGTGGCAACTTTTTTCGATCGCTCTCTGCCTCACGAGCCTTTCACAACGGAAACGCAGTATACAGTGCGTTCAGAACTTTTAGAACATTTTCAGAGATGTTTCCTGTGATCCCCTACGCTCTCTGAATAATTTTGGAACTTTTTGAAATTTTCGATTTTTGACATTAAAACGTGTCAGAACACGTTCAGACACGTTTCTGACATCGCAAAACACTTTTCCTGTGATCCCCTACGCTTTCTGAATCATTTTGGAACTTTTTAAATTTTTCGATTTTTCACGTTAAAACACGTTAGAACACGTTCAGACACGTTTCCGACATCGCAAAACACTTTTTTAGTGATCCCCTACGCTTTCTGGTCATTTTGAAACTTTTCAAAATTTTCGATTTTTCACGTTAAAACTCGGCAAAACAGGTGAAAACGTGTTTCACGGTACTTTAAAACGTGCCAGGAGCACTTGCGGCACTTGCGAAAAATGCGGCAAAAGGTTTGCCCGCGGCGGGGGTCGAACCTGCGTCGGTCGGATTGCTAGTCAAGCGCGTAACCCACTTGGCTATAGATTTGGTTAATTAAATTTTATAAAATTTGAAAGGTTTTCTGGTCAGTTATCATATGCAAAAGGTTCTGAGAAGATAGAGCGAATTTGAAGCGAAATATAAGGAAAATGAGAAAAAAGTGTGACCGGACGGAAGGAAAAAAAACGGACAAACAAACAAACAAACAAACAGACAGACAGACAGACAGACGTTATCATTTTCTAATATATAGTAACATCGACTTTCACTTATAGAATTTCGTAAACAGTGACATTCCTCCACTACTAGGAAATTGAAATGTCTGTCTGTTGGTATGTTTTTTTCCCTTCCGCGTGACCGACATTTTTTCTGAATAACTTTCTTCAAACTTGAGCAATCTTCTCAGATTCTTTTGCATATGATAGCCCATCACGAAACACATCGATTTTTATATTTGAAAAATCGATAATTTCATGGCCAAGTCGGTAGCGAGCTCGAATTCAAATCCGAGGGTCGCAGGTTCGATCCCCGCCGGTGCATAGTCTTTTGCCGCATTTTTTCCAAGTGTCAAATGTAGCCCAAACCCATTTTTTAGTAACGAGATTCACATTTGAGCATCTTTTGTCGATTTTTGAAGTGAAATATCGATTGATTTCACTTGATTTCACGCGATTTCATGATATTTTCGCACATTTCGCTCCGAATCATTCAACATGCCGGCAAACCTCGCAGGAAGGGGTTTGAAACGAGAGAGCAAGGGAAATCGAGAGGGACTCTCTCACCCTGGCACACTCTCTCGCCCCTGACCCCTTTCTGGAGGGTCGGAATCATGTATCCGGAAGATTCCTAATAAATCGCTCCAAAATCGCTCTATCTTCTCGGATCCTTTTGCATACGACAACAGACCAAAATACCTTTCATATTTTACAAAATTTAATTGACCAAATCCATAGTCAAGTGGGTTACGCGCTTGACTTACAATCCGAGACTCCCAGGTTCGAACCCCGCCGCGGGCAAAACGTTTGCCGCATTTTTCGCAAGTGTCAGAAAGCGCCCTGACACGTTTTTGAGTAACGTGAAGCACGTTTTCACCTGTTTTGCCGTGTTTTATAATGGAAAATCGAAAATTTCAAAAAGTTCGCAATTGGTTCGCAGGGCGTGGGGGATCACAGGAAAAGTGTTTTGCGATGTCGGAAACGTGCCTGGACGTGTTCTAACACGTTTTAACGTGAAAAATTGAAAATTTCATAGTTTCCAAATGATCCGGCAAGCGTGGGGAATCATTGGAAAAGTGTTTTGCGATGCCACAAACGTATCCTGCGTTTCCGTTGAGAAAGGCTCGTGAGGCTGAGAGCGATCGAAAAAAGTTGCCACGGAGCCACGAAGTGGCGTAGTGGCAATTTTTTTTCGATCGCACTTAGCCTCACGAGCCTTTTGCAACGGAATAAGCCAGTACTCTTTCTAGAGATGAACACATTCCCCCCAACATACTAAGCTCCCCCTGGACCGATCTTGGAGCCGGCTACTGAGTTCTCCTCCCTGGACCGAGACTACAGCAAGCTACCGAACTCCCCCTGGACCGAGCCTGAAGAAGGCTACCAAGGTTCCCCTGAACCGTACCTGAAGAAGGCTACCGAGGTCCCCCTGGACCGTACTTGAAGAAGGCTACCGAGGTCCCCCTGGACCGTACCTGGAGAAGGCTACCGAGGTCCCCCTGGACCGTACCTGAAGAAGGCTACCGAGGTCCCCCTGAACCGTACCTGAAGAAGGCTACCGAGGTCCCCCTGCACCATACCTGAAGAAGGCTACCGAGCTCCCCCTGAACCGTACCTGAAAAAGGCTACCGAGGTCCCCTGGACCGAACTTTCACCCATAACTGTGCATAGAGCGTAGTGTACGCATAGAGCGTAGTGTATTTAACCTCAACACATCCCGGCTAGTTGATGCCATGTGTTTCGTGGTTGCAAAAATATCTTATAGTTCGAAAATATAGTTTACAATGATAAGGATTCGGCGTGTTTTCGATAGTACATATATAACGGAGATTCGATTCAGGCATAGGTCGAAAGGTACGTAAAGAATGACGAAGCCAACCCGCATTTTCAGATTAAAAAATGAAAACCCAACCCGCATTTTCGGTTTTTCAAGCCCATATTTGAAAACCCAACCCACATTTTCGAGTTTTCATGCGCATTTTTGAAAAACCAACCCGCATTTTCGACTTGCCGCAACGCACCCTTTCGACATATGGATTCAGGAACTAAGTTACTGAATCCATATCGCTACCGTAATCCCTCTTTTCCGTTCAGGAGCTGCTATCGCGCTTCTCCCTCTTCTTCCAATTCCTCTCTTCGCACTAGCTGCCATGTGCCGAGTTTGTTGCTGTGGAAAGAAGGAAGATGGAAGCAGTTTGAGGGTGGGAATGCATTTCTTGTCCAGATTCGAAATAATTTGAAGTTTCATTAAAAAAAACTGGCCAAACATGATTGAAACATGCCATAATTTAAATAGTTTCATACTGGTCTTGATCGAATAGTTGTTGAGTGTTTTTTTTGTAGCGATTTGCTGATCTATAATTTTTGTGATCTATTGAAATAAATATTTATAATTAATGGTAGAGGATAGTTTACTGATAAGGTTTGGATGGATCAATGTTGAAGGCTGTCTTTTTCGCTTTGCATATTGTTGATCTTTGATCTCTTCAGCAACTGTTCGGCACTCGTCTCCGCTCTCACAACAGCACGTCGCAGTACGCCGACGAGTCACACTACGGACGGCACGAGCGCACGCTGGTGAGAGCGACGTTTACCAATCGAAGTATAGTGCAATTTGTTACGGAACCATGAAAAGTATGATGTGGTTCCAGCGCGAAGAATTCCAATTGTCGTTGTTGTTCAAATTTGGACTGGACTGTGGTGTGGCCGACGTTTCTCATTTTGCAGACGCGCGCCGACGGTACTTCACCCCCTCGATATGCAGCCTCGGCGCCCGGATATCTGAGATTGCCCCAAGCGCCACTCGCCGAACCGGAAACGTACAATGAGGTACAGTAGCGGAACGATTTATTATTGATCGAATGGGAACTGTATGCATACTATGAGTAGGTTTATTGATTGAAGGTGCCGAATTGGATGTTTAGCCGTAGGATTACGGTTGCTCTAAATTGATTTCGTTTGAATACTATAAATGTCTATGTGTTTTCTTGCAGATGCGATAATTCCGACGCGATTCTATTCAAGATTTGACTATAGTATGCAAGCACGAATAACCAGATCGATATACGAGGTACAAGCACAAGATTCCAATCCCCCCTCGCCCACACTCTGATTTTACCGTTCCGACGTTGACCCACTGATTCCGTCTCCCCCTTACGATACTCACCAAATTAATCAATAATATGTAATAACTACCGTAGTTCTCCCATCATCCAATCACAAATGCTTCCGTTTTACCTGTTCTTTTCCTTTTTTAATCCTTTGTTTTGAATATCGATCCTTCCCGGCCCATTTGACCTTTCTTATCGATGAGCTTAACTGTTATAATTCTTCAGTGCAAAAGTCGCCTACCGTATACCATACAAAATCATGCACCCCGCAGTAGTCGATCGACTACTGAGTTTTTCACAGTCTCCATCACCAATTCTAGGCTTTTCCCCATTGTTCATTCAATTACGGTGTTTAGTGTGTAGTAGCTATGTTCTTCGCTTCGCAGATCTTCACAAAATATCGATTTTTCATGGAATTTATCGATCGATTGCCTGTTGTTTCGCATTTCATGATTTCTTTGCAAAGTCAGTCGTTGATAGAAAGAAGCTACAGTAATCCGAGATAAAGGACGTTCGAAGGAAATTTGTTGTGAAATGCCTCAGGGCTAAAAATGAGAAGTGGTTGCTGTGGCGTCCTATTGCTTGTACCTGCATGCTCGTGTATTTTTATTGAGACACTAGAGTGCGGAATATGAGACCGCGGTCTCTCCATTTCACACACTCTCATCCACTGACCGGTGAGAAAGTGTGCGAAATGAGGAGACCGTGGTCTCGCACTATGCACTCTAGCAGACACCTGCTTGAAATCTCCTTAGAAGAGTTCAGGGGCGAGAGATTGCCGAAAAATGATGAGAGCTCGTATTATTTTCACTCATTCTCGCTCCTAACTCTTTACTAGAGTTTTGAAGAGGTGAAGATGCGTTTTGGAACTGCCGTTTAGGAACACTCTAAATATTGTCTCACGGATTTGCTTGAGATACGTTTCAGAACGTTGAGAAACTTTTATATTTTCGGATTCTTAAACTGAAGTTCCAAAATGGATCATCACCATTGTTCGTTGTCCATACTGCGCACCAGTTCGTAGGCCATATTTTGAGCTCAATATAAAAAAGATGCCGCGTTTACTGCATTAGGAAAGTTATTCCATCGCGGAACGTGCTTTTTTCATTGCCATTCATACGAGTTCAATGTATTTTTGAGGGATCCTGGCGCTAGATAGCTTATTAACGTTTAGTAGAAGCTCGTGGGCCGTGATTCTAGTGGGGAAGTTGCATAATATAGACGTAGTGCGTTTCGGTAGATAGAGGAGGTTACGAACTGCGAAGTACTGTCTTTCCGACTTGTAGCCCAATTCGTGCGCCAGGGAGAGTTGTGTTTCCCGGCTGCATATGCTAATTGTGAACTTAATTTTGTGATTGGAGTTCGTCAGACTGTGAAATATATTTTAATGCGCACTGAATATTTTTATCATCTGATAGTTCGTATTGAACAAGCAAATATGTGCCAAATTAATATTTTGCAAATGTGCTGCAGTAGGTTACTTTTTTTTCTCTTGTAAGTACGTGTGAGCCTGTGCCTCAACAATCGCCTCTAGTATGCCGTTGAATTCGCATTTATGACTCGCGAGAAAATTGGAGGAGCAGGAAAAGTCGTGTTTCAATTACGAATGACACTAGTTGCGCGCGTGCTGCAGCAATGCTAACTCCAGCGCCGGCGAACAGCGAAATTAAATATATCAACATTGCTCGTCGAATGGTTTTATATTAGTTATATTATTATTTTTATTAAGAATGTTTATTAAGATCGGAATTAGACTTTTGTAGTAGTGGGGAAGGTACAATCGACTCTCTTACTAATTTGTTGTTACCATGAGCTTTTTAATTCATAATTTCCACATCCAACAAGAATAACAGTGTTCGCCGTTGCATTTGCTTTTTCTGATATATGATTAAATTCGTGCCTCTGGCAGAACGATGTTTTACAGGCTTATGATATCGTTGCTATGCTCAACTCATCGATAATTAGCATAATTTCGCTGAAATAAATAAATGTGGTTCTGCGAACAATATGTTGTATGAACCAGCAATAGATGTTCGCTTTCTATTTTGCAAATTTGCTTCCGGAGGCTTCTTTTTTTTTAATTGAAATTTCCACACGCAACTATCTGCGCGAGCATTTGCCTATACCGTTGCTATAACGTTTCTGACTCGCGATAAAATCTCCTCTAGGGAGATTCATGTTTCGACTAGGCCCCTAAATCAAGTACTGCGATAATACAGCGCTGGTTTATGCTGCTCTCCGGAAAAAAAAGTCTTAATAATTTGCAGTTGGAAGGGCATCTTTTAAAAATTATTACAAATAAATCAATAATTTTAATTACAGTAGCCTTCGTGTCTGCGTACGGTGCGTGTCTTCTCCTATGCTGTCTACCAGCATGGAATTGAGCATCGGACAATTGACCGGAAGAGCACCCGTCACCGCATTCTTCAACATACCCCCTTCAACCTACCGATCTTCAAGGTTACGGTAGTTGTTGACCAATTTATTGTAATTCATTCAGTGGTTACGGTAGCTTCGTAATTAAAAAAACTTTCCTTTTCTGGAGTCGGATGCCGCCTCGGACTCGAGGGGGTCGCTCAACACTGAATGACCGTGAACACGCTTTTGAAGGAGGAAATTTTAGCGGTCGAAACCTGTCTAGAAACATTTAGTGCAAAAAATCAATTGGAATCTGACCAATTTTATGGGAAATGTATTATAATTATTTTCTCGGAATGCAATGGGAGGAGGAAATGATGGAGTGGAGGGGAATGAAAATCTAATACGATAGAATGATAATTGGAAAAGCTCAAACTATTCCTCAGATGTGAGTGCAAAATACGGATAACTTATCCGGGATAAGCAAGGTTCATTGGTGCTTCAAACGTGTTGGAATTGCGTTGTCGGCTCGTTAGAATAATTTGACTAGCATAAAGCTTGAACAAGATGCACCATACTTCGCCGTTACCAGTATAGCAGCAATCTTATGCTGCAATATCTGAATCACGATAGTTTCCTTGAAGATCGCACTCGTCATTGAAAAGAAGATAGAATGCTAATAGGAACTAACGCTCATACTTGTTCTGGGATGTAAGTGGGAAATGCAGATATGCCACGTTAATTAGTGCTTCAAACGTGTTTCAATTGCGTTTTCTGTTTGTTAGATTTCCAACTGTGACAAATTTGGTTAGCAGGGACTACACACAAAACGTTAGATTCGTTGTTGTTTTCTTAGATTTATTAATTGAGCTTATGTTTTGGCCTCGAACTTATCATATCACTTAAAGGAAAATATGTTTATGGAGATTATGATTGTAGGAGAATGAAAAAGACTAACTTCGAAATAGTTTCTGACTGTTACAAGATTGGCAAACCAGGTGCTACACTCTTGTATAATTTGCGTTGTTGCTTTGCGAAATTGATAACTCGTCTCATATTTGGGGAGGAACAATATACTTATTAAGGAAATTTCTTATCGTAACCAATATTGTGATATCGTACCGTACTCCTTTCCGAACGCTCTCGTGATCGCCCTCACTGGTTTCGTGTACAAGAAAAGTGGACTGGCGCCGAATCTCATTATCGATAAGGGAAAAGCCCAGGTTGCTAGTTTTTGTTGGGTACTATTGTGGGATTAATTCTGCACAATTCACGGATGCATGTAGTTGTGTGCCAATTTCGAGTAATATCTATGGTTATAAACTTCAGAAGGAAACATTACTAAATGGGGGACCATGCGCGGTTTTATGAAATATTAATGAAACGCAAATCTTGCATTTCTGGCACATTCTCGCATATCTCCACGTTTTCCGAATGTGCGAGGATGTCCAGCTGACAAAAATTTACTCCACAATATACGGGTCCCCCGGCTGTTTTTTAATGAATATTTCTACGTGTCCCCGCGCTTTAAGAGGGGTTACAGGGAAAATTTGAGGTGAAAAAGTAAGGGTAACCGCATTTTCTGAGGGATTTTTTTAAAAATCTACTTTTCCAAACATGCCTCGAAAGGGGTCCCCGATTCATGTGCACACAACACGAGAATAGCCTCGCAACAGGCCGCTGATCACCTCAGGACAGGCTCTCGTTGCTACTCAGGCATAGGGGTGGTCGAGACTGCCTTGCGTGACCTAGCACCATACCCTTGCATGTGTCGACGCATGCGAAGTGACCACCAACTTTTTTTGGGGGTCACTTCGCAACCATGACCCGGGGTTCATGGTCTAAATTATGCAGAACTTCAGGTGGACTAGTAACTGCTTTATTAGTATAGAAAAGTGTTGGAGTTTTATAGAGCATCTGCAAACAATAGTGCTGATGGAAACGTGTGCAAGCGTGGGAATTATGATGCAACTGTAAATGTGCAGAACAAGAAGAAAGGATAACAACCAACAGTTCAAAGAATCATATCTTGGAGAATTGCAGATAGTTGCAAAAGACCAAAGAAATCAGAGAATCATGGATGATCCATGATCAGCCATGACATAAATCGATATTTTCGATTATCGATTGATCAACCCAACCTATAGTGGGATGGTACCGTATGGTCTACAGTAACTTAAAATCGATAATCCGGGTTACTGTACCTTTCGCTGCGGGACCATCATTTTACAAAGCTGCACCAAATGAGCCGGTATTGTTGGTATGAGTTGGTATTCGGTACGAAATTGCTCGAAAGGGATACTGTAGCTCGGGCACCGTACCCATGGCTGCGCTACGGTAGCTTTCGCTGCGGGACCACCATTTTACAAAGTTGCGCCAAACGAGTCGCGATTGCTTGTATGAGTCGGTATTCGGTACGACATTGCTCGAAAGGGATACTGTAGCTCGGGCACCGTACCCATGCCGTAGCTACGGTAGCTTTCGCTGCGGGACCACCATTTTACAAAGTTGCGCCAAACGAGTCGCGATTGCTTGTATGAGTCGGTATTCGGCACGACATTGCTCGAAAGGGATACTGTGGCTCGGGCACCGTACCCATGCCGTAGCTACGGTAACTTTCGCTGCGGGAACACCATTTTACAAAGTTGTGCCAAACGATTCGCGATTGCTTGCATAAGTTGGTATTCGGTACGACATTGCTCGAAAGATATACGGCGCATCGCCTACTGTTCCGCGGGTTACTGTACCTTTCGTTGCGGGACCACCATTTTACAAAGTTGTTCGAATCGAGTCGCGATTGCTTGTATGAGTTGGTATTCGGTACGACATTGCTCGAAAGATATACGGCACATCGCCTACTGTTCCGCAGGTTACTGTACCATTCGTTTCGAAACAACCATTTCACAAAGTTGTTCGAATCGAGTCGCGATTGCTTGTATGAGTTGGTATTCGGTACGTCATTGCTTGAAAGATATACGGCACATCGCCTACTGTTCCGCGGGTTACTGTACCTTTCGTTGCGGGACCACCTTTTTTCGTTGCGGGACCACCCCCATAATTATAGATGCTTCCCACGTTTGATCACGCAGTCACATCGTGTATCTCTGAGATGCTCTTCAATAGAACGAGATGTCAACTACCACTGGCCATTATACGAGAACCTCAATGCGGTTGAACACTGTGATAATTTATCTCCAACTTACTATTTAAAAATTAAAGAAGGCCTCCCACGAATATTTGGTCACATAGACTGCCAACGTAGTGTTGTTGGGGGCGCTCACCCGAGCACGTTGCAACGCATCAGAAATTCTACCGTAATCTATAAATCGATATATTGGCGCTCAAATGGCCGCAAAGGTACCAAGAATCGACAGGCAACGCGTGCTAGGACCAAAAGATAGGAAAATGAACGGAGGAAAATGAAGCTGCCAACGATATAATAATGTTTCCCCCCTATGGATAATATCGGTTTTCATCTAAAATATAATAGTTTTCGCAAGGGAATGCTTAGAAATTGCCCCTAATGCTAGTGTGCGCGCTCCATTTTTGGTCGCATTTTTCAGGTGTACTGTATTTGGCTTATCGAGAGAAAAATGGAGCGCGCACACTAGCATTAGGGGCAATTTCTAAGTATTCCCTTGCGAAAATTATTATATTTTAGATGAAAACCGATATTATCCATTTTAGATGAAAACCGATATTATCCACAGGGGGGAACATTATTATATCGCCGGCCGCTTCATTTTCCTCCGTTCATTTTCCTATCTTCTGGTCCTAGCACGCGTTGCCTGTCGATTCTTGGTACCTTTGCGGCCATTTGAGCGCCAATATATCGATTTATAGATTACGGTAGAATTTCGGATGCGTTGCAAAGTGCTAGAGTGAGTGCCCCCAACAACACTACGTTGGCAGTCTATGTGACCAAATATTCGTGGGAGGCCTTCTTTAAGGTACGATATCACCGCGAACGAAAATTAAAGGGATTCAATTAGAGTGCGTTATTCGGGTCGGGAAATCGGGAAATGACCGGTACCTTTTCTCATTTTGCGCAAAGTGAGCCGACCCGATACCTTCGCCAAATGACCCGATACCTTTTCTCTCTCACACAGTAAATCAACCATAATTGCACATAAATTCTATAAAAAAGTGAAATGTAAACAATATCATAGTAAAGGGATCATGCTAGACGCTACCTAACGTTGTATAGATTCGTTTCTGCATCCATCAGTTCGTCTCCGCGCAACATCATTTGAAAAGGCTATCTCATCTCCCCGAGACAATTTTCTCTTTTTTTTGAACGATTTCCACTAGTAATCGCTATTTAATATGATATTGAGAAATTTGGAAGGTCTACGACCGATTTTAACTCACTTTGATAACTCCACTGGACTATGTCGAGTTCTCACGTAGGCAAGACTGTGGCAAGGCAAGACAAGACTAATTATAAAACTAAAAGAAGCAGATGTTTCGACGTTTCCGCGAGGTGTGGCACTGTAAAGAAATTAATAATCAAATGTTATAAATCTTACCCTAGACGGTTATTTTAGCATATTATTGAAAAAAAAGACATATTATACGCAAATAAATCATACCAGCTGCTGGTAGAACTTTTCGCTTTTCTCGTGTCGTGTATCATATCTCTTATAATGAGCAGCGTATTAGGTCACAATAGTAACCAGACGAGGGGTGTTTTCTGACGATACTGAAAGGTAAAAGTTGAACTGAGAAATATAGGGGAAGGATAATAAGGAATTAACGTCACATTCCGGGTGTAGGCTCTTTGAGCGGGAGCCGATGTTATTAGACGACATTGCTATATCAATATATACCATAGAACGCAGAAACCGATGTGAAAAGAGATAATTCAAACCTACTTGACCTGTGTGCGAAGAAGAGACCGTCTCGTGAAACGACGAGCGGGCGAAATGAGAGGGAATAAGTGAATTAGCATGAAATTAGAATGCACAGTCAAATGATAGTCGAATAAGCACTATCAACGTTATTTTCGCAGGCCGGAGCCAAAAAGGTATCGGGTAATCGAGCAAAGGTATCGGGAAATGCCTCCAATCATTCCGATCATTCGGGTCAAAAAGGTATCGGGAAGTCTCACTCACTTTGCGGGGGGACTCACTTTGCGCACTCTAGATTCAATATCAGCGAATTGAAGTGCTAAGTGCGACAAAATGAATAAAGAAATTAAGATTTCAAAATTTAAATGGATGAACAGAAAAAAATATGTGTTAATGTACCCTTATATTGTATCTTACGAAAGGGATAGCTACATATGTAATTTCCTGCACAATTTATCACGTAAGCGATGTGCCGTATATCTTTCGAGCAATGTCGTACCGAATACCAACTCATACAAGCAATCGCGACGCGATTCGAACAACTTTGTGAAATGGTGGTCTCGAAACGAATGGTACAGTAACCCGCGGAACAGTAGGCGATGTGCCGTATATCTTTCGAGAAATGTCGTACCGAATACCTACTCATACAAGCAATCGCGACTCGATTCGAACAACTTTGTAAAATGGTGGTCCCGCAACGAAAGGTACAGTAACCCGCGGAACAGTAGGCAATGTGCCGTATATCTTTCGAGCAATGTCGTACCGAATACCAACTCATGCAAGCAATCGCGACTCGTTTGGCGCAACTTTGTAAAATGGTGTTCCCGCAGCGAAAGTTACCGTAGCTACGGCATGGGTACGGTGCCCGAGCTACAGTATCCCTTTCGAGCAATGTCGTACCGAATATCAACTCATACAAGCAATCGCGACTCGTTTGGCGCGACTTTGTAAAATGGTGGTCCCGCAGCGAAAGCTACCGTAGCGCAGCCATGGGTACGGTGCCCGAGCTACAGTATCCCTTTCGAGCAATTTCGTACCGAATACCAACTCATACGAGCAATACCGGCTCATTTGGTGCAACTTTGTAAAATGATGGTCCCGCAGCGAAAGGTACAGTAACCCGGATTATCGATTTTAAGTTACTGTAGACCATACGGTACCATCCCACCATAGGTTGGGTTGATCAATCGATAATCGAAAATATCGATTTAGACCATGAACCCCGGGTCATGGTTGCGAAGTGACCACCAAAAAAAGTTGGTGGTCACTTCGCAAAGTCACAACCGTGCAATGCTATGCCTAGCACCTTTACCTTTTATAACTGGAATACGGTATCGATCTATTACTTTCAGTGCATCTTCGCCCTGTCGCTGCTCGCCGGAGTGGAGGACGCGTGTGGAAAGAAGGTACGGTAGCTGACTATACTTTATTGATTGGCTTAATTAAATCTAGGCCTTCGACAAGAATGGACAGCTATTCGTGATGAGTAGTATTATATCAAAGACAATTACAACTTTAATGAATGGTGTTCTCGCTATGGATTTTCGGAGAAACCTGAACCTAGAACGCACCGAGAAAATAAGTCGCGACATCGATCATGACGAACAGGGCTGGATTGTTTGAAAAAAAATTCAAAAATTTTTTGGTCAAAAAATTCAAAAAATAATTTTTTTTCAAAAATTATTTGATCAAAAAATTTCAAAAAAGTTTTTACATGTATTTTTTTGAATTAAAAAAAACTATTTTTTGAATATCAAAAACGGAAAAAAAAATCTATATGTGATACTCTCGGATAGGATCCGTCATAGGCATATCACAAATCTAAGATCTGAATTGATCAATTCGAATAATTATTTCGAATTAGGCGCTAAAATTTGACGTGTTTCGTACTAATTTCGGCAAAATGCTTCACTATTTTTGTAAAATATTTTCAAAAATTTTTTGAGAAAATTCAAAAAAACTTTTTTGAATTGGTCAAAAAAATTCAAAAAAATCAAAATCAAAAAATCCCAGCCCTGATGACGAATCGCTGTGATTGAACATCTGCCACCACTGGAGACCATTGTAGCTATTCGCATTAGAAATTCCTTGGAAATGGCAAAAACAGACCAGAGTGTTAACGCTTCATTATTCATTTCCATTCTCACAATCAGGCCTCCCGTCGCTGTCCTCGTTTCACCCTCGCTCTTCTGTTGTGTGCAGCAGGCGCCGGAGCATCTCGAATATCATATATGCCACCCAGGTAATATTATTAAAAATAACATAATTCTATCGATTATATTTAGACTACCTGACGTGGCAACGTGGACGACCACCAACAAGATGGAAAAATCTCTTCATGCGAATAATCGGGCCGACATTTCTGAGACAAGCAAGGAGTCAAGACTGGCCAGTCATGCACATCAGAGCCTACTCTTGATAAATGTGTTAAAATCTAAAAATCCAAATATTTAGTAAATTCTGCGATGAACCAGTGATGCTAGAGTTCATTGATCATTGATCGGTCTAGGGCTGAATATGAATTTGCGAAATTTCATAATTACATAATTACGTCGTTTTCCAAGCATTAGTTATTGTTTACATTTATCTTTGTAAAAAATAATATTGGTGTTACTAGCCGGAAAATTATCATGCGCATAACTTCTGCGGATGCCCAGTTAGTTCGTTGTTTCATTATGAGTACTTCGGGTTGTTCACTTTATCGGTTTAATGGATCACTACTTTCCCCGAAATGTTTAGATTATAATTTATTAGTCTGAATGTGAAATTAATTAATCAATAATCTCTATTTCCTTCAGGCTGGTCGTCACTGGCACGAGTTAGCTGCCGGTTATCTCTCCTATCTCACGATATGGGTCATTCTCGCCGCGGAATTGCTGGCTGCAGGATGGTTCTACTGTGAGTTTTTTCTGTCTCATTTCTACTTAAAATATTATATCGGAATCTACATACAATAAACATTGCTTTAGCTAGCATTTGTGTTTACCGTCAACTGGAAATTTCGATCCTTGAAAGCAGGTGGTTTGTGGTCACGCAATGTGCGTAAAACGCAGCTGAAGAAAAATGTTCAATGACACAATGGGATACATTTGAATCATTACATGTTGAACACGTTAATTCTAATTTAATATTTTTAAAAAATTCAAGGATTATTACACGTTATTGTTATATATCGATAATCACATGTTCCTCTCAGGCGCTCATCGATAGGGCAACGATCTCCATCTTATGCTGAAACACGCGTGTTGCTGGTGTCTCGGCCACTTCATTCTCCTTTTCGATTATTTGCTGCCAGTGGTTCCCATTGTGAGTGGATTACTGTAACTGTTCGAAGATCCCAGCAACCTGTGACCATGAACCTCCTTTCTTGTTGTCCCATTTATTATTCTTGATTTTAGGAAAATTTTGTAAATTTCTACTGTACCTAGCGGTTATCGCTCGATCGATAATTACGGTGAATTATTGTTGGTAATTTCATAATTTTCAGGCGATCGCAGTCATCAACGCCATGGCTTACGATAGTACTGCGTTTTCTGATGAAGTGAGGGGATGGAAGTGGTATGAGATGACAGGTGGGGGTTATTCATTATGATTAAGCTTATTATATTAATTATTTGTGGATGTGTCTTAGTTGGTATAATAGCTTGTGTACATGCACTGCACTTGACCATAATCAAACTGCTAGAGTTCTGTCAAAAGCTGGCTCATTAGCGTTACGTTCGTTGCATATTTTCAAAAGTTGTATCATAGATTGATGTAGACTTGGGAACTTTTTGAAAAAGGGAATTAAGCGTATGATAATTTTTCACGATAATTTTTTTCACTGATGCCAGGTGCTTTTTTTCGGTTGCAGGGATGTGCGATAATCTGAAATTATCGTTCGCAATGATATGAGACCGACGCCATTTCATAAAAATAACAGTTGTCCACTATGCCCGTCGGAAAATGAATTACAGTATCCATATCACTACCATAATTCCAATCTTCCATTCAGGAGCTGCAATCGCCCTTCTCCCTCTTCTTCCAATTCCTCTCTTCGCACTAGCTGCCATGTGCCGAGTTTGTTGCTGTGGAAAGAAGGAAGATGGAAGCAGTTTGAAGGTAGGAGAGCATTTATTGTTTATTGATTCGAAATGTAATTTTTTTTAACGCGAACAACTGTTAAATATACATATAATTTTAAATGTAGAGGAAACAGTTTGAACCATTGTTGAAGGCTGCAATTTCATCTTATTCCCTTTACTGATCTTTGATCTCTTCAGCAGCTGTTCGGCACTCGTCTCCGCTCTCACAACAGCACGTCGCAGTACGCGGACGAGTCGCACTACGGACGACACGAGCGCACGCTGGTGAGGACGACGTTTACTAATTGATGTCACCATGAAAAGTGTGGCGTGAGCGCGACGAATTTCAATTGTCGTTGTTGTGCAAATTTGGACTAAACTTGTAAACGTGTGGTGTGGCCGACGTTTCCCATTTTGCAGACTCGCGCCGACGGCACTTCGCCCCCTCGATACGCAGTCTCGGCGCCCGGATATCTGAGATTGCCCCAAGCGCCACTCGCAGAACCGGAAACGTACAATGAGGTACGGTAGCGGAACGATTTAATATTGATCGAAAGTGAATTATCGGATTTGAAACTCATGAAAAAGAAGGGGCTTCCTAGATACTACATGGTAGATAGACGGAAGAGACTAGAGAAGTTTCAAAAGTGGCGCGATTGGACGTTTCGATCCTTTGGGTTCCTAGACATCCAGCTACGAGTAAGTTTGTTGATTGATGGCCAGAATTGGCATTCGTTAGTCGCTAAATTACGGTAGCACTTAATCGCTTTCAGTTGGAGTCGATAAATGTCTACGCGTTTTATTGCAGATGCGATAATTTCGACGCTATGCCATTCAAGATTTCAATATAGTATGCAAGCACGAATAACCCGATCGAGATACGAGGTACAACCACAAGATTCCAATCCCCCTCGCCTACACTCTGATTTTACCGTTCCGATATTGACCCACTGATTCCGTCCCCCACCACGATACTCACCAGATTAATCAATAATATGTAATAACTGCCGTAGCTCTCCCATCATCCAATCACAAATGCTGCCGTTTTACCTGTTGACCCTTTCTTTTCCCTTTTTTAATCCTTTGTTTTGAATATCGTTCCTTCCCGGCCCATTTGACCTTTCTCATCGATGAGCTTATCTGTTACAATTCTTCAGTGCAAAATCCGTCTACCGTATACCATACAGAATCATGCACCCCCTCGACTACTGAGTTTTTCACTGTCTCCTTCCCAATTCTAGGCTTCTTCCCATTGTTCATTCAATTACGGTGTTTAGTGTGCAGTAGCTATGTTCTTCGCTTCACATATCTTCACAAAATATCGATTTTTCATCGAATTTATCGATCAATTGCCTGTTGTTTCGCATTTCATGATTTCTGTGCAAGATCAGCCAATATTGGCGATAGAAAAAAGCAACAGTAATCCGAGATAAAGGGCGTTTGAAGGGGATTTGTTGTGAATAGCCTCAGAGCTAAAATGAGAAGTGGTTGCTGTGGCGTCCAATTGCTTGTACCTGCACCCTGCACGCTTGTGTTTATTGTTTGGGCTGCTGCGGCCGCGTGATTACACACTTCCAGAAAGGGGCCATGCGCGAGAGATCAATTCTTTCACACGCGCACTATCGCCCCACTAAGGCACGCACAGTAATGCTATTTTTGGGATTTCCCTTTATGACCCTAAAATATAAATGTTACCTAATATTCCGAAACGTATCCCAAATAAATTCTGATTTTTTTTGATTGGTCATAAACGGCAGTTCCAAAACGTACTATCACCACTCCTAACTTTCTGTAGGTATTTCCCGGCAATGGAATGGTGTGCTACTCATATCATCCTTGTATTGCTGCGCACATTTATGTCCAGCCGACGTAGGGAACAACTGTGCGGAGTGATGCTCATAGTCTGATTAGATGTGACACTTCCCCACTGGGACCATCTTCCGTAGTTGACACATACGATACACATTTGGCAATTGTTTACCGTCTATGTTTTTTGACTTGGATTTAAACGCATTTTCCAAGAGTAGGCTCCGATGTGCATGGCTAACTACTCCTTGCTTGTCTCAAAAAGACTAGTTCTAGTTTTTGTTTGCGTTCTGCTCTAAAAGACTCCGTCCCTGACCTTTATCAGAACTCCAATCTAGTTTTTTTTTGGCATCTTCTCGTTTTGGAATATTTTTCATTGTTAGTAGTTCGCTTTCGGTCCCGTGTTAGCCCAAATTAGCTGAATAGATTGAACTAGGAGATCATCTTTATTGAAGTTTCTATCACGGCTATCTGAGCAAAATGCCAAAAAAATTAATTCGTGGTGAGACCATCGCCAATTTACATTCTATTTTCGCACTGTCTGACTGTCTGCCTCTGCTTTCATTCACTGGCTTAAACGCCGCGCTCTATGACACTTTGCTCACGCAGAATCGGCGGTATTTAAGATTGCCGCGGCATCTACTTGCCGAATTGTAAATGTGCAATGAAGTACGGTAGCGGAAGAGATTGTTTATCGACGTGTCACTTTGCTAACCACACTAGAAACGAACAATAATAGAGCTGGGTAGCGTTACATTCTAGGGAGGGTTTTTCCCTTCTTTCTAATTGCAATTATTACACTCGGGGAAAATATAGCATAATACTCGACAATACATACAGGATATGCTATAACTGTGAGCCAACTATCGAGGGATATTAGGGGAAATGAATACATTCAGTGGGCTGACTACACAAGCCATCTTCTCGGTACATACAAATGCAATACGCTTTAATTAAGTGAACAGGGGATGATTGGATGAGGACTGTGGATTAGGGTGGTAATATGTAGCAGTAGGAGCATGTAATAGTAGGAGACGAATTGGGGGTTGAAGGCAGGTCTGGACCACGATTCACGACAATCAGAGTATGGAGAAGGAATGGAATCTAATGTTAAATTTGGGGAGGGGATTTTTTTGATTTTCTTTTTTTTCTTATCCCGATCTTTACACTCGGGGAAATTTAGGATATTACACGATAGAATATACACATAAGGGCTGATAGAATCGAGAGGTATTGAGGGTATAGAGTAGATAAATGAGTGAATACTATGGGTGCACAATCACTGCACAATCTCAAACTGGGTGCATCCAAATTCAATATGCTATAAATAGGTAAACACGGTGGATGAAATGATCAGGATTTGGAGCTATAAGTAAGTGTAAGGACGATAGTAAGTAGAAGTGGGAGTGTAATATAGAAGTAAGAAATAGGAACATGGGATGGTTGGATATGAATTGGGGGTGGAATGCAGAGATCAGTAGGAATATCGGGAAGGAATGAAAGGTTGAAGAGAATGAGAGATAGATAGAAAAGAAGATAAGATAGAGGAGATACTGATACTGGCTAGATTCGGGTAGAAGACTACAGGGTGGAAATGAGGAGATCGAAGTCTGAGGGTTCCGTAGCGATGGCCGGCCCTGCGTAGCCCCAAAAGGGGTCCATTGGGTCTTGTTCGAGATCGGAGGAGGGAGGGAGGAGCCTGTCATCGTCGAAGTTTCTCCATGGATCCTGCTGACTTGTGTTATTGAGTCGAGCAAGGGTATCACATTCCTCCGGAAGCATCAAATATCCGTTCTCGTCAATTGTCGAATTTGGGCGAGATTGGTAGGCCTCGAGAGGGGTTAGTGGAGGAGTATAGAAGGTGTTGTCAAAGGGAACAGTATCGGCGAAGTTCAGTGAGGAGGAAAGATTATCGGAGTAGGTCTCGATGGACTGTGTGGACTGAGTGGCGCTCTCGAAGAGGCTGATCTCATTGGGATCGATGGGAGTACGGTGGAGAGTCTGTAAGAGGAGAGTTGTTGAAATGAGATGAAGGATGGAATCTCAGTTACGCGGAGGGTAGATGTGCATAAAACATACTCCAAGTCTTTGTTTCACAGAGAATGGCCTTCCCTTTTCTGTGAGTAAACGAAAGAACGTGTAGAATCAGGAGGTTGGAGAATCGTTATCTGCGAAACTTAAACTTGTAAGGAAGTACTCACCTCGCCAGATGATGTAGTGTAGGTGTGGTCGGGAGTGGCGGATGCGGGTTCCACAGCAGCCGTGTTTGAACGCTGAAATCATGACTATGGATATTGATTTGTTCAGAAACGCTCAAATGAGAGTAAGATTTGTTTACCTTGGCTACTGGCCCGGAGTAGGGAGAGCGGTAGTGACCGTTGAATTGCTTCGTTGTGGATACATTGTTCGAGTTAGCGCGCTGAAATGAGCTACATGATTAGGAGAAATTGGAACATTTTTTTAGGAATTTTATATGGATTGAGTGAGAAGCCGTGAATCACCTTGACTCCTGTCTTGAGAATAGCGGGGCGTGGGAGGTTCGACGAGGGAGCCGAAGGACGGGTAGGGAGCTGGAATTATCAATAAGTTTTCATGGAAGAGTCCCTGTCTTCATTTGTATACTGTAATGGGCATAGGCCAAATGAGTTTCTCGCTATTTATTGCAGAAAGGCCGACGCCGCGCTCATGTTTCCATAAAATTATCGTAAAACGGGCAAAATGTAGTTAAAATAAAAGTGCATCTGCATTGACCGGACGACGTGAACGAGTGAAATTCCTTCTAGAACCTATTCCACCTATCTAGATAGGAATCGATTGTCTAATGCCTATTCACTCGGTTTTGTTGTTCTTACCCTTTTCTTCTTGTTCTCCGTAATAACGACATTCTGCGGATCGTTTTCTCCACTGTAGATTCCCATCTTCCTCTTCATCTCATCCATCTGCAGACATTGGAACGATTAGTTGCTAAGTTCACTGCACTAGGTAGAAAGAGAGCCTACTGGATGAGAGCTTTTGAAAACTCTATCTAAAAGCTTGATTTCAATTAGAAATTTATTTTAAGTTCTCATGCGGTAGGCTCTCTTCGATTTAACAGACTGATTTGTGGAAGGAAAAGAGATACTTGCCTCTCTTATTCTCTGAAAGGTATCGTCCGAGATTATGCGCTTCCCGGAGTCGATCAGCTTCTGTATCTTATCATCGGCCTGAAATTTATTATGACGATTCTATTCAAATTCAATAGTTCAATATAATTCAAGAAATATTCAATACATTATCCCGCGGCTTGCTACAGTATCGATCAAAAGTATTCGCCCAAAACTTCGAAGTGCTGTAACTTCCGGACCTGAATAGCAATCGGCCAGAATTTTTTAGTGGAAGGTACTCACATCCTAGGGCCTCATATCCGATTATTTCAACTTAGGCCGATTTTCACTTATTATGTAGTGATGACGTAACCTTGCGGTGGTATTTCGAAGGCGATTATTTGCTCGGATGAAAATTTCTCAGGCATCGCGCTTATTTTGGTGAAAGTAGAAGTGGTGGGACACTCAAGAAAAATTGATACCAGATTGCACCTTTCGGTACCCGATCAGGACCATTGCTCAAAGTAGGTGCCCGAAAAAATGGATTTTCGTTTCTAGACGTGCTAGAGACTCGTGCTTAGGCTCAAAATGATCGCAATCATAAAATAATGCTATTCCCAAAGTTTGGTAGCAATATTATTGTATTTGCCCTTAGGGCATGAAAATTTCTCTTTTTCGGATCACCCATTTTGAACGAGCTCATTCGCTCTGAGAAGGTTATCTAAAACTCTGGTTTGTTGACTAAAACTTTGAGAATCTAATAGAGATAGAGGTTTTAACTCGGTCCGGGTATTCGGGTAGAGACCGGTTCTTTTGCCAATTAGCGCGGAATGAGACAAATCCGATATCCAGAGTCGGAAATGATTCACTATCCGATATCTTTTAGAGCAGATTGTCGAAGGGAGTTAAGCTATTTAGCTCAACGGAAATATCAGAAACAAGGACTTACAGTTTAGAAATCATTGGAAAGCATTCGCCAACAAATCCTTATGAGATTCATAGGCAAAAATGTTATTTCATTTCAATCAGGGTTATGTAAATCACCAATTGATCTCTGAGATATCGGATAGTGGGTGTGGGAAACAATGAGATGTCGGATTTGGCCTCTCTCTCATTCTGAGACGCGGGTTTGGAAAGTGTCGGATTGTCTCACTTTCAAAACTCTAGAGAATCATCACTTATAATTTCATACATGTAGCATTTTTCCTCTTTGCATGGCATATCTTCTCCTGGATCAGAACGACCTCGCATCGAACACATTTTCTGTCGTTTCGATAAGGTTCTTACCGCTCTGAGCTGCAATAGCACCCCAAACATCCACATTTCATATAATAACTATTATTACACGATGTCACGATTATTCAGCGGGAAAAAAGTGAGAATGGTCAGAGAAAGTGCGCGAGGCGAGGTCGTTCTGAGCGATGCATCAATCCAGGAGAAGATATGCCATACAAAGAGGAAAAATGCTACATTTATGAAATTATAAATGATGATTCTCTATTAGATTCTCAAAGTTTTAGTCAACAAACCAGAGTTTTAGATAACCTTCTCAGAGCGAATGAGCTCGTTCAAAATGGGTGATCCGAAAAAGAGAAATTTTCATGCCCTAAGGGCAAATACAATAATATTGCTACCAAACTTTGGGAATAGCATTATTTTATGATTGCGATCATTTTGAGCCTAAGCACGAGTCTCTAGCACGTCTAGAAACGAAAATCCATTTTTTCGGGCACCTACTTTGAGCAATGGTCCTGATCGGGTACCGAAAGGTGCAATCTGGTATCAATTTTTCTTGAGTGTCCCACCACTTCTACTTTCACCAAAATAAGCGCGATGCCTGAGAAATTTTCATCCGAGCAAATAATCGCCTTCGAAATACCACCGCAAGGTTACGTCATCACTACATAATAAGTGAAAATCGGCCTAAGTTGAAATAATCGGATATGAGGCCCTAGGATGTGAGTACCTTCCACTAAAAAATTCAGGCCGATTGATATTCATGTTCGGAAGTTACAGCACTTCGAAGTTTTGGGCGAATACTTTTGATCGATACTGTATGTTTAACGAACTCTTGTCGAGAAATTGCGGCATCATTACAATTATAACTCTGTGGATATTATATCAAATTCAAAGACAGCTTTATGCATTTCTTCCCTTTACCGAACCAAGCAACCCGAGGCCATTATCTCAAATGTTGTGGTCACCTCTCATTCACACCCCTCCCACATAGGTTGCTTGATCCGGAATAAGGAAGAAGTGCTTAGCTTTATACTAATGCACTTACAACGTTCATCTTCCCGGGTTTGATTGTCCACACTACACTATCATTCTTCCCGATCTCGATCAACGGATCTTCCACCTTGCCGAACATCCTACTCATCGACAATTGATGGCGCACCGAGTTTTTCCAGCCTCCAGGCGCGGTACAGTAATAGGGCAGCAACTCACTGCAAAGTTTGTCTTGTTTTCAGAACTTACCATTTGTTTACAATCCACTTTTAAATGATATTCGATTTCTTTCCAACGGAGTGCATGAATCTTCTATGACTATGGATCGACCGCGTTCGTTTTACACGTTATCTCACTCCACAGCCTTTTCTGTGTGGAATGATGTGGCTTACCATATGTATTTGTATATATCTGCTACTCGGAGTTGTCCCGCGGGACTCAGTTTAAAGGCGATTGCTACGAGGTCCGAGTAGGGCACGGCCGGCCTCCCCTTGATCTGAATAGGTACAATTCTGGATATTCTATCGTGTATAGTTTTGTCTTAATGTGTGTGTTATGGAAGTCTGTCGATCGAGAAAATAATAGTTGGCACAAATGCGAACCTTCGGGTTGTCTTCATTGTTCTTCACTGTTTTTGAGTACTTGACAATCGTGCGATGTTGAGTGACACGCTGAATGGGCTTGACTATTTATAATTACAATTTACATTCACTTCTGAAACTAATTAGGGCATGAATTATTGAGTAGTTGTTTATTGTTACCCCTCACCTTTGTTTTCACTCTGCCAGTAGTCGATCGATTGTTGCCGGTGTTGTTTTGGGGAGGACGGCGGAGGATACTGTAGACGTCGGCAGGGGCGTCATGAATACTGATCGACGCAGGATTGATTCCAGCCATGCCGGTAGTCTGTAAGAGGGGCAAATTACGGTACGTACATTTTGCATTCGACCTTTTTTCAAGTACAATCAGTTGATTCTCCTGTTTTGCCCAATTCCCGCCTAACCGTCGCAGATTTCTGTTTGACCACATTTATCTGCGTATATCTGTGATACAATTTCTCACCTGGATCAGCACTCCGCCAGTTGTCGATCGGCTGTTGCTGCTTTTGATCTGGAGAGGGAGAGTACTGTAGTCGTCGGCAAGGGCGTCGTGAATATTGATTGAGGCCGGGTCGATACGTGCCTGATAGGGGCCCTGCGATGGGGGGAATCATAATGGGTGCGGTGGACTGCTTTATTGTGCAGATAATTTGTGCGATAATCAGCGGCCTTTTTTAACTTTATTGCAATACAGATCAATTATATCCTCGGTATCAATTGTGTATCTCACCTTGATCCTCACTCCGCCAGTTGTCGATCGGTTGTTGTTCTGGAGGGAACGCGGAGCGCGATTACTGTAGCCCGAATCTCCGTGCAGGCTAATACAGGCGGGGTCCACGGTAGTTATGCGGGGATCCTGCAATAGAGTGAAATTAGGGCGAATCAGAACATAATTTGAGGCGTGAGTCGAAATATGTGCAATAGTAACTGTGCATTATTACGATATTTGTGCTCACATTGTTCCTGGCTCCTCCACCAGTCGTCGATTGGTGGTTGCTGCTGCTGAGGGGTTGGCACGGGTTACTGTAGCCGAGGGGAGAGGCAGTCGAGCTCGCATTGTAGGAGTGATATCCACCGTATCCATTCTCGTTGATACCGTAGCCATCGATCGGTTGATTCGCTGGGGCACGATCAGAGATCCACGGGTCGTTTTCCGTTTGTTGGTAGAAGTTGCCATCCATCGCTCCATTGACAGTGAAGTAGTGCTCGTTCATTTGAAGTCAGTTCGCAATCGCCTGGAATGGAACGGTAATAACAATGGTAAGGGGAAGGGAGTGAAAGAACGGTGAGAATTAGATGGAAACGTATCGAGGGGAGGGCAGCGTTGAACTATATGACAGGGCTATACTGTAATGAGGTACCCCGTAACCACAGTATCCCGTTCACGGCAATATGGGTTAAGATAGATCGGAGTGTGTGAGAGTGCGGGAAATACATTGTACATTGATGGACATGGAAGGGGCGATAGATTGATGCTCGCATGTCGTTTTCCCTGTGCAATCAATAAAAAAACAATAGAAATCGATAGGCGCGCTGCAGCTGCGGATTGTGCAGAGAACAATATATGGGAGAATAGATTGGGAGATTTACGAATGTTCGTCTGATTGTGCCCCGCCCCACCCCCACTGGCACTCTAGATACCGTAGTTGGGTGCGAGTGACTACCCTCGCACTTCGTGTTTTGGCGGGAACCGAGATAAACAAAGGAAGGGAAGAAGGGTTTGAATTTGAAAGGAGATGGTACTGTAATAGATGACCAGAGAACGTCTATCTGGTTGCCATGAGAGTTTGAAAGAGTAGACGAATAAAATGAGGAGGAATGTTGATTTTGATCGTCTGTGACATAGAATTGCAGAGGCCGAGCAAAGCTTCAAAGAGTGGCCAACAGTATATCCAGACCGAAAAGAAGTTGATCTTCGAATTTTAGACGTTGGTGTTATCTTCTGCGCGTTTTGACTAGTATTTTATTTATTTGTATGTTTTGTCGATAGATTCACATTACCGTCACTCGCACTCTTTCCGATATGATAAAGTCGTGGTGAAACAGGGATATGCTGGGTTTGAAATTCATTTTCGTTCTTCACGCACGATAATGGAGAATGTAATAGCTGTGAAACGAAAGAGCGACGCTTGAGGCAATGACGAATCTTAAACTGGGAATGGATTCTTGAACAAGTGTAATGTATTCTGTAGAATATCACCTTTATCGGTATATTCGCGTTTTTGGGTGGCGATCGTATTTTTGCACTACGTCAATTTGTGCTTCAGTGGCTTATGAAGTTGCCGATGTGGTGACTATACTATTGGCAAGAGAGATCATACGTTCAAATAACAATCAAATAATAATTCTGCAGCATTGTTCAACTGATACTCTCTTACCATTTCATCTCATGCATTCGGGTCTGTTAAAAATATTCGCCCTAGGTAGAGTTGTGCTTCACGTACTAGGGAAATTGCTCTAATGTCGCAGTTGTCGCTTCCAGTTAATCCGCATGCCGAGAAAAAAAATCAAAATAATATCATTGCATAGGCCTGGACAACTTCCTAAAGCGAGTGCGGATGATTAGGCTCTTGTGTTTTTTTAAGGTTCGCAGTGTTTGTGTAGTGGAAGAACGAAGTCCATTCCTATGCAGTCACGACATTGTTACAATCATGAACTGCATTACTACTCTGTTTAGTCGGTTTCATTCTTTTCTTATTGCATGTTCAGATCTGCTTCACGCCCTGACGCCATCTCTCCTACTTTGACTACCACAGGAATCTGCAGTCGGAGATGCAGGTACGGTAGTGGAGTGGAAGGAAAGGGTTACTTTAGGGAGATACTGGCACGGTTCATGAAATGGTTGTGTGATGGCCTCGTGCTGATTTTATTTGTGCAGAAATAACTGACTGGTCTCTCCAGTTCAATTATGGATGTATGCGTATGTGGAACGACGTATTCCCGGGTCCTGAAAGCTCAACGTTCGAATACATTCGTATTTCAGCTTAGCTCATTCTGCTGCCTTTCTGTGTGAGAGCGAGCGACGAATTGCGCCTCGGATTGATTGACGGTGAGTGTGAATATGATTTTAGATTTTTGAGATACTTGAAATTGTAATGGGGAAATGGTGAAAGAGCTCTTCGATATTTGAATGAATAGAACATAACTAGTTGACTTAATTCCGCCGATCTGCTAGTAAATTTGCGCGCTTGGTAGAATTGTGCTTCAAGAGTACATTAAGCGGCCTGAATACACGAGACTCGAATTTATCTTGCAAGGACTCTTAAAATGCAAAAGAATTTATGGCTTTACCTTACTAGTTAGGCTAGACGCCAGGCAAACACAGACACTAGTTTCTCTACCGAAAAATATGGAGCTGTGTCTTATTGTTGTTTTGTGAAAACAAATATCTGAGAGTATGCGCATATTGATGCTAGGATCTGGATATCTCTACCGTAACTGTAACTCTGTTCAGATACGGTACCCATCGATTGAATACTGTGCATTTTCGCCCGCTCGCTGCTCAGTGGACTGCCCTACATGGATGGCGGAGAGAAGGCACGGTGCAGGGCTGGGATCAAAAAAAATATTTTCAAAAAACTTTTTTGATAAAAAAATTCAAAAAAATGTACTCAAAAAATTCAAAAAATCAAAAAAAATCTTAAAAATGATACAAATATTTTTTCAGCCGCTAAAATTCCTTTTTGAGAGCCATTCTCACAACGATTTGGATCGTATAAAATCATTTATTCATTTAAAATTCATAATTTGTAAGTTTTGCAAAAAATTGTCCATTATTTAATTTATTTGAAGCAATTTGTTCCTCACGATACTCTAAAATCAAACTAATAATGGCTTAAATTTTTGAAATTTTCAAAAATTTCAAAAAAAAATCTATTGAAATCATTGATTTTCAAAAATTTTCTCCGAAAATGCCCATAATATATAGTGTAAGATTTTTTTTTGAATTTTTTGAAAATACTTTCAAAAATTTTTGAGTTTTTGATTTTTTTGAAATGGTCAAAAAATTCAAAAAAATCAAAAAAATTTGAGTCAAAAAATCCCAGTCCTGGTACGGTGGAGACTACGGTAACTACATCGAATAGTCTGATATTTGATTATTGATCACCTTTTATAAACAGCCTAATCAGATATCATTGTATTTGCAATTAGGCGATTAGTATCGTATGGGCTGGTCATTCACGCGCGGAGCTATTGATATTTGATCTTCCCACAACAATTCCAAAGCTGCTGAAGCAAAGAAGCGCGTTGTCATTTGCGAGCACAGTCGTCATGCACATATATTATGGCACATATTAAATAGTTCCGTAATCCAATCTACCTTGTGTTCTCAAAAGAGTGTTATCAGATCCATGCGGCAATTATTTTAAACTGTTCCCAAAACCTTCCTGTATAACCTATGCGAGTTTGGAATGGACAGCTTTTTTAAAGAAGTCAGTATAAACCTCGACCTACCATGTTGTCGCAAAATGACAAAATCATACCGTTGGGGGCCTACCATGTCCTGGCAAACAACAAACCACGAACAACCTGGTTTTAAATTGAAATAAGGCCAACGATAGGCGATGAGTCTAATTTATGCACTAGTGTACAGAAAAAGTCCCGATAAATAGCTTTGCGACAAGGTAGGTTTCTCGGCTAACGATACTATTTAATCTGTGTATTATGGTGACGGTATCCCATAATTTTCCGGGAATCTCTAGGATACCGGAAATCATAGGATCGCATCTACGATGAGGATACCGTAACCCGTGTCCGAGTGTCGTTCTTTTTTAAAATTAATTAATTGGTCTAAATACTTTTGAGGCGAGCAAATCGATCGAGTTTACTGTCGGCCCGACCTGAGCCCGTTCCAACTTCTTCTACTGTCACATGCACGTTTCTGACCGATGAGAACGTTCCAGTGCGACTTTTGCTTCAACGGCTAATGACATCACTCGTTTGGGAAGTACAGCAATCATGTCTAAGGCCCCTTTATAAAGGACAGATAAGAAAGTTCGTTCATAACGTGGACTACTACTTAATATCGAGCAGTCGTCATTCTAGAGTGTCTTGTCGCCGCTTCTTGTTTTATTATTGTTGAGAAGTTCCGGAGCACTTACAATTAGATTTGTATTTCGTCATAACATAAGGTGCGCGAAACATGCAACAGCCCTCTCCCTGTATTCACCTTGCTCTAATTGAACAGTATGTGCAACGCCCCGCCCCTCTGACTCCATTCACCCACTGTCTCAAACCCGGCTCGCGTAAGATAGACGTCCTAATGAAGAAGGGTCAGGCGGGTGAGAGGACAAACTTTGTTTTTTGGAATATTTTCTCGAGAGGCTGCCCTAGGGTAGTCGCAAATTCGTGTGAATGCGCTTTTTGCTGCGTGATCGGAAACGATCCACGTAGTGAGAAGTGTCGTGATTAGGGATAAGATTATGGTATCAGTTAGTGATAAGGTAATCAATAATTCATACGTACATCAAATATGAACGAAAGTGTTTGTACCGTACTGAAGCGGTGCCTCGTTTTTTCCCATTAAACCGCCTGAATTGTTCTGGGATGTGGTTGTATCTACTGTAGCTCTAACTGTGTCTAGGTGCGGTACTCATCGATTGAATACAGTACATATTCTCCCGATCAGTGCGCAGCCGATTAAAGGGACTGGGATGGCGGAGAGAAGGTACGGTAGAGACTACGGCTGCTGCCTCGCATTGTCGGATCTTTCACGCTTGATAATAATGAATTAACATCCCAAGCAGATCTCATTTTATTTGCAATTAGGCGAGTAGTATGGTATGGGCTGTAAATTTACGCGAGGAGCTATTGATATTTGATCTTCCCATTACAATTTTATAAGCTTCTGAAGCACAGAAGCGCATTGTGATTTGCAAGCATAGCCATCATGCACTGATAGAGGCGTGAAAGATGCAACTGCCGGGAATTTATGTCTTGAGCCACCTTTCCCCTCTATTCGAACAGTGTACACTGTACACCACGCCAGGCCCCTCTGGCACCACCCCCCACTGTCTCAAACCCGGCTCGCTTAAGGTAGGCGTCCTAATGAAGACGGGTCAGGCGGGTGAGAAGGCAAACTTTGTTTTTTGGAATATTTTCTCGAGAGGCTGCCCTAGGGTAGTCGCAAATTCGTGTGAATGCGCTTTTTGCTGCGTGATCGGAAACGATGTACGTAGTGAGAAGTGTCGTGATTGGGGATACGATTACTGTATTCATGACTGATTAGATTATCAATTTCATTAACGGTGGCTGATTATGGAAAACTACTGTTTCTAACGTTTGTGAAATTACGAGAGAGCATTGTATAAATAAATGGATGGGAGCGTGCTCGAGCTGCACTTTTTCGGACACTTATGGTACGGTGCAGTGGAGGGTTACGGTAGAAGGCGATATTGAGTACTGATGTTTTATTACTTATCTTCTCGACAGATATTTGTATGTGCTCCTGTAAGGTGTGATCATTGATCGCTGCTGGACTATTGGTAACGTGATGCTTTTGAAACAGTCAAACGCCGGCCGTGAATAGATTCGCTCATCTTACTATTAGATTACTGCGATCGCTCTGTGAATTTTTTGAATGGTTCCACTATATTATTTGAGATGAAAATGTGTACGGGTGAGAATAACTAATCCATTAGCTAAAATAATTGCTATATGAAACGGGGACTTGCAATAGATTGACCAGAATTCACTGTCCATTCTCGTGCAAGTTTCCACAACGAACTTTGCATTACAAATGTGGTATTTGCTTGAGCAAACAGCGGTATCGAACGTCGGGGGAATTTTGGTTAATGAATGGACGGTGTTCCTTTGCAGATTCTACACTATGGACAGGGAGGCGTAGTGGGAGTACAACGTCTTGATTGCATGCAAGGGAAGGAGACTACGGTAGCCAGACAAGGTGAGAGAGAGAGCGAGGATTACGGTATTTGGGTAGGCGAACCATTGATTTGGCGGGCTGCTACCGTGGGTCGAGATGATTTCGCCATTTCCGTTGAACACCGTTACGTGTTTGCTTCTCTCCTTCATCTTTTTTTCTCTACATTAACCCATTTTGTGGAGGAGAAGTCGTGTGCAATCTCTTAGATTAGTATTTTTACGGTTTCTTCTGTAGTTTACATGAACTGAACATGATACTCCGATAAATGTTGGCTTTGTGCTTGATTTTGTTAATTCAACCGGTTGCATGACCGAATGATACTGTAACTAATTATTTACAGTAGTGTTAATCACGCACTACAATTTTTCGTTTTCGATGTCGATTGCGCCGACCTTCGTTATTCGTTTGAAAGTCGACGCAGTTTCGAAGATTCCCTCTAGCGGTGTCTACTCTGACGTCTTCTACGCCTTGAACCTCCCATGGTACGCCGAGTTATCGTATTATGCCGCGTTTATTGTCGTTGAGAGGTCAGAAATGGCCTCATCTTTCCGTACACTTTCTTCCTGCCGACTGGTTGATATAGGCTCGCTAGAACGCCGTGTACTAAGGTAAACCCGATTTAAATGTGTTTTTTTCATTTCAATTTGTTGATTCTAGTTATCTGAGACGATGAATTTCCTGTGTTTTGTTGTTGCTGCTTTTGTTGTCTTTGTTGTGATAAACGAAATTGTTCTTATTCTAATTTTTGCGCCCTACCTTAAACGGTTCTGTGTCTGACCGTCGCTGATATCTGTAATACATTCTGTCGCTATTCCTTGTTCAATAATTAATCGTACTCTCTTCTCTGCAATGGCTGGCGATTCGGCGGTATTTCGATGGGAAGTGGACAACGTGAGCAAGCTCAGCACGGAGAACAGATACTCACCCGTCATCTACATCGCTAATGTGCCATGGTGAGCGTGAACTTTTGAAAACGAGTTCCCTGATGACCAGTTGTGATGACTCCACCAACATTTCACTGGGAGGGGAATTGCTGAAAACGCGGAAATTAAAATCTAACTGCTTTTCCGGAAAATCTATAGTAAAAAGTAAGATTATTGCTTTGCCAAGAGCTTTTCCGGAAGACTAATGCCACATGACTGTACTTTGCGCTGGGAATCCTTCCTTTCACACCGAGTAATATATGAATGCGCGCAGGCGCATATCCATCCGACGCGTGTCAACCGATCGAACGGACCACGTGCCCCACCTCGCGCGCTTTCTTCGCTGTAATGAAACGAGTAGTAGCCATCATTGGAGGATTGAGCATGAATCAAAGGTCGTGCTCATCAATCAAGAGCCCGGGAGGAACAATATTGAAGGAGGATTGGTGAGCTCGCGATTTTTCATTATGTTGTAAATGCAGCTCTAATTTTAGTTTTCGAGAGAATATTCGAACGAAAACTATGCCTGGGGAAGAGAGAATTTAATCGAGTTTGGAGCATTGGTGGATCCGAAAAATGTGAGTTCATTATGAAGTAATTACATTTACGTGTGCTCAACGATTAAAACATCTCGTGTATGCACAGATTAAATAGTTCCGTTAGCCGATTAGCCTACCTTGTCGCAAAGCTATTTATCGGGAATTGTTTGGTGCACTGGTGCATAAATTAGACTCTATAATCTGTGCGTGTATGACCTGCCTATGCAGGAAAATATATTTATTTAGCATGAACAGCGAAGAGGAATGTTTAAACAAAAATAGTTTCGTTGAGGACATAGGCCAAACAGTTTCTCGCTAACGAAGATACATTCACATATATCCCAAGGTTTCATCAAGGACGATAAGATCATTTTCGAGGCTCGGATCAAGGTCGTTTCTGTTTCTGGAATTTCGTAAGCAATTTTGAGTCGTTTCCACTTTTTACGGTGACTACATGAATATATACTTTTAAATAAATTGGTTCAAAGTCGTTCTCCGACCTTCGATTTCACTTCTCCTGTAGCTGGTATCAGCGAATTTCCACTTGTGATCGAGGGAAAGAAGGTGTACGTCTCAAAGCAGGTTTGTTATTCAGTACTAACAATTTTTACTATTCGCTACGGTAAGCATGATTTATTCTCGTTCATCAAATTTGGTATTTGGCGACCGTTTTTTAGTTTCTTGCCATTCGTTTAAACGAGAAAAAAGTATAATAATGATACTATCAGAAATCACATTGATACTATCAGTTATCAAATAAATCATGGAAACTCGTAAATCATGGAAAAAATTAATATTTAGCTGTTTAAAAATCGTTTCCCACTAAAATAATTACAGTTCTTGGCCATTTTCTCTCCTGTCTTCGCTTCGATGTTTTTCGGAGATTTCAAGGAGAGAGATCATGCAGAGATCGAGTTGAAGGAAGTTAAATACGAGGTCGGTGTAAAATTACTCTATCAGATTGAAATCAATTCGAGTCCCCTTTTGCTTATAAAGGATAAATTTATACAGTATAATATACTATGTTTGGCTGCGTGAAGGTGCCTTCTCATCATCAGCCGTATAATGGAAAAAGCAGGAAAAAACCTAAAACAAATTTTTAAAGCTTATTTTTATTCCATTCCTGTTGTGCTTCAATATGCCTACGTAATAATATAGCAGTTCCAAGCATGTTTTTTTGTCTTTTGCAGGACTTTCTTGAACTGCTCAGAATGCTGCATCCGTGTGATCGGAAAGTCACTTGTATGTTTTCCCGACATTTTGAGAATTTTATACACTCAAAAAAAGATATTAGATTGATTTTAAACTTTCACGGCACTTTTGCCGGTCTCGATAGCAGTAGATTACCAGCAATGTGCCCACCATGACTATCATACTACCTTCATCTCTGTGTGCAATTTTAACTCATTTTGTTCAAGATTACTCGGAGTCGGCGCTGCTCGGACTGGCAGATTTTTACGAAATCAATGTTTGTTCCTTTATTGTTCTTTTCCAAATGTAACAATTTTTTAATGCTAAAAGATGGGAAGATTTTTTATGTCCGCTTATTTCTTAGCCTATAAGCGATAATAATCACACAATAACTGGCGGAGAGTTAAATATTGCAGTGCGTGAAAGTGATGGTTGAGCGGTATCTGATGGGAACTGATGAGGTTTCGATGAGTGTGAAACTGGAGAGAGCCGATCGATTCAAGCTCAACATGCTCAGGGTTAGTTCGTCTTCAAATTAATAAATTCATTAAATTATTACTAAATGTGATGATAGACGGTTGAACTTACTATTAGAGTTTAATCCGAATATTTTTTACAGGATCATTGCCTATCGACTTTCAAGAGATTCAAGGAGATCAAGACTCTGAAGGTGTACTAAATGTTTATTATTTGCGAATTGATATAGACTAAAATTGTACTCGAAATAGTATTTTTCAAAAATTATGTGGCAAAAAGCGGGCTATTATAAATTCACAAACACTCGTCCAAAATAATAAAATGTTCCGCTCCTAAACAACATATACGACTGCGAGAGATCATGCCAAAGAAAGGGACACACCGAGGTTTAGAAAGACAGTACACCGCCAGTAGTACATTTCATGAACGTATCGTTTTAAATTTGTAAGATATCCAAACCTTTTTTTCAGGATACTCCATCGTACCATCAATTCTCACCCTACATGAAGGCGGCTATTTGTGATCGAAAGATGGGGTTCGACGAGTAGATCATTCTATTCATTTTTGCCGCTCTATTGATTGTATTCTCGTCCCCTAATTACTCGCTTCTCTACCTATTACCCCGTTGTCACTATACCAATTTCCAGCGTTTTACGATAAATGATGTTTCGAAGCTTTGTGGAAAAATTTTATTATTACCGCCTCTGGAAGTCCGTCGCACATGTCTGATTTTTCTCCCCGCCTTCATTTAATTTGTCTATCTTAATTTTCTTTTATTCTCAGCCATGACTAGCGACTCGTTCACTTTCCGCCATGAGTGTGAGGGAATTTCCAAGCTGGACTTCATCGGAAAATGCTCGAAGATCAACTTCTACTCTGACCTGCCGTGGTTTGTTGTAACACATATGATGATAATCCGAGAGAGAGAACAACACGAAATTGGATTTTGTTTTGCAGTTAGTGGTGAAACAAAAACTGATACCCTCTTTTCATACTTTTATTCGAAGGAGACAAACATTCTAAAAAAGGGTATTTAAAAAAAAATTTAAAATAAAAATTTAGCCCGTTACACCATTTATGGTGTGCTACAGTATGCCGGTCGAGATTTCCCAAAACCGTCCTCTAAGCTTTTAATATTTTTCATTTGAGCGGAAATTTCGACCTCGTGTGAACCTAGATCAGTAATCTAGCTCGCATTCTGTAAGCCCGGTGAATGGCAATGGAAAATCTCGGCCGGCATTCTGTAGTCACACCATAAATTGTGTAACGGGCTAAATATTGATTTTTTTCTAAAAAAATACCGTAAGAATGTTTTCATCTTCCAATAATGCATAAAAAGAGGGGGTCAGTTTTTGGTTCACCACTAACTTTAAAAATTTAAGATATGCACGATCGTCATGCTTGTATTTTTCGAATTTCTTCAAAATCGGAGAATCCTGCAGGAATTGATTGGAAAGCAGTATGCGGATGGAAGTGAACGTTTCCTCACTTTTCTCGAATGCAATACGGAGGATCTGACGAGCATCTGGAGTGTAGAACATGCGTCCATGCTCAAAATCGTCAATCGAGAGGCGGACGAGCGATCCGTTACCCAAATTGTAGGATGCATCTTTATATTTTAATTTTATAACGCATGCTCAGAAACGTAATAAAAAAAATTTTCTTTCAGCTCGGCAAGAATTTTTCTTCAGCCGAGAATAGTTGGGGCAGTAGGAGAATGGTTTCATGGGAAAAGCTCAACGATCCGGCAGAGGTTTATGTTTTTAAATTTTTGCTCGAATAATGTATTTTACAATAATTTGTGTAACATACACTCTATAGACAATTGTAGTTTAAACGATGCAGTCGACGACGAAAGTAACGACGAAGAACGACGAAAGTAAACGATGACTTCAAAACAATCTCGCACAAAACGGGTTCAAGAACCCATATTACCTTGACTCTTTCAGGGTTTCGTGAAAGACGATAAGCTGATCGTTGAGGCTACTATTGTCGTGAAAGATGTTATCGGGATAAGGCATGTACATAAATATAAATATCAGTATATAAATGTATATAAATATCTTCGTGTGCATCATAATATATCAGTTCGTATCGTGTTTCACGTTTTTATTTACGTATTCTTTTGAAGAAAACCCCTCAAGTTCGACTTCTCCTCTCCTCCCGATTTCGGATCGGATAACGTCATTCTGGTGGTAGAGGGAAAGAAAATTTATGTTGGAAAACATGTGAGCACTTCCTTGAACTTATCTTCTTTGTTTTTTTATTATTATTTTCCTTACGCCAAACTATTTCAGTACCTCTCTCTCCATTCTCCCCACTTTCAATCAATGTTCTACGGCAACTTCGCCGAAAAAGAAAAGGAAGAAATCGAATTGAAGGATGTAAACCATGAGGTTAGCCACGAGTTAAAAACATAAATATTCTTATTGTGTTCAGGAATTCATCCTTTATGTGATCTACCCCTCATACAAACCTATCAACAGTGGGTTCATATTTTTCCAGAATTATTTGTACAAATATTTAATATCAAACTAATCTAAATTTTGCAGTCGACTCCTATCGCTTCGTTCTCGAACTGGTCGATCGATTCCAAATGAAGGCAAGCGAAATGTTTTCCGTACATTATTGGTTGTGAGATTCAAATGAATTTACGCCTAAATTTATTTATTCTGCTTACAGTGAATTCGTAAAATGTGTGAAAAACAAACTGTCACAGATTGATTTGACGAATTTATATAGCTATTATAATTTTAACCATATTTGGCTTGTAGTGCACTTGAAATAGCAATCGATATTGTAACCTAATTCAATTAAATAAAGTGTTTAGTGCGCTCTGGACTACGTTGAGGAGTATGTGATTCGCACGAAGAAGCTCAGCACTCTGCAGAAGTTGGTGATGGCAGATGAATTCAGACTGGAAATGCTCAAAGTGAGTCGATTTGACGTTCAATATGCATCCTTTTCTCATACAATTTACTATAACGCTGTTTTAATTTTTTCCTGTAAAAAGAATTTTTCCCTATATGCAAGTACAATTTCTCTTCAGATGCACTGTCTCAAGTTGTACAAGACACTGAAGGAGATCAAAACCCTGGAGGTAGATTAATTGATTATTTTCAAATTTGTAATATCTAATCAGTTCTTTCTCACACGCTGAATTTCTTGCAATATAAGAGAAAACATGGTTACGTGAATTGTGTAATGAAAAATAAATGTTTTGCCAAAAAAGAATATTTGAATTCCAGAGTCTTCCCGAGTTCATGGCCTTCTCAGCTGATACCAAATCGGCCTTCTGTTTGCGAATGATGCAACTGATTGAGTAGTCAACGAATATTACAATTAATTCAACATTTAGAATATTTATATGTGCAGCTTTGGGGCCACTGATCAAGATGAGGTTTTGTATAGTCGAGTATTATACCACCTTCCTTCATTCCCTATTCCATTTTTTTGTTGCCTAGAAATGCTTTATAAAGCTGTTAAGAAAGTTTCGCTCGATTTTGGGTGTGACATTGGAGTCAATGTATCTCAGCGTGTGTCAATGCAAACAGTCCCTGTTCACAGTATGTTATGGGGCAATAGTTGTTTTCTATAGTCATACATTGGATGAACTATTCGCAATTTCTAGCTCCGGGAAAAATACTAAAGAAGAAAAGACCAATTTACTGTAAACCCGCGATAATATTCACAGAGGTTGGATTTGAGTACGGAAATTTATCTATCATTGGGCCTAATAAAAAATGAGTAGCCCCATAACACACCTCTCAACCACTATACTTCATTCGGTGGTCAGCTTCCAGAATATAGAGATATGATTAGTCGAGTATAGTAATCTCACAAACCACGTGCCCAGATTGGGAACACACAACTCAGTAGGCGAGCTCACATTTATTGTCTAATCAGGGGCGCTGTATTCGTGTAATAGTCATACTAGTATTGATCACAATGGATTAGCATATTGAACCTCCTGTTCCAAGAGAATTGAAAATGGACGAAATCACCAAAATCTCGAAATTGTTCGAAAAATCTGAATTTTGATGGTTTTGTAGGAATTCTCTGGCATCGGAACAAGGAGAGTTCGAGACATGTTTCTAATAGAAACTTTTTGACTATGGTTACTCTCCAGAATAATCAAGAGATATTTGAATTGCATCCAAAGAACGTAGAAATATTCGCCAACATGTCAATTTCGATATCAAAAAAGGAGTGGTATAATTTATAGCAATATTTTTCTGCTTCGAAGGATGCAATGAAGTTCCTTTTAATATCAATTGAAAGTAGTGTGCGTGCACTATATTTGAACATAATACCAGCTCATTTCATTTACGAAGCCCTGAGTGGCATCTGGAATCGAGATTTTGATCGTACGCGGTTACACTCAATGTAAATTTTCGGTCCCTGCCAGCCTTTGCACGAAGTGGTGTGATTGTGACATAGGGCGTAGTAGATATGCCTATCAATGTACTTTGTAATACTACACAGCTAGTAGATCTCTCT
Source organism: Pristionchus fissidentatus (assembly GCA_036245785.1). Lineage (NCBI taxonomy): Eukaryota > Metazoa > Nematoda > Chromadorea > Rhabditida > Neodiplogasteridae > Pristionchus > Pristionchus fissidentatus. The sequence goes on along the minus strand of BTSY01000005.1, from coordinate 31,266,402 downwards.
ACACTATTTTTGTAATAGCAGCTCAAAATCTAGGCACCGTTCAATACCCACCATGCGTAATTAAGAGACCAATATACTTGATTTTATTAATCGAGGGCTACCACAAAGTGGGCGAAAAATAGAGGAATGATGAACCTTCAAAATGCGCCTAAGCATGAACTAATCCGAGCTCCGCGTCCAGAGATATTAGTAAAAATATGCTGGCTCGAAAAACGAGCGAAACTTTCTTAACAGCCTTATATAAATGATAAACGATGTTCTTTTTTCTTCTTCGTTTTCTGTTCAATTTCGATTATCGGTTATATTTTACCGTCTCGTACCTAATTTGAGCACACTTTTCTTTTCCTTCTTCGAGCCTCATGAAAAGCGAGGTAATGACAGATAATCTATTTTTTCTTTTGATATTTCATCGCAAAAAAGTGATGGTATCTTCAATCAATAAATCCATAAGAGAGGTATCACCAGAGATTGCAGGTGGTTCGGAACAATTTTCAAAAAAAAATTTTTGATTTCGACCAAACTTTAATATTAGAGTACTATGGGAACGAGAATTACATATTTCCCGGTCCCAGGTTCCGGAGCCGTCTTTTAGGAAATTGACGGCTCCAGTGCCGGAATCGTCACAACTACCTTCAAAATGAAGCTACAATGATGTGGTTGAGCTCAAAATGTGCGGAAAAATAAGCTTATCATTTCGTATGTTTGAAGCGGATTTGTCAATTTCGAACCTCAAAAGTTATTGCCAAAAAAGTGATTTTTTTGAGTTTTTCATCAAAATATCAGATATCTAAAGTGCGAGAAAACACGCTTTTTCTCTTCGAAATATGAAACTGCTCATCAAATACTATCAGGAAAAAAATTAAGAAAAAATAGAAAGGGGTCCACTTTAAGTCGAAAAACGGCTTTGAAGTTGGAAAATAGTGAAAAATGTGAAAATCGAAATTCACAAAATCTTCCAAAAACAATTTATTCTTATGTATTATGCAACTAATAGTTAAGGAAAAATAATATTGACGTGTTTGAACTTCTTACTGACTAGTAAAAATGGCGAAATTGATCAAAAACTTTGAGAATTGGAGAATTTTAAATTTAAGATCATGATTACCGAGGATTTAAACTTTGCTCATTTTGGGGTTTATTTGGAGATACCAGTTGCATATTATGAAGCCGTGTTGAGGATCTTAAGTTGCTTTGTATTACATTTGGAAATTATTTTCTTCGATTTTCGCCCATTTTTGATATATTCGCCATTTTTACTAGTCAGTTAGAAGTTCAAACACGTCAATATTATTTTTCCTTAACTATTAGTTGCATAATACATAAGAATAAATTGTTTTTGGAAGATTTTGTGAATTTCGATTTTCACATTTTTCACTATTTTCCAACTTCAAAGCCGTTTTTCGACTTAAAGTGGACCCCTTTCTATTTTTTCTTAAATTTTTTCCTGATAGTATTTGATGAGCAGTTTCATATTTCGAAGAGAAAAAGCGTGTTTTCTCGCACTTTAGATATCTGATATTTTGATGAAAAACTCAAAAAATCACTTTTTTGGCAATAACTTTTGAGGTTCGAAATTAACAAATCCGCTTCAAACATACGAAATGATAAGCTTATTTTTCCGCACATTTTGAGCTCAACCACATCATTGTAGCTTCATTTTGAAGGTAGTTGTGACGATTCCGGCACTGGAGCCGTCAATTTCCTAAAAGACGGCTCCGGAACCTGGGACCAGGAAATATGTAATTCTCGTTCCCATAGTATTCTAATATTAAAGTTTGGTCGAAATCAAAAATATGTTTTTGAAAATTGTTCCAAAAAGGGTTACTTTTCCTGCAATATCTCGTAATACCTCTCATAATATTATTAGCTTCTCAGAAATGGCTGTCGAGTCGGCGGTTCTTCGATGGGAATTTGACAACGTGAGCGAGCTGACGGAAGACCTCAGATACTCTCCCATCCTCTACATCGCTGATTTACCCTGGTGAGCGGCCGAAAACATATTTGCAAAGTGTTATTACACGATGCTCTTAAAGAGTGTCAGTAGAATTCAAATGCTTTTCTATTTCTTCCTCTTTTCATACTAGTAAAATGGAAGTTGAACTGACACCTATTCAATAGGCGAATCGGCGTGCAGCGAGTGCACTCATCGGACGACGTTTCTCATCTCGGCGTTTTTCTGTTCTGCAATGAGGAGAACGAGGGAAATCAGTGGAGAGTCGAACACGAATCGACACTCGAACTTGTCAACAGCGATAATTGGAAATATGAGACGAAATCGGTAAGTAAAATAATATAAAGGATTATCTCTAATGCGAATCGTTCAGTTATTGTATGTTCAGTCTACAGTTGTAATTGTCTTCAAGATATCATGAGTCCATACTTCATTTTTGTCAAATAATGGTTGATTTTGGCCTAAATCTCGCAGAAATATTATAATATATTTTTAGTAAACGTTAACAGTTTCAGATCAGGAAGCCGTTCACCTCCCGAGATTCCGAGTGGGGAAGGAAGAAGTTCATAGATTTCGAGAGGCTGCTGAGGGACTCGGTAAGGTCGTTTTTGCTAATTTTCAAAGAAAATTGAATATGTTAAATTTGTTTTCGACAAAACAATATCATGGACTGAAAAAATACAGCATTTTACAAATTACTTTTACACCTTCTTGCAGCAAATTATATTAAAACAGTAAATGATCAAATTTCAAATTGCACTTTTTAAAAAAAGAATTTTTTAAAATGCAGCAAACTAGCAAATTATGAAATAAAGGGCTTCACAAAGGACGATAAGATGACTTTCGTCGCACTTATTCACGTCAAGAAAGTTGAAGGAATTACGTATGTTGCAAATTTCTACTTTTTTATATGTCTGAATTTACATTACAAAATATCTAAAAATTTCCATATAAAATTGGAGCGATAACATCTAAAAAAATATCACCTACCTTACTATTTAAAAATATTTTAAAATAATATTTGTAGCCGACCTCCGGCCTTCGACTTTACTGCTTATGCCAGTAACATCACCAATTTCACTTTTGTATTTGATGAGAAAAGGCTCCGCGTTTCCAAGCAGGTTCGTTAAACTATATTCTCCTTTCGATAAGCGAAACCGGGATAATAAGACAATAACGACTAAGAAAAATAACGGGACGATGCGGGATACGCGTTCGCTCATATCTTTTGCTTGGGATATGCTACATTTTTGTCATATTTTAATAGTAAAAATTAGCTAAATATGCTTATTCCAGTTTCTGGCCATTCACTCTTCCGTCTTCCATTCGATGTTCTTCTCAAATCAAAATTACGCCTACCAATACGCTAGAGACGAGAAGAAGCTGGATAATGTGACATACGAGGTTTACAATGTTTTATTTCAATAAAATTTGTGTTCAAGAGTTTGGAATTTCTATTGATCTACGATAGGAAGGTACACTACAATTGCCTCTCACTTGACCGCCGCTTTTTACTCCTGGATTTGGCATCAGTACCAATTTGAACCAAGTAGACCTGCTGGGAGGGGATCCTGGATCACACCAAATGTTATCTCTGCTTCATTAAATTATTGTTTTTAAAATATTTAAACGTTTCTTGCAGGATTTTCTCGAGCTGCTAAGAGTACTGTACTCCACGGGCCGGAAAATCACATGTTAGTTTTTTTTAATTCACAAAAATGTATATTCCGAAGCCCGTTTCCATAATCTTTTTAAAGTGTCGCATACACTCTTTCCAGATTACTCGGAAAAGTCGCTCCTCGAACTGGCCGATCGATACGAGATCTATGTCAGTCTTTCTAGTTGCTAATTTTTAAAAAAAATCAATGCAATACTGTCATTTTCTTAGATGTTTAATGTTACACATTTCGGAAAATGCAATTTTCGAATAGAACAACACGAGAGCATTTTCACATCATTCCGCACGCCGGTCAACATTACAAAAAGACCTTTGGAGTGAGAGATCGTGTGAAATCGAGAGGGGCTCTCTCGCTTTTGTACACTCTTTCGCGCTAACCCTGGTCTCTAGGTTTGGAATCATGTGTTTTCCGATAGTTTTTTGCAGAGTGTTAAAGCAATGGTGGAGCGTTATCTGATGGAAACGGAAGAGATTTCGATGTTTATCAAACTGGAAAGAGCCGATCGATACAAGCTGAACACGCTCAAGGTAATTGCTAATTACTTCGTCAATTGATTCATAGCCAATGTCGTTTTAAAATGCATTGACAATTAAGTTTATTTAATTTAATTTAAATTCAATTAATATTTTTTAAAACTATTTCACAAATAGTGCCGTTTTCTTCTTCAGAAGCACTGCCTCTCGACCTTCAAGAGTCTCACGGAGCTAAAGAAGCTTTTCGTGGGTTTTTATTTGATGGGCACGCGCAGACTATTATTATGGAATTGTTGACTGGGGTAAAATGGTCGGGAAAAAATATTTAAAAAATATTTTAATACATTTTCTTTTCAGGATAGTTCGTCATTCTCGCATGAGATGAAAGCTGGCATCTGCGAGCGAATGATAGATCTAATCGAGTAGATCATTTAGTGAAATATCAGTAATTATAAATGATACATTATTATTTGTTTATTTGTATGTTTCCAACCGAAAAAAGTCTTTCTTTCATTTTTATCCACTTCTACGCACCTTTGTTTGTGATATCCTTGTATCCTTGTATCTTTATTACTCTGTATCACTTTTGTTGACATCATTCATGTTTGATAGCTTTTTTGCCATTAACGATAAATTATCGATTTTATTTCATCCTTAAAAAGAGTTCTAAAGTACTGGTATGATCTGCCAGCAGTGGTATTTCTGTGTGATAGGGTATATTAATTTGTTTAGGGGTATATTAATTTGTTTTTTTGAGACTGATATTTCGATTTATTGTTAATTACTTTCAGATGACATCTCAGCCGGATTTGACCATTCGATGGGAGATTGAGGAAATCGATCAGATGGTCGATGGTTCAGTTAAGGAATCGCCAGCTTACTTCGCTTCAGGACTTATGTGGTGCGTTATGAAAACAATTATTTCTTGCATTGTTAGAGCATTCGCAACTAAATTAAAACAACGATGATCATCAAATATATTCCGACACGTAAAAAAACCCTTCTGAGGCCGTCGTATCACACGCTCATCCATAGAAGAGTATGACGTTAAAGGAACCACTTAGTGAAAAAAAAGTTATTTTAAAACAAAAGAAAATCATGTTCCCACAAGAATGCAAAAAAAAATTTTTTTAAACGTTGCTATGAATTTTCAAAGTTTCATATTTTCTCATTAGCAAGTTACGGTAGCAACTACACCAGAATTCTATTCGCTAAAATCGGATATTTTTTATGAACGGTTGTTCTGCGCGTTGAATCCGTGAATGGTCAAAACCCCTTCATTTCTCTTTTTGTAGCAAAAAAAATTCATTCGACAAAATAAAAAATAGCAAATTAAATAGATTTCTATCTTTTCGGAAATAGTCGACGCACCGTTCCGGAGTTTCAACCCAAAATAACCAATTGTTAAAAAATAGTTTTTTCTTTATTTTTTTTGTTAGATCATAGTTCATAGTCGCAAAAAGTAGCATCAAACAAGATCATAGTCGCAAAAGTAGCATCAAACAACTATTGCGTAAATTTCAGGAAAGTGGTTGCCAAGAAAGAGGGCCGAGTTGTGAACATTCGTCTGAACTGTGACTGTGAGAGAGAGCAAACGAATTGGAATTGCGATGCTGAAGTGAATGCAAACGCTTTCCACGAATCGGGAACGACTGCCAAGCGTTCGAGGGTTTGCGACGTTCATTAAGATTATTATTTTCAAATTCGAGAATTCCAGTTCGAGAAGTTTCGCGACTCAATTAGATCAACTGCTGAAGCCTTCACCTTCAGAGATGCTGCTTTAGAAGCGGTGAGTGTCTTTTTTCCTTGGCGAGTTATCACGTAAAAAGAATGCTGAAGTTTCAGGGTTACGCTAAGGACGGTACCTCTACCGTTGAGTTTTCTATCTTCATCAACCACGTAGTTGGCATTCGGTGAGAGTAATAGAATGAAATATTCAACAAACACATCATATAAGAATATCTTACATTAGTTATTTGATATCAAACTTCGTTTCAGTGAGCTCCCGGTGCTGTCCGACTTCTCGACCCCTGATCATCTCAGCAACGTCATTCTGGTTGTAGAAGGAAAGAAACTCCATCTGTCGAGAGAGGTTTGAGAACAATTTTTAGCCTCACTGAATCAATTTGTTAAATTTGGTTGGTTTTATGCAGTTTCTGGCCGTTCATTCTCCCGTCTTCTCTGCAATGTTCTTCGGTGATTTTGCTGAGAAGAACAAGAAGGAAATAGAGCTGAAGGATGTCAAGTATGAGGAGAGCAAATAGTGACCATTGATTTACTGTTTTTCACCAAAAGATCTTCATTTTCTTTCCAGGAGTTTCTTAATCTTCTTCACGTCATTTGCCCATCGGAGATGGAGATTACAGGTAATATTCCAATTTGAAGAGGACCCGGATCGCCTACATCTAATTCAAGTCGCCAATTTTCAAGAGAGGCCCAGTCGACGAGACTACGACGTGAGTTCCCACTTAGGTTGATACACGCTAGTCAGGACGTTACTGGTTGCTGGAAGATCTACTTCTACGCTCAATGTCTATCGTCCAAGATCGGCACTACAATTGACCAAGGAAGCCAAGCATGATCCATTCCCTTGACCCAGTTACCTCGAATTCGAAGATCCCGACCACCTCTGCCCCCGAATGATACCTCCTGCAGGCCCTTGCCTTGATATCAGGATAAATATGTATATTCCAATTTGACAAAGCATCATTTGAAGTTATGGAAATAAATTTCCAGCCCGCTGCGTGCTCCCCATTCTCACTCTCGCTGATCAGTTCGAGATGCGGGTGCGTTTAAAAAAATTATTTTTTGGTTGCTTTTTTTTAAATTAAAAAAAAATTTCTAGATAAATTGAAAAAAAATATTTTTTTTTTAAAAATAAAAATGAAAAGGAATTATGTAGTGATGATTCCATTTAAACTTTTAAAAAATTAAAAAGTGTGTGCTTTGAACAATAATTTTTTTTTGCTTTTAGAATGCCTCGAAGAATGTTGAAATCTATCTCATGAATACGACCAAGTTTTAGCGCCCGGCAAAGTTGCAAATGGCGGATCAGTTCAGACTTAGTCTGCTCAGAGTGAGGGCTTTCGCTAATTAGAATATTGTACGTATTGGTGGACGAAATATTTTTAAAAAATCACAATTTCAGGATAAATGCCTCAATTCGTTCGCTTCTGTCAATGAAATTCGCACACTTAAGGTTAGAAATTAAAAGCTAATATTTATTCCTATTTTTTGCTCTCAAAACTACACGTTTTGTGTTGAATCATTAGCTTGTTCAAATAAACCGAACATTTAAATACGTTAACATAATTCTGCACATTTAGAATTCCTCTGAGTACAATAACTTTTCGGAGGGTATGAAGGCGGCAATCTGTGATCGAATTATGGAATTCGACTAATTCCCATCCCATTTTCGAGTTACAACTTCCAATTTCTACTTGTTCTCTGTTGTTGTTCGTTCGTTGTCCCTTATTCTTTGTTTTTGAAGTAAATAAAGTGTATTTGGTATGTAACGTTATGTTTCTCTAGCCCCAACGGTTTAATTTCCGTTGTCCGATATCTAAGTTATTATGCATCTTGAAACTGATCAAATGCAACAGATCCCGCTGTCGAACGATCAAGAAATATTCGTGTGTGGTCTCATTAGGAGTCAAACCGAGCTCATTTTAGATGACATCTCAGCAGGATTTGTTCATTCGATGGGAGATCGAGGGAGTCAAGGAAATTGCTATCGGTTCTGTTATGGAGTCGCCCGTTTACAACGCTGCCGGACTTCCGTGGTTAGTTGCCAAATTTGAACCCTTTCCCTATGATTTTCATCTAATTGGCGCTTCGGGGTCAGACATGGTCCGCTCATTTCTTACGCACCTCCATGTCGTAAAGTTTGAGAGGGAGACAAGACAATTTCTTACCAATTAGCGATAATATTCGCCTCAAATATGTAACCCGAAATTTCAAATTAAAGAATAGGTATTTTCAAGGCTCATTAGAATGCTGTGAAAGAAATGATCCGTGACTTATCTACGAAGATTGAAATTAAATTTTACTACTTCCGCAATAAATATTGTCCTTTCTCAGGAAAGTCGTTGCTAAGAGGGGTAAGAATTCATCTCTACTGCAACTGGGAGAGTGAATCAACTGAGTGGTCATGTGATGCGGAAGTTAAATACCTGACTTTACACGTCTCCGGAAATCACTTCGCAAAAGATAGTGTTAGCTTGATTCATAAATTTTAAAATTTAAGTTTAGGACGAGAAGATTGGACACGAATATGGTCTACGCGAATACGAAGATTTATACGACAATCACCTCACTCCTCGAAGAGTAAGTGTCTTCTGGAGTACTTCTTGATTAAATAATCATTTGACTTTGTTTTAAAGGGACCTGGCACTGCAAAATAAGTTATTTTTATTTAAAAGAAAATTCTTTTCCGAGTAGAAAAAAAAATGCAAAAAATCGCATATTTTTACGATTTTTTTTGAAAGGAGTTATGATTTTTTAAAGATACCCGGGCATTACTGTGTTTAGCGCGCTAAACACCGTAGCGCCCGGTTCAACGCAAATTCCGACCTTTGAAAAATCATAACTCCTTTCTAAAAAATCGTAAAAATATGCGATTTTTTGCATTCTAATTAGAAAAGAATTTTCTTTAAAATAAAAATAACTTATTTTGCAGTGCCAGGTTCCTTTAAGGGGAGAAATACCCCTAGAAAAGACCTAGAGATTAACCTCTCTTCCGCTGTCTCTCTTGGAGAGAACACCAGACAGGGAAGTGATCATAAAAGAGAGATTGGGGAATCTAGGAGGGGCGTGAGATGCGAGAGGAGGAGAGATACTGAGCAGATCAAAGAGGGTGCGAGAGAGGAGAGGTGACCTCGCATCCAGGGAATCACACTAGTCCGGAAACGGGGTGGCGTGTTTGTCGTTTCGTGGCGAGACCATAGGAATTCGCGCGAATTCAAACATGGGGTTACTCTCCCTTTAAAGTTATTTTTATGGCTACTACGAAGACGGAAAACTCACTGTCGAGTTCCGCATTTCCATCCTTCACGTCTCTGGTGTAAGTGGTAGAGCGTTATCTGATGGAAACGGAAGAGATTTCGATGGTTGTCAAACTGGAGAGAACCGATCGATTCAAGCTGAACATGCTCAAAGTGGACGTTGGTTCCTTCTTCAAATATTCACTAACCGATATTCATTTTTAAATATATCTTTTCTTGGATTTATACATTTGTGTACTTGTTGCTGCACATATTTGTGGTACCCCATAAAAAAATTAAATAACTATAAATTGTATAGTGCACATTTTTATTCAGAAGCACTGCCTCTCGACCTTCAAGAGTCTCACGGAGCTGAAGAAGCTTTTTGTTGGTTTTTTTAAAAAAATTTTGGTGGACGCGCCCAGCTCATCACTAATTGACTATTTTTAACAAAAAATGACTGGAGAAAATATTATTTTAAAGAAACTTTAGTAATTTTTTTCAGGATCGTTGGTCATTCTCGCATGAGATGAAAGCTGCTCTATGTGAGCGAATGATGGAGCTAATAGAGTAGATCACAAAGAAAAAATATCACCAGTTACTATCGATTTTTATCAGCATCTCGACATTCATGAGGCAAATATTTTTAGTAGAACTTTATTTGTGATATAGTTTTATACTCGATTCTTCAGAACTCTGTATCACGATGCTTATATCATTCATGTTCGCTATTATTAGCTTTTTTCTTACTACCGATAAATAATTGCATCTGCTATAAAATAAGTTTTGACCGTTTTTACTGGTATAATCTTCCAGAATTGTTATCTCTGCGTTATGTCTTGTTGTAAATATGACTGTTTAATATGTGATTGATAATTCCATTGATTTTTGAATTGCTTTCAGATGACAACTCAACCGGATTTGACCATTCGATGGGAGATCGAGGGAATTGATCAGATGGTTAATGGATCAGTGAAAGAATCGCCAGTGTGCACTGCTGCCGGACTTCCGTGGTGCGTTGTGAAAATCACAACTTATTTTTTTCTGAATTTTATGGGTTACTATCAATTATTTTTTTTGTCAGGAAGGTTGTTGCCAAGAAAAAAGCCAGCGTTGTCGGTGTAAATCTGCATTGTGACTATGATAGTGATTGCATGAATTGGAATTGTGATGCGGCTATTGATATAAGACGAGTGAAACTATTTTGTCCAAGAGAGAATGGCAGTTTTGTTGAAACTGCCTTCTTCGTGAAGCGAATATCGCGTTTTCTCGATTATATGGGAAATTTGTACCTTTGTTCAAATCCCTGTAAGAGTAATAACTTTTCTCCTATTTTTTTATATTCTTTTCCATTTATTTTGTGTTTGTTCCGTTTCATTATCGAAAATGTTCCATGTGTATTGGCATTTCATGTATAAGTATTGTTTTATCGATCATGCTGGAAGGGTATATTAGGAGGATTGATAAGTCTTCTTTCACATACGGCACTCTTGTTCTTCGGTACTCTCCAACGTTGAAGGATGATTGTAGTGAACTGAAATTTATGTGGTAAGTTCATTCAATCGGGAAAAGCGAGTGCGAAAACCCGATTTTTTCCTCTCATTTTCTCCCTCTCTCCCCTTCCCTATCGGTTGCGCTAGAATTCAATCGGGAAAAGCGAGTGCGAAAACCCGATTTTTTCCTCTCATTTTCTCCCTCTCTCCCCTTCCCTATCGGTTGCGCTAGAATTCAATCGGGAAAAGCGAGTGCCAAAACCCGATTTTCCACCACTCATTCTCCCCTCCCTCCCCCTAGCCTGTCGGTTGTTCTTGGATTTAATCGGGAAAAGCGAGTGCCAAAACCCGATTTTCCCCCTCTCATTCTCCCCTCTCTCGCCTCTGCTCTGTGGGCTGTTAAGAAATTCTGAAACTTGCCCAACTATCCGCTTGATCTTCTTATGGGAATTGGGTGTTGCTGGAGAGACATGGTAACGACCGATCAAGATACTGTAACAACAAGTGATAACGTTCATCTTACAGAAATAATTAATTACAAAATGTAAACAAAGACTCATCTTGAAAGATAACATAACGAGAGTTGGAAACTCCATCGAACGCTGATTCAGACTGCGTTCGTGCCATTTCTTCAGTGAAGAGGACCATTAAGGATTTGACGGTAATAAGCGTCTATTGGAGGGGAAGGGAATCAATAAACGATGGCATCGCAACCCACCGGTCACACAATGAGACGAGACTCATAATGAGATAGATTTCAATTTGCAAAGATCACGAGACTAATTTGCCACATTCAAATTCCAATCATTTCGACTCACTCTGCGCGTCGCTCTCGGTTCGTTTACTCTTTTTCTCTCTCCCCTCTTTCATTTTGTTTGTTTGTTATCTGAACTGATGTTTGATCTCATTTTTTTCAGTTGTTGAAATATGGACGAACCCCTACTTATCCTTGAAGGGAAAAATTTTGATTTTCGCACCATTTTCTCTTCTGAAATGGACGAATTGAAAGCTGTGGAGGAGTTTAATAAGGTTGAAATTATATTTTTCATATTCGAAAATAAATGATTTCTTGTTTTCCAGATGCTTCTAATTCCTCGGGAATATAAAATTGATGTCGTGAAGGATAATGACAAATGGAAGCTGATTGATGTATCTTCTTCCCGCGACCTCACATTCGGCGAGAAAAGGTAAGAGTTTGACTTACAATTCTTGTGAAATTTGAAGATCTTTGTAAAATATAGATCATGTACCCCGTACGCAAATTAACCACGGCTGTTTCAGTTTGCATGTAAAGATGGTTGTAAAAAGCGAACACCAGACCATCAAGGATTTCATGCTCGAGTGTCAGTCTGATGTTGTAGATCAAGAAGGTGTACTTGTGAGTGTACTATCTAAATAGCAATCCATTTCTCTTAATCAATTCAGATAATCGCCAAAGGAGAGTCTTCCAGCACCTACCTCATTTTCGCTCCTTTGAATAGAGTGGGAGATGGCTCTTCTAATCTAATAAGGATTTCACTGGATAAAGAGGATGTTTATGAAGAGGAGATGTCCGAGCTGTCGGAGGAGTACGGTACAGGTACGGTAGTGGCATTTTCAAAACGAAGGGCACACCTTCCATCTCCAGGGTATCAGTCCCCTCGTGGCTTGAAGTCGACAGATAGAGATGAAATGGATACTTCCGATGTTGCAGAAGTAGTATTATTTATGTTCATTTTTTATATATTACATATTTATTCTCAGTAGCGCGAATTTCAGGTAACGAAATCTCCGATTCCTCCCATCATCAAGAAACAATCGGAAAAGTCTAGTCCCAAGAGGTATTTTCCTTTGAACATAATTATCCAAATATCAATTATCGATTCAGGAAAATTACTGTCAATACCATTCGTGAATGTGTCTCTCTGCCTATTCTTCCAGACTTCTTTGAGATAGTCAGGCTCAAGATGCGCAACGGTAATTCTTCGTTATTAAGTAATGCAGCAAACTATCTCAGATAACGCGTTGATTGCTCTCACTGATCTCGTCCCGGGAAACATAAAGAGATCTGTCGACGACAAAGAAGTTGCGAAGTTCCTTTCGCTACTTCAAAAGGACGTTTCGATGTACGTGTTTCCACAGTATTGTATTTCATATATTTCTGTATAATACTATATTTACAAATATTTCATTCAGCATTCGACATTCTCTCCAATCGTGGAAGTTGCCCTTAATGGCTACAAGATAATCGATGGATGTAATCGAGTCCTTGCGCTGACCATGTAAGTCATATCTCATTATAATGATCATAAATTGGTTATAAATCAGGCACTATGAGAAGGAGTCGGTTCCACTGCGTGAGCAGAATGTTGGCTGCCGTGTATACATGCCTCTCACTGATCTCGAGCGGTTGGTTGTAACTGATGATAACCGGCTCACCATCAAGTCCAAGCCTCTCACTACAATTCAGATTGTAGGAAATTCAGTTTTTTTGGGACAATTCAAAATATGTTTCAGGCTGTGCTTCTTCGAAAGCTATTTGGTGAAGATCTCAATGCGAAGCAGCGCAACTCTATAACAGCGAAAACTATCGAAAGCTACGCAAAGGCAGCTTCAGCAATTTGTCTTGTGAGATTTTATTAATAAAAAATAAAGAAAATCATTTAAGGTGCCGTCGGTAGTCATTCTCATGAGAATGCCGCTTTTATTGTTCACACTGATCTCGAATATTATGACAAGATTCAATGAGGGCCACATCAAGGTATTTCGAATCTCTTACGAATCAATTACGGAAGCACTTCAGTTTGCCGAGAAAGAAATTACTAAACACTCAGCCTATCATCTCAAAGGAATACGGGATTTTCACAACACAAGGTAGATTAAACAAATATTTTAAAATTTTGCTGATGTATGTCGGATTCAGATTCCTCCAACTCGCAAGAATTAGTTATGCCAAGGCACCCAATCGAACGGAATCTATTCTTCATTCGCTGTCTCAAGGAGAAATTAATGTGAATGATGCATCTGAGGTGAGAACGGGGGATATCAAACAAGATAATAATCATTATTATTGCAGAAATTGAGCAATGCGGAGCGTCCTCTGCACGAATGTTGCAGGAAAAAGAAGAACGAAGCAATGATTTCTGATGAGCAAATTGCCAATGAGTTATTTCCAGAGGATCTCAATTCCCATCAGAAGTTCAAGAGGATTGTTCGGCAAGTTTCAGAATTAGTGCACTACCGGCAGGCTAGGGGGAGGGAGGGGAGAATGAGTGGTGGAAAATCGGGTTTTGGCACTCGCTTTTCCCGATTGAATTCTAGCGCAACCGATAGGGAAGGGGAGAGAGTGAGAAAATGAGAGGAAAAAATCGGGTTTTCGCACTCGCTTTTCCCGATTGAATTCTAGCGCAACCGATAGGGAAGGGGAGAGAGTGAGAAAATGAGAGGAAAAAATCGGGTTTTCGCACTCGCTTTTCCCGATTTTTACTAATTTACATTTCACTTATCCCTTTTACAGCAAGCTCCGATCGGATTCATTCGACTTCAGTAGCAGACACCTTAGTGCTGTGAAGAAGACTATCACGAAGATCGCTGAGTCTGAGACGTCAGAAATTGTGGAAGAGATCACTGAGTTGGATCGAGTCCCTGATGTATCATTCGTCAATGGATACGATACAGAGGTAGAAGAATGGTACAATAGTTTGTATAATACTCAAACTCTTACTTTGTAGACGCTCAAAGAGCTTCAAGAAGTCGCTGCACGAGACGGAGATGGAGTCTCACTTCTTTACTTTCTCAATGTCGACCAAGATATACCTGATGAAATGATTCGATTTTCAACGTACCAAGATAAAGGTGCAATAAATTTTTAAAAATATGTAATTCATGTATTTCATTTTCAGATGAGTTTGACAATGAGCACGCTCACGTTGTCACGGCCATTCACATCGGATCAGGGGAGACTGCAAAGAAGGAAAGAGTTTGGGAGGAACTGAAGAGAAGACAAGTGCCGATTCGAAAGGGAATGCCTCACTCCACGGCGTCGTTTGAGACACTGGCCACGGGCAGCAAGAATGTGCTGTTGAAGTCTGTTGAGAAGTCAACTGTATTCGAAGACCCCTCCAAATTCACCATTTTGACTGCCCGATAAAGATATACAAATAATACGATTACTTGTAATTACAACTTGAACAACAAAAAACATAAAGAATATGGTGAAAATAACATGAGAATAGTCTTTTGGGAATATTAAGAAAATTATTAGAATTTGTGCATTCCATTTACAAATTTCGGCAAAATCGTAAAATAATTCAGAATTTATAAAAAATGCGACAATTAAATGTGACGCATTACACAGTTGTTTCCAAACTGCCATTCTCTCTTGGACAAAATAGTTTCACTCGTCTTATATGATTGCATACAGGGAGACGGGAGCTAATTCCACACGTTCACTGGTTTGTGATAATTGTGTGAAAATACATTTAATTTTTTTTTGATAATTCCAGACTGAGAAGTTTATGGATTCCCATACATCCACTGATGCCGGCTTCTACTTCAATGATGGAGCCCTCGCAACAGCGGGTGTAACTTCAATTTTAGATACTTTTGTGATTCATGGTGTAAGTCAGGAGAATGCTGACATTTCAGGGCTATTGTAAGGACGGAAAGACAATCGTAGAGTTTCGTGTCTCTATCAAGCGCGTAACTGGTGTACGGTGAGATTAATCGATAGTAAAATATTTATAAATCAAGCATCAATCGATTAAACATCAATGATTTTTTTGTAAAATGTATTTTAACATTACAAATTTCGTTTCAGTGCGCTACCGGTACTTCACGACTTTTCGACTCCCGATCATCTCTGCATTGTCATTCTGAATATCGAAGGAGAGAAACTACATCTATCAAGAGAGGTGGGATAACTATAGATGAATTCATTTCAGTAAACCATCATTTTTTTCTTCTTTTTAGTATCTCGCCCTCCACTCTCCCGTTTTCTCTGCAATGTTCTTCGGTGATTTCGCTGAGAAGAACAAGGAGGAAATCGAACTGAAGGAGGTAAAGTATGAGGTAAGTGAACAAAATTCGATTTACTTACCCCCGGGAAATCCTCATTATTTTCTAGGAGTTTCTCGATCTTCTTCGTGTTATATACCCATCGAAGATGGAGATTACGGGTAATACTGTACTTGCGAAAATGTTTTAGACAATTTGAGAATAAATTCCCAGCCCGCTGCGTGCTTCAAATTCTCACCCTCGCCGATCAGTTCGAGATGCAGGTTCGTATGATTTTTTAAAGGAAAATCAAACCAAGAAAGAAAAATTTCAAATACATTCATTTAAATATTCACCGATTATAGTTAGGGGGCGCAAGCTCCGCCCCCTACCTTTCTCGACGAGAGGGAACAATTGTCCCAATCGAATGACAAGCTTCATTTTCAACCAAATCCCGCGTTCAAAAGCTTATTCGAGAGCTCTCGATCTACTCTACGAATGAGGCGTTGCGCACCTTGTTCTGACAACATTTAGTAGATCAAAAATTGACTGAAAGCCTCAAGAGTAGGTGTTTAGAACACTTCCAATTCACCGACACAGCTGCGCAAGTCTCAGTATAGGTGGAATAGCATGCTGAATCTATACAAACAAAAAAATTAAAATTTTATTAATTCGCAGAATTGTCATTTGATTTTTAAGATATTTGCAAAATCAGCAAAAAAAATTGCAAACCGCTGGATTTGAACCAGCGTACTCCTGTTTATAAAGCATGTGCTCAACCGCCTGAGCCATGGGGGAATACGGGTCAGGAGTGCTCTTTCACTCTCAAAATCAGTCAGGATTTAGAGATGCAGATTAGCTCCGCCCACTTCTCTCTTTCACCACTTTCTGTCAAATGACGCGCATGGTTTTTGAGGCGTAGCGCGGCTCAGAGACAAGATATCGACAAACGGCAAAAAGTATGATGTTAATGAGACCTTAGCGGTTCATTTGACCACATTTTCTTTCAATTAGCATGAAATTGGAAGATCACGTTGCGGCCCCTAATTATAGTGTCATTAATAAAAAGCTTTTATTTTAACTTTTAGAATGCATCCATGCAAGCCGAAATCTATCTCGTGAATTCGAACAAGTTTGAGCGCGCGGCAAAGCTACAGATGGCGGATCAGTTCAGACTTGATCTACTCAGAGTGAGGGGTTTCTTTAATTAAAATTTTGTAGTTATCGATAATCAATTCTTAAAAAGAAGAAATAATTGAATAAAATCTAAATTGCAGGACAAGTGTCTCGACTCGTTCGCTTCTTACAATGAAATTCGCACTCTCAAGGTTAGAAAATAGCGAACTTTCATTCCTCGAGAACTTTTTCTCCGATTTTTGTGTTAAATTATCTGATTATTTAAATAAGTTGAGAGTTTAAATACGTTAACATCGTTATACATATTTAGGCTGCCCCTGAGTACAAAAATTTCTCGAAGGATATGAAGGCGGCGATCTGTGATCGAATCATGGAATTCGACTGATTCTCATTCCATTCTCGATTTTTAATTTCTACCTTTTCTCTGTTGTTGTCACTTATTCTTTATTTTTGAAGTGAATAAAGTGTATTTGGTATGTAACGTTATGTTTCTATAACCCGAACGGTTCGATTTCCGTTGTCCGATATCTACCGTGGGATTAATTGGGGTCGCTGTACACCTCGCTGTTCTAGCAAGAGAGCGCGGGGAAACGAGAGAGCGCAGACAGAGAGAGAACAGCGAGCTCCCTCGAGTGAGGGAAGGCAGCTCGCTAGAGACGAGAGACAAGCGTTAGGTCAGAGAGGTTAGAGAAGCAGAGACATTGGCTATGGTTCTCGCTGTTCTCGATCGAACCTCGCTGTACAGGGACAATTTGATGGAATTTCGACTCCGTTCTTTCTACAATTTTTTGTTTTGGTTACGGTAAGTCTTCCGGTACCCTCCAATACCGAATTGGGCCATTTGTAATTAATTTTGTGATCATGTTTAGATAGTGTTCACAAAATTACTTGCACATGGTCCAAATAGTTATTTGGGATTTCCGTTAGAGCTACCGTAACCAACACAAAAAAATTGTAGAAAGAACGTAGTCGAAATTCTATCAAATTGTCCGTGTACAGCGAGGTTCGATCGAGAACAGCGAGAACCATAGCCAATGTCTCTGCTTCTCTAACCTCTCTGACCTAACGCTTGTCTCTCGTCTCTAGCGAGTTCCCTTCCCTCACTCGAGGGAGCTCGCTGTTCTCTCTACTGTCTGCGCTCTCTCGTTTCCCCGCGCTCTCTTGCTAGAACAGCGAGGTGTACAGCGACCCCAATTAATCCCACGGCTAGTTATTATGCATATCGAAAGTGATCAAATGCAATAGATCCCGCTGTTGAACGATAAAGAAATATTCGTGTGTGGTCTCATTGGTTGTCATCAATCGAGTTTTTTTCAGATGCCTAAGAGGGGTAAGAATTCATCTCTACTGCAACTGGGAGAGTGAATCAACTGAGTGGTCATGTGATGCGGAAGTTAAATACCTGACTTTACACGTCTCCGGAAATCACTTCGCAAAAGATAGTGTTAGCTTGATTCATAAATTTTAAAATTTAAGTTTAGGACGAGAAGATTGGACACGAATATGGTCTACGCGAATACGAAGATTTATACGACAATCACCTCACTCCTCGAAGAGTAAGTGTCTTCTGGAGTACTTCTTGATTAAATAATCATTTGACTTTGTTTTAAAGGGACCTGGCACTGCAAAATAAGTTATTTTTATTTAAAAGAAAATTCTTTTCCGAGTAGAATGCAAAAATCGCATATTTTTACGATTTTTTTGAAAGGAGTTATGATTTTTTAAAGATTTTTTTGAAAGGAGTTATGATTTTTTAAAGATACCCGGGCATTATTGTGTTTAGCGCGCTAAAACCGTAGCGCCCGGTACATCAACGCAAATTCCGATCTTTGAAAAATCACAACTCCTTTCTAAAAAATCGTAAAAATATGCGATTTTTTGCATTCTAATCAGAAAAGAATTTTCTTTAAAATAAAAATAACTTATTTTGCAGTGCCAGGTTCCTTTAAAGGGAGAAATACCCCTAGAAAAGACCTAGAGATTGACCTCTCTTCCGCTGTCTCTCTTGGAGAGAGCACCAGACAGGGAAGTGATCATAAAAGAGAGATTGGGGAATCGAGGAGGGGCGTGAGATGCGAGAGGAGGAGAGATACTGAGCAGATCAAAGAGGGTGCGAGAGAGGAGAGGTGACCTCGCATCCAGGGAATCACACTAGTCCGAAAAACGGGGTTGCGTGTTTGTCGTTTCGTGGCGAGACCATAGGGATTCGCGCGAATTCAAACATGGGGTTACTCTCCCTTTGAAGTTATTTTTAGGGCTACTACGAAGGCGGAAAACTCACTGTCGAGTTCCGCATTTCCATCCTTCACGTCTCTGGTGTAAGGTAAGGCAATTGACCTCAAATTATTAGTGCAATAGTGTTTTTTTCTAAAGTTGTTTTAGTTTACAAGTGATCGCCATTTCGTTTTACTACTTCTGCAATAGTTTTTGCGTTTGCAAAAAAAGCTGTTAAAGCCCCCTTCCCGACTTCTCAACTCCCGATCATCTCAGTAACGTTGTTCTGCTGATTGATGGCAAGAGACTCCATCTCTCTCGAGAGGTTGTTCTTATCTACTTTGATATAGTGCATGCAGTCTTTTAACAATATTTTGCAATTTAAATAAAACATATTTGTCTCCCGTTTTCTCTACGATGTTCTTCGGAGATTTCGTTGAGAAGAACAAAGATGAAATTTCAGTTGAAGGTTGTCAAGTACGAAGTAAGTTTGGCGAAAATGGTTTATTTATTAAAAATGTGATTTTAGGAATTTCTTGACCTCCTTCGTGTCATCTATCCCTCAGAGAAGGGCATCACTGGTACTATTGTAGCTCACATTTTGCTTCTGAAAATTTTAAATTTCATCCTCGAGTGTTCGCTATATGTTGACTCTCGCTGATGAATTTCAGATGCAGGTTGGGCTTTTCCTTAATATTAAAAAAATCGATTTAATTGTCTTTAAATACATCTTCAGAGCGATCTTTGAGTCCTGATTTACTGTTAATTTCTCTATTTACCGTCAGTGTAGTATCGATTCGTCCATTTCTTTCAAATTTATTTTTTGTTCGTAACGTTATTGTTTTGACATTTCACTCTTCTTTAGTAATTACTCGCACCGAATCAATCAATCAATCAATGAATCAATCAATCAATCAATCAATCAATATCAGGCGATAATCGCTCAGATGAGGATGGGTCGGTAGTCTTCATAAGTTGCATTCCACCAGTTCGCGCCGATTGCTCTCCTTAGGTCATCTCTCCATCTTGCTCTTGGCTGGCCTGGGGGACGAGTTCTGCTGTAAGGGGTCCACACAGTAGTCGCTCTGCACCATTTCTCCGTATCAATACTCCTCACTTTCAATGCCCATTGAGCTTTTCGTTTTAGGCTTTC
This sequence comes from Pristionchus fissidentatus, assembly GCA_036245785.1. Taxonomy (NCBI): domain Eukaryota; kingdom Metazoa; phylum Nematoda; class Chromadorea; order Rhabditida; family Neodiplogasteridae; genus Pristionchus; species Pristionchus fissidentatus. The sequence goes on along the minus strand of BTSY01000005.1, from coordinate 31,246,346 downwards.
CTGTACCCAGTCTTTCACTTTGGAGATTTCCCGAAGTCTTTCATTTCTCCAGCGATCTCTCAAAGTCACTCCAATCATTCTTCTCTCCATTGCTTGCTGTGTGACGTTCAGCAGTCGCACAGCGAGCAATGGAGAGAAGAATGATTGGAGTGACTACTGTGTGGACCCCTTACAGCTCCGAATAAAGTATAATAATTATTTTGTGCTTATGTTTTCTTACTACAGCGGCTTTCTGTCCGTATTCAATGCCTTATTTTCACTTTATTTTTACCGTAATTTTGACGCACTGCAGAACTTATTTTACTTTAGGCATAACTAAAGTAGAATATTCTCAGATGACATCTCAACCGGATTTGATCATTCGATGGGAGATCGAGGGAATCGATAAGATGGTCGATGGGGCAGTGAAGGAATCGCCTGTTCACTTGGCTGCTGGACTTCCCTGGTGTGTTTTTGGATCAACGATGGCCTTCAATTTCGGAATCCAACCATTTTGAACCCAGATGTTAAATCTAATTTTATTTTCAGGAAACTAGTCGCCAAGAAAGACGATGGTAGCGTCGAGGTCGTCCTGCACTGCGCTGTGGAGACCGAGCAGATGAATTGGAACTGTGACGCAAAGGTGGATGCGTTCGCATTCAGAGAAACGGATAAGAATGTTACATTTTCGCGGGTTCGTTTTGGCGCATTTTGTTTGTAATTTGGATAAATGAATATTACAGGTTGAGAAGTTCCTCAATGGTCAGGAGACTACTGATTTTTATTTCGGTTTCGCTGATTCACATCTCTTGCCAGCAAATGTGAATCCTTATTACATTTCTGATACTATTACATCCATCTGAGAATGTGAAGGGCTCCTTGATTGTTCGAAATTTAAGGGCTACTGTAAGGATGGCAAAGTTACCGTGGAATTTGGCATTATCATCAATCGTGTCACTGGAGTGCGGTGAGCAGCTAATCAATTTTATAATAACGATGTGTAATTACTAATTCCCCTACAGCCAAATTAAATTACCGGACTTCTCGACTGGTGATCACCTCAGCAATGTCATTCTGATTGTGGGAGGAAAGAAACTCCATCTGTCGAAAGAGGTTGGATTTGTTTGGCGTTTTAATTTAGATTTGTGTTTAATTAATTAATTAAATTTAATCTGTAAAAAATATTATGTATTTTTCAGTACCTTGCCGTTCACTCTCCCGTCTTTAATACCATGTTCTTCGGTGATTTCGTTGAGAAGAACAAGGAGGAAATCGAGTTGGAGGACGTCAGCTATGAAGTGAGAATATAAATAAAGTCATTTTAAAATTTCATGATTTCATCCCAGGAATTCCTCGACATTCTTCATGTCATCTACCCCACGGAGAAGAAAGTCACAGGTAATAGAGATAATCGAATTTAAACATGTCTAAAGTTTGTTTCAGCACTCGCCGTGCGCCATATTCTGACTCTCGCCGATCAGTTCGAGATTCAGGTGTGTACCGCGAATTGAAACTATAATATACTATAATATACTGACTTTGATATTTCTTTTTTGAAGAATCCATCCCACTCGATTTCATGCTGCATTCATTGTCGATTCCCTATTATTTTGAGGCGTAAAAACTCTCCTAAAGCTGCACGCTCGAGTAGAAATGAGTTTTCACCCCTCGAAATGGTAGGGCATCGAAAAAAAACAAAAAAAAATCACGGGATATAATTTAAATACATATTCAGAGTGCATTGAAGCGAGCTGAAAGCTATTTGATTGGAACGACCCAGTTTGAGCGTACGGAGAAACTCCAGTTGGCGGATCAGTACAACCTGAACGAATTGAGAGTGAGTTTTATATATTTTGAAAAACAACTCTAGAATCACCGGTGGTCGATCCCGTAGCATCTTTCGGCCGGCCGATGCTTCGGGATCGACCTCTAAATGCTACGGGACCGGCCACGAAGTGCTGCTGGATCGACAATTCGACCAGTGGTGCGACCACGGAAAAAAAGAGAATCATCTTTATTCAAATCAAACATTTTTTAAAGATATGAATAATTTCAGGATCACTGTCTCGATTCGTTCGGAAATTTCCGCGAAATTGGGACTCTAAAGGTGCAATTTTCAGACTGTTACGCCTTTATAATAAAACTAATATATACAAAAGTATTACAGGGTACTCCGCTGTACAAGAATTTCTCGGATGGAATGAAGGCTGCGATCTGTGATCGATTCATGGATTTCTGCTGAATATTAAGCGATTTTCGAGTTTTCATTTAAGATTCCCTGTTGTTTTCTCAATATACCCTCTCTTAAATGTCGATTTGTTAATGTATCCTCTATTTTGGTGACCACAAGTTTTACGGCATTTCCTATTTTGTTCCTTTTTTGCATATAAAGTTTGACCGTTATGTGTCGATCATTTTTCACCTTCCAACGGCTTGCCATCCGTATGAGATGCCTGTGAAATAGCAATTGCAGTAGTGAAACTCACGTTTGTTTTGCGTTTTATAACTGAGAATATCAAATGAATCAATATATTTTGTCTTTCAATCAGGAACGTTCGCAGTGCGGTGTAATCAGACGTAACTAAAGTCAACCATTTCAGATGAATTCTCAGCCGGATTTGACCATTCGATGGGAGATTGAGGAAATCGATCAGATGGTTGCTGGATCAGTCAAGGAATCGCCAGTTTACACCGCTGCTGGACTTCTGTGGTTATTTTTTTGTAGCAAAGATTATTTGCAATTTTTTTGTTATTTGTTATTATTTGTTATATATATTAGTTATTATATTATTTGTTAATTATTTGCAATCCAACTATTTCGATACGATATTTTCCATCGATTTTCAGGAAGATTGTTGCCAAGAAAGAGGTTGGTTGTTTCAATGTCGACCTGCACTGCGCTTTGGAGAACGAGCAAACTAATTGGAATTGTGATGTGAAAGTAGATGCGATCGCATTCGAAGAGGCGGGGTCCAGATGTTCGAGGGTTCGTGTTTAGGCGGAACTATTAAATTTTTAATAATTATTCCAGAACGAAAAGTTGATGGCTAGTCGTGCATCTACATCTCCTTACTTCGCATTCACTGATGAAATCCTTTTGCCAGAGCATGTGACTGTTTATTGCATTATGGATAGAGGTCGAAATTAGTATTAATAATTGGACCTGATTTTTTTTCTTTTCGCATACTTTTTCACCAATCGACCTGCATAAAGAGAATGTGAAATAAAGAAATATGATCCAATTGTTGATAATAATTTCAATCTCTAATTTTTGGTTACACGAGAACTCTGTGATTTTTTTCCGAAATTTCAGGGCTTTTGCAAGGACGGAAAAGTTACCGTGGAGTTTATACTCTCCATAAATCGCGTCACTGGAGTGCGGTTAGTGAAAGAAGATATAAAAATATCCTTAATAAATTATACGTGCATAGAAAGGGCTTTTTTAGGTGGACTTTTTAAGTGGAACTGTTTCTCTTATTCATATATTTTTATGATACTTACAGATCTCAGTTCCAATATATGATAATAATGTGTTATTTTCCAGTGAAATCAAAGTACCCGACTTCTCGGCTCCCGACCGTCTCAGCAATGTCATTCTGGTTGTGGAAGGAAAGAAACTCCATCTGTCGAGAGAGGTTATTTTCCACTTTTTGTCTCCAGACTAAAATTAAACTTTATATTTATTTTTTGAATCTTTTGCAGTTCCTGGCTGTGCATTCTCCCGTTTTCTCTGCAATGTTCTTCGGCGATTTTGCTGAGAAGAACAAGGAGGAAATCGAGCTGAAGGATGTCAAATATGAAGTAAGTTTGGGACAACTTGACAAACACACTCTATTATAAATTAATAATAATGTTACATTGATAAAATAATAATATTTTCTTTTCTTCTTTTTTTTCTTTTTTTTTTCTTTTTTTTACGATTTCAGGAATTTCTCGATCTTCTCCACATCGTATATCCCGTAGAGAAGGAAATCACAGGTATCGTCCTTTTTTTCAAAAAAAGAGAACCTAAATTTTTCAGCCCGCACCGTACGACACATTCTCACTCTCGCAGATCAGTTCGAGATGCAGGTTGGACTCTTTGAGGAAATCGTTACTAATTACAAATTAATATTATTACTAATTAATGGTCATTAATAACTATTTTTATTAGGGCGCATCGATGAGAGCTGAGAAATATCTAATTTCTACTACCAAGTTCGAGCGTGTGGCGAAACTGCAGTTTGCTGATGAGTTCAGACTCAACATGCTCAGAGTGAGCTCTTTTTTCTCCTTTTTTTCTATCATAACTATAAAATAAAGATGAGTTTTGGTAATTTCAAGTGATTTAAAATTTATTTTATACCTTTCAGGATCACTGTCTCACTTCGTTCGCTTCAGTCAATGACATTGGCACTCTGAAGGTGGGAAAAGATCCGTCGTCAGTCAATATTTTTTAAGAAAAAAATCACCCCGGGCTTAGAAAAGAAACGCAGATAATAATGCACCCGAATTTTGAGCCCAATGCGTGATTCGTACATCTTAGAAATATGGTGTTAGGAATTACTAAACAAATCAGAAATAAATATTCAGGCTGCTCCCGAATATGCAAACTTCTCGAAAGATATGAAGGCGGCGATCTGTGATCGAGTCATGGATTTCTATTAGATATGGGCTTTCATTCTGGTTTCCAAATATTTGTCTGTGCTATCAATTCGTTATTTTCCCGTGGTGTTTACGTTGCACATGTACTCGAACTGAATAAAGTATTTAAAGAGTCTGACTAATTGTCTTTTATTTTTTATTTTCGACGGCTTTCTGTCCGTATGCGATGCCTATACACTTTTAAATGATTTTAAAAAAGTTTTTTCTCTTTTTAATTTAATGTAGGTATCATATAGTATTCCAACGTATCCCGAACTCGGAGTTTTAGCATTAACATTTACCATATTCTTTAGAATAATAAAGTAATTCATTCCAGATGGCAACTCAGCCGGATTTGGTCATTCGATGGGAGATCGAGGAAATCGATCAGATGGTCGATGGTTCAGTGAAGGAATCGCCCGTTTACACCGCTGAAGGACTTCGCTGGTGTGCTTTAGTAGAATTTTTTTGTTAAAAACCCCGTAGTTCTTTATTTCTCACATTGCACTCGGGCAATGCATACTTCACGAAAACATTCGATCAAATTTGTACTCGAATTCGAAAATCTATTGTAATTGATGGTTTCGTTTGAATGGGGTTAGGATTAATATTCGAATTTACATTGCTGGAAAGTTTTTCATGTGGGTGGAAAAATTTTTCCAGAAAGTTATCGAATTTTAATTTCAAGGAAAATTGTCGCGAAGCAAGACGATATGTATATCAAGTTCTATGTCTACTGCTCCGGGAACGGCACTTACTGGAATTGCAATGCGAAAGTGGAAATGACTTTGTTCAGTACGACCGGAAAGCCTCCTCACAAAGCAGAGCGGGTGTGTTCATTCCGGTAAACAAGTTAACCGAAAAGTCATTTTTTTTATCTTCGTGAAATTGTAAGAAAAATTGCGGAGAAAATATGTTACTGTCAGCAAAATGTTCGCTTCCCACCTCTATCTACTTACTGGAGCGGGGGTGGGGTGCAATTTTGCACTTTAAAAAATTAAAGGTCGAGAAGTTTCGGGATGGCCATACACCGGAAGTTCTCTTTTTATTATTCAACGATCTACACCTCATAGAAACATGCGTTAGTTTTTTTGGACGTTGTCTCGTTTATGTGAGAGATAATAATGACTGACTTCGAATGTTTAGGGCTGGGTCAAGGATGGTAAAACGACTGTAGAGGCCCGTATCTTCATCGATAATGTCATTGGTGTCCGGTAAGCAGAACAATTTTAAGAGATATTGGATTACCTCATTGCATCCTTCAGCTCGATTTACTCCTTATTCTTCTAACATTCTTCTAACATGTTCGAACGATCTTTATTTCCAGTGACGATAAACTTCCGGACTTTTCTGCTCCTGATCATCTCAGCAACATCGTTCTGCTTATCGATAACAAGAAACTCCACTTGCCGAAAGAAGTTAGTTTTTCTGTTTTGAAGTTACTAGCTAAACATTTACAGTATCTCGCTGTGCATTCTCCTGTCTTTTCTGCAATGTTCTTCGGTGATTTCGTTGAGAAGAACAAGGAGGAAATCGAGCTGAAGGACGTCAAATATGAGGTTCGTAAGTATAATATATTCACAAATTATGCTTTACTTGTTTATGATTATTATGCAAACATCTAATTGCAGGAATTTGTAGATCTTCTCTACGTAATTTACCCCACGGAGAAGCAAATCACAGGTAACTGGGTTCGTTGATTCGAATCTTTTAAATATATTTCAGCCTCAAATGCGGGACATATCCTCGCTCTCGCTGATCAGTTCGATATGAAGGTTTGCATATTTGTTTAATTCATTTGGATTGCGTCTTTATGTTTATTAATACTCATCGTGTCGATTAAAAAAAACTTTATTTCAATATTTAAAAAAAGTATATTCAACATTGAATAAATACTTTGAGAGTGCATTGAAGCGGGTGGAGGCCTACTTCGTTGGTACGAGCCAGTTCGAACGTACTACTAAGCTTCAGATAGCAGATCAGTTCAAATTGTCTGAATTGAGAGTGAGTTTTATTTTATTTTTATTTTTGTTTCACAAACAAAAATGTATATATTCAGGATCATTGTCTCGATTCTTTCAAATCTTTCCGTGAAATTGGAGTACTCAAGGTATGCCAACATTTTTTGAGACCGGTGTGAACATTTTTCTGTGAGGATAAATTACAGAAACACACATTACGAAACAATTGAATATTTTAAGACCACCCCGGAGTATAAGACATTCTCGAACGATATGAAGGCGGCGATCTGTGACCGCTTCATGGACTTCTGCTAAATCTGAACCGTTTTACGAACTAAACTTATTCATTACTTCCACCCCTTTTCGTTTTTTGGTTGATTCCTGCCTGCTTCCAGGTTTTGCTTACTAGTAATTCCACTATTGTCACCGATAAAATGAGTTACGTTCATGTCATTGTCCCTATACCCTCAAATATTGGTATAGTATACCAATGCTGATAGCTGCATCTCGTTCTTTAGTGATCACTGTTTGAAGCCCCGTTTCGCTTTTTTTCGGAATTTCATTTATTATTGAGAATTTTGTTTATAGTAATTCCGCAGCAATGTCTGACGTAAAAGTGATCCGCTGGGAGATGGACAACGTGAGTAAACTGTCGGACAAGTGGAGAGCGTCTCCCGTCTCCTTCTTCTACAATGTTCCTGGGTATGCAGCCTCTCATATTTGTTGGATATTATGCAAATTATGTTTTAAAGGAATCCTCGATCTTACATAAGAGCAGTAATGTCCTTTATGACTTTTCTATCGTTATTTCCTATAATAATTAATTACATTGCAGTTACTTTCTGGTCCAGCGAAGGTTCGACGATCTCGCTTGTTTCCTCGTTTGCAATGAGGAAGGAGAGGTGGATGAGTGGAGAATGGAACACAGATCGATACTGCAATTCGTGCACTCTGAAGACCCGAAGAAGAATGTGCAGCACAATGTGAGATTGTATTGTCCGTTAATTTTAAAGGAACAAGAAAAACACGCAATCTTGTTTGGGCAGAGGTAGAAAACTGACATCGTGGGTTCGACACTCACCTTATGCATTTCTTTTGTTTTGTTTCTTCCCATGACAGGTAAATTTTGGGTAATTCAACGGATTGTTGTCCCTTTGATTTGTTCTAATCGGAAGAAATACAGTAAGACATAATTGTGAAGTATTCATCAAATTCCCTTCTACAGATCTACTATCCACTGTGGAAGGGAAACGATCGCATGGGAGAATACAACTTAGTCAGGTTTGACAAGTTGTACGAGCAGGCGAGTTTTGAAATTGCAGTATTGATCGAGCGTCTTAATATTACTTTCTACCTAGTTTCAACAACTGGTGGAGTGATTTTCCATAATATCAAAAAATATTTTAAAATCTAATCTATTTTTTCCGATCAAACAAAATGGTTTGCTTTGTAGGGTCTCATCAAGAACGACAAGTTGATCATCGAGGCCCGCCTCAGCGTCTACTTATTCGTCGGAATTCCGTATGTTTTTTTAAAAACAATATATTTTCCCGGTTTCCTATTTAATTTCAAAGTATTCTAAAATACGATTTTGTTCATATGAACAAAGAAACAGTTTTGGTAATTGTACATTTATGTACTGTTTTCAAAATGTTATCTATTTATGTAAATTAAAATGTTTAAAAAAATTGTAAAAGAAATTATTGCTGCAGCCAAACGATGTCTTTCGACTTCTCTCGCTCGGGATATGGATGGCACGAATTTCCGATCAAGATCGAGGGAGAGAAGATTCACGTGTGCAAAAGGGTGCGTATCTTATTATTCAATCAAATAGTTAGTCATTCAAACTTTATTACGGGGCAAATTATCGTACGTACTACTGAAAATATCGGAACGTTTACCGGAACGTGATCAAAATGTTCGATTTTTGTAACTTTTCGAAGAAAATTATTTACGACTCTTGAGTAGGCTCATATTTTTTGTCCACCTCGATTTGCCGGAAAGTGCCCGGACATGCCCGGTGAAATGTCTAAAATAAAGGAGAACATTCGATGCGAAAACCGACAAAGTTAGCTAATTGCCATCATTACCGTATACAGCCGGGAAATGCCAGCAATTCCGGAAATGTCCGGGTAGATCCCGGCAAATTCATGCGGATTAATCGAATTAGCATAAAAACAAATCATGATGATCTGTACTCGCAAAGATGCAAAAATCGTATTTTTTATCACGTCCCGGTAAACGTTCCGATATTTTCAGCACGTACGATAGTGTACATTTATAATTTCTCGAGTTCTCGACAATTTTGAGTAACAAAAGTCGACGAAAAATAATCCCTATTTAAAATTTTTTTTGCAGCATCTCTCTGAGCACTCGTCCGTCTTGGCTGCGATGTTCCCTGTTGATGGCACTGCGGAGAATCGTATTGGGATCGAGCTGAAAGACGTCCGTCGTGAGGTGAGATATTGCATTTTATAGTTGGATTTCGATACTGATATATCGGTGTTTTAATTATTGTAAAACTATATTGTATACTAGATGCAAAACTAGCAGGGATGTGTTGAGGTTAAATGCACTACGCTCTATGCGTACACTACGCTCTATGCATAGTTCTGCAGGTTCGGTCCAGGGGGACCTCGGTAGCTTGCTTTAGGTACGGTCCAGGGATGACCTCGGTAGCTTGCTTCAGGTACGGTCCAGGGGGGACCTCGGTAGCTTACTTCAGGTACGGTCCAGGGGGACCTCGGTAGCTTGCTTCAGGTACGGTCCAGGGGGAGCTCGGTTCCCGGTTCTAAGTACGATCCAGGGAGAGCTTACGATGTTGGGGACTGTTAATCGCTACAAAGAGTGCTGGCTATTTCCACTACGCCACTTCGTGGCTCCGTGGCAACTTTTTTTCGATCGCTCTCAGCCTCACGAGCCTTTCACAACGGAAACGCAGGATACAGTGCGTTCAGAACTTGTAGAACAATTTCAGAGATCCCCTACGCTCTCTGAATAATTTTGGAAGTTTTCGAAATTTTCGATTTTCACGTTAAAACGTGTTAGAACACGTTCAGACACGTTTGTGACATCGCAAAACACTTTTCCTGCGAACTCCTATGCTCTCTGAATCATTTGGAAACTTTTTGAATTTTTCGATTTTTCACGTTAAAACGCGTTAGAACACGTTCGGACACGTTTCCGACATCGCAAAACACTTTTCCCGCGATTCTCCACGCTCCCCGGATCATTTGAGAGCTTTTCTAAATTTTCGATTTTTCTCACGTTAAAACATGTTAGAACACGTTCAGACTCGTTTCTGACATAGTAAAACACTTTTCCTCTGATCCCCTACGCTCTGCGCATCAATTGGAAACTTTTCGAAATTTTCAATTTTTCAGGTTAAAACTCGGCAAAACAGGTGAAAACGTGTTTCACGATACTCAAAAACGTGTCAGGGCGCATTCTGGCACTTGCGAAAAATGCGGCAAAAGGTTTGCCCGCGGCGGGGGTCGAACCTGGGGGTCTCGGTTTCAAAGTCTGGCGCGTTATCCACTTGGCTATGAAATTAGCGGATTTTTATATTAAAATTTTGAAAGGTTTTCTGAGCAGTAATCATATGCAAAAGGTTCTGAGAAGATTGCGCAAATTTGAAGCGATTTATGGGGAAAATGGGAAAAAATGTCCGTCACGCTGCAACAAAAAAAAACATACAGACAAACAGACAGACACAATCATTTCCTATAAGTGGAGGAAACGGTATTTCATAAACCAAAATACAATAAACCTTTATTAGTTTATAGGATTTCATCGAGCTTCTCCACGTGATCTACCCCTCCCATAGACCGATCACAGGTAAGCACATAATTTTTTTCTCAATCGTATAGCTTGCTTCCAGAGCACACCTTCATGATCATTCTGGAGCTCGCTCATCGCTTCAAAATTAAAGTTTTAAAGTTTCCGATTTTTAAAATTATTTTCGTACATTTTTTTCTCGCTATGCTACTTTATGGCAACGTAAAAAATCATTCTCTCTAAGTTTGGGAGAGTATCAAAAAAATAAATATTAATTTGAAATTAAATTCAGGTCGCAATGGACAAAGTGGAGGCCTATCTGATCAGAACTCAGAGGATGCACAAGTACCACAAGATTCAGATCGCTAATGAATACAATCTGAGGCGCCTCAGGGTTCGATTTGATTTTTAGAATTAAAATTTCTTTTTGTTTTATTTTTACATTTTTTAGATTTGCCGTTGTTGACAATAAACAACTATCAAACGGGCTTTTGACACTGCAATATAGATATGGCAAATGCTCGTTTCACATTTCAAGAAGAGGAAAATATAAAAAATTCTGGCACCATTTTCTATAATGTGAAACACTCATTTTGACTAGGTGTATCCCTTCATCTCTTATTTATATTAAATAATTCTTAGCTAATTTTCCTTTTCAGACCCATTGCTTTGCCGGGATCATATAATGTGGATTTTGTCGAGGTGGTGTTTTTATTTTAAAAAATGAGAATATAAATATAGAAATTTCAGAATGCGTCCCACTGCAATCTACTTCATCGGTTCGTCAAATCCTCACTACCTTCTTTTCCCTTTTTTTGTCTCCCTTATTGATTGATTTGTTAGTTATGCTAGAACAACTATGATTCTTAGGCAATTTCTTCTTCGAAAATACTTACAAATCCTATTTCGCTACGGTTCTGATGCAGTCTTCCTATTGTTGTGATGATGTTCCAGTTTCTCTTCGATAAAGGGTTTTTTATTTGTAATCAAATTTCAATGAAACGTTGCTCATCGTGTGATACCTAGTTCGACTTCCTGGTTGCAAATATAGTTTCTTTCATCTTCTCAGCTATGTCGGATGAGGCAGTTATTCGATGGGAGATCGACGAAGTGAGTAAGACGACCTCGGCATGGAGGCCTTCGCCTATCACTTTCATCGCCGGTCTGCCATGGTATGTGTTTATCGTAAAGCTGAGTTTACTGCAGTATTCATAATATAAAAATCAAAATGTCAAATATTATTCCTGCCATTCCTTTAATGGGTCCTTTGCGCGGACAGAATTGTCTTTGCAACCTGTTTAGCATTATAGGGGACAATTATCAGCTACCATAACGCGTCATACATCATGTGTGCTGCAGGAACGTGTTCGTCCATAAAGTTGTGGACGGCGGAGACTTTCTCGGTATCTTTCTCCAGTGCAACGATGAGAATGAGAGTGAATTGTGAAGAGTCGAACATCAATCGACCGTCTTTGTAGTCAATCGAGACCGGCTGGAGAGGAATGTGTCCTGGAGAGTGAGTCAATCATTTTCCGACTATTATAAATTCAAAACCATACGTCCAAAAAAATAAAGCTTTGCGTTGGCTGCTAAACGCAGAAATGATAGGCCAGAGAGCATGACTATTCAAGAGACAGGTATAGAAAGAGAGCAAACATACCATTAGTCGCATGAACGTAGCATTTGAAAACTGCAGTAGATAGCCTCCAATAATAACCATATTATGGTATAATATATATTTTCTGAGCTACGAGAAATATCGTTTCAGAAGTGGTTTGACTATACCAAATTTAAAGTGATGCGTTCACGAAGTGGACTACTGGTGGTGTACTGTCTTTCTATACCTCGGTGTGTCTCTTGTTTTTTTTCATGCTATCTCGCAGCCGTATATTGTTTAAAAACAGAACGTTTGATTATTTTGGACGATTGTTTGTGAATATTATTCCATCCTTTTTTCTCTTCAAAAATCAGCAAAAGTCAAGATAATTATTATATGATTATAAAGATTTTTTTTCAAAGTTATAAATCTTTGGCAGCTCAACCTTCCTTACTGCTAGGTACTACAAAAAAATCGCCGTATGTATGCCTTAGTTGGTCCTTTTTGCATAATAGATAAGAACTCAACTAAACATATGATTATTAAAGGGACATTAACCCCCCATTTCTTGTTCATTTGATCCAATTTCCACGAGCGACGTAGGGATAGAGGTAGTGTGCGAGTTTTTCTCAACAAAATCTCCACTGAACATAGAAGTGAAGTAGGGAGAGTGAACCGAGAGATACTAAAAATTCAAAACATATTACGTCATTAAAAACACGAAAAATGGGCCACTAACAGAATTTCAAATCTAAATAACTATTCAACACACGCATAAGAAAAAAAATTGACTACTTTTCTGAAGAGAGAGCGAAAGAGCGAGGAAAATGAGGAGTGTGGGTGTAATTTCCCTCTAATGACCGCGACCTTTCAAAATTTAGCCACGAACCTGCTTGCACACATGAATCTTCCCTCTCTCGATGTTAAGAATGACGTTATCCCATCCCACGGAGGGCTCTTTGAAGTTTAAAGCGAGTGCTTTTCTGTAGAATACTATTGAAAGCCAAAAACAATCATTTTTAATAGTTTAACAATATTAATCCCCTAATAGTCGGTAAAGGCGAGGTAAAAAGTATGCGCCGTTTTTTTTATTTATGCGCCCTCTCTCTCTGTATTTACATGCTCTTTCGCTGTTGTTAAGCTCGCGTAAAAAGTTCGCGCAAGTTCGCGACATTCTATGAGGTTTTGATATTACAAAGTTAGAGCTTCCAAATGCCGAAATACACCATTCTTGAACTTTCTTATTACATTTTGACCTACTTAGTGAACCTCATAGGACCTCTATGTGATTATAAAGAAACTTTTTTCAAAGTTATAAATCTTTGGCAGCTCAACCTTCCTTACTGCGTCAAAGACACCAACTGGGGAAAACGCAAGATCTTCGATTTCTCGACGCTGTTGGGGCCGTCCATGGCAAGATTACTGTAACTTCACACATCGATTATCGATTGACTTATTTCTTTAAGGGTTTCGTCAAAGACGACAAACTCATTGTCGAGGCTCACGTCAAAGTCATCTCTGTGGCTGGCATTCGGTGGGATTTGTTTTACAGTATTCGTTGACTGATTGGTGAAATTACGTTTTAGGAACCGCCGTTTAGTTATCCTCAAATTTTCCCCAGGATTTGTTCGGGATGCGATTCCGGACATTTCGAATTTTTACATTTTCGGGTTCCTAAATAAAACAGTTCCAAGATGTACAACCATCGACCGATAAGTATTTTGTTGTAAGTGTTCTATATTTTAGTGCAATTGAATGGATTAGTTTAGTTATCTAATCGCGATATTTATTCAGAAAATCGCCCTCATTCGATTTCACTCAACCTTCTTTTGGATGGGACAATATTGCGTTGATCATCGAGGGAGAGAAAGTCTTCGTATGCAAACGGGTTTGTTTCTCACCAAACAAAAGAGTAAATTGATTTTTTCCTCCAGCTTCTCGCATTTGCGTTACATGCGTGCATGTGGCTCAAAGGATGATCTTTTCTCAAATTTTGGCGACTCGCTATTCGGGCGTAGACGTTGTGAAAATCGCCTTGACAGTAGAAAAAGTACCTTTATTTTTACCTTTTCACTCGTACAATAATTTACTTTTTAGGTCCTCGCCCTTCATTCTCCCGTCTTCCAATCGATGTTCTTTCGTGATTTTGCTGAGAAGGACAAGGAAGAAATTGAGTTGAAGGACGTCGTTCTTGAGGTAAAATTTGAAAATAAATGTCGAAGACAATTACAAAAATTACAGGAATTCATCGAACTGCTCAATGTGATCTACCCTTCGGAGAGGCAGGTCACAGGTATGTTTGAAAACATTTACATTTTTAATAAAAAATGATAAAATAGAACTATTTTAGTGGACTCGTACAAGTTCCTTTTGGCGCTCGCTGATCGCTTCCAGATCAAGGTTTGGTTTTTATTTTATTTCAAAACTTGTTTTGCCATTATTTTAAAAGTAAATTTCCTGATGTCTTTTACATGTTCTAGTTGAACGCGAAAGAAATTATACGGATATTATGTGTTTTTGAAAAAAAAGCCCCCAACATAATGGGGGGCCAACATTTCCCCAAGGACTTTTTTTGGATACGTTTCCAAACATTTGGATATTTTTATATTTTGCGGTTCCTAAATAGCAGTTCCGAAACGAACAATCAAAATTAATTTTCTACTTTGCAGATTGCGTCGGACCGAGTTGAGGCGTATCTGATCAAGACGAGCAAATTGTGTACTGGCGCCAAACTTCTCCTATCCGATCAGTCCAGACTGGAGATGCTCAAGGTTCGACTTCGAATATCAACAGTTAAACCAATTTCATAATTTGGAAATTTGCTGATTTCGCGAACAATAAGGAGTGTGTGGAGAAAAGCAATTAGTTGTATCTTTTTTTCCAAAGTCTACTCAACGTTCGATGCTTACTTAGTGCGCAAACTAGAGACTTTATCCTCCCCCCCATTATTATTTCAATCTGTCTTCTAACGCTCAATACTGACTAATAGTCACAGGGAATGAAATTCTGATCAGAGGATGTTTAATATTCTTAACGACAATCAGTTAATGATCGCATTTCAGATGCACTGCATGAATTCGATCAAGCAGCTCAGCGATATCAAGGCTCTCGAGGCGAGATTTAATTAGCAATTAATTATTTTAGTTATTCTTTATAATTCAGAATTCGCCCGAATACAAGCTGCTTCCCGATTCGATCAAGTTGGAAATTCTCGCCAAACTGATCACTCTTATTGATTGAATGGAGTTTTCACCATTTGTAGTGCCTTCTAGTTTTTTTTGAGACTTGTGTTATTTGACTCTGTACTTTCATTATCGTTTTTTAACCAGGCAGACTTTGCAATAATTCTGTATGATTATGATAAAAAAAAGTAACCGTGCTTTGTCGTACTGGAATTTCGTGTGAAATGATTGTTTCTTTCAGTGTGTGATACCTGTAATGTTCGTATAACATTCAAAGTGTGCTCAACTAACGCTAATTCTTGTCTCAGGAATGGCGGTGGAGTCTGTGATTCGTTGGGAGGTCGACAATGTGAGTTCATTGGGAGAGGAGGAGAGACGATCGCCCATCAAATTCATCGCTGATCTTCCATGGTGAGCAATCTTTTTTTCTTCGCAATTTTTTATTGTGTTAGTTTTCGGAAAAAGGAAATGGAAAAAGGCAAAGATTTGAATTCCCGCATTTTCCTATCTCAGTTCTCCGTGCAGCAATCGACTCAAAATTTCGTTTATAGGTGTAAAAGGGTCGAAAATTGTCATATTCGAAATTTTGAGTCGATTGCTCCACGGAGAACCTGGATAAGAAATTGTGGGAATTCAAATAGAGGTCTTTTTCGGTTCCCTTTTTCCGAAAACTAACACCATATTAGTTGCAATTTCAGTCGGGAGTCATCCTACGAACTTCGGAGTGGTACTATTGTAATCAGCATCAGATAATTGATATTTCATTAATTAATTAATTAACATTATTAATGAGATGGATGTAAATTAATTAATTAGTTATGCAATTTCAATTAACTGATGCTGCTTACAATGGTACCACTACCATGGACCTAGGGCCACTCCCGAGAGAGTTATGCCCCGTTGCCGAAATGTCGGTTGCCGGAATGTCGGTTGCCGAATTGTCACCCCCCCCCATTGTCCCATCCAAAAGAAGGTTGAGTGAAATCGAATGAGGGCGATTTTCTGAAGAAATATCGCGATTAGATGACTAAATTAATCCATTCAATTGCGCTAAAATATAGACCACTTACAACAAAATACTTATCGGTCGATGGTTGAACGTCTTGGAACTGTTTTATTTAGGAACCCGAAAATGTAAAATTTCTTTATTTTTTTTCGGAATCGCATCCCGAACAAATCCTGGGAAAAATTTGAGGATAACTGAACGGCGGTTCCAAAAACGTAATTTCACCAATCAGTCAACGAATACTGTAAAACAAATCCCACCGAATGCCAGCCACAGAGATGACTTTGACGTGAGCCTCGACAATGAGTTTGTCGTCTTTGACGAAACCCTTAAAGAAATAAGTCAATCGATAATCGATGTGTGAAGTTACAGTAATCTTGCCATGGACGGCCCCAACAGCGTCGAGAAATCGAAGATCTTGCGTTTTCCCCAGTTGGTGTCTTTGACGCAGTAAGGAAGGTTGAGCTGCCAAAGATTTATAACTTTGAAAAAAGTTTCTTTATAATCACATAGAGGTCCTATGAGGTTCACTAAGTAGGTCAAAATGTAATAAGAAAGTTCAAGAATGGTGTATTTCGGCATTTGGAAGCTCTAACTTTGTAATATCAAAACCTCATAGAATGTCGCGAACTTGCGCGAACTTTTTACGCGAGCTTAACAACAGCGAAAGAGCATGTAAATACAGAGAGAGAGGGCGCATAAATAAAAAAAACGGCGCATACTTTTTACCTCGCCTTTACCGACTATTAGGGGATTAATATTGTTAAACTATTAAAAATGATTGTTTTTGGCTTTCAATAGTATTCTACAGAAAAGCACTCGCTTTAAACTTCAAAGAGCCCTCCGTGGGATGGGATAACGTCATTCTTAACATCGAGAGAGGGAAGATTCATGTGTGCAAGCAGGTTCGTGGCTAAATTTTGAAAGGTCGCGGTCATTAGAGGGAAATTACACCCACACTCCTCATTTTCCTCGCTCTTTCGCTCTCTCTTCAGAAAAGTAGTCAATTTTTTTTCTTATGCGTGTGTTGAATAGTTATTTAGATTTGAAATTCTGTTAGTGGCCCATTTTTCGTGTTTTTAATGACGTAATATGTTTTGAATTTTTAGTATCTCTCGGTTCACTCTCCCTACTTCACTTCTATGTTCAGTGGAGATTTTGTTGAGAAAAACTCGCACACTACCTCTATCCCTACGTCGCTCGTGGAAATTGGATCAAATGAACAAGAAATGGGGGGTTAATGTCCCTTTAATAATCATATGTTTAGTTGAGTTCTTATCTATTATGCAAAAAGGACCAACTAAGGCATACATACGGCGATTTTTTTGTAGTACCTATCCCACATAAAACATATGTTTTATTTTTCAGAAGACCGACGAGTTCAATCAGCTTTCGGAGTCGATGAATTCTTCTCTGTTCAAGAAAATGCTTTAACTCATGGATTAAATCGAAGAGTTGTTTCAATACGTTAAACTTATGTAGTTCCGATCGTTTATCGCAACTCTCAAAGTCTCAAGTTCCTCCAAGTTACTCGCATAGTTCCTCCATTTGTTCAACATATGTTTCTCGTCTTATCATTTTTGCGCTAATTTTCCGTTCTTAATTATATCGCTGAGTAGAAGATATGTGATTCCTTTTGTTTTACATCGTTCAATCGTACATCGTTAAACAATGAACCCCTCAATTCATAGTTAAATAATAAACCACTTCCCTTCCAAAAATATGTTAATCGATGGATCTACCGGCTCGAATGTCCGTGTGCGATATCTCTTTCTTTCATGAACCGGATAGTTATTGACAAATTCACAGATATGGCAGAAGAGACGGTTATTCGTTGGGAGGTCGACAATGTGAGCAAATTGACTAAGATGAAATACTCGCCCATCACTTTCATTGCTGATCTGCCCTGGTGAGTAGTACATATTGTTACATCTTATAGTTGTTTTGAATAACAAGGGTAATTTGAGAATAATTCATTCGTTTACGGGAATAGGCTTATTCGATCTAACAGCTCTATTGGTCAGCGATGAGTTGTTGGTTCCACTCTCTTCAACAACCAACTCAGGCGCTTGGCTGTGAAAGTGAAGACGGTGTCGAACGAATCCTATTTCACCGGCTTCCTCTATTGTAATGAAGAAAGTGATTGTGAGCTGTGGAGAGTTGTACACAATACAGCCCTCGTACTTATCAATCGAGAGGATCCGAATAAAAGTATATTGGAAAAGGTGAGCTTACGTCCGATTTTTGTGATCTATGATTTAGTGATGTTTTATTAAGGTGCGGTGAGGCCGGATAGTATCACACTTTTTTTATGAATCTCTACCCTCATGTAGGGTTGTCTAAACGGTTTTCATACCGGTTTGCCGTAATGATTTCCCATCTCATTCTATGTTTAGCGCTACTCACAACCACTGGACAGTTGCTAGGTTCCACCTCTCGTGCGAGATAATCAGAAATGAAAGGGTGCGGAATCAGATAACTGACAGCTCAAAGGAGAGCGAGACCGGTGGAATGAGGATTACGGCGATCCGTATTCCGTTTAAACAACCCTACCCTCATGTATTAATAAAGAGTCATATTCACATAAATTTGCTCGTTATTCACAAAAAAAATATCCGTAATAATTATCAGATGAAGACGAAGTGTTACGAAAAGGGTGAAATTGTGTCAGGCAGATATTTGATGGAATTTACTGATCTAATGGACGAAAGCAAGGTGAGAATGCAATTTTGCATTGAAGAGATCTTGAGAATTTTTCAGGGTTTCATCAAGGATGACAAAGTTATCGTCGAGGCTCGCATCACTATCAAGAAAGTTGAAGGAGTGCGGTGCGTTGTTTTTGTTATATTCTGTTAGAAGCTTGCAAACTTGTATCACATGTTTGGGCTATTTTCTCTATTAATTTCGGGCATAAAGTTAACGAAGAAACGACGAATGCAGAAAACAAGAAATAAAACAAACCTGAAGCAATAAATGCAAAACCTTGACAAGATGCATAACAAACCTCCACAAATTTATTAGTTCTTAGAGGGTCGCGAAATTGCGCTTACAGTTTTTTTGCGCGAACTCTACAACTTGACTCTGCAAACAGCTCTACAAAAAGAGAGCATGTACACAGAGAGAGAGAGAGATGGCGCAGAAATACTAAAATAACAGCGCATACTTTTTACCAACAGCGCATACTTTTTACCACGTTTTACCTAATATCGTTAAACTATTCAACATGATTGTTTTGGCGTGCAATAGTATTCTGCAGAAAAGCACTCACTTCCAACTTCAAAGAGCCCTCCGTGGGATGGGATAACGTCATTCTTAACATCGAGGGAGAGAAGATTCATGTGTGCAAGCAGGTTCGTGGCTAAATTTTGAAATGTAACTATACAACTTCCCGAATAGGAGGGAAATTACACCCACACTCCTCATTCTCCCCGCTCTCTCTTCAGAAAAGCTTTTAATTTCTCTCTTATGAGGGTTTTGTGTAGTTCGTTATCTATGAAAATCTGTTCGTGGCCCATTTTAGGTGATCGGAATAAAATAATTTGCTATCGAAATTATAGTATCTCTCGGTTCACTCTCCCTACTTCACTTCTTTGTTCAGTGGAGATTTTGTTGAGAAAAACTTGAAGGAAATCAAGCTCAAGGAGGTCTGTTGTGAGGTAAGAATGAGTTTTACATTGAATATCGATACTATATTCAACTCGTGGCTCTGAATCTAGATTACCAATTGAAAAAGGTTTTAAATTCTTCATTTCATCAATTATTTTCAAGGAATTCATCGAGCTTCTCCTCGTCATCTATCCTTCTTATCGACAAATCACTTGTATGTATTCATATTTTTATAGAAAAATACCATTATTTTTTCAGTCGATTCCTACGAATTCATACTCGCTCTTGCTGATCGATTCCAGATGAAGGTATTCCCTCGATATTTTTTCACAAGCTTTTTTCTTTCAAACCTAAAACAGTGTCGTACTGAACATGCGGTAAATTTTTAAATATCTTAAAGTTGTTTTTTGCAAAAAAAATGGTATAAATATATTGAAAATATGTTGGGAGGGTGACAAAACGGCAACGGCCAAAACGGCAACGGCGGAAACGGCAACGGCCAAAACGGCAACGGGCTATAACTCGGTTATTAGTGATCCGATCGATATGGGAGTAGTACCATTGTACTACTACCGTACCCCACTACAGTATCCACATATGGGTTCGGTGTGTCAGACAGCGGGTCAGATTCATGATTTGTGCCGTAAACTTTTGAATCATGACTCTGACCTAAAGTGTTACACACCGAACTCATCTGTGGATACTGTAGTTTTATACGGTAGCTTACTGTGGCGCCCACGGATGTTTACGGCACAAATCATGAATCTGACCCGTTGTCTGACACACAGAACCCATATGTGGATACTGTAGTGGGGTACGGTAGGAGTACAATGGTACTATTCCCATATCGATCGGATCACTAATAACCGAGTTATAGCCCGTTGCCGTTTTGGCCGTTGCCGTTTCCGCCGTTGCCGTTTTGGCCGTTGCCGTTTTGTCACCCTCCCAATATGTTTTAGTACGCCACCGACCAGGCCGAAACGTATGTGATCAAAACCAACAAACTGGATACTGGCGCTAAACTGTTTTTGGCCGATCAATACAGACTGCCGATGCTCAAGGTTAGTATTACAATTTTTAAATTGTACGGTTATGAAATGAATTATTCTTGTGTGTACGCTCTTTCTATACCTCGACGTGTCCCTTTGTCATGCTCACTCGTCTATCATGTCTGCGTTAAGCAGCGGATTGTCAAAGCAACGTGTTATTATTTTGGACGAGCCGATTTGCAACAGAAGAAGTTATGAAATAATAAGTTATCGAATTTGTATTTATTATTAGTCGTTTATTACTATTCGAACCATTTTTTTCCAGATTCATTGCATGAACTCTTTCTCGTATCCCGAAGACGTGACGTGTCTAAAGGTCAGAGAGATGCAGCGATTATTTCTTACGAATTAGCTAGCTGCTTGCGCCCTCGGCGTCGATAAAATATAAGTATCTTGTATTCTTATATTATTCTCGAAGTAATTAATTAATTATTTATGCATTATTGAATTTAAATTAAGGACACGCCAGAGTTCATTCAGTTCTCCGATGCTATGAATTCTTCCCTGTTCAAGAAGCTGTTAGAGCTATTGAATTAGTGAAAAATCTCGCTCCACAATTATGTTATCTGTCGTCTTTTTATTGTATCGAATGGTTATTGATCCTCTATTTTTCTTATGCAATTGTAGCTTACTAATGTCAGTCTTGTTGCCTTTCCTTCTGCTTTGGATAAAGCGGCATATCTTTTTTCCATTCAAGTTTTGAAGCGGTCGCTGTCCGTATGTGATATCTAAATGCAACGCGGGCTATCAGTTAGTGTATGCACTACGGTGGTATAATCGATTTTCTACTCATCAGAATAGAAGTATGAATGTGGAGACTGTGATTCGCTGGGAGGTCGACAATGTAAGCACTCTGACTACTGAGAGACGATCGCCCATCCACACCATTACTGATCTTCCCTGGTGAGATATGGCATTGATATACTTTACAGGACCAGGCTCCCGTTCTAATATAACATATATTTGTATATATATATATATATTTATGCGTGTTCAATGGAAACGCGGTTACAAATAGAAAGAGAAAACGAATCGGCCGCTAGATTCACAATATGAGATGATGAATGAGCACTCGCTCTATTAGCACGGGTTGCCTGGTCCGCTAAAGTAATCCAGTGTCGTTTGATATTACATATTTTTCCTTCGTTTCTTTCGTTTCCTCGAAATTAATCACAGCCAGGTTAAGGGTGACTGCTGAATTTCGAAAAAAATAACATGCTATTTGTTGACAGGTTCATATCGGCGTTCAAGGAGTGCTCAAATCGGACGGGAAATGCCCCTCATCTGGCCGTGTTTATCGAGTGTAATGAGGAGAGTGAATGCGATTTGTGGAGGGTCGAACACGAATCGACCATTGTACTTATCAATCAGCAGAATCCGGAGAATACGCTGCGATTCGAGGTTCGCCATTCATTCGTTCAACTTCGCATGCACTACGGATGACAATTTTGCGATTTTCACAATTTTTTGAGCGAGATGTCTTTATGCTGATAATTTGTAAGTAGCCTGAAAAATGGTTCCAGTGCACGTACCTAATAAAACCAGAGATCAAAAAAGTTTTTTTAAAAGTTTGTGAATGCTATTTAGCCGACGGGAGCGTTTGACAAAGAGAAGTCAAGTCGAGGAAAGGCGCGGTTCATTCTAATGTCGAAGTTGTTTGATTCCTCGAAGGTTTGAACCTATAATTTACTAATTTTATTATTCAAAAAATTAATTAAATTTTAATCAATTAATTGTAGACTCCGACAATTGCAGGGCTTCATAAAGGAAGACAAGATCATTCTCGAGGCACACATTGTGGTCAAATCGGTTATGGGAGTACGGTAAGGAGTTCGGGGTGCAATATGTTAGAATTTTCCAGGACTAGACCCCGAATATTGCAGGAAATCCGTCAAATTCGACTTCACTGATTCTTCAGGTGTATGGCACAAAACTGCATTGATTATTGAGGGAGAGAAGGTTTACGTGTGCAAACCCGTCAGTTACTATAATTATTATTACACGAGTGAATGCACATAAAAATTTGATCGAAATCAAAAATATTTTTTATAAATTTTTTCATCTGACATCTTTGATGAGATCTCGCTTAAAGAGGGACGAATATCCGAAATGGAATTATTTTTAAAAATAGTGAATTATCAGTACCTCGCCCTCCACTCTCCCGTCTTCGCTTCAATGTTCTTCGGTGATTTCGCTGAGAAGAACAAGGAGGAAATCGAACTGAAGGATGTCTCTCGTGAGGTGATTATTCCGCACATTTTTAAGAGACTTACACACAACGAGTTTTTTTTCAGGAATTCGTCGAGCTTCTTAATTTGATCTACCCCTCATCCAAATCTGTCACTGGTGATCGATTATCTACTCAAAATGTCGGGGTAAACAAAACGCATTTTCAGTTAACTCGTACAAGTATCTTCTGGTTCTCGCCGATCCATTCCAGGTCAAGGTTAGTGTTCACTGTCAGCAGCATTACAATGTACAATTATACGTCGTACTTAAACGTTGAAACATCTGAAAGTCGATGTCCAATTTGATCTATTTGAACTTTTTATCTTTTGATTCTCAACTCTTCCATGAATTTATTGTGAATAGCTGATAGTTAATGTAACTATGTATATGGTAATTCCATAATTATAATCGTCAGCTCGTTACGGACAATGTCGAGAATTATCTCATCAAAACTGAGAAAGTTGCGGTCGCTGCTAAACTTCTTCTGGCTGATCAATACAAACTGGAATTGCTTAAGGTAAGACAGTCGGCGTTTTTGTCAACTTTCTGCTTTGATGGGCTGTTGGTATAGGAAAGGGAAGTATTAAAGTATGCACAAAAGAACGGAAAATGGATGTACACTTTTTAACAATCGTATCACGTGGTGAATGTAATTTATTTTCTCTCTCGCCAATATAATTAAAATAATACGTTATTATAAATTTATAAAACACAATTCAGACACATTGCTTCAATTCTTTCGAACATCCGAGAGACATCAAGGTTCTTGAGGTGATTGGTTAAATACATTGTTATTTTAAATAATTGTTTTTTTTTTAAATTAAAATTTGAAAAATAAGTAAATAGTTTTTTTCAGGGTACCGATGAGTGTGGTCAATTCTCCGATGCAATGATCAATTGCCTGTTCAAGAAAGTTCTTGCGATTATTGATTGAGTCATCTATCCGATTATCCATTTAGTATATTACTGTGTGCCGTATTACTGTGTAATAACAGTATTGATCGTCCTTCTGTATGACCTTTTATTTCGAATAATTATACATCCAATGTTTCGATTGGCGGAGTCTGAATCATCGTTTATTGTCATTTTCCTCACAGTGCATTAATTTCTCTCTTTCGAATTTAGGATGTAATAAAGCTTTTCGTTTTTTCTGGCTCGAGTTCAATTTTTTTCTCGATCAACACGGATCGTAGCTCGTCCGTATAAGATACCTGACGATGAGTACTTCGATAACTCGGCTTCCCAAGCGCACTCTATAAACAGTAGTATCTCTATAAAAAAAGTGTGATGAACGGTCCATGGGACGAAAAATATTTTATTATTTCTTTTTTTTCTGTATTTGGTATATTTTCTAATTACAGTATGACATCGTCGTTCATTCGTTGGGAGGTCGAAGAGGTCAGCGAGTTGAAAGCAAGAGGATCGGCCGTCAAATTCGCCGCTGGCCTTCCCTGGTTAGATCAATTATAGGTTTTGAATTTATGAATATCCATCTTTCCCGATAAATAGCACAATGAAAAACTGGTTACATAATTTTAATCATAATATACACGACTACTTTTATTAGACTTTATTAATTTATTGTCTTTGCGAAATTGACCACTTTAAAAAGAATTGTACTCAATTGAGGTGGGTGATGCTCCGTCTTGAACTCGCAGATCCTGCCAACGATATTCCCCATCTCTCATGCGGTATCCATTGCAATGAGGAGAGTGAATGTGATAAGTGGGCTGCTCTAATCGAGAGTTCAATCACTATGTGCAATGAAGATCCGACGAAAAATAAGTGTTTGGAGGTATGGTCATTTCATTCCACAGACATGTTAGCCTTCCAGAAAGGGGTTCAGAGTGAGTGAGCGTGTAAAATCGAGAGGGACTCTCTTTTTTGTACACTCTTTCAGCCGGACCCCTTTTTCCAGTTTTGGAATCATGTGAGCTGTTACCCCTCCCCTGCTGTTCGATGATTTCACTAACTTTCCAGTTCGAGTGCAAGTATTCCAAGAGCAAAAGCTGCTTCGGATCTCTTCTTTTCCAGGACATGGCTACAGTACTCGACTGTCACAAGGTATCAAATGTTTTGAGTTAACTAAAGAATAAACTTATTCTATTCAACTGTTTAATTCGTTCAGGGTTTCATTAAAGACGACAAAATTGTCATCGAAGCGAGGCTAACCGTGAAGAGAGTCATTGGAATACCGTGATTTGTTTTATTATTATTTCAAGATAGATTTTTTGTCATATATTTTCTTTTGAGTTTTCTTATAGTAAATTCATACAAATTATACGAATTTTCCAAAATGTTCAGAAAATGTTTTATCTCAATTCCAAAATGTG
Source organism: Pristionchus fissidentatus (assembly GCA_036245785.1). Classification (NCBI taxonomy): domain Eukaryota; kingdom Metazoa; phylum Nematoda; class Chromadorea; order Rhabditida; family Neodiplogasteridae; genus Pristionchus; species Pristionchus fissidentatus. Next base: position 31,221,004 of record BTSY01000005.1, on the reverse strand, counting down.
GACATCAGTTTTTGACAGCACATGAGCTCATGTAACGCTAATCGCAAGATCTAGCGTTTTTTTGTCAAATTTTGTTACGTATCTTATTATACATGCAATAGTTATTAATTTAATTCAGGAAACCACTTGAATTCGACTTCTCTACTCCTTCTGTTGGATCTGATAACGTCGCATTGATTATTCAGGGAGAAAAAGTTTATGTCAGCAAGAATGTTAGTGGAAATTTATTTGTAATAGAATACATCGTTTCCTATAAAGTAAAATGAGCATTAAACATTATATATTAGGGATGTCTAAACGGAAAGCGGAATGGCTCCATTTCATTCCATTCCTTACACCATTCCGCATAGCGGCCGATCGGTTTAATTAGGTATGCGGAATGAATTAGAATTGCGGAATGCCGGAATTCGCATTTCGCCGGAATGGCTCAGTCCTTTGTGGTGAGTTTTTATTGTTCCTCTCTTCCCCTCATTCCCTTCCAATTTCGATTCCGGCATTCCGCAATCATTCGGAAAACCGAATCAAAAATGGCCGGGCTTTCCTGATTTGCGGAATGAGGAATGAGAGGGGAAAATCGATGCGGCATTGCTATAATTGCGGCATCAATTCCGCATAGACAACCCTATTATATATCACACGTTTTATAAATTCAGTATCTCGCCATTCATTCTCCCGTCTTCAAGGCAATGTTCTTTGGTGATTTCGATGAGAAAGAAAAGGATGAGATCGAATTGAAAGATCTCTCTCGTGAGGTTAGCCGTCTAAATATTTCAAATTGGATATATAATTGTACAGTTTAATTATCTATATATATAATATATACAATTGATTTTTGAAAATCCGTTGTGCCTGAAACTATTAATGCTTTAGTGTTTCATCGAACTTCTCTATGTAATCTACCCATCCTATCGTCCCATCACTAGTGAGTCACTTATTATTTGTACATTTCCTTTCTTGTAAATACCCTTTCATCGTTCGAAACGTCGGTTTGTGAATGCGAGAGAGAAGTTTCTATTTTTTGACAATGGTATAATTGGGTTACTCATATAAAGAGATCTAAGTAATATCATAATGAATATAATTTCAGTGTATTGGGTGCGAGGTCTCCTTCTGATTGCCGATCGATACGACATTAAGGTTTGACGCAAGATGTTGAAAGAGAAATTTAATTTACATTTTGAAGGGACTAGACAATGAAAAATATGTTTTTTTTTTAAATTCCTGTTTCCGGAAGAGAGCTCAAAAGCATTTTCATGAAATTTGATTGTGTTCGTTGTGCCCGGGAGTGGAAAAACCATTAGATGATAGCAAGAAAAGATGAATAAATATTATGAAAATAAAAAAAAATCCCTTTTTGTCATTGTCCTGTCCCTTTAAAGGGACCTGGCACTGCAAAATAAGTTATTTTTATTTAAAAGAAAATTCTTTTCCGATTAGAATGTAAAAAATCGCATATTTTCACGATTTTTTTGAAAGGAGTTATGATTTTTTAAAGGTGCTCGTGTACCGGGCATTACTGTGTTTAGCGCGCTAAACACCGTAGCGCCCGGTACATCAACGCAAATTCCCTTTACGCAAATTCCAACTTTGAAAAATCATAACTTCTTAAAAAATCGTAAAAAAAAGTAAAAAAAAAATTTTTTTTGCATTCTAATCAGAAAATAATTTTCTTTAAATTAAAAATAACTTATTTTGCAGTGCCAGGTCCCTTTAAATGGAAGTGAAAACTAGGAAGAACGGAAATATACCTCTTTTTTCAGGTCGTCATCAACCAAGCCGAATCCTATCTCATCAAGACTAATAAGGACTGTATCAATGAAAACTTGCTTATTGCCGATCAATACAGACTGAATACGCTCAAGGTCTTGATTTATTTAATTTAAAAAAAATGTTTTAATAGAAAATTATAATTATTTGATATGCAGTTGCACTGTCTCAACACTTTCAAGACGCCGAAAGAACTCAAGGCTCTCGAGGTTATATATTATTTATTACTTATTTAAAAAATCATTTATCTATTTTGAGTGGAAATATAAAAAAAATATATATTTTAGAAAGCACCCGAATACAGGCAGTTCTCTGATGCGATGAAGGCGTCGATTCTGTCGAAAGTTTTCTCACTTATCGATTGATTTCGTTAAAAGTTATCGATTGATTCGGCGTGTATCATTCACAAACGGTTTCGTACTTTATATGGGCTTTGAATTTTACGATCGATTGTTCTACTCTCTCATCCATTTTGCATTCTCAAATATTCGTGATAAAAACTTTTTTTCACACTCGAGTATTTTTTCTCGATTATCTTACCGAAATAAATACCTGTTAACCTACTTTCATTAAACCAGAAATGTGGACACGCTAATTCTCCATTTTTTGTTTTTTTTTGTTGTTGTAGATGACTGAAGCTGTAATTCGCTGGGAGGTCGACGAGATCAGCAAATTGACTGAGAATGAAAGGGAGTCGCCAATAAAAATGGTCGCCGGCCTTCCATTGTGAGAACTTACTTTTTATATAAAACTCAATATGGACCAGAAGGGCGTGATGATTTGCATTTCTAATTTTTTATACTGTATGTATGATGTGCAGCTCTCTGGTGGTCAGAATGTATACTGATGAGGAGTATGACGAGCCCTTCATGGGATTATATCTCACTTGCAACGAAGAGAGTCAATGCGATCTGTGGTCGGCAGATGTCAATTGCACGCTCGTTCTGCTCAATGCCGACCCGGAGAGGAACGACGACTATCAGGTTATAGTATTACATTTACAGTAGCGGACAAAAGTCTTCGGGCACTTTTTATATCTGATACAACTTTTTAACCCAAAGGGGCTTTGATACGATATGGTAAGACCGTATACCAAATCTATTGGAGATTACGATGCAACTATTGGGGTATTGCGAAATCGTTCAGTAATTGCGTCGTGATGACGCAATCGATGCACACTTTTTTGAAGTGCCATTATTCTTACATGGATTTTTTCCCGCTCGTCTAACTTTCAGGATGTTGAGACCTGGTCACGACCTACCTAGAAACTTTTTTTCAAGTTGCTGCGGTGCCCCTACTTGGCTGCAGCCAAGCTGCAAAATGGAGTCCTATCTCGCCGTTTAGACATCGCCCAGACCCGATCAATGCACCAAAATGATCGCCATCATGACTACCGATGATCCTGTGAATATGGTCGCGGTAGGTCACCAATTGCCATCAGGGCACGAAAAAATCACTTTTTCGCATTATTGTGGTCTGACAAAGGGGAAGTCTATAGGACGTGCTCGAGAGATCTGGTTTGGGCGTGGATTCGGTTGAGAATCTATGAGAGAACCGATTCCTAGCTGCAATAAGCGTTTCGATTGGACTCCTGCCCGCGACGATCGATTTCCGGAAGGACACTGGTTTGGCCACGCCCATTTTCTGCCCGTTGACAAGGTTCTGACTTTTGAGTGTATCTCGGTGCTGAGTTAACGGAGAAAGCTGGCAGACCCATCAATGGAATCAGCGTGGCTGGCTCTATAATCTCATTCACAAAATTTAATCATCACTATGCAATATTGCATCATCCTTAGGCAATAATCCTCAGAATTATAAAATATTGCATATTAATGACGTAATTTGTGCTCTAGAGTGGCGGAAATATCAAATTTATTTGATTGGGATTTATTCCACCATTATTCCTTGACTAACCGCTAAGAAAAACGCAAAAAAAGGAATATTGCATAAGGATGATGCAATATTGCATAGTGATGATGAAATTTTATGAATGAGATTATAGAGCCAGCCACGCTGATTCCATTGATGGGTCTGCCAGCCTTCTCCGTTAACTCAGTACCGAGATACACTCAAAAGTCAGAACCTTGTCAACGGGCAGAAAATGGGCGTGGCCAAACCAGTGTCCTTCCGGAAATCGATCGTCGCGGGCAGGAGTCCAATCGAAACGCTTATTGCAGCTAGGAATCGGTTCTCTCATATATTCTCTACCGAATCCACGCCCAAACCAGATCTCTCGAGCACGTCCTATAGACTTCCCCTTCGTCAGACCACAATAATTCGAAAAAGTGATTTTTTCGTGCCCTGAGGGCAATTGGTGACCTACCGCGACCATATTCACAGGATCATCGGTAGTCATGATGGCGATCATTTTGGTGCATTGATCGGGTCTGGGCGATGTCTAAACGGCGAGATATGATTTTCAGGTCTCCATTTTGCAGCTTGGCTGCAGCCAAGTAGCGGCACCGCAGCAACTTGAAAAAAAGTTTCTAGGTAGGTCGTGGCCATGTCTCAACATCCTGAAAGTTAGACGAGCGGGAAAAAATCCATGTAAGAATAATGGCACTTCAAAAAAGTGTGCATCGATTGCGTCATCACGACGCAATTACTGAACGATTTCGCAATCCCCCAATAGTTGCATCGTAATCTCCAATAGATTTGGTATATGGTCTTACCATATCATATCAAACGATTCTCGGTGATAAAATTGATCGGAGTGATGTGAGTCTGATGGTTTTGCACCGAATCATTCCTATTTTTAATATTAAATATAAATTTTCTATGATTTAAAAAAAGTGTTTCAGCCAGCCGCTCGAATTTGATTTCTCCTCCCCGAGTGTCGAATCTGATGACGTCGCATTGATTATCGAAGGAGAGAAGGTGTACGCCAGCAAGCGAGTGAGTACGGTATTAGTTACAATCGATGGATAGAGTCGCAAAATGGAGAAAAAAGTAATCCATTATTAGTTCCTCGCCATGCACTCTCCTGTATTGAAAACGATGTTCTTCGGAGATTTTGTCGAGAAGTACAAAGAGGAAATAGAACTGAAGGACGTCTCACGCGAGGTTTGAAAAATAGAACAGTTTGAAAATTAACTTTAACTATCTATAGGAATTCCTCGAGCTCCTCTATGTGATCTACCCCTTGTACAGATCCGTTACCAGTAAGACATTATAAATTGTTCCAGCTCTTCTTTTTTCCATCAAAATTGTTTGACCTTGTTATAGAGTACTCCGTTCTCTCCATTCTTCGCCTTGCTGATCTCTATCAGATAAAGGTTATCCATTACATTCTTTATACAATTTTCATTTGTTTCCCTCTCTTAAATAATCCATACCGAAGCCTTTAATACAGTTACTAAGTTTTATAATACGGGGGGGTGACATTTGAGCAACCGACATTTGAGCAACGGGCCATAACTCACCAAGGAGTGAGCCTAACGCTATGGGAGTGGCATAATTAATGAAATATTAATTAATTAATTGTGAAATCTCAATTACCTGATGCTGATCACAATGGTAATACTCCCATAGCTCTAGGCTCACTCCTAGCTGTGTTGTTACTCGTTGCTTAAATGCTGGTTGCTCAAATGTCACCCCCCTATAATACAATTGTAGTACGCTTCAAATCTGGTCGAGTCGTATCTCATGAAGACCAAGAAGTTCACCACGGTTGCTAAATTGCTACTTTCTGATCAATTCAGACTGGAGGTGCTACAGGTTCGTCTTCTTGATTTTAAATATTTATAATTAAAGCATGATTGAATAAATAAATTTAATATAATTCCTTCCTGCAGGTCCATTTGCCTTGATGTCAGGATAAATCTGTATCTGTATCTGTATATAATTAATTAATTATAATACCATTGCATAAGGATGATGCAATATTGCATAGTGATGATGAAATTTTATGAATGAGATTATAGAGCCAGCCACGCTGATTCCATTGATGGGTCTGCCAGCCTTCTCCGTTAACTCAGTACCGAGATACACTCAAAAGTCAGAACCTTGTCAACGGGCAGAAAATGGGCGTGGCCAAACCAGTGTCCTTCCGGAAATCGATCGTCGCGGGCAGGAGTCCAATCGAAACGCTTATTGCAGCTAGGAATCGGTTCTCTCATATATTCTCTACCGAATCCACGCCCAAACCAGATCTCTCGAGCACGTCCTATAGACTTCCCCTTCGTCAGACCACAATAATTCGAAAAAGTGATTTTTTCTTGCCCTGAGGGCAATTGGTGACCTACCGCGACCATATTCACAGGATCATCGGTAGTCATGATAGCGATCATTTTGGTGCATTGATCGGGTCTGGGCGATGTCTAAACGGCGAGATATGATTTTCAGGTCTCCATTTTGCAGCTTGGCTGCAGCCAAGTAGCGGCACCGCAGCAACTTGAAAAAAAGTTTCTAGGTAGGTCGTGGCCATGTCTCAACATCCTGAAAGTTAGACGAGCGGGAAAAAATCCATGTAAGAATAATGGCACTTCAAAAAAGTGTGCATCGATTGCGTCATCACGACGCAATTACTGAACGATTTCGCAATCCCCCAATAGTTGCATCGTAATCTCCAATAGATTTGGTATATGGTCTTACCATATCATATCAAACGATTCTCGGTGATAAAATTGATCGGAGTGATGTGAGTCTGATGGTTTTGCACCGAATCATTCCTATTTTTAATATTAAATATAAATTTTCTATGATTTAAAAAAAGTGTTTCAGCCAGCCGCTCGAATTTGATTTCTCCTCCCCGAGTGTCGAATCTGATGACGTCGCATTGATTATCGAAGGAGAGAAGGTGTACGCCAGCAAGCGAGTGAGTACGGTATTAGTTACAATCGATGGATAGAGTCGCAAAATGGAGAAAAAAGTAATCCATTATTAGTTCCTCGCCATGCACTCTCCTGTATTGAAAACGATGTTCTTCGGAGATTTTGTCGAGAAGTACAAAGAGGAAATAGAACTGAAGGACGTCTCACGCGAGGTTTGAAAAATAGAACAGTTTGAAAATTAACTTTAACTATCTATAGGAATTCCTCGAGCTCCTCTATGTGATCTACCCCTTGTACAGATCCGTTACCAGTAAGACATTATAAATTGTTCCAGCTCTTCTTTTTTCCATCAAAATTGTTTGACCTTGTTATAGAGTACTCCGTTCTCTCCATTCTTCGCCTTGCTGATCTCTATCAGATAAAGGTTATCCATTACATTCTTTATACAATTTTCATTTGTTTCCCTCTCTTAAATAATCCATACCGAAGCCTTTAATACAGTTACTAAGTTTTATAATACGGGGGGGTGACATTTGAGCAACCGACATTTGAGCAACGGGCCATAACTCACCAAGGAGTGAGCCTAACGCTATGGGAGTGGCATAATTAATGAAATATTAATTAATTAATTGTGAAATCTCAATTACCTGATGCTGATCACAATGGTAATACTTCCATAGCTCTAGGCTCACTCCTAGCTGTGTTGTTACTCGTTGCTTAAATGCTGGTTGCTCAAATGTCACCCCCCTATAATACAATTGTAGTACGCTTCAAATCTGGCCGAGTCGTATCTCATGAAGACCAAGAAGTTCACCACGGTTGCTAAATTGCTACTTTCTGATCAATTCAGACTGGAGGTGCTACAGGTTCGTCTTCTTGATTTTAAATATTTATAATTAAAGCATGATTGAATAAATAAATTTAATATAATTCCTTCCTGCAGGTCCATTTGCCTTGATGTCAGGATAAATCTGTATCTGTATCTGTATATAATTAATTAATTATAATACCGCTATTCCTATTCGTTAAATATTACTGCATAAAACAACAAGTTGTACAAGAATTTCTTATATTTCAGAACCACTGCTTGTCCTCCCTACAAGATCTGAAGAGCATCAAGGCACTTGAGGTATTTTTTTATCAGTTTCTCATGAATTTGCATTTTCTTAAGATTAAAAAAACTTTATTCCAGAGCGAGGACGAGTTCAAGGAGCTCTCACCGGAGATGAGTAAATTGATTCTCAAGAGAGTATTTGAGTTGATCAAGTGATCAATTCACATATCGTATTTCTTCTCCGTTCGTTGAAATATTATTTGTTTCCTTTCTTCTTTTGCGACAAATCTTAGTTCTAAAATGCAGCACAACCATCATTCTTTACATAGTTTAAATTGTTCTCCTTTGTTCTCATAAATGAATGTTTTGTCGGTGTTTATGATGTTTTCCTTTCCTGGGCGCAGTCGGTTGTTTGCCGTGTCTGATACCTGCTTCTTCGCTCAGTAGCACCCCTGAATCGGCGGGAAAACATCTTAATTACTTGTTTATAGTCATGGAATCGGCAGTCATTCGATGGGAGGTCGACGGCGTCAGCAAAATTGAGGAAAGTAGTGAATCTCCCATTCATTGCCGGACTTCCGTGGTATGGTTCGAATAAACAAGTTTTCAGATCACATGGAAGAAAAAATATTTCTGATAAAAATGTAAAAAAATTAAATATAACGGAATCACTTTACCCTTTTTTGTGCACCATTTTTTGAATGTTGGTAGGTCAGATAAGGTAGGAATTTTCCGTCTTGCATCGGTTTATTTGAATTTTAACTTCAATAAGAAATTCGAATGCGACTCGAGAAAGGTTTCGAAAAAAAAACAGTCCCAGATCGGCACAAATTTGTTCAGTTCTGTGGCTATCAAGCGAGAATGTTCTGATAGAACGGACAATGTGCCCCATCTTGGTCTGTATCTTCGCTGTAACGAGGAGACTGAATGCGATTTGTGGTCGGCCGATCTCTCAATCACTCTCACTATCTTCAACGCCTACCCCACCAAGAATCGGTTACTCATTCGCGTAAGCGATCTTCATTTCCTTCGATTGATGAACCTGAAATTGTATAGAACTATGAACTTTGCACACAGAGTATTCTAGAAATATATAATTGATATCGGCTTTTCTGGAGGGGGATTATTCTCTCATTGTACCTGTTCTCTGCTGACTGCCACTATTATTCAGGACCACGCTTCTTTTTCGAAGGAAAACGTTAGCTTGGGGCTGTGCAAGTTTATCTCCCTCGCAACTCTTCTCGACGAAGAGAAGGTTTAATTTGGTTTCTCCTTTTCCTTGTGCATATCGAGGAACGTGCTACGCATGTGAAAGCGAGTGACTGTCTTTCACAATCACTTGCTCACACTTACTTATTTACTTATCTTACACCACAATTAGGGATGCCAAATGAAGAGATTTTCGCGAAATGAAGAGTGATGAAATGAGAGGGGGGATCAACTTTTCAAGAAGAGGTGAGCGGTCGTTCCCCCCTCTTCAAGAAGAGGAAACAGTGACCGTGAATTATGCCTCTCATGGCTGCCACAACATGCTAATTTGGACTTACTTCAGACATCCACACTAATCTCATGCTAATTAGAGATGCACACGTCATTTCGATTGAAATATCAGTCGATTGACACTATTAGTCTTCTTGAAGAGGGGCCTCACTCTTCATGAAGAGTAGAACGACCGCTCCCTCTCTTCTTGAAGAGAGGAGGGAATCAGAATTCCTTTGTTCGGGGAGAGAAAGCTCTCAATTTCACTCTTCATTTGGCATCCCTAACCTCAATGGTGCCACAGCATGTACTCAAATGCCCGAAAAAAGGGGGAAAATACGAAATTTAAAACACTTTCGCTCCTTAAAATTTGCTGGAACAAGAGTTACTTGCACAGGGATTCATCAAAGACGATCGCATCTTCGTTGAGGCCAAATTCACTGTGAAGAAAGTGAGCGGAATGAAGTGAGTATCGCAAATCCGAAAACATTATTTTCCTATTTCTTATCTATTGCACCAGTTGCTCGAGCAATGTGTTGGTCTTGTAGAGAACGTATGAGTTCTGTGAAATTTAATTGCTATTTTTAGGAAGCCTCTCGAATTCGACTTTTCTTCACCGGGAGTCGGAGTCGATAACATCGTGTTGATAATCGAGGGAGGAAAAGTGCATGTGGGAAAGCACGTAAGTAAAAGCACATCCGTTATTGCGATGATTATGACTAGACTTTGAAAGGTAACTATACAACTACCCGCATAAGAGGGAAATTACACCCCCACACTCTTCATTCCCCGCGCTCTCTCTTAAAAAAGCGGTCAATTTCCCTGTTATGCGGGTAGTTGTTTAGTTATCTTTCAAAGTCTAATTATGACCATTCATACAACAAAAAAATTTCCAAAAGTGCGACTGCACTGAAAAAAAGTTTTTAGGATCACGGCACCAAGGAAACATGTTCACTTTCCTGTAAGTTAAAGTAACTAGAAATAAGAACCATTTCTCGCACATGCAAGTGAACAGTATAACGTTGTGCCCTGTTACTTTTTTTCTAAGTACAGCTTAGTTAGTAATTGTCATATTAAGTTTCTCGCCGTCCACTCTCCCGTCTTTGCTGGCATGTTCTTCAATGATTTCGCTGAGAAGAACAAGGAGCAAATCGAGATCAAGGACATTCGTCGTGAGGTTACTTCGAAACACTGTTATGTTTCATGAAAAGGGATACTCTAGGAATTCATCGAGCTGCTCCACGTTATCTACCCCTCGTTCAAGCCGATCACTGGTGATTCTTTTTGATTCTCATCGAATCTAAAAGTTACAGTTATATAATCTTTATGGCAAGAGGAAACGCGGTAAAATATGGCTCAAATTCCCGGATTTTGAGAATAGCTTTGCTGCTCTGGTAAAGAAATTATCATCTTCATAGTTGGAGGTTGAAGAGGCGTTTGTGAAATATATTCCATTCGTAGTGAAGTACTCGCAAAAGTGATGTGCCGTCTTTTCAGCGGACTCATACAAGTTCCTTTTGGATCTCGCTGACCGCTTTCAGATCAAGGTATGATCAACGTAGTAATTTAAATTATTATCGACGGAAGTAACCAAAATTTTTTTATTTATATTGTTTTATTCTTCATGAAATGCATTACTTTCTTTTAAGTTTGTGATGGATCTTGTCGAGTCCTTTCTCGTCAAGACGGACAAATTGACAGTCGCTGCAAAGTTGCTGCTAGCCGACCATTACAGCCTGGAGATGGTGGAGGTATGCCATTATTCCTGTTCAATTCTGTTCACTAAATTGCAAATAACACTACGTACGAATAAATGTCACCGTTTTCTCTTGAAGCTTTCTATTTAAAAAAAAATCGAACATAAGTAGTCACTAATCTGAATATGCAGACGTTCTGCATGAACTCATTCAAGAAAGCAACGGATGTCAAGGCACTCGGGGTATGAAAAAATTCCATTTTTTTTATTTTTGTTAATTTGTACCAAGCATTGCAAATGAATATTTCCTGCAGAGAACCTCCGAATTCGACCAACTTTCGTACGCCATGAGGAATTCTCTGCTCACCAGAGTGTTCTCCCTCTTGGAGTGAATCTGTGTTTATAGATCTGCCATTATCTTTATTCTAGCTCTTCATTTAAATATCTTCATCCATCCACCTGCATGATAAAGCTCTTCACACTGATACAATTATCTACTAAACTCTTTGAAGCGACTTCGGTTTGAAACCGTTTGTGTATCTTACAATTGACATTTTTAAGATTAATGTTTGCCTATTTATATGTTCATAAATACTTATTATTCAGATTACGGTAATGACGTCGGGTCACATTGTGTGGGAAGTCGATGGAATCAGTAAACTGACGAGAGAAAGAAGGGAATCGCCAATCAAGTTCGTCGCTGGTCTTCCCTTGTGAGTTCCATTATAATCGAACCCCTTCTGAATCAAAACTTTGCTCAAATTCTCAATCCTTAATCAGTCTTTGTATTACTTCGCAGACCATGCATAGAAGATGCCAGGCATAGATATTAGAGACCGCCAAACAGCTATAGGCGATAGGCGAATGGCGAAATGACAAGGGTGAATCGCCTGTCGTGGAAAGGCGATTGACCGGCCCAAAGGGATATCGCGATAGGCGAATGACTCCAATAGGCGATTGAAAAGGCAATTGAAAAGGCGATTGGACCCTATTGAGTATAGCTTTTATCAGGTGGAACATTCAGTATTGGTTTGGGAATTCGATCAACCAAAGTCCAAGTGAGATACTCATAACTATGGAGCATAACTATGGAGGATCCGAACGAAAAAAAGTACCGTAATCCATTCTACCGTAACCCGGAAATATGAAATTGTGCACTTGGACAGGGGCTATTTCACATGAGTTAGACTTTGAGTAAATAGTCATTACTTGAAGGGTATACGGTGGTTACGATACGGTATCGGTGCTACCGTATTCGAGCCTTCAGATCGCAGGAGCAGGAGGTAGACCTCGAGTAGGCAGTAATCCGACTAAATTTTGTTCCGTAAATTTTGCATAGTGTAACTTCGCTACAGTAACCCCGGATTCGGAAGCACAAATATTATATACTCCTTTGGAACTCCTTTGCCTACTCGAGGTGTACCTCCAGCAAAATTCCCGCTACCATTGCCCCAATCAATTAAAAACCTGAGGCGAATTGTGAAAATCTGCGGCACTCGGCAATAAACCTGCCCGACTGAAAAAATGCATTTCCTAGTGCAAATATTTTTCGCGAAAAAAACGTGCCCTCCCGTGCAGCGATCTAGTAAGCGATATTTTTATTAGAAAGAGGACCACCAGAGGAATCGAAAAAGCTAAAGACCGGCACGTTTTTCTTCCTGGAAAAATTCTAGTAAAAATAATTTAAATCCGTCTGACTTGTTGACCTATGGGCGCACCGAGAAAGAAACAACCGCACCGAGAGAGAGGCGATTGGAATAGTGACAATGAATAATAGTGAAAAGCCTGACAAAGGAAAGGCGATTGTCCAATTGCCTATCGCATTTAAATAGGCGATTGAATATCCTTTTGGAGGTCTTTAATAGATATGTAACCCCGATAGAAACTATTGTTCCCGAATACCATGCTTTGAGATTTTACATCGATATTATTCTGTTCAGTGCGCTCTCAATCCAGAAAGAATGCTCAAATCGGACGGGAAACGTGCCGTCCCTTGGCGTTTTCCTTCGCTGTAACGACGAGAGCAACGTAAAGTTTATTTAGATATTTTTTGAAATGCAGAAAAAATATCAATTATACATTTTCGTCTGTGCATCTGGATAAAATCGATGTATTTTTAATGCAAAAAAAAAATTTCATTTATTTTATGATGGAATGTTTTTTCCCGAATATAATTCCCTATTGAAGAGTGAGCTGTGGTCAGCTGACGTCACAGACTCTTCTACTTTGATCAATGATGATCAGAATAAGAATAAATCGGATGAGGTAACCAACAATTCATTGGTTATATTACAATTCCGGTATCTCGAACTAAATCATATTGGTACTCACATTTCATATGCGCTCAACGTTTTCCACGAAAGTCCGCGGTAAAGGCCACTTCAGTTTCATCGATTTCGACTTTCTTCTTGATGAGAAAAATGTTTGTTTTTTTTGTTGTTCTTATTTTTTCATAATCGAAGTGCATTTCCACAGCGATTTCTATTTTATTTAGCACACTGTAGATTATAGTGGAGACCCAACGTAAATCATGTTGTGTTTCTGCAGTAAAAGTAAACTAAACAATGAATAATAAAAAAGTACTGAAAGCAGGGCTTCTTCAAAGATGATCGAGTCGTCATTGAATCGAAATTCATTGTGGAGAAAGTTGTCGGAATTCAGTCAGTTTTTTTTGGAAGATTATCTTCGAAATTAAAAATTTAGGCAGCCGCTCGAGTTCGATTTTTCCATTCCGGGTGTTGGATCGGATGACATTATCCTGATAATCGAGGAAAAGAAAGTGCACGTCAGCAAGAATGTACTATTTTTCGCTATTTTTTTGAATTTTTTTAAATTTAAAGGGACCCGGCAGAGATTGGCAACTTGATCTCTATTAGTCTAATATGACATGCTGATAACGGGAAAAATAGTGAAAAAATTCTCGGAACTTTGTGTTTCGAGATATCCGCAGTTGAACTGTCGTGGTGTACGAATTCGACGTTTCCTAATGTGGTCATAACTTCGAGGAATGCACATGACATGTCCTGAATTCTGCTTTGTAGTCATTCAGGACATCGTAGGCATTCATCCACCACAAATTTATGGTGCTGAGACACTTTTGAAAAGAAATTAGGAAACGTCGAATCCCAGAGCCTGTGCCTCTGGGAGTCGCCGTAAACCACTCCCAAAGGGTCCGTAAATTTTTTTTCTTATTTTTCCCTTTATTTGTCAACCAAAATAATTCCAAATAAGTGTGTTTCATTATCTCTGCCTGGTTCCTTTAATTTTCAGTATCTCGCAATGCACTCTCCATACTTCGCTGCAATGTTTTTCCAAGAATTCAAAGAGAAGGAAAAAACGGAGATCGAAATTCGTGACATCTCTCATGAGGTTTTTATATTTTGTCTATGAAAAAATCAGAAAAATTAACATGTTATTCCAAACTAATTATTAATTGCTAGCGATCTTTTCTCAGGAATTCATCGAGTACAAAAAAAAAAAAAAAAGGAATTCATCGAGTACGTGCTCTACCCATCCTACAGACCTATTACGAGTTGGAATTTTATTTATTTATTTAGAAATTGTTTAATTACGACCTCTAAGAATACGAAAAATTATTTAAATTCAGTCTCCTCTGTTCGTTTCATTCTCGTTCTGGCTGATCGTTTCCAGATTAAGGTTTGCGATTTTCTCTAGAAACTCCTGTTTTTTTGTAGTTATCATATGCGTGTGTAATAATTTTTGGATACATTTTTTTCAGGAAATTTAAATTTTAATTTTTTAGTATGCCACGAATCAGGCCGAATCCTATCTGATCGAGACTGAAAAATTGACGATCGCTGCTAAATTTAAAATTTCGGACGACTTCAGTCTGGAGCTACTGCAGGTCCGAATTTTTTGAATGATTTGTTTATGATACCATTAATTGGCGCCTCTACTATTTATAATTGTTACACGAAGCTCACAGAATAAGCAATGAATTCATGGATAATTTCTTTTTAAAATTGTTGTATACTGGTGCAAACTAGTTCTTTTACGATAAAACCTGTACAAATGCTTTCAGAGACACTGCCTCAGCAATCTGCAGGATGTATTTTAATAAGTTCTTTTTATTTTTGAAAAATATAATTTTAAAAACTTCTAGAGAACGGAAGAGTTCAAGGAATTGTCGCATGCTATGAGATTCTATTCTCACGCAAGTTTTGGAAGTAATCGAGGAGTGACTCAACAGGCACTTCAAAGTCTTCGAGAAATGAATTTCAGAAATTTCTGTTGAATAAAGTTTCATTCCGTTCACCCGACGCTCTCTATACTCTAATGGTGTTTGAATCTTCCGTTGGAAATATCTTGGCCTAGCTTCATTGATTCATTGGATGATCTTCATAATAGCGAAATGTTGGAATGAAACCGCATAGGAATGCTTGAAAGTACGAAATCCGAAATATCAACCGTATCAGAAATGGCCGAGCACACAATTCGCTGGGAAGTCGACGAGATCGGCATGCTGGCAGAGGAATGCAGGGAATCTCCGGTGAAATTCTTCGACGGACTCCCATGGTGCATTTTGACGTTTAAATGCATATTTAAAACGCGTTCTCCGTAAGAGCGCAGTAGGGAGTCGGGTGAGGTGGCACAACTCGGTCGAAATGATCGCCCGGAGCTAAAACTTTGGCAGCATGACCCCTAAGGGTAATATGACCTTCCATTATAAAATTGGCCCGAAATCTCAAATTTTGACCTACCAAATCGATTTTTTCAAACTTTCGATTTCAATGTCGTGTTGTATATCATTCGAAAGAGCATGAAAAGTTATGCATAAATCTCGGTTTGTTTTCCATTTGAAGCATTTTCCGAGAAAATTTTACGAAATAAGTAAATAAATTGGTCGCATTCACTATACAGTGAGATGCCACCCTAAGATGATATCATTTGCGGGCCCTGGTTTCGACATATATTATGTAGAATCCATCGGCGAATACGAGGGATCGGTTGTTGATGCGATTTTACAATGCGGAAATATGCCCCCACTCGCCCGACTGAGACATACTTTATGGTCAGGTTCGATCCCGCCCGGTGACTAATCTTTTGCCAGATTTTTCCTGTATCAGTAATCACTTGTAACTGTTTTAAAAATCGATGACGCATGTTTTGAGAAGGTTTCATGCACAATACATTCCAAGTTTTCCCCGAAAATTATTTTACCATTAAAATCGCGATTTTTTAAACATTATCTCAACGTCTGATCCATAATAGCGATGGAATATGATCTGATCAGTCTATTCGTGTTTGGAAATCATTTTAATTCAATGAAAAAATCGATGCGCGTATTGAGGCCTCTAAAGGAGCTGTCTTTATTGCATAGGGATGACGCAATTGGGCATCAGTTTTCAAAAATTGTTCTTTATTTTAATAAAAACGCATGAATGTATAGAGAAAGCAATAAGGGGTACATGTAAATTATTTTACAATTTCCTAGGGTATATCATCAAGGCTATCAAGGTCATAACTCGTTGAATGCAACAATGAAAATGAGCTTGTGACATTACTTATGGGACACCCTGATACACGCTAGAAAATATTTCGGTGCTATATTTTGAAGGAATAAAATATATCGATACACTGGAAAAAGCAACGCTGATGTTCTGAAATAGATTGTACACAGTGCACTGCCAGTGCTCCGTGTACGAGTCACGCGCACTAAAATGACCTCTGATTACAGCGCACTCTAAACTGACCTCTGGCTTACGAAAGTAGTTTTTTCTCGGGGGGGGGATCAATCGGAGAATTTCCCCCGAAAAGAATCCCGATTTTCAGGCAGGCAAATCGTTGTTTCTGAACAAATTATACAATAAGTTTATCAGAAGGATAGAACCCGAATCAATAAGGGTAATCAATAGGGATGATCAGCCGGAAAGCGGAACCCCACTCGGGGAGAAACGACTCTGTAGCCGGCAAATGCAATTAGCATAGCGGAATGGAGTCGAAACGAGTGCTCATCGAGGGGCGACTGGGAGAGGAGAGAGGTTGGGAGAGTTCCCTTGCCTGTCAACCCCGTCTCGTGTAAAGTATGCGTTCCCATCACCACCCTGCGCTCTCTCGAATAGGCGCCCCATTGAAACTATGACCAAATGTACATAACTGCACTAGTAAAGTCGCTTCCAATCCTTTTCCTTCAGAAAAGAATACTTTGATGGGATACGGTATCCCCCGCTATCGATTACTACTCGAGGCCGCATGCAACCTATCCCTGGTCAATTTGATCAATTTCATTTGTTCTGGATACTGTACCATGGATTACGGCAGTTTTTTCGTTGCGGAACCCCACTGGTTAAGTTACAGTATGTCACTTTGGGATTCTGCTGAGTCGACCCCAACCCCATTTTGGAAATGAATCTCTTCCATCAGAACCTTCATGGGTCCAATGTCAATTCCACAATTTCGCAACTATCGCGAAATCTCCGCCAGACGATATGAGGGGTTTTTTTTAACGAATGTGGACTTTGTATATAGTATCATGAGTACGATTCTAGTATTATGGCAGGCTACAAAAGGTTGGATACACCTCGATCACACTTCGGAACACGATCAGGGATTATTGATTAGTGATATCCCAAAGAGTGCAGCCTCGACCCCCTCTATTCATGGGCCGAGCCTCAGCCTTGGACATTATTCGTAATAGGTAAATTATGGAAGAAAAAATCGAAATAATTGTGCGTCTGATGGCACTTTGAACAAGCCGGAACGACCGGTCGAGCCGGCACGGAACCGGAATGAGCCTCAATCACTCTCGAGCCGGCTCGCGGTCATTAGCATGCCTCCAGTTTCGGCTCGGCGAGATAATCTCATTAGCCATGCCGAAATTTCGCTATCCGTTCCGTTTCGTCAACCCTAGTAATCAATAAAGGATCCATGATACTACTGTTCGAATGAAATTACTCACTTTTTAGGGTAAAAGAATCTCCAGCAGAGTAGAAATAGCACGTCGAAATATTTTCTAGCAGGGTGTCCCATAAGTAATGTCACAAGCTCATTTTCATTGTTGCATTCAACGAGTTATGACCTTGATAGCCTTGATGATATACCCTAGGAAATTGTAAAATAATTTACGTGTACCCCTTATTGCTTTCTCTATACATTCATACGTTTTTATTAAAATAAAGAACAATTTTTGAAAACTGATGCCCGATTGCGTCATCCCTATGCAATAAGGAAGCTCCTTTAGAGGCCTCAATATGCGCATCGATTTTTCATTGAATTAAAATGATTTCCAAACACAAATAGACTGATCAGATCATATTCCATCGCTATTATGGATCGGACGTTGCGATAATGTTAAAAAAATCGCGATTTTAATGGTAAAATTATTTTCGGGGAAAACTTGGAGTGTATTGTGCATGAAACCTTCTCAAAACATGCGTCATCGAATTTGAAAACAGTTACAAGTGATTACTGATACAGGAAAAATCTGGCAAAAGATTAGTCACCGGGCGGGATCGAACCTGACCATAAAGTATGTCTCAGTCGGGCGAGTGGGGGCATATTTCCGCATTGTAAAATCGCGTCAACAACCGATCCCTCGTATTCGCCGATGGATTCTACATAATATATGTCGAAACCAGGGCCCGCAAATGATATCATCTTAGGGTGGCATCTCACTGTATAGTGAATGCGACCAGTTTATTTACTTATTTCGTAAAATTTTCTCGGAAAATGCTTCAAATGGAAAACAAACCGAGATTTATGCATAACTTTTCATGCTCTTTCGAATGATATACAACACGACATTGAAATCGAAAGTTTGAAAAAATCGATTTGGTAGGTCAAAATTTGAGATTTCGGGCCAATTTTATAATGGAAGGTCATATTACCCTTAGGGGTCATGCTGCCAAAGTTTTAGCTCCGGGCGATCATTTTGACCGAGTTGTGCCACCTCACCCGACGCCCTTACGGAGAATGCGTTTTAAAGTACACATTTTAAATTTCTTTCGTGACCTGAATAGCTCCAATGGTACCAGAGATGATGGTGCGTTTTGGAGCTGACGTTTATAAACTGGAAAATATAATTCAGTTGTTTTGAATATACTTATATCTGTTGTAACATATAACAGGCATGTGTGTGCTCGTCGAGAGTGTAGCACGAAGACGGGAAATATTCCCCATCTCGCCATTTTCCTCCGTTGCAACGAAGAGAGTGACTGCGAGATCTGGTCGGCAAAAACTGAGTATTCCGTTTGCATCTTGAATGCCGACCCGGCCAAGAATATCTCACTCAAGGTAGGGGGGGACTTCTTTGACAATTCCTTCCCCGATTTAAATTTTTGTTGTTGTTTATATTCCTTAAATTATAGCACACGACGACGTTCTGCAAAGAACTTATCAGCAGTGGATGGGTCAAGACTATTGACATTGAGCATATATTGGACGAGGGAGAGGTGCAAATCATGCATTATTTCACGATGATGACGCATTAAATATTCGCAGGGATTCATCAAAGACGATCGGATCATCGTAGAAGCTAAATTTAAGTGCGATGTGACAGGAGTACCGTTAGTTACATTTTACTCTTATGCTAGATTATTTTTAAATATACCGTCTCAATTTCGACTTATTGTGTAGTTCAAAAACTTAGCAGTCTCCGCCCACTTAGGCGATACAGTCGGTAGTGCGAATTTGTCCATCTTTCGGAACATTATATTCCCTACGAAGGCAGGCATCCTCTCTAAAAATATTTCATACTTATTTCATAAAACGTGCATTCCACTGCTATTGAAAGCACATAATAAAATCACGGAAATATCGATTTGGCGTGTTAGCATTTCGCCGACTTTTTGCATGGTAGTTTCGTTATTAACGGAACGGAAAATTTACGTACAATAAAATTGTTATTTTGTTGATAGAGATGGATAAATTTTTGATTCTAACACAAAGGCTTTACGGAATCCTATCGATTTCGACTTTTCTTCCCCTACCGTCGGATCTGATGAAGCTTCATTGATTGTCGAGGGAAAGAAAGTTCACGTCAGCAAGGGAGTAAGTTACCTGTTAAATGGCAAATTAGTCATAAACAATTTTTAAAAAAAACAATTACATAACTTGTAGTACCTCGCAATGCATTCTCCCGTGTTCAAGACGATGTTCTTCGGAGATTTCAAGGAGAAGAACAAATCAGAAATTGATCTGAAGGACATTTCGCATGAGGTTTGATTCGTCAATGTGTTGTGGGATTGATAATTTCTACAGGACTTCATCGAGCTCCTCTACGTGATCTACCCATCATACAGACCCATAACTAGTAAGGATGGACTTGAATTATTTTATTTTAAAATATTTATATGCTTTTTTTCCAGAACACTCAGTTAAATTCATTCTTCACCTTGCCGACCTCTATCAGATCAAGGTGTTTGAGACACTCATTTGTTTGCGGTTCGGTGGATGTATAATTTAAAAATTTTTTTTTACTATTTTTAGTATTTTGCAGTACACTTTTAATCTGACGGAATCGTATCTAATGAAGACAGTGAAATTCTCCACTGCAGCAAAGTTGCTGCTCGCCGACAAATTCAGATTGGAGACATTGCAGGTCTGATTTAGCTTTTAAAATATTGTTTTTGTGGAGTGTTGTATTTCGTAAGTAACAAATTGATTTCCGTGTTACAGAAACATTGTCTGGCTTCTCTCAAGAACCAGAGGAGAATCAAAGCTCTTCAGGTAGTTTTCGTCGTCCACGATTCTTTTTCTACTGAAATTGAAGGATTTTGAGGAATTCAAGGAGTTCTCACACGAGCTGAAAGAGAAACTACTCATGAGAATGTTCGATTTCGTCGACGAGTAATCAGCTACTCGGTTATCACACTTTTATCGATTTTTATGCTGAGATGCAATTTTCCTAACTAGTATTCATTTTTTGCTTCTTCGATAAACATTTCCGTGTTTACTGTGGATCTCTTCAGCATATATTGGTTCGAATCCACTACCTATATCTGCCGTTGTGTCTTACCATAAGGCAAGAAACATTCCTCGAAAATTCCATTTTTCCAGCAATGGTCTCTGTTATTCGCTGGGAGATCGACGGGTTCAGCAAGATTGGAAACAACAGTACCTCGCCCGTCCATCACATCGAAGGCCTCCCGTGGTAAAATCTTCTTTATTCGGCGATAAGACGAGTGGTTGTGAAGAGCGATGCCAGATTATGGTGTCTAAATATATTATACAGTCCGGTTTAACAAAATAACTATTGTATATTCTCTATTTTTTGTCATTCCAGGCGCCTTTATCTGTCCAAGTATCACAATGCGTACACGGCAGATGCCAGTCGTCTCTTCCTTTTTCTTCGATGTTATGAAGAAAGTGAATGCGATCTCTGGAGTGCAGAAACTGAGCTCACTTTCCATCTGATCAATGCTGATTCGGCCAAGACGTCGGCGGTTCAGGTTACCACCACAGATTTGTTGCTACTAACTTAAATATTTTTGCTGACATTTAAAAAATATCAGGAATCGATGATATTCAACGAGACAAAGGTCGAATCGGAAGGAGCCGTTTTCATTTCAATCGATCGAGTCTTGGACGAAGCAAATGTGGCAAAGTTTAATATTAAAACAGTTTTAACTTATCGTACATTCGATTTTCACTCGACCAAGAAGCACTTGAGTCACTTGAGTGGCTCAATCGCTTCAAATCGATTTGCGCCCTAAAGGAGGCATTTTTGCACTTTATTTTTCTTTTCATTATTTATTATTCGTGATGGGCTACACATTGAAAAAAATAAGTAAGCAAAATGATGCATTTTGAATAAATTCGGCTCTTTCCTGGAGTGTCGCCCCTGGCGCCCCTCTTACTACGATATATGGCATGATGTAGCGCAAACTGATGTCTGGGAGGTATACGGTATCCGAGGCAGATCGACGCGAGGAGCGCGGTACCTGTGCTCCCGGTGTCACTCCCGCTTGCAGTTTATCTGTTTTCTTTATATTTTCTTGTTGTAAACGTGCTCCATACCTTGTACTACACGCTCATCCTTGAGTGATCACGTAATGATGGCGTTTTTGACCTGTTTAGCTCAATACTAAATCGAAGTTTAGACTTCTTCTCTTTCCACACTAGTTATTGAGAAGTACACTTGATGATTCCACTTTCTGAACGTGATAGCATTGTACTGATAGCTGCTTTATTGTTTACTAGACACAATCGCCGCGGATAACTAGCTGAATATCGTTGTTTTCTCGAGTTGTGTTCGCTGTTTGTGCTTCTTTCACTTGCATAACTTCAGGACGACTAATTACGAACATGCCGTCACAATTATCGACCACAATGGCGTCAACAAAGGTTGATTCTCAAACTGAAGTCACTGGATGAAACGAGGAGCGACGATGGGCTCCCGGAACACCGTTAGTGTTACCCGGAAAGGGAAGTTACCCACAGTTTCCTCAATACAAAGGTTTGTGCTCTTTATTATGTTGTCAGCGGTCTACAATACTCAAAACGAGTGGCCGAAACCGCTGACGCAGCATGATGAGCGGCGGAAACATCGTTCTGATTGATGTTTCTGTCGGCCAGTCCCGAAAACAACGGGAATTTGTACTGAGGAGCTCTCGCTGCCATTGCTCCCTCTTGCATTTCTTCCTTCTCGAACAATCCTATGTATTCAAGGAGAATTTCGTGCTCTCGGGATGATATTTGACAGGACGGCCGTGGTGAGTTTCATTATTCTTTCATTATATATTTAGAAACGTATTCAAACTACACTCATTCTCTGACATTTTACTCACAAATGGCGTGTAAGCATACTGTTTTCGCCATCTGTGCGACGATTAGATAATTAAATAGTGTTTTATCACACATTTATGATCAGTACAATTAGAGAAAACGTACTATTACAACTGTTCTAATCGTATAATTTTTCAGTTTTGCATCAGACAGCTCGTATTTTACTCTCTAACCATCAGGTGTCATCATTATTCGTGGGTTTAAAAACTGGTTATTATGTGGGCACTGTCTGTTGTAGTAAACCAAAAAATAAAAAAAAAAATAAAAAAAATTAAAATTTGAACTAGTTTCGTAAATTCGCAATTTGGGACATCGAAAATCGATAACGTTTAACGTATGTATGATGTAATTGTCGATTATTTTAGTTTATTCGTTTTCTATTGACAACTTACAACAAGTTACAAAGGGCAAATTTACTACGATCGATTATATTTTAATAGTTTTAGACATTTAAACCATAAAATAGTTACTGCAAATAAGTTAAATAATTAAAATTACAGCTTCGCGCGTTTGTTTCGAAATAATACATTTAAAAATCAGTTCTTGATAGCTTTTTATATCTGAATGGCGGGAAAATATACGGTAGGTTGAAGGGTTTAAAAAAGGTCCTGCGCGGAACGAATTTGGCTCCGCCCACTGACTTCCGGCGCGCTTTCGAGTCGGGGGAGTGGAGAGCCGTGATAACTAGTGTGGAAAGAGAAGAAGTCTAAACTTCGATTTAGTATTGAGCTAAACAGGTCAAAAACGCCATCATTACGTGATCACTCAAGGATGAGCGTGTAGTACAAGGTATGGAGCACGTTTACAACAAGAAAATATAAAGAAAACAGATAAACTGCAAGCGGGAGTGACACCGGGAGCACAGGTACCGCGCTCCTCGCGTCGATCTGCCTCGGATACCGTACACCTCCCAGACATCAGTTTGCGATACATCATGCCATATATCGTAGTAAGAGGGGCGCCAGGGGCGACACTCCAGGAAAGAGCCGAATTTATTCAAAATGCATCATTTTGCTTACTTATTTTTTTCAATGTGTAGCCCATCACGAATAATAAATAATGAAAAGAAAAATAAAGTGCAAAAATGCCTCCTTTAGGGCGCAAATCGATTTGAAGCGATTGAGCCACTCAAGTGACTCAAGTGCTTCTTGGTAGAGTGAAAATCGAGTGTACGATACAAAAAAACCTCCATTTTAATACTGATGCAACAAAAATGTATATTCATACTGATATCACAGGGTTTCATAAAAGACGATCGAATTGTTATCGAGGCAAGATTCACGAAGATCAAAGTGAGAGGAGTGCAGTGCGTTTTTTTCTTTGTTTAAACAAATTACTTTTCACCAATTATCCCCATAATAAATGCCATAAATAATAGGAAGCCCCTCGATTTCGATTTCTCTTCTCCTGGTAACGTATCAGATGTCGTTGCATTGATCATCGAAGGAAAGAAAGTCTACGTGAGCAAGAATGTGAGACGTTCTCTCTGCTTTTAAACTATGATTTCTTGAAAGGTGTTTCAGAAGGATTAATGGTATTTATCTTAGGAGAGCAGATTAAAAATTATGGGTTGAAATGAGATAGGAGAGAGTGCAGATACAGAATGTACAGACTGAGATATACAAGTTGATCTTTGAACTGACAGATACAATATTGTATAAACCAAATGTTCAATCCTTTTCTGTAGATATGGAATCTATTTTGAGTGAGATCTTTATTAATGAAGGATCAAAAAAGGAATATTTATAAAATATTTTGTGAATATCAGTACCTCGCCCTCCATTCTCCCGTATTCTCTGCTATGTTCTTCGGAGATTTCACAGAGAAGGGAAAGGAGGAAATCGAACTGCATGATATCTCTTATGAGGTTAGTGGGGATACCGGTTTGGTGTTCGTATTGCGATACTTCGAGCGATGTATCAGCAATGCCGCATATGATAAGAGATAAACAGTCAAAAAAGAGACTGTCAGATATATCAGACACTATCTGAGAGGCTCGAGATTCAGCCGTACAAGGACACCTAACTTATGCTGAAAAAATTACCCTAGGGTAAGCTTTGGTCGTAGAAACCGAAAATCGACCTTAGAAGTGCTGATTCTCAAACCCGGCTGAGATATGCAACTGGGTATGAAAAAACGACAAAAAAAAATTTCGAGAACGAAACGTCAAAACCCCTACATAGCTATATATTATGAAAGTTCATCAGAAAAGAAGCATTTCAGCTGTTGAAGATATCATTCTAACTATCATTTGAAAAAAGTTAGAATTTTTTTTAAGTTTAAAAAAATTTTAAAATATTTTTAATGATTGCCATTGCATTTCTCTTGCTGCTCATTCGATTCTACGCAAAAAGTTGTGTTAATGCAATTTTTTGTGCCCCATTTCACTTACAGGTACTATTTTTAAAAATTCGACGAATAAGCCCCAGTAGCGTATTTAAACGAAAAGTGAATATCCAAATCCAACCATTTATCACTGAATCGCTGTCATTCGTGCTTAAAAATTTATTTTTATCTATTCAAATATTTTTCCATTAGATAATTGGTATTTGCGACGTTCTACAGGCATCTGGACATATAAATGCCATATTGAACCCGAAAATGAATATTTCGTATATAGGAAATTCGATTGACGGTCTTTACTAACAGATTGGTCACAAATAGTGAATCAATGGGTCAAATAATATTTTTCAAAGTTTTCGCATCTTTATTGACCAAAATTCGGTTAGGGAGGACTATTGTTAAAATGATAAAATATCAACAAAAAAAATTTTTTTTTTACATTTTCGAAATTTGCAATTCCGTGATATCTTTTGCCTCTAAAACTGCGAAATGAGCAAAAATTCAAATGGAGGACAAGTTATTTATTCGATAGTGGATATTCAAGATCAGGGCAGATATAGTTAAAGAACCAGTGAAGAACATTTTGCTGATTAACAAATACTAAAACACGAGGTAGATTGCTTCTCACGAGGGGTTCCGGTCTTGAAAATTTGCATCCACACCACTTACGCTGTTCAGTGAAAATAAGTGTTTTTGCAATTGATTCGACTTTAGCGAGTATAAATGTGGACGAATCAAAAGAAAGAAACGCAAAAATATCACGGCATCATCCCTTTTGAGATTCTACAGCCGCTAAACAGCGTATGCGGATGCGAGAACTACCGTATTCCGGCATTTTTAAATCTTAGAAAATACATAATTTTTTTTAAATCTTAAAAAAATGCGGTTATTCTTTGAATTTTTGGAACTTTAAAATAAAAATAACTTATTTTTCGATGCCAGAAAAAAAATCCGGATGTTTCAATTTTTTATCGTTTTTTTGTGGATGAGAATTCAGAGAAAGACAGAGAGATAAGGGGAAATGAGGACGATACACGAGGGAAAAGTGCGTTGAAATAGAAAGACTACATTAATTAAATATTCAAGACCGGAACCCCTCGTGAGAAGCAATCTACCTCGTGTTTTAGTATTTGTTAATCAGCAAAATGTCCTTCACTGGTTCTTTAACTATATCTGCCCTGATCTTGAATATCCACTATTGAATAAATTACTTGTCCTCCATTTGAATTTTTTCTCATTTCGCGGTTTTAGAGGCAAAAGATATCATGAAATTGCAAATTTCGAAAATGTAAAAAAAATATTTTTTTTTTGATATTTGATCATTTTAACAATAGTCCTCCTTAACCGAATTTTGGTCAATAAAGATGCGAAAACTTTGAAAAAAATATTATTTGACCCATTGATTCACTATTTGTGACCAATCTATTAGTAAAGACCGTCAATCGAATTTCCTATATACGAAATATTCATTTTCGGGTTCTATATTGCATTTATATTTCCGGATGCCTGTAGAACGTCGCAAATACCAATTATCTAATGGAAAAAACGAATGACAGCGATTCAGTGATAAATTGTTGGATTTGGATATTAACTTTTCGTTTAAATACGCTACCGGGGCTTTTTCGTCGAATTTTTAAAAATAGTACCTGTAAATGAAATAGGGCACAAAAAATTGCATTAACACAACTTTTTGAGTAGAATCGAATGAGCAACAAGAGAAATGCAATGGCAATCATTAAAAATATTTTAAAATTTTTTCAAACTTTAAAAAAATTCTAACTTTTTTCAAATGATAGTTAGAATGATATCTTCAACAGCTGAAATGCTTCTTTTCTGTTGAGCTTTCATAACATATAGCTATATAGGGGGTTTTGACGCTTCGTTCTCGAAATAATTTTTGGTCGTTTTGTCATACCCAGTTGCATATCTCAGCCGGGTTTGAGAATCAGCACTTCTAAGGTCGATTTTCGGTTTCTACGCCAAAAGTTTACCCTAGGGTAATTTTTTCAGCATAGGTTAGGTGTCCTTGTACGGCCACTGTTGATAAAAGCTCGATCCTCTCAGATAGTCTCTGATATACATATCAGATATAGAAAAAATGTGCGGATTATGGTTGAGGAATGTCTAGAAAAGAGAATGTGAACAGCGTCAGACTTGTTCTGGATGAACATATTTTCACAATTACCTTTCTCCAGCGGTTCACCGAGCTCCTCTACGTCATCTACCCTGCGAACAGACCGCTAACTAGTGCGTTATTCTAGTTTTAATAATTACAATATAATATATTTCAGTTAGATCTGTTGAGTTCATCCTCGAACTAGCCGATCGCTTCCAGATCAAGGTTAGTTGTGACTTTGTCAAACTTCACATTTGTAAATGATTACACAATAAATTAGTGCACTTAGATCTGTTGGTATTGCTCTGGTTGTGAGCGCTACATGCAATTAATTTATTAATTTGATATAGGTTTGATCTTCCTTAGCGCGAAAATCACAATTGTTGGAACGTGGCGTTTTACTTATTAGAAAGTTATTTTTTTCAGTACGCCTCGAATCTGGCCGAGGCATATCTGATCAAGAGCAAGAAGATCGCGAATTCGTACAAGTCGATGGTCGCTGACAAATTCAGACTTGAATTGCTGCAGGTTTTTTTCCCAAAAAATATATGTATACATAAATTTATTTTATGAAAAAAAAAATAAAAAAGTATTTTATCAACAATTCCACTTGTTTCAGATGCACTGCCGGGCCACGGAAAGTGAGAGATTCAGAAAATGGTCAATCGTATTCGCAATTGTTCTTACAATTTGCTTTTTGATCGCGTTTATACTTGATAAGAGACAGGGGAGATATTGATCGTGATTCCTCGTTGTCCCGCTAATCGATCGCGTTTTCGTATATTCCTTTAGATCCAATATTATTCAAGTTGTTCGATTAGTTTGTGTATCTGACAACCTTTAGTAAGTGGACTCTTTTTTTTGGATTTATTCCGCCTGCATTAGTTTTCGCTGACTTTTACATTATCGGGTTTTCAATTTTTTGTTGTTGTATCACTGAATAAATTGATTTTTTAAAATGTTTCATTCAATATTATGTCCTGTGGTCAGTTCAAATATCTGCTTTTCTTAATTTATCGAGTTATGTGTGGTATTAAAATTTGAAAATTCCCAATTTCAGGTATGGCAGATACTGTAATTCGCTGGGAGATCGACGAGGTCAGCAAGATGACCGACGAAAACAGGGAGTCGCCGATTACTTTCGATGCTGGACTGCCTTGGTACAGTTTCTTTCCTCGTCTTACTATACTTATTCTACTTTTCTTGAAACTATCTTTCTGAAACAGGGTACACACAATACTAAACAATGCGCGAAATAAATATTGAAATTTTATTTTTTTTTAAATCGATACAGATGTTCAGGTCGATGTATACGCGAAAAGAGTGCTCGGACAAGACTGATAATGTTCCCCATCTCGCACTCTTTCTCCGTTGCAATGAAGAGAGTGAATGCGATCTGTGGTCGGCCGAAACCAAGTTCAACCTCACAATTTTCAACGCTGATTCGGAGAAGCACGACATTGAACAGGTGAAAATTGAGCCTGTGAATGGGATTACCTTGATATTTTCAGCATTCAGAAACCTTCAGTAAGAGCCAGTCGAGCTGGGGCCGTGTAACTTACTGTCTCTTCGAAGAAATTGTGAACCCTGAAAATGTTGGTTTTTAAAATTATTTTAGAGAAAAAGGAAATCTCGCAGGGTTTCATCAAAGACGATCGAATCGTCGTCGAAGCGAGAATATTCAAAATCAAACTGAGCGGCGCCCAGTAAGCTTCTGGTTACCTTTTCCTGGTTTGTTCGTTTACATTAAAATATTTTTGTTGTATTTCAGGAAGCCACTCGAATTCGACTTCTCCTCTCCTTCTGTCGGATCTGATGACGTCACGTTGATCATTGAAGGAAAGAAAGTTTACGTCAGCAAGGGAGTGAGCACTATCGACTTCATTAATGATATAATAATGATAAAATCGAATCGTGGTTATGATTTTGCAGTACCTCGCCATTCATTCTCCCGTCTTCAAGACAATGTTCTTCGGAGATTTTGTCGAGAAAAACAAGGAGGAAATCGAATTGAAGGGCGTATGCCATGAGGTTTGATTAATCAGGTTTTGAAAATGATAAATACTTTTGTTTAGGAATTCATTGAACTCCTCTGTGTGATCTACCCCTCGTACAGACCCATCACTAGTAAGACTCTTTATTAATTAATAAAATTAAAAAAAAAACTAAACATTTATTTTTTCCAGAATATTCTGTCCGATTCATTCTCTATCTTGCTGACGTCTACCAGATCAAGGTGTGCACAACGCAATTTAGAATATATTTTCATGAAATTTACCTCCTCTGACTCTGTAAAGAAGCTGTGCAAAAAGTTCAACGTATTTTGTCAAAATTACCATATCATGCCTTGCATAAATATCTTGCAGCATGCTTCCGATCTCGCAGAGTCCTATCTCGTCAAGACAAAGAAGTTCACAAATGCAGCCAAATTGCTGCTCGCTGATAAATTCAGACTGAAGCGTCTGCAGGTCCGTTTTTAAAAATATTTCCTAGCTTTAAGTCTATTTATGACATTTTTACTTTCTTTTATTCATTTTACTTACAAGGAAACAACGCTTTAGTTTATTTATTTTTCTTCTCCAGAATCACTGTCTGACTTCCTTCAAGGACCAGAAGAGTATCAAGGCACTTCAGGTAGTTTTGAGACTCCAATATTTAAGTATAAATAACATTTTTATTATCAGGACGTGGACGAATTCGAGGAACTTTCACTCGAGATGAAAGAGAAACTTCTCAAGCGAATGTTCGATTTTGTCGAGTGAGGAGGGTGATACAGACCGAATTTTCGCTTGTTTCAACCCTCGTTTTCACTTCGGATGCCAATTGTCTTTGCACCATAATGTTTTAAGTAATTCCTGTTTCCAGCTGAATACCGCATAAATTGCTACTTCGTTTCACTTCGTCTTTTCAGCTAATCCTGATGCGGTTATATTCCGTTTGAAATATCGATTGTGCTTCTGTTAATCGTACAATTACGAATTCCTCTTCAAGCATGCCGGAAACGGTAATTCACTGGGAGATCGACGAGGTCAGCAAGTTGACTGAGGAGAGCAGAAGGTCGCCAGTCAAGTTCATCGATGGACTACCGTGGTACTGATTACAATATGTCATTTTAGAATTTCAAAAAAATAATAAAAATAATAACGAGATGATGACCAGTTGATCACGCATAAACATTAATATTGGCAAAAAGTGACGGTTCTCCCTCTTGGGATATTTTCACGATTCGTCTCATAGGCCCCGAGTCTGTTTATCTATTGACACTCTTTATCTCTGTCTAGCACATCGTTAAGAATTAATATTGTCATGACGTTTTCTTTCACTTTATAGTTCTCTCCGACTGTTCCATGAGTGTAGCGAGCGGACGGGAAACGTCCCTCATCTCGCTTGTTTTCTCTATTGCAACGAAGAGAATGAATCCTATGAGTGGTCGGCTAGGATCAACTGCCAACTTGTACTATGCAATGCGAATCCGGAGAAGAACAAAAATCGCACGGTAGAGCTTCAATTATGCAATCAATATTTCTAGCAATTTATGAAGTGATATACAACCATAACAGATATGTTTTCCAGGTGCATCACACCTTCTGCAAAATGTCTCCCAATCACGGATACACTAAATACTTGCGGTGGAAGAATCTAATGAACGAAAAGAAGGTATGTAAGCATAATACTTGGTATTAGCACGGTTATGAATGAAGAGTTCTAAAGCGGTAAAACCGAACCAGAGCACATGCAAATCAAATTACACGTTTTCCTACTGCAGTAGATGCGCTATTTTTTTGAATTGACAGAAATTGGGTTAGAGATAACTTATAGTTGTTGTTTTGCTTGTTTGTAGCACATTGTACAATTTAGATTATGACAAGGAAGAATATATCTCTTCTCATCTTAAAATTAATCCCCTATAATTATTAAGACGATTTTTTTAAATAGGGATTCATCAAATACGATCGAATTGTGATCGAGGCGAGAATTTGCGCGGACAACGTCGAAGGAATACAGTAAGCGTTGACGGTGGATTGGAATATCGAATATATTTTTGCGAAACCGTATGATATATGATATATAAGAGACGAATTCTGAGAGATTGCATGAATCTGGCATGTTCATTTGACAAAATATTCAAAATGGTCCTATTCCTTCACTTCTATGTGCGTATAATAGCACCAGGGTATGAACTTTTTTGAAACATGTTTCAGAGCCGTAAGGTGTCGCATACCTAAAAGCCGGCTCTATGTACTTTCAAAATTCAAAACTTCGTAACTTTTTTTAAAGTCATCCAAAACATTCGTTCAAAAAAGCAATCGAATCGTACTTTTATTTTAAACATATCTTCTGTTCAGCTGAAAATGTAATATTGACTGTAATTATGTCAAAAAGTTGAAAATTTGTTTTTTTCCGACCAAAAAAACAGCTCTCCTGAAAAATTTTCTCGAACGTATAAAACAATAGACGACGGAATCTGATTCTACATCGCAAGTTATGTCTAGGGTCAATTTTGTAGCCAATTCAGAGGGCGTTTTTCAGGAAACTCATTTGAAGGCAAAAAAGCCCTATGAAAGTGCCTCAGATCGAAAAATCCGAAATTTCACATTTTGTCAAATCCGCTTCTAATCGTTCGGAAACATTGTTAGGCACTTTAGGGTTGCATTATGAGCAGTTGTATACCCGTACCACATTGTGTAAAGCAACAAACAGATATTGTATTCTGAGTGAAAAATTGATTTAATATATCGCCGATTAGGAATGGTTTATGTGCCATATTAGGCCTCTTCACTACTTTAAACGATTTAATACATTCGGAAATGTTGATATAACAGTGCGTTCGCGTAAGGAGCGCACATATTCCCCGAATTCCGTACAGCAAAAAGTGACTGCTTCTGTATTTCACATATTCTGATAGCCCTTGGTATGGTCTATCGATATCTGTTTGTCTCATTGCTTGATCTCTCTAATTTGCATAATTACAAGAGGTCAAAGTTCAGCTACTTTCACAGATTTTGGACTGTAGCTTGGCAGGGAGAAGAGATAGAGATTTTATCGTAACAGTAATATTTACCGCCTTGATGAGCTACATCTCGCTGTGTAATTTGTTTATGCAAATTTTCAATTATTCAAATTTCGTGAAATTTCAAGGTCGATTTTCTCAAAAACAAAGCAAAATATGTTTCCTATATTTTGATATGTTGTGACACTGCCCATTGCCTATCGAATGAACTCAATAAATCAAAGTTTGGAGTGTGGTAATTTACTCAAATCATCGAAATACAGATGATTCCTAATCGAGAGAAACCCCTCATTTCACTCTCATTACACTCATTTGTCGCGGACTGCGCGGTCTAAATTGATTCAAATGAGAGGAATGGGGAAAGGAGCGGCTGAAAATGATGTGGATTTATCATTTTAGACCGCGCAATCCGCGTAGAATGGGCGGAATGAGGGTGAAATGAGAGGTTTCTCTCGATTAAGAACCATCCGTATTTCCATGATTTGAATAAATTACCACACTCCAAACTCTGATTTACTGTGTACATTCGATAGGCAATGGACAGTGCCACAACATATCAAAATATAGGAAACATATTTTGCTTTGTTTTCGAGAAAATCGACCTTGAAATTTCATGAAATTTGCATAATTGAAAATTTGCATAAACAAATTACACAGCGAGATGTAGCTCCATAAGGCGGTAAATATTGCTGTTACGACAAAATCTCTATCTCTTCTCCCTGCCATGCTACAGTCCAAAATCTGTGAAAATAGCAGAACTTTGACCTCCTGTAATTATGCAAATTAGGGAGATCAAGCCATGAGACAAACAGATATCGATAGACCATACCAAGGGCTATCAGAATATGTGAAATACAGAAGCAGTCACTTTTTGCTGTACAGAGGTATTGAAATCCTTACGCGAACGCACTGATAAAGCCATTAGAGACGTTTCTGGAACAAAGTGAAATTTCGGATTTTTCGATCTGAGGCACTTTCATAGGGCTTTTTTGCCTTCAAATGAGTTTCCTGAAAAACGCCCACCTCCGAATTGGCTACAAAATTGATCCTAGATATAACTTTCGATGTACTCACAAAGAAAAAACACTAAGAGTTTAAAACACCACATGTCGAGACGGAGAGTTTGAAACTCTAATTTTCGAGAGAGTGCACGAAAACGATAGACGCGCCCTCTCAATTTCGCACGTTTCAAACTCTCCGTCTCGATATATGAAGATTAGTGTTTTTTCTTTGAGAGTGGAATCAGATTCCGTCGTCTATTGTTTTATACGTTCGAGAAAATTTTTCAGGAGAGCAGTTTTTTTGTTCAGAAAAACAAATTTTCAATTTTTTGAGGTCATTACAGTCAATATTACATTTTCAGCTGAACAGAAGATATGTTTAAAATAATAGTGCGATTCGATTGCTTTTTTGAACGATTGTTTTGGATGACTTTAAAAAAAAGTTACGAATTTTTGAATTTTGAAAGTACATAGAACCGGCTTTTAGGTATGTGACACCTTACGGCTCTGAAACATGTTTCAAAAAAGTTCATACCCTGGTGCTATTATACGCACATAGTAGTGAAGGAATAGGACCATTTTGAATATTTTGTCAAACGCCAACTGCCATCTCTCAGAATTCCTGTGATAAGGCATAATTACGGCATCAATTTTGGTTTCGACCTACTTGAGTAAAACATCTGAAATGAAAGAAGAACGATGATAACAATTCTTTCATTGAAGGAAATCCCTCGAGTTTGACTTCTCATCTCCTGGTGTCGGATTTGATGACGTTGCGTTGGTTATCGAAGGAAGGAAGGTCCACGTTAGCAAGCATGTCCGTATTTTATACCGTTCCGATAGACATCATACGAAAATATGATTTTAAAGGTATTTTAGGCGATTCTTTTCAGTTTCTGGCCATTCATTCTCCCGTATTCTCTACTATGTTCTTCGGAGAATTCAAGGAGAAAGATCAGGATGAGATCGAATTGAAGGATATCTCATACGACGTAAGTAGTGGAAAAGTATTGATCTAGCGAAGTCCCTTCCAGGAGTTTATCGAACTTCTCTACGTTATCTACCCCTCCCAACGACCCATCTTCGGTTAGTTTATCATGTTCCCATTTATTTTACTTTACTTTAATGATTATTATTTTGATGTGCATGAAATCGAATGCATTCATTACTAATCGTCCAAATACCATTATCTGCTTTTATTACAAATCTATTCCGCTTTCATATAGTTCCGGAAAGAATTTCATTTTTTCAGCTTATTCTGTGCGGTTTCTGCTTTCTATAGCCGACTTCTTCCAAATCAAGGTTCGCATAAAGGAAGGGAGAAGAAAAAATCACGTTTTGATTTAGATAGATTTAGGTAAAGGTATAGATTGAAATTATGAGATATGCACAGAGCGATAAGTCTTCAACTTACCTTACTCTACATATGTTTGCTCGGAAAAAACTTGTTTCCTTCTGAGTGATCAAGATTCGTGTATTCTAGGCGGTCACTAACCAGGCCGAATCCTATCTGATCGATACGTAGAGGTTCACTTCGGCTGAGAAATTGCTGCTTGCCGATCAGTATAGACTGGAATTGCTCAAGGTCAACTTATCTAGTATTGCTTATATTTTTATAGATGAAAAAGAAATAAGTGCATAATACTGCATAGCAGCTTGCCAATAATTGATGGCCGAAAATGCCGACTTTTATTACTGTCTTTTCGAAAGATTTTTTTTCAAATTATTTTTAGAAGTATGTAAACATAGTTATTCAAATGTTTATTTCCACATTCCTAATATTTTCAAATAATTTCAGAGAACGGTCGAGTCCGAGACTTCTGAAGAGTCCTCTTGTTCATGAACTGAATTCGATCCGAAGCCAGTTTCCCATCATTATACTCCTTACGATACTCACAATGCTTTGTTACTAATGTTGACGTTTCACGTTATTCATCTTCTTTTTATTGTCAAACTCTGTATTCGGAATGGTATAAAGAAGTTTTACACCTTTTTTTGTGATTGTTCTATACGAAATCGGTTATTTGCCCGATATAAATATCGTTTGCTCTTTCTCCCTACGGACAATGGATCTGGGTAATCTGAGCAATGGGTGACATTTCAATTACCGATTTCCAGGTATGACAGATACGGTAATTCGTTGGGAGATCGACGAGGTCAGCAAGCTGATTTCTTAGTTCAGGGAATCTCCTTTCCATTTCTTCGCAGGGCTTCCGTGGTGAGTATTCTTTTGTATTTAGTCCGTATTTCTATTGATATTTTTTTTAAAATTGAATTTGCTGCAGGTCGCTCGCGGCTAAGAAGACGTGCTCAGAGAATACGGGAGATGTGCCTGACATTAAACTGTATCTCACGTGCACTTATGAGAGTGACTGCGATCTGTGGTCGGTCGACACTCAGTTCACACTCACTCTTCTCAACGCTGATCCCGCCAAGAGCATCTTCAAAGAGGTTGTTCGGGATATTATAAATTCACAAACACTCGTCCAAAAAAAATAAAACGTTCCGCTCCTAAACAACAGGTGTGGCTGCGAGAGGGCATGACAAAGTGAGAGATAAGCACCACTAGTCCATTTCACTCATTTACAAAATATAATATTATTGCGTGTCTAATTTGTGTCTGAAGTAGTATTCTTACAAGGTAGACGATCAATGTCTGGTCGGCAATGAAATGTTGTTGGGGCAAGAGTCCCGCTCAACAAGGCGACCTTCGGCGGTGCCTGGAGCAGGATCATGCCTTTCGAAAAAGTCCTCGACGAAGGAGAAGTGATACTCCATTTAATAATTAAAAAATGAGAAAAAACATAATAAAAATAAATTCCCTTCAATTCTCACAATGAGGAGTTAATTGTTTTCTACAGGGTTTCATCAAAGACGATGAAATAATCGTCGAAGCAAAATTCACGAAGATCGACGTGAGCGGAATCGCGTACGTTTTTCCCTCATTTAATATATAATAAAAGTATTTACTGAAATATTATTTATCTATAATCTAATGCTACGCAACTCGGAGTAGTGGAAAACTCTTTTTTATTGCAAAAAATATCGGCTGATTCAAATTTGAATTCTCAATCGATCAAATGCTCGCATCTAAGTGGCGAAACATCATCATTTGTTCAATGATATTTTAGGAAACCTCTCGAGTTCGACTTTACCAACCCGACTATTGGATCTGATAATATTGCGTTGATCGTCGGAGGAAAGAAAAAAAACTACAAAGAATATTCGTTACAGTATGCCACCAATCTGACCGAGTCATATCTGATCAAGAGTGATGTGGTGTTAGTTTTCGGAAAAAGGAAATGGAAAAAGGCCAAGATTTGAATTCCCGCAATTTCATATCTCAGTTCTCCGTGGAGCAATCGACTCAAAATTTCGAATATAACATTTTTCTACCCTTTTACACCTATAAACCAAGTTTTGAGGCGATTACTCCACGGAAAACTGAGATATGAAATTGCGGGAATTCAAATCTTGGCCTTTTTCCATTTCCTTTTTCCGAAAACTAACACCACATGAGCGGTTCACTATTGCAGCCAAGTTCCTGCTCGCCCACAAATTCAGATTGGATGAGCTTCAGGTAGAATATAGTAACCACTTTAAACTGAATTTTTAAGAAGAAAAACATATGATTTCATTGAAGAATCACTGTCTCGCTTCTCTCAAAGGCCTGAAGAGTATCAAGGCACTCGAAGTATATTGATATTCATTCGTTTTGTGTGTGCTTGCCAAATCCTGGTTTTTCAGACCGCTCCTGAGTACTTGGAGTTTACGCTCGAGATGAGAGAGAAACTGCTCAAGAGAGTATTCGAATTGATCGATTGAATAGGCAAACATTCTGATACAATTCTGTTCCCTCTGTATTTGCAGCTACTATGTTTGTTGTTGGACGTTTGCAATTATGTTGGATAATTTATGAATAAAGTATTCTTTTTTTAAACATTCGGTGCTGAAACGAAACGGTAATGTACCGTGCCTGATATTTCACAATTTATGTTAATCTTATGTTGGGATATTTTTTAACCTATTCAATCTCAGATATGGAAGAAACTGTAATTCGCTGGGAGGTCGATAAGATCAGTAAATTAACTCGTAAATGGAGAGAGTCTCCACCCAAATTCGTTCGTGGTCTTCCGTGGTACGCTTTCAAATTAATTAGTTAATTATAAATATAACTATAGGGTACGTCTAGCAGTAACACGCAATGAATGTCAGGGCTTCACGTTGAACAAACTATTTTTCAGTTCTCTCGCTGTGAGAAAATATCTGAATCGGGACTATGATGAGGATTGTCTGTCCTTCTTTCTCAATTTCAATGAAGAAAGTGAATGTGATTTGTGGAGGGCCGAAATCGATTGCACTCTTACAGTTTACAACTCGAATCCTGACAAGAATAATAGCAGACCACAGTATCATGGCTACTGCATTTGAAGGAAATGCACTCCATGCACGCGTGGTGTGCCTATCTACCGTATGCGCGAAAGAATGATTGAAACAAAGGCAGTCTCCCCAAAAATTAGCAAGAGAAGGTGCATGGGGCGGGGGTCAAACCCCCGTCCCCTAGATTGATACTGTAGAAACTTACCTCTGAGCCAAGTAGGCCGATGTGAAACTGATCAACTTAGCTCACACCATTCTCGCGGAATCGCCGCTCAGTGGAATCCTCTAGACACTGGGGGAATAACAGCTACAGTACGCTAAAAATCTGTGTGGGAGAAAAATCACCACGACTTTCAGCAATTCAAATGAGTGGGCGGAGTTTTAGTACTATTTCTCAAATGCTGCTTTTACTGCACTCCCGTGAGACTGTGAGACAGGCTTGTTGTATTTATATTTTAGTTTTTTTAAATCCTGTGTAGCCTTTCAAAAATAAATTAAATATCAAAATATCGTACGTACTGAAATTACCGGAACGTTTACTGAAACATAATCAAAATATTCGATTTTTGTAACTTTGTGAAGGAAAATATGTACGACTCGTGAGTAGGCTCACATTTTTTCCCACTTTGATTTATCGGAAACTACCCGGACATGCACGGTGAAATATCTAAAAAGAGAAAATTCGAAAAAGCGACAAGTGAGTGAATTGTCATCATTACCGTATACATTCGTGAAATGCCAGTAATTTCCGGTTTTGCCATTTTATGCAATCGAATTGACGCTTTGATGTACATCGGGTATGATAAATTTCTGAACTTTTTTGAACATTTTGATCACGTTCCGGTAATTTTCAGTACGTACAACACGAAATTTTTAGCAGCAATTTTACGTTATTTGTTAAGAAGAAACTGAGAATGTCGAAGGAATTTCCCCGCTTTGGCCGCGACGCTTTTATCGAAATGGATGTGCTTCTGGCTCATCAGGAGGTAAACTGTATGCACTTGTGGATTAATACTATCATAATAATGTTTAATTATTAAATAGAGATTGTTAAAAAATAGT
Organism: Pristionchus fissidentatus; assembly: GCA_036245785.1. NCBI lineage: Eukaryota > Metazoa > Nematoda > Chromadorea > Rhabditida > Neodiplogasteridae > Pristionchus > Pristionchus fissidentatus. Next base: position 31,182,578 of record BTSY01000005.1, on the reverse strand, counting down.
CTGGAAAAGACCAGTGAGCTGGTGCATGGTGAATAAATCATAGAAATTTTGTGACGAGCATCGTGCCCGTGTGAAACGGCTATCAAAAAACTTTTTATCCCGTTTTAAGGGGTTCGTGAAGGACGATCGAATCATGGTAGAGGCCAGATTCTCCGTTACCAAGCTGAGCGGAGTAATGTGAGCTGACATATTTCCGTCTTATTTTTTTCGAAAAAAAATTCGATCAATTTTTTTGAAAAATAGTGCGATGGTATCTTTCTACTACTGTCAGAATTTTCAGTTGCACCCACAACTTCTGATCCAAAGTTTGAAATCTCGGAACATTTTCATTTCCCAATTTTTCCACAAATTTAAATGTATTTTTCCATAAATCAAGTTCGGCCGATCACTTTTTTGGTAAATGGTCCGTTGATTACTGAGGCTTCCTACTATCATTACTATCATTTATCTTTATAGATATTTTTCAAGTCATGAAGCTGCAGCGTTGCGAAAAATATTATATTTCATACAAAAAATGTGATCTTTCTGGGAGCCTCGTGAGTGAGAATAATAATCTAAAAATTGATATTTCAGTTATCTCTCCATTTCGAGAACAATGGGTACGAATTTCGAGATTCTTTTTCCTCAAATTTATCTAAAAATTCCCCGTATTGACTGTGGAATCATTGAGCAACATTTGAGGAATACACTCGAATTCGACTTTTCGACTCCTTCTTTTGGATCGGATAACGTCGCATTGATTATCGATGGGCAGAAGGCCTACGCTAGCAAAGGAGTGGGTGGCTTTAATCCTAACGTGAAAAGAAGAATAAAGCTGACTATTTGTTTCAGTATCTCGCCCTCCATTCTTCAGTTTTCTATGAAATGTTCTTCGGGAATGTAGCCGATTCTACCAAGAAGGAATTCGCACTGAACAACGTATCTTACGCGGTTGGAATTTCTTTTAGCACATTTTATAAGCACTGCAATTTTGTAGGAATTCCTCGAGCTTCTCTATGTAATCTACCCTTCTAACAGACCCATCACAGGTGATCTCAAATTATTTTGTTTTAATATTTTAACTGGGAACTTTTATTCAGACTTCTCAGTTCGTTTCATTCTCGCTCTTGCCGACATCTATCAGCTCAAGGCCAGTTTAGATGTCTAATTTTAAACTAATTATCCGTCCAAAGCACTTATTTGTCACTCTTGTTTCTAAAAAAATATATGTTTAGTAGAGTTCCGTAATGGTACATGTACGTACACGATACATTTTGCATAGACCGTGTACCAATTAGCAGTGTATCATTGTGGTACAGTACATAATTGAATCAGTACCGATACACTAATTGATACACGAGTGGTACATGGCAATGAGGGATAAAGAAGGAGAAACCATTCTGAGATGGAGAAATGAAGAAGGAGGATGATCTCAAGTTGATTGCATTCCGCAAATATCGACCAGTCAACTCTGAGTCGAACATAGAGGATGGCCGGGAAGAATATACTCATTACCATGAAACTGAAGGGCCACTGATGATAATTGAGTTATCGTGTATCGGTACGTGTACCATTACGGAACCCAAATGTTTAGCATGTCTTCAATCTGGCCGAGTCTTATCTCCTGAAAACAGAGAAGATTAAGATGGAGGAAAAGTTGCTGATAGCTGATAATTTCAGACTGGATAAATTGCAGGTAAATTAAGAACGTGAGCCATTTATGTATTTAAAAATCAACTATTACTTTTTATGTAGTTACTTAGTAGCCACCGGGCGGGACGCGCGGGTAACATTTTAAATCTTTTTATTAACGGATTCTCTTCCAGAAGTATTGTCTGACTTCTCTTTTGAACATGAAAGGCGAGGCACTTGAGGTACATTCACGAAAACAAATTGTGTTCAAAATAGATAAATATTTCTCAGGGTTTCATCAAAGACTATGGAGTCGTTTCCGAAGCGAGATTCTCACTGATGGAAGATAACGGAGTTTTGTACGTTTTCTTATGGAAAAAAATACAATTGTATTGTACATTTCAGGAAGTCGCTGAAGTTCGACTTTTCTTCACCGTGCATTTTCGATAACTGCATGTTGGTAATCGAAGGAAAGACTATTTGTGTCAACAAGAACGTGAGCAACCTCTTTCTGGGTTCTGAAATTACTAGTAATTCAGTGATATCCGCATATTTTTATTACTTGAAATATCGATTACTGTTTTTCTCTCTCAGTTCCTTGCCATCCATTCTCCCGTCTTCTCTGCCATGTTTTTCGGTGATTTCAAGGAGAAAAATCGTTCTGTGATCGAACTGAAGGAGATCAACAGTGAAGTGAGAAGACAAAAAGAGCTGGATTCTTAAAACATTTTAAAAAGGAATTCATCGAGCTCCTCTACGTGATCTACCCATCTAAGAAACCCATCACTGGTAAGTTATTTATATATTTAGTTCTGAATGCAGTTAAAATTTCTTAATTGCCTACTTCAGCCAACTCTGTTTCATTCTTACTCACACTTGCTGATCAATTCGAATTCAAGGTTATTTAAACACGTGTTCTTATTTCCCAACTTAAAGATTAATGAGAGATACTTTTTTTTTGTTTTTTTAAGAAACTAGTATTCCATGTACATCATCCCATGCAAAAGTCCTGAAAGGAATTAGGATGGAGGGATCGTGTAATAGTGAGAGAGATTACACCCCTGACTCACTTCCCAGCTAGTTGAAAACATACGTGTATAGATTGTCACTAATCTGGTCGAATCGTATCTCATCAAGACAAATAAGTTCACGACTGCTGCAAAGTTGCTGCTAGCGGACAAATTCAGACTGGATCTGCTGCAGGTTCTGATTAAAAACTAAAAGTACCGGCAGTTTTCTAAAATAGCTCTTTTATTCAGGTATACAAGATTGATTTTTTTAGTTGCACTGTCTCACTTCTCGTAAGGATGTGCAGAGCATTAAGCGTCTCAAGGTATTTTTATTTTTCTAATCCCCTAATTTGAAGTCGCTCTGACAAAAAAGCAAATATTTCGTACCGAAGGATTAATGAGGCTACTGTACTGTTCATGTGTAACTATTTATTTTGTCCTGATTCCCCGAGAAGTTAATTAAAATTTGTTGTACAATCATTTATTCACTTCACAATAACCATTAAGAATCATTGTTATCATGCACATGATCATGTAAAAGAAGCTTCTCCCTTCAAGTGTGAATAAATATTTTTGATAATTTATTTCTATTCATTATGATTTTGATTAATTCCATTCGAAATATCTTGACGTCAGGTGACTTTATTATACGCATTAGGTTTCGTTTGTTACTGTACGATCATTACACCGACATTTTAGGTGGGAATACCGTAGTTTTTGAGTTACTTCCGAGGACGAGTTGCTCGTCTCATTGGTCGCCAGAAGCGAATGAACAAGAACCCTCAATGAGATCAAAGATCATTTAGGAAATGAAGGTATCCCCAGGAGCTCGATGTAGAAGAGGATTGTTCCAGGCGATCGAATTCGTGGTGAACCGAGTAGGAAAAATGCCGCGTCCTTCTCCAAAAGCCGCGTCTAAACTCGCACTCCGCGTCTCTCATTCATCTCCCCCTTTATTCTTACTATTTCCTGTCATCTTCTCTTGTCCACTCACTGATCTGCTTGATATATCAATTTCCTGGTTGCAACTTCCCCGATGTTATTCAATCCTTATAGGGAAATTAACGGAACTAATGATGGTTGAATAGCCCGAAACGCGCCTGACCATATAACTCTGATCTAACCATTTATTTCCATGTTATGATTCAGCACAGACACTATCCTTCTTTTTGTTAAATTGTCTAATCAAAGGTTGATGTGCAACCGTTTCGAAAATCTCATTTTCATGGCGCGGTGTATTCTGAGCCATTTCCAATGAGTAATGGCACGAAATGAATGCCTCTGTTCACACTAGGGCTCTCTTATTGGAACTTATTGGAATTGAACTCATCACTCCTCTCTCGATTTCATAAACTCCCTTGCACGCGTTGCAGGTCATTCCTTTCTTCTCCAAATTTCACAGTTCCTTTTGATTCCAATAAGAAAACCCTAGTTCGCACCTAACTTGCTACCCAGTTGCTATTAGAGAATTTGATTTGATGCGATATCTGAATTGCGAGTATTTTATTTTGGTGATTTAGAACTCGAATTAAAATAAATTCCTTGATTTTCTTCAGAAATGGCAGATGACATAATTCGGTGGGAGGTCGGAGTCAGCAAGTTGACTCGGGAACACAATAGGTCTCCTATCAAGTTCTTCGCTGGCCTTCCGTGGTGCGTACTGTAGCTTTTTACGAAGGATCAATTGTGCGCATTTTTCTGCAGGCGGGTTATGGCCGGGCCTGTTGACCTTGTGAAAACTGGGAATACGCTCGCTCTAGGCGTCATCTCCAAGAACGAGAGTGATGATGAGTGGTCGGCCGAGGCTGATGTCACCCTCACCCTTCTCAATGCCGATCCTACAATGAACGTTACTAAGCAGGTTCGTATGATCATGCTATTACAAATTCATAAACACTCGTGCGAAATAATATGTAAAACGATATGTAAAGATGATGACACAATGTACGGGTGGCGAGAGAGCGTGTTAAACAAGGGAGTCGCCGAGGTATAGAAAGAGAGTGCACACACACCAGTAGTCCATGTCGTGGACGTATAATTTTTATGTTGTAATACTAAGTCGCTATAAATAGTTTTCTTCAATTTCAGGATGTTTGGAAGTTCTGTAAGGAATCGATAGTCCACGGATTCATCAAGTTCATTCCTTTCCAAACAGTTCTCGACGAAGCAAAGGTTACATAATTACTTAAATTAATTGTAAACTCTTTCGTACTATTCATGTCATGACGATAGTCTTTTACCAGGGTTTCATCAAGGACGACAAAATCGTCGTGGAGGCGAGAATAAAAGTGATCAAAGTTAGAGGAGTTATGTGAGTTTGTGTTTTTTTATGTTGGAAAAATATTTTCTTGGCTCTTTATCGAATCTATACCTCAAATTTGGGATATTATATGAAAATTATCATAGGAAGCCACTCGAATTTGATTTCTCTACTCCTTCTGTCGGATCTGACAATATTGCACTGATTATCGAAGGAGAGAAAGTTTACGTCAGCAAGGGAGTGAGTAATGTGAACTTTATTTGTTAGGTGAATAATATTTGAATATTAAATGAAACTTTCATGAAATTGTCTACTGGTACTCTCTTTCTATGCTTCGTCATGGTCCCTCGCCTGTGTTTAGTTTTGTGAATTTGCAATATCAATAATATTCTTTTGCAGTACCTCTCTATCCATTCTCCAGTGTTCAAGACGATGTTCTTTGGAGATTTCATAGAGAAAAACAAAGATGAAATTGAACTAAAGGATATTTCACGCGAGGTTAGAGTCATATATGCATCAGAATGCAAATTATTTTTCAGGAATTTATCGAGCTTCTCTACGTAATTTACCCCTCGTACAGACCTATCACCAGTGAGTACAAATTGTGTAATTCTTTTCGCGACTTATTCACAATACATGTGTTCAGGCTAATCTGTCCGATTCATTCTCGCTCTGGCCGACTTCTACCAGATCGCGGTTTGTAATGTGATATTCAATATTTACAATCAGAGAACTAAAATGCAACGCACTGTTACAGTACGCAACCAATCTGGCCGAGTCATATTTAATCAAGAGTAAGTGGTTCACTACCACTGCCAAGTTGCTTCTTGCCGACAAATTCAGACTCGAGGTCCTCAAGGTTCGGAATGCGTTATTGACCTGATTGATCCTGATGTAATGCAAAAGGGTTTGTGGGTTATGGAACCCCATTAACGGAATCTCCTTTCCCTTTATGCTTTACATTTTTCAGGAACACTGTCTGACTTCACTTACGGATCTAAAGAGCGTCAAAGCACTTGAAGTATGTGTTTGTTCATTTTTTTAAATTTTAAATCTCATACTTATTTTTTACAGAGTGTACGAGAGTACAAGCACCTCTCGTCTGACATGAAAGCCAGCATTCTCTCTCGTGTAATGCAATTGATCGAATAAAGTGCCTTTCGACACGTTCTATGCCATCTCGCTTATTTTCCCAATTACTTGTGCATTTTACTTCTCCAGTTGCTCTTAAGATGGATTTTCATTGCACTTCTTTTCAATTTGTCAAAGGTTTAACACGGGATAGTCTTTGACTATTTTTGAAGAGGGAATCAGTTAGTTAGAGTGCTGAATTATAGCCATACGAGTACATGAAGGATTGTACTCGTATGGCTATAATTCAGCACTCTTAGATACTAACTGTCCATTTCTGAATAAAGCACCATTTCATTAGTCTCTGAACTGTCTTTCCTTCTATCGGCTGCGCAACGTCCGAGTGAAATACCTGAGCGACCAAATATCGTGATAATAATAGCTTTAATTTATCTACGCCCGGGGCGCAATAGGATGTGAGAGTTTGAGGAGAGATAAGTTAAAGAAATGGGGGAATCTATCCTATGCTTGGAGTGAGTGGGGGAGAGAATAAAAGTTTAGCATGAAGCTCTGGGAGAGGATAGGCAAAGAGAGCACTAAGCTCTGCTAGGCTTGGGTCAAATAAGCAGAACTAATGAGTGTTTCAGGCCTGGTCACGGGTTCCCAATGGGTCGAGGGAATACCGTATTTTTTAATGTCGCCGACGCTGTTGCAGTCAAGAAGGAGATTTGGTGTCCCGTGAGATCGTCGTGGATTCGTGAATCTGTAGAGATCAAAGATCACTTTTGGTGAAGTAAATCATTCTAAATTTTGAACATATGGTACGGTTAAACATAAAAAAAGTACTGTATCTAGGAGCGTATCTAGGAGAGTACTGTATCTAGGAGCTCATTGGATGCATTGATGGAATCTACGGTTCAATAACTCATTATTAAAGGGAATAGATGCTCTAGGTGTACGGTAGTCGTCATTACTCGATTCAATTCAATATTGGACCTGATGTTAGACGATACTCCTCTTTGGATACGGTAATCGAATAGTGGGTGCGAAAACTCACTATTGACGAGAGCAAAGACCGCACGAGGGAGGAGAAGAGGAGATAATGAAATGGAGAAGAAGAGAGGAAAGAGACGAGAGGAGACGAGAGAGAAGAGAGTCATTTTGAATGATTGTGCAGAGTTGCAGGGGGCTTATGTTAGATACAATGGAAGGCAGATAGACAGATAGAGATAATAAAAAGAAGAGAGACGGTGTGATTACTGAAGAATACAAAGGAAGCAATTGACCGGAGCACAGACTTTCGAGTCCATTTTTCTTGTTGCCTGATTGATATTCTGTCATTAGAAAGCTAATCTGTCATTGAAGCTAGTGTAATATTCCATGGAGCAGTATGTTTTCCCCGCTTTTCGATTCCCCGCAAAAGTGAATTTTCGATTTCTTTGTTCTCTCCTGAAGTTCTTGAACCGACATGAGGGACGACTAGCTAGCTCGTCCCTACTAGGCAACCTATTTACATACATGATAATTTGGGATAGGCGACAGACAGACGTGTAACATCGAATGACACGTCCGTTCGATTTTACTTAGCAGGACTGCATTGCATAGACTCCCATACAACAGTTTCGTTGTTACCAATTGCAGTTCCCTTTGACCTCCTTCAATCATTATGAACATCACTACTGAATTCTGCATGAATTCGTCGTTTTTTTATCTAAATCTTTGTTTTTCGCGTAATCGATTCGCGCTGTGTCGTTTTTATCGCGTGACAGATGGCACACCGCTATTTTTTTGTTGGAACTATCCATGATCAAATATTCGTTTCCACCAATATCAGGCATGACAGATACGGTAATTCGCTGGGAGATCGACGAGGTCAGCAAGTTTACTGAGGCAGAAAGGGAATCTCCGATCAAATTCGTTGACGGCCTTCCATGGTTAGACTTTCACATTTGTTCACTCACAGCGAAATATCTTTTCTCGACTACCGAGCGACCACTATATAAGCCTACTCGCTTCGATCAGAGGCAGGGCGGTTTTTTTAAAAACTTTAAAGTCCATAGCCAAAACTTCTGGAGTCGTAGACATATTTCCTTGAGAGCAGTAGATCAAACGCTACTGCAGGTTCATCATGGCTCGGAGAGAATGCTCATCGAGAACGGGATTCATCCCTCATCTCGCCCTCTTCTTCCGTTGCAACGACGAAAGTGAATGTGATCGGTGGTCGGCCAAGACTCAATTCACCCTCACTTTACCTAACGACGATCCGGCGAAGAATGGCACGGGAGAGATTCATATTTTTTTCTTAATTTTCTCGGTTTAACAACAAAATGGAATTATCAAACGTGTATTTTGCTGGGGGCACTTTTCTTTTCTTTGCTTTTCTTTTCTCTGTATGTGGTCTTGCTTCCCAGTGGTTCGTCGAGTTGAATAGACACCGCTGTGCTACGTAAAACTTAAATAGGCGAATATCTATTGGATACTGGACTGGAAGAGTTTGAGAGTGAGAAAGACTTGCATAGCTTATAGTTAGGAAAATATTACAATTGCTATTACTAGGCTAATACAGGCAGGCAGGTGTCTTATGCCGACCAAGAATGGCTTGGCAACGTGTCATGCATTTGACAACAAAAGGAATAGTATTATTGATTAGTATTCCTATATAACACACATATTTTTCGCATTTTAAAGACTTCTCATCTTACTCTTATTTTAGTTTCTCGCAATATTAACGTTATTATCGTCGCATTGTGCGCAAAGTGCTAAATTTCAGTAGAGCTTCAACTTCGAGTAAATAATTAGATCTCTTCATTTCGCTCGCTATCTACCCCGGACGATAAGTGAGAGAATGTGCGAAACGAAGAGAGCTAATCCAGCTATTTATCCGTTTTTTAAACTCTAAAATTTAGGAATACTAATCAATAATACTATTCCTTTTGTTGTCAAATGCATGACACGTTGCCAAGCCATTCTTGGTCGGCATAAGACACCTGCCTGCCTGTATTAGCCTAGTAATAGCAATTGTAATATTTTCCTAACTATAAGCTATGCAAGTCTTTCTCACTCTCAAACTCTTCCAGTCCAGTATCCAATAGATATTCGCCTATTTAAGTTTTACGTAGCACAGCGGTGTCTATTCAACTCGACGAACCACTGGGAAGCAAGACCACATACAGAGAAAAGAAAAGCAAAGAAAAGAAAAGTGCCCCCAGCAAAATACACGTTTGATAATTCCATTTTGTTGTTAAACCGAGAAAATTAAGAAAAAAATATGAATCTCTCCCGTGCCATTCTTCGCCGGATCGTCGTTAAGTAAAGTGAGGGTGAATTGAGTCTTGGCCGACCACCGATCACATTCACTTTCGTCGTTGCAACGGAAGAAGAGGGCGAGATGAGGGATGAATCCCGTTCTCGATGAGCATTCTCTCCGAGCCATGATGAACCTGCAGTAGCGTTTGATCTACTGCTCTCAAGGAAATATGTCTACGACTCCAGAAGTTTTGGCTATGGACTTTAAAGTTTTTAAAAAAACCGCCCTGCCTCTGATCGAAGCGAGTAGGCTTATATAGTGGTCGCTCGGTAGTCGAGAAAAGATATTTCGCTGTGAGTGAACAAATGTGAAAGTCTAACCATGGAAGGCCGTCAACGAATTTGATCGGAGATTCCCTTTCTGCCTCAGTAAACTTGCTGACCTCGTCGATCTCCCAGCGAATTACCGTATCTGTCATGCCTGATATTGGTGGAAACGAATATTTGATCATGGATAGTTCCAACAAAAAAATAGCGGTGTGCCATCTGTCACGCGATAAAAACGACACAGCGCGAATCGATTACGCGAAAAACAAAGATTTAGATAAAAAAACGACGAATTCATGCAGAATTCAGTAGTGATGTTCATAATGATTGAAGGAGGTCAAAGGGAACTGCAATTGGTAACAACGAAACTGTTGTATGGGAGTCTATGCAATGCAGTCCTGCTAAGTAAAATCGAACGGACGTGTCATTCGATGTTACACGTCTGTCTGTCGCCTATCCCAAATTATCATGTATGTAAATAGGTTGCCTAGTAGGGACGAGCTAGCTAGTCGTCCCTCATGTCGGTTCAAGAACTTCAGGAGAGAACAAAGAAATCGAAAATTCACTTTTGCGGGGAATCGAAAAGCGGGGAAAACATACTGCTCCATGGAATATTACACTAGCTTCAATGACAGATTAGCTTTCTAATGACAGAATATCAATCAGGCAACAGGAAAAATGGACTCGAAAGTCTGTGCTCCGGTCAATTGCTTCCTTTGTATTCTTCAGTAATCACACCGTCTCTCTTCTTTTTATTATCTCTATCTGTCTATCTGCCTTCCATTGTATCTAACATAAGCCCCCTGCAACTCTGCACAATCATTCAAAATGACTCTCTTCTCTCTCGTCTCCTCTCGTCTCTTTCCTCTCTTCTTCTCCATTTCATTATCTCCTCTTCTCCTCCCTCGTGCGGTCTTTGCTCTCGTCAATAGTGAGTTTTCGCACCCACTATTCGATTACCGTATCCAAAGAGGAGTATCGTCTAACATCAGGTCCAATATTGAATTGAATCGAATAATGACGACTACCGTACACCTAGAGCATCTATTCCCTTTAATAATGAGTTATTGAACCATAGATTCCATCAATGCATCCAATGAGCTCCTAGATACAGTACTCTCCTAGATACGCTCCTAGATACAGTACTTTTTTATGTTTAACCGTACCATATGTTCAAAATTTAGAATGATTTACTTCACCAAAAGTGATCTTTGATCTCTACAGATTCACGAATCCACGACGATCTCACGGGACACCAAATCTCCTTCTTGACTGCAACAGCGTCGGCGACATTAAAAAATACGGTATTCCCTCGACCCATTGGGAACCCGTGACCAGGCCTGAAACACTCATTAGTTCTGCTTATTTGACCCAAGCCTAGCAGAGCTTAGTGCTCTCTTTGCCTATCCTCTCCCAACCCACTCCAAACATACCGTATTCCCTCGACCCATTGGGAACCCGTGACCAGGCCTGAAACACTCATTAGTTCTGCTTATTTGACCCAAGCCTAGCAGAGCTTAGTGCTCTCTTTGCCTATCCTCTCCCAACCCACTCCAAACATACCGTATTCCCTCGACCCATTGGGAACCCGTGACATGAATAAACCTAAATACACATCATAACTACCGATTGATTTTTTTCTTCCTGAGTGTTGAACAAATTGCTCTATGCAAAACTTGTTTTTACATACCATAGGAGATCGGCGATAAAATGGATCTTCGAGTTCTGCCCAGACTCGTCAAGTTTTGAGACATCGATAAACTCGTGACGGAAGTTTAACGAATTTTCAGCCATTTCTCAAACCCTAAATTGACGAAACGTAAACTAAAAATGGTATTATGATCAAACAGATATCCAGCAAGGACTTTCAAGACCGCTATAGTACTCTTTGACAAACTTATTATAAGAAACATTTTTTATCTTCGAGTTTGTCAAATAAATGCTGTAGCAACAATGAGGAACATAGCAGTATCGGATAGCAATAAAAGGCTTTTCCTCTTTAAGAAAATGTGAGAGATCAAGTGAAATGAAGAGAGATTGATGAAAACTTCTGGAAAAGCTACACAGTGACGATTATAGTCTACAACTTGGCGAGTTCAAAGAGTCTCGAACAGATCGCAAGTCGTGCAGCATCGGGATAGCCATTGAAATCCTCCTCCGTCTGGAATATATAAAAGAATGAAAATTAGATATTATTTCAAACTATCCGGGATGTGTTGAGGTTAAATACACTACGCTCTATGCGTACACTACTCTCTATGCGTACACTACGCTCTATGCACAGTTATGGGTGAATGTTCGGTCCAGGGGGAGATCGGTAGCTGGCTCAAGGTTCGGTCCAGGGGGAACTTGGTAGCCTGCTCCAGGTACAGTCCAGGGGGAGCTAAGTAACCTACTTAAGATTCGGTCCAGGGGGACCTCGGTAGCCTTCTTCAGGTACGGTTCAGGGGACCTCGGTAGCATTCTTCAGGCACGGTTCAGAGGGAACTCGGTAGCTTGCTTGAGGTTCGGTCCAGGGAGGAGGACTCGGTAGTCGGCTCCAACTACGGTCCAGGGGGAGTTTAGTATGTTAGGGAATGTTAATCTCTAGAAAGAGTACTGGCTTATTCCGTTGCAAAAGGATCGTGAGGCTGAGAGCGAACGAAAAAAGCTGCCACTACGCCACTTCGTGGCTCTGTGGCAACTTTTTTCGATCGCTCTCAGCCTCACGAGCCTTTCTCAACGGAAACGCAGGATACCGTGTGTTGATTTCCCGGGCGTGTTTGAACACGTTTCCGCAGAATACTTTTCCTCTGATCCCCCATGCTCTGCGAATCAATTGGAAACTTTTCAAAATTTTTGATTGTTCATTTTAAAACGTGTTAGAACAAGTTCAGATACGTTTCCGACATCGCAAAATGCTTTTCCTATGGTTCCCCACGCTCTGCCAATCAATTGGCCACTTTTCGAAATTTTCGATTTTTCATGTTAAAACTCGGCAAAACAGGTGAAATCGTGTTTCACGTTACTCAAGAACGTGCAAAAAGGGCTTCTGACACTTGCGAAAAATGCGGCAAACGTTTTGCCCGCGGCGGGGTTCGAACCTGGGGGTCTCGGTTTGAAAATCAAGCGCGTAACCCACTTGGCTATGGATTTTGTCAATTACATTTTGTAAAATTTGAAGGGGATTTTGGTCTGTTGTCAAAAGGATCCGAGAAGATAGAGCGATTTTGAAGCAATTTATAAAGCTTCCCGAAACACGATTCCTATCCTCCAGAAAGGGGTCAGGGGCGAGAAAGTGTGCCAAAGTGAGAGAGTCCCTCTTGATTTCCCTTGCTCTCTCGTTTTGAACCCCTACCTGCGAAGTTTTCCAGCATGTGGAATGATTTTGAACGAAATGTACGAAAATTTCATGAAATCATGTGAAATCAAGTGAAATCAATCGATATTTCACTTCGAAACTCGGCAAAAGATGCTCAAATGTGAATCTCGTTACTAAAAAATGGGTTTGGGCCACATTTGACACTTGGAAAAAATGCGGCAAAAGAAAAATCGATAATTTCATGGCCAAGTCGGTAGCGAGCTCGACTAGAAATCGGAGGGTCTCAGGTTCGATCCCCGCCGGTGCATAGTCTTTTGCCGCATTTTTTCCAAGTGTCAAATGTGGCCCAAACCCATTTTTTAGTAACGAGATTCACATTTGAGCATCTTTTGCCGAGTTTCGAGGTGAAATATCGATTGATTTCACTTGATTTCACATGATTTCATGAAATTTTCGTACATTTCGTTCAAAATCATTCCACATGCTGGAAAACTTCGCAGGTAGGGGTTCAAAACGAGAGAGCAAGGGAAATCAAGAGGGACTCTCTCACTTTGGCACACTTTCTCGCCCCTGACCCCTTTCTGGAGGATAGGAATCGTGTTTCGGGAAGCTTTATAAATTGCTTCAAAATCGCTCTATCTACTCGGATCCTTTTGACAACAGACCAAAATCCCCTTCAAATTTTACAAAATGTAATTGACAAAATCCATAGCCAAGTGGGTTACGCGCTTGATTTTCAAACCGAGACCCCCAGGTTCGAACCCCGCCGCGGGCAAAACGTTTGCCGCATTTTTCGCAAGTGTCAGAAGCCCTTTTTGCACGTTCTTGAGTAACGTGAAACACGATTTCACCTGTTTTGCCGAGTTTTAACATGAAAAATCGAAAATTTCGAAAAGTGGCCAATTGATTGGCAGAGCGTGGGGAACCATAGGAAAAGCATTTTGCGATGTCGGAAACGTATCTGAACTTGTTCTAACACGTTTTAAAATGAACAATCAAAAATTTTGAAAAGTTTCCAATTGATTCGCAGAGCATGGGGGATCAGAGGAAAAGTATTCTGCGGAAACGTGTTCAAACACGCCCGGGAAATCAACACACGGTATCCTGCGTTTCTGTTGAGAAAGGCTCGTGAGGCTGAGAGCGATCGAAAAAAGTTGCCACAGAGCCACGAAGTGGCGTAGTGGCAGCTTTTTTCGTTCGCTCTCAGCCTCACGATCCTTTTGCAACGGAATAAGCCAGTACTCTTTCTAGAGATTAACATTCCCTAACATACTAAACTCCCCCTGGACCGTAGTTGGAGCCGACTACCGAGTCCTCCTCCCTGGACCGAACCTCAAGCAAGCTACCGAGTTCCCTCTGAACCGTGCCTGAAGAATGCTACCGAGGTCCCCTGAACCGTACCTGAAGAAGGCTACCGAGGTCCCCCTGGACCGAATCTTAAGTAGGTTACTTAGCTCCCCCTGGACTGTACCTGGAGCAGGCTACCAAGTTCCCCCTGGACCGAACCTTGAGCCAGCTACCGATCTCCCCCTGGACCGAACATTCACCCATAACTGTGCATAGAGCGTAGTGTACGCATAGAGAGTAGTGTACGCATAGAGCGTAGTGTATTTAACCTCAACACATCCCGGATAGTTTGAAATAATATCTAATTTTCATTCTTTTATATATTCCAGACGGAGGAGGATTTCAATGGCTATCCCGATGCTGCACGACTTGCGATCTGTTCGAGACTCTTTGAACTCGCCAAGTTGTAGACTATAATCGTCACTGTGTAGCTTTTCCAGAAGTTTTCATCAATCTCTCTTCATTTCACTTGATCTCTCACATTTTCTTAAAGAGGAAAAGCCTTTTATTGCTATCCGATACTGCTATGTTCCTCATTGTTGCTACAGCATTTATTTGACAAACTCGAAGATAAAAAATGTTTCTTATAATAAGTTTGTCAAAGAGTACTATAGCGGTCTTGAAAGTCCTTGCTGGATATCTGTTTGATCATAATACCATTTTTAGTTTACGTTTCGTCAATTTAGGGTTTGAGAAATGGCTGAAAATTCGTTAAACTTCCGTCACGAGTTTATCGATGTCTCAAAACTTGACGAGTCTGGGCAGAACTCGAAGATCCATTTTATCGCCGATCTCCTATGGTATGTAAAAACAAGTTTTGCATAGAGCAATTTGTTCAACACTCAGGAAGAAAAAAATCAATCGGTAGTTATGATGTGTATTTAGGTTTATTCATTTGCGACGTGTTACGAGCAAGGATCGATCGAGCGTTGAGAAGGAGGACGTCGAGGTTTTTCTCCACTGCAATGAAGAAGACAAAGGCGAACTATGGAGATGCGATCACTATTCAGAAATCAAGTTGATCAATCGAAACGACGATGCAATATCGATTCTGAATGAGGTATACCGTCCAACATACTATCAACAATTGAAAAAAAGCAGTATTTTATGTGATAGGGTGACCTGTTTTGCTGAAATTGATGACTGGTTAATTTCCGATGCTGCATTATCCAAACCTAGCATGTTTTCCCCCATTCAGGTGGACGAGTCCTATTCGACGGCTACGGACTCCTGGGGCACCAGAATGATCGAGTTCGCGGAACTGACGAATCCGGACGAGGTTTGTGCCCTCATTTCTTCGATCATCCATAGTTCGTTGGTGAAGATGGTGTTCCACGAGTTCAACTGAGTTCTCAATTGAACTGTGGGGCAAAGGTGATGGGTTGCCCGGCAAGAGTCCTGGAAGACGATTTTTCAATCAAAAATGTGAACAATTTATTTGCGAAACTGACCGTGAGGATTGAAAAATCAAGGTGAGTGATAATGGGAAATAAGGAGAGAGCGACCGCGCAACCAAGACGTGGGTGGGAACGTTCGTTCCTAGACGTTCCTAGAGGTTCCGTTCCTAGACGTTGGGGTTCCTGACACAGCATCCAGTTGGCGCCATGCCAAGAACGTCTATCGTTGTCTGACCCTCTCTTTTGGTGGGCTATCTAGCCTTCTCTCTCTCTCTCTCTCTCTCTCTTTCTCTAACTTGTTCTCGCCGACTCTGTTTCCAATGATGTGCCTATAATACTCCTTCTTTGAGTCTGTTTCCAATGATGTGCCTATAATACTCCTTCATCAAGGATGATAAAATCATCATTGAGGCTACGGTAAGGGTGAAGAAGGTCGCGGGCATACGGTACGATTATTTTATTTTTATTATATTTCTCTTGCGCCACAAAGCCAACATGCACAAAAATGTTCGAGTGCAAGGAAGTAATTATGCTGCGCAAATTTTAGGGGGTACCAGTCGAATAATTCTATTCGTGAGAACAAAGGGTTATTCGCGAATAACCTTTGTTATTCAGGAATAGCATTATTCCATCTAACAACACTAGTGCCAGGTGCAAAACAGTTTTATGCACCCTTTCATAACTTTTTCCGAGTGAAGCTACATCTTCCAAACTTAATACAAGGATTGCAAGCCACGTTTGGAACATTTTCCTTTTTGATTGGTCCCTGTATCAAGTTTGGAAGATGTAGCTTCACTAGGAAAAAAGTTATGAAAGGGTGCAAACAACTGTTTTGCACCTTGCTCCCCATAAAATTTGCGCAGCATTACAATAATCCAAAACTCCGGTCCTGAATTTAAAGAAGATACGACCTGCTTTTAGTAATACTAGATATATAGGTTACGACGTTATCTCTTATTTTAATAGATCTATGCTCAAGTTCGACTTCTCTTCTCCTCCCTCATTCGTTGCAGATAACGTCGTGCTTGTCGTGGAAGGAAAGAAAGTGCACGTCGGAAAGCAGGTCGAACGAAAATCGAAGAATAAATATTTAATAATTGTTCATACATTTCTTTTTTCAGTATCTTGCCATGCATTCTCCGATCTTTCAGTCGATGTTCTACGGTGAATTCGTGGAGAAAGGCAAGGAGGAAATCGAATTGAAAGATGTTTCCCACGAGGTATACAGTATACACTTTGTCTACTACCGTATACTTTGTCAAGAACGAATTAGGGAAGACTAACACTACTCCTTTAATTTTCATGAAAGGTATTACCAATGAACAAATTAATTATACTCTCGCTCCGCTCTTGAAATATCGGCGACATCTACTTCATTTCAGGAATTCATCGAGCTTCTCTATGTGATCTACCCATCGTACAAGCAGATCACCGGTATTTTCTGTTCTTTCTTGTCCAAACAATCCAGTCGTTTCCAGTTGATTCATTTCGCTTCATCATGATCGATACCTATATTTAGGGGGCGCAAGCTCCGCCCCCTACCTTTCTCGACGAGAGGGAACAATTGTCCCAATCGAATGACAAGCTTCATTTTCAACCAAATCCCGCGTTCAAAAGCTTATTCGAGAGCTCTCGATCTACTCTACGAATGAGGCGTTGCGCACCTTGTTCTGACAACATTTAGTAGATCAAAAATTGACTGAAAGCCTCAAGAGTAGGTGTTTAGAACACTTCCAATTCACCGACACAGCTGCGCAAGTCTCAGTATAGGTGGAATAGCATGCTGAATCTATACAAACAAAAAAATTAAAATTTTATTAATTCGCAGAATTGTCATTTGATTTTAAAGATATTTGCAAAATCAGCAAAAAAATTTGCAAACAGCTGGATTTGAACTAGCGACCTTCTGTTTATAAAGACTGTGCTCAACCGCCTGAACCATGGGGGAACACGGGTAAGGAGTGCTCTTTCACTCTCAAAATCAGTCAGGATTTAGAGATGTAGATTAGCTCCGCCCACTTCTCTCTTTCACCACTTTCTGTCAAATGACGCGCATGGTTTTTGAGGCATAGCGCGGCTCAGAGACAAGATATCGACAAACGGCAAAAAGTATGATGTTATTGAGACCTTAGCGGTTCATTTGACCGCATTTTCTTTCAAGTAGCATGAAATTGAAAGATCACGTTGCGGCCCCTAGGTTTACAATTAGTCTTTAAAATTTCACAACATCTAAAATATGTGAAATTCCCTCAGTCACACTAGTTAATTGCATGTTTTCCATTTAAATAAATACGCAATTTAAAACTTTAAATAATTGTTTTAAATAATAATTAATTATTATCCTAGTAATATGAGGGGAAAATGTCGTTTTTCAGTAAAGTAACAAGCAGATGTTTGTCTGAAAATGCGATTACAAGTGTCTCGTGGCGAAGAAGTCCAAATTGTCACTTCTTTTGATGACAAAAATTGTTTCAACCGTGTTATCTGCACAATTCGAAACAGAACTATTATTGGAAGCTATTAGGAAATGTGTAGAACAAAGGAATGCGCATCGTACTGCTTGCAAGCGACTGGGAGAAATCGAGAGAGAATATGACGAGTTCATTTCCAATACTTGTAATAACTATATCTAAATCAAGCAATATTCAGGATCGCATAGAGGAAAAAGATTTCATCGACAAGGATTCTCTTATATCTTCATGCGAGACCACCGAAAGCCTGAGAAAGGTATTAAAAACTAAGAGTAAATTACAATTTTTGCGAACCATAAATTTCGTTTTGCCACTTTTTCGTCAAATGAAAAAAATAAACTCGCATCGAGATCGCTGGCATGCGAGATGACGACAGATATGAATTCTGTTTCCGCATCTCTCAAGCAGTTGCTGGTGACATCTTGTATGGCACGATGGGCGTCGACTTCGCGCATCTGCTCAAGACGCGCGATCTCGTGCGCACTAATGACGACGTCAAGGTGAGCCTTTTCCGCCAATAGGCGTGCCACCGGCGTCGATTATTTCAGCTGTACGGAGAGGTCACGAGCTCCGGAGGAAGGTTATGCGCCCGCACGGAGCATTACCCACGTGGCGTCTGTGTCGCCTGGACTTTTGATGGTTAGTATTTGCCTCTCTGCAGATTAACGACAATGCATTACTGCATTAAAGAGAAAAGTATCGTACGTGCTGAAAATATCGGAACGTTTACCGGAACGTGATCAAAAAATCCGATTTTTGCATCTTTGCGAGTGCACATTATCATGATTTGCTTTTATGCTAATTCGATTAATCCCCTACGATTTGCCGGAATCTACCCGGTGATGCCCGGTGAAATGTGTAACACAAAGCGACAAATTCGCTTGCAAAAAAAGGACCGAACCGGCAATTACTGGCATTTCCCGGCTTTATACGGTAATGATGACAATACGCTATTTTGGTCGGTTTTCGCATTCAATTTTCTCTCACTTGTTTTAGACATTTCACCGGGCATGTCCGGGTAGTTTCCGGTAAATCGAGGTGGACAAAAAATATTAACCTACTCACGAGTTGCAAATAATTTTCTTCGCAAAGTTACAAAAATTGAACATTTCGATAACGTTCCGGTAAACGTTCCGATATTTTCAGTACGTACGATATAGAACATTTTGCCTACACGATCATTGTAAGTGATGATCCGAGTCTCCTCATTCTGCATGCTCTCTCATCGATCAGACGGCGCGAGAGAGCATGCAGAATTGAGAGGGTCAGATCATTACTTACATTCCTTAAGTTTACATATTATATGAAGAAAATAGGAGATGAGTCAGACGATGACAGATGGGACTATTGATCTACCCATTCACTCACTCGTTTCTCCTATCTCTTCCCACACTACTCATCCGATTCTCCTGTATAGGGAGTCATAATTGACAGACGATGACAGATGGGACCACGACGATTGATCTACACACTGATTTGCCCCTATTGCAACCTCCCCCCCCCTTCCCAAACGATACTTCCCATAGAGAGTATTTATTTACTGTACATCGTTCGTGTAATCACACATTATTCCGTTGCACCTTCGGGCGTCGATAAAATATAATATAATTAATTGTTTTCACGTCACGATTAGACTTTGAAAAGTAACGGTTTTGGCACTGGGCAACTAGTTGCTTTTATTCTGAAGCAACGGGCCATTCCGTCATTTACCCGTTGCTTTGATCGGCGTGTGTAACTAGTTGCTTTTCTGAATGATTTCGAAACAAGCGCTAAAATAACATAGACAGTGAAAGACTTACCTTTTAAATATGTTGTCACGTAAATATTCTTTTCAAGAGGATCTGCAATAAAAATATTCAGTTTTTTTCAAATCAAAGTTCTGTGTGTGAACAAGACATTAACTTGTCTACCAATTGACAAAAATTCAGCTACTGATTGCTGTCCTACTAATGTAAAACTAATTGGAAATACATTTTGGGCGATCCCTAATATGACAAGTGAAAAGAAAATAAAGATTACTAACATTTTGGCTTCATAGGTACGGGCCACAACGTGGATTGCCGATTTTCGATGTGAGGGTGGAAATCATATAGAATAGATGCCTCGTGGTCCCATTTAGACAATACTTTTTGCCGTTTGTCGATATCTTGCCTCTGAGCCGAGATACACCTCGAAATCCGCGCGCGAATCGCTAGTGGGAGAAGCATCGATCCGGGATGAGGAGAGAAAGGGGAGGAGTCTTCTTTCACCCCTCTGGTCAGGCCCTCTCCATTCCCCACGCTCTCTCATCGGTCAGACGGTGAGCGAGAGAGTGTATGAAATGGAGAGAGCGCTCCCCTCTCCTCTCCCTCGATAGGGAGGGATTTGCATGAGTTCAAACGTCCCTATCTGCACTCTCAAAAGTGCACGCTCTCTCGCCTCTCTCTAGCCTCTCTCGTCCCCGCGTCCGAGACGGAGCTCTCTCTCCAGTGCCGCTAATCAGCACAAGTCGTCATGCCACAGTTATTTCCGTACTGAAATATTTCAAAAGGGTAGCACAATTCACGATTCTAGAATTACGTCTTATTTTTTAGATGTCACTGATAACATCATGAGAATCAAAATCTTCTTGGGCAAAACATGGAACATCACTGGAAGCATAAAAACAAGCACTTTTATTTTTTGTAACTGCATTTTAGCCAAATTTCCGTGGAGCGATCAACTTTGCCCAAGGCGCATTCGATAGAGCAAATCACTAGCTACAAGACAAGACCAAACTCAATTCATACGGTTTAGAACTAAGCTTGTGCTACTCCATGGCGTTTCTGTGCTTTCTCCTTCAAGGAAAAGTGGGCGGAGACTGCGGATGCTATTCATAGGACGTTCCACTGATTAATCGTTTGAGCGCGGCGTGAATCAACCGATTTCGATGCCAAACAGTGAAAAATGATCTCACGATCCCCCTCATAAACATATTAATAATTCCCATTATCTTTCTTTTAAATTATTTCATGTAAATTTGTCAAATCAGAAAGCAACTAGTTACTTCAAAAGCAACTAGTTGCATAGGCCGCTAAAGCAACGGGCGAAATGAGGAATGAAGCAACTAGTTAGTTATCTTTCAAAGTCTAGTCACGATACGCCCCTTCTCGTTGCGCCCACCGGTGTTGATAAAATGTATTATATGGAAAGACTAAAATGAGGAGTGGCAGCAGAATGCTCACCACGATAACCCTGACCCTGAATGATCGGGAAACGATAGGGGCATACAAATACAAATACAAATTTATCAGTGTCGCTTTATGGGCGCTGATCAAGATGGGAGTTTCATATAGTTTTCAGACGTGGTCGATGGTCTTCTTTAGAATGATTCATTGTGTCCAGTATTAAGCGCCGGGATCGGTCTTCTTTCCATATCACAGACCCAGAATTATTGGCTGGAGAAAGAATAGTGATCTCGCGAGCTTGACGTTGAAGATTTTGCGTTATAATAAAGAAAGATGGTGTCTGCTTTCTTGAATCTGCGTCAACCAAACTCAAATCATCAATCTCAGAAGGAGAGTCATCGAGTCTAGGAACTGAGGGACCAACCATCTTATGTAGTCATACCCATCACACGGTGACCAGTCCGGCTTGGATGGGGATTCTGATCTTGTTGAGTAGTCGATGGCATAGACGAGGGAAATTGAGGGAAAATCCCCCTCTCCATCAGAGAGAAATGGAGAGGGACCGCTCGCGACGACTGACAGACTCATACATGAAACATATATGAATTGCTGCGTGTATTCCTTTGGCACTCTCCTTGTTTCCTCTTGTCTCTCTCCTATGAGTTTAGATCTCCGTTTTTTTCATATTTCGTAATGAGATCTCTGTTTTTTTTATTTCGAACTTTTTATCCGATTGGTCTTCCTTCCTATCCTCAACGTCTGTCTCATCTTGGTCTTCAAGCGCTTTTTGAGAGGAGAGTATTCTTTGACTTAGTTTTCGCCCGTAGAATAATGAATGGCGAGACCATCTTAGATCGTAACAAATTTTTCATTTTCAAACCCCTTCGTGATAGAACGAACGCATTTGGTGTGCACATAGAATGTAGAGAGAACTACAGTATCCATCAAAAGTATTCGCCCAAATGTTCGAAGTGGTGTAACTTCCGAACCAGATAAGCAATCGGCCTAAATTTTTGAGTGGAAGGAACTCATAGCCTAAGGCCTCATTTTCGATTATTTCAGCTTGGAACGATTTTCGGCTATTAGTAGGATATAGTTAGCATTCTGTACCCTCCTCAGTTCTTTTATCACAAACTGTCCTTTTATTTACCTGTATCATCAGATTTCCATATGACGCTGTCCGCGATAGCTTCAACAAAGGATCGGCACAGGCAAAATGATGTTCTCCAAATTTCTTGAAAAATCGTTTTAGGGGTTATTTTTGATTCTGCACAACGTGACGTCGTTAGTTTTTCAAGATTTTGCCTCCAGGCGCCAAGATGGCGCCGCGCCACGTTAGGGCGCGGCACGTTTTCCTTTCATAACTTGTGTCAACCAGCTTGAATCAGCCCAAAACCCACGTACCCGAACAGAATTTTATGGCGAATTCAATGATATATATGGTTATACGTGAATCGTCTACTGAAGCGAGATAAAACAACTTTATGACCCGTTATAGTGTGAACCAGGAGACATAGTTTATTCGACGTGCCTTTCGATTCTGATTCTAATAATATAGCATTGTGTAGGGGAAAAAGAGGTGGAAATATGTTTCCCAAGCGATTTTCCGATTTTCAACTCGCGAACTGTTGTCCGTCCGTCCGATCTGCCTAGTTAGGCAGCGGTGAGCGCAGTGAGTCCGTCCGATCTGCCTAGTTAGGCAGCGGTGAGCACAGTGAGTCCGTCCAATCTGCCTAGTCAGGCAGCGGTGGGGATAATGAGTGCCAAGAAAGTATTAGGGAACACAGGATTACGGTACCTGGAACCAATAGAGTACCTCAAGGACCCGGGGAGTGTTAACCTGTGCCAAGGGACTTCTGAGAGACTCTATTGGTTCCAGGTACCGTAATCCTGGGTTCGCTAATACTTTCTTGGCACTCACTATCCCCACAGCTGCCTGACTAGGCAGATCGGACGGACTCACTGCGCTCACCGCTGCCTAACTAGGCAGATCGGACGGACTCACTGTGCTCACCGCTGCCTAACTAGGCAGATCGGACGGACGGACAACAGTTCGTGAGTTGAAAATCGGAAAATCGCTTGGGAAACATATTTCCACCTCTTTTTCCCCTACACAATGCTATATTATTAGAATCAGAATCGAAAGGCACGTCGAATAAACTATGTCTCCTGGTTCACACTATAACGGGTCAAAAAGTTGTTTTATCTCGCTTCAGTAGACGATTCACGTATAACCATATATACCATTGAATTCGCCATAAAATTCTGTACGGGAACGTGGGTTTTGGGCTGATTCGAGCTGGTTGACACGAGTTATGAAAGGAAAACGTGCCGCGCCCAAAAGTGGCGCGGCGCCACTTTTGGCGCCTGGAAGCAAAATCTTGAAAAACTAACGACGCCACGTTGTGCAGAATCAAAAACAACCCCTAAAACCGATTTTTCAAGAAATTTGAAGAACATCATTTTGCCTGTGCCGACCCTTGAACAAGGTTTGTTGATTCTATCGCGGACAGCGTCATATGTATTTCTAGTGCTAGACATTATCATGATTAGAGCGATTTGCATTGTGAGTAGAGGGAGGACTCCGACTTGGCACTTTTAGTCTCTTCTTAGTTCTTTCTGCCGATACGTCGTAGTCGTCTCTCTGCTCGTCTTTTGTGACGTCATCAGCTATCGATTGTCTACCGTACCTACTATCCACGTGATTGTGAGTTATTGTGTAATCTTCAAAATATTTTTTTCGGGGTATTCAAAAAATATTTTGAAAATTTCAGGCACTACCCGAGTTCGCTGAATTCTCGCATGAGACCAAGTCGGCCATCTGCGTGAGAATGATGAAATTGTTTGAGTAGACAACGATAATTCGCCTCACCCCCCCCCATTTTCCTGATTGCTCTTTATTCCTCATTGCATTAACCGGATTCTATTCTCGCCATATTGGATTAGTTGATGTTATCCTGCTAATTCCTCGCTAAACGAGATAAACTTTGTTTTGCAGTTTATCGAATTTATAGTTGGATCGGTTTTTCAACTCCATGGTATACCTTGAACATAGCTTGCGTGAAGAATATTTTCAAAGCATTTTTATGATCAGTTGCTCCTTTTTCATTACAACTACGATGGATGACCAGCAAGAGTTCGTTATTCGCTGGGAGATCGATAATGTGAGCAGACTGAATCACTTGGGCACGGCCTCCAAGCTCTTCTACCACGGTAACACTTCGTGGTGCGTTTTCCACAGATTCTGATGTTCGAATCTCTTCGCAAATTCTCTTCACTTTTCAACCAAGAGTATTCCAAATGAAAGGCTTCATATTTTAAATTATGAGTTTATTTCGCGATAAAATAAGGCCTGATTTCCGTCCAAAAACATTTTTTAGGTCGCTTGAGGCACGGCGTCTTGATATTGCGAGACAGGCATTTCCTCCTGTACCAGATGTTGCGTGTTTGGTCGTCGCCCTCCATTGCAACGAAGAGAACGATGAGCAGACGTGGTTGGCATAGTTTTAAATTCCTCATTTGCTGATTTTCTTCTTTCCGCGTAATTGCGCATTTATGGGCTGGAAACAATCAAATACGCCTTCTCTACCATTAACACTCTCTAACATGAAAGGTAAAATATGATATGTGCCACCCTCCCTGCGCTGTTACAGAGAACGCTTTTTTTTTATATAAAATGAATACTCGTTCTTCTCTAATGTCTGCATACGATACCTGTGGTATCTCTCGGAGCCATTTAGGGAGCGCAATGTGAGACATTTATATCGCACATTCCACCGACTGGTGCCGTCAGTGCGTGAAAGGAAGCTATCGTGGCCTCACATTCAATCACTCTAATCCATCACTGTCCTAGGTCGGTTGATCATGAGACCCATCTTCAGCTGCGGAAGCACATCGGATTCACGTTGCACTCGACCAAGGTTTATTAAATGGTCGAATTGTCATTAGAATTATCAATGATTAATGTTTTCGCGTACTTCACTGGGGACCCAAGGGTTCCGTCATGCGCTATTCACTTCAAAGTAGTAAAATTTATTGAACATATTCAAAATCACTAAAAAAAAATATTGTGTGAACACGCACAATTTACAGGTCTCTACGCCGTTTACGGAAGCGAGAAAACTTATGCACGGCATCGAAATCGTTGAATGGACTAAAATTACGAACCATGCGGAGGTATTTTGATGTAGTGTCTTCGAAAAAAATATGTAAAATAATTAAAGGGTTATGTCAAGGACGACCGCGTCATTCTTCAAGCAAGAATTAACGTGAAGTGTGCGGAATCAGGTTCCAATTATGTCCAATTATTCTTTTGGAAAGTTTTCATTAGATCGTGAGATGCATTGCATACTCTAGAATCGCCGATGGACGGTCTAGTAGCAAATGGTGGTCGGCTAGTGGCCGCCCACTAGCCGACCACCATTTGCTACCTGATCGACCACCATTTGCTACTAGTCCGGCAATCGGCGATTCTAGAGTAATTGGAAACAAGAGACAATCTGGTTAGAATTATCTCTGATTTATCAGAGCCGTGGAGTTCGTCGACTTCTCCATTCCTGGCTTCGGATCGGATGACGTCGAGTTGGTTGTGGAGGCAAAGTCAGTCCACGTCAGCAGAAACGTCAGTGCCGCCCATTTATAGGTTCCCTCGAATATGTTGCAGTACCTCGCCCTGCACTCTCCAGTCTTCAAGACCATGTTCTTCGGCAGTTTTAAGGAGGCTGGAGAGGGCAAGATCGAATTGAAGGAAATGAAGCATGAGGTATGGCATAACGCACGGCATTCTAGCGATGCTATGGGAATTGAGGCCGATAGTTATGCGGGGTTGTGTTTCCGGAAAAGCTCTTGGAAAAGTTAAAAGGAATGTTAGTTTTCACACTTCCATTTCTGACGGCTGGCTCGGAAAACCTAAATATTTGAAATTATTAATTTTCGGCCACAACTCGGCTCCCAGTGCAACTACCAAACTTGGACCATGAAAAAAACAAAACTTTCAATTGCTAGCTTCTATAGGAGCCGAGTGGCGTGGTGGCGTTAGACCACTACACCTGAGTGGCGAAGTGATGTAGTGGTCTAAGGCGCCCTCCCATTCCATTCCATCTCACCCGGGTTCGATTCCCGGTCATGACACCGCCACCAAGGCGCCCACCCATTGGGGACGGGGAATCGTGACTAGATCACGCAGGTAAATAGGTCTGGCGCATGGCGGACTGAATCTGCCCATTGTAATGTGGTGTTAGTTTTTCTTTCCGGAAAAGCTCGAAAAATGCCGAAAAATACCCATAACTTAAATTCTAGAAAAGCAATAGTTCTGAAGTTTTTATGGCATGTTCGCCAAAGGTATTGGTAATTTCAGCACTAATTTCAGCAGATACTGTCGAGCACATTCTGGAACTGGCGGACCGCTACCAGATCAAGGTTGGTATTTTTGGCCACTTTTATCATTTTTTAAAACATTATTTTGAAATAGTTTTGTACCAAACAACAAGCCAGATTGCACAAAGAAGAATGGAGTGAAACACAATGAAGAAAAAATGATTTCAACACATTCTGTTGGTAATTTCGCAAAAATCAATCGCTAACAATTGTGTGCGGAATCAAAGATGAGGTAGGATTTCGTATTTCAGTTCGCGCTGGAGCAGGCTGCAGATTATCTCATTAAAACCAAGAGATTCACTCACTAGGACAAGATGCGTTTCGCATGGGAATACGACCTCCCCGCACTCCAGGTTCGCCAATCGCTTCTTTGTTTAGTATATACCTTTTCACAAATAAAAATTGAATTCTAAAATTGAGGTTCGGTAGCGGATAATTATTTTTGAATAACTACATAGAAGAAAGAGAAAACAATAATATGTAGATATTCCTTCGAACACTCGAACACCTTCGAGAGCATTCAAAAAAGGTTCTCACAAAATTTGTTTAGTACCACTGTCTGATGCAGATCAAGGACTTGGACGACCTCAAGAAACTGCAGGTGATAATTCTTAATCTTCAGTCCAATTAAGTCCAGACTTCTATTCAATTACATCTTTATTCCAGACGGAGGATGACTTTAACGGCTATCCCGATGCTGCAAGACTCGCGCTCTGCTCAAGACTCTTTGAACTCGCCAAGTTGTAGACTATCGTAGTCCCTTTTGTTTTGCTAGAAGTATTACTCTCTGTCTCTCTCCATTTCACTTGATCTTCACCAGCGTCTGACCAATAAGATACTGAGTTTTATTCCTTCCGTTCTAAATGTGCTACCCACTGTTGCTACCTCATTCCCACCTTCATTTGACCAGTTCGAAGATAAAAAAGTTTCTTTATTTCATGGAAGAGTATCATATTCGGCTTTGAAGGTCCGT
Source organism: Pristionchus fissidentatus (assembly GCA_036245785.1). Taxonomy (NCBI): domain Eukaryota; kingdom Metazoa; phylum Nematoda; class Chromadorea; order Rhabditida; family Neodiplogasteridae; genus Pristionchus; species Pristionchus fissidentatus. The sequence goes on along the minus strand of BTSY01000005.1, from coordinate 31,155,042 downwards.
ACTTGATATCTGTGTGATCTAAATTAGGATGGCGAGAATTAATCTGACTCGTTCGAGTGATCTCTCTCTATTCGGTTATCCGCAATAGATGCTAGGAATCATTGAGGAGTCTTTGGAAACAGATCAGCGAGTGCTATCGAATAAAATGCTAATTTTCTGGAAAAAAATCTATTTTATATTGAATTATAAAAGGGTAAAAATTATAATACTGCACGATAGTTGAGAGCCCTCCTCCCTCGTAAACTTCTCCTCGAAATCACTCTCGTCTGACATTATGTCCGCAAGTTTTCATGGGGGATGTGGTTGTTTCCATTTCATTGAATTCAGACTATGGAATAGGGTGTGGTAAACGACACTCTCATTCGTGAATCGACCCCCGCATTTTCGGTGAGAATGGCAGTCGGTGACTGTCACTCTCGACGACTGTTCGGAACTCAGCGGTGTCGACAGTCGGCGACTGTTCGCGACTGTTAGCGGTCTATTTGACATTTTATAAATGATACACATAAATAGAGCTAAAACATGCGCACTCGTAAGTTATGCACGTACAATGAAGAGGATCTTTGGATAATCAAAAAGGACCAAGTAAAACCATACAATTACCGTACTCAACCTTCTAAGATGAGAAACTGCAAAAGAGAGGTTGATGGGGATCGAACCATTCTATACAAATTGACTGGCGCCTTGTACCACTACGCTACTCTGACGATGGTAGAAAAAGTAATAAACTCACTCTTATTCTCACCAATTACTCGTCGAGGGAGCGGCGACAACCGCTCTCACGATCAGAATGACACCGTAATGAGGGAACAGTCGCGACTGTTTCGACGACAATTCTCCTCTCGAATGAAAAGAGTCATTCAACAGCGACTATCACCAAGTGAGAAGGAGGGGAATGAGTCGACTGCCAAACAGTCGTCGAAATGCCATTTACCACACCCTACTATGGAATGAGAACTTGGAAAGGATTGTAAGACATCTCAAGCTCGTTCTCCGATCCAATTCCTGCCGAGAAAAGGACTATCGATGTTACCCTATAGATACGAAGGTGTTGATTCCACATCTGCCTCTACACTTAATTTTGATTCACTGTGATATTACGCCTTGACCCGAAAAAATGACGCACCCTGTAGTGAACCACTTCCACGGGGTGCGGTTAATCACGGGAGTCACTCTTGCGTAACGACGCTATGAGTGACTCCTAATGACTACATTTTTTTCTCAATTTGATTCACTGTGAGATAAACGCCTTGACCCGACCCGCCTTGATTGGTTTATTTGTTTTCTTTTTTTTCAATTTGGAGTGACTCCTAATGACTACATTTCGCCACCCAACTCTGAATGTTATCTTTCTTTTCTTGAAAATTTTGTTGTATCGATTTATGGTTTCAGAAATGGCTGAAAATTCGTTCACCTTTCGTCACGAGTTCGTCGACATTTCCAAGTTGTGCGAGAATGGGCAAGACTCGAAGATTCGCTTCCACGCCGACCTTTCCTGGTCAGTGGGATGACTAAACATACATTTTATAATACACACAATGTGTGTGAACAATTTTTTGATGGAGGCAGTTTTGACCCTCGAAACCTATCTATAAATACGCGGAACGATGAGTTCAGTAAGAATCATTCAAATCTGGCCAGTTTTATGGGACTTGCACTATAGATCTGGCCAGTTTATAGCGATTTCTGGCCAGTTTATATATTTCGCAATAAGCCGCATTGTGCGTTGGACGAAAATGTATGTGACTAAACGAAAGCGGAAAGCGGAATCCGCAATGCACCTCGACGAGCTTCGGATGCTGAAAAAAATGTAGACGCGAAATCGAAATAGGATTTTTTGAGTTTGTATGAAATTCGACATTTGTCGGCTAAAATGAAACTCGGAATATTAAAACCATTTAGATTTTGATAATTATTATTTAAAGATATTGATTGAGGTATGTTCATGTGCGAAGCGAGACGTCTTTTCGAACGGGCGATGTGAAGTGCCTCGGGCTATTTCTTAATTGTAACGAGGAGGATACGAGCAATCTATGGAGATGCGACCACACTTCGACGCTCAAACTCATCAATCAAAACGATGAAGCGAAATCGATCGCATACGAGGTAATGCGAATGTAATTGTAATTGTAACCCGCATGAAATGTTACAACGTTCCGCTGATACAACGTGGGCACGAGAGCACGCGAAAGCGAGAGAATCAGTTAGTAAATGTGGAATGTTGTATGTTAAATTTGTAATTCATCTTTTCGCTTCCGTGAAATACATGTTCTTTGGTGTTTATAGGACAGGTATCACCAGAAATTGCATGAAGCCGGGAACAACTTTCAAAAACATATTTTTGATTTCGACCAAACTTTTATGTGAGAGAACCCTGGGGACGAGAATTCGATCAATCTAGGTCTCAGATCACAGAACCGGCTTTTAGGAATTTCCGGCTCTAAAACCGGAATCGACGTAACTTTGTTCAAAATCTACGTGTTCAAAATCTCGTTCTTGAGCTCAAATAAATCAGAAAAATATTTTCTACAGTTTATCTTGTGAGCACAAAGAGTGATATGAGGCACAAAAAAGTTCTGATTAAAAAACCGAAAAAAAGTACAATAAAATTTTTTACAAATTTTTATAATTCAAATGCCACAAAAGTTTAAAGTGGAATATGAAAGAGCAGGTCAACTATGGTAATATTAAAAAATAAAAATGGCAAAAAATGTGGGTACGAATACCCGAAAAAATGCATCGAAACACGGAAAACTGTGATTTTTCGAAACGAATCTATCGTTTGAAGTTATTTTCGGCATTAAACACATTCAATACACCTTAATAATAAATAAAACGACTATGTGTGATCGTTTGACTTGATTCATCGTGATATTTTCCCATCTGCGAAAACTTCCAAAAAATCGATTTTTTTCCAAATTTTTTTGTCGAAATTTTTAATACTCAAATTTTAGTTATCATTTAGAAGAAAAAAAAGAAAAAAAAGAGTTATCATTTAGAAAATGTCTCAATAATTCTGGTTGCTCATTCTCATATGTATTCTTCATTTTCAAAATTACCTATCCTAGCGCCAACATACTTTTTTCCCGCTGTTTTTCGTTTTGAAGGACAGTTTTAATCTAATAATGGTTTCCTATAATAACTACCTATTTTGTGTCTAATTACTCGCAAATATTTGAGTAATAAAAATTTCGACAAAAAAAAATTCGAAAAAAATCGATTTTTTGGAAGTTTTCGCAGATGGGAAAATATCACGATGAATCAAGTCAAACGATCACATATAGTCGTTTTATTTAATATTGAGGTGAATAGCATGTGTTTAATGCCGAAAATAACTTCAAACGATATATTCGTTTCGAAAAATCACAGATTTCCGTGTTTATGCATTTTTTCGGGTATTCGTACCCACATTTTTTGCCATTTTTATTTTTTTATATTACCATAGTTGACCTGCTCTTTCATATTCCGCTTTAAACTTTTGTGGCATTTGAATTATAAAAAATTGGAAAAAAATTATTGTATTTTTCCCGATTTTTTAATCAGAACTTTTTTTGTGACTAATGTGGCCCTTTGTGTTCAACAGATAAATTTTAGAGAATATTTTTCTGATTTTTTTGAGCTCAAGGTCGACCTTCTACGTAGATATTGAAGAAAGTTACGTCGATTCCGGTTTTAGATCTGAAAATTCCTAAAAGACGGTTCTGTGACCTGAGACCTAGATTGATCGAATTCTCGTCCCCAGTGTACTCCTACATAAAAGTTTGGTCGAAATCAAAAATACTTTTTTGAAAGTTGTTCCTCAGGAGGGGTGTTTTCATGCAATCTCTCGTGATACCTGTCATAGATGAACAACAAAGATTGTCATTTTGAGTGTTCGTATCATTTTTTTTTGTTCATATGTGATGTGTGGATACTAAAACTTGGCACGAGGCGATAATTTCTTTTATTCATTTTCCGGTACGCATCAATTTCAGGTGATACGGTCGTATTCCTCTACCGCGAATTCCTGGGGTGGCGCCCAAATTATCGATTACGAGCGTGTGACAAATTCGGACGAAGTTTGTGCCATCCTGTTTACTGATCGATATTATGTGTTTGCTATCAGGGTTTCCACAAAGACGACAAAATCATCGTCGAGGCGACGATACGCGTGAAGAAAGTGACGGGCGTTCGGTACGATCACTCAATGATTCAGGGGCTTTTTTTATTGCGACTCACAATATTATGAAGTAATTAGCAGACCGATGCTCAAGTTCGACTTCAACTCTCCTCCCTCCTTCGGTGCGGAAAACATTGTGCTAAATCTGGATGGACAGAAAGTATACGTTGGAAAGCAGGTAACTCCTCGTTTTAAAGGAGGAGGAACACGAAAAATAGAATATCGATTTGTTGGCATTATTCGCATTCTCCTGTGAACGATAATAGAATTCCAAAATTAAAAAAAAAGTCGCCAAAAGTCTCACTGTGTTTAGCAGCGAACTCAATTTGCGATTATTATCCTCAACCTTTCCTTACAGTATAAACACCTGTTGCTAAGAAAATTCCATGCGGGAACCGGTGGTGTTCATCCTCCTTTAAACTTCAAAATACTGTGCTAAAGACGATGCGAACAACATTATCGTTATTAATGTATATCTAATGAACGAGATTTGCATGCTGTATATTTACACTTTCTTTTACACTTTCAGTACCTCGCAATGCACTCCCCCGTCTTCCAATCAATGTTCTACGGAGAATTCGTGGAGAAAGGAAAGGAGGAGATCGAATTGAAGGATGTATCGCACGAGGTACACCTTGCAAACGGAAAAGTCAATTTCACAAACTCGTTAGATCTCAAGGAGTGAAGTGAACGCGCATGATCGAGGACTCTTTAAATTTCTAATAAATTTCGCTCCTATGGGATGTTTGACAGATGCGGTCGTGGCATGTATTTATTTATATATATATATATATATATATATATATTTAATTCAATTTCAGGAATTCATCGAGCTTCTCTACGTCATCTACCCATCGTACAAGCAGATCACTGGTGATTTATTTTCTCATTTTTTTTCTAAACAATTTTCATTTTTTTCCATAATAATATATTTACAATAATAATATGTTTACAATAATAATATGTTTACAGTTGATTCCTATCGCTTCATCCTTGTTCTGGCAGATCGCTTCCAAATGAAGGTCAACCACTTCAGACAGTTTTTTTTTTAAATATGTCACATACTCGAGACAAACCTACTGATAAACAATGCGTTTCGTATGTTTCAGATTTCGAGTACATGTTTATGCGAATATCAGGTGTAGATTAACAATTTTTCTTACAGTTCGCTGTCGATCACGTGGAATCGTATCTTATGTCGACTAAGAAGCTCGATTCTTTCGAGAAATTGGTCGTAGCCAACGAATTCAGATTGGATCTCCTCAGGGTGGGTCGATTTTTTTCTGGATCGAACGATCAATTTTTTTACAGTTGTATTGAAAAAAAGATTCTATTTGTTTTTTTTATTTCTATTATATTTTACAAGCGAAATTTTGGGTTAATAAGGGAAAAAACTAAACAAAAAAGGAAAAGGGTGACACGGGCAAATTGTATTCGATATCTTTTTTTACAGAAGCTTCACTCCTATAAAAGTCTCAAGGAGGTCAAAGCACTCGAGGTTTTTTTTCTCTTTACAAAGTCATTTATTGTGTAATTTAAAGAATTACTTCAGAATTTTGTTAGTCTAGATGACTGCTGCTTTTCCACTTTCTGAATTCTATTTTTAACCTTTTTTCAGTCTCGTCCCGAATTCGACCAGTTCTCCGATGCTACCAAAGCCGCTTTCTGCTCAAGAATGATGGAACTCATTGAGTACATTATCGATATTCCCCCAAACCAGAACCTCCATCGTATTTCCGTTCCGTAGAAGAATTCCCATTCAATGTGCTTTGCTCATTTTCGTTGCTCCTTTATCGCACAGAGAATCTTGTTATGAATCAAATAGATTCCGTATATTCCGTATGCAAAGTCTTATTCCTGCTCTCGAACCTCAATTCCTTTCTCCAAAAAAACCCAATCAATTGCTTTCATAAAAGTTTATCCCCGTTGCGTTATTATCGTAAAACATTCATTTTAATCATCATTGTAACAGCTAGAGTGCGAAATATGAGACCACGATCTCTTCATTTCGCACACTCTCTTCACCGGTCGGTTGATGAGAAAGTGTGTGAAATGAGGGGACAGCCTCACATTTTTTGACTCTAGTAACAGCTCCAAGATAAATAAAATATTTCATAATTTCTTATAAGAGTACCATAAATGGTCTTGCAAGTCCGTGCTTGATATCTTATCGAAATACCGTCTGCACTATAGTATATCTATCATAAGTCATTGTCCACTTTTATCTTTTGGCTGTAACTTTTGAACAGAGAAGAACAATCGTTCTTCTTCTTCCTGGTTTTCTTAATTGTGGTCATTAATCATTTGTTATTGTCTCATTCTCTAACTGTGTGCCTGAATTTCTAAACACTAGCCAGAATGCCATGGGACTTCTCGGAGTAGGGTTTGCCCCATAAAGCGCATGATATTTCTTTTTGTCAGTAGGATTTCGATAGTGGGAATGATTAGAATCGGACTCCCCACTTACAATTAGCCCCTGTTTCTTGCACTCTTTCGCACACGTTCTGTGTTCCTTAGTTCTCTCCAGGGACGCCGATTCGGTATTGGACATGCCCTCTGGCAGTTTTATGTTCTGTGACTCTCACCGACTTATCAGTTTCGTCTTATCTTATCTCACGTCGTCTACTTCTCCCATATGCTATCTCGCTTTAAACGCTCTTCATTTTATTGACGCTGCATTTGGAACGTGTACCCATACTCTCTCTCATTTCTCACTTGCTCACTTATTGTTAGGCATTTAATTTCAGCATCTTCCTCAAAAGATGAGAAGAAGTGAGCGAATTGCAAGTCAGCTACGGACTCAAAAGGTGAGTTACGAACACGAAATTCTCTATGATACATCCTTTTGAGTGTGCTTATTCTCTCATTTTGATCGTTCAGTTGCTAAACAGCGGAAATTATGCAAAAACAAGCTAGTCAGACAGTAAAAAGACCAGGAGTGCACAAAAATATTACTAATTTGATGCATTCCTTCATGCAGACTCTTCTCCATCTTCCCACTGAACTCATCGAAAAGATATTTTCCCATCTCGATTTCGCTGCTCGAAGCAAAGTTCGCGTGAGCAGAAGACTGGCGGCAATTGAATCGAAAATGAAATGGGAGAAAGAAAAAGGAGGAATGTGGGATCTGGTCCAGATCACAGTGAGTCTATTTTGAAAATCGGCATCGATATTTTACGTTTTTAATGGTTATTTTTCTTCATTTAGTACTTTCCCTTCATCCAAAAATGGTATCATTTAACTATCATATGACAATTTCACTATTTCCTACAAAAATGCAGAGTTCCTCGTCCGCTCCTGGTGTCCGCATCTCTTTCGATTCGATAATGAGGAATAACATCGTTCTCAAGAGAGCTCGCCCAGATTCGCGGCTTTATATCGAAGCATTCAAAAGAATCATCAAAAACGTCGAGTTTGGACGTATTCACGCAAGTTTCGTGATCAATATGAATACTTGTAAATATATACTTGTATACCTGTAAATATATTTTAAAATGAAAACATCAAAATATACTAAATAATTCTCTTTCTGGAGTAGCGACTTCAACGGTAGTAATGAGAACCAATTATCAAAATATTTTCAGCTGGATTTCGCCAATTCCTACCATTCCAAATTTATCAAGAATTTCGCTGCTATTACGGCAGAAACTGTGATGTATGAAAAGTGCAAAGTAGGTTTCGTCTTTGAAATAACACAACATCTAATATATTATGAAAAATCCACTGTTATAAAATGACAAGTAAGCACTTGTCTCAAAAATTTATGTATAAGATTCAAAACGTATCTAAGAATACGCTCGAGAATGAGATGGGCAAGATTAACTCCATTTCGAACTAGTTTCCATCAACTTGCGGTATACATTGGGGCAGTTGAACAAACATTTCTAACCAGTTTACAATTTCGCAATACTAGGTCAGGAGTGTGTAAAATGAGTGATTACGAGCGGGATGAAAATGATTTATTAATTTACTTCTCTTGTTAAAGGAAGAGTGTGAGCTAAATATCCCACCACAATAGCCCAGATAAGAGAAGAAAGAGTACTGTAAGACCAGTTGTCTGACGGGCCATCCATCCTGTTTTTGCTGACACTCTTTCTTTTAAAAAATTTAGAAACATTCAGGCCGACGTTTTCATCGACAAGGATTCTCTGATTACTTCCTATGAGACCATCCACAAACTAAGAGCGGTATGAACAACGAAGAATAAATATTTCTTTTTTTTTAATTTTCGAGCCATAAATTTTGTTTGGCAACGTATTTTTGACAAATTCCGTAAGTAATAAATACGTATTTAGATTGCTGGCTGTCGTGATGTAGATGGGAGTCAATTCCGTTTCCGCATCTCTCAAGTAGTTGCTGCTGACATCTTGTATGGCTCGATGGGCGTTGACTTCGCGCATCTGCTCAAGACGCGCGATCTCGTGCGCACAAACGACGACATCCAGGTGAGTAGAGTGCGAACTGTGAGACCACGGTACCCTCTTGTCGCGCACTCTCTCATCCACGGCGAAGAGAGTGTGCGATATGAAGAGGCTGTGGTCCCACATTTCACACTCTACAAATGAGTCTCCTCCGCCAATAGCCATGCCGCAGGAGGCGCAAATGCGCATAACAAAAGTGGTCATGAGAATCAAATGCACATACTACGGTATAACGCCTTATGCAACACGCGATACCGTAGTTAGTAACAATGAGATTCACGCGTTTCGGTTGTGGCCTTGTGCTGTTCTTGTACGATCTCAATGCTCAATTGCCGTCGCCTTTTCGCAAGCTCAGGCACTCTACAGGGGAAAGAGGTAGATCATTGCGCGAGTCTTCCTCGATTGACGAAATTTATAAGCATAGAGGATAAAGAAAGGAGGGAGGGAAAGAGGCACTGTGTGCATGTGTTTATGTGTGCTAGCGCTCTGCCACGTGTAGAAGAGCTATCACATGGTAAAGGAAACATATTATTCAAACTTATTAACGCCAGCCCGTCGTGAATTACAAAGAATTTCAGCTGTACGGAAAGGTCACGAGCTCCGGAGGAAAGTTGTGCCCCCGCACGCAGTATTTCCCACGTGGCGTCTATATCGATTGGACTTTCGATGGTGAGTATTTATCTCTCGAGATCACATTTAGCACCCGTTTTCATTTCAGCCGCTTCCCGCCACTCGATCCTCGCCACAGTCATGTTCATTGACAATTTTGCTAAGTTTACGTTTCGAAGGTATTTGAAGAAAATAGAGTGAACATCGGACGATGACAAAAGGGACAGCGACGATTGATATACCCATTCCCTCACTCATTTCTCCTATTTCATTCATCCCACACTACCCATCCGATTCTCCTGTATAGAGAGTCATAATTTATTGTTTCCGCCTCACGATGCGCATATTATCTCCCCCCGCGTTCAATTACCTTCATAAAAGTTCATCCCTGTTGCTTTTTCTATCGTAAAACCTTCATTTTAACCTTCATTGTACCAGCTCGAAGATAAATAAAATGTTTCGTAATTTCTTGTGAGTACCATAAACGGTCTTGCAAGTCCGTGCTTGATATCTTATCGAAATACCGTCTGCACTATCTGTCATAAGTCATTATCCACTTTTATCGTTTGGCTGTAGCTTTTGAACCAGAAGAACAATCGTTTTCTTCTTCCTGGTTTGCCGTCACATCCATCGCGTGTGCATGAAATAAATAATCAATCGATCTGAAATGTTGAGAGAAACCATCGCCCATTTGTTATTGTCTCACTCTCTAACCACATCATTCCACAGGCCGGTCAACCTTCCAGAAAGGCCTTTGGAGTGAGAGAGCGTATGAAATCGGGAGGGACTCTCTCACTTTTGTACACTCTCTCGCTCTAACCCTAGGTTTGGAATCATATGTAACCGGCCTTAGTTTGTTTACACTAGCCAGAACTAGCCGGGATGTATTGAGGTTAAATACACTACGCTCTATGCGTACACTACGCTCTATGCGTACACTACGCTCTATGCATAGTTCCGGGTGCAGGTTCGGTCCAGGGGGAGGTCGGTAACTGGCTCCAGGTACGGTCCAGGGGGAGCTAAGTAACATACTTTAGATTCGGTCCAGGGGAACTCGGTAGCCTTTTTCAGGTACGGTTCAGGGGGGCCTCGGTAGCCTTCTTCAGGTACGGTTCAGGGGGGCCTCGGTAGCCTTCTTCAGGTACGGTCCAAGGGGACCTCGGTAGCCTTCTTCAGGTACGGTTCAGGGGGACCTTGGTAGCCTTCTTCAGGTACGGTTCAGGGGAACCTTGGCAGCATTCTTCAGGTTCGGTCCAGGGGGAGTTTGGAAGCTTGCTGTACGCTCGGTCCAGGGAGAAGAACTCAGTAGCCGGCTCCAAGATCGGTCCAGGGGGAGCTTAGTATGTTGGGGAATGTTAATCTCTAGAAAGAGGTACTGGCTTATTCCGTTGCAAAAGGCTCGTGAGGCTGAGTGCGATCGAAAAAAGTTGCCACTACGCCACTTCGTGGCTCCGTGGCAACTTTTTTCGATCGCTCTCAGCCTCGCGAGCCTTTCTCAGCGGAAACGCAGGATAGCGTGTGTTGATTTCCATGGCGTCTTCGAACACGTTTGTGGCATCGCAAAACACTTTTCCAATGATTCCCTACGCTCGCCGGATCATTTGGAAACTTTACAAAATTTTCAATTTTTCACGTTAAAAGACACGTTCCAACATCGCAAAACACTTTTCCTGTGATCCCCCACGCTCTGTGATCCAATTGGGAACTTTTCGAAATTTTCGATTTTCCATGTTAAAACTCGGCAAAACAGGTGAAAACGTGTTTCACCTTACTGAAGAACGTGCTAGAAGGGCATTTGACACTTGCGAAAAATGCGGCAAACGTTTTGCCCGCGGCGGGGTTCGAACCTGGGAGTCTCGGATTGTAAGTCAAGCGCGTAACCCACTTGGCTATGGATTTGGTCAATTAAATATTGCAAAATTTTAAAGGGATTTTGGTCTGTTGTCGTATGCAAAAGGATCCGAGAAGATAGAGCGATTTTGAAGCGATTTATGAGGAAGCTTCCGGATGCATGATTCCGGCCTCCAGAAAGGGGTCAGGGCGAGAGAGTGTGCCAAAATGAGAGAGTCACTCTCAATTTTCCTTGCACTCTCGTTCTAACTCCATTCCTGCGAGATTGCCGGCATGAGGAATGATTTGGAACGAAATGTGCGAAAATTTCATGAAATCGCATGAAATCAAGTGAAATCAATCGATATTTCACTTCAAAAATCGGCAAAAGATGCGCAAATGTGAATCTCGTTACTCAAAAATGGGTTTGAGCCACATTTGACACTTGGAAAAAATGCGGCAAAAGACTATGCACCGGCGGGGATCGAACCTGCGACCCTCGGATTTGAATTCGAGCTCGCTACCGACTTGGCAATGAAATTATCGATTTTTCAAATATAAAAATCGATGTGTTTCGTGATGGGCTATCCTATGCAAAAGGATCTGAGAAGATTGCTCAACTTTGAAGAAAGTTATTCAGAAAAAAGGTCGGTCACGCGGAAGGAAAAAAAAACATACCAACAGACAGACATTTCAATTTCCTAGTAGTGGAGGAATGCCATGGGACCTCTCGTAGTAGGGTTTCCCCATAAAGCGCGTGATATTTCATTTGCCAGTAGAGTTTCGATACTGGAAATGATTAGAATCGAACTCCCCACTTACAATTAGCCCCTGTTTCTTGCACTCTTTCGCACGCTTTCTGTGTTCCTTAGTTGTCTCCAGGACGCCGATTCGGTATTGGACATGCCCTCTGGCATTATTTTGTTGATTCTCACCGCGTTGTCAACCGCCTGTCTCGTCTTATCTTATCTCATATCGTCTTCCTCTCCCATATGCTTTCTCGTTTTAAACGCTCTTCATTTCATTGACGCTGCATTTGGAACGTGTACCCCGTACTCTCTCTCATTTCTCACTTGCCCACTTAGCCATTTCATTTCAGTATCTTCCTCAAAAGATGAGAAGAAGTGAGCGAATTGCAAGTCAGCTACGGACTCAAAAGGTGAGTTACGAACACGAAATTCTCTATGATACATCCTTTTGAGTGTGCTTATTCTCTCATTTTGATCGTTCAGTTGCTAAACAGCGGAAATGATGCAAAAACAAGCTAGCCAGACAGTAAAAAGACCAGGAGTGCACAAAAATATTACTAATTTGATCCCATTCCTTCATGCAGACTCTTCTCCATCTTCCCACTGAACTCATCGAAAAGATCTTTTCCCATCTCGATTTCGCAGCTCGAAGCAAAGTTCGAGTGAACAGAAGACTTGCAACAATTGAATCGAATATGAAATGGGAGAAAGAAAAGGGAGGAATATGGGATCTTGTCCAGATCACCGTCAGTTCATTTCGCCTGAAAAACGGCTTCGTTATTTTACGTTTTGTTACATTTTTTTCATTTATAACTTTCTTTTCATCCAACACATTCATATGCCATATGCTTTGGTATTCCACAAAAAAACTACCATCTGAAGTGTGAAGCGCAAACTGCTTGACATGGTAAATAAATAACAATAATTTATCTACGCCAGAGGCGCAAGAGGAAATAATATAAATGCAGAGTTCCTCCTCCTCTCCTGGCGTCCGCATCTCTTTCGATAAGCTAAAGAGGAGGAACATCATTCTCAAGAGAGCTCGTCCAGAATCGCCACTTTATATCGAAGCATTCGAGAGAATCATCAAAAACGTCGAGTTTGGCCATCTTCACGTAATTGTTCGTTATTTTCTATCTTCCACACCTATATTTCGAAGTGAAAACTGCAAAATAAACTACTTTGTTCTCTTTCTGCAAGTTCAACTGTAGTACTCAGCAGGGATGCAAGTTCGGTATTCGTATTACGACCTTTTGGGGCGAGAGACCTATATTACGGCTGAACAGGCGAAAAGAGTCAGAGAAAAAGAGACTGCTAGAGGGTATGACCATATCGAACCTGCATCACTGGTAAGCAGAATCATTGATCAAAATTGTTTCAGGTTAATTCCGCCAATTCGTATCATTCCAATTTTACCAAGAATCTCGCGGCTATTACGGCGGAAACTCTGATGTGTGAAGATTGCGGGGTGGGTTTCGTCATTAAAATTCCCTCAGTTACTCACCCATCAAAGCCACACATTGTCAAATTTTACGGTTTCCTTAAAAGTAAATGCGCAACTAAGCGATTAGAATGAATATTTGGAGAACAACGCTGTTTTCTTCATTGAAATTACATGCAAATTTCTGAAATTACCGTATGCTTCATCAAAATCAACCTTTCCCGCGACGATTGTGTAATCGAAATTGCCACTTCTCAAAATACTTTCGACCATGTTATCTGCTCAATTAGAAACTTACATATGCATATCTAAATCAAGAAACATTCAGGATCACATCGAGGAAAAAGATTTTATCGACGAGGATTCTCTTATCACTTCATGCGAGACAATCGAGAAGCTTAGAACGGTACGAAATTTTTTTTCGAATTAATAATTTCGTTTTGTCACTTATTTTTTTCGAATTCAGTAAAAAACTAAAACCATATTGAGATTACTGGCATGCGTGATGAAAACAGGCGTGAATTCTGTTTCCGCATCTCTCAAGAAGTCGCTGGCGATATCTTGTGTGGCTCTATGGGCGTCGACTTTGAGCATCTGCTCGAGACGCGCGATATCGTGCGTACTAACGAGGACGTCAAGGTGAACCTCTTCTCATTGGGAACAAAGTCTACGACTCTAGACTTCTGGGCTGCCCATCGATGACTTTCAACGTATTAACACCTCGCTCCCCTGCGCCTATTTGACTTCGAAATCGTCGCTATGGAGTCTTAGACCTTGTACCCCCCCCCCACCTCCGCCAATAAGCATACCCGGGGGCGCAAGGTCGAATAACAAAAGTGGTCCCGATAATAGCATGCACGTACTACGGTATAACATGCTGTTCACGAGTCCATAGCAATACCGTGAGAGAGCGTGGGTGTGGGTGCTGGCACGCTGCCGCACGTAGCACTGCTGTCGTGAAACGAAGAGATCTTCAAACTTTATTTCGCCAGCCCGCCGTAATTCAAAATAATTTCATTGTCAGCTGTACGGCGAGGTCACGAGCTCTGAAGGAACATTGTGCGCCCGCACTGAGCACTACCCCCGTGGCATCTGTATCGATTGGACTTTCGATGGTGAGTATTTGCCTCACTGCAGAGCAAAGATAATGCATTACTGTGTTTATGAGGATCGTTAAAGGGAGAAACAGTCCCTAGAAAAGACCTAACGATTGGCCTCTTCTCCTCTGTCTCTCTTGGAGAGAACACAGACACGGAAGCGATAAGAAAATAGAGATTGGGGAATAGAAGAGGGGCGAGAGATGCGAGAGGAAAAGAGAGACTGAGTAGATCAAAGAGAGTGAGAGAGAGGAGAGGTGACACTAGTCCGGAAAAGGGATGGTGAGTTTGTTATTTCGTGGCGAGACCCTAGGCATTCCCGCGAATTCAAGCATGGGGTAACTCTCCCTTTAAGACCATTTTGCCAACACCACCACTGTGAGTAATGATCAGGGGGGGGGGGTGACAATTCCGCAACGCGACATTTCCGCAACGAGGTTTTTAACTGCTCTAAACCTATCTGCATATCTCCACCAAAGTATTATCATGATCAGAATCACGAGGGCTTTCAAACCCACAAATTAACTAATTAGCTAATTAAAATTTGGCTAATTAGCAGAAATTTCAAAATGGTCAGAAAAATTCAGCAACAAGCCGAATCGATGGAGGTGAGCAAATAACTAACAGGGGAAAAAAGTTCATACAGATTCCTCGAGTTTGAGAAAAGTTATAAGCCGTTGCGGAAATGTCGGTTGCGGAATTGTCACCCCCCCCAATGATCACACTCTCCTCATTTTGCCTGTTCCCTCATCGATCAGACAACGCGAGAGATCACGCATAATTGAGAGGGTCAGACCATTACTCACCATTGTCTCCGCTCAACCCCCGTTTCCGTTTCAGACTCCGACTCGTTCATCGCCACATTCCAATACATTGCCCATTTCCTTAAGTTTACATATTATATGAAGAAGGTAGGAGACGAGCCAACCTCAGACGATGACAGATGGGACAGCGACGACTGATCTACCCACTCTCTCATTTCCTCTATCACACACCCCCCATCCGATTTATCGAATCGTAATTTATTGTTTTCACCTCACGATACACATTATCTTGTTTTCACGTTGCGCCCTCATGCGTCGATAAAGTATAATAGATATATGAAAAGATGGGATGAGGAGTATCAGTATCTAACAACTGTAACCCTGACGAATGATCGGGAAACGGTAGGGAGGGTGTATATACTTGATATATATGGATGAACTGCTGCGCGAATTCTCTTTGCACTCTCCTTATTTGATTTCCTAACTACCTGCGAGGAATAGAGCAAGAGAGTGTGCAAAAGTGAGAGAGTGTCTCTCGATTTCGCACGCACGCTCTCTCACTCCAAACCCCTTCCTGTAAGGCCAGTCTGAGGAATGATGTGTCCTCTTGTGTCTCTCCTTTTCGATACCCGTTTTTTCATGTTTAAAAATTGTCGTGCAGTGGAAAGAGAACGGTTGATGTACGTCCATACGTGGTGCAATTATTCTTCATTGTAAACGATGGTTACAAGCATGCTTGAAGATCATTTGCAAATTTTTACTTTAATTAAAATATATGAGAATATTAATTACCAGCAGAAAAAAACAAAGAACAAAGTCGAAGGAATTGCCGATTAGGATGGCGAGAGCGTCAGACGGCCAGACACACAGATTATGGTAGATATCCAGGCCGGAAAACGTGTATTGACAGGTCCTCTGCGTCTTTGCCCTTTGCATTTCGTAATTTCCCATTTTCGCGATTTTCGTGTATTATTGACCCGATTATAATTTATTTTAGTGTTTCGGTCATTTCAGAAATTCGATCGCCCTCAACTTCAACTCGATTCGCTATGACGGAGGTCTTCGAAGGCGATAGCGGTTCGGTTTTGCTGCTTATCTGTTTTTTTTGCATTTGAGAAGCGAAGAGTCCGTTGCGTTCATCGACCAATCGTTGAGTGCTGCTTAATTTGGTGCATTTACATCGACTTTGATCTACTACGAAGCCGCTTGAGTTGCTTGTCTGTCTTTGACTGATGCTTCAATACTACCATGCGGCCCCAAATTTGTCTGTCTGTCTAACGTTATTTCGCGGTATTTCCCTTTCGCGAGCACTTCGCTATCTCGGCGCCTAACAGTTTAGAGCATTAAAATGCACGACCAAACTTCTAAAGCGCTTAACCGCGCCCAAAGCGTTTCTTGAGTATCATGAGGGGTAAGCACAACTGGTGACACATGGTTGTTATTGTAAAATTGCGCTAGAAGCGTAGTATTTGGGGCAACCGCGAGCATCACTAATTAGTAATAACAGCCGTTGTAACCATGAGTAGTGGCTCTATCTGTTATGCTCACCATTGTTGCTCCGGTTTTTCAGCGCAACTTGTGCTCCGATTTGTTCTTTCACTTTTGTGCAACTGATTTTGCAAACGGGCGCCTTTCCGTTCAAGACCTTTCAATAAAAATGAAGCATGCGCGACGGATTGTTGTAGGGTTAGTCACGCGGTGCGTCGAAACCTACAACAACCGGGCGGCTGGGTTGATATTTTCACCATGACAAGTATCTTTTTCGAAAATGCTTTAATTATTAATATTTAATTAGTTAATTGCAGGAGACGGTCGTCCTCCGCCCACTCAAGTCGTGGTGGTGCCTGTTGATGAGAACGAACACACCGAAATGCCGTGCAAGAAGGTTCATGCCGCCAGAATTGTGCTCGTACGTTAATATTATCATTAATATTTTAGTTTGTGGTTAAAACTTGCACGAAAAAGGAATTCCAATCGGTGTCTGTCTATGCCTTTTCGCATTCCGAAATGCTTGCATTACTGTTGTTGATTTATTATTCATTTCAATTGCCTTACCGGTGGCCGTGGTAGTGCATTCGCTTGTCGACATTAAGTCCTCATGATTCCGGTAGTTATTTTACTTTATTAGCTTCATTCCATGACATGCTTCGTGACCTGTCTAAATAGTAACGCAAACCTACTAAACATGTAGGATAGTTGGTGTGTTAGTTCGCTCGGCCCGGCCCATTTAACGTAGCGCGTTTTATTGTTGTGCCAGTGGCCGTTTTAAAGATGTCCAGCTTGCGAAGTGTATATCGTATATGCTGGCCCTGATCAATCAATAATCACTAAAACCTCCTGCTACCGTATCAATGTAATTGTATTGTTTTGAATTCAGATCTGCGCTGTTATCGGCATGGTCATCACGATGTGCGTCTTCATTGCCACCTTCCTCAAGCACATCCACGTGCTGGCGCTTGGTGAGCCTATTTATTTATTATTTTTATTTATTTATTAAATATGAAGAAAAAATAATGCAATATGTTCTGCCTAAAGCTGCTTGTTCGCATTGTTAAAAAATTCATTGAGTTAGTGATCCACGCGCACTGGAAGGTCTTATTGCTCGACTTATTTTTTTTCGTTTTGCGAGACTTCTAATGGTTCATATTACACTCTTTACCATATGACCGGACGAGTCTAGCTATTTTCAGTGTTTATATTTTAATTTTCTCATTACTGTAACCCCGTTCTCCTTCACTACCGTAATCCTTTTTTTTCTCAACTCTACCGTAACCCCGTTCCCTTCTCAGCGGTTCTCCTTCTCTTCTTCGTCTGTGGCATCTACGCACACTGGAAGGTCGTCGAGAGAGTGAAGAAGGTGAGGGAGAGAGAGCGAATATTGATTGAAGAACGTTACGATAACTGGGATTGTCAGCATGCAATTCATAGATAGACATGGGTTGTAGCGGGCAGGTCAAATCATACATTTTCGTCCCACGCACAATACGGCTTATTGCGAAATATATAAACTGGCCAGAAATCGCTATAAACTGGCCAGATCTATAGTGCAAGTCCCATAAAACTGGCCAGATTTGAATTGATTCTTACTAAACTCATCCTTACGCGTATTTATAAATAGGTTACGAGGGTCAAAACTGCCTCCTTCAAAAATTTGTTCACACACATTGTCCGTGTTCTAAAATGTATGGGTCAAATGCAGTTTATCCAGTGACAAAGTGACGAAACTGCCTTTGACCTACCAGCTAATCATTTGAGCACAACGACTTGAACCGAAATCTGGTGGGTTTTCGGGAAAAAACGGGATGGTTCTGTTGCTGGCCGCATCCTAAACCATGTATGACGCAATTCAAGAACTATTTCGTTACAAAAACCATAGTAATTTAAGATGAACCGGAACAGTTCTGAAATGCGCTATTTCATACAACCGTTTATTATACGCATACTAATTTGCAACTGCACGCTCGCATTTCATTAGATATACCCATTTATCAATCAATATTTTTTCCAGATCCACTCCAAGTACTTCTGCCCTCTCATCGCCGTCTTTGTGTGCATTATCGCTCTCGAACTGGCGATGGGCGTTTTCGGAATGTAAGTGGAAAAGTGGACTCAATAATTATGGCGAAATCAGAAACCGATTGAATAATTTTATTTCAGATACCAGTACTCGATTTTCGCGGGCAACGGACATTCGGAGCATGTGAGTTTCCCTCATTTCGATTATGATTTGATGCACCGGCACTCGGGGTAGTTTGAATTTTTGGGAAACCTGGTGGCGGGGCGATATGCAAAGTTCCAGAAGTGACAATTTGAAGGGTTGGGATGTTGGTGAATGCTGGGGGCATTATGTGCAAAAACTGTCTAAAATTCGCGGCCCGCGCGTGGTTTGATGCTCTTTGCGATTTGAAGTTTCACGCAAATTGTACACAATGATTTAAACAAATTCTTCAATTCAGGCGATGTTCGCTACTCTTCTCTTCTTCGCCATCTTTCTCATCCAGGGAATCATGCTGTGCACGTCCGTTTTTTATTTCTTAATATATAAAAATATTTATAATTTGCTAATTTTTTATTAACATCGTATGAAACTTGTGTTATTTCATCATTTTTATTTTCCTCACCGTCTCTCGTCATTTGCGTCACAGCTACAGTAATCGATGCACTTTTGCAGCGTGCTCTGCTATCCACCGCAACTCGCCGCCAACGACTCGAGAGCTGCAGAGGAATTGGTGAGTGACGGGGGATACCGCAATCTGTTGTTTACTTGAGATTATTCTGCTAGATACGGTAGACTGACGGATACGATATGTCTAATTGATTATTTATTTCAGAAAATCGACCAGACTGAGTGGGCGCAGGAGGACAGTGGAGAATACGGCGGAGCGAGTGGAGGGGGTACGGTATAAATTATGCCGTATAATATCGGGTCCTGAGGAAGCATCGTATATTTTTCCCGTATTTTCACACACGCGCACATTTATGAAAGCGCGTTTTTCTCATATATCCGATATTTAAACGTCGTTCTCGACGCGAGTCGCATTTTTTAAATGTGCTGACCATTCGTGGTAGCTAAAGTACAGATGGGCACTGACGACTACCGTTATTCGTAACTGCGCGATAACTCGGTCAATAAATATGTTTCAGCCACCGATATGATGGCTGGTGATGAGGGACCTAAAGAGACGGAGAAGAAGGAGCTCACGGAGGAGGAGAAACAGGAGGTACGGTAAATGAAAACGGGAGGTGTACTGTAGATGAATCGATAACGTGTATTATTTAATTACTGTAGTGCAGCGCCCGCAGGACTCGGTTTCGTGGTGGCGTTGTCATTACTCTTTATTTAAAAAATTAGATATTTTAATTGTTATGTGATTGGTGTCTTACAGTATACATCGCAATAGGGCGTTGTGTTATTGTTAGGTCAGGTACATGACATGTTTTGAAATGATTGATTTTGCTAATTCGCAGGCTGCTGCCGTGGCGGCGGCGAGGACCTCGCTCTCTGCCTACCTCTGCCATGTGAGAAGAACGACGGACGATGAGGAAGTGAGGGAGAAGATGTCGGCTGAGGACAGAGAGACTATCGTCCATCAGTACAACCAGGTACGGTAACGGGAAGATTACGGTAGCAGATTGACAGTTGTTGATTGTTTCGTGTGTACGGTAGGATTTTCCGGCGATAAAGCTACCGTATTCTTTGCTTATCTATAGTTTTATGATTACGGTAGGCTTGATTGACTGAAATGAAACATCTACCGTAATCTGAGGCTATTTCACATTGGGTTACTGTAAATTATCGATTGCAGACGATCTACTGGCTGCGCGAGAACAAGACCGCTTCTAAGGAGGAAATCGAGCAGAAGAAGGGGGAGCTGAGGAATGTGTGCAAGCCCATCCTCAATAAGATGAAGATGGAAAAGGGAGAAGCCCGCGGAGGCACAATGGCCTGAGATTATTGATTGATCCTGGGGATATTGACTGATTTACTCCTGTGAATATTGATTGATTAACTCTTCAATCCCACGACCCAGTGTATATTCTGGCGTGAACTCATCCTATAGTTCCACCACAAGTTGTCTCGTTTATTAATTCTCGATTTTGTTTACTGCGAAGCTAAGTTTGGTGTACTTTGACTATCTTGATGTATCACGCAATTGTAGTCACCCATTTTTTAATGATTGAAATTCCCAGTAGATTCCGATTAGAAGGTTCGACCTAGACGCTAATTGAATTAACAATGAATTGGAGATGTTTCGTTTATTTTTTGTTTTGATTTTCAGGAAACCCCCCTGACTCAGGATATCCTGTAGTTCGTCGTTTGACCCCCTTCCCCCTCAACTCACACTTATTTTTCTCACACTCTGACTCCGCTCAAGAAATCAATGCCCTAGATTTGTTCGTAATTTGATGATATGTTGATTCTGTTGTTTCGAAATTGTACATACCTGTTATCGCACAGAAGGCGAATGAATAAACTTTAAAAAAAGATTCGTGCTGTCTGCTGTAGGGCGCACCGTTCAATTTGAAAATGTTGAAAGTCGCAAAAATAATCCCATTCTGAGAATGTGTGCCAGGCGACCACAGATCGAATGGTGATTTAAAACGCGTTCTCTGTAAGAGTGCAGTGAATGATGGGCTAATCGGCACAACTCATTCAAAGTGGTCGGCCCGGACTAAAACTTTTTTCACAGATGGTCTAGGGTGCAAAGTAAATTTCAGACGTGAAAAATTCGTGAAATGTCAAATTTCGAAAAATCGATAATTTTTTTACGAAAAAAATTTTTTTTTCTCAATTGTTTTATTATGCATTCGTGTTATATATCATTCGAAAGAGCATCAAAAGTTATGCTTATATCCTAAATTTCATGACATTTGAGTCACATGGAGCGAAAATCGATAATCGCATATCAAGAAATTTGCCGATTGCGTTAAACTTTATTTTGGATAAAATTGTTCCTATGATTTGCTCATCATGAATCCGACATATAGGTATTTTTCATTGTAGAATCGAATGGGAGTCTGATAATGCCACATTTCCATTGTGAAAGTGTGTCTACATTCAATAGACCATTACCACTCTGTAGACAGAGTCAATCTAAAAGTGTGTAGAAAACTTTTTACAGGCCTTGAAACTAATTCGTATGTATGTCATTTGAAAGAGGATCAAAAGTTATGTCTAACTCTATGATTTCAGGACGATTGAACAACTAGGAACGAAAATCGATAATCTCAGCTCCAGAAATTGATAATTTAAGTGAAGCTCAATATTCGCATATATTTTCATTCGAAATGATCGGACAGGTCTTAAACTTTTTTTACAAGTGTCCTGAGGTTCAAAGTAAATTTTAAAATCAAGAAAGTCATGAAAAGTTAAAATTTGAAAAAATCGATAAATTTATTTTTCGAAAAAAAATATTTTTATTTTTTTTTTATTTTCATAACGTTTTATATATCATTCGAAAGAGCATCAAAAGTTATATATAAATCCACACTTTCATGAAAATTGAGTTGTTGTGAGCGAAAATTACATCGATCAATTTGTTACATCGATCAATTTGTGGGTATGTATTCGCCATCTCGATACTGCTAGTACCCTAATCTTCTTGAAAGTGTGGATTTATACATAACTTTTGATGCTCTTTCGAATGATATATAACACGATATGAAAATAAAAAAAAAAATTTTAAATTTTTTTTCGAAAAAATTTATCGATTTTTTCAAATTTTAACTTTTCATGACTTTCTTGATTTTATAATTTACTTTGCGCCTCAGGACACTTGCAAAAAAAGTTTAAGACCTGTCCGATCATTTCAAATGAAAATATATGCGAATATTGAGCTTCACTTAAATTATCAATTTCTGGAACTAAGATTACCGATTTTCGTTCCTAGTTGTTCAATCGTCCTGAAATCATAGAGTTAGACATAACTTTTGATGCTCTTTCAAATGACATACATACGATTTAGTTTCAAGGCCTGTAAAAAGTTTTCTACACACTTTTAGATTGACTCTGACCTCAGAGTGGTAATGGTCTATTGAATGTAGACACACTTTCACAATGGAAATGTGGCATTATCAGACTCCCATTCGATTCTACTATGAAAAATACCTATTATATGTCGGATTCATGATGAGCAAATCATAGGAACAATTTTATCCAAAATAAAGTTTAACGCAATCGGCAAATTTCTTGATATGCGAATATCGATTTTCGCTCCATGTGACTCAAATGTCATGAAATTTAGGATATATATAAGACAGGTATCACGAAAGATTGCATGAGCTCGAGAACAACTTTCAAAAAATTATTTTTGATTTCGATCAAACGTTTATGTAGAAGTACTCTGGGGACGAGAATTCCATCAATCCTGGTCCCAGGTCGCAGAACCGCATTTTAGGAATTTCCCGGTTCTGATGCCGGAATCGATGTAACTTTGTTCAAAATGTAGTTACAATGCCGTTCAAGTGCTCAAAATGTTCGTAAAAATATGCTGAACATTTCTTCTGTTAGCACATTCACTTCAAAGAGTGAACTGCAAACGGTAAAATTTAAAATCCAATAAAAAATTTTGAATTTTTTTAAAAATCATTTTTCGATGAGAGCTTACGCAGAATTTGAAAGCAGAATATTAAAGACCATGTCAATATTAGTCATGTAAAAATATAAAATTGATAAGAAAGGTGGGTTCACAGACCCGAAAAATCGCGTTGAATCTGAGAATACTGCGATTTTTCAGAACAAAGGTTTCGAAAATCTCGAATTTCGATACCAAACATACTGAAATGGACTCTAAATTGGTGAAAACCATGAAATAATGTATCCTGAAAAGTTTTAGCCATGTATCAAAAAATCTGCGAAATTTTTTTAAAATTGTCTTTTTTGACGAAAAATAATTATTTTATTAATAAATGTAAAACGAGTGGCATAATTTGGAAAAAAAGATGTGTAGCTGATTCGGGAAAAGTATTTAGGTCGATTAATTTGTTGTTTATAGTCGATTTGTACCCTCCTGTATTTAAAAAAAAAATGATAAAAAATCTATCAAATTGTGTGAAAACACATCACGAAAGAGGATTGTATAAGTAGAAGTAAGTATTCCTTCTGAAAATTTTAATTCTATATCGGAGTAAATTTATTTGACTGTTACAATCGTTTTCTGAACAAATTGTAAAAATGTTTTCAAATATTAATATTTCTTCAACGAAAAAAATCGATTTTTAAAAAAATTTCGCAAATTTTGTGATATACGGCTAAAATTTTTCAGGATACATTATTTCATGGTTTTCACCAATTTAGAGTCCATTTCAGTATGTTTGGTATCGAAATTCGAGATTTTCGAAATCTTTGTTCTGAAAAATCGAAGTATTCTCAGATTCAATGCGATTTTTCGGGTCTGTGAACCCACCTTTCTTATCAATTTTATATTTTTATATGACTAATATTGACTTGGCCTTTAATATTCTGCTTTCAAATTATGCGTAAGCTCTCATCGAAAAATGATTCTTAAAAATTTCAAAATTTTTATTGGATTTTAAATTTTACCGTTCGCAGTTCACTCTTTGAAGTGAATGTGCTAACAGAAGAAATGTTCAGCATATTTTTACGAACATTTTGAGCACTTGAACGGCATTGTAACTACATTTGAACAAAGTTACATCGATTTCGGCATCAGAACCGGGAAAATCCTAAAATGCGGTTCTGCGACCTGGGACCAGGATTGATGGAATTCTCGTCCCCAGAGTACTTCTACATAAACGTTTGATCGAAATCAAAAATGCTTTTTTGAAAGTTGTTCCCTGAAGGTGGTGTTTTCATGCAATCTCTCGTGATACTTGTCATAAGCATAACTTTTGATGCTCTTTCGAATGATATATAACACGATTGCAAAATAAAAAAATTTAGAAAAAAAAATTTTTTTCGAAAAAAAATTATCGATTTTTCAAAATTTGACATTTCACGAATTTTTCACGTTTGAAATTTACTTTGCACCCTAGACCATCTGTGAAAAAAGTTTTAGCCCGGGTCGACTACTTTGAATGAGTTGTGCCACCCTATCCGACGGTCTTACAGAGAACGTGTTTTAATATGATAAATTTATTCATAGAATTTCCTATTACAGCGATGGGATGAAGGGTGAGTATAGTTTTAGAGTAAAATCGGTAGGGCTAGTGAGTTTCAAACCCCCACAAAGGTTAGGATCGAAAGAGAGTAGATATGAGATGGCTTCTCTTTCCGCCGGCCCCTTTCTGGAGGTTTCCCTGGGGGAGGGGGGGGGCAGGATGTAGATCACTTGGCATCAGAGGCCAATTCCTTGCCTTCCTTAATCAGCCAGAAGGTGGTGCAGGGGCCTTTTCCCTGAATGACATCAAATTGAGCATCATAATGTTTCGGTTACTGAAGGATTGTCAGGAAAGCGATCACGTAGTGTCTTTTCAACAATTGTAGAGGCGCCCAAGATGAGTTGTTAGGAGCTTCATACCATTTGGGAAAATACGCTACGTGGCCGCTTTCCGAACACTGCGGCATGCTAACTACGATTAAAAAGACACCTTAATGTTGACGATTCCTCTCTCTTGAATGACGAAACGATGCTCGAACTTCGATTTGAGAAGATGTGCAGCTGTCTCGCTCATCTAAAGAAGACGTGATTTTAAGCCTCCAAAAATGGGTCTTGCTAGATAGTGTGAGAAAGCATGAGACATAATCTGACTTGTACACGCTGTCTCTTTTTGACCCCTTTTGTGGAGTCTTGAACTTAGATTGCGAAACTATAGTTAACTATAGCGAAAATATACATATCGTACGTACTGAAAATATCGGAACGTTTACCGGAACGTGATCAAAATGTTCAATTTTTTTTAAATTGCGAAGAAAATTATTTGCGACTCGTGAGTAGGTTCATATTTTTTGTCCACCTCGATTTACCGGAAACTACCCGGACATGCCCGGTGAAATGTCTAAAACAAAGGAGAAAATTCGATGCGATAACCGACCAAGTTAGCGAATTGTCATCATTACCGTATGCAGCCGGGAAATGCCAGTAATTGCCGGTTCTGTCCCTTTTTTGCAATCGAATTTGTCGCTTTCTGTTACACATTTCACCGGGCATCACCGGGTAGATTCCGGCAAATCGATGCGGATTAATCGAATTAGCATAAATGCAAATCATGATAATGCGTACTCGCAAAGATGCAAATTCTGAACATTTTGATCACATTGCGGTAAACGTTCCGATATTTTCAGTACGTACGATATATGTGCTAGGGTTTAGAAATAGTAAATTCGACCTGAATTCGTCCGGGTTCCGACGTTGAGCCCATTCGAGAGGCGACATTCACTGTATCTCCGAAAACGCAGAATCTGGAAGGGGTAACATTCTAGAATTCAATAAAGAGTTTTAAATGTAAAAATAAACAAAACAATGGTCAAATAGGCAACGCTGGCCGCCTGGCATTCATTTCCCGCTGAACGCTCCACCCTCACCACTGGGAGAGTGAGGGGGAAGAGTCAGGGATTGGACGGGACGAATCAGATACGTTCCAGAAAGTTGTCATAGGATCGGGGACCATTAGTTATTCCAATTTTTGATCATTCTTATTTTATTCTGTTGTAAGTCAATCGTCCAACTTGTCTCATAATCCAAACTCAAAGAGAGGAGTCAGGACGAGAGAATGTGCAAGTGAGAAAGTCCCTCCCGATTTTGCACGCTCTCTCACTGCAAACCCCCTTTATGTATGGTTGGCCGCCATGCGGAATGATGTCTTTACCTCGGAGCTGTGCTTCCGAGTATTCCACTTGCTAGGGCTCCACTGTGAATACCCACTTTGATCTTCAGTTTGTGCTCGGGTCGATGGGGAATCACGTAGTGGTCGTGGACAAACTAAATTAATTGCTTATTAATTACTTAATTACTTTTCATTATCGTTCATGAATTGATAAAAATTGATGGTACGTTTTACAAGTAGGAACTCGGAAAAAATGAATCTAAATGGCCTCAAACGAATCCTAAACGAGTTCCGAGAAATTTTGTGGGAAGCTCCTAAACGGAAGACTGTAATTGCATTGAATTGATACCTTCTGGAATTGAATGGCGATCTGGCACACTTCGCAAATGTCACAATTGTCCTCCATTTCGGGGATTCCCGCCACGATTAGATACGCGTCTCCCACATTTTCAACCTCAAATCATGTGGTATTAATATTAGGGAACCTCTCAATTCGATTGATAAATCGTCGTATTTCTTTCACTATCGTATCCTCTTTTATCATGATCTTTATGTGCACGTGAGAATTCAGTGGTAGGAATGGTGAAATTAGATAAAAAAATTTAACAATAGTAAAATTTCTCGCTTGGAAAAAATAGCAAATCACGAGTAAGCGAAAGGAAAGAGAGGAGAACCTTAAATGCCGAGTACGATTCCACAATCTCATCAAATTTAGAGTACAGCAGATTGAGCATCAGAATTATCTGCAAAGTTCCATGGATTGGAAACTAATGTTCTACCTTATCCTTTGATATTCGTGTAAATTATTGGATATTGGATCTCTTCATTTCGCATGCACACTCAACCATCGACTGGCGACGAGAGTGTGTTGAATGATGGGATGTAAATGAGAATAAAGTAATTGCCGGAATTTCAAACCCCCTCTATCATGGACTGCTACAGTCCGGTCAGATCCCCATGTGGAAACGGGGCGCCCGGGGGCGCTCGGGGCGACCCGAAGCGACCCATTGACTTTCACAGCAAGGAGAATGAGAAATTCACGTTGAATTAAAGTGCGCTGTGTTCTCGAGGTCATTCCCGAACTTTTAAAGTATTGCACATAAATTTTAAAAATTGCATTAATTATAAATAAATTATTCAAAACAGTTCAATTTAGGAATAATAAGTGTACCCGAGCCGGACTACCGTAGTTAAGAGCACACCAAGACCAGGTCCGTAAAAAAGAAAGCTCTCAACTACGGTAGTCCGGCTCGGGTGCACTTATTATTCCCAAATTGAACCGTTTAAAATAATTTATTGTTAATTAATGCAATTTTTAATATTTATGTGAAATACATAAAAAGTTCGGTAATGACCTCGACAACACAGCGCACTTTAATTCAACGTGAATTTCTCACTCTCCTGGCTGTGAAAGTCAATGGGTCGCTTCGGGTCGCCCCGGGCGCCCCCGGGCGCCCCGTTTTCACATGGGGATCTGACCGGACTGTACAAAGCCAAATCTGAGCACTATTATACAACATGATTTTTTTCTTCAAGTTTGCTGCCTCTTCACCTGCACCGGAATGGACTGTTCACACAGTGAAGTGAACTGGCAAACGTCAGCGAATAGAACGGAGACAGAAGGATGCATTGAGGGACGAACTGATCTACCCTCGCGCAGTTCGAGAGCTATGCTTCTGAAGTGAAGGAATGAGGGGTTATTAGTATCATGATAGGGCTGTTTGTTTTAGAATTTTCTGTTTTAGGACTTTTGCAAAACAATCATGAAATCGACTTAAACACGTGGGACGGTCGATAATTTCTTCGGAAGCGAGTCCCATTCTAAAATGAGATTACACGCCAAATGAGTGCCATACTTGGGCATAATCTGGTAAAGAAGCCTCTCAGTCTTCTCCTTCAACTCCTCAATTTCTTCAGTTCTCTTCTCAACAATTTGCTCCAAATTGGCAGAGTATTCATCAATCATAGAGATCATTTGATCCACGAGCGTTCCTTTTGCGCTGTAATCAATAGATGAATCGTAGGTGATAGACGGGCTATTTGCCAGGGGGTAATGTTATCTTCTAGTGTTGACTCTTAATAGGGATGTCCGAAAGTTTGGAAATCAAAACCAAGGAAGATCAACGAAAGAAGAACTTTTGTTATTGTGAGTTGAATTGCTTTGTTCTTTAATTTATTTTTTCCCTAACGGTAATCAATAGCCTGTTCTGTTGCACACTGTGCTCGGTCGATGAGAGAGTGTATAAAACTAAGAATAACGGTTTGCCGCACCCTACTCACTCGTTTCCGTATTCTCTGTGGACAGCGTCGATAATCTTGGGGAGCGTCGGTCGAGTGACATCTTTCGTATGCCAACATTGCTGCATGATGGAGACGAGACTGGAAAAGCAAAATTCGTTCAATGTCTACTTTCTATTATCATTTCAGAACTGTTCGTCTTCAACACGTTTGCGAAAATTTTCAGAACATTCTTAATTGTTTTAGGCGGGTTTAGTAGTATAAAAAACCAGATTGCGGTAAAAAAAACACAAGTAATCCTTGTTCGTACTAGTCTCCTGATTGTCAGTTCTAAAACGACCAGTCATAAAATAGTTTCTTCTCCTACCGAAGCGTTAGTCCGGTGTCTTCTGGAATGAAAGGTTTCATTCCACTTCCTTCCCCAGATAGCATCGACCTCATAATTGCTGAAAAATGATGAATTTGAAAGGCCAGCATCTCTTAAATGATTCAAAAAAGGGTCACGAGCTAGATAGTATGGGAAGGTAAGAGAGTACCTCTAGATCCTTCTCACACCTGACCCCTTTCTGGAGGTTCGACCGGCACACTCACAATATGTACTATCCTTGAGTTCGGCGAAGGGAATTCGATCAAGAAGAATTTGATAGATAAGCATGCCAAGTTGGTAGATGTCTCCTGTTTGTGAGGATTACTTTTATTCATCTTCTGTCATCTTTCAAAAACATTTTGTCAATGCACCACGAAGTAAAAAATTCTATCAAATACGTATGTACATTGACGAATTGTCTGTTGTTCCATGAATCTCAGATGGAATTAGAGCAAATAAAATGAGTATCAACGAATTGAAGGGGTTTCCTAACCTTCAACAGTTCCGACTGATCTTTCCTCTTTCTTTTGCATCTCTCGTAGTATTTCCGGAGCAACTTGGAGATATTCTGGAAGATAAAATTAGCAAATATATTTAGTGAAATGCAAACTTTGAGGAAGGTCTTCGAAGCAGAAACTGGGAAACGTGTAGATGTCTTTTGATTTGAGCTGAAACTCATTTGGATTTTCACCTCATTGTAGGGTTCCACAGTCGCACCACAGAGCGGACTACCCTACAGAAATTGGTTTGGAGAGTGTGAGTGTGTAAAATCGAGAGAGGCTGTCTCACTTTTGCACACTCTCTCACCGTGACTCTTTCTGTAGGTTTGAAATCATGTATTACCTTTGAATTGATGAGTGATTGGAGTCCAAAGTCCGTTAGTTTGACAACCCAATATGAATCGACCACACAATTGGAGAGAAATAGCGCTCCGTGCACGTGAATGCTGCTTCCATGGATATACGATAGACCCTGGCATAAATGGACCACATCATTCCACATGCCGGTAAAGCTTCAGAAAGGGCTTTGGGGTGAGAGAGCGTTTGAAATCGATAAGGAATATGCAATCATATGAAATCTTTTGTTTACTCTCTCGCCCTGACCACTGTCGATTGGTTTGGAATCATTTGGGACTCGATAACAACCTGTTCAGGAATGCTATAAATGTATAATGATACGAATACTACATTCTAGTTCCTGTGTTTACCATAACCGGGAGAACACGCAACGCAGTGAGATGGTCCACTCTCAGAAAAAAAGTGTTTTTTTTTCAACTATCATTATACTTATGGCGATCTGATGATAGTAATATATTAATAACATTGTGCCCACCATAACTATGATAATAATATCATTTCTATGTGTGCACCCGCCATTTTGGTACTATAATATATAGTAATCAAAGTACCTTTAGAATATGCCTTATAAATGATGCTCGGAAGTTGCGTCCCAACTTGTGATCCGTTTTGAAGAGAACGTTCTCGAGGGACTGTCTGAAGTGAAATATTATTTATTTATTTTATTTATTAATAGTTGACAAATAGTATACAATATCTAACGATGTGTCGAAGTGTACTATTATTATACACGTAAATGCTAGTACAAACTGCAATAGACATTCACGTTTAGTTCCCAAAGCAAAATACACTAATACCACTCCTGAATTTCTCTTACTCTCATCCTCTCATTTATTCATACATTCATTATTTATTCCCTCAGGAAGGGCTTAGATTGTAAGGTGGGTTGTTAATGGACTTTATAATGTTTCTATCGTGTTCCAATCACTCACCTTTGGGTGTAAGTCCAGCACACGAGAAATTCACCGTTCTGATTGAATGAAATTCCCTCGAAAGCATTCAAATTTGTGTGATTGAGATTTTTAATCTGGAAAAGTATATTCACGGCTTTTCTTTTACTTTCCACTTGCCTGATTCAGATATTCCATCTCCTTTCGAGTGAATGTTATAGCCTTCTTCTGCTGAATTGTTTTGATGGACACCTCAAATGTATCACTTTTTCATTTTTTTCTTCATTTTTTACCTTCATTTTTCATATTCGTCAAACGAGACTACATGCTTTTATGCCAAATAATGAGTGTCTGGGGAAAATAAGAAAGTGCGTTTTTTGTGGTATGATCGTTGAATTTGGAATGCTATTTGCTGCCATTAGGGAGGGATAAGGGAGCGAAACAGTAACACCTGACACTTTTTAAACCACTGTAGTACTATACAATAGACATAGCTCTCCGTAGCTCAATTCAATTACTTTGTGTCCTCTGATTGTCCCTCGTGCAGCATCCAATTGAGACGATCCTATGCACGAGAGAGATCGCATCGAGGCCGAGATATTGGATCGAAGACGAAGTTGGTGCTGCAATACACTCAGACCCCATGATTCTAAACCTTCAGAAAATAGTCAGGATGAGAGGTATGCAAAAGTGAGAGAATCCCTCTCGATTTTAAACACTATTTCAAGCCTCTATAGTGCTGAGCTGCCTGTGGAATGATGCACGACGATTAACCACTCCATCATTCCCGTAGTCAGGAGTCAAAGTGCGTGCAACATTTTGAATTCCAAATTCAGACTCTTTCTCACGTTCACCACCTCTTTCGCCCATTGCACCTTCCTCAAGCTTGCGATACTAATGCACAGAATAAGGCGTGAATGATTATTGTCGGCTACTCGATTAGTTATCTTTGCTCATTACACTACTTATCTATTCACCCCATCCCCAAGTCTATGCATAGCTAAGGTAAATTATGGGTCATGTCGACTCTAGTTCGGATCTCTCTGGACTTACGAGAGCTAGTTGCGTGTTAAAAAGTGCAAATGACTTGATGGAAAAAGCTCTAGTGAATTAATAACTTTTTTATGCAACTATGAGTAGGGGGCGCAAGCTCCACCCCCTACCTTTCTCGACGAGAGGGAACAATTGTCCCAATCGAATGACAAGCTTCATTTTCAACCAAATCCCGCGTTCAAAAGCTTATTCGAGAGCTCTCGATCTACTCTATGAATGAGGCGTTGCGCACCTTGTTCTGACAACATTTAGTAGATCAAAAATTGACTGAAAGCCTCAAGAGTAGGTGTTTAGAACACTTCCAATTCACCGACACCGCTGCGCAAGTCTCAGTATAGGTGGAATAGCATGCTGAATCTATACAAACAAAAAAATTAAAATTTTATTAATTCGCAGAATTGTCATTTGATTTTAAAGATATTTGCAAAATCAGCAAAAAAATTTGCAAACAGCTGGATTTGAACTAGCGACCTTCTGTTTATAAAGACTGTGCTCAACCGCCTGAACCATGGGGGAACACGGGTAAGGAGTGCTCTTTCACTCTCAAAATCAGTCAGGATTTAGAGATGTAGATTAGCTCCGCCCACTTCTCTCTTTCACCACTTTCTGTCAAATGACGCGCATGGTTTTTGAGGCATAGCGCGGCTCAGAGACAAGATATCGACAAACGGCAAAAAGTATGATGTTATTGAGACCTTAGCGGTTCATTTGACCACATTTTCTTTCAATTAGCATGAAATTGGAAGATCACGTTGCAGTCCCTAACTATGAGCGAAGGCATTGGAATCCGAGGTTACCTCAATAATTGTCTGAGTGAAGAGCCCCTCATTTTCGTTATCGTCCTCGCGAAAAGGTTAATTTTATAATGCAACTATTTAGTCCTCGTATTAATTAATGCAAAAGCACTGTCACCCCTCTCTTCTTTTCGAGCATCGCCTCTCTCGTACGCGTGGTGCTACTCGTAAACTCTATCCCCTATTCCGTGCCACAGATAATCTGTCTAAAAACTTCATTTCTCATCGAACTTATTCATTGCTCAATTCTCTACCGAAAGGAACTCTTACCCCTTCCCTCCTTCGATCGTTTCACTCTCTCCGTCACTACGGGGTAAACTATGTTTTGCTTTAAAACACCTTGAGGTGATTGGCTTTATCAGGGCGCTTAGCACCTACCAGACAATTGGCTTTATCAGGGCGCTTAGCACCTACCGACAAAATAAGTAACACAGATGAAAGTAGTCGAATTGAAAATCACGAGGGGGTAAAACACATAACATACAACTTGTGAAAATAGAGATGACTAGGGAAAGAGGAGAGGGAAGCCTAAAGCCTACAAGGGATCTCTCCTTCTGTTCATCCTTCTTCAAAATCCTGAGAGGCCTTTCGCATCGCGATCCTGTAATGTAAAAACAATTAAAACCGTGATATTATCCCTTCCCTCGTTTATCTCCCGAGTGTATCTAGGGGTGGTGGGTATCGGGGACTAGTAGGCACAGCGAAAGCCAGAATGGCTTGAGCGAGAGGAAGATCGGCCATTTGTATCGGCTGCACAAATGACCGGCGCGCAGCGCGCAATATTCAAAAAGCCAATTTCACCTCAAGGTATTTACACGCAAAACTACACTTACCCCTTCCCTCCTTCGATCGTTTCACTCTCTCCGTCACTACGGGGTAAACTATGTTTTGCTTTAAAACACCTCGAGGTGATTGGCTTTATCAGGGCGCTTAGCACCTACCAGACAGAACTGCAAAGAGGATAACACTTGCACTCGATACTTTCCTCTGTGCACCGCTACGATACCCTCTCAAGACGAAATGGCAAAAGTCGATCGATATCCGACGACCATCATTGACGACCGACGATGCCACGAAGAGAGACGGTGACGACAGACGATCATCGACGATAAACGATCGATGATGATGAAATGAAGATCGATCAACGTGGAAGATCATCGACGATGACGAAATGACGATCGATAAACGTGGAAGATCATCGACGATGACGAAATGACGATCGATAAACGTGGAAGATCATCGACGATGACGAAATGACGATCGATAAACGTGGAAGATCATCGACGATGACGAAATGACGATCGATGATGATAGAAAAACCGAAGACCGACGATCAATCAAAGACGAGCGCCATCTAAAGGGAAGGGGGAGCTTAACCTCCCAGTTAGTAGAAGGGAGCTACACCCCATGCAGGGTAATAAAAAAAAAAGGACAAAAAAGAGATAAAATACATAATAAAAATACGAAGACGTGTCGGTAGGCACAGCGAAAGCCAGAATGGCTTGAGCGAGAGGAAGATCGGCCATTTGTGCACTCGCTGAGTATCGGCTGCACAAATGACCGGCGCGCAGCGAAGCGCTGCGCGCAATATTCAAAAAGCCAATTTCACCTCAAGGTATTTACACGCAAAACTACACTTTCCCTCTCGTCAACATTATTTCTTAAACATATTGCACCCCTTTTACCCGTCTCTTATCTTTTCTAATCTATTATCTCTCCTTCTTTTATCCTAACTCAGCTCGGGTCGTCGAACCGCGATGACATCTACCCTCTCTTCGACATTTCGCCGTTTTATATTGTCGCCTACCAGTTCCTAGCTACTGGTTTTTTTATGTTCGCACAATTTACTTTGTTGCGATAAAGATATATAAATCTCGCCTCTTCCTCGTTCTTAATGTCCTCGTAGGCAATTCTCCACGGCATTCTCTGCAGTTCGTGTTCCTTCCTGCAGAGTTCAAATATCAAGATGCACAGAGTGTAAGAAAAGTATTTTCCAGATCGCAATTTGACCAATCAGAAAGTCAGTTCATAATAACAATCAAACAACTTCAGACCATTGGTGGACAATGGTTAGAGCATTCCTCTAGCTATCTGATTGTCTTTTGATCGATATTTGATGGCTTCAGTTGTTTTTTGTTCCGTCAAAGCAGTAGAAATTGACTCTAACCTTTGCAGATACCACGCGAGACTGAGGGGAGACACGATGGCGAGTGAAATTACAAGAGAAACGATGAGTATGTGCGCTGAAGAGGTGCATATTTTTAATCTAAAGATAATTGTTCATAGATACTTATGCTGCATAATGAATTATCAAAGTCGCATTGCGGTCGATATGGAGGGAGAAGAGTGAAAGCATTGGAATCCGAGATTACCTGAACAATTATTTCAGTGAAGAATCCTCATTCTCTGAACCTTTTTCGCCAAAGGTTATTTTTCTTGTGCAACTGGCACAGGCAGTTTTCGAGAACAAGTGAAACTTACAGAGCGAAGTCAAATTTTTTTGAGTTTTTATGACGCGAGCTCAAGGGAAAATGAGAGCTCACATATTCCATCATGGTCTGATTGAGAGAAAACGATGGAAATACAGTAGAAATGAGAGTGGGAAGTCCATTATGCAGTCTATGGAACTTAAAGGAAGACTGACGAATACCCTCAGAGTCGATGAGAATGTCACCAGTGATGCCTGCAGAGAATAGCGGATGGAATGGAGATTTTGAAACTGACAGATGCCTTATGTCTCGGTCAACATAAAATGCCGGCATACACTTTTATTATATTCGAATTATTTATGGTTCCAAAACTATTTGTCTAGGCGCATTTTTTTTCTCTTTTGCATAATTCCTACCCGAAATGGACTGAAATACCGACCCTTGAAGGAGACAGGTAGAGACGAATTGAGTAAAAGAAGTGAAATAGCGTCACACAGTAAAAGAGACGACTCGATGCGATCGTTGATCTGCAGATAGACTTGAAATGACTATTCATCTGTAATGTGTGACCACAAAATCGACATTTCTGTCCCCGGTGAATGAAGAGTTCGTGTTATCAGGTTCTGGCCCTCGGGGTTCTGGCCACTTCCGCAACGGGTTATAACTCAATTCAAACTTGAAGAATCTTCGAAACATTTTTTCCTCACTATCAATATGCTCGCCCCGATCAATTGCGGCGCTTATTTTATTTCTCTGATCATTTCGAATTTTCCACTAATTAGTTAATTAGCTAATTAATCGAAAATCTAATTATTAAGTTTGAAAGCCCTGATGATTCTGATCAATATAATACTTCGACTGGCTCATGAGGTTCATTTAGGAGAAAGTTATTTTAATTTGAAATCCCCGTTGCGGAAATATCGGTTGCGGAATTGTCACCCTCCTGGCACTCTGCTCACCTGGAGTTTATGGTCGAATAGGAACTTGGTCGTTAGCCGGTGATCGAAATGGTCGAATTGAACCTGGATGAGATTAATGACAGAAGAGGAATGGAGGAAAGGAATGTACCGTTTCAGAACTCGTCGGTTTAGAACCAATTTTGACATCTATTATACTGCAGAAAAACTACAAAGTAACTCGAGAAATGACATTCAACAGAGTTCTAAAACGTCCAGTACTATAATTTTACACCTCCGTAAATGTCGTCTTACTAAATGCGTAAACTTGAGCAGTCTCTGTGCTTTCCTCGCGGGCGATCTGCTCAACGCATCGAAGGACTTTTGGAAGAAATCTCGGATATTTAGGAATCGAGATTCCATGAAGAATAGGGAAAATTCATGGGGAGAGGCGATTGAAGAGGAGGAGAAGAAGGAATAGAGAGCGTCTCGGTTGGAGAAGATGAAGAGGACTGTGAATTAGAGTTTTAAATTCGGAATAATTGGGTTCAGATCTCTTCATTTAGCATGTTATCTCATTAATCGGCAGGCGTCGTGAGTGAATGAACTCACAGGGAAATAAGTCTACGACTCTAGACTTATGGGCTGCCCAGCTTCGACTTTCAAAGTCTACACGTCGTGCACCCTTGCCCTTTTTAGACTTTGAAGTCGTCGCTGGCCAGCTTAGACTTATGAAGTCGTAGACTTATTTCCCTCTGAGAAATGAAGAGTTGTGATTCAATTACATACATAGCACGCGACTCACCAAAGGCTCGGTCTGACTTTGGCACAGACTCTGATTTTCGAAATCGTGTTTTTGGCATTTTCGGGTAGCACTAGGACCAACTGAGACCTCCTGACGATATTATGACCCAGAAGTCATTCCACGCCTTGAGGCAGCTACTGTTAGGTGTAGCAGCCCAACTTTGAGACACTATTTCAATAGTTCAACGTAATTTGTGCGAAAACTATTTGCTTGAGACTAAGGGTGTTTTTGGACGTTCTTTCGCCCTGTGTAATTTGTTTGACGATTGCTAGTTAAATTTTCATACTAATTAGTTATATTAAAATTACAATAAAACTGTTCGAAAAGTCAATAATGTAATTCCATAGGAGTCTTGGGCAGGTGATAAGGATTCGAATGGTATGTTTAAGCTCCCATAACTCGGGAGGTAAGGTAGTAACGCATTAGTAAACGTCTAAAATCCTAAGAAAAACGGTTGAATAGGAAGACAAACTGAGTCATTCCCGGTGAGAAAGGCGAATGGAGCGGTGACGAACAAAGGAAATAATAAGCAAACTTGTCGGGAATGATCATAATTAAACAATTCCTAGTGCGGCAATACCTTACCTCCCGAGGTATGGGAGCATAAACATATCATTCGAATCCTTATCACCTGCCCCAGACTCCTATGGAATTACATTTTTGACTTTTCGAGCAGTTTTATAGTAATTTCAATATAACTAATTAGTATGCAAATTTAACAAGCAATCGTCAAACAAATTGTACAGGGCGAAAGAGCGTCCGAAAATAGCCTTAGTCTCAAGCAAAAAGTTTTCACACAAATTACGTTGAACTACAAATAGCGTCTCAAAGTTAGGCTGCAACACCTAACAGTAGCTGCCACAAGGCGTGGAATGACTTCTGGCTCATAATATCGCCAGGGGGTCCTAGTTGGTCCTAGTGCTACCCGAAAATGCCAAAAACACGATTTCGAAAACCAGTGTCTGTGCCAGAATTTTGTCGCTAGTGAGTCGAAGCTCTCGTGAGTCGCGTGATAGATGTGGACCTCTTACTAAAGCATTCCTCAGCCAGCTCAAATATGTTTCAGTAATTCTAGTAGTATTCAACCGTTAGAATAAGCGTCGGTGATTGTCTGTTCGCGAAAATTATATGCTAGTGATGTCCTTCCGATTTTATGCTGTGTAAGAATTTTGAAACAATAGGGTTTTCCAGAAAGGGATTAGTGACGTGACTCTTCGTACCTCTGGAGTTTGTCAATACAGACAGGGTGGCGTTCTCGTCATTTATCGGCCCGCTAACTACCGTTAATGACTGATCGAGAGCACTTTGCACCGTTTGCGCGTCGTAGCGATACTCGGATGAGTAGAGGATGCCGATCTGAAAAAAAATAGCTATGTGATATGCTCCGGAATTAATTTCCAGGGTGGATCCCGCTAAGAAACCTCAACATTCCATCATAGAATATGCTAGGAGATTACACATCTCTACTTCTGCGCCCTTCCTTGACGTGGGTTGCGGAATGATGTGAACATTTGATCGATATGGATTTGTTCTATACGAACCTGCATCCAATCGCTCAGCTCGCACAGCACTCGCATCATTTTCGCGATACCCACGGGATTCTTCGGCTCGAGAATCACAGTAGTCGCTCCCTTAAATTTCATACTTTATCACCGCAATAATAATAATAAAAATATCCACCTTGTCGAGAAAATCAATGGTCGAAATGAAGGGAGAGTTCCATCGCTCCGTGAGACGAGAGATCGTCGGTGCTTCTGAAAGGGGAGCATCAGTTATTATTACAATTTCTAATTGATCTGAACACGACATAGACTACGTTTTCGTCATTCCTGTGCTTGAATTATTTAGTATGTCGGAAAAGAGGGCGTAAATTGGAAATAGAATGGAGTAAACCTTAAATATTTTATTTTATGGCTCTCTTTAGTCATAATTTCCTGTAGAGAGAACTGTTTACTGTACCTTCGATGCAATTCGCTCCTACGAAAGCATCGATTCTATCCAAATATCGCATCGTTGCCGCATTGTCGACGCCATTGAACGATTTACACGCAGGGAGAGTGACGAAACTACGAGAAATATAGTATGAGTGCTAGGCCAGTGTTTCAAGTAGATTCGTATCATCCCCGCCAGTTTAATCCTCCAGAAAGGGGTCAGGCGCTAGAAGTTTTATGAAAATTATTATTTATATACAACTGATGCACCGTAAAATCAGAGGTAGAAAGTGGAAAAAATGGATCGGAAATGGGAAATTAATTGTTTTCCGTTTTGCACGGCGGTGACATTTTTGAAATGGACTTGTTTGCATTATGTATCCCTGCCCCCTTTCTGGGTTTAACGTACTCGAAGGCAGATTGATTAGCTGGGAAACACGATAGGATGACGTTCCTCTCCTCCTTGTACCGCTGTAAGTGCCCTATTCGAAGTGAGAGAGAGATGGAAAGAGGTAGGAAGAGGAGGAGGAGGAAGGTCTTCATGCCAGAGAGGGGAGGACGTGAGGGAAATGAGTCTTCACGCCAATTTCTGCCCTCCCCCTCTCTCTCTCTCTCTCTTTCTCGTCCATTATTAATTCACACGAGCAAGAGGTAAATTCCCCCTTCGCATGGCATGAAAATCGGAGGGCCGGGGGATATTAAGGAAACCAAAAATTCGGCAACCATCATTACGGAATTACGGCAAACCATTATTACAGGAAAAAACCCATTTCGGGGAATGATATTTAGACAAAACTCTTCCATTCAAGATTGTGTCTTTCATCCTTTTATCATGCAAAAAATAAAGAGCTGCAAAATCATTAAAATAACCCTTCCACTGCAAATGAAGCAATTATGTGACGATCCCCGTCATGTTACCCCCTCCCTAATCAGTAATAAAAATGGAAAAGAGGAAATGAGTGAGATAAGGAGAGGTGTGAAAATGCGTCGAGCTCTCTTCGTCTTGTCTTCTCTATCTTTGCTATCGATTGGCCTCGCTCAGTATTGCTACTCGTTCGACAGTGTGACTCCCCACTGTCCCAATGAGTTCATCAACGGAACTATCAATATGATACTCCTGTACGACACTCCCAGTATCGACCATTTGCAAGAGGAAGTTGAGGTAGACTATTCATTTTTCTTTTTTTTGCATTTTCTATCCCAAAATCACTGCTTTTCGAGAGAATTTTCCCCAATTCTATATTTCGGGATATGCCTATGTACCATGTAAATACCAAATGGCAAGTCTCTAGCCCCACTGGGAGATACAAAAGTCCAGGAAATAACTTCAGTAATGTTTATATCGATCAATTTCAGGGTGCACTATCGCCCTACTTCGACTTGAATCCAGGCCATTGGCTCATTTCTGTCTCATCATTCTCCGATTTTTCATTGTGTTCACCATCAAAAAATCGAAATCTGCTAACTTCATGTGTTGTGATTCATCGAAAGAAGGAAGTTATCGTTGTCGTTATGAAAGTTGTTTAAATCACTACTTGAATCTACATGCTCATCATTCCACAGTCCGGCAAATTCAACAGAAAGGGGAATGTGAAATAGCGTGAAGATCCGAGAGGATCTCGCTTTTCCACACACTTTCGCCCTGACTCCTTTCAGAAGATTTATAATCTTCTGAATGTGGGCATCCGCAATTCCCCAATTCCTACTCGTTGATAAGATCTTAATTCAGAATTTGAAAAAATGCAAATAAAGAAAAACTAATTACTATAATCTTTGAATGCTCTGGAGCATCTGCGTGTGTACGTGTGTGTACGTGTGTGCGCGTGCGTGTGTGTACAGAACATGCCTTTTCCACCGGAATTTTATTTTTCAATCATTTTGCTACAATTAATGAATCAACACAAACACAATGAAAAAATTGTTAAAGCGACTAACAACATAGTTAAAGCGAGTAATCACGTGTTTCAATATTTCTAATGCGACAAACAGAAACGCTACAAACAAATAAACTTTTTTGTGTTTTCGGTATTTTTCTTCATTTTTTTGGAGTTTTCTTCTTCTCTCGGCTCTCTTCTCTTGTAGATAAATGTGTGCGACGGGTAACTGATATAGAGTGTGAGAGCACCATTCACGACGAATCGTGAACTGGTTGCACCTCGCTTAACTCCACTCACTTATAAATTACGAGTTCAACTCTGATTTGGGATCATAACTGCTAAGGAATGAGGAAATGTCATTCTCGAAATCACGGTCAAATTCGTCCCTTCCTTCGGGAAGAGCAGAAGTCGAGGGGAGAGACAGGTGATCGGAGGAGGTTGATGGCCCCGCGAAGAGACTGATCCCATTTGGGTCCAGAAGATTACGGTTGGTAGCAGTCTGCAATCGAGAAGTGACGGGAAATTTTGGACAACGCTCGAGCAGTGTCACTAATGTAGTCTATACCGATTCCTCAGAACGAAATAGTGAGTTCCTATTCTCAAGCGAGAAAACATTTCACTCAGGGGGTGAAGTATTGCATAGATCAGTGGCAAAAGCGGCACTAGTGAACGCTGCATCTCTTCTGACCATCCCAAAAGGGGTCAGGAGAGAGGAATCGTATAGAGAGCCCTCCCAATTTCACACAGTCTCTCACTCCTGACCTCTTTCTGGAGGTTTCCCATGGAAATGGCGACACTCACCTCTTCACCAGATGAGTAGAGGGTGGTGGTTCCTTGAGCACTGGAAGTCACATCGCTCCACTTTGCGCGCTGAAATTAGAAAAAAAAATGAGAACGATCGAAGCGAACAGTCCGGGATAGGTTGCAGGTGATTTTTTCGTATCTGCTTTCGTCTTGGCAAAATTTTGAGTTTGAAATTAGGGTAAATAATTGGATTAGCACTCTTCATTTCGCACACACACCGGTCGGTGAGAGATCGTGCGAAATAAAGAGAGCTAATCCAATTATTTACCCGAATTTCAAACTCTAGGCTAAATTGTTAGCTGCTGTAGTAATTAGAAAATCGATACTTACCTTGGCTGGACGAGAATGGTAGGGAGCACGGACTGCGTACGAGTGGTCAAGAGAGACATTGGAGGAGGAGAGATCGGACGATGAGTGGTCACGCTGTGGGGGAAACATGATTTATGAAAAGTAGTGAACAAAGCGATTTTTAAACCATGAACTTGGCATAATGGGATATTCAATAGAACAAAATAACACTCACTTTGAATCCTCCGGAGCGAACTTCGGGAGTTTTGGTGGTGGAGTAGTTGTAGGAGGGGGCCTGGAAGCATTGTTCACAGTCTCATTTGCAATCATGTATAATTTTGCAGAGTGAGAGCCAATTTGATTGCTAGTGCCGATCTACGCTAGAGCACGCAAAGTGAGACGACTCTAAACAATGATACGGAATGACACTTTCCTATCTTTGCTTGATTACATTTTTTTGCTCAGAGTTATGCTGCGCAAATTTCATGGGTGGAATTCCACCCTCTGAGGGTGGAAAACTCGTGTAACTCAGCTCAAACTGAACGAAATCTCTCCAAAAAAAAGGAAAATGTTCCAAACGTGGCTTGCAATATCTGTATCAAGTTTGGAGGTTGTAGCTTCACTAGGAAAAAAGTTATGGAAGGGTGCATATAACTGATGTGCACCTTCCACCCCATGAAATTTGCGCAGCATTAATTGTTTTCCTACTCAAAACGCACTTTCATATCTCGTTTGGCAGCAGCCTCCTTTCCTCCATAACGGAACTGCCTCGCTCCTGTTAACTTGGAAATCTGCAGAGATTTGCATAATTAGTAATTATTAATTGTCGGGGTTGCCAAAAGTTGCCAAAAATAAATTAAATATTTGCATAAATACATATATTAGTATCATGATTTTCATGGAAGCCGTGAATTAGCATAACACCTATGAATCGCAAACTGAACAGCCTGCGAAATTTAATATAAATACTCACCCTGTTTACTCTATCGATGATTTCATCTGAAATCTTCCCTTCCTCGATACACGTTTGTATAGCTTTGTTGACCTGTAACATGTTCATTCTGAGGAAACCTCCAGAAATGGGTTAGAAAGTAATAGAGAATCTCTCTCGATTTGACGCACTACCTCACTGACCTTCAGAGCGATGTGAATAAATCAATGCGAACTACACATAGAAAAAAATGTATTACTTTTAATACATGCCATGGACGAGGAGTTTCTGTGTGTACTATTTTGTATATTTCTAAAAAAGTAAAAACTAACAACATTCATTTTTGCTTCTTTGATTCTCCAATGACTGCATAGCTTTCCGGTGACACGCGGATCCCTCACGCCACCCTTGACCATCTCGAATTTGCCAGTCCTGGAAATAGGATTCGCATCGTGAGAAGAATTTTGAGATCCCAAAAGCCATCCACAAAATAAAAAAAAATGAAACGAGTTTTGAAATCTGAAAAATCGAAATCACTTGTCTTTTTACCTTGAAAGCGCGTGACGAACGGTGCTTTCCCACCTTGTTTTATCATTGAAGAAGGGATACATTTCGCTGAAACATGTTTTATTTTATCTTACAAATGTTTATTTTTATCTCTGAGATTTCACTAGATGGTCTGATTTGTACTAAACAATCTGAGGACCGGTATGAGTGGAATCCAACACTTTCAACTCACCAAATGTGCCTGTAAATGTCGCCCACCAGTAGTTGACCAGTGGGGCACAGTTTGAGAGATAGTGCAGCGAGCACGGGGTAAGACGGGAAAATGTCCGGCTTTATCTCCACCTGAAACACACATTTTAAAATAAATAAAAATTATTAAATTTTTCTGAAAATATTTTTTTGCAAAAAAACTGTTCAAATAGGGAGAAATATGTTCGAGTGAAGACGCTAACCGCTTGTTTGGCGTCTTTCTTGACCGTTGCTTCTAAGTGATTCTGAACTGATTTGTGGGTAGAAATTTTCCTCTGTGCCGGTGGGACATACTGTAAAATAGTTACTGTAATTATACTAGTGTTCTCATGTGCTTTGAGCTGGCGTTTCTATTTCAACTGCAATATCATTGCTGACAGCCAAGGAAACTCTCCGAAAATTTGCGGCAGCCAGATCTGAATTTTGCAACGAGGAAGATGAGAAAGACTTGGAATTTTAGATTAAAGAATAATGTATTTAATTTTGCAAAATAACATTTTCCACACATTTTCACCCTCTGTCGGCGTTGCAATGATGGCGTTGGAATGATTACGACTGTTACTAATTCACAAACAATCATCCAACATACTAAAACGTTCCTCTCCTAAACAACAGATCTGGCTGCGAGAGAGCATGGCAAAACGATAGACAAGCCGACGTATAGAAAGAGAGTACACTAGTAGTCCATTTCATGAAAAGTATAATTTTAAAATAGTAATAGTCTACCTCGGCCAGTGGCGTAGTATCGATGGCGTTGGAAGAGTCTTCATCGAGGAAAGAACTTATGGGAAAGTGAACGTCTAGGTAGTCACTCTGAAATGGTAATAATTCGTATTTGAACAAGCTTTTAGAAATTGAGATTTTCTTCAAACGTTTTTTGCTCAAAAGAATCGTGAGCGATTCTGCCGATTACGCAAATGCGATTTACAAAGAATGGCACGTTTTTATGAAAAATATAGTGAAAAGACTGACATCAGTGTTCTCTCCACCGGTTGATTGATTCTCGTGGCTATTGACGGCGATTTGAGTAGGAGGTGAAGGAGAGGTACTGTAACTCTCGAGCGGCGTATTCGGCGGCATACTGTAACTACCGTATCCTTCAATCTTGTTCAGCTCGTGTGAGTAGACATTCTGCAATGAGAGTTTTTGTTGGAAAACTTGTTCAGAAAAATAAACATAACACTTATTCTGTTTAAATGCTTTTAGATTTTCGAAAATATTTAAGAAAACGTATTTGATGTGTCCGCATAATTATTTGTGGTAAAGAGTAGACTCACATCGTTGCTCACTTCCTCTGCTGGCTGAATACCGTAGTTAATGACGTCAGCAGGAGGTGAGGGAGTGGTACGGTAGCTCTCGAATGGCGTATTCGGCGGCACACTGTAGCTACCGTATCCTTCACTCTTATTCAGTTCGTAATTGACTGGAGCAGTCGGTAGGTAATGGC
The DNA here is from genome assembly GCA_036245785.1 of Pristionchus fissidentatus. Taxonomy (NCBI): domain Eukaryota; kingdom Metazoa; phylum Nematoda; class Chromadorea; order Rhabditida; family Neodiplogasteridae; genus Pristionchus; species Pristionchus fissidentatus. The sequence goes on along the minus strand of BTSY01000005.1, from coordinate 31,110,383 downwards.
CGTAGTTGTTATGTGCTCCCACCACATGCCGCCCGTTACCGTAATTCTCGACCGGGTTACGGTAGGTAGAGGATTGTCCGGTTCCGGCTTCCTTGTGAGCGTAAGCCTCGACGGGGTTACTGTAGGCCGTCAATTGTCCTGTTCCGGCTTCCTTTTGGGCTCCATTCAGATATTCGTTTTCCCTTTGGGCAGCCGGGTTACTGTAGTTCCTCCACTGTCCATTGTCATTGCCGCGGAAGCAATTTTCACCCGCTCGCAAATTCATATCGCTGTACAGCAGATTGTCCCAGTAAGCGGCGTTCTCCATTGTGTCTGAAATGAGACTTTACGAATTTTCGCTATGTTTATTTACTAGTACTTCGCAGCTCACTTTATTATCGTATGTTTCACTAGTCTAGACCAGACCGCGCTCTCAGAACTAAATGATCTCTCGTTTTGAGGGTAATCGAGATTTCCTTTCATTCTGAGAGGGAGGTTTCATCTGGGCACTAAATCCACCATTATGATCCATCACTCCCTCTCTAAATACAGTAGCGTCGGAAAGTTTGGGCACACTTTTGCCTTCAGCTGTTACTTTTGGCCCATGAGAGCAATCTGGCTGAAGTTTTTCAGAGAAGATTGCAAATAAAAGATGATTAAAATGCTGGTACTGACGTACCCAGTAAATTGAATCATGTTGTGTAATGATGACGCAACTGGATACCACTTTTTCGGAAAATGATATTTTACAGGAACGTATTTCCACATTATCCAGAAATTTATGGTCTTGAGACATTATGAAGTACGATTCAGAAAATAGGTTCAAGTTGCTCAGAATTTTCTACTTTACGGAAGCAGTTCTGCAAAATCGAGGCTGCAAACTCATAACTCGGCTCCCAGATAAGATATAGACTCGTTCTAGGGCTCGATTCTTCTGGTGAGCCCAGACAACGTTGAGAGTTTGGTGAAGATTGCTCATCATTTGGGGCACAAAAATAAGGGCACAAAAATTTCTCTTTTAAAAATACACTAATTTTGACGCATCTCCAAGGGTGGATTTTCTAAAAATGTGGTTCCTTTGCAAATAAACCTCTCCCTCTTCCGAAACCAGGGCGCACCAGGGAAACAATCGCGCCATGCAGGGAAATAAGCTGCTGCTACCAAAAGTTAGGCATCGATGCCTAGATGGTTGTGGGTCGTTCCTGTACAGGAACCACATTTTTAGAAAATGCACCCTTGAAGATGAACTGCTTCAAAATTAGGAAATATAAAAAGATAAATTTTTGTGCCCTGAGGGCAAATGATGAGCAATCTTCACCAAACTTTCAACGTTGTCTGGGCTCACCAGGAGAATCATTTTGAGCCCTAGAACCAGTCACTAGTTCATCTGGGAGTCGAGTTAAGAGGTTACAGCCTCGATATTGAGCAGGGCTACCGAAAAGAGGAGAAAAATCGCAGTAACTCGCAACTTTTTTCTGGGTAGTCCCTCATGTCTCAGCGTCTAAAAAACGTTGGTTAATGTGGAAATACGTTCCTGAGAGATAATTTTTTTCGAAAAAGGGGTATCCAATTGCGTCATCATTACGCAACATGATTCAATTTACTGGGTACGTCAGTACCAGCATTTTTTTCATCTTTTATTTGCAATCTTCTCTAAAAATGTCAGCCAGATTGCTCTCATGGGCCAAAAGTTACAGCTGAAGGCAAAAGTGTGCCCAAACTTTCCGGCGCCACTGTATTTAGAGAGGGAGTGATGGATCTTAATGGTGGATTTTGTGCCCAGATGAAACCGCCATCTCGAATGAAATTGGGTGAGCATATGAAGTCTCTCATATGCTCACCCAATTTCATTGCACTCAGAGAAATGTCTGTCATATTTGGCTCCTGAACTGCGTTTGTATGTTATATGAGACGAATCGCCAGAGAATCGACCACTGTGCGGCGGTAGAATTTTTTCCCACCAAATTTGCTCTAAAGAAAATGCAAGGTACTATCAACTGTGCTCTTTCTAATGGTGTTGTCCGATTTTCACGAAGCCGCTTATTTTTCGAGTACGGGCGTGTCAAAGTGACGCTCCTTTGACATTTTAAGTCGAGTGTGCCTCAGAAGAAAAAACATAACTTTCTTAAAAGTTGAGATATAGAGTTCTAGTTTTTAACATTCGAAAGAGGAATAGTTTCCCCTCATTTTGGCGACCACCACGTCATTCCTGGATGAACGGTCGGTTGGGAGTGGTCACTTTTGTAAAAATCGTCATAAATCATCAAATCGGAAAACCTCCGACAAGCCACTATGCGGCTTTCGTAGACCATAGTTATGTTCAACTCCACCGCAGGTTTCAGCCGGATCGGTTTGTGAGAAAAAAAAGAGGGCTGGTTTAAGTATGATTCACCCAAAACAACCCCTCCGAAAAATAATGTTCTAGTATGTCAACCTATTGCATTTGTGATCAAAATTAATCAGAATACTTGGAAATAAATATTAGAAACCATAAACCCCTAATCTTCCATGGATTTAGTCGAAAAATTGACTTTTCAAGAAAAAAATGCCAAAAATATTCAAATGAATGAAAGTGACGTTAAAACAACGTACAAGATGACAAATTGACTTTTACGGCGAGTATATGTTGGGACTAGATCCCCAAACATGCCTGAGAAAAAGAGGTCAATGCCATCTTGAAATATTTCAATCGGTAGATTTGCAAAATTTTGTTAAAGCAGGGTCTGATTTCGCTTGTTCTTTCACTACCTATACGCTTCTAACGATAGTACAGTATTGATCTCTATGTGCTGATCAACTTTGCTTTTAAAAGTGAGTTCGTATCTGCTCATTGAAATTGAGGGGAACGCGCGCTCTAGCCTCCTCGCGCTCTCTCACTTTCGCACACTCTCTCGCCTAGTACGCACCTAATGAAGAAACTTTTCGTTTTACGAATATTTGATATACACGAATTACATGTTTGAACTCAAATAACACTTTCTTGACATAATCTGACAGATCTATGACCTCCCCAGGTGAGAGTGTGTGCAAAAGTGAGAGAGCGCGAGAAGGCTAGAGCGCGCGTCCCCCTCGCGCAATTGCAAAAACTATAGGTAGTGAAAGAACAAGCGAAATCAGACCCTGCTTTAACAAAATTTTGCAAATCTACCGATTGAAATATTTCAAGATGGCATTGACCTCTTTTTCTCAGGCATGTTTGGGGATCTAGTCCCAACATATACTCGCCGTAAAAGTCAATTTGTCATCTTGTACGTTGTCTTAACGTCACTTTCATTCATTTGAATATTTTTGGCATTTTTTTCTTGAAAAGTCAATTTTTCGACTAAATCCATGGATTATTAGGGGTTTATGGTTTCTAATATTTATTTCCGAGTATTCTGATCAATTTTGATCGCAAATGCAATAGGTTGACATACTAGAACATTATTTTTCGGAGGGGTTGTTTTGGGTGAAGCATACTTAAACCAGCCCTCTTTTTTTTCTCACAAACCGATCCGGCTGAAACCTGCGGTGGAGTTGAACATAACTATGGTCTAGGAAAGCCGCATAGTGGCTTGTCGGAGGTTTTCCGATTTGATGATTTATGACGATTTTTACAAAAGCGACCACTCCCAACCGACCGTTCATCCAGGAATGACGTGGTGGTCGCCAAAATGAGGGGAAACTATTCCTCTTTCGAATGTTAAAAACTAGAACTCTATATCTTAACTTTTAAGAAAGTTATGATTTTTCTTCTGAGGCACACTCGACTTAAAATGTCAAAGGAGCGTCACTTTGACACGCCCGTACTCGAAAAATAAGCGGTTTCGTGAAAATCGGATAGCGCCATTTGAAAGAGCACAGTTGATAGTACCTTGCATTTTCTTTAGAGCAAATGTGGGGTGAAAAAATTTCTACCGCCGCAGACCCCCCTCAAATGGTCGATTCTACCGCGATTCCTCTCATATATAACTTACTGTATGTTATACATGACATACAAGTGCAGTTCAGGAGCCAAATATGACAGACATTTCTCTCTGTGTGGGGGAAATTTCCCAATAAACAGGGGTAAATTTCCCAGCCCAGAGGGCCAGATGATGTAACTCATTGTCAGCTCAAACGGAACGAAATCTCTCCAGTCAAAAAGGAAAATGTTCCAAACGCGTTTTACCATCCCTGTATCAAGTTTGGAAGTTGTAACTTGACCAGGAAGAAAACTTATGAAAAGATGGACAAAATTGAATACGGGGGATTTCCCCTTTGCGCAGCATTACTCTCAAAACGAGAGATCATTTAATTCTGAGAGCGCTGTCTGGCATGGACCAGTCAAACAAACGATAATAAAGTGAGCTGAGAAGTCCTAGAAAATAAACAAAGCGAAAATGAGTAAATTGGGAAATGAAGATGAGAGGCATGCGAGAAATAAGCCATACAAATGAATTATATGATACTCATAATGTAGGGCGTGGCTAGAATATGGGCGTAAATCCTCCTGTTCGGGTAGGTCTTGATCTCACCCTAGAGGTTGGACGCCTTTATTATATCCTGTGGAGTATTCGCTATCATTCGAGCGTTCCCTGTGGCTTTGCTCCTTCGCGAGATTATGTTATCAGAGGTTACTACGAGGGACGCCAAATAATTGGAGATGAGTCATAAAATGAGAGAGAGTGTGAGAAATGAAGAGAGCATCATGATAAATATGACTTCGTGAAATATTTACGCTGGAAGGGAAAGGTCAGCAGATTCTGTGAACTTCGCCTCTGTAGTCCTCTATACGATACATTGACTATGACAAAGGGATCAAGGAGCATAATATATAAATCATAAGTCATCAATCTTATCATACATAAATCATAAGTCGCAGACGATTAAATCAGAATCAATTTTGTCAGGCTCACAAACGGCGACTACTAGAGTGGTGCAAATGAACGAAAATGTGAAATGTGAAAGACGACCGCTCTCCCCGAAGTGAACGATGAGAAATGTGAACGTTCACATTCGAGGGGAAAGTGAACGTTCTTATTCTTATTCGGATTCTTATAATTAACATTTAGAAAATTTTTTTTTTGATTTTGCAAAACCTTTTCCGGAAAACTAACACCACATAAATGATACTATGTTTGAAACAAATCACACATCCATTTATCTATCGTGCCAATCGGACGTCCCATAGAACCCCTCCCCCCAAAACACGAATGACCCTCAAATTTACATTTTGTCTAAGTCACGCCTTAATGGAGTTTTTCGACCATGTGGATGTTCAGATCAGGGCTGGGATTTTACGTTTACGGATTTTACGGTTTTACGGATTTTACGTTATTCAGAATCCGTAAATTTTACGGTTTTACGGATCTGTAAAATTTTCATTTTACGCCCAGCCCTGGTTCCGATGTCCAAAATGCAGGTTCCATAAAGTGTAGTCGCTAGAGTGGTGCAAGTGAAGTGAACGTTCGTGAAATCGACCGCGCGAACGTTCGGATTCAGCCGAAAAGTGAACGTTGGAAAATGTGGACGTTCACATTCGAGGGGAAAGTGAACGTTCGGATTCTCATAATTCACATTTGGAAAATGAGGAATTTTTTTTCGGAAAAAAATTATCGATTTTTCAAATTTCGATATTTCATGTATTTCACATGTTTAAAATTTACTTTACACCAACAAACTGTTTGTGTAAAAAGTTTTAACCCTGTGCGACAACTTTAAACTAGTTGTGCCGCGTGTCCAGCGTTCTTACAAAGAACGCGTTTTAATTCGTTTTATTATTGTGAACCCGGACTTTAAATTTTCTTTTTCTAAAAATATTGTAAAATGGGTAATTTGCTGCCCTGAACACGGTGGCGTTTTCAGATTCGTTGTATAGTTCCTCTCTGTCTGAATGTTTGAGTCGGACAACCCCTTTTAGTGTCCTCAGAGAGAAAAGTTGGCCGAGTTAATGGTAATGGTAATGGTAATGAATACGGTAATGGGATAAGGTATGCATCGCAGATATTGCCCACTCGATGTCTATCTCATACAAAAATTTCTAGTCAAACCGCACTGTAGACTAGTATTGTATCCGCACTAGTATTGTAGGTGAGGTGCAATTTTGTTATTTTCGTATATTGGAAGTGCATTACTATAGCACGGTGAACTGTAGATGAGGTACGATATGTTCCACATACTTTGCCTACTCGATGTCTACTTCCTATAAAAATCCCGAGGCGTACAAATCGTATATACGTATTATGTTAGGTTACTGTAGCCCAAGCGAGGTCTACCGCTCACAAAATTTCGGTTAAATTTTCTAAATTTCGTAATTCGGGTTTACGGTAGGAAGGATTACGGTAGATTATCCGTGTTTTTTTAGAAATCCGTGTTGCGGTAGCCCGGATACGGTAACTCGGCCACCTTGTCTCTCTGAGGACACTAAAATGGGTTTGTCCGACTCAAACATTCAGACAGAGAGGAACTATACAACGAATCTGAAAACGCCACCGTGAGTCCGGGTTCACAATAATAAAACGAATTAATTCGCGAAATGTGAACGTTCGCCTCATTTTCCAAATGTGAATTATGAGAATCCGAACGTTCACTTTCCCCTCGAATGTGAACGTTCACATTTTCCAACGTTCACTTTTCGGCTGAATCCGAACGTTCGCGCGGTCGATTTCACGAACGTTCACTTCACTTGCACCACTCTAGCGACTACACTTTATGGAACCTGCATTTTGGACATCGGAACCAGGGCTGTGCGTAAAATGAAAATTTTACGGATCCGTAAAACCGTAAAATTTACGGATTCTGAATAACGTAAAATCCGTAAACGTAAAATCCCAGCCCTGATCGGAACATCCACATGGTCGAAAAACTCCATTAAGGCCGTGACTTAGACAAAATGTAAATTTGAGGGTCATTCGTGTTTTGGGGGGAGGGGTTCTATGGGACTTCCTATTGGCACGATAGATAAATCGATGTGTGATTTGTTTCAAACCTAGTATCATTTATGTGGTGTTAATTTTCCGGAAAAGCTTTTGGAAAAGCAAAAAGGAGTGTTAGTTTATACTTTTCCATTTCTCACGGCGAGCTTGGAAAAGCTAAATATTTGAATTCCAGCAATTATTGGTTTTCGGCTATAACTCGGCTCCCAGTGTAGCTAAGCTTACCAAACTAGGTCCATGGAGTCTAAACGTGAAAAGTAACCCTAAAACAAGTTATCTAATAGGTATCTAATAGCTTCAATAGGAGACGAAATACATCAAATGCGGGAATTCAAATCTAACTGCTTTTCCGGAAAAAGCTAGCTGAAAAACTAACACTCTCGATTGCTTTTTCAAGAGCTTTTCCGGAAAACTAACGCCACATAGGAATTTTTAATTCTAGTTACAAGAAGTGAATAGCTGCTCATTTTCCGGTGAAGTTACCCATATTTTCAGGACTTTCGATTCCCGGAGTGGCTCATCGAACTGTGGCAACTTCCGTTGATCGATGTCCTTTTAATCAGAGATTTCGTGTCAAGTTTTTTTTTGAATTTCTATATATATTTCCCTCAACCGAGTAACATTTAGAATTTCCAAAACGAGTTTGGTTTTCTTCGTTTCTTTCTTCGTTCACAATCTCATCATCGATTAGTATTCGAGAAACACATTATTCTAAACATGCAGAAATGGGTCAGAGTGATACAGAGTATGAAAATGAGTGCTCCTAACGAAATTAACCGCTCTCTCATTCCACATCCCATTCTGTTTTTATTTATTTATTTATTTCGATACACACACCCACGGAGGGTCGTGACGGCAATTAAAGAAACAATGAAGAAACAAGAAATATGGGGGTTGATCGGCATGTTGAATTGTGAGGACTGATTTGAGCGCACGAAGCGAGCCACTTTAGTTGTCTCACTTTAGTTGATAGATGTGCCATTTTAGTAGGATTTCGTATTCGATTCCATTCACAAATTTCAATCTCTAATTACAATATTCATAGAACTCAATATGCAATCTAAATTTACCCCGTGGCATATATTCCCACATCTCTAAAATACATCGTATCTCTTTCCATTACTCTAATCGGAATCTCCCGTTCCTAACGAGGTCCTTCCGATTACGGGCGCATTTAAGAAGCGAAGTGTCCACTATCAGTCACTCAATTAGGAGATGATCCCTCCTTCACCCCACTCGTCTCTCCAAATTATTATTTTCGTTTTTTCGGTTTGTCATAATGTATCTTGTCTTCTTTAATTTATTCGCGACTATTTTCGAATTTCAAGCGTCCCGTCTAAAGTTTCATTTCGTTCAGGGCTCCTTCTAGAATGGCTTTTAGCCGTGTTAGGGAACAAACTGGCAAAATTGTTAGTTTGTTCCCTAACATACACCCAGTTCTGGAAGGGCTACTATCGGATGGTACTTCAAGGAGATCCGGTCGAACTTGTGGACATCTTTCTGCAGCACTATTAAAGGTTGGTTGAACGGGGAAGCACTGAAATGTAGAAAACATTCACGAAATAATAGTGTATTCGAGGTTTTCGATCGAGCAGCTTGCTGTACGCTGATTATTTTCCTCTAAGCTGCACACCAGTAATAGTTGGTCTAGTTAATTTATTTTGGAAAAAAAATTTTTTAGAGAGAGCGTCCGTCTACTGCGGCTGCTGCTGTAAGTGGGAGAGGAGGAGGCGACGCCCATTCACGATGCGTGAGTTTACAGTAGTATAAGTATCCCATCTGCACTAATTCTTGCTACCGAGAAATTACGATATTTCATTAATGGATTGCAACTGCGTTTACCGTGAAAGACTATTTACTATTCCATAATCACTACTCAATCATTCTCTTCTCTTTTTTCCAGTGTCAAACTCTTCTCCGTCCTGTTCTATCGTTTACCTTTGGTCAGATAATATTCAAGTCATTAATCAATATTTCAGAATATGGACGTGAGTGCTCAGTTGAGAAGAGAAGACGATGACAAAAGTCACCTCTCGATTTTAATACTCTCTCGCTTCAAACATTGTCTGGGATTGACCGGCCTCTGGAATAGTGTGATTATGATGTGACTTCAGAGTCAATCCGATCGTCCTCCCTCCTTCCAGCATAGTGGGAGATCGTCAAACTACAAGTATCCAGCCATTATCGGAATGTGTCTCAAGTACAGTCCAATCGGCAAATTGACTGTACCCCAACTCTACGATTTCATTGAGTTAGTCATCTTAATATTGAACCAAAGTTGTAGTTAAGTTGTACGAAGTTGTAGTGCCATTCATTTCGAAAGTCTAGTGTGAGACCATTACTCACAAACTCTTTCAATCATAGCTTCTTTTCTGCCGCTTTATCAATTAGCTCCTGTTTTTGAATGCAAGAGGGCACGCCTCTCTTACAGCTCTTTCCTCTCTCCTCGCACTGATACTCAGCCGAGAGAGGGAAGACATGTAAGAGAGACAGTAAACTGTACGCACGAATGCCAAGAAATGCATGGTGCCTGCACGATGCATTCAGAAACAGGAGTAGGTAGGACGCGACAAACTCTTTCACTGATCTACCACTCGAGTGTCATACATGAGGCGAGGGAGATCTCCCTCGCCTCATGTATGATTGAGTTTTGCGTAACGATATATCTATTGCAGAGAACCACTTTGGTTAAAATAATCTGCACGAATTCACTTCGGGAGATGGCGCAACTTCTTCCACGAATCAGAAAGTAGAAATCCCAACAATCAGCAGAAAATACGTAAGTTTTTATGAAGGGTTGTTGCCATTTTGTTACTGTTTTCTTTCTTCCAACAATCAGTATAACGAAGGTTTCAAGGTTTTTGTTAAAATATTCTGACAGTAACATTTTCAGAATTCCAGCCCCTCGTCCGTGTGACGTAAAACACTATCCCCCCTCCCCCCTCTCCGGGGGGGGGGGTTGGGTGCCGTGGCTTCTCACGGCACCCTTCATGTGTCTTTCGGAGACACTGTCGTGGAGATGTCCACGTTAAACACATCACGCGCATTATTGCGGTTCCGTGAGAGAAAGTGGGTGAGTTTATATGTTTAAGCAGTTAATATTCTACATGAAATATCTGGGTTTATTTCCCCCCCCGAGTCCAGAAAATAAAATAAATGCCTTTGGTAATTTCAGCAATTGGACAATTCCTCGACATCGAGTAAGGCGACCGATCCGCGTGTCATTATGCCGCCAGCTTTTGTAAGTTACTTTCAACCGTTAATTTGTTAATCCTCCGCTCGAATTATTTTAGCGCAAACTCAATTCTCTAGAAAGGAGAAATGGGCAAGAAAGCATGTAATGCTGTATTCATTGTCGACAAAAATGAGGGTCTGTCTCCTCAAGTTGAACACTCTCGCGAATCTATGGTGCCAATGTGGGATACTCTCATTCCCCCTCCCACATTCTCGTTCCAAACCCCATTCTGGAGAATATTGTTTACGATCTCTTCATTGCAGGTGTCCGTGTTGAATAAGCAGTTGACTCTCTCCCCGGCGATTGGAACAACCTCTGATGAGATGCTCAGACTGCGAACAAAGTACCGCGACCATCTCATGTAAGTTATAAGAAAAGTGTCAAAAGCGTAAGAAAAGCACCTCCAGAGGAAACGCGTGAGAACTACGAAGTTACTGCTGAATGCGGCATGAAATTGCAATATGGCTTAGGAAAAATCGAGTACATGGTAAAAACAAGAATTTCGTCCGGACTCCTGTAACTGCCATGTTTGAAATATCTAAATTCATTGATTTTCCAAGCTCGCCAACATGAACAAACATAATTGTCAAAGATCCGCCAAGCAAATTATATTTCAGGATCGCATGAAGTGAAACATTTGGAGAAATGAATGTGAAACAGATGATGGGAAGAAGAGGGTGTCCCATCTCTTCAATCCCGTTGATGAGGCGATGAGTTACCCTCAGAGATATGTATGTTATACGGCTCCTGAAATAGCAAGCATGTCAAAACGGGCCCGTTCAGGAACCGTATATAGCATAGATTGTTGTGAGAGGAAGGAGGGGAAAGAACAGTCGCGTCCCGAAGAGAAGAAGGGGACGAGTACGGCCAAGAGGAAGATACAGTACAAGGCAAGTATCGATTGATTTGCAATTAAACCCCTTTTGTCCCCAGCCCATTTCGCATACTTAGACAATCCTTCATCAAGGACAAAAAATGCGGAAAATAGTAAGGACGCGCTAGGGGCGAAACAGTCAAGCCTCTGGCTTTTATGCCACAGGAACTCTGTATTATTGTTAGAAATAGATATAGTGGTTTGTAAATAAGTTTAATTGTTTCATTTGCAGCACCAGCTGCAGCTGCTGCACCTGTCGCAGTTTACATATGGAGAAACGAATGTGCAACTGATCTGGTTGACAAGATTAAGGCAAACAAATGTGGAAATTTGTATTGCAAGGTAATTTTTTCACTTTTCTAATTATCTCATCGTGAAATCAATTGCTTGCCTAATAATAGTAACTATTTCAGATTTTCGATGGCACGCCATCAATCTACGCGACAATACTATCCAGACGATAAAAATATGTTTCATGAAAAAATTGGATAATTTCTCCCGCATCAAACAACCCCGGATATTCAAATAATACCTCTCTTTTGAGCTTCCTGCTTGCTAGAGTTTATCTCCTTGCTATTGTTTCCAGTTAAATCAGTGACAACTTATTTTTGTTACTTTTTTTTGGTTTCGCTGCTGATGTTTGTAAATTGACTCGAATAAACTAATAATACAATTAACTGGATTTGCAAGAAAATTATGATGAAAACAAAGAAAGTCGATGCAAATTATAAATCGATTTTTATGAGAATACCACAAAAAAAACGGAATTTTTGGAATAATACGACTTGTAAGAATCGGAATTGCACAATTTTCTCGCAGTCCTCTATATTCGAACTTTTCCTGTGGAACTGTTCCACTGGTCTATTCAGAGAACTACCGCGAATAATAGCGGCGTTTAATGACTCTGACATACTTGAATTACGGACTGGAATTGTAGAAGACTCCTAAAATGAGAGAGCGTGAGAAATAAAGAGAGTAAGATAGATATCAGAGATTGTGCAATTAATAGTACATGTGAGGTGAAAATAGACACCGTGGAATATTTCGTGAACAGAAATAAAACTATCATTGTCGACTATCGAAATCTTTTCTGAATTCCATCGCTAAATACGTAGTGGAAGTTGAATTCAGATTCGGCTGGCTACGAAACGGTGGTGGCACGTAAAAAAATGAACGTGAATGTGTAACTTCGGAAGGGTCTATCGTACTACACAAGAAGACAGTGCTATCGAAAATGTGTTATGGAACTTTCGATTATTTGTGATTGATTGTTGGGCAATTTCTCCTTAAAACGTGTAAAATTTCGATTTGTCGTCGAGAACCAAATGATTCCAAACCTACAGAGCGGGGTCAGAGAGTGTGTCTGAGTAACCCACGAATTTACGCGATCTACAGTAGCGCCGGAAAATATTGGCGCGTTTTTTCGTCTTGGTGTAACTTTTGAAGCATAAGAGGAATCAAGCTGAAATTTTTACTATACAGTCAAAATGACATATTGTGAACAAAGTATTATAAGATAGCATAAGTTATTATAACTATTTATAACTTCTTTTTCCTGAGGTTCCCAGTGAACCGAAAATTTTGAAATGTTGGCAGTCGCCTTTTTTCCGCTTGTGAATAACTTATTACCGAACAGAATTTTAATAAAAAATCATTTTACAAAGTTCTGGGAGGTTTCTCGTAGATCGCAATTTGAAGCCAGAGCCGAGACACGGGCGAGCCAGAGCCGGGATTCCTAACAAGCCGGATCCGGGAATTTAATTTCGTATTCAAATTTCTCGCCTGGATACCGATAAACCGTTCCCACAGTTGGGTGTGCACGAGCGGTTGGAACTCCAACCCAACAATAGCCTGGCGAGATATTTGAATAGCAGTAAATTCGAATATTAATTTCCGTATCCGGCTTGTTAGGAATCCCGGCTCTGGCTCACCCGCGTCCCGGCTCTGGCTTCAAATTGCGAGCTGCGGGAAACCGCCCAGAACTTTTTAAAATGATTTTTTATTAAAATTCTGTTCGGTAATAAGTTATTCACATTCGGAAAAAAGGCGACTGCCAAAATTTCAGATTTTTCGGTTCACTGGGAACCTCAGGAAAAAGAAGTTATAAATAGTTATAATAACTTATGATATCTTATAATACTTTGTTCACAATATGTCATTTTGACTGTAAGTAGGGTATCTATCAGGGAACACGTTGCTGATACTGACATTTCATAATGGAATCTCAGTTTAATGTATAAAGTATGTGAAATGAACAACCGGACACTGTTATAATTTTAGTAACTTCCACTTATGGATGTATCCTTACTGCCGGAGATTTCGCATCCGACGTAATTCACAAATCATAAGCTTTAATTACAATAATTATTGAACTCAATATACAATTTAATTTCACCCTGTGGCATGTATCTCCATATACAGCGTCCCTCTTACCATTACTCTAATCGGAATCTCCCTGTTCGAGCACAGTCCGACTATTGGGCGCATATAAGAAGTGGTGAGCCCACGCTCAATCACTCATTTGGGAGTTCACCGCTCCTTTACCACTCTCTTCATTGAAATTTCTTAATTTATTTTTAATTTCGATTATTATTATCTTCGCTTTTTGGATATCTGTCGTAAATTACATAGACCACCTTACGACATATGATGCGACCCGCCACATTTTTCACTATCTTAATATGCGTTCTCCAACATTTCGCGACCATTTCTCAAGTGTTCCGTCTGAAATTTCGCATCTCGCAGGGTTCCTTCAAGGACGGTTTTTAGCCGTGTTAGGGAACAAAAAAAGTTGTTAGTTTGTTCCCTAGCACGTTCGGAAGGGGGTACAAACGTATGGAACCTCAAGGACACCCAGTCAATCTAGTGGACAACTTTCTGCAGCACTATTAAAGATTGGTACATCGGGGAAGCACAGTGTAACTGGGAAATGTCTCTCTACTCTTATTTCTTTCTTCTCTTAATATCCTGGAAAAAGGGGGGTCACAAGGTCCCTTTCGTGGCGTAAAGATAATCTGACAGTTGTATTATTTCAGTCCATCGTCAGTGTGACGTAAAACCCCTACCCCTCCCCTCCCCCGAATTTCCGGGGGGGGGTGTTGGGTGCCATGGTTCCTCATGGCACCCTTAATGTGTCTTCGGAGACACTGTCGTGGAGATGCCCACGTAAAAACATCAAACTCTTGTTGACGCATCCGCAAGGTAAATTTTTTAGCCCCCTTCTTATTGAAAAAAAAGTATTTTCGCGGGTCTCCTTCTAGAAAAATATTTGCATTGGCCCTTTTAAAGAGAGGGTTTTTAAAGGTTTGTGTGTGATTTAGCTTCAAACATTTCATCTCAATAGTTGTATGTAATGAGGGAATTAGAGAAAAAAATGCAATAGAGCGACAAATCGGCATTCGACTTACAACCGTCAACTTACAGGAGATTGCAATCGATATGCAGGAATTTTCAAATTCATAAAATTCGCGCCTATAATTTTCTCGTTGTCGTGAATTATCGATTGGATAATGCTCCGAATACCGTATATTCAACTATCTCTTCGCCTGGTTCGTTTGGTAGAAATTCAAATATTTCGTTAAAACATGTTCGAACACTTGAACATGTTTGTGACGTCGCAGAACATTTTCTCCTGATCGGCTTCACTCCCCGTTATGTTTAGTAGAAATCAAAAATTTTCGTGAAGACACGCTAGAACAAATTCCAACACGTTTGTGGAAACTTGAAAAAGTGGTTGCAGTGCTCCACGGCATTGCAAAAATGAAATATCATATCAGAAACCATGCCTTAGTGAAACATTGAATTGATATTACAGGCCACGCGAAACCAAAACACATGGAGAAACGAATTTGGGGATGGAAATGACAACGACAGGAAAGAGGAAAAACTGCTTGCAGTGACCAAAGAATTGAGAAACTAGCGCAAGGTCAGAGGGATAGAGATTACATGAATCCAAACCTAGAGACATGGCTAAGGGAGAGAGAATGTGCGAAAAGAAAAGAAGTCCAAAAACAGCAATCAACTCATTCTACCTACATACCTCGTATTTTATTACTTTCAATTTTTTTAACGATTTCGAGCTAATTTTTTTGTTCGTTTGCACTCTCTCACCGAATCTTCGAAATCTCAATTGAAAACGAAAAGACCCGTGAGTTGGTCGTATAATGCACTAATCTGTTTGGCTCTCAAGCACAGTCCCACAGGCAGAATGCCGTATCCGATATCTACAAGTACAGTCCGGTGTCGAATAGAGTTCTTCGAGTTTTTAGACGTCTTTTGTAGTACGGAAAGTGCTCTGTGAAATGCGACCTAGTCCTTCTCTAAATCGATATCTACCGTAATAATTGCTGTCTACCACAGTAGTATCATTTGGATGACTTACAGTATGTACAGTCCGGTCAGAACCCCATGTGAAAACGGGGCGCCCGGGGGCGCCCTGGGCGACTCGAAGCGACCCATTGACTTTCACAGCAAGGAGAATGAGAAATTCACGTTGAATTAAAGTGCGCTGCGTTCTCGAGGTCATAACCGAACTTTGTATTTCACATATATTTTAAAAATTACATTAATTATAAATAAATTATTTAAAATGGTTCAATTTACGAATCATATGTGCGCCCGAGCCGGATTACCGTACTCCGGTTTTTCAGCGCAGCTTGTGCGCGCGATTCCAATTGCACAAGCTGCGCGCGGGATTGTACAAGACGCGCGCCGGACTTTTTGCCGGACCTGGCTTGTTCCGTTCGAGACCTTTCAAGAGAACGCGCGATTTGTGTAAGGTGCGGCGCATGCCGCGTCTTACCCTACACAAATCGCGCGCACAAGCTGCGCTGAAAAACCGGAGTACTCCGGTTTTGAAACGCACGGTGTGCGCATGCACCACGGCTGTGCGTTGCACGTCCATTGCACGTTACGTGTACTGACTCTCTTCATTTCTTCCCTCTCTCGGCTGAGTATCAGCGCGGCGAGAGAGCGAAGGACTGTAAGAGAGACGTGCGCACAACGTGCAAACGAAAACCGGAGTAGTTAAGAGGGCTAAATTAAAGAAAGCAACACACCAAGACCGGGATCTGTAGAAAAGAAAAGCTCTCAACTACGGTAGTCCGGCTCGGACGCAGATATGATTCGTAAATTGAACCATGTTAAATAATTTATTTATTATTAATGTAATTATTAAAATTTATGTGAAATACATGAAAAGTTCGGTTATGACCTCGAGAACGCAGCTCACTTTAATTCAACGTGAATTTCTCATTCTCCTTGCTGTGAAAGTCAATGGGTCGCTTCGGGTCGCCCCGGGCGCCCCCGGGCGTCCCGTTTTCACATGGGGTTCTGACCGGACTGTACATACTGTAAGTCATCCAAATGATACTACTGTGGTAGACAGCAATTATTACGGTAGATATCGATTTAGAGAAGGACAAGGTCGCATTTCACAGAGCACTTTCCGTACTACAAAAGACGTCTAAAAACTCGAAGATCTCTATTCGACACAATCTGTCGGGTAATTTTTTTTAATATTTCGAAAGTCTAGTGTGAGACCATTACACACACACAATTTCAATCAAACGCTAAAAACCCTCTCACTGATCTACCTCTCTCCCTAGCCTCCTGTATGATTGAGTTTCGCGTAACGATATATCTATTGCAGAGAACCACTTTGGCTAAAATAATCTGCGCGAAATCACTTTTGAGCCAATTTAGGAGATGAATCGACCAAGACATCCAACAATCAGCAAATTACGTGAGTGGAGGGATTATTGAAGATTGCAGTAATAATAGTGTCGTTTTCGAGTTTATGCACTATTCAATAGGAAAAATGGAGGGAAAACATGATCATCTTCCTGTTTTTTAATCGGATTTACGTTTCTGGTTTGGTAATAATCAAGTGCCACATGATGATGGGCTCACGAAACCGAAGCGCGTTAGACCGATAAACTGATGATCCAACCCTTCAATCTAGTGGCTATGATTCTGACTCATTTGCCTCTACTCATTAATTTCTTTCAAAAATTAGGAGTAGAAAGGGGGGGGGCACAAGGGATTTGACTTAGGGAGTGAATATTTCACCAGAAATATCTGGTTCTATTTCTCTCCACACCGGGCCCACAATCAAAAAAAATTATTTATATGAAAATATAGGCGTTAATTTCAGGAATTAGAGAATCGATCTGAGAAGATTGATTGAGTTTGAAACGATTTATTGCGAAAAAAAAGTCCATCACGCGGTTCAAACACAGCGTGATGGACGTTCCCATAGTGGGGAATGATTGATCTGCAACTGCTCCATAGAATATTTAAAACATTTCTTATTATTTTCTAAAATAAGTCGTCTCAAAAATATATTGCAGGTTTACACTCTCTGGTACTAGTAATTTTGCACCATGAACGCCGCTAGACCGAGATGTTGGGGGGGTGACAATTCCGCAACGCGACATTTCCGCAACGAGGTTTTTAACTGCTCTAAACCTATCTGCATATCTCCACCAAAGTGTTATCATGATCAGAATTACGAGGGCTTTCAAAACCACAAATTAACTAATTAGCAAATAAAAATTTGGCTAATTAGCAGAAAATTCAAAATGGTCAGAAAAATACAGCAACAAGCCGAGTCGATGGAGGTGAGCAAATAACTAACAAGGGAAAAAAGTTCATACAGATTCCTCGAGTTTGAGAAAAGTTATAAGCCGTTGCGGAAATGTCGCGTTGCGGAATTGTCACCCCCCCCCCCCCCGAGATGTTACCTCACGTGCACTAACTTTTTTCTGACTTCTGACGAAGGCTGGCTATGATGATTGTCGCAACTACCATAACAGTAGGTATGTGGACGATTCTGGTACTAGACGCCGACTACATCGAGCGTTCGCAGAACCTTGTAATTAATCTCGAGGTAGTTTTTCTCTCTGTCGAATGCGGGGTGGCCAGTTGCTTTCTTTTCAGAATTCCATTAGATGAAATACCCGTGAATCATGAAAGCAAAGGGAGTAGTGGGTATTAATCGTGCATAGGTATAGAGGCAGTAATCGCAATCAAATAGCGAGTACTGCACAGTAGCTATTTGTTCCCGCAATGTCTTTATTTTTTAAATCAATATAAATTGCAGACTTGAATAAAACATATGGAGAAATGGATGTGAAGATGTGTCCATATTACGTCACGGGGAGGGGAGTTTCACTAGAATCCGGCGATTTCGTCCCTGACAACTCTTCGTCTCTACACGAAATCTCTATCGCTTCCTCTCGTACTCAGAACTCTTCTGACTAAAGGGTATGCATCATTCAATATTGTAATATATTCGACAGTACGGTAGTCAGTCAATCAATCGAAAACTGTCATTATTCTCCTTTCAGAGCCATCTTCCCTTCCTCATCTCCATCGATTCCTTCAAGTCACAACGAAGGAATCAGAATGGATTAAATTGGCAGAGGTGAGTGAACTGCGATCGAATCCCTTCCAATGGACTACCGTGTCTCTTTCTTTCCAGTTGGGATTCTTCGATGCCTTTCTTCTCGTATTTCTCACTCCATTTTCCTTGAATGAAATATATGGAGAAATGGATGTCAAGTAGATGATGGGAAGGGGAGGAACGCACTTAATTCGTTCTTCCTCCTTCTCCATCTCTTCTTCCGTTGATGAGGCGATATGTGCAACTTTACATGACAATACGAATCAGACGATTTCATGGAAAAAGTGGAGACTTTTCCTCACATTGAACTACTCCCAATATTCAAATACTACCTTTTGTTTGAGTTTTCTATTTGCTAGAGCATCTCCCCTTGCTATTGTTTCCTGTTCAATCAGTAACATTTTATATTATTTCATTTTTGGTTTCGCTGCGGTTTGTGCTGTTGTTTATAAATTGACTCGAATAAACCAATAATACAATTAATTGTATTTGCAATAAAATTATGATAAACATTAAGAAAGTCCATGCAAATTATTTTTCGATTTTTATGAGAATACGACGAGAAATAAAGAATAATAGGAATAATACGGCAAAGAAGCGAAATTGTATAAATTGATTGCAGTCCTCTTGTCCCCTGTGGAACTGTTCCACTGGTCGAGAGATACTGTAATTTCCGCGAGCAATAGCCGAGTGAAATGACTGTGGCATATGCTGATTACAGACAGGAATTGTAGAGGACTCATAAAATGAGAGAGTGTGGAAAATGAAGAGAGTAAGATAGATATGAGAGATTGTGCGATACATAATACAAATGATGAGAAAATAAAAAAAATTGTGCTTTTCGTGGGTAGAGAAATATTATGAGAGTCTGTCAACTAATGGAATAGTTTCTGAAATCTACTAAGAAACTTGATACATTTAGGGAAGGTAAGCTCTAGTGTTGGCTATTCGGCTTTTGCGTAATGCAATTCCTCCCGCTCTACTTTGCGGAATGCAATAGGCTCCGCCCACAATTGCATTACGCAATTCTGAGGGAAATCTATTCGGCGCCGCAATTAATTGCATTACGCAATTCGGGAGGAGGGATCTATTCGGCGCCAAATTGATTTTCCGATCACCGACCACTCTCAATTGCGATTTTTCGTGGATTTCTTTCGTTCACTTCAAATTCCTTATTGATAAGTGTGAATGAGAAAACCTTCCCAGGAGCAGGGTCGCGTCTTATGATTAACCTCGCAGAAGAGCCCCCTCCCCCTCACCACTCTACCCCTCTAGAGATCCTTCAGAATGGTCCCGGAGCAGAGTCAACCTGGTCGTCCCGAGTCCTCTTCCTCGGTATCCCTCCAACGACCAGACGATGACAGATGGGATTATGACGATTGATCTACTCTTCCTACAGCCCACCCACCCCATCATTCACATTTCATACTCCCTAGAAGGAGAATATTATCGATTTTCACATTTATCTATGTTCGTATCTCGTTGCGCTCTCGGGCGTCGATAAAATATATATATAAGAGCTGTTTGATTTTCCACATTTACTGCGCTGTGATGAAAAGAACTAAGTGACAAATTATTCATCCATTGAGGAGTGAATAACAAAATTCTACCGTCTATAGAATCTCTATTGACATACCAGTAACATAGGGCAATCGACAATCGCCAGTCGAGACAATCGAGAGGGACTATTCCACTTTACCAATATTATTTCACTTTCAATCAGGAATTTGAAGTGAACAAAAACACAAAAAATTCGCGTTTGAATGCTGGTCTTTGATCGTAAACTCTATTCGGCACCGAAGAATTCCACCCCCCCCCTCCACCCCCGAATTGCGTAATGCAATTAACTGCGGCGCCGAATAGATTTCCCTCAGAATTGCGTAATGCAATTGTGGGCGGAGCCTATTGCATTCCGCCAAGCCGCAATCGTTTAGCCAACCGTAGTAAGCTCCGCCCCTTCGAAACTCTAATTGAAGGGGCGAGAAACGGCCGCTGAGTAGCACAAATTTCATTCTTCACTAAAAGCCTCGTGCTTGGGCTTATTCGAGAGCTCTTGTGATGGGCTACAACATATGTCATGCGCACCAGGCTCTGTAGTGATTAAGTAGGTCAAAAATCGAGAAACGTAAGCGCGAATAAGTGATTCAAGCACTTCCAGTGAAGGCACATAGTTGCGCATCTCGCAGTTCGTGGGGAGAATTATTCTGATTCACTTAGAGAAAAATAAATCAAATTTAATTGCCGCGCGCAATTGTGCTCATGATTAGAAGATTTTAGTAATATTATTTTCCGAGAATGTTCTTCGGCATGACGACTTGCGGTGTTTAGCGGCTCATATGGCAATATTTTGGGTATATATTCGGATTAACGACATTTGGCTTGCTGTGCAATCTCTCTACCACTGCACCAAGACGGCAACGGAAACAGGCGTTCACATTCGCTTGATGAAAAGATACCATCTCTTCATTCTCCCATTATAGACGCAATTTCCGCCCATCGAGAGAGAGTGCCCACCTTTTGACCCTCTCTAGTTATATACCGTTTTAGAGCTGTAGCTCGGCCCAGAGGCAAAATATCGAGAAACAGCAAAAAGTATGGTGTTATTGACACCTCAGTGGTTAATATGGATACACTTCTCACTTCATTGCATAAAGTACATTGGAGTAGACGATTAAATCAGGTTCGATTGGAACGGCAAGTGCAAATGGGATCTATTAGAAGTAGAAAAGATTCGAGAGGATTTGTCTCACACAATGACGAAGTCTCTCATTCCCCCTACTCCCGTGGAGTTTGCACGCAGACTCGGAGTCAAATTGGACTCGGCATGGTTTTCCTCTTTCATTGGCCTCTTTTATAAGACAGGAATCGGGATAGTCTCGAGCAAAACATAGAAATTTATGATTTTTAATTTGGCTGAAAACATAGCACAAGGTACTACAAACATCCCTCTATCGAATAGCGTTTTCAGAATTTTTAAAAAAAAATTTCGTTTTCGCGTGAAACACAAATGAACCTGGTGAGTCGGGAACTATTCGAGAAATAGTAAAGTTTGAAAAATCATAAATATCGTCAAAGTGAAGATAAAAATCCACGGTTTGGTGTGTTAGATAGATACATGACTCAGCGTGTTTACCAACCGCTCGAAGTCATTCCTGGTTGATCCGCCGATGCGGGGTGGTCGCTTTTGCATATGTTGAGCTAACTTTCTTTAAAGTCAAAACTGCTGGTTCACTCTAAGAGATGTTCTGGTGAACATTGTGGGTACTAACTATATTTTTAAAATGAGCGGAATCGGGCCATGGATTGTAAAGATGGGACGAATTGTGTGACGTCATCCAAATGTAATTATTATTCACGAATCATAATTATGGATCTATTTCAGTGAAAACAATGTAAAAATAACAGAAAAAAACTAATCGGTGGGATACAGTATCATCCATATCACACTGTGGCTCCTACGGTATCTGCCGCCGCGCGACCGAACGAGCAATTCTTCAGAAAGAAGTCGTGGCAGTGCAGTTTCATGCACTGCATATGAGGCCGTTTGCGAGAGAATCAAACAATGTCACAACATACAGTAGCGGACAAAAGTCTTCGGGCACTTTTTATATCCGATACAACTTTTTAACCCAAAGAGGCTTTGATACGATATGGTAAGACCATATACCAAATCTATTGGAGATTACGATGCAACTATTGGGGTATTGCGAAATCGTTCAGTAATTGCGTCGTGATGACGCAATCGATGCACACTTTTTTGAAGTGCCATTATTCTTACATGGATTTTTTCCCGCTCGTCTAACTTTCAGGATGTTGAGACCTGGTCACGACCTACCTAGAAACTTTTTTTCAAGTTGCTGCGGTGCCGCTACTTGGCTGCAGCCAAGCTGCAAAATGGAGTCCTATCTCGCCGTTTAGACATCGCCCAGACCCGATCAATGCACCAAAATGATCGCCATCATGACTACCGATGATCCTGTGAATATGGTCGCGGTAGGTCACCAATTGCCATCAGGGCACGAAAAAATCACTTTTTCGCATTATTGTGGTCTGACAAAGGGGAAGTCTATAGGACGTGCTCGAGAGATCTGGTTTGGGCGTGGATTCGGTTGAGAATCTATGAGAGAACCGATTCCTAGCTGCAATAAGCGTTTCGATTGGACTCCTGCCCGCGACGATCGATTTCCGGAAGGACACTGGTTTGGCCACGCCCATTTTTTGCCCGTTGACAAGGTTCTGACTTTTGAGTGTATCTCGGTGCTGAGTTAACGGAGAAAGCTGGCAGACCCATCAATGGAATCAGCGTGGCTGGCTCTATAATCTCATTCACAAAATTTCATCATCACTATGCAATATTGCATCATCCTTAGGCAATAATCCTCAGAATTATAAAATATTGCATATTAATGACGTAATTTGTGCTCTAGAGTGGCGGAAATATCAAATTTATTTGATTGGGATTTATTCCACCATTATTCCTTGACTAACCGCTAAGAAAAACGCAAAAAAAGGAATATTGCATAAGGATGATGCAATATTGCATAGTGATGATGAAATTTTATGAATGAGATTATAGAGCCAGCCACGCTGATTCCATTGATGGGTCTGCCAGCCTTCTCCGTTAACTCAGTACCGAGATACACTCAAAAGTCAGAACCTTGTCAACGGGCAGAAAATGGGCGTGGCCAAACCAGTGTCCTTCCGGAAATCGATCGTCGCGGGCAGGAGTCCAATCGAAACGCTTATTGCAGCTAGGAATCGGTTCTCTCATATATTCTCTACCGAATCCACGCCCAAACCAGATCTCTCGAGCACGTCCTATAGACTTCCCCTTCGTCAGACCACAATAATTCGAAAAAGTGATTTTTTCGTGCCCTGAGGGCAATTGGTGACCTACCGCGACCATATTCACAGGATCATCGGTAGTCATGATGGCGATCATTTTGGTGCATTGATCGGGTTTGGGCGATGTCTAAACGGCGAGATATGATTTTCAGGTCTCCATTTTGCAGCTTGGCTGCAGCCAAGTAGCGGCACCGCAGCAACTTGAAAAAAAGTTTCTAGGTAGGTCGTGGCCATGTCTCAACATCCTGAAAGTTAGACGAGCGGGAAAAAATCCATGTAAGAATAATGGCACTTCAAAAAAGTGTGCATCGATTGCGTCATCACGACGCAATTACTGAACGATTTCGCAGTCCCCCAATAGTTGCATCGTAATCTCCAATAGATTTGGTATATGGTCTTACCATATCATATCAAAGCCCCTTTTGGTTAAAAAGTTGTATCAGATATAAAAAGTGCCCGAAGACTTTTGTCCGCTACTGTAGATCGGACAGGTGAAAATACAAAATCTCAGTTAAACACGGTTTCCTAGAGATTTGAGGGTAGCGATCACGATGGTCAGTATGCCATGTTATGCAAATCGATCTCCGACCTGCTATTTAAATTACAAAATTCGGCTGATTTAGCGTGTTTTTGTGCTTTCGAAAGATAGAGTCTTCAAACCACGTCGTGTAAATATTCAATTAGAATGAAATTGCATGGAGAATCTCATGGAATTCTCAGAAATGCAAATTTCCGTGTATTTCACTTACCTTTTGTCTATTTCTCTATGTTAAACTCAAAAAAGGAGTCTGGGATTATCACAGTAGGTGGAGAGTATACACACCGTACTGCCTCTTTAATTTGTACGCTGTTGACCTCCGGAAAATAGAGTTATGAATTTTTAACTGAGCGAAAAAGCACTGATCGGACGAGAAAAATGGCCAATTTGCATCTAATCACCCTCTCACTTCTCATTTGCCCGCTCGCGCGGTGTCTGAGAGGGCGAAATGAGAGTGTGATCGCATGCTAATTGAGCAGTTCTCTCATCAGGTCAGGTTTTCCACTCAAACTCATTCAGTTAAAAGTTCATAACTCTATTTTCCGGAGGTCAACAGCGTACAAATCAAAGAGGCAGTACGGTGTGTATACTCTCCACATACTGTGTTAATCCCAGACTCCTTTTTTGAGTTTAAAACGAGTTCTCTGTAACAGCGCCGGTGGTACTGAAGGGGTATGGCACAACTTTTCATAATGGTCGTATCGAGCTGTAACTTTCAGGTTATGATCCCTATGGATGGGACACACTTCAGTCAAATTTTTGTGTCGGATCTCCAACTTTGAGATCCTCAGATCTTAAAAAATGAATCTCAAATTGAGCCATCGAGTCATACACCAATCGATAGAGCATGAACAGTTATCCATGGAGCTTCATTTTCAGCTCGATTGCTTTTCTCCGTCACGAGAAATTAGCCGAAAACTGCATTATCGTACTCTTTTTGAAAAAGTTACAGTATGAAGGAATGAAAAAGGCAACTTTTTTATTGCAGAAATGGATTCCTCTCGTCAAGACCTTCCAGGTAGCATATTTCAATTACAAAATTTCTTTCCTTTTTTTGAAATATTCACGTTTTGCTGTCATTTCTAGCTCCACCCGACTGACGGGGGTTCGAATCCGCACCGCGGAAAAAAATCTTTTGCCGGATTTTTCATTGCTGTTTTTGAGTTTCCACATTATATTTGTATATATTAGAATGATTGGAGCAGTTTCAACGCGTTTCACAATAGCTCATTGTGTTTTGTAATCTTCAACTCTGTCTGTCAAGTTGTTGACCTCGTAGACATCATTGCCTTATCATTTCAGAAGACTGGACGAAAGAGATAAGAGGATTGTGATAGATAACTGACGAAACACTGTGTGAATGAGAGAGACAACTCGCTATCTATTCCTGCGTTTTGACAGAATTGAAAATAATTTATTCAGTGCATTGAAATGGTCGTAGTTCTTTAGATGAAAAGATCATCATGAATGAGAGATTCTGATGTTGCGTCGTCCTCTTCGCAGTCTTCTCCTTCGTCTTCGTCCACAGAATCGATTGGCTCGAAGGACTTGTCATCAGCGTAGAATGATGGTCCTGCGATCCTGCGGCCTGCGATCCTGCGGCTGACGCTGTCTTCTTCGGGCACGTTGTAGCTTCCACTCCATTGTTCTCTCGATCACTAGCGATTCGACTGTAGAACGATGCGATCTGTCGGCTGTTGAGTCTCTCATCGGCAGAAAACTTCTTCGTTCCATCAGCATTTCTTGCAGCGAACATTCTCTTCTCGCCATCCTCTGGAGAGATCTTCGTACCAGAGCGGATTCCCTCATCGAATAAGTCGCATATAAATTCCTTGGCACTGTTGGCGTATCTTCTGCAGCCTCTTCTCTCTATATTTATCAGGATAACTGTCACTGAATTCTGTCAAAACGCAGGAATAGATAGCGAGTTGTCTCTCTCATTCACACAGTGTTTCGTCAGTTATCTATCGCAATCCTCTTATCTCTTTCGTCCAGTCTTCTGAAATGATAAGGCAATGATGTCTACGAGGTCAACAACTTGACAGACAGAGTTGAAGATTACAAAACACAATGAGCTATTGTGAAACGCGTTGAAACTGCTCCAATCATTCTAATATATACAAATATAATGTGGAAACTCAAAAACAGCAAAAAGATTTTTTTCCGCGGTGCGGATTCGAACCCCCTTCAGTCGGGTGGAGCTAGAAATGACAGCAAAACGTGAATATTTCAAAAAAAGGAAAGAAATTTTGTAATTGAAATATGCTACCTGGAGGGTCTTGACGAGAGGAATCCATTTCTGCAATAAAAAAGTTGCCTTTTTCATTCCTTCATACTGTAACTTTTCAAAAAGAGTACGATAATGCAGTTTTCGGCTAATTTCTCGTGACGGAGAAAAGCAATCGAGCTGAAAATGAAGCTCCATGGATAACTGTTCATGCTCTATCGATTGGTGTATGACTCGATGGCTCAATTTGAGATTCATTTTTTAAGATCTGAGGATCTCAAAGTTGGAGATCCGACACAAAAATTTGACTGAAGTGTGTCCCATCCATAGGGATCATAACCTGAAAGTTACAGCTCGATACGACCATTATGAAAAGTTGTGCCATGCCACCCCCGCTGTTACGGAGAACCCGTTTTAACATAGAGAAATAGACTAAAGGTAAGTGAAATACACGGAAATTTGCATTTCTGAAAGTTCCATAAGATTCTCCATGCAATTTCATTCTGATTGAATATTTACACGACGTGGTTTGAAGAGTCTATCTTTCGGAAGCACAAAAACACGCGAAATCAGCCGAATTTGGTAATTTGAATAACACATCGGAGATCGATTTGCATAACATGACATATTCGCCATCGTAATCAGCACCCTTGAGAGTACCTAAAACAATGTTCTCCTCCGAAAATGATTTTTCTACTGTCCAAGCTTTGCTCGATTCTCTCGCAAACGGCCTCATATATGTGCAATTAAATATCGAATACTGCAAATTTCTTCTTTCGTAGAAATTAGGAAATAAAAAAAATGGTTTAATAATGCAAATTTTATTCGCAGACCTCTGCCGCATTGCTCCTGCATACTGAAGCGCAACCCACTGTGAGATTCAGAAATCTACCTGAAATTAGGGCTTTTAAACGTAAATCTTCACGAAATTAGGTATTTTTCAATGAAATTAGCGTCATTTCACACTTTTATTCTGAACAAGTACAGTACGAATACGGATGCTCGATGCTTCCGCAAACATCATCTGTGAAATTGTATTTTTTCTCAATATTTGACTATTCAGTTCTCGATAGATTTTAGAACGACTAGTTGTGTCTACCGCAGTAAATACTCGGCGCAAGTGCGCTCACCGAGGAGGGGTGGAAACGCATCGTGAGATTCATTCATTCATTCATTATTTATTTATTTATTCCGTCAGAGTATCGCATACAAGAAAAATAACTGTGAATGGGGGCGAGAAACGGATGTCCGTCGACGTAGTCGAATCGGTTTTATGCATGGCAGCAAGGGTATGGGGAAGAAGGGTTAGAGCCAATTCTTAACAATTGATTCAGGGAAAAAGGAGTTGGGCTGGGAGCGGATGAATTTCCGGAAGGAATCTCGGGATAAATCAACCGAAGGGGGAGGGAGGGAATTCCAAATAGATATGGTTCTGGAGGCAAGGGTGGTGTGGGAATTGGGAAGGAAGAAAGGCAGAGAGGTACGGGAGTGATGTGAATTACGGACAAATCTAGTAAGAGGAGAACGAGTGAGGAGGGAAGAGTGATCAAGTTCATAATTCATATGAAGAATGGAATGGAGGAAGACAATATCGGTGACAAATCTACGGCGTTCTAAAGTTGTTAGATTTAGGGAGCCGAGCGTAAACGATTACGGTAGCTTACAGAAGGCAGAGAACAACGGAAATAGAGCTTCCTAGTGAAGTCGCGTAGGACACATTCAATATTTTTGGTGGCTCTAACGGAATTAATGGGGTTCCAGATAATGGAACAGGTCTCGAGACTAGGAAGAATAAATGTTGTGAACGATTTCACATAAATATCGATACAATTACTACAAAAAGCTTTGAAAAGGAAGTGCATTTTAGAATTTGATTTCTTAATAATTTCTTTGATGTTCAGAGAATGTTCAGAGAAACAAAGAGAAGGAGTGAAAATGACTCCTAAGTCCTTAACAGTCCTTTTGGGTGTAAGGGCGACATTATTGATATGGAACTGTCTACAAGGGTTGTGAAGGCCATAGTGCATAATAGAGCATTTGGTCTCGGATAAGCCGAGATTCCATTGTACTGACCAGGTAGAGATAACATCGAGGGCACATTGTAAGTCATCAGAATAGAGGGGAGCTTCCGCATAAAGCTTTAAATCGTCATCATAAACGGAATAGCGAATAGATGGCGGGAATTGCGATGAAATATCAGTGATAAATAGGATGAACAAGAGTGGACCTGAAGAGTGGACCTGGAGAGAGAGAGAGTGGAGAGATTCGTAGTGAGAGTGGGAATGGTGGGAGTTAAATTGCAGAGAAATGAAGGGAAACACATTTAGTTTGTGATCACTATTCGTAATACAGTACTCAACTACGCCAAATCTATTTAGGACCAGACAATTGGCAATTGTGAAAGAAGTCTGCAAGTGTGCAGACCGTTCTCCCTTCACCTTCCTCTCGATCCATTTCATTCTCCCACTCACTCTTCCCCATTACTCTCGTCGGCACTGGTCGGTTGCTACATCCCTCTCTTCTCCCTTCTCACCGCACCGTACCCTACACGTTTTGGGGATATATCATTGAAGAGTTTTAGATCCCCTGGGAATTGTACAGGGTATGCTACTATTTGTCCATCGAGGACTTTATATTCAATCGGAATATCAGACTCGGAACTATCTTCTACAGTACCCATACATTTCCAAATTAGTCTATCGATAACTAATTTGCTTTAATAATGTGTTTCGTCTTGGATCTCTGCACGATAATCCAACGATTCGTATATTGAATCTGCCAAGTCCAATTCACAATGTACATACTGAAATGAAATACAGTAGCCGGCAGGATGAAAGATTAACTATCGGAGATATCAAACTACCTTACTTGGAAAATATCAGCAGGGCCTTTCAAAAGGATTCGCACACTAAAGATAAGCATCAACGATTATAAACGGAGTCATGTTTAACGTATTACTTGCAGACCAATTTTGATGATTCACGGCATCTCCGACGCTACCATGATCAAATACCGTAATTTGAAATGGAATAAACGACTAATGTAATAGATCACTAAATGAAAAACCTGGAAGTGCGTTGTATTGCCACAATATTCCCTATGAAGGCACTCATGAGGAAAAAAACAGGTATTTCGATTCCATTTCTAAAAGTTCAAAGATCAAACTCACCTTACCCTTTCAGAAATTTTTAAAACGTCAACGGTACATTGAATGAAGAATCAATGAGGACTACATATTCCGGCCGACCGTATCCGAATTCTCGCTAAGGTACAGTAATTCGATTCCAACAATAAACGATCAAAGATCAAACCTACCGCACCCAATAAGGAAGTTTTTCGAACGTCAACGGCATTTATTTCAAAACAACTCCTTTTGCACGGCTTGAGCATTCATTGAAAAAAAAGATGAACGCACAAATTTCTTCTTCGCTTTTAATTGAAAGGATCTTACGAATTCCAGCTTTGTATTTTCCGGTGTGAAACTTGCAATAAGTTGCAAGACGTGGCGGAAGCTAGCTTTTTCTACGATACAAAGCGGGTGTGGACGCATCCATTTATTTTAGATCCAGCCCTTTTTTCAGGGCTTGCATTTTAAAAATGTACCAATTTGGTGCATGTTTTAAAATTGAAAGGATCTTCCGAATTCCAGCTTTGTATTTTCCGGTGTGAAACTTGCAATAAGTTGCAAGACGTGGCGGAAGCTAGCTTTTTCTACGATACAAAGCGGGTGTGGACGCATCCATTTATTTTAGATCCAGCCCTTTTTTTCAGGGCTTGCATTTTAAAAATGTACTAATTTGGTGCATGATTTAAAATTGAAAGGATCTTCCGAATTCCAGCTTTGTATTTTCCGGTGTGAAACTTGCAATAAGTTGCAAGACGTGGCGGAAGCTAGCTTTTTCTACGATACAAAGCGGGTGTGGACACATCCATTTATTTTAGATCCAGCCCTTTTTTCAGGGCTTGCATTTTAAAAATGTACCAATTTGGTGCATGTTTTAAAATTGAAAGGATCTTCCGAATTCCAGCTTTGTATTTTCCGGTGTGAAACTTGCAATAAGTTGCAAGACGTGGCGGAAGCTAGCTTTTTCTACGATACAAAGCGGGTGTGGACGCATCCATTTATTTTAGATCCAGCCCTTTTTTTCAGGGCTTGCATTTTAAAAATGTACTAATTTGGTGCATGATTTAAAATTGAAAGGATCTTACGAATTCCAGCTTTGTATTTTCCGGTGTGAAACTTGCAATAAGTTGCAAGACGTGGCGGAAGCTAGCTTTTTCTACGATACAAAGCGGGTGTGGACGCATCCATTTATTTTAGATCCAGCCCTTTTTTCAGGGCTTGCATTTTAAAAATGCACCAATTTGGTGCATGTTTTAAAATTGAAAGGATCTTCCGAATTCCAGCTTTGTATTTTCCGGTGTGAAACTTGCAATAAGTTGCAAGACGTGGCGGAAGCTAGCTTTTTCTACGATACAAAGCGGGTGTGGACACATCCATTTATTTTAGATCCAGCCCTTTTTTCAGGGCTTGCATTTTAAAAATGTACCAATTTGGTGCATGTTTTAAAATTGAAAGGATCTTCCGAATTCCAGCTTTGTATTTTCCGGTGTGAAACTTGCAATAAGTTGCAAGACGTGGCGGAAGCTAGCTTTTTCTACGATACAAAGCGGGTGTGGACGCATCCATTTATTTTAGATCCAGCCCTTTTTTTCAGGGCTTGCATTTTAAAAATGTACTAATTTGGTGCATGATTTAAAATTGAAAGGATCTTCCGAATTCCAGCTTTGTATTTTCCGGTGTGAAACTTGCAATAAGTTGCAAGACGTGGCGGAAGCTAGCTTTTTCTACGATACAAAGCGGGTGTGGACACATCCATTTATTTTAGATCCAGCCCTTTTTTCAGGGCTTGCATTTTAAAAATGTACCAATTTGGTGCATGTTTTAAAATTGAAAGGATCTTCCGAATTCCAGCTTTGTATTTTCCGGTGTGAAACTTGCAATAAGTTGCAAGACGTGGCGGAAGCTAGCTTTTTCTACGATACAAAGCGGGTGTGGACGCATCCATTTATTTTAGATCCAGCCCTTTTTTTCAGGGCTTGCATTTTAAAAATGTACTAATTTGGTGCATGATTTAAAATTGAAAGGATCTTCCGAATTCCAGCTTTGTATTTTCCGGTGTGAAACTTGCAATAAGTTGCAAGACGTGGCGGAAGCTAGCTTTTTCTACGATACGAAGCGGGTGTGGACGCATCCATTTATTTTAGATCCAGCCCTTTTTTCAGGGCTTGCATTATAAAAATGTACCAATTTGGTGCATGTTTTAAAATTGAAAGGATCTTCCGAATTCCAGCTTTGTATTTTCCGGTGCGAAACTTGCAATAAGTTGCAAGACGTGGCGGAGGCTAGCTTTTTCTACGATACAAAGCGGGTGTGGACACATCCATTTATTTTAGATCCAGCCCTTTTTCAGGGCTTGCATTTTAAAAATGTACCAATTTGGTGCATGTTTCAAAATTGAAAGGATCTTCCGAATTCCAGCTTTGTATTTTCCGGTGCGAAACTTGCAATAAGTTGCAAGACGTGGCGGAAGCTAGCTTTTTCTACGATACAAAGCGGGTGTGGACACATCCATGTATTTTAGATCCAGCCCTTTTTTCAGGGCTTGCATTTTAAAAATGTACCAATTTGGTGCATGTTTTAAAATTGAAAGGATCTTCCGAATTCCAGCTTTGTATTTTCCGGTGTGAAACTTGCAATAAGTTGCAAGACGTGGCGGAAGCTAGCTTTTTCTACGATACAATGCGGGTGTGGACACATCCATTTATTTTAGATCCAGCCCTTTTTTCAGGGCTTGCATTTTAAATATGTACCAATTTGGTGCATGTTTTAAAATTGAAAGGATCTTCCGAATTCCAGCTTTGTATTTTCCGGTGTGAAACTTGCAATAAGTTGCAAGACGTGGCGGAAGCTAGCTTTTTCTACGATACAATGCGGGTGTGGACACATCCATTTATTTTAGATCCAGCCCTTTTTTCAGGGCTTGCATTTTAAAAATGTACCAATTTGGTGCATGTTTTAAAATTGAAAGGATCTTCCGAATTCCAGCTTTGTATTTTCCGGTGTGAAACTTGCAATAAGTTGCAAGACGTGGCGGAAGCTAGCTTTTTTTACGATACAAAGCGGGTGTGGACACATCCATTTATTTTAGATCCAGCCCTTTTTTCAGGGCTTGCATTTTAAAAATGTCTCAATTTGGTGCATGTTTTAAAATTGAAAGGATCTTCCGAATTCCAGCTTTGTATTTTCCGGTGCGAAACTTGCAATAAGTTGCAAGACGTGGCGGAAGCTAGCTTTTTCTACGATACAAAGCGGGTGTGGACGCATCCATTTATTTTAGATCCAGCCCTTTTTTCAGGGCTTGCATTATAAAAATGTACCAACTTGGTGCATGTTTTAAAATTGAAAGGATCTTCCGAATTCCAGCTTTGTATTTTCCGGTGCGAAACTTGCAATAAGTTGCAAGACGTGGCGGAGGCTAGCTTTTTCTACGATACAAAGCGGGTGTGGACACATCCATTTATTTTAGATCCAGCCCTTTTTCAGGGCTTGCATTTTAAAAATGTACCAATTTGGTGCATGTTTTAAAATTGAAAGGATCTTCCGAATTCCAGCTTTGTATTTTCCGGTGCGAAACTTGCAATAAGTTGCAAGACGTGGCGGAAGCTAGCTTTTTCTACGATACAAAGCGGGTGTGGACACATCCATGTATTTTAGATCCAGCCCTTTTTTCAGGGCTTGCATTTTAAAAATGTACCAATTTGGTGCATGTTTTAAAATTGAAATTATCTTCCGAATTCCAGCTTTGTATTTTCCGGTGTGAAACTTGCAATAAGTTGCAAGACGTGGCGGAAGCTAGCTTTTTCTACGATACAATGCGGGTGTGGACACATCCATTTATTTTAGATCCAGCCCTTTTTTCAGGGCTTGCATTTTAAATATGTACCAATTTGGTGCATGTTTTAAAATTGAAAGGATCTTCCGAATTCCAGCTTTGTATTTTCCGGTGTGAAACTTGCAATAAGTTGCAAGACGTGGCGGAAGCTAGCTTTTTCTACGATACAATGCGGGTGTGGACACATCCATTTATTTTAGATCCAGCCCTTTTTTCAGGGCTTGCATTTTAAAAATGTACCAATTTGGTGCATGTTTTAAAATTGAGAGGATCTTCCGAATTCCAGCTTTGTATTTTCCGGTGTGAAACTTGCAATAAGTTGCAAGACGTGGCGGAAGCTAGCTTTTTTTACGATACAAAGCGGGTGTGGACACATCCATTTATTTTAGATCCAGCCCTTTTTTCAGGGCTTGCATTTTAAAAATGTCTCAATTTGGTGCATGTTTTAAAATTGAAAGGATCTTCCGAATTCCAGCTTTGTATTTTCCGGTGCGAAACTTGCAATAAGTTGCAAGACGTGGCGGAAGCTAGCTTTTTCTACGATACAAAGCGGGTGTGGACGCATCCATTTATTTTAGATCCAGCCCTTTTTTCAGGGCTTGCATTATAAAAATGTACCAACTTGGTGCATGTTTTAAAATTGAAAGGATCATCCGAATTCCAGCTTTGTATTTTCCGGTGTGAAACTTGCAATAAGTTGCAAGACGTGGCGGAAGCTAGCTTTTTTTACGATACAAAGCGGGTGTGGACACATCCATTTATTTTAGATCCAGCCCTTTTTTCAGGGCTTGCATTTTAAAAATGTCTCAATTTGGTGCATGTTTTAAAATTGAAAGGATCTTCCGAATTCCAGCTTTGTATTTTCCGGTGCGAAACTTGCAATAAGTTGCAAGACGTGGCGGAAGCTAGCTTTTTCTACGATACAAAGCGGGTGTGGACGCATCCATTTATTTTAGATCCAGCCCTTTTTTCAGGGCTTGCATTATAAAAATGTACCAACTTGGTGCATGTTTTAAAATTGAAAGGATCTTCCGAATTCCAGCTTTGTATTTTCCGGTGTGAAACTTGCAATAAGTTGCAAGACGTGGCGGAAGCTAGCTTTTTCTACGATACAAAGCGGGTGTGGACGCATCCATTTATTTTAGATCCAGCTCTTTTTTCAGGGCTTGCATTAAAAAAAAATGTACCAATTTGGTGCATGTTTTAAAATTGAAAGGATCTTCCGAATTCCAGCTTTGTATTTTCCGGTGTGAAACTTGCAATAAGTTGCAAGACGTGGCGGAAGCTAGCTTTTTCTACGATACAGAGCGGGTGTGGACACATCCATTTATTTTAGATCCAGCCCTTTTTTTCAGGTCTTGCATTTTAAAAATGTACCAATTTGGTGCATGTTTTAAAATTGAAAGGATCTTCCGAATTCCAGCTTTGTATTTTCCGGTGTGAAACTTGCAATAAGTTGCAAGACGTGGCGGAAGCTAGCTTTTTCTACGATACAGAGCGGGTGTGGACACATCCATTTATTTTAGATCCAGCTCTTTTTTCAGGGCTTGCATTTAAAAAACAATTTACCAATTTGGTGCATGTTTTAAAATTGAAAGGATCTTCCGAATTCCAGCTTTGTATTTTCCGGTGTGAAACTTGCAATAAGAGAGGAATCGGGAGAAACTCGAGCACGATTGTCAGTAGGAAAATTCATGATTTTTAAATATTCTAATTTTTGCATGGTAGGTATCAACCTCTGCTCTATCGAATAGCGTTTTCAGAATTTTTTTAAAAAGGCTCCGTTTTTTCGTGAAACACAAACAAACCTGGTGAGTTGGGATATTCCTCCACTACTAGGAAATTGAAATGTCTGTCTGTTGGTATGTTTTTTTTCCTTCCGCGTGACGGAGCTTTTTTCTGAATAACTTTCTTCAAAGTTGAGCAATCTTCTCAGATCCTTTTGCATATGATAGCCCTTCACGAAACACATCGATTTTTATATTTGAAAAATCGATAATTTCATGGCCAAGTCGGTAGCGAGCTCGAATTCAAATCCGAGGGTCGCAGGTTCGATCCCCGCCGGTGCATAGTCTTTTGCCGCATTTTTTCCAAGTGTCAAATGTGGAAACCCATTTTTGAGTAACGAGATTCACATTTGAGCATCTTTTGCCGATTTTTGAAGTGAAATATCGATTGATTTCACTTGATTTCACGCGATTTCATGAAATTTTCGCACATTTCGTTCCAAAACATTCCTCATGCCGGCAATCTCGCAGGAAAGGAGTTAGAACGAGAGTGGAAGGAAAATTGAGAGTGACTCTCTCATTTTGGCACACTCTCTCGCCCCTGACCCCTTTCTGGAGGCCGGAATCATGCATCCGGAAGCTTCCTAATAAATCGCTTCAAAATCGCTCTATCTTCTCGGATCCTTTTGCATACGACAACAGACCAAAATCCCTTTAAAATATTGCAATATTTAATTGACCAAATCCATAGCCAAGTGGGTTACGCGCTTGACTTACAATCCGAGACCCCCAGGTTCGAACCCCTCCGCGGGCAAACCGTTTGCCGCATTTTTCGCAAGTGTCAAATGCCTTTCTAGCACGTTCTTCAGTAAGGTGAAACACGTTTTCACCTGTTTTGCCGAGTTTTAACATGGAAAATCGAAAATTTCGAAAAGTTCCCAATTGGATCACAGAGCGTGGGCGATCACAGGAAAAGTGTTTTGCGATGTCGGAAACGTGTCTAACACGTTTTAACGTGAAAAATAGAAAATTTCGTAAAGTTTCCAAATGATCCGGCGAGCGTAGGGAATCATTGGAAAAGTGTTTTGCGATGCCACAAACGTGTTCGAAGACGCCACGTATCTGAACGTGTTCTAACACGTTTTAAAATATAAAATCGAAAATTTTGAAAAGTTGCCAATTGATTCGCAGAGCGTGGGGGATCACAGGAAAAACGTTTTGCGATGTCGGAAACGTGTCTGAACACGCCAGGGAAATCAACACACGGTATCCTGCGTTTCCGTTGAGAAAGACTCGTGTTCGGTAGCTTGCTGTAGTCTCGGTCCAGGGAGTAGAACTCAGTAGCCGGCTCCAAGATCGGTCCAGGGCGAGCTTACTATGTTGGGGGGAATGTGTTCATCTCGAGAAAGAGTACTGGCTTATTCCGTTGCAAAAGGCTCGTGAAGCTGAGTGCGATCGAAAAAACGTTGCCACTACGCCACTTCGTGGCTCCGTGGCAACTTTTTTCGATCGCTCTCAGCCTCGCAACATCCGTTTCAGGGCCGACGAAGTCTAGTCTGAATTCATTGCAAACTACAAATTTATCAAGTTTCGTAGTGGACTTTGGAAATTATTCCAATAGTTGATAGACTCTCATAATAATTATCTGCACAATAAATATTTCATGATGTCTATTTTCACCTCACGTGTATTATTTATTGCTCAATTTCACATCTCTATCTTTCTCTCTTAATTTCCCACGTTCTCTCATCTCTATTTTTTACTCTCGCCAATTCCCGCACTCATTTTGCGAACAACTCTGTCACTATCATTAACACCCCGTCCCTCCTACAAAATAATCTGCACGAAGTCTCTTCTGGAGAAGAAAGAGAAGATTCGCGAAATCTGAATTAGACTGGCACGTGTACAGCGCACAGTTAATGAGGTTAGTTGTTTTTGAATTTTATATTGGATAGTACAATATCTTGAAAGGCACTTGCTCATTGACAAATGAAAACGAAATGTCATCTTACCTTATTTTCACCTTTCCAGTGTATTCTGATTCCACGATTTCTCATTCCAACGCCTCCTACAGTAATCATGCGAGAAACTACAGTGGAAATGAGTTCACTGATCCACTGGACAACGGAAAATACTTGGAGGTGAGTGGGGAGGTAAAGGTGCGCGGCTTTTGTGAGATGTAACTCGGCTCAGAGATGAAATATCGACCCAAAAACTAAACAATTGCCTTATCCAAGCATTCAACGGAAACATTGGACAAACATTCGACTGATACATGCGAATTCCGGAGATCACGTTGCAGCCCTTAACTAAAATCTCTTAAATTCAAAATCGACTACTGTATCGGATTCGAAATGTGTGCTAATTATTTCTGAGGTGGAAAACGAAAAAAAAAAGAAAAAAAGAGAGCTTTGCAGATCTTGACAGCGACAGAAAAACATTTGGAGAAACGAATCTGGAGCAATTCCAAATTCAGACAATGAAATATAGAGAAGAAAGTACGAATATCATCTCGCCAGTAACGTCTGCTGATCAACTTCAAATGCACTATTAATTCCTCCTCTTATAGGAAATGATTGTGTCTGTCTGTCTGTCTGTCTGTCTGTATGTTTTTTTTTGTTGCAGCGTGACGGACATTTTTTTCATTTTCGCCATAAATCGCTTCAAATTTGCGCAATCTTCTCAGAACCTTTTGCATATGATAACTGCTCAGAAAACCTTTCAAAATTTTAATATAAAAAGCCGCTAATTTCATAGCCAAGTGGATAAAGCGTCAGACTTTGAATCCGAGACCCCCAGGTTCGACCCCCGCCGCGGGCAAACCTTTTGCCGCATTTTTCGCAAGTGCCAGAATGCGCCCTGACACGTTTTTGAGTATCGTGAAACACGTTTTCACCTGTTTTGCCGAGTTTTAACCTGAAAAATCGAAAATTTCAAAAAGTGTCCAATTGATGCGCAGAGCGTAGGGGATCACAGGAAAAGTGTTTTGCGATGTCAGAAACGTGTTTGAACGTGTTCTGACACGTTTTAACGTCAAAAATCGAAAATGTCGAAAACTTTCCAAATGATTCGTAGAGCGTAGGGGATCACAGGAAACGTCTCTGAAATTGTTCTAAAAGTTCTGAACGCACTGTATCCTGCGTTTCCGTTGTGAAAGTGGCGTAGTGGCAACTTTTTTCGATCGCTCTCAGCCTCACGAGCCTTTTGCAACGGAAATAGCCAGCACTCTTTGTAGCGATTTACAGTCCCCAACATCCTAAGCTCTCCCTGGACCGTACTTAGAACCGGCAACCGAGCTCCTCCTGGACCGTACCTGTAGCAAGCTACCGAGGTCCCCCTGGACCGTACCTGAAGCAAGCTACCGAAGTCCCCCTGGACCTTACCTGAAGCAAGCTTCCGAGATCGCCCTGGACCGTACCTGAAGCAAGCTTCCGAGGTCCCCCTGGACCGAACCTGCAGAACTATGCATAGAGCGTAGTGTACGCATAGAGCGTAGTGTATTTAACCTCAACACATCCCTGCTAGTTATTGTCTCTTCTCGTATTTCGCTTTTTGAATTGTAAATATTGCATTGTGTGTGAAACAAATTTCCAATGACTCGAATAAAGATAATAAAAATAAGTGCATAATCACATTAACAATGTGCACCGCAAATAGTAAGCAAGTGATTGTTGCTTCATCACAGATACGTTTCTTGCTTTCCAAAACAACTGCATGGAAATATCTCTGGAAGTAGCAATCGCGCGCCAAAATAATCGCTAATCGAATAATCTTTCTTCGAGAAAGGCAAGTACATGAGAGCAAATGGCAGCAGGGGCTAGGCACGGTACGAATCTAGCGAAGGTCGAACACATTTACCCCTGGCTGAAAATTGGCGGATGCCCGATTAGTTCAAGGCGCTGCTTATCATACGAAGGGTCACGAGTTAGATCCTTGCCCAATTTCTCCAAGCCTTCCACCCCCTCGGTGGCGGTAAAATTGGTAGCAACATTGATTTCGCAGGGAAACGTGACCCATAATAAATATATATATATAATCTTGGACAGTAGGGGAAACGTACAGCAACCGGCCTTACCGGTTGGCCCCTTCAGAGTTGTCGTTTGCTCTTGATTCCTGTTGTATTTCCATTGGCACACATATTTCGAATAACTACTACTTTTATCCGTTAAAAGAGTGCTAATACGTGAAAGAAAAACCGGTATGAGAAACAGGCAAGAATGGAAACCCTGAGGTAGAAATTCTAATAAGGAAATGTTTTGATTGTGCAAGGTTATGAAATGGTGGCGTATGATATGTTAAACATTTGAATCTTCATTACACTTCTTCTTCTCCTCCACTTCTCTACTGCCTTTGCGCGATCTGAAACAGTTCAAGCCTTTTTCACTGTTAAAGATTCGTGATTCGTATTCTCAGTAGCACTTTAACGTCGCGTTTCCTAGTTTTGAGTAATTTATAAGGGCCTACAAAGACTAAGACTAAATTGTCGTAAGGTCTTAGGGTCTTAAGGTCTCATGACCAACCTCGCGGCTTCTTCTCCCGCAGAGTCCTCTTCCATCGGTGGTAAAACTTCCAGATGAGAAGAAGTCGTTTGAGGTGTCGGGGCTAGAATAGTCGCATTTTTCAATATAAAGATGTTGTAGTA
Source organism: Pristionchus fissidentatus (assembly GCA_036245785.1). Taxonomy (NCBI): domain Eukaryota; kingdom Metazoa; phylum Nematoda; class Chromadorea; order Rhabditida; family Neodiplogasteridae; genus Pristionchus; species Pristionchus fissidentatus. The sequence goes on along the minus strand of BTSY01000005.1, from coordinate 31,071,059 downwards.
TGAAATACTTCAGAATTTTCCGTAGTTAAGTTCAGAACGATTGCGATAAAACATTTTTTTGACAAAAATAAATAAGGATGATACCAGAGAAGGAGAGTGGCGAGGGCGTCTTGGGAGTGTGCGGTCCTCGTTCTCCTCCGAAATCGAAAGTTCTTATTGTCGGAGTATCAATCGGAGTGGGCGGGCCATCGGCGTACAGTTCCGAGCTGGGAGGGAGACCGGAGAGGGCTACAATAGATATATTTATTTTTCTGAGCCCATATTTAATCGGATATCAACTCTGATCGTTTTGTTTATCAGAAAACGGTTTGCCAACCTCCTCATTTAACTCACTCTTTAAGTACGGTAGATAAATTCGTTTCAATTCAGTTTCTTGCTATCTTGACAAAAGCAAGGAATAATGAATAGCTATGATTAGAGCTGTTTAAAAATGAAAGATCCCATTTTTCATTCAAACTCACACATATTCCTCCTCTTTGACTTTTCGCTGTGCTTTCTCGTCCTTCCCAGTGCCGGCGATTTATACGAAGTTGACCGTCTTTTGTGCGGTGGATACTGAATAGCGAAATATAAATACAATTAAGGTTGTAATGAAATTTTATATCTTCATTGTGCTAAGAATAAGGTCAACACAATTAAACCGGTCTGTGCAATCGGGCTGAAATGAGTACTGTGAAACATATCTCGATGTTGAAAATAACTCCGAATAATGTCAAGCGTGTGGGCGATAAATGTGGGAGAAAATGGCTTGTAATACCTCCATTCCCAGTCCACTCTGCTTCCGAATCTCCCGCTTGAGATCGTCTAAATTTATGGCCAGTTCGATCTGTAATCGACTATTGTTTTTGATATGAATTGCACTCTTTTTGTTGATTCTTCTCGTTTTTTTTACAAATTGACGTTCGAGTAATATTGGAATTTCCCAATGAATATATTCGAATCGCTCACCACCTCATCTTGAACCGGTTCGAAGACGTCGTCGTTGAAACTAAAAATATTTATTTTTCTATTTTTCACATTTTATTTTTCAAAAGATTCTCACGTTTCGTTGTCATAGCCACTGGCGGCGGGAGGGTCCGTGGTCGTGGAAGGCTTGATGCTCTGCAATAAACCCTTCTCCTAGATCTGTAGCGCACAAAAATCGCCCACCCAAGATTAACCATATTGCTCTCAACGTGACTAGCAGTGTCATTAAGATAAATAAAATAGCTTGAAACTTTCTCGAAACACTTCTACGATAACTTATGAATCGAACCTGCTTGGACCAGGGGGCAATTGGTGGAGGACCAATCGGAGTTGATGGTTTAGATGAAGGTTTGCTGCCCACGCTGAACTTTGGTCGCCATCTGAAACCGTCACTTGATTCCAAACCTACAGACCAGGGTTAGGGCGAGAGAGTGTGCAAAAGTGAGAGAGTCCCTCTCGATTTCGCACACTCTCTCACTCCAAAGGCCTTTCTGGAAGGTTGAGCGGCCTGTGGAATGATGTGCCGTGCTGGGTATTCACCATCCAAATTCTAATAGTTATTTCAAACCGTTCGAAAAAATTATAGCATTATTTCCCATCTATTCCTGCGACTCATAGGGCAGATTCTGTGAAAGTTCTGCCTCTGAGAGTAGTAAAATAATTTAAATTGGTTACTTTTTGATGCTTCCCGCTGCATCTTGCAGATGATCCATAGCGTCTTTCAACGTAGTCGACCCGATTCCACGCATCGTTTTTATCGTCTCATCTGTTTCCCGCGTCTCTTCCTGACGTTCGATCGCATTTGTTATCAGACGGGAGTTCGGTACTATTTATTTGATAATCGCGGCCAGGGTCCTAGTGAATTCGGTTTGGAATTAATTGAGAAGTTATATCGGTGAAACATATTCAATTACTTTTCACAATACAATGACGCTTTGCATCCAGGACATACGACATCTAGAAATAGTTTTTTGTAATAAAATTTTTTAAATCAATGTTTGGATTGCACAATTTTGTGATATTATTATAAATACAGCTCACCTCCTCTCGTCGCTTCTTGTCTGCCATATAGGAACGGCGCTTGCTGGATGCTGCGATCCAGATAACCTCACAATACATTTATGGATTCATTATTTTTATAATTGCATAAACATAACTATGTTACTGATACCTTCCATATGTAAATGATGCCCTCTATCATTGTCAGCACTGACATCCCGAGAAAGAGGCCCATTGTACCGCCCATGTTACCTGCAGTTTCATATTTTTCTTTTATTTAGAATGATGAAATGAGGGTGATGCTAGGCTAAACGTGTACTAACCTAGGGTAGAGAAAGAAGAGAGAACACGAAATGATATCTAATCAATAACTACTATGCCTATCTGAGAGCCACTCTCTGTTTCGTATTTCATATTTGCTGTTAGTCATAAATACCTAGCCTCGATTTCCCATGATAATTTGATATACAAATTGCATTACAAAACAGTATTATTATTAAGGGTATATCTTACTGAGTGTTTGGACGAGACTGCTAGCTTGTTCCTGTCTGAACACCGAGTAGGTCATGTCGCGGAAGAAGACATTGATAGTGAGGAAGTTCGAACTGAAAGCGACTTCGTTATTATTTGCTTTGAAAACATAACTGAAAAACTAAATGATTAGAAAAAAACATGTTGCCCTTTGACAATATCTATCGAGTTCCAATAATTGTTGCCATTAAAATGGATAGATGCTTTCGAAAAAGGTCTACGATTGGATTGCTCACTTGACAATCTCCTCCGTCCAATTTACATTCTTCGCTTGCAGCCATGAGAGAGCGGCGCCAGTGAACCCATGCGAGTACGAGTTGTAGGCAGGAAATTCCCATCTAAGGCAGGAAAACGTTATTATCTGGCAAACTGTGCTCGGCATGTACGACATCTGCGCGATGATGACTAATTGCTGATGTGGAGAAAAAGAGAATATTTACAAAAGAAGAAATCAAAAATATAATACTTTGAATATCGGATAACGGAGTCCCCATGTTTTAATTTATCTTAATATTTAGTTAGTCTTCTAAGTTTCTCGATCAGTGGATAAACGCAAACATATTCTTTCTTTATCTAACTTTGAAACACAACATTTCATCCGTTCTAATCTCACTCACTTCTGACACTCCGCACGACACTCATCGCACTGTGGCCAACTGAACTCCTCCGTCGTCTCTGGAAGTCAAAGATCAAAATACAGCGATCAAACATCAGATTTCAAAATATAAGACTACAAACTACAAACCGTTAACGTTGATCAGAATGTGGTTCTTCATGCAGCGGTACGTCTCCAGGGGCGTGCACGAGGCGTATTCTGAATTTTAACTTAGAGATGCTGAAATGTATTTGCAAATTATTTGAAAGGAAGTAGTAATTAGAAAAATGCAAATTACCATTGTCAATATCGTAGATAAACGGGCTGCAGCCGCAGAGCTGATTAAATGTTCTGGAAATAAGGAAATTAACAAATTAAATGAAACTCTAAATTCATAAATGGACGAACCTCGCCTTGCACTTTGTCATACAGTCGAGACTCTGGTACTTCATCCGGGTGTTGTTGCCGGAGTATCCTGAATACATTCATTCATTAATTATTTATTCCGTCAGAGTATCGGATACAAGAGAGTTAACTGTGAATGGCTTAACCAATGAGTTGTTAAACCCCCTTGCTGAATCTTTCAAGCGACTCGTTTAGAAAAAAAGGAAGCAAATTTCAATGCAACTTTTTGTCACAATTTTGTACTTTATAAATCGATAGAACCACTCACCCTCCGGCCACTCGTCCGTGCAATTGCCCCACTCTGACGGCTTGAGCAGCTCGAACTGAAGAGATTACACTTCTGTGACATTCTTGCTCGTACACATTTTCATTTCTATGCACATTTGTGGTGTACGATAAATCGATAATGCGGCGTCGGAATAAAATATACGAATTGCAAACGACACCTTTCTCGCGACGAGCGCAGAGTAGACACAGTCTCCTGGAGAGACGTTGATGCCCTGAAAAGATATTGTAAATTGATGAATCCTTCTCCTTCTTTGGCGTCATAAAAATGATTTGAGGCGCTGCACATGAGTGGCATGAGTGAGATACCCTCAAAACGGAAGAAAATGCACCGTGTCCGGGATTTTCCGGGATTTTCCGGGAAAACTCCGGAAAGTCTGGCAAATCGTTGTTTCTCAATGAAATCGTCCAAATTTTGGAGAACGAAGGTTTCTCCGAAATTCAAGAAATCCGTTTGAAGAACTAAGAAATTTATTGATTGGAAGGTACTGTACCAGAAGTTGCGATTTTCGTTGTGTGTCGTGTACCACATGCGATACGGTAGTGTATTGGTGTATATTCTTTTTTCTTTCAAAATGTTTTCTTTGTATTCTTCTGTTTTGATAATATTCTTCATTATTTTGCTTTCTTCTCCTAATGAGAGTGTTCATGAAACGAAATAACGAGAAAATTGCCCCAAAATAGAAGAGTACAAAGACAACGCTTTGAAAGAAAGAGGAATGTACACCAATACACTACCGTATCGTATGTGGTTCACGACACACAACGAAAATCGCAACTTCTGATACAGTACCTTCCAATAAATAAATTTCTTAGTTCTTAAAACGGATTTCTTGAATTTCGGGGAAACCTTCGTTCTCCAAAATTTGGGCGATTTCATCGAGAAACAACGATTTGCCAGACTTTCCGGAGTTTTCCCGGAAAATCCCGGAAAATACCGGACACGGTGCATTTTCTTCCGTTTTGAGGGTACGTTACTTTTTCTGATGAAACACCAAAATCAAAGTCACTTGTGACGAAGTGTAGGTACTCGTTGCCGGCTCGACCACGTAGAATCGGAATCCGTTCTCGAACTGATTCGAAAGCACCGCCTCCGTGTTGTCTTGAAAGGAAAACTACAGTATTCCATTAAAGCTCTGTATCAAACAACAGACCACTCGGCCCTATGATTTCGGTAGTTAGCGTGACCTAGATGCCGTTGTAAATCGTGAGCGACGTAACGTTGCAAACCAGCTTGTCCCATCTAACTTCGCTTGCTATTGTTATATTACTACATCTTGATGTGAAACGCCTTTACCTTTTTTTACATAATATCTTCGTTTTTCACTCCATTCAAATCTTCAACTCACCCTGAATGTCCTTCACTTGCTCGTGGAGATGCGCGTCCAGCACGATTTGTAGTCTGCAAATCGTAGTCTGCTCTCTGATCTTTGTAGTTTGATAAATACTTTTCGTAGGTTGATCTCACCCAGCCTTGTCCCCTCCCTCCGTTTGCTTCTTCATCCACTCAACGTTTGCCTCTGAAAGTGTCAATTCGTGACATCGACCGAGCGAGGTGAGACGGGCCTTAGAGTGTCTGAAATATTGTACATTGTAAATTGATTATATCAAAAAATACAAAAATGATTCGGTGTTAAAGACAGAAATTATAGGCGAGAGTTCATGATAGAACATTTCACGAATTTATTTTTTTTTTAAATTGTAATAATAGTTTGATCCATTTATGTTACAGTGTGATCTTTGTACTTGGTAGATTGATCTTTGAATTATTGCAGTTTTATCTCTGTAGTTAGTAGTTTGATATTTGTAGAGCGCTCTCTTACCTGCAACAATCGAAGGGTCGACCTGCGAATGAGCAGGACTTGAGAATGTCCTTACAGAGAAATCTGAAAACTATTTCAATGGCTCCAAAAGACAACATCGCCGAATTGCTAAACGCCGTAGGTTTTACCCGGCATCGTAGAAGAAGCGGTGGAACGTGAAATTCGGATGTGATCTTCCGTATTCGGCCAGTTCCCTGTCCATTTTGAGCAGCATTTTCTCGTTTCCGTTCCCGAATGTAGTCTGAAATATAGAAATTTCGATAAAAATTGTCAGTTTGCTGAAAAATATACGTTGATGCTTGAAAGCGACTTCACATTTGAATTCTGGTAGTGATCATTTTTGTTTTGCTGTTTGATGATTGATGGTTCGATTGTTTTGATCTTGCTCACCAGCACATCGTTGTTGAATAGCATGAGATATCGCAGCATGTCCAACGAAAAATCGCCGGTAGCGTTGAGCTCTGTTTTGGATTATAACTGAATTGAATTTATAAAAAAAAACTAACGTCTTACATACGACTTGCGGATAGGGTTAAAGTTGCAGATCGTTATCTTTGGAAATAGCACCTGTAAAATCGCAAACAAATTTTAATCTTAAAATCTGCTAATCAAGATTTGTATGCTAGTTAACTTATTTTCATTATTTTATATTGATTTAATTAAACTACCTCATCATCCGACTCACTTCCACCAAATGACGACTTCATCCGTTTGATAGCCAGCTGCAATTTTGGTTTATACGTTTACCCTAATGCATTATGCAAATCGAGCGATACTCATTTTGACCATATTTAGAATTTCCGTGAAACATATGCGAAATATGCTTTCCACACTTCGGGCTCACAAAGGAATGAAAATTAATTCGTTCTGCGCGATAAAACTTTGTTTCCGACCTGCGTATTGATTGGTCTGTCATTAAAGCTCGCAATGATCGTTTGCAGTTGTTGAATCATCAGTCCGGCGCAAAAAATCACCCTGAAATTGTAAGATTCAATTTGAAATTTAAAAAAAAATTGAAAATCAGGACCATATATTGATTGAAATAAAGTGAAAAGAATAACACTCACATTAGCGCCCAGAACAGTTTATAGAACCGGTGCGATTCGTAGACGCGTTTTACGCCGTGCATTGCGGTGATGGCTGAAAATGAAAGATACGTTCATTCATTCATTCATTATTTAATCCTTCAAAAGTGATTGGGATCATGAGGCAGGTTGTTGAGAAGCAGGAGACGGATATCCGTCGACATGTCCGAATCAGGGTTCACGTTACTGTTGTTTTGTATTTTAATATTTAAAACAATGCATGCGATTATAAATTCGGAGATCCACGAAGATACTCACAGACAAAATGTTTGGTTTCGCGCTGCCAAGAGCTGATTCCCTTCGTTTCTGCCACCCGCTTCATATGAACTGGAACCTGCAAATAATGTCGCAGGCATATCTATTGAACTCAATAGAACATGTTCAGTTACAATCCCTGAGGTTACTGTAGTTTCTTTGTCTACCCTATTCTTCCAAATGTTTTCCAGAATCCAATTTACTGTCATTGTTCCTTCCTAGATCCCGTTGAAATGTTCAGTATAGAAAACGTCTATCGAATAAGAGTAAAAAACGTACCTATATTGCATTATTGCAACCTTCCCCCCCCTTCCCAAACGATACTTCCCATAGAGTCTTTATTTACTATACATCGTTCGTGTAATCACACATTATTCCGTTGCGCCTTCGGGCGTCGATAAAATATATACCTTGATAATCATGTGCGTCGCAGTGTTGCTCAATCTTCGCGTATTTCGAGTGAAATTTTGCCATCTGTAAATATTTATTAGTTTTGAAAGATAATAAATAAGGTTTCTCACATTTTCGACCGCCTTTGATATCTCATCGTGCTGCTTTTGCACAATCACCAACGCGGAAATAGAATGCAACTGTTTGCCGACTTTTGAACCCATCATTGAGATCAACCTCTATCAATAAATGCTCTCGGAAGCGCGCGAATTGGCACAAAAACAAACATTAAAAGTTAGTAAGATCAAAAGGCTACAAAATTGGTTCACAAATCACAGAATCTCTGAATTAAAATAGTGAAAAAGTATAAGTATAATTCTGACCCATTTGTACTGAGCCGATTCGGATCCTCCGCTTCCGTGTCTGTACTGGAGAACGATGAAGTAGAGGAGGATGAAGGATGTCGAGTTCGCTCGGAATCTTTGGTACCGGCGGTGGTGCCATCGTTGACCGTTGGTTCGTTGGTACCAGCATGGGTACCGAAACTAGAATTGATGGTTTCCGTGCTGGGCCCAGGATCGGTGTGGACTGGCATAGAAGAGCTACCATCCTCCTTGGGAGTATCAAACCGTATCGAAGGTATCATCTGCAACGAGTTACCGATTTTATGAGAATAAAAGTCCGAGCATATGAATGAAATAATGAGGAGAAGGGCGGCTAAGCTGGAAGCCGAGGCTATTGAAATGGGAAAACACTCGGTCACTTGACATCATTGAGTACCTAAGGTAAATCCGATCCTATTCACTCTCTATTATCCCTTTTGTTGTGTCGAATGAGCGATCCGCGCGTTGTTTGTTTGCTTTTCGCGCCTTTGCAATGGACTACAACTGGTCATTGACGCGATCTCAGCAGGAATTAATGGACTAGAGGGGGAATAAGCGAAAAGTACCCGAAAAGTCAAAGAAAAGTTGATTGAACAATTGGAACAAAACATGTTTTGAGTTCTGCACTTGTGAAAATGTAAATCAGATAATTCATTTAGACGATGACCTTGAACAGCACGGCTATCGCTAGAGATCAGAGGAAAGTTCCCGATCCAGAATAGAAAGAGAAACAGTTAATGTGTTGCGTTAGTCAGATAGAGGGTCGGGGAACGCGCAAAACAAGATTGTTACAAGTGTCGAGGGGAAAAAAGAAGATGGAACAAGAAGAAGGAAAATGGTGATTGGATGAAATCGTGAGTGAGCGCTGAATTTAGCCATAATTTCGTAGAAGAAAAGGTTAGTGACGAAGAGGTATGCGGAGAAAGAAGCATGCTATACGGAATAGTTACAATGCGAATACAATTCTGCAAGAAAAGACACTGCTAACATTCATTTAGCACATGTACTTCGCAAATCAATGGACCTGAGAGAAGCGAAAGGAGGACATGCGGTCAAACTCAGCTTTCCTCTTTTCCCAACACGAACACATGAACAGTGTAGTAAATCATTTGTCATGCTCGAGTGATCAACGAGTAAAGTTGGAAATGGTCACGAGAATAGAGACAAACTGATTGATCTGGTTGTATCTTGACCAATCATCATTGCGCGCCGGGTTCAACTCTATAGAGCGAAAAAAATAAATGGAAAAATACTATAGTGACTTTGAGTAATCGATAGGGCCCTTCCCCATATCCCAGTGCAGTTAGTGCTTCCAGTTGTAGGTGAACGGTAGATAATAACTTATTGTTGTGTGTCTTGAAGAAGATCTGTATTGTAGTGCTTGCGCACATAGTGCGAAATGTGAAGCCACGACCTCCTCATTTCGCACACTCTCTCACCTATCGACCGGTCGAGAGAGTGTGTGAAATGAGGAGACCGTGGTCTCACATTTCGCACTCTACTGCGCACAGAGTGGAACACTTTGCTCAATGATAGGTAGAGAAATGAGGAGTGCAACAATCGAGAACCGTCGCATTACAACGAGGAATTTGGTGGTCAAATGACGGAGAAACGATCAGTCGATAATTACAAATCAATAACTGTAATTAATTTGTTGTGTCTAGGACCTACTCATAATCAAATCGATCGGCCAAGATGACTAATTTGGAACTCTTTTTGATTATAAAGATGAAATTGATCTCTTGATTGAACTGAATGGAACTGGCGAACAGCAAAGGGGAAGATCAATGGAGAATCATGATTGATATTATCACTACAAAGCGAATTTCCCTTTCACTGCGTGATTTCGCGGCATCAATTCGCGTAGCGCTTTCTTCCTTTTGTGCATTCCTTCGCTGTCAAACGAGTGTAGAGATTTAGTAACGATTTATGTGGTGTTAGTTTTCGGAAAAAAGAAACGGAAAAAGGCCAAGATTTGAATTCCCGCAATTTCATATCACAGTTCTCCGTGGAGCAATCGACTCGAAACTTCGAATATAACATTTTTCGACCCTGTTACACCTATAAACGAAATTTTTAGTCGATTGCTCCACGGAGAACTGAGATAAGAAATTGCGGGAATTCAAATCTTAGCCTTTTTTCCATTCCCTTTTTCCGAAAACTAACACCACATAAGTAAAAATATAGACTGTCCCTCTTAATCTATATTAAACTCATTGTTTTCTTATATCTTTCCATGTTTTCATATTGCACCTATTGGTTCAGTAGCACTAAAATGAAAATAACGGATTGATCGAATACTTTGTCGTTATGGTCGCAACCTTTATTCAAAAATCAGTCTCAAAAAATCACTATCGAAAAAGATAACAGTAGCTGGTTATGCTAGCCCTGTCACGAACCTGACCCACTCTCTGCGCGTGGCGTTCTTGCGTGTGCTTGTGGGAATTTTCGGCGTACTGTCAATCACGCGCGGAACGGTTTATTTTCAAAAGAGAAAGCGCAGCTCGTCAATAACGCTTGTTTCTTCGTTTTTTTGTGGGTTAAATAAGATGTTTACAGCTCAAAAATGTAGTATCGTTGGCTTGTCAAATGTTGAATTACCTAAAACGGTTAAAATGTCATGTTATAGCTGATTTAAAAAGTCATTGCAGGCTTCAATTCCTTTATGCGTAAATTTCAGGAATGTCTGAGCCTAGCACATCAAAACCACCGCCAACTCCCGGGGAAAGGAAGCGTCAGCATAGCCCAGGTAATCAGCTTGAGTTGCTAAAGCTTTAAAAAAAATACAATAATTAATATTTCACCGTCAAAACTAAATCATTCCTCTTAAATTGCGAATCCCTCGAAACAAGCAGTGATTCATAGGTAAGGGCACAGATAGTATGCCTCCAATTTAAGACACAGAGTTGAACCGATATTCAATACGGCGTATAAGTAACATGTATTTATATTTATTTTCGTATCTCAGATCACCTTGCCGACGCCGTTATAAAGATACAAGTTAAAAATGCGACCACTTTCCGGGGAAGAACAGTGGAATCGGAGAAGGTCGAGGCGGGCGGATTTCCGTGGTTAGTCCTCAGACTGTTCTTTAGTCGGTTGGTCGGGTTTTTGGTCGGTTCTTCGTAAAAGTCAATCGATTACACGATTTAGGCAACAAATAAGTCGTTTCAGGCAGCTCATTGCTACCATCGAGAGAGCTGCGTCAAGAATCGATTACCTCAGTCTGCAGCTTGAGTGCAATAATGGCAACAAGTCGAATATGTGGAGTGCCGAGGCCAAAGTTCGCCTTGTCGTTGTAAACCAAGAAGATCACGCCAACGACGACGTTCACGAGGTGAGGAAGTCGATTTAAATGTGTACAAAAGTATTTCTACAATTTCAAAACCATTGTTGTGATCTTTTGCTTTGGGCTTTTGCTATCTCAGAATACGTAGTACTAAATCCTTCTGTTACCAAAGAGTATCTACAATTGCTACTAAACTCTTTTATTATTCGAGAAAACGTTATGTGCCCGGTGACAATTGTGATAATTCTTTCAACAGCAGGAGAAAGTTACATTCAACTTCGAGAGCAGTCTCGGAGAGGACATTCTTCCGTGGAGGCGCGTACTTGATCCGACAAAAGTGAGCAGATTCTTTCAAATCGCTAGAAAAACAGTAAAGATGTGAGCCGATCAGGTATAGATAAAGAGAGTTGTGCTTGAAAGAATGAAGTCGCTTTCATTTTCGTGTTCGAAACAATACCATTCCAACACATTCCAGGGATTCATCAAGGACGATACTGTACACATCGAAGCTCACATTACCATCAATCGGACTAACGGAGGAGTAAGGTTAGTTTCGGAGTTACTCTCAAGATAGACATGTGTTCTCTTTAGGAAAATGCCCCTGTTCGACTTTAGCCAACCATCGGAACTTACTGACGTGTGTCTGATTATTCAAGAAAAGCAAGTACATGTTGGCAAGCAGGTATTGCATTTTAAATTACGTGGACTTGATAAAAGATAAAGTTGGAAAAATATGTTGTATGCTCATAAATTTCACACGAATAGGCTTTATCGCTATTTTACATACTCGCTAGCAGTACTTTATACGGCGGAAAATAGGTTGCAACTTCGATTGGACATGAAGCCTTGTCTGCAGGGAATCGTTAGCAAGTAACTTGTCGAAGTTGTCTTTCTTACATTAATAACTTTACCTTCACCTTTTGTGTTGCAGTATTTGGCAATGTGCTCACCCGTCTTCAAGACAATGTTCTTTGGGAATTACGACGAGAAGACAAAGACTGAGATCGAGCTGCACGATGTAGAACATGCGGTAAATTCTATTTCAATTCAAGCTTTATTTAATGCCTTCCAATTAACTATGAAATGTAAGTAGAGCAAATACTTCAGGAGTTCCTCGAACTACTACACACTGTCTACCCATCTCAAAGCAAAGTGACAGGTACGCAAAATTGTGTGTTCTGCTATGGTAATGATTATACTCAGAGTTGTTCGCCTTTCCCCATTAAGTATTTTATTGAACGTAACACAACACATTTCAGCAGAGAACGTCGAATCGTTGCTTAGTCTCGCAGATCGTTTCGAGATCACCGTGAGCTTATATTTTATTCTTCAGTTCATATTAGCAAAACCAGCCAAGAGTTTTGGAGCTAGCATCAGGGAACAGCTCCACAATAACCATAAACCGACTCTAAACCTCTAAATCAATTATTCGTCGATGAGTTGCTTACAATACATACAAACATAATCAAACTCTGCGATAAACATTGCCGGTATTTCATCCATTTTGACGATCAAAATAACTGCCCTCTGTAGTCCCCGTTAGACCTAGAATTCATTATTCTTGCGCAGATGGTCACCAATATGGCTGAGAATTTTCTGATGAAGGAGGACTCGTCATTCACGAAATGTCAACTGCTCGTGCTTGCGGATCGATACAGACTAGTGCAACTTCAGGTATTATCTTATTTTAAGCCAAATTGTAACACAAAATAGGGCGCCACGAATGTTTGATCATTTGCGATTTCACCGCGGGAAAATAGGAATCCATAGACTCAAAAGAGCGTCGAAAATCTAATTTTCGTCGAACTATTTGAAGGACGCTGTGTAATCATAAGAGTTCTTCTGCCAAGATGATCAATATATTATTCAGGATCGTTGCCTAACCGGGATTGAGAAAGTACAGAACATCAGAGCACTTAAGGTACCAATTTTTATGGGCAATAATATCGGAAATGCAATTTAATTGACATTGAGCATTATATTTATTTGCATTTTGAAAAGATCCAATACATCATAATTATTTATGGCAGGATACCGATGATTGGTGCAAGCTGTCCGAAACGGCAAAGGTCGCACTGTTGGAGAGAATTCTCAGTTTTCGAGAATAATTCTAGGTCCATACCAATAATATTTATATATCAAATTTTAAACCCCGAAAGCGCAACGAGAATCGGCTAATTCAACGGCAGTTGCTGTTTGTTTCACGAGGTAGTAGTAGTTTAGAAGATAAATTATGTCACTGTAAATCGCATGTATAGATAGTAGATAATTAACCATTCTTCTTAACCTACTGTTACTTTCTCTATTATTGCGATATAATTCGTTTGTTTTATTTTTTCTAACTGCTTATTTCTTCGTTAGTTGTTTTGCTAACCTAATTCCATGAGTACTTAGTGTTCGTAGTAGTAACTGTCTTGATGATAAACGAAATATGAAAAAGGAAGCTTGTTTATCGTCCGAAAAATGTATACAGAATGGCGCATTGCCTCCGAAAAAGGTATACAGAATGGCGCATTGCCTCCGAAAAAGGTATACAGAATGGCGCATTCCAAGTAGTCATCAAGAGAATAGCCCTGAAATAGTATTGGGTTTATGAGAAAAACGCTAGAGAAATTTTACATGGATGAAGCAGGTAGAATAAATTAGCGACAGAAACGGCGACAAAAATCCATCGAAGATTCGCAAGAATAATTGAAATTAGACTCATGACAGCTATAATTATTTCATAAAATTGATGACAAACACTCTAAACTTCTACCTGAAATCTTTTTTACTTCTCTTTGCTTTCGTGCAAATATCATCACTATGCAAACGAACAATTGAATCGATGTGATTGCGACCTCGTTTATCCAGAAATCCACTGAGAACAATTAGGAATTCGCTACTGCGCGATAAAAACCGCTCACAAATTCTTGGGCGCTTCTTGAAATTAGTTGGAAGTGTTTTTAACACCGAAATTATGAATATCACAAGCAGGATCAGATGAGAGCTAATGACTGGAAATGAGAAATCCGTTTTAAGTTTAATTAATATCGTACGTGCTAAAAATATCGGAACGTTTACCGCAACGTGATCAAAAAATCCGATTTTTGCATCTTTGCGAGTACTCATTAATATGATTTGCGTTTATGCTAATTCGATTAATCCGCATCGATTTGCCGGAATCTACCCGGACATGCCCGGTGAAATGTGTAAAATAAAGCTACAAATTCGATTCGAAAGAGAGGTCAGAGCCGGGAATTGCTGGCATTTCCCGGCTGTATACGGTAATGATGACAATTAGCTTACTTTGTCGGTTTTCGCATCGAATTTTCTCTTTTGTTTTAGACATTTCACCGGGCATGTCCGGGTAGTTTCCGGTAAATCGAGGTGGACAAAAAATATGAACCTACTCACGAGTCGTAAATAATTTTCTACGCAAAGTTACAAAAAACGTAAATTTCGCTCACGTTCCGGTAAACGTTCTGATATTTTCAGCACGTACGATATTCGTTACTGACTGAAAAGCACAATTCGTGTATTGGGATGAAGAAAGGCAAGGGATGAAAGTGCAGCGCACAGCAATCTATGAAATATAATATCATTAAAATATTTTTAAAAAATTTCTCACGCGGGACATAGCACGACTGCTACGTAATAGGGCGCATGACGCTCGAGTTGAATGTTGATGAGCACTACATTACTGCAAGAGCAGCACATTGTCATTTGATAATTCGATATGGAACAAAGAACATTTGCTAAAATATTGCTAAAAATTAAAATCGAGATTTTTATTACACGGGAAACTAACGTTTCTCTCTTCGTATCGTCCCACTCCACTTCTTGCCTATTTGAGTCGAGGTAAGCCCACTAAATTGTAACTTGCTTAGAAAATATAATTTTAGGCGAAAGCTCATATATCCCAAACGATTTAGGTTGTATAATAATGCTAACCAGTGCCAATTTCTTCTTCAAATACCATCCGTTGAAATGCGTGAAGTTACTATAGAAATCGCCTGCAAAATCAAGCCTCGATTAACGATTTTTAACTAAACTAAGTTCAGAACTGGCACTTACGTTGGTCTAAGCTCATGCCTTCATCATTTAAAATTGAGTATTTGAAATGCCGTCCAAACTGCTTGTCGTAAAAGATAATTGTGCAAAGTTGCTGGTCGAAGGGAAAATCGGATGCATCAATCTGAAAATATGTCTCCCCAAGTGGTATTATCGCATCTATGTCCTCAACGTTGAACCCCGATAATAGTCCAGAAAAAGAATATTATCATCGCTTGGAAAAATTGGAGAGTTGTACTGTGAGCTCTACCTCGTGGTAAATCATTCTCCGTTTTAGCCTACATCTTCCCTACCCACAATTGGACTATCTTTTATCTTTCCTCTTTTCTTTTATTGCTGTCACACTCTTCGCGATTGTATCAAATAGAAAAATAAAGAAATACCTCGCAATCCACAGTGACGTGTTGGATTGGACAAAATACAGGGCCGGTGAAATGATCATTGCAGACAATTACGTCCATATTCAATCCGGCAAACTCTCCATCAACTGGCTTGTTTATCCTGTAAATTATTTAAAGTATTAAATGATTTAGTTAAATTATCGTTAAAGATTTTCGTTTGAACATGTAAAGTTCTGCGTTAAACAGATATTGCCGTAGAAAAATAAGTGGACATTCTTGTCAATCCTACCTATTTTCGCATTTATTCACCCCAACTTCTCTAGTAATTGTTATTGTTAAGAAACCAAGGAATACCCGTTCAATGGCTGAAAATCTGGCGTCCAAACGTCCCAACGCGGAACGGTAATATGTTTCGTGTCGTTGAACTCAGTTCGATTCCATTTTAGACGATTGTCGATGTAGTACTGAAAGTTATTATACAATGAGGTTTCTGCAGAATTTTTTTTTATAGAATTTTAGTGTGCACTATTGCCTTGTGGTAACTTCTGTAGCCAAAGTTAGACTAACCGAGCACATTCGTAACTACGAATGTATTTCGCTCTCTGCCAAACGCAGATAACGCATACGCTATATATCTTATGTTGTGTTATTTTTTTCGGAAAAAGGAAACGGAAAAAGGCCAAGATTTGAATTCCCGCAATTTCTTATCTCAGTTCCCCGTGGAGCAATCGACTCAAAATTTCGCTTATAGGTGTAAAAGGGTCGAAAAATGTTATATTCGAAGTTTCGAGTCGATTGCTCCACGGAGAACTGAGATATGAAATTGCGGGAATTCAAATCTTAGCCCTTTTCCATTCCCTTTTTCCGAAAACTAACACCACATAAGGTTTAGTAGGTTTACCTGCTTCTACGTTTAATTTTAATCTGTAGTAACACCTGCAGTAAAAGTTACACCCACCGAGCACATTCGTATTTTGGCCGAGAGCGTCTGACTGTGCTCGTCGAGGTAAATGTTCTCGCCCGAAATCACCTGCAGTCCTCAGATCTCTCCATCCCAATAATGGCCCTTTCAATTCGCCTAGGGGTCTCCAATAAAGTCGACAACATCGAGCATTTGTTCTAAACACGAAGATCAACAGTAGGGAAGTGACTATCGATCCCGACTTTTCAATTCAACGAATCGCATGATTCTGCTCACCGAGAAGTGTATGGTAATCGGCGTCCTTGGTGGATATTTGTTGGAACCGGCCTGAAATGGAGTCTTCATCGAGATCAAGAACAGTTCTTGTCATCATTCGTGAAAGTAATTGCTCTAAGTGAAGAGATTTCATTGCGTCTTCTATCCAATAAAAAAGTTGCGCAACTGTAAAACTGACATTCTCTTTAATGAACGCGTGCAGCCGCGTCATTTCCGTATGATGCGTGTGAACGACCTTGGCACTCATTTCAACATCGTCTTCTGCAGCAAAAAAATCAATAAATCCACAACGATAATAATTTATCGACGCCAGAAGAGCAACATAATTTAAATTTTGTTAAGAAATAAGGGGAATATATGGAAATTTTAAAAAAAACTACATCTCGACTCACCCGGCTCTGGAAGAGTCTCCTCATAGTCATCTTCGTCGTAATCGACATAATCTATCGTAGAATTGGCAAGTAAAACAAATGAGCAGAGAATGAGCATCACTTTTCGCATCGCTGTGTTAGAATCAGAAACTGCTGCGATAATAGGAGGAAATGGCGATGCAACTTTGATAGTTTACAGTGGAAAGAATGTAGATGATGTTGTAGTTTATCTCTTGCTTTTTTATATTTGGCATTCATTGCCCACTCATCTTATTGATGATCAGATTGGATTTCTATTCTTAGCCTAACCGTGTGTATTTATTACATCGTAAAAGTAAAAAAATATCAATAATTCACCCTTCAAGGCGTCATTTCCTGCTGTTTTCCGAGATAATCGCTAGTGATTTCTCGGATACTTCAAGGAGAAATATAGATATTTTTTTTTAAAAAACGTAAAAAAGAAAACATTTCATTAAAGAAGGACGAATGTTCGCGACTCCCGACTAGAAATTTTCTTAGCGAACAAGCGGGTACTGTAAGCAAAGGTTGAAGATAATCATCGCAAACTGAGTTCGCCGCTAAACGCAGTAACACTTTTGGTGATTCCATCTGTCCCTCCCCTTCCCTGATCCCTCGTTTGCATGCACTCTCTTCCCTCCCCCTCCCTCTTCCCTGTGGGGGACAAGGGAAGGAAGGGAAGAGAGTGCACGCAAATTCGACAGGAGAGAGAAAGTTGACCGAGAGATTTGGTTACTCGCGCACGTGTGAGAACGCCCCCTTTACCGTATTCGGCATATGACCCTGATTGTCCCTTAGCGACGGTAGTTTCTTTGCGCGCCGATATCTCGGTTCGGAGAAAAGATAGAGGTCTCAAATTTTGGATTTCTGTTATCGTTCACAGGAGAAATCGAGTAATACCATCAATTTGAGATTCTATTTTTGAGGTTACTCCTTCTTTAAAAATACTATTATCTGTTTGTGTCAAATTGCAATACTTTAAATGTTACAATGAAGAAAGTCTTGAAATGTAGATAATGATTGAATTTATCAAATATTATTTATCGAAGTAGTTCTTGTTGTTTCAGCAAATAGCCCTGCAAGAAGATTCAGTTGATGTTCTCCTCTTATTCAATAGTACATGGATGCAGAAGGTAGTACAAATTGCCGAGAGATACGGCGAGAGACAGCAATCGACAATAAGAGATTACAATTGAGGAGAAGCGGCTCGAACCTGAATTGCTACCAAAATATATATTTTTAAATTAATGAAAAACTACCTAAAATATCATTGTTTTTCATAAGATGCCTCGTGACGATGATTACAATGCATGCCGTCAATTGTATCGATGAAATAACGACTTCGTTCCTCCAGAAATCAACTTTTAAAATATTTATTATGATTTGTTTTCCCAAATTGAAGTCACACATACAGATTCTGGGCCGCTTCTTGAAATTTGTAGGAAGATTTTTCGAAGAAGAAATTATGAATATCATAAGCAGCATCAAATTAGAGGAAATGGCTGAGAAGAAGAAAATGTTAGAGTCTCTGCAAATATTGTTTCATTCACTGAGCAACACAATACGACGATTTGGATGTAGAAAGGCAATCGAAGAGAGCGTTGTGATGAGAAATCTGCGAATACAATGAGGACGATTTGATAGTTGAACTCAAAAATATTCTTACGCTGGACAGAGGAAGATTGTTACGTAGTAGGGTGAGTGACGCTCAAGAAGAATGTGAATGCGTACGGCATTTCTGTAATATTAACTTACAAATTTGCGAGTTTACAGTTTTTAAGTGAAAAACATACGTTTCTCTATTCGGGTCGTTCCAGACCAGCTCGCGCATATTCGCGTCGACTGAAGCCCACTGAGCAAATATCGAGAGTATTACAATTATTACTCGTAAAATGCGCACAAACGTTAAAAAGAAAATGTCTACATGCTAACTGTTTCTATGTAATTTAAACATTCCCACCGTTGCGAGCTTGCTTCGCATATGCCAGTTACTGTACTTCGTCACATTATCGTAGTAATCGCATGAAATATTTTACCTTTTTCTCAAAACTGACTTTGGTCGTAATATAATACCTCTGAACAAGTCAATGCCTTGCTCCAATTTGTACTCGAAATCCCTTCCAAATGTCTTGTCATACATGACAATTGTGCAGAGCTGCATGTCGAAAGGAAACTCCGAAGCATCAATCTAAAAAACAAAATGGAAATATCGACCTGCATGAGCCTTGGAAGGGGGGGGGGTGACATTTGAGCAACCGACATTTGAGCAACGGGTAATAACTCAGCTAGGAGTGAGCCTAGAGCTATGGGAGTGGTACCATTGTGATCAGCATCAGGTAATTGAGATTTCATAATTAATCTATCGTCATGTCCTCCAAAAGAAGCAAGTTTTTAACCCATACTTACCCTTGTTTGGAACACTTCACTCTTTAACACACACCAAATACAAACCTACACAAGTACTTCATTTTGGATTCTGACTACATATGAGAGTCGGCTCATATCACTGCATACCTCGCAATCGACTGTAACCTGCAGCGCTGGGCAAGTCGCAGGTCCGACAAAATTCACATTGTAAATAATGGCGTTCACGTAGTGTCCGAAAAAGTTATTGTCCTTCAGATTATCGATGCTTAAATATAAATTATCAATTATATACTAGACTACAAATGACATCAAGTGATACATATTTACCGCACATCATTCCGCAGGTCGCTCAATCCTTCAAAAGAGGGTTTGAAATGAGATAGTGAGTACATTTATTAAGACTCTCACACTTTTACACGCTCTCTCACCCTGACTCCTCACTGTTGGTTTGCAATCATGTGTCTTTACCTGTTCATTGGAATGAAATACGGTGTCCACACCTCCCATCTTGGAATTACAATGATTTTCGTGCCATTGAACTCCTTTGGATCCCATCGCAAACGCTCATCCACGTGGTACTCAAAAACACCCATAATTCCATCGTAAATTCTCGGGAAGATAAGGCAAAAGGATCAAATGAAAATGAGTGGCATTTGACTAAAATTTGTTGCTATGTGAAAATAAAAGAGTCTATCTACTTTACTTTCTCACACGCTTGACCCCCTTCTGGAGGCGGAATCTGTTTAAAACAAGGATATCGATTATTCCAATTCTTTTATAGATCGTCGATCGCATTTGGAGTATCAGGGAACAGCGATTGTCTCTGGTTGAGAATATATTTTGAAACATAATGTCCCATTATGTACTATTACAAGTTTAAAATGATACGTTCATTAAATGGACTACTGATGCGTGCACTCTCTTTCTCTACCTCGGCGTGTCTCTCGCTTTGGCATTCTCTCTCACAGCCGTATCTGTTGTTTAGGAACGGAACGTTTTATTATTTTGAATGAGTCTTTGTGAATTTATAATACCTTCCCACTGAACCAACATCACTCACCGAGCAAAGAGTCAATTTGGCAGATAATGTCTGACTGTGTTCGTCCAGGAGTATATTCACGACCCTTATTCCCTGGATAAATAGGTCACATAGATCTGGCGCACTATATATATCTGATGCAACGATAAAAATCGGGGAAAAGATCCGAGATGTTATCTTTTGCCTGTTAAAATTTCCGACCAATAGATCGACAAAAGATCGAATATTTGAATTCCCGCACTTTCTTTATTTCGATTATCTCGGCTCCCAGAGAAGGTGGAGACTCAATTTTTGGATCACTTGTTCCAAATAGGAGTATTGATCGTCACCTACGGTTTGAACACTCCAGCATCGAGAAAAACTATACGCAAACATCGATAAATGCGGGAATTCAAATTTGAGATGTTTTCGATATTTTGGTGGTGCATTTTTCAACAGGCAGATGTCAACGTTTAGGATCAACGTTTTGATTTTTAACGCCATGAAACATTTGTTTTTCCTGACATTACAACAAAATATGTTGATTACCAACCGAAAAATCGATAGTAATCGGCATCGGTGGTGGATGATCGTTGGAAATTGCCTTAAAATTGTAAGTACAATTTTATCTGTATCATAAAGTTTGTCCTATTGAGAGACATTCCACCTTGGCCTTCAACTCAAGAATACTTGCCCTTTGTTTAACGAATTCGTGTAATTTCGTCATTTCCTCGTGATGAGTTCGCTCTGCCAAAGCGTCGCTTTCAATGCCTTCACCTGTGTGTATTAATACCACATTCATTGTCGGCTGCAACTCTCTCGCGCCTCTACCGGTCGAGAGAGAGCGTGTAAAATGGGGAGATTTTTGACACCTCATTAATAATAGCACAAATGATGCATAACTTTGAATATATGTATGAGAAATGCATTTTTTTAAAAAAAATCTCACTTGTATGCTGCAAGGGCTGATGTTCTGAAATGTTTTAAATGAAAATGCGTGTCATTTGATTAAACTAGAAAGAATAAAACGTTGTGAATCGACTTACCCGGCAGAAGTTCAAGTGGTTCCGCGTCATAATCATCGTATTCATAATCCTCCTCAGCGTTGACCAATAAAATATTTAAAGCGAGAAGAAGAAGAAATGCGTTCTTCTTCATCGGTAAACCGTTCCCACTGTTCTCCACTGCATATTTATATATAATTTCGTTTACAAATAACAATAACTTCTTCTTGCAATAAAAAATGTTTATGCAAATTCCTATAGCCGGTGCATCAGGCATAATTGCATCAATTAATTAATTAGTGAAATCGAAACGCGCTGTACGGATTGCATTGTACTATCTCAAAGTGTGTTGCTCACAGTTTATAACTGTGCGACTGTACTAGTTTATCTCTTGCTGTCCGGATAGCGTATTTTTTTCAACGAACCATGTGATTCGGCGTGCAACTTCCACTTGCATGAGTCGTTCAACGATACACTTTCTATTAATGGCGCAAGTGAGCAGTTTAACATCGTTCGAATGTACATGTTGTCTCCGAACTCACGGCGTTCTGGCTAGTTTATGCACATAGAGGCCGACAGTCAGAGAGTGCGAACATAGTGTGCACATGGGCGATGGTCTCACCACGAATTAAATTTCAAAAGTTGCTCAGAACGCCGTGACATAAACTTTTTATATCTCTTTCTCACACTGGACAAAGTGAGAAAACGATCAGCAAACCAAAGAACTGTCTCGGCAGCATTTCGAAACTATTTTCGACTCTGTTCTTCGAACGTGCCCCAATCCACCGTTGCCCAGGTCTCCACATCCGTAGGACTCCCAAGGGAGCGTTCAACCCAATTCACGTCGTTCCCCCACTTCATCACACAAGCGTGTGGAGAGAGAGCGAGGGCCAGAGAGCCGAGTCCTTCTCCAGGCCCCGCCCCTAGCCCCCATCCCGGATCTCCCTCCCTCAGGTCTCTCAGTCCTCTCAATCTGTCAGCATGCCTCGGCCAAACGTCTACTACCTCTTCCTAGCCACCGTATCAGGTCAGTTAGTGATAAATTTCAGTTCGCGATCCGTTTCTGTCTGGTAGATGAAGCCGCAAATAAGGCCCCCAGGGGCGCCAAATTTCACGCGCGCGCGAGCCCTACAATACCACCAATCAGAGTAGCAGCGGGATTGGAGGGAGAGACCGGAAAAAGTGGATTATCGTGTAGCGCGGCTCTCTTAGAGAGGCGATAGAGAGGGTCAGTGTTGGGATTTCGATTTCGAGTCTTGGTGGTCCGGAAATGGTAATGGTTGAACCGATAACTGTGCCTCCCGCTACTGCAGCCAACATTCTCGCCCTGCCTTCCCTGATGTGTCACATTCTGCACTGTGGGTTTCTGACCATTCAGTAGTGTTGTAAGATCGAATAATTGTATTCGCGAATAATGCATTGCTATTTGGATTATTCTATCTAATAACGCACCATTCAGTACATTACCTGCTATTTGTGAGTGACTGCGCTTGCGAAATGGCATACCTCCGAGACTATTTCTAAGAAAAGTAATCGCTTTTGGGCGATCCGCACTACTAAAGCCTCATTCGCTCTGAGAAATGTGTGCTAACGCAATGTTGCTCCTGTAAAGATGTGTCCGCTAATTCGCTCTAGCGCTGGCGCCAAATTGACCTGGACATCTCCTCTCTCCTCCATCTTTCTCTCTTCCGATTTTGTGTCGGGGAGGATAGGACGAGGAGATTTTGACATGGCACTTCCGCTATTTCAGATGGACGGAGAGGGTGCTTTACTTGTGCGATTGAGGGGGGGGCATTATAATACGCGCTACGTGAAATGCAGAAGCTCTAACGCATTGCTGAGCTTTTCGAAATCATTGAAAACAACCATTTACAATAAAAGTGGAAAGCATGCAGCGTGAAGAGCAGAGTCACTAACGCATTATCAAGCTTTTGTATTTTGAAATTTTCTGAAAACATGGCATTTCAGTATGCAACGTCCACGGAACGCCCAACAGCCCCGCAATTTCCGATGCATCTATGGTGAATACTACCGGTGAGCGGCTTTCTTCTTCTTTTCACTCTAAAAGAATGGAAATTGGGAACCCCCAGTGAAATAATAATTAGTGTTTGTTTTGGCTAATTGTTAATTAGTGATCAAAATAAAGCTATTGTTTTTTTTTCGAAATTTTCTGGAAACAATATTGGTGTTTATTAAAATTGTTATTTAAAGGGACCCGGCACCGGAAAATAATTAAGGTTCAGAAAACGCAGGTGTGTTGTGCGATCACAAAACTGTAAAAATAATAATTTTAAAAGCTTTCCATGAATTTTCCGCAATTTTCAAAGTTCAGGACCGGAGCCGGCTTATATACACCGGTACGTGGGAAAACACACCACCGGGACACACCACATGTACCGGTCGTTTTTTTACAGCCATTTTTATTGATTTCCTACTGTATTTTATATATGTTTTATACATATTCCGCATCAGAATATTTATTTGCGATTGTTCCCGACACGCATGCTTGGAATACACACTAGAGTAACCTGGAGAATGAATGTAAACACATGACGAGAGAAATACTTCATTTTCGGAGAGTTTGCGATCAGACGAAGACTTTTCCGAAACATAGACGACACTCCGCACAACTGGAGCGGCTGCTCTGAGAGTATCGCTGCATCATTAGGACTTGCCGTGAGCTGCAGCGCCATCAAATACCGAAGATGGCGCCTGCGGTTTTCCCAACTACGCTCTTCCGATGCGTGCCAGTAATCTTCCCAATTCAATGCAAATGAATGTTCTGATACGAAATATGTACAAAACGTATATAAAATACCGTAGGAAATCAATAATGGCTGTAAAAAAAACGACTGGTACATGTGGTGTGCCCCGGTGGTGTGCTTTCCCACGTACCGGTGTATATAAGCCGGCCCCGGTCCTGAACTTTGAAAATTGCGGAAAATTCAGGAAAAAATTTTAAAATTATTTTTTTGCATTTTTGAGATCGCACAACACATCTTCGTTTTCTGAACCTTAATTATTTTCCGGTGCCGGGTCCCTTTAATTATTAATTTCAGGAATGATCGGGCAGGACGTGCACTTCAAGTGTAGCATCGATCACATGGCGGATAAAAGCACGGTCAGTTGGCGATTCGATCTATCTACAGTAATCTAGGATACCCTACTACAGTAACCTGCAAAGTTAGTACTGGTTTGCCTGGATCTCTATCCTTTCCTTGCTGAAAGCCTTACGCAATGCGAACATCTGTCCTTCTCTCGGGCCTGAGATGAAAGATTAGCGGCGCCCCTCTGGCTCGTGCTTGCATACACTGTTGAGTAACGAGAGCCAGTAGTGGATTAACCCGGACGGGGGCCCCATCAAGAAGTTGGGCAACTCCTAGGTCGTAATGAAGACCGATTCGATTCGAGAGTTCTCCCTACAAGCGAAAGATCACCTAAAATTATCAATGTATCTGAATCTCCCTTTTCCTCATAGCAGAGATTGTTCTCAGTGCATACACACTGTAATACATAGTCGAGACTTGCTTCCGCGCTATATACAGTCCGTTAGTTATTACAGCTGCTAACTCATTCATGACTGCTATTATGCTCTCGCTCTCTTTTTGCAGCTGATTTTCCTGCGTCCCGGCCCGCCCCAGAAACTCATCTCCTACGATAATCAGGTGAGTATTGATTATTTTTATTGATTAACTTTATGCCACTGATACTGCGAAAATTACACTACTAAAAACCCAGCAAAACTCTCATTTTCTTGGAGTAAAAACAAGTTGTAAACAGGACAAAATTTCGCCCCAACCTCGCAGATTCACTAGCCGTTTTCCACAAGCCATTTCCTCCATTTTATCGCCAAATTAGGTCGCAGCTAGTTTCTTTTCATAGCCCCGGAGGCCAGGCTACACAAAGTGTCTGGAGTCCCCAGATTTGACACGTGCGTTGTCGTTCTTTTTTAACAATAGCCTTGACTCTATTCTACATTCTATTTCTCGACTTCTGAAAGCCAGTGGCAACAAGGCTCCGGACAATTACAACATGAGCTAACTCGATTCAGACTCATAAGTTGGCGCTCTTGTCTCTGACTCTCTCAGAAACGCGCAGTCTCTCTCCATCTCTAACCAGAGAGATATTGGGGAGAGGGGGGAGAGAGTGAGAGAGAGAAAGAGAGCGGAAGGAGATGGAGGGGGAAATGACTCTTGAGCCTCATTGCGCGACTGGTTGCTCCTCAGGCTGATTACACTAATTTCTCAAGTGCATGAGAATCGGGACATGGAACACCGTGGCCTTGGGGTTCCCTTGCAGGGAATTCCTCCTGATCATCAATTAGTTCGAACGCGTTAAGTTTGGTAGCCCTTTCTATCAGTAAGGCTACGTAACCTAGATACGAAACTAACTATATTTTTCAATCTTCCAGAAATGTGTTGGAAGAAATGACAAAATCAGTTTAGTACAATTCCCCCCCCCGCTCTGGAGACTTACCAGTTTATGAAGTGATATGTTTTAGAGACATTTTGATCGCGATCTTTATCATCGAACCAATAACGCTGGGAACGAGCGAAAAAGGCCATTGAAATTGTCGAAATGTGAGGATCTCGCGTGGGAGTGAGGGGGTTCTCTCTCTCTCTCTCTCTCTCTCTCTCTCTCTTCAGTCTATTTTGCACTTCTCAGCAGTTTCTCTCACAGCTGCGCGATGAAAGGGCCTGCTTTTTGTTTGCTGCCAACGCGCAGAATCGGGAATGAGGCCGCGTTCACACTCTCCGTGACTTTCGAAAATATTTGGAAGGAAGGATATTGGAGAATGAGAAGGGACCAAGACAATGGTGTAATTATCAGAGTTATGATTGGCTTTGAACTGCAGTAATCAATGGAGGCTCAATAAGGTACGACCCTGCATTTTGTATTTCTTCGAAAATATTTTGAAGGAGAAGGGAAGCCGGGACTGTGGTGTAGTACGAAATCTGATACGGTATGAGCAAAGAACAGTTGAATGTTAAATAACACATGGAGCTGCTTCAGGAATGAGATCGCGCGCATGTGTTCACACTTCGTGACTTTTTCGAAGATGATTCTGAAGGCGAAGGGGCTATTGTGTAGTGTTGTTTCAGTTATTATGGGCTCTAAACTGAAGTAATCAATGGAAAACACATGATTCCAAACATACAGACCAGGGTTAGAGCGAGATAGTGTACAAAAGTGAGAGAGTCCCCCTCGATTTCACACGCTCTCTCACTCCAAAGGCCTTTCTGGAAGGTTGACCGGCCTGTGGAATGATGTGAAATGTATGCTAAATAGTTCACGGGACTGTCCTTTTGAAAATGATTTCATATTGATGTTTTCCGACTCTTAATTGAAAGTAGTTGGAAAGCTGTGAGAGAAACACATGGTTGCGAAGTGGATACACGCCACTTCAATATTATCGCAGCAAGTACTCGATTTCGCGCAATTGAACCCCCCTCTCGCCGTTCGCTTCATTGGACATTCTAATGTTTCAATCGTCTCTCTCTCTCTCTCTCTCTCTCTCTCGGTTGTTGCCACCCGATCCAGCAATATGGGCTAGGGGATAGTGTATGAATAGAGGAGGTCAAGAGCGTAGTGCTCTAAGAGCGGACGGCGCTGGAAATTAGCCAGATGAGATAATAATTGAGCAACGCTCAGGGGACCGGAAATGATTCCAAGCTTCCAGGAGGGGTAGGAAGCGAGAGAGTGAGCGAAAGAGAGAGAATCTCCCAAATTTCTGCAAATTCTAACATAAGCGATCTACGGAGAGGAATTGGTCCTCAGTGGTGGAATGCAAGTTTTTTTAAGAATACGGCCCCATCCTTCTGAGAAAGCTCTCTCGCCTGATGTGACAAATAATTGAGTTTAATTGAACGAAAATGAATTGAAATCATCAGTGTCCCTTTCCGGATGTTTGACCATCTTGCAAAAAGATGTGGGAGGATGCGAGAAACCCGGAATGAATTACGACGAAAAATGTCAATGAATATTTCACACAGATATTCTCACCACTAAAGCGGAAGTACGAACTAAATACGAAGGGAGGCCCGTTCGGCAACCAGTGGACACTCACGATCAAGAATGCACAGGTAAATACATTTCCACTCCCTTATTGTGGTTCAAAAACTCATTTTTATTAATTATTTAATTGAGAAATATTTATTACAGCCGGCCGACCGCGGATTCTACGCCTGCCAATTGAACAACAAGAACGTCTCTAGTCGGACAGGCTTTCTTGACCTGAAAAGTGAGTTTATCGCTTCTTTCCTTTCTTTTTCTCTCATATTTGTCACAACCTTTTCAACACAATTGATCTTTTCTGTGCATCGTCCCATTAGTAAATAAATAAGAAGCACCTTTTCGGCTAAACTCCACTTCCCTGAGGCAGAGATCCCAGTCGGGAGGAGTCCATTAGGGGGTCGTCTGAAGAAAGTGTGACTGCATTTGCATCCCAATTAACGGCCGCTTTGATCGTGATCCGTCCTCTTAATGTGTCTTCGCTCTCTCAGTTTCTCGCACTCTCTAGCAGGCAGACGGTGCGAGAGAGCAGGGGAAAAGAGGAGATCGCAGAGCGACCATACGGCGTCTAAGCGTGAATTGCCCAATATAATAGCAGGGCGGTGATGGTTCACATTAGAGAAGAAGCGACTTATCCCCGAGGCGAGAGAGTGATTTACGGTGGTAGAAAAGGGTAGCGAGAGCTTAGAAGGCGCCAAAATTAATAAGAAGGTCAGGGATCGCGGATCCATTTTTTCGTAATTATTTTATTTATTTGGAAAATACCCACACGAGAAATTGTGTGGCTCTAGTTCTGACGAGAACTATTCCCTAGTACCGTCTATGACATGACTACTCTCCTTCTCTCCTTCTAAAGCCGGCTTTCTGCGCTTAAAATTCCGTGTTCAGTCTGAAGTCCAGGTTGATTGTATAGTTGTAGTGCCCCCTGACATTGGCACTACGAACATTCTCTTGTCATTTCTTCTCATCTCCCGCTGAGCGAGCGATTTGATGTATGATGGCATTGATGGAAGAGAAGAAGAGAGACAATGAGTGAATGAAGGAGTCAATCGGGCGATTGTCTCAGAGAGCACAGCGAGGGGCCGCTAATTGACGGCTCTTGGATGATCGAGTAGCTGGCAGTCGGGGACTGGCATAATTCTAGGCGATGCAACGTTATTAGAATCCGCTTTAAGCAGCCAAATTTGAGAATATCTTTGTGGTAAGTTTTCTGAAGCGTTTCCGAACAAATTTCCGACAGCTTTCAGTTCAAGAACGGAGCCGGCCGGGTTTAATTTTGACATTTTTAATTTCAGGATTTAAAAAAAATTATTTTTCAGTTCCTCCTGCGATTTCTCAGAGCACGCCTTCGGCAGTGGAAGTGAGGGAGGGCGAGAATGTGACTCTCGGATGCAAGGTAGGTCATTCAATAATTTCTAGTAGCCAAATACCCCTTGTTCTTACTACTTCAAGGAAATTACTTATTAGAGCTGATCAACTGGCATCGACAAATTATGACTGATATTTGTACGGTCTGTAAAAGTATAAATAAATATTTAATTCACTTACTTCACACTTCGCAGGCCGACGGGGCTCCCGAACCGACGATCACTTGGCGTCGACAGGACCGACAGATAATTCGAGTCAACGGACAGGAGGGATTCGGAGGTTCGAACAATTAGTTTCAATTCCAGCGTGGGACGCACAGTTGTCGACTATCCCCGTAGAGCGACCCTTATGAAATGCGCCTGAAACATATCCCACTCGGCTATTCCCGGTAGAAATTTCTGAATCTCTTGCGGAAACCCGAATCCCCCTGGTACGAACAATCTCAAGTGGTTGTGGTGGGGTCACTGCGCCGGCTACTTTTCCTTGTTGTGCACATGTATCACTCACTTATCTGCCGGGGCTCACCACTCTCTCTCTCTCTCTCTCGTGGAAATAGATTGGGAATGATGGGAATATTGAAATGTGATCTGGGGAGAGGAAGAAAGAGAGGGAAAGTCGACGCAACCAGCTGGAAGGCCAGGAATGAAAGTGATGAGGAAATGAGAGGAACGGCCGGGGACTATGACGCACTTTCTGAAAGAGTTCATCGAGAAATGACTGCACAAAAAATTCTAATACGGACACAGACATTCAAGTCGACTCGCCTGCTATATGTGCTGACCCTATTGCATATCACTAAACGGGTCAACTTGAGTGTTCTTAGTAGGATTTCTCTCTGTGTATAAATGGCTCTGAATCGGCCATTGATCGTTAATTTTAATTTTAAAAACACACATTTCAGCCTCGGTGTTCCACGGTCCGGAGATGAATCTGACGAGGGTGTCGAGAAGGCATATGTCCGAGTAAGTTTTACTTAATTTTAAATAATTATATTTTTTAATGGGAGATCTGGCCTAAGATATTGAGCTTTTCAATATAGTCAGTGGTCCCATTCGATTCCCAGTGATCCCGAATGGCCTCTTGATAAACGATTTATAAGCTAAACAATAAACTAAATTTTAAAAAAAACAACTTTCAGGTACGTCTGTGTGGCGTCCAATGGCATCGGACCAGATGAGAGTTGGGCCATCAAACTGCTAGTCACTTGTAAGTTATATACTTGAAAATGTTAATCAAAATCATGAAAATATATTTTTTAAAGCGCAAACCTCTCTTCTCATACTAAACACCTATTTTCGCATGTTTTGCCACCCACATCAGACTGGAAATAGCGCGAGGCGACAATTTGCATCCATTACTAGTGAGTACTCAAAACCCTGCGCTTGCTTCTGGACTCTCTCTCTAAACTCGTTTAATGACGCGTTTATTTGTGAAAGCCAGCTTCCACTTGCAACAGAGACTGAGTCACTATTCCCAGGCTCCAGGGTACTTGGGAATGGGGGTGGCGAGGGAACCAAAGTCTGAAACGTGGAAAATGGAGAGAGAGAAGAACACTGTGAAGGCTAGGGTTCATTCATAGTCTAATATAAAGAATATAATATAAAAAAAGTAAAACAAATAAACTGAAAAACTAATATAGATAATATAAAAAAAACTAATAAAATTCAAATCATAATTCCAATTTCAGTTCCTCCTCATGTACAGGCAAAGAAACGCATGCTCGCCGTGAGAAGAGGGCAGGTCGCGAGACTCGCCTGTGATGTCGAGGTTAGTTACACACAGAGAATGCATACTAAGAACAGACACTCAAGTTGGCCCGCCTACTAATATAGAAGTAGGGCCTACTAATATAGAAGTTATCTAGTATATTAGGAGGCGCGCCAACTTGAGTGCCTGTTCTTAGTAGGATTTCTCTATGTGTACCCCCTAATGGCAGTTTGGTTGTGGTAATTTGTACTTCGTAATGTTTTACGTTGCTGCGAGAATTAATCAGTTTTGAGCATTGATAAACGATCGCCTACAAGTTTCGAATATTCACACCGAGCCCAAACATACACCTGCTTTCATCGCGCGCTTCTCAGATGTATTGCATAAATGAATAAAAAAAATGTAGAATTTCCAGGCGTGGCCTCGACCGGAAGTGACGTGGCAGCACGATGGAAATTTTGTACACGAGGGAAACCAGCACAATCAGGTGAGGCACACAAAATTCAAATAGATATTTACTTATCTATTTCCTTTTCGAAGATTTATCCGTTTCTTGAATGGGGCAAGAAACGAATAAACCTGAAACGTATCCGTTTCTTGCCCCATTAACTCTCTTGAATAAGATAATCTGACGGAATAAACAATGAATTAATACATTAAATCATGCGCTATCGTACAGAGTTAGCGTGATGTACTCACAGGGAAAAAAACTCTAAGAGTTTGAAACACCACATGTCGAGACGGAGAGTTTAAAACTCTAAATTTCGAGAGAGTGCACGAAAACGAGAGACGCGCTCTCTCATTTTGGCACGCTCTCTAACATTAGAGTTTCAAACTCTCCGACTCACTCTTCCCCCCCCCCTTCATTCTGTGTGTGTGTCTGGGGGTTGTGCGGTCGGCGCTGGGAATGGGTGCCCGGCTGTGAGTGTGACTCACAGCCGCAGCACACTCAGCACACACTCACAGCCGGGCACCCATTCCCAGCGCCGACCGCACAACCCCCAGCCACACACACAGAGTGAAGGGGGGAGAGTGAGATTAGAGTTTTTTTCTTTGAGAGCATGACTGCTGAACAGAAGCAGAAAACGTAGTAACGATCAGAGTTCAGAACTATTCGGTCACCGGCCAGCTCACCACTGCGCATGTCCTCGAGATTCGATCGATAATGCCCAAGAACTACGGTGAGACTCACTGATCGGATCGCTGATTTAAAAAAAAGCTAGTTGAGCATTTTAAAAAAAATCATTGTTTAAATGAAAACGACACAGTTTCAAGCCTTCTCATATAATAGTATGAGAGCTCTAGAGCCTCTTCCTCTTTCACATACTCTCTCTCTCCCCAGAGTTAGAGGCTCAGACCCCTTTCTGGAGGGCTGGAATAATGAGGCTTCACTTATCAGGTGTTTACCGATGCACGGCGCGCAACGACAACGGAATCCACCACGCGGATATTGAGCTCGTCGGTACGCATTATTCTTTTTTAAAAAAATACAATTATTAAATTTTTTTTATTCATTCAACATGAAGAAAAGAAATGAATTGGTGGCCGTGATTCTCTCAAAAGCACCGCTTTTCAAAACCAAAACCACCCAAACCACCGAACGACCGCTTTTCTCAAAACCATTTCGTGAAACTCATCTATCAGTTCAGAATCAGAGGACGACGCGCGCTATGCAAATCGCGTGCGACCCGAAGGTAATATTGATAATATTACTATTTAATTACTTTATCATTTCCTACTATCGTTCTGCTCGGTTTGGTTCATCTCACAGCATGATTTTTAACACACTTCACTTTTCGTTGGCTGAGGCTGGATGGTCATCTAATTTTGCCAATTTCCTGCATCGATGATCATCTGGCAGGTAACTTCGTACACTTTTCATACACTTCTCATACACTTTCCGCACACCTCCGCACTCACTTCTTACCCGCACGCGTGCACGGCTTGCAGGTTCCGGTGATGGTGAACCCTCCTCCTCTTCCCCCTCTTCTTCCTCTTCCTCTCCCTCAGTTGACGACGAAGTCTCCGCTGATTCAGAAGGCGCCGATGACGAGACGGACGCCGACTTTTACCAGTACACCACAGCGCCGGTGCTGTGGGAGCGGGAAACGTCGACCGCGCCGCCGCAGCCGCAGCACCACCCCACGCACCACAGCCACCGACACCACGAGCCGGCAACGGTGACGGGCCGACAAGTGGAGGAGCGCGAGACTACAGTAACCCCAGGCATGCCGTTATTGATTGACTGTGAGTGAGCAAAAGGGGTGGTTTTGAGCAAGGACTGGCTTGAGGAGTGATGACAGTACGAAAAATGGAGTACGAAAATCGATAATTGAGTTATTTACAGTACTAAGCCAAACCCGAAGGATATGGACGAACGGATCTTCTCTTCCCTCTTCCTCCCTTCTCGTTTTGATGGGAACCTCACTGATCTACCTCGCTAGACTTTTGTAAATGTAAAAAGACAACTTGCTAATTTCATCGAACGTTTTGCTCCACTCCTCTTTCATCATTGACTAATAGTGACTATCATAACTATGCAATGAAAATAATTCTACGTCATCGATCAATTTCGCACTACCAAATCAACGTCGGGTTATGTCGTGATCTCATTTTTTTTGCCGTACACTACTGATAAATGTGTTATGCATATTTTTTTCGAATAGTAATATTTGAATGTGTAAAATCTACAATACATAACACCTAAGCTATTTTATTAATATCGATAAAACTGAGAGGGATCTCTCTCGTTTGAACCATTCTCTCGCTGATCACCTCTTTCAGGAGGCTCGAGCTAGCAATGAGATGATTCGACTCAAAAACGACCAAGGAAATTGTTTAGCACGAATGTTCTTTATGCACTCAGGCCCTGCTCACTCCATAATATCATTGGCCGGCCCAGTCTTCGGGGATATTTCCTCGAGCTCTTTCTGCTTTGCCTCCTCTTTCGATAGTGGTTTCGACGCTGGCGGCTTCGGCACAGCGACTTTCGGCGCCTGAGAGGTTACGGTAACTAATGGGTACAGATTACGGTGTTCCATCAGTTTGTGATCCAAAGAGCGGGCGTACCTCTGGCGGCGGACGCTTCTTCTTGCACGAAACGAGCAGTGTGGTCACTGAAATGGCAGTTATGGTCTGGAAGGTTACGGTAGTCACTACAAAAAAAATCCAAACACTGTAAAACCATACTGTATTCCGTTCACTGGTTTCATTTACTGTTTACAAAACAGTATAAGCATAAGGGACAGTACTTACCAAGAAGCGTCATCATCAAGAGTTGGACGAGCATAGCGACTAACCGACTGATCGGTGCTTGAACGATGAGTGGAAATGAATGAGTGATGAGAGGTGAAAGATTAGAGTTTCAAATTCGGGTAAATAGTCAAAATATATCTCTTCATTTCGCACACTCCCTTACCAATCGACCGGGAATGTACGAAATCAAGAGTGCTATGCTTATCCTATCATTTACCCGAATTTAAATTCTATGAAAGATGATTGCGTGTAATATGAAAATAAGAGCAATTGCATTAACTCGATGTCAGCAATTCATTCTTGAGAACTCTTATATACATGTATTTCAATAATGATACCTTTCGGAACTTCCGTTTGTGGCTAAAAAATCCAAATGTTCCGGAACATATCCCACACATCCAGTCCATTTGTTCCTTTTTCCTACATACTCCATAACGTGTCGTCAAACTATTGTCTATACACCTCAATTATAGATTTTATGCTAAAATAGTCCACACACTCTCAACCAGTCTCAAATTTGTAGATGCTATGTATACGTGGCACGATCGTAACGAGTAAATCACAAATGGACGGTGGCAAGTTAGGTTTTTTTTAATTCAGCAGACAACGAGTTCTCAAATCCATTCACATTTTAATCGGCCGACTGTAGTGGACACAGCGGAGTTCAGAGTGGAAAAGGTAACTGTTCAATTTTGCACAAAATTTAGTGAACAGCGAGCACATTTTGCATCGCTACCTATGCGTGACATGCGTCAAAACATAACATATTTCACCTGAAATACACAAATGTTTCAGGCGGTCACATTGGGCAAAAATCGCACTTTTATTCCCAGTTCTCATTATTTTGCTGTGTAAATCCTGCCTCCGATAAAGGCAGAGAGCGAATGGTTAGTTGAAGTATGCAAACAAAAATAAAGTGCAATATTCTTTGATAAATAATCTATAGCATCAGGACACCAAGTGAAAAATGTCACCTGTAAGTGAAAGTGACTAGAAATAAGAGACACAACTAAGTAACCATGTTGAATTTGTGTCTTTATCCTAGGACATTTTTCTAAGTGCAGTGATAGCTCCACTTTCAGAACTCCGCCCAAGTACGCTATTATTACGGGTATTCACGGCTCAGAAGTCGTCAGAATCCACACAGAAACTATAGTCAACTGATAGTGCACTAGTGAAGTTGCTTCCAATCATTTTTGTCGGAATAGAATGAAGTGCGGAGGTTCGACCGGACGACCCAGAAACCATCAAGGCAACTATTTAGTACGAACGTTCTTTATGTACTCCGGGGCCTTGTCTTAAAAGTCGAATGGAGAAGTCTTCTCCTCTGCATCCTCTTCATCATTCCCAGGCTTAACCAAGCCCTTGTCAATCAACTCTTGCAGCTGCTTCTCAGCCTCCTTTTGCTTTGCCTCCTCCTCCGTCGATAGTGGTTTCGGCACTGGCGGCTTTGTCACGGCGCCTTTCGGTGCCTGAAAGGTTATGGTAACTCATAAGGTTATGTTTGTAAATATGTAATCAGTTTACAATTAAGGACTGACCTGTGGCGGCGGTCGCTTCTTCTTGCACGACACGAGCAGTGTGGTCACTGGAATGGTAGTTATGATTTGGAAGGTTACCGTAGCTTACTATCGTACACCAATAACACTCTGAACAAAGGTGTGGCACAGTGTGGCACTTTTTGGCACTTTTACTCCGCTTATAACTACTCCGGATAATGAAAAACCTTACTGTATTCCGGTCACTGGGTTCATTTACTGGCAAAACAATATAAGTATAAAGGTGAGTACTCACTAGTATTGTTAGATCGAATAATTGTATTAGCGAGAACAAAAGGTTATTCGCGATTAATTTTATTGTTTTAGGGTTATTCGATATAACAACACCTATACTCACCAAGAAGTGTCATCATCAAGAGTTGCACGAGCATGAAGACTAACCGACTGATCGGTGTTTGAGCGTCGAGTGGAAATGAATGAGTGATGAGACGCGCAAAGTGAAAATGCTCATTGCATTGATAATGGGAAATGCACGAAATGAGATTAGCTCGATGATGTTCGAATCCTAAGCAACAGATACGGCTGCGAAAGAGTACGGCAAAGTGAGAGACACGCCGAGGCATAGAAAGAGAGTACACCACCAGTAGTCTGTTTCAAGAACGTATCATTTTAAATTTGTAACACAAGAGCTTAGAATCCACTACGCGTACTTCTAAAGTGCAGTGAAACTACAGGGTGTTCAAAAAGTACGGGCTCATGGATTCAAGTGTATAAATTCTTTCAAATCTATCGAAGGACAATGAAACTAGGCGTGTTATTTACATGGGGACATACGGTCATAACAGTATGCTGTTTAGTATACCTGACCGGCATTGACCTAGATTACGTCAACGACTCGACCAAGAACTCAGAGTGTGAAGCGCCGTTTGTATTTTGTGTCGATCTTATTCCACATATTTAAGAAGGCCTTCTGTAGCGAGTCCTTATTTTGAGAGGTGGTAGAGTATGTCTCCTCCTACAATACTGACCACACCGGCAAGTTGTGTGTACTGAGGTTCTAAGATTTGGAGGGAAACTCCGAAGTTGGGTGGAACTCGAAAAATGGAGCTCAACCCCGAAGATGGGCGACTTTTGAATGTTAAATCTTGCAGGAGCGTCCATGTTTTGTCTTTTAAAATTAAAATATAATCAGAGAAGTAGTGACTTAAATTCAATCACCTTGATCAGATTCTTCTTCCCATTTCGCACTAGAGGCTTTGCAAAAAGGAGAAGGGTATTGGTGTTTGCATACACCCCCAAAAACAATGATCCACATCGAACGGGAAACGAGGGACAGGGAAACTGCCATGGTTATAGGCTACTGATGTTAGTGAGTACCGATTCTCAAATTGTGAGGTTGGGATACCTCCTGTACAGAGAACCAAGTATCATCGAAATGTGGAGTAGCCGTTTTTCAGTCATAAACGGCGCGCATAAAACCCGACATGCATCTTTCAAGCCGTTTTTGAATATGCGCTGCCGTACGAACATGTGCACAAATCTTGTAGAAGTATGAAGTGAGTCCAGAATGCACTATGAGAGCCATCGATCGTATTGTGATACCGAGCTAGCAATCCCTTTTTTACCATAAATCGCTGCGAATTGTGTTTTTCATCTTTCTCACTACTTTCTGGTATTGTGCGTGACGGCAGCTCGGAATCTGCAAAACTTTGGGTAGCCCTTGGTATTACTCATCTTCTATTATGGAAAGACTGTACGGCGAATTGTTCGGCGGAAGAAATACAATTTAATTCTGATGAAAGTTGTGTCCTCTCCGAGAGTCCAAAGTTCAACTTTCGATAGGTGCGTACACTGTGTTCGCATCAGGACTGCAGGAACCTAGCTATCTAGCGACTTGTGGACATCAAATGACCCCCTACAACGTAGTATACCAGAAATTGTTTGGATTTGTTTTGGCGGATAGTTTTTCAAATTCCAAAAACGAGTCCGTACTTTTTGAACACCCTGTATAATATAAATCATTTTTGTTGTATAGAAAAGAATCAACTGCAAGTTAACAACTGCGCGGTTGTCCGCGACTGGCGCTCGCGTCACTTCCGCTTCCGCTCTTTGGCACGCACGGCTGTAGATCATGTCGACCCCTTACGCGAATTGCGGGAATGTTGTGCGTCTGGGAATTTGCTAGTTTCTAACACCCAAAAGAGATCATGACTCTATTTTTGGCCAATCCCCTCCCATACGCTTCTAGAAAAGTGTCTCTAATGTGACGTTAAAAATCACCAAAAAATACGAAAGATCGAAATTTGCATGTTAAAAAAACGGGCTCAAATCCGTGATCGAGATAAGAATTTGAATTCCCGCACTTTCCGGTTTTCGATAATATCTCGACTCCCATTGAGGGTAGGCATACCGAATTTGGAGAGCAGGGTTTACACATAGTTCTGCACATACTGTGAAAATTTGGTATGTCTACCTTCAATGGGAGCAGAGATATTATCGAAAAATGAAAAGTGCTTGAATTCAAATTCTTATCTCGATCACGGATTTGTGCCGGATTTTTTTAACAGGTAAATTTCTTTCGTATTTTTTGGTGATTTTTAACGTCACATTACTGTCTATGCGTTTTTTTCTCCATTGTACATGCTAAAATAATCCGCAAACACTCAATGACTCTGTAGATGTTAATATGTGGCAAGAGAGCTTTCGGGTGGGCGTTAATCTCCTCCATCTCGCCCCCCTTCCCCCTCGCGCCTAAATCAAGTCAGTTGACGATAGCGCGTGCGCGCGGCCTCCCACAGTGACCCACAAACACCAGCTGTTTGCGAGTATAAACACGAACTCAGCGCGCGCGCTCTACTTCTACTATTTTAAATTGCAAAACAATCTGATTTCGCTATTTGATGCCTCTTTTCAGGCATGTCGACCGCTACCAGTTCAGTTTTCCTGGCGAGACACTGTCTCACGCCTTATTCAGGAGGAAATCGCGTTTTAGCGGGTATTTTACTCGTTTTCGACCCATATAAAACGTGTTTTGACACAGGAAACGGCCCCTTCATCGAGTGCTTCGACACGGATGGATATACGCGCAAACAGTTCCATTTCGTGCCAAAGACCAAGGTTTTCGAGGTAAATTAATCGCTTGATCGTTTATTTCAAGTAATTATGTTGTGCAGAAAAGCCACATACGACATATTCTTCCTCTTGGAGTAGACGGTCAGTTTGCCATCGTATTTAATAGTGTCTGAACTGCTTTCTTTTGAACACACCACAATATTTTAGTGACAATATCATAAGTGCGCAGAATGTGGTGATTGTTCCCGCTATAGAAACGGTGTGCCTCTCTCGTTCTCTGGCAGAGATAACGGAGAGTGAGAGGGAAAGAGAGTAGAGAGACTCTGCTAGGGGTCAACTATCCATCTGTCTCTATCATAAAAAGGAGTTTCAGGTGACGTAATCGCGATTGCAATAGAGAACAGAAGTGGGAAACGTATTGTGAGTGCACGCATCGTGCCCCGCAACACTATAATCACTGGAGGTGAAGCATGAGATGAGAGGCGATGCATGCTTTTTTTCGTTGTCGGAATGTTAAGCTTTACAAATGTTCAATAATTTAATAGTTCAACGAGCCCTAGAACATAATTCTCCGGAAATTAATTTTGACAAACACATTCAGATATTCAGGTTATGCTAGCTTGTCATCGGTACACGTTTTATGTGAGCATGAAGCCGTTAAATTCGAGACTACTCTTGCTGAGGTTATTCCGGATACTACTGAGGTACGGTATACTGGTGATAAAGAATGACTGATATTTTTCCGGACAATGAATATCCTGTGAAACGAGGAATCATTTCCGAACCGATACCACTTTCAGTGGAGAACTGTTGTGAATGCAATATATTATTCGAAAATATTTTCAAATATTTCGCTTTAAAATGTGATGATGTTCGCGCAAACAAATGAGAAAGATTCAAAGCTAAACAATTGCAGTTTGTACTGCTAACTAGAGAGAATATTATGCACATTCGATACCACATTGATGAGAAAACGAACGAATTTACATTAGAGATTATGGACGACATCCATCTGAGGTGAGTTACAACCAGATCACACTTAAAAATTACTAACACATTGCTCTGACACTTCTAATGTTTCGAAAACCATATATCCCGGTTGATCTGAAACTACAATTTTATAATTCATTCGTTCAAGGATTGTGCTACTCCTGTATGTACTCTCTTTCTATACCTCAGAATGTATCCCATTTTCTCTCTCGTGGAACTTTTTGTTATTTTGGACGAGTGCTAGAATTTGATATAATTGTTGCAGTCTTTTGTTCCCTCAGCCGTTCGCTTCCGGTGCTTCATTCACTCCCACTTTTCTCGCCCCGACCGCCGAATTCGAGTTCATGCTTTCTTTCTACGACCTCAGTAACAAGAGACAGCACAAATTCGGCGCCCACTACGCAAGATGGACGAAAAAAGAGGGCTGGCGATATCGTGAGCACAAAGTGAGAAACGCTGATAAATAATTCAGAAATGCTTTGGTATATAGCAAACCACTGGATATATTTTGATCACGACTCACCACATAGCAGTACGTTTACGTACGGCGTGAAAACTGCCAAAAAAGTTTTTTTATCGACTGTAACCTATTGCTACAGCATATCAGTAGCGTGAAGCGTATTGGATTGTTTTTTCGAGAATTTCATTGTTGAAAATAAAATTTTAAAAATCAGTGAATAAAATAAACAGCCAGATGTAACTCGTCATTGCCGTTAATATACCTGTAAGACCGCTTTGCTCTTCTCACCGATCAGCTAGATTTCGAAAATCAAAGAAAACGAGATGATCGAACTGTTTTTGGCACTGTAAAATATCGTATGTGTGTTTTATTGGTGTTTTGGATGCTGATGTTCCCAACTAAGATTTTTCTTACGCGAACGCACTGATGTCATTATTCAATAATTACTCGACATTACAAAATGCAAAATTTGTGGTTTTCATTGGAAACCTGGATGTCTGAAAGCGATTACGACGATACATCTAATTTGAGGAAACCGACCTCGTTCCAGCGGCTGTGGTCGATCGTGAGATGGACATGGCAGTCATTTGCAGCTATCGCCACATAACTCTCGTGTCCATCAGGCAAGAACAAAATGTTCAATTTTTTATTATTTTATGTATATATATGTACATATATTATATTTAGCTCATCATTCCCAATTTACGTTTTTAAAAGTAATGTTTCAATCGTAATGTAGGTAAAAACATATATTATATTTAGCTCATCATTCCCAATTTACGCTACATGAGTTGACTGTTTTAGCATTCGTTTTG
This sequence comes from Pristionchus fissidentatus, assembly GCA_036245785.1. Lineage (NCBI taxonomy): Eukaryota > Metazoa > Nematoda > Chromadorea > Rhabditida > Neodiplogasteridae > Pristionchus > Pristionchus fissidentatus. The sequence goes on along the minus strand of BTSY01000005.1, from coordinate 31,030,505 downwards.
CACAAAAACAATTTAATTTCCCCGAAATACAATTTCATTTTTCCCCATTTTTTTGTTTTCCGATCCAGCGGTCCAAAAGTAAAATGGGTGTTAAAAATTGTATAAATTTGAAACTTACTTTTAAGCGCTACACTTACGGGCTCAAAGAGTGGTCGGTTCAAGCAACTGTAAGTTTCACATGAAGATTTAAATATATTTTAATCGTAATGTAGGGAAAATTGGGATAACAAGATATATTACACGAAATGCTTCGTCAACTGAAAGGAATAAAAAGAGAGAGAAAATGGTTGATTCCAGATATCGTCACCCCACAGTACACGACAACCCTGCCCGAATCTTAATAACCGAGGGCGAGCAGAATCGGAGAGTGTGCATCGTCGCTGATGGAGTATGTTATGCCCTTTCCAGTGTCACATACATGTGCTATATTTACTCTTCATTTCACACACTCTCTCTCGGCCGGTCGGTGGACGAGAGAGTGTGTGAAATTAAGATCACATATCTAGAGTACATATACACAAGGGGGCACTGAAGGGGGCATAATTAATTGAAATCTAATGTAACTTGAAGGGATGCAAGTTCGGTATTCATATTACGGCCCTTTGAATGATATATCAGTATTACGGCTGATATGCTGCATAGAATTAGAGAAAACGAGACTGTCAGAGGATGTTGCAAGCGAAAATTTGCTTCTATCCAGCCAGTAGGACATTTAGGATCTTACATACAAGGTATAATGCCTGGCATGTAATACATTTTGACTTTATATAAGACACCCGTATATCAGTGCGTTCGCGTAAGGATTTCAATACCTCCGTACTGCAAAAAGTGACTGCTTCTGTATTTCACATATTCCGATAGCCCTTGGTATGGTCTATCGATATCTGTTTGTCTCATGGCTTGATATCCCTAATTTGCATAATTACAGGAGGTCAAAGCTCTGCTATTTTCACAGATTTTGGACTGTAGCATGGCAGGGAGAAGAGATAGAGATTTTGTCGTAACAGCAATATTTACCGCCTTATGGAGCTACGTCTCGCTGTGTAATTTGTTTATGCAAATTTTCAATTATGCAAATTTCATGAAATTTCAAGGTCGATTTTCTCGAAAACAAAGCAAAATATGTTTCCTATATTTTGATATGTTGTGGCACTGTCCATTGCCTATCGAATGAACACAGTAAATCAGAGTTTGGAGTGTGGCAATTTATTCAATTCATGGAAATACGGATGGTTCTTAATCGAGAGAAACCTCTCATTTCACCCTCATTCCACCCATTCTACGCGGATTGCGCGGTCTAAAATGATAAATCCACATCATTTTCAGCCGCTCCTTTCCCCATTCCTCTCATTTGAATCAATTTAGACCGCGCAGTCCGCGACAAATGAGTGGAATGAGAGTGAAATGAGGGGTTTCTCTCGATTAGGAATCATCTGTATTTCGATGATTTGAGTAAATTACCACACTCCAAACTTTGATTTATTGAGTTCATTCGATAGGCAATGGACAGTGTCACAACATATCAAAATATAGGAAACATATTTTGCTTTGTTTTTGAGAAAATCGACCTTGAAATTTCACGAAATTTGCATAATTGAAAATTTGCATAAACAAATTACACAGCGAGATGTAGCTCATCAAGGCGGTAAATATTACTGTTACGATAAAATCTCTATCTCTTCTCCCTGCCAAGCTACAGTCCAAAATCTGTGAAAGTAGCTGAACTTTGACCTCTTGTAATTATGCAAATTAGAGAGATCAAGCAATGAGACAAACAGATATCGATAGACCATACCAAGGGCTATCAGAATATGTGAAATACAGAAGCAGTCACTTTTTGCTGTACGGATTTTGGGAAATATGTGCGCTCCTTACGCGAATGCACTGATATGAGAATTTTTTTCTGTGTGTACTGAACTAGTATCAATAGAATCGTGATATAACTAGTTTGCTTTGTTTGCATGTAGTTATAAGTTAAATGCAAATAACAGTACTGTACACTATCACGCTACTCTGTTTATACATTCAGCAACTGTAAGCATAACTATTTCAGGGCATTTCTATATGGCAGATCGTCGGAAAGCAGCTCCGACTGCGCGCGACTCTAGGTGAGCAGCAGAGTTTGAAATACGGGATCATAATCAGATAATATGCCTTGATTTCGCACACTATCTAACCAATCGACCGGTTTAGAGAGTGTACAAGATGAAGAGTAAATCATTTTATTTATCTCCTGTAAGTGTTCTTTTATAGGGAGTACGTGCGATCTGTCTCGTGATGTACAGATATAATTATCATTTTCAGGACATGGGCCTTCATTCTACCAAGCTATCACCTTAAATCCCATGTTCCAATTGCCCGGGCAGCCTACAGTAATAGATTCCGTAACTTGCATTTATCGATTTAGCAAACAAAATAACACACCACGGTAGGGTTGACCGTTCGGTTTCCGTTTCGGTGAAACGGACTCTCGGGTACCCTCTGGCATTTGTCTCCGTTTCACGGAAAAGCGGTTTTGGAGAGAACAGCCAAATTGAAGATATTAAAAACGGCAATCGTCGAAAAATCAGAAATGGTAACAGGATACCCATCCAATTTATCCCGTTTCGTTTTGATTATTCTGAGTCATACAGCGAATTTATTTCTACTCCCAAAACGAACCGTTTTCCGTGAAACGGCCCCTTATCCACGGAGGCAGACTGCTAGAGGGTACGTGAGAGTCCGTTTCACGAAAACCAAACCTGCAACCCTATACCACGGTACGGTAGGGTCGGAACAAATTTGGAAATATGTGTGTTCGATTTTTCACAGTTTTAGATGCCATTAGGCTCATACCTAGCAATGAAAGCTTTTGTGAATCAGAAATGATTATTCGCAATCGAAAAAGTTTGTATATCAGTGCGTTCGCGTAAGAACCGCATAAATTGTTCTCAAATCCGTACAGCAAAAAGTGACTAGGTGAGTATTTCACAGATTCTGATAACTATGGTCAATCATTTTCCGTTTAGCACATGACCTGAAATGTCAAATTTGCATAATTACAGTAGGTCAAACTTTAGCTGTTTTCACATTTTTTCGAGTGTAGCTCTTCAGAAAGTTGAGTTACGACTTTAGAAAAAAAAACTAAACTCAAGTTTCTCGAAAACCAGGCCGAATCCAATCGCCATTTCTCGATATGTTGTATTTCTGAACATGGTCTATCCGATGATCACAGTAACATGGGGAATTGAGGGCGGGCATAGGTCGATATTCGCAATACAAAATTATCAGAAATGCACGAAAACCCCTCATTTTACCCACATTTCACCATCATTCCCTTCATTCGACGCGAACTACGCGGTGTAAAATGAGAATTGTGCGAATTTTAGACCGCTCACTTCGCGTCGAACAGGTGAAATAAGGATGAAATGAGGGGTTTTCGTGCATTTCTGATAATTTTGTATTGAGAGTTTCGACCTATGCCCGCCCTCAATTCCCCATGTGACTGTGATCATAGGATAGAATATGTTCAGAAGTATAACATATCGAAAAGTGACGATGAGATTCGGCCTGGTTTTCGAGAAATTTGAGTTAAAATTTTCCGGCAATAATTAAAAATTAAAATTTGAATAAACAAAATGGCACAGTAAGATGCGTCATGCTTTGGCGGCCATTCTTTGTTCTTTGACTAAAGTCGTAACTCAACTCCCTGAAGAGCTACACTCGAAAAACTGTGAAAACAGCTGAAGTTTGACCTACTGTAATTATGCAAATTTGACATTTCAGGTCATGTGCTAAACGGAAAATGATTGACCATACCAATAGCTATCAGAATCTGTGAAAAACTCACCTAGTCACTTTTTACTGTACGGCAGGTGTTGCGATTCTTACGCGAACGCACTGATATATTTATATTTTTACAAGGCAAAAATTTTTAGTTTTGCCTAATGGCATCTGAAACTCTGGCAAAATCAAATTCGAAAAATATTCTGTGTCGAGCGTCTGGTTAGTGGCATGATATTGCCGTTGCAGCAAACAACAATGGCCGACTCTATCACCGACGCTACATTCGTCCAGCGCATCATTGTAGGTATACTTTTCTTGAGCTGAAATTGTATCCATCAATGCTTTGTGTGGGGGTCAGAGCTGGTCTCTTTGTCCGAGTTTGGTTAGGAGGGACGATGTAGTAACTACAAGTAACCAACGGTTAATGCATCTATATTTATTATTGCACACTCCTGTAACTTCCTATAACAAGTTGTACACGAGCACATGAAACTCTAAAATGGTGATCTTAAATAATTGTTATTCTCTGATATGAACACTTATCATAAACCAATTTTCAACATTGCAGAAGGGGCAGGCATATCGGGAGCTGCTCGTCTCTTATGCTTCCGGAAAGCTGGAGGTATTCAATCTTGAACTCACACTTGTGTCTCTTAATTGTTCAAATAAATCACTTGTCATCGATCGATGCAGTTTTCTCACTGCCGACATCTGATTCTCACGGTTTCTATAAGTTAAAGTGACAGTAAACCTTGAAAATCAGGCCCCAGTGACCCACTTTCGCGAGATAAGTACCGATGGAGGTAGTGTGTGATCTATTCAACATCAGTTCTAGTTAGCAGACATGGTTCCTACCATCGCCTTATGCATGTCGTTTTCTTATTGTTAGTTGTTTTTCACGTCACGTGGATCATGGCTAATTTGTAGGAAATCATCGCAGGGCTAACTTAATATTTAATTACAGGCTCAATCCATCGACCTCAGCTCTATTCCTGTGACAATGCGAGCGATTAACCTCGGAAAATTCGGCAGGAATGCAACGGTAATCGTTTGAATAAGAAAAATTCGAATATTTTACTATTCATTTGATGGGTGCACATCACATAAACGCCATTAACTCCAGGGCGTCTTTGCCAGCTGGGATAACGGAACGGGCACCAGGGACTACTCTGAGATCATCGGCATATCCAACGGACGGCCGATGGCATTGCAATCTTGTGATACGACAGCGGAACTGGCCAATATAATGAATTCAAACAGTGAGTGAGAAACAGTGATCCTACACCAACACGTACGGCATCACACAGAGCGAAAATTTGTCAGGATAACGTTCTCCACACTCAAAAAAAAATGATAGTAGTTTTTTAACTTTCGTGATAGTCATGCACATGATAGTAAAATATTACTGGCAATGTGCTCACCATGACTATCACGGTAGTTAAAAACTACTATCATGTTTCTGACAATGAGTGCATAGTTTCTTTTGATAGGTTCACCAACCCACTCGCCCCTCTTTCCAAAGGCTCTCTGGAATAGTGCAAACTAGACAGTGGAATGAGGAGGCTGTAGAATTGTTCTCTGAGAAAGGTCACCCTGAAGAACCGTTCTCCTAGCAAATGAGTGCACAGAGTACTCTCCTCGAATGACGATAAACTTGGCAGCGTTTTCTTTGTTGATCTCGTCAGCCATCTTACCTCTAACTCGCTTCGTACATCATTTTCCTTTGCAGCCTTCTTCGGTAACGTTGTTTCAAAGTCGACGACGTCTGCTTCCGAGGTTGAAACGGTTTCAGTGTTCTATGAAAAGGACTACTTCACTATTTGTCTCTTCAACCCCTCCAACGCCCCTCGAATTAATGGCAGTTCAATGAAAATGGATATCGTGTCATGCCTGATATCGGAGAGATACGTCGCCGTCATCTGTAAAGATGTGGTGGTATGCGATACAATATTAATATACTTTCATTGTATATATAATTTCATTAAGCACTGCATTAATGCATCAATTTGTTTTAATGCGAATTTAGGGTTTGATTATAAAAATGATAGATATAACAAGATTGCAATCAATAATCGCAGACTGTGATTGCGATCGACGACATTTTCTTGGAGCAGGGCGAACCCTGTTCCGTCACTGGAGTGCGCATTTTCTTGATCGATAATGACAAATGTGAGGGCAACATTTCTTTGCGATAATTGAATTTGAATCGAATCAAGAATATAAAGTGGTTCTTAATGTGAGAATATGTGTATCAAGAAATGCCACGAGTGTTGTATTCAGGGACCTTTCAGTTCAGGCTATCTTAAAATATTTTGAAAAATAAGCCTATTTTTTAATACAGCAGCCAATCGCGATCGACAGATCACTGCTTTCCATGCGTCGTCAACACTCGAGGATGGAAAGGTACAATATGCTTAATTGTTCATAATTGTTCACCGAATCACCAACATTTCTTAATAGCTCACCGAATCACCAACATTTCTTAATAGTTCACCGAATCACCAACATTTCTTAATAGTTCACCGAATCACCAACATTTCTTAATAGTTCACCGAATCACCAACATTTCATAATTGTTCACCGAATCACCAACATTTCTTAATAGTTCACCGAATCACCAACATTTCATAATTGTTCACCGAATCACCAACATTTCGAATGTGTACTCCCTCAACGAAATGCTTTCTTTTTTTTGATTTCGTTCACAGACTGTCTGACAGTTCATATCTGTGTAAAATTTAAAAAAAAATATTTGTCGCATGGGAGTTTCGATTCACATTTTAATGCGGTTAAAACCCTACTGAAAAACCCTTCGATGAACCCCTTCGAAAACCCTTCGATGCGTAAAGAAGCGAATTTCTAGCCCACCTACGTTCTCGGCACATCTAGTGGCAAACTACTGCGGTCTCACGAAGACTATTTCAATCAGGAAAAGATTCTCGTGTCAAGAGAGGTTTGGCTAAACTCCAGAGCATTTTACGCTTTGCTATAAATTGAGGTGGAAGACGCATACATGAATGAGTCTATTGTTGACATCAAAGAGAACAGGGAAACTGGATGGACCATGGCACTGGGAAGTGAAGGAACAATCGTGCAACTTTCACCTCAGCACTTCACAAGTTCGTATCTTGTTGGCCGAATTTTTTCCTGCAGCATTTCTTATAATGGAATTTTTTCCAAGGAATGCATTCTCTTCACTAACGACAAATGTCTGTATTGTACATAGTATAACTAGATTAATTAATGTCGAGCGAAATAAAACAATTTCAGAGAACGCTGACGAGCACACTAAGTTGGCCGATACGGCGACCTTCCCCCAGTTCCCAGGAGCCTTTGTTGGATTTGTGACTATTCAAGCAGAGGAGAAAAGTGAACGAATGGACCTGGTTATGACGACATCACATGTTCGTAAATTGATTAGAGAAATGTAACATATCGTTCTAAAATTTATTGGGGGGAAACATCATGCATCATCCAACAAATGATGTTTTTAAAAATAACTGTAATAATGAAATATTCAGGGTCTCCTCCGACTGCATGAGCTCTTCACTAACAACGAATTGTTCGCGGTAAAAGATCCGGGATTCTCGTATGTGAGACCATATTCATTTATATATATATTTTAAATCATCGTGTTGGGTCCCTGATCCACGTGCACACAACACGAGATCGTAACAGACCGCTGATCATCTCAGGGCCGGCTCGTTGCTAACACGCATAGGGGTGGTCGAGACCAACTCGCGTGTAGAAGATCTAGCACCTTTACCTTTATCTTTATCGTCTAATTTCTCGGAATGGTTCTGTGGTAGAATGCATAATAGGAAAGGGGATCTCTTGGATCAGTATTTATCAGTTCAGTGGCGTCATTGTCAGAAAGTATGTATGGAGAATGAATCGCCAGAGAGAAGGGGGCAATAGGGGCGGAGTCTATCGGTTACGTGTCTATCCGACACATCTAATAAGCAAATAATTACACCTATAAGCAACATTTTTGGGTTGTACGAAATTTATAAAGCATGAACTTCAGCTCGAAGGGGCGCCTGTTTCTGCTCATTTTGTTGGCAATGGCATGGATCGCCGCATCAAGCTGTTCACTACAAGTGTTTCTGAAACTGGAGTAAATGTGAGTCTTTAATATTGTGTGAATATCAATAGGCATGCCGTTGAACGAAGTAAGATCTTGATTACTCAATCGCCCTGACAATCAATGCTGTTGAAAATCGTGGCTGTATATTATAAATTCACAAATACTTATAGAATGTTTCACTCCAAAACAACATATGACTGAAAGCGAGCATGACAAAGCGAGAGGTCTTCTGAATAGTTCTGTGAAAACGTGTGCTGAGGCTTCCCTTATGATGCGCAAATTTTATTAGGTGCAAGTTGCAAAACAGTTTTATGCACCCTTTCATAACTTTTTTCCTAGTGAAGCTACGACTTCCAAACTTGATACAGTGATTACAAGCCACGTTTGCAACATTTTCCTTTTTGAATGGAGAGATTTCGTTCAGTTTGAGCTGAGTTACAAGAGTTTTCCACCCTCAGAGGGTGGAATTCCACCCATGAAATTTGCGCAGCATTAGCTACTTAATGAGAGACCATGGCAGCGCGAGAGCCCCTCTCACATTTTAAACACTACAAACATTAGTTAGCAGAAAGATAAAAGAATTGCAGCGACTAGTGTGTATCGAGGGGCCTTTGACTGTTCCTTCCAAGTACTTTATGAAGTCATCCGCCATGAACGCTTATCACACCAAGCAGGTACATTCATAGAATGATACATCAAAAAAATGTTAAAATGGTAAATCCTTTGTATACCGAGGCGAGATCGAACACAAAAGTGAAAGGGTCGCCAACGTCCCCGCTTGGTATTTTGGCTTTTTGGTGTAATCGTATATTTTATAAATGTAATGGCAAATCACCCTTCCAAATGTCTTACGCTTATCATACCTTAATTTTAGGAGACCTACCTGACACAAGATATTCATATGATTCCGCATTGTAAGTTTACAGTTCGAAATATGAATAATTCTATCAGTTTCATGCAAAATTATTCTCTAGAAAAATACAAATATCAAAAATTAATATTACAATTCAGACAATGAGGGCAACGATCATCTAGCCAATGTCATTTCCACAAGAGGAAATATGATTGACGTCCTTGAGTTGACCCGAAACGGTAGGAGTTTCACTTAGAAAGTAGATAATAACAATTGAGTACTTTTAAAAACTTTTCAAAGATGGGAAGATCAAATTTGAATTGGTGTGAAACCCTTGAAATTGTTTAAACAGTTTTGCACACCATGGAAAAATTCCCTCCTCAGATACCCATCTGTCAAATTTGAACATTCCACTTGTGGAATGTAAAATATACACATCACCGTTTATTTATATTTTGCAATTTTAGGATCTCTACGAACATTATGGGCAAATCGAGTTGGAAATGCGCATAATGAATCTCTGCAGGTGATAATTTATATCCTTTTTTTAAAAAAATAGTTTTTTTAAGCTGACCTGCGCTGATGTTGCCTTTCATTCGGATTCGTTCAAGGTCTTCATTATTGCGGCAACTACCTGCGGCGCAGTCTGGTTGCGCACCTGGGGTATGTCTTACGATATGATCCGAGAACCGAACATCACATAGGGAAATAAGTATACGAACCCATAAGTCTGAAGAGCGAGGACTTGCACAGTCTAAATGCCTCGCTCCCCTTTTAGAGTTTGAAGTTGTCGCTGGACAGCGAGTCGTAGATTTATTTCCCCGTGAGAACATACATATTAACAATTTCATCACAATCACAACAATTGCGAAATCGTTCATCTCTCCATCTAAATTTATTATATTTGGCACACTCAGGATTACGCAACAAGATGACCACCAGTGAGGTTGAAAATAAGCAGCTTCTCAATAGTCCGCAGTCTGAAATAATATCTGTACGTTTTTAGCAAGTACTGTTTCATGCGATATTGTTTACGTCCGAGAAAAAAAATGCATATCTTTTTCGTAACTTTTGATGACCTAATTCATTTCAGGCTCGTTTTTTCAACGACTCAATCTATGATTGCGAAATCTCAATGTTCTTCCTCCTAAAAAGAACTGAAGTCAAGTATTCGATGATTATCGATCGATGACCTTCGTTTACATTTTTGCATTCCAGGGTTTTCAAGAGGGATAATAATTCTTACGAATACATTCTTACCGTTCCCAATAGATCTCTAAGTGAAGCGAAAGTAAATCAAGTGAGTTGATCGTTCAGCTTTAAAGTACATTTGTACTAGGAATGAAAAAGGGGAAAAAGTAATTTGGCAAACGCAATGTAAATTGATGAGTGTCGAGTCTTGCCGACATCAGCACTTATCTAATTAAATTTCCACTTTGTTGTCGGCTTGAGAGCGGAAAGATTGATTTTCGCTGTTATCTTCGCAAATTGGACTCTGTGAAGATGATGCATATCGTTGGAAGTTCCACAAAATTTCTAAAGTCATTTTCGGCGCAGAAATTCGTTCTCATTTCGAAGTTGCTATGCATTTAGAGGGTTTTCCGCGTTCATTCCGCCTAGCAAATGAGCTCTTGTCGGCAAGAAGGATTGATCAATTCACATTCCGCATTCTCTTTTGCCACCACTAATTTCTACGTCTTCTCAGGCAATACCTTTCGGTGATGGGAGAAATATTCATGATCTGTTGCTTCTGTATGAGAATCGTGTTCATCTTTACATTGGCAGAGACGGTCAATTCAAGAAACGGCCTGTGGTGGGTCAATTTGTGTCCCAAATACGGAGGGAAATATTAATTTTACAAATTCAGGAATTAGTGTGGAAGGAATGGTTGGGTGAAGTAATGGCCGCTTGCACACTCACTACAAGGACTCAAGGTATGAACGAGATTGTGCTCATTCTTCGCCCTAGCCAATGATAACCCGAACAAAATAATTGTGATGAAGCACAATCTCATTTGTTTATCATAAACGTAAACTATAGTACTAGGAATAAAAAAGCGCGTGAAATTATTCTTCACAGATGTAGGACTATTCTCGAAATATTTGATGAGTTTTACAGACACGTCCGCGATATACTTGGACTTGGTTTTTGTCTCGAAGAACAAGGGAAGGATCGGAGTGGTCGCTGCTCTACACGTAATTCAATTTTTTTCTAATAATAATTATTATTAGTATTAATATCTCACGTCAGTTCAAAACATAAATCGTTGCTAGATTCGCACTTGATCAGTTCAGCGTGCATTGCTGGAATTATGCGAGCAACGATGCGGTGCAATAATATAAATTAAACGCGTAAAAATTAAATAAATTAAATTATCGTGAAGAATAAATTCTTATTTTTCAGCATGGGGATAGTCCAGCTGATGTGTTGCAATTCGATGAATGGCCCACGCACAACACATCAACCACCGTCGGTTAGTATGTTTCATTTACTAATGTAATGTTTGGTTTTGTAAGATTCGTACCAGTATAACATTTGATTTTCGAATAATAATTCCACAAAAAATGGTAAAACGATTTTTTAATAAAACGATTCCAGCAATGCACGCTGAACTGATCAAGTGCGAGTCTAGCGACGATTTCTGTTTTGAACTGACGTGAGATATTTTATCCCGCTACTTTATCCCTTTAATCATTAATCCTCTAATTAATTCATTACTAATTAATATTGTTCAGCGTGCGACTCTTTGCACTGAAAAAGAGCACCGAATCCATAAATATTCTAATCGGTCGACTAGTAGTGGATACAACGGGATTCAGAGTGGAAAAGGTAACGCTTAAATTAAACTTTTTAAGTTAATGCATAGCGAGCATATTTTGTACCGCTACTCAATCGTTACTCGCCACATAACCATTTCAGGTTGTAAAGTTGAGCAAAATTCGCACTTCCATTCCCAGTCCCCATCATTTCGCAATGCAAAAAATGCCTCCGATAAAAGCAGACAGCGAACGGTTAGTTGACGCATGAATTTCTTTTAAAATCCAATTTTCTCACCTAAGTGACTGATATAAGCCCAGGTTGCGTGCACACTGAAAAGCGCAATGTTCCGCGCATGTGTAAAATACTTAAAACTGGACTACCCTTCCTCTTTATTAGAATTCACTTTCAGAATTCCTCCCAAGTACGCCATTGTGACGGGCATTCACGGCTCGGAAGTCGCCAGAATCTGCAATAAATTGGAGCAAGTTCCTGAGGATTTCTAACTATCTCGACAGCTTGCATCCCAAATAGATATTTAATACGGAGCAACTTCGACCATGATTTCTCTCTCGCTTTTAATACGTGTTAAGCATTCAATGATAAAGCGTTCTCATTCAAATTTTCCTTTAAAAACTTCTGCTAAGGAAACTCCCTCTCACTATCAGAAGTGAAAGTGTAATAATGAACTGGAAGCGAATTTTCAAAATACTCGCAGAAATAGAATAGATTAGATCGAAAATCTTCTCTCCCCTTTCTCCTTTCTCTTCCCTCCTTCCTCCGCAAGTAAACTCAGTTCGCGATAGCGCGTGTGTCAGCAACGCCCTCAGAGTGCACCAGCTGGCTTCAAATCGCCCGCCACTAGTACTCGCCTGTCCTTTTCGCCCCCTCTTTCCGCTGTTTCACTCGTATTTACGCTAATTACTTTGTATTTTCGGCCATGTCCACTCCGACTTGCTCCACGTTCCTTCGGAGGCAGTGTCTAGCGCAGTATTCCGACGGGAAATACGCAATAGCTGGTATTTTCGTATTTTCCCCTAGTTTTAATCGCTTCCCACTCAGCAAACGGCCCATTTCTCGAGTTATTCGACATGGCTGGCCCTTCGACAAGCAGAGCAACCCAAATTGACAGCAAGATCCGTGTTTTTGAGGTTGCTCCATCGTTTTAACGTGTTTTTAGTGCAATTTTGTTGCAGAGAAGCCATATTCGCCACGTTCTCGCTCTTGACCATGGTTGGTAGTCCTTTATTCGTTCTTTATTGTTCTGCACTCCATCGAGTGTTGTTTTTTGCCCCTCTTCATTACGCGTTTGTAGGAAACAGGCGCAGTGTTCTGTGAGGGAAAGAGACAGAGAGAGAGGAGGAGGAGGAGGAAAGTGCAAACGCTCACCTGTCTCTGTGGCAATAAAGACCAGAGAGAGTGTGTAGTGGGAGACGAGATATCGAGAGAGCGAGAGGGGTGAAGGAGAGGCTCTTTGCCCATCGGTTACTGGGCCTCATATGTACTGAGGGGGATTGAATGACACATTAGCTATGAATCTTCTAGGTCCCTGGGAAGTGCTACTATATGTCTGTAATACTTAACACCATAAAGCACTCAGTAAAGTAAATAAAGTAAAATTTGGTCGTGGGCTGCCATGTATATTTTTCTCTCGAGAGTAACGTTCATTCCATTCAGGGCACATACTCGCAATCTCGGCCGAGTCGCGAAACGGACGTCGGATACACAGTGCGTGCATCGTTCATCGCGACACCATACTCCGTGGAGGTAGTGATAACGGCGAATTAGATTTAGAATACATTGCGAAATTGATAGGCGTGCTTTCCCATCTGATCCATTTGTTCATTTCCCGCTTTACCCTTAGTGAAAACATGCAATGATATTACACTATGACCACATACTAAGATGTGATCATGCAATTGTTAGTCTTCTAACATAGTAGTAGTTCCATTGATATATCTGTAGTATCATTAATGTTCCACACAAGAATTTTCTGTGCAGGATACTCGCTTCCTCCAGAAGCGCACGTGCTGTGCGATCACGAAGCGTATCCTCTCGATGAGACGTGTGCTGAGCGTATTCCGTACACTAATGAGGTACATGCCAATCATACAATATCTAAACAGGAGTATGCAAGTCTACGGGGCAAGAACGATGACTCCGTTTTTTCTCATAAAATTAGATTATCAAGCAACCATACTAGCTACCTTAGATCATCACACTCCAATACAAAATCCAAGTGATATATTACTGCGACGATATGAATTTATTTGCATTGAACCAGTGAATAGAAGTAGTCAGTGCATGTTTCTCATTTAATAATCGAGATTTGTTTTTCTCCTAAATCCACACTACAGTTCATTCTTCTCACCGGTGTTAGCCTAACGCACTTTCGATATCACCCGGATGAAGCGACGAGAGAGCTCACACTCGTAGTCCTGTATGACATCGGTCTGAGGTACAATTGTTTCTTTCCAACTATAATCTGCGTTACTGACTATGTGTTCGTGCTATATTACGCTAACTAATCAACTTTCAGCACGATATTTTCACGGCACTTTGCTGCTGGCTTGTGCTTTGCTCCTAGCTACGTTGCGCCGACGGCTGACTTCGAACTCCTGGTGACAGCGATCGATATGAAGATACATGCGAATACGGGTTATACTACATTGTACGCCAAGCGCAACAAAAAAGGCGGGTGGGCGTGCCGTAAGTATACGGTGAGATTTGTTTTTGCTATTAAACGAAATGTAACACATATCCTATGTTTTAAAAAGGTGCAGTTGTGAGCCCTTGGATAACTGGGACCTCTCTTCATGTCATGATGTGGAACTAGTTTGTAACTGTTGCGTCCCTGTCTTGTACCCAAACACAATGGCTGCGTTGTATAGGTTTATCCACGACAACTACGAGAGAGGGGATCAATAGTAAATAAAGATAAGTCACCAGTCTCTAGCTAACCGGGAGACTCCATTGATACGGGAAGGGGCGGAGCGAGGAAGAGAGAGACGAGAGGGGAAGAGGGGGAGAGAGCGCGCGCAGTCAATCGATACATGCGAGAGAGGAGCTATCAAATATATAAATAGCCTGAGCGAGCAAACTACACTCGACGCTCAGTCGACACACTGTCTGTGAGTAGGGGGTCACTCTACGATACAACAGTAACCAATTAGTTATGATTGGTACTATGTAATTACTCTCACAGTGTCATTATTAGGACTGCAACCTTGGAAGAAAAAAAAACTTGACGTCGCCGCACTGTTGCCTTTGCAGGACAACTTCCTTCCCATGGTGGTGACGATCGTGCGCGAGTTCGAGACAGCCATCGTCTGTGGCAAGCACCACATTGCGATGATGTCAACGACGTGAGTATAATTGATCAACAACTGGCATGCACGCGTATAATAGACGCATAATTTTTGGCATTTGGCATGATAAATGATTGATTGATTGATTGATAATAGCGTAGATCCGTGTTGTTACCCAACATACGAATAAGTAAATCTAATACTTTTGCAGCATTCTACCTGGAGAACCGCAGCTGTCGAAGTTCAACCAGTCGTGCGTTAACATTGGGTTTGATATGTTTGATGCGAAATCTTTCAGTTATTGCGTCGTGATGACGCAATCAATGCACACTTTTTTGAAGTGCCATTATTCTTACATGGATTTTTTCCAGCTCACCTAACTTTTAGGGTATTGAGACATGCCTGCGGACTACCTATAAAAAAATTTCATTTGCTGCGGTGCTGCTACTTGGCTGCAGCCAAGCTGCAAAATGGAGACCGGAAAGCCATATCTCGCCTTTTGGAAATCGCCCAAACCCGACCAATGCACTAAAATGATCGCCATCATGATTACCGATGATCCTGAGAATATGGTCGCGGTACCATTTCACCATTTGCCCTCCATTTTCTGCCCGTCAGTTACGATCATACTTTTGTACGTATCTCGGCTCATACTAGGGTTGGCCCGGCAAGTAAGGTCTCGAGATCTCGAAATGAGATAATTCAATTATCTCACTCCTTGCGAGAATAGTGAAAATCACTTCAAGGCCTTGTTCCTTGGAAAGGAATGACATCTGCGAAGTGTTTCAAAAGATCATATCGATCGACCTTATTTGCATGATGATTTCAGTGATTACCATTTCGAAAAGTGATTAGACATCAATTTTCACCCTTATTTGTTGTAATGGTCGGTCGGTTACGCGTTTTTCATTCCCAAATATCACTTCCCCAAGTTGCCACTTCTAATACAATACCTCTACCGTTTACCAGGCCAAGAAAAAAGTACTGTAGAAAGCTTTTTTATTGAAGAAAAAATCAATCGCTTATCGAGATCTCGAATTCTCGGCAATTTCTCGATCTAACCGAGATCTCAACAAAGAATCGATTCTCCTCACTCCTCATCGATATCATTTCACTTTATCCGAGAAAAATATCAGTCATTTTCCTTGACAAGCCAACCCTAGCTCATACTTAACGCAGAAGGCTGGTTGACACACCAATGGAATCAGGATGGCTTGCTCTACAATCTCAAACACAAATTACATCATCACTATGCAATATTTCATCATCATTATGCAATACGTCAGAGAATGTTAAAATATTGCATATTGATGACGTAATTTGTGGTCAGAGTGGTGGAAAGACCAATTTTATTTCAATTGCACCTCTTCCACCCTTTTCTGTAGACTTACCGCTAAGAAAACACAAAAAGTTGGAGTATTGCATAAGGATGATGAATATTGCACAGTCATGATGTAATTTCATGGTCAAACCAGTGTCCTTCCGAAAATCGATTCCGCGGGCAGGAATCCAATCGAAATTCTTATTGCAGCTAGGAATCGGTTCTCCCGTAGATTCTCAACTGAATCCACGCCCAAACCAGGTCTTTAGAGCACGTCCTATAGACTTCCCCGTCAGACCAGAATAATGCGAAAAACAGTGATTTTTTCGTGCCCTGAGGGCAAATGGTGACCTACCGCGACCATAATCTCAGGATCATCGGTAATCATGATGGCGATCATTTTAGTGTATTGATCGGGTTTGGGCGATGTCCAAAAGGTGAGATATGGTTTTCCGGTCTCCATTTTGCGTCGTGGCTGCAGCCAAGTAGCGGCACCGCAGCAACTTGAAATTTTTTTATAGGTAAACCGCAGGCATGTATGTCTCAACACCCTAAAAGTTAGGTGAGCTGGAAAAAATGCATGTAGGAATAATGTCACTTCAAAAAAGTGTGCATCGATTGCGTCACCACGACGCAATAACTGAAAGATTTCGCAATACCCCAATAGTTGCATCGTAATCTCCAATGGATTTCGCATAATGCCTCACCATGTCGCATCCAAACTTTCTGGAGTTCTAAAGTTATATCAAAAATAAAAAAGTGCCCGTAAACTTTTGTCCGCTACTGTATATCAGGTTTGACCTAAGTCATGCTGCATGGTTGCCGGTGTCTACATTAATTCTATTGAGGTAATCTTTCAGGGGTAGGGTTCCAAGCCCTGGGATAAGTCCTCGGAGAATCCTTGTTACTGGAGACGGGAAGAAGATACGCACCATGTACATCATTGGCGATGGAGTGGGTTCATTTCAATAATTTATTGCGTTTCATTGCACATACTATGTCACATCAGGAGCTAAGGTCAGATCGTGGTTTCGTGTCATGATCTACTAAAATTTATTCATTTTTTAGAACATCACAGTCGTCGAACTCGCCCCGTACTTAAAAATGCAGCAAATCGACACAATCCGTGAGCTTCCAGTTATTATAATTTCGTATTACATTCAACAGAAAATGTTCTTGGGAACTATTTTCATGGGAAAGTTCTCGAGGAGAAAAATTTTCCTTCCGAAGTTAGATAGTTCTGAAAATATCTCGATTTTAAACTGTTCATGAAAAGAATGTTTTGAAAAGATATCATCGTTTGATTGAACTCATTCAGCGCACTCTCCCTCGCCTTTCAGCTACACGACTGCGGACAGCGAACCTATGGGTAGCAAGAAATCGAGATCGGATCCAGTAGTGGATGCGACCATCGTTGAGCGCTCAATAGTGAGGAATAGTCATTCCGATTTGTTTTCCATCTCACCTCTCCATTTCCTTTTGCGCATGCATACAGTCAAAATTGCACATGGTGAATATAATGGTGTACGTTATACGATTTTAACATATTTCTGAGTATTACCTTTTAAATTCCGATTACGCTCAAAGAATAGGATTATGAGGCTTTTAATTCGGTTCGATTCCTTTTCGAAAGGCCGGTTCCTGCGGTCAATTTTCTCAAAATGGCTGGATCCGACACCCTCCTTTCTGAAAATGACTCGGATCCGACATCCTCCCTTAGAAAATGACCAGGATTCGATACCCACTTCTCTGGCATACATATATTATGCATTTAAAAACACAAGATGGTTTCTAAACTTTATTATTGACATCTTCTTCTTCTTCTGAAAAGTAACACGCGTAAACCAAGGTTTAAAATCGACCTTAATTTACCTTCTATCGCTTTTTCGTGAATCACCAAACTCTTGAAATGTTTTGTTAGGATGTAACATAGAATATGGCGAGGTATTTGCACAAATTTAAGTGAAACCTTCGATTTGTTGTTGTGATTTTCCCTCCGTGTCGTGACTTCTTTTGCAATTGAAGGAGACGTAGAAAGTGCAGCATCATCCGATTCACCAGTAACTCCAATTTCACCTTCCGAGTCACTAGAAACAAGCCTAAAAAGATGAGTTCAATTAATTCATAAGAATTAGATCTCACCTATTGTCGAATTTATTAATTCCAAGAGCGTCGACAACACTTTTCCCCTCGTTCGAAGTCGTTTCAGAGTTCCTAGTAACATCTTATGTTGTTAAATAAGTGAAATGACTTACAAATCGATATTCACGACTTCATCGACGTGGGTTCCTTCAGTATCCGTGATTTCAGATGAGCCCGAATCCTTTTCGACAGAATTTGTTTTAACTTGTTTGTTACCTCGTGAAATTTGCATGTAAGATCGTAGAGTTGTTTCTACAAGAAAAGTTCGACTTACCCCTCGCTAGAAGGAGCCTTCTTTTTCGTATTTCGACGACCAACCATCACAGATTGAGAGAAACAGTGAAAATGACAGTTCAAAGCAAACATACAAATGTAAAAGCGATTATGAGAGACTATCTGACAGGGTCAACGTAGTCTTGGCACTGGGTCAAATATTCGATATGAAACTGACAACACTATAAAATAGTGTATTACGTGAGGATTACAACTATGCCATTCAGGAAGCTCAATGACGCGTCTACGCCTCAGGGCAAGACAATATCTAGTTGTGACGTCACAAATCATTTTCGCCAATTCTCAACGAATCTTCTCGATTAATAGCGCGATCGATAGCCCATCAAAATATAAGTATATTTTACTTTCGGAAGTTTTTTGATTGCTATTCATGCAAATTAGTTATTTGCAAATTTCGATTTTGCACGCAAATTACAGTGCCGTGCTAGGCCCTGGAAATTTTATACTGTTTCTATTTAATCGCTGAAATGGTGTGCACAAACTGTGACAAAGGGGAAATTTAAAAGTTGCCCGAAGGAAGTAAATTCAGGAAAAGAGTGGCTGAAACTCGAATAAAATCAGTTATCGATGGCTAAATTTTGGCAAATATACTGTACGCCGCAAAATAGCATTTCAGAAATATGTTGAATTTTGCATGTTTTTCTTTTAATTCGAACTTCAATGACATTAGTATCATTGCAGAGTAACGCAAAACACGAAGAAATTCAAAACGAACCGTTCTTGAGCAAACATATTTGATTACGTACCGTAATTTTACCAAAATTTAGCTATCGATAACTGATTTTATTCGAGTTTCAGCCACTCTTTTCCTGAATTTACTTCCTTCGGGCAACTTTTAAATTTCCCCTTTGTCACAGTTTGTGCACACCATTTCAGCGATTAAATAGAAACAGTATAAAATTTCCAGGGCCTAGCACGGCACTGAAATTTTCGTGCAAAATCGCAATTTGCAAATAACTAATTTGCATGAACAGCAATCAAAAAACTTCCGAAAGTAAAATATACTTGTATTTTGATGGGCTATCGATCGCGCTATTAATCGAGAAGATTCGTTGCGAATTGGCGAAAATGGTTTGTGATGTCACAACCAGATATTTTCTTGCCCTGAGGCGTAGACGCGTCATTGAGCTTCCTGAATGGCATAGTTGTAACCCTCACGTAATACACTATTTTATAGTGTTGTCAGTTTCATATCGTATATTTGACCCAGTGCCAAGACTCTGAACAAATATGTCGATCCTCTCAGAAAGTCTCTCTTATTAATTTATGATAATGTCATTCGAGAAACAAAAGGGTGTCGAATCCTGACCCCCTCTTATTCTTGGATGTCGAATCCATTCTCCTTTTTCATTCTCGGGTGTCGGATCCATCCTCCCTCTCATTCTCAACGTGCGAGTCCCGAGGGTGTCGGGTAGCGTCACTTTTAAAACTCTAATTATAATTCCCAGCATTTTGTGAGCATTATGACCTTTTTTGCTGCTAACTTATGTGATCACCAGTAAACAAGCTCACACATTATTGATTCAGAACAATGGACGTCTCAACGCACTGCTAGTTTCCTACGCGTCTGGACAGTTGGAGGTCAGCACAGAGTAAAATAGGCACTGTTAGAAATTGTCAAATACTATAGGTCGGGCCCATGAAAATGCCAATCGACTATATTATAGCTGCTTTTTTCCATGGATGTGAAACTAATCGTTACGAATGAATTCGTTAACATAATGGATAATTTAAAGTTTATTTCATAATACTTTTTTTACAAATTATAATTAATTCGCCTTATCACAGGCATTCGATGCTGATGGGAGAGAGAGGGGAGTGAGCAAGTCGAACTGTGTCGTTCTCGGAGAATACGAAGGAGTCTGCGAGGTCCGATTTTATTCCCATTGTCACTTCCCATCATGGCTTTTTGAAAACGGTTTCCCTGGAAACATGACGTCATTTGCATAGGACGAGCCGTTTTCCTTTTCCGCTCTCCCCACGCAAATGACCACATCAGTCCACAGGCCGGTCAACCTTACAGAAAGGCCTTTGGAGTGAGAGAGCGTGCGGAATCGAGAGGGACTCTCTCACTTTTGCACACTCTCTCGCTCTAACCCTGGTGTGTAGGTTTGGAATCATGTGTGACGTCATGTTTTCCAGGAAAACCGTTTTCCAAAAGCCTCAGGACGACCCATACTACAACAGGGGTCTAGCAAAACAAAAAAGATTGATCAAATTATTTGTATTTCTGTTCTTAGAAATCTTCTCTCCACGCTATGCGGGGTCTGTATGTTCTGTCCTTGATAACAACTATTAAATATGCCAAACATCATGGCAATTAGTGGGAGTGAATAAATAAACAAGGAAGATCACTAATTGTGAGTAAGACTTCTCGGGTATCTCGACGTCTCTCAGAGCCTTTACGCGTGTTGGAGTCCGATTGTGGGTCAATACGAATTCTCCCATGTTATCGGAATCTCTCGAGGGCAGCCCATGTCACTTAAAAAGAATGAGAAGGGACTACTGGAAAATGCAAACGGAGTTAGCAAGGAAAGTGAGTTCCCACGCTGATTGGTTAATGTTATGATGTATGTATGTTTTTTAGAATACAGCAAAGTTGTTTCGAGTACGACAACAGCAGGGCCCGTGAAGACGCTCTCCGTATTTTATAATAAGAGGGCCTTTGCTATCTGCGAGAACCAAGATGCTAGCAATCATAAGGTAATCGACAGCCAATGATGTTGTGATTGATTAGAACGTCTCAGACATTCGGCGCCTCGATGCTATACGACATTTTCGATTGCTTTGTCTCCGAGGAATTCACAGCCGTCGTTTTTGACAAACACGCCGTAAGTTGAACAAAGCCTCTTGACATCTTACGCGAATTGCTCATACCCTCCCATGCGTCGACGCATGCGACGTGCCTACCAACTTTTTTTGTTAGGCACGTCGCACCCATGAGGGTGGTCAAAAAGTACAGGTCCATAGATTCTTGTGTATAATTTCTTTCAAATCTAAAGGTTCATGTAACTAGGTGTGCTATTTGCCTGGGCTCATACGGTCATAACAATATCTAGTTCGATATATCTGATCGTCGTCGTTCTTCATGACGTCATGAATTCGACCTTAGACTCAGTGGATGAAATGCCGTTTGTATTTTATGTATATCTTATCTAGTGGTTTTACGAGGGCCTTCTTGCGTTCTTATTTTGAGAGATGGTAGAGTATACCTCCTTCTACATTACTGACCACACAGACAAGTCGTGCGAACTGAGGTCCGACCATTCATGCTGCGCAAAAATCATGGGTGCAATTGCACCAAGGTGCAAAAATCTCGGGGGGGGGGGGGGGTGCAAACGAAAAATTTGAATTCCCGCAATTATCGATTTTTTGCTTATATCTCGGCTCCCGTTGAAGCTAGGGGTACAAAACTTCGGATGTAAATTACTTTACACATTTCGAATTTGCAAACGAAATTTTGTACCGCTAGGTTCAGCCGAGATATAAGCAAAAATCGATAATTGCGGGAATTCAAATTTTTTGTTTGCACCCCTTGATTTTTGCACCCCCTATTTTTTCTTGCACTTTGCACTCCCTGCTTTTTGCGCAGCATTAGAGGGAAATTCCGAAGTTGGGTTGAACTCGCAAAATTGGGGTAAAAACCGTTGATGGGCGATTTTTGAATGCTGAATCTTGTTGGAGCATCCATTCTTGACATTTGAAGTTAAAATATGATCAGAGAAGAAGGGCGTTCTCTACAATCACCTTGATTAGATACTTATTACAGTTCCTTACTTCAGGCTTTGCAAAGAACATGGGGATATTGGTGGGTACGGACCCCGGCACAAATAATGAAACACAGCGAGCGTGAAACGAGGAACAGGGTAGCTGCCATGGTTATCGCTTAGTGATGTAAGTGAGTGTCGATTCTCAAATTGTGGGGAAGGGATACCTCCTATACAGAAAACTAAGTATCATCGAAATGTGCAGTAGCAGTTTTTCAGCCACAAACGGCGCGCATAAAACCCGACATGAATCTTTCGAGGCGTTCTTGCATATGCGCTCCCGTAAGAACATGGTGTTCACGCATCTTGTAGAGGTATGAAGTGAGTCCCGAATGCACCATGACAAGCATCGATCCTATTGAGATACCAAGCTAGCTATTAATTTGTCTCATAGATCGCTGTGCATTGCGTTTTTCATCTGTCTCTCTAAGTTTTTATTCTTCGGATGACATCAGCTCAGAGTCTAATAAATCTGGGATAGCCCTTGGTAGTACACATCTTCTCGCATCGAGAGGCGGTACGGCGAACTGCCCGGTGGGATATATGAACTTTAGTTCTGATAGAAGTTATGCCCTCTCCGAGAGTCAAAACATTATTTTTCGATTGATGAATACTATGTGGGCGAACCAGGACGGTAATGACCAAGCCAACTAGCTTCGCGTGGACAACAAATAATCTCCTATAACGTATCTTAACCACTTTTATCAGACCGTTTTTTGAGGGAGGTTTGAACGTTCCAATAACGGACCCGTACTTTTTTTCCACCCTGTATAGTGGGATGGTACCGCATGGTCTACAGTAACTCAAAATCAATAATCACGGTTACTGTAGCTTTCGCTGCGGGACCACAATTTTACGAAGTTGCGCCAAATGAGCCGAGAGTGCTTGTACGAATTGGTATTCGGTACGACATTGCTCGAAAGGTATACTGTAGTCCGGATACCGTATCCATGGCTGCGCTACGGTATCTTTCGCAGCAGGACCATCATTTTACAAAGTTGTTCTAATCGAGTCGCGATTGCTTGTATGAGTTGGTATTCAGTACGAAATTGCTCGAACGGTATACTGTAGTCCGGCTACCGTACCCATGGGCGCGCTACGATATCTTTCGCTGCAGGACCATTATTTTACAAAGTTCGCTGCAGGACCATCATTTTACAAAGTATGAGTTGGTATTCGGTACGAAATTGCTCGAAAGGTATACGGCACGTCGCCTACCGTTCCGCGGATTACTGTACTTTTCGTTTCGAGACCACCATTTTGCAAAGTTGTTCGAATCGAGTCGCGATTGCTTGTACGAATTGGTATTCAGTACGACATTGCTCGAAATGTATACGGCACCTCGGTAGCCGGACTTCAGTATACATTTCGAGCAATTTCGTACCGAATACCAACTCATAAAAGCAATCGCGACTCGATTAGAACAACTTTGTAAAATGATGGTCCTGCAGCGAAAGATACCGTAGCGCAGCCATGGGTACGGTAGCCGGACTACAGTATACATTTCGAGCAATTTCGTACCGAATACCAACTCATAAAAGCAATCGCGACTCGATTAGAACAACTTTGTAAAATGATGGTCCTGCTGCGAAAGATACCGTAGCGCAGCCATGGATACGGTATCCGGACTACAGTATACCTTTCGATCAATGTCGTACCGAATACCAACTCATACAAGCAATCGCGACTCGATTAGAACAACTTTGCAAAATGATGGTCTTGCAGCGAAGGATACCGTAGCGCGCCCATGGGTACGATAACCGGACTACAGTATACCGTTCGAGCAATTTCGTACTGAATACCAATCCGTACAAGCAATCCCGGCTCATTTGGCGCAACTTCGTAAAATTGTGGTCCCGCAGCGAAAGCTACAGTAACCCTGATTATCGATTTTGAGTTACTGTAGACCACACGGTACCATCCCACTATAGATTGGGTTGATCAATCGATAATCGAAAATATCGATTTTGACCATGAACCCCCGTGGGTGCGACGTGCCTACCAAAAAAAAGTTGGTAGGCACGTCGCAATGTGCCGACCGTGGCCACGTGGGAGGGTATGGAATTGCTGCTTCTTATTCGGACTTATCTATGTAGCGTTTATTACTTATCGATGTTTCTCTGTTACTGTAACCAAAATAATAAAAAAAATATAATTAACGTACGATATTTGTCCAATTTCTTTCAGAAAGTGTTTGTCTCGCGAGGCGCCGATTACGTGGAAATAGCGGTCTCTCTAACCAGTAAGTCTTCCGATTTCCGAACTTTTCAAGCAAATATCTGGTTGTTTAAAACTTATAATAAAACGCAAAGCAGAATTCCATACTGATTTCGGTGTAAATGCAAACATTTAATTAAATCCGGAAAGCTAACCAGTGCGTACAGAATGTTTTCGAACGGTACTCAAAAACGTGTTCGAACGGTTTCTCGCACTTGCGAAAAACGCGGCAAAAGGTTTGCCCGCGGCGGGGGTCGAACTTGGAACTTTCGGAATTAAAAGCGTGCTGAAATAATAGTTTTTAGGAATTCTTTTTAGATTGCGACTCTGGCGAGCGAATAACGTCGTTCGCGGCTGATTCATTGCACGATTGTGGAGAGGTTCGTTGGCGACTGCGAATTGTGAGACCACGGTCTGTTCTTCTGTCGGGAGAAGAAAGAGAGAGCTAAATGAAGAGACCGTGGTCACACCTTTCGAAATCCTATCACAACTGCTCTTCCAACTTATAATAAGTCGTTATTCATCACACTGCAATGGTAAAAGCGTTACAACAACACTTGAACACGTGGCAATACCATTAATAAAGTAATTGAATTAATTGAATATACATATAGCTAATATTCTAAAATATAAAAATATTCAAATCAAGCAAGGTTCAGTTTTTTTATATTATTTAATAATGGAAAAAAAACATAATTAATAATGAAAATAGATGGGAGCCTGATCTCAACTCTTAGTTTTCCAGAAGCTGTTCTTCCTTTTCGGTACTTCGAAGGGTGATATACTGCAGTGGCAAGGACCTTTCGACGGACTCCCGCAAGAGGTCGTTGCAACGAAGGTTCGACTACATTTCATGAAACTATTTAATCAAAGTTAATTGTACAGTCCGGTCAAATGTCCAAAAAGGATTCAGATACGAGAGAATATTCAAAAGAGCCTTGACACAATTTTTAGTGCTTTGGAATCATGATAAACGAAAAGCAGAGGCTCGCGCAAGCAATGAACCTTTTAGAAGTTATAAATTTATGTGTCGTACCTTTTACCTTTTACCTTGATAATCTCATGCAGGAGTGCATCAATGGAATCATTCCGGAGAGTATTATTGACATGAAGAAGAATCGAGTCACCGGCTGGTGGACTCTTCTCAGTGAAACTGGCAATTTCTTGCAGCTGACTCCACGAAAACTCGACGGTTTGTTATCTCACTGGCCTGGCCAATTAGGACTAATATAAGTCAGGAAAAAGAGAAGACGTTATGATGTTCATACCATTCTTTTATGCTCTCTTTTTAATTTCAGACTCAACCAGCGCATGCACCGTCATTAATCAGCACAATCTCATACCGAGTACCAAAGTGAAATTTGACATGGTTGGCTTCGTGACCGTTATCGCCGAGGACAGAAGTCAGCAAGTAGACCTCGTGGTATCAGCATTTAAGGTGAAGTGATCTTTCCAATAAAATATTTCAACAACACTGGCAATGTGTATCATGAGCTAATAGCACGGTGGGTTAGAGGTTCGGTGGATCGGCGATGTAGTTTGCAGTCTACTTTTAGTAAAGTCCCATGAGCATCATCGTGTTCAGAGAAGAATTCCGCATAGATCTATCGATGTACTTTTTTAAAGTTATCGATACAATTTTCTGATGTTACAAAAGGATAAGGCGCACGCTCGCAATTTACACCACCGAACCGAAGGGGGGGGGGGGTGATTGACGCGCCGTGAATAGAGCTAAAATGTAAATAAAATAGAACGTATTAGTCATCTTCTGGCGAAAAGTGAGCAGTATAACAGACACTTTCTGACAGGATCGAAATAGGTCCGTACTAGCGAAAAATACGCCCATGCTGAAAAGTTGCCCCAAGAGTAAACTTGATGTGTAGAGTCCGAAAATGGACCTTAAAATGGGCTCCGCTCAAACCCGGCTGAGATATGTTTAAAAATTTTTGAAAAATCGAATTTTCGATTT
This sequence comes from Pristionchus fissidentatus, assembly GCA_036245785.1. Classification (NCBI taxonomy): domain Eukaryota; kingdom Metazoa; phylum Nematoda; class Chromadorea; order Rhabditida; family Neodiplogasteridae; genus Pristionchus; species Pristionchus fissidentatus. Next base: position 31,004,025 of record BTSY01000005.1, on the reverse strand, counting down.
TTCGTCAGAATGGTCATAAACCCTTAGTTAGCTATATTTTCGGAAAGCTTGTGACGAGAGGAGTATTTTTCATGAAGAAAGTTTCTCGCTATGTCCACAGTGAAAAAAGTTATGATCGATTAAATATTTCAAATTACCACCTCGAAAATTTTTTCCTATACACGCACCTTTTTTTATTGCATATTTGGACTCCTTGTGAAAAATCATTCTACGAAATAAATAATTGAGATGGAGAATTTCCCTGGAAGCTGGGCGTATAAGCGCATTTGTTCATAAAAGTCGATATTTTTCAACATATTTCGATATAATTCCCCTTGTATTCGGTTTCACGCCAAATTGCTAAAAAATTTTTGTACACTTATCATGTCACATCTATTGTAGAAATAGTAATTACATCCAACCACTTTGAAAAATTTTTTTTTTAAAAATCCATGAACCCGGGTTCATGGTCCGAAATTGAAAAGCAATATTTCGAATTATCTTGAATATAAGTTATCCAAGGAGGCTGTATGTTCCATAGAAATGCATTACTCGTGTGATGTGATAGATTATACTGAACAAGAGTGAAAGCAGACGAAAACTCGTTTTTTGATATTTTGGACCATGTTTTTTGATATTTTGGACCGGGTTCATGGATTTTTCAAAAAAATTTTTTTTTTTCAAAGTGGTTGGATCTAATTACTATTTCTTCAATAGATGTGACATGATTAGTGTACAAAATATTTTTAGCAATTTGGCGTGAAACCGAATACAAGGGGAATTATATCGAAATATGTTGAAAAATATCGACTTTTATGAACAAATGCGCTTATACACTCAGCTTCCAGGGAAATTCTCCATCTCAATTATTTATTTCCTAGAATGATTTTTCACAAGGAGTCCAAATATGCAATAAAAAAGGTGCGTGTACTGGAAAAAATTTTCGAGGTGGTAATTTGAAATATTTAATCGATCATAACTTTTTTCACTGTGGACATAGCGAGAAACCTTCTTCATGAAAAATACTCCTCTCGTCACAAGCTTTCCGAAAATATAGCTAACTAAGGGTTTATGATCATTCTGACGAAAAATCGAAAATTCGATTTTTCATATATTTTGAAACATATTTCAGCCGGGTTTGAGCGGAGCCCATTTTAAGGTCCATTTTCCGACTCTACACATCAAGTTTACCCTTAAGGCAACGTTTTAGCACTGACTAATATTCGCTAGTACGGACCCTTAAGACAGAATCTCAATCCTGTCAGAAAGTGTCTGATAACTAAAAGTTAAGAAAAAAATGATATTACAGTGGCACTGTGTGTTATGAGCTACGAGAGCTAAAATAATAATATTTCTAGAACTCTTAACACTTGTCGAGTGTTTTCCTGCAAGCCCAGTTCGAAGACAGGAAGTACTTTTACCTTTACGTTTAGAACTATCTCTGCCTTCATGAGCTCACCCATCTCGACGCGGCATTTTTGGTCGACAACGGGCCCTGCTCCTACGTAAGAAGTTCATTCCGTCCGTGAAACGCATCAGAAACCATCCCGAAGATCTAGACTTGTGTTCTTTCTGTTAACGGACGGTTTTTCACTTCATATGGCTTCTAATAAGCTGCAATTCAGCGAGCGGGGTCGTCTGTCACAGCGCATTTCGTCGGTGACCCGAAGAAGAGAAACATCAAGCTCTACACAATGATGAATCCTGCTGAGAAGCAAGGAAAGCCGGTGGGTTTAACGAATCAATAAAAGGAACATCGGGATAGTCGTTGATTACCTGGACGTATTGAGTTGAATAAGGCTTATTTAGTAAAAGTTCAGTTTTTTTAAAAATAATATTTAAAATAAAAAAATATAATCTTGTAGCGCCTGATCCAAGCCGAGGGAGTATTATCGTCCACATCTCGGCGATTTGTGGCTTCTTCTTCCTTTTGCTCAACGATTAATGGAAATTCTCCCACTCTGAAGGTCATTCTATTCTTGAAAACGTTCTTTAAACGATGTCAGTAGAATTATGCTAGAAATAACCACTGAAGTGAGAATATGATAGATACCATGAATTTCACAAAGATCACGGCATAGTTGTAAGTTTATAGCAAAATGCCGTTGCTGATGAGTTATTTCAATACTATATAATTGAGATATTTTAGTAATTAAAAGAACACCACAAACTGTATACTTTGCAGTCACCTACTCATACTCAAGACGTGCACCTTGTTAGGCACGGTCAGAATCATTTTTAATCAATAAGAAATTGAGCGAAACATAAGAAGTGACTTGCCTAAGGGTTACAATATCTCCACCATATATGAAATTTCGAAGCAAAAACAATTTTATGTGCTCACAATTATCAGCCAAAAAAATAAAATTTACAGCGAAGCAGAGCGATAAACACTTTATGACTGCAATTTCCACAAGAAATAATATGATAGATGCTTATGAGATGAACGGAAAAGGTATATTGTTGAAATTACTACATTCGTTACAAAAAAAAGAAACGACTCTGATGCAGGCTTGTTGAAATCGATATCGTGTGAGAGCGTTCGAGGAAAGAATGGAGAGATTCTAAAGGTACCAATGAAATTGCTGGATCTCATATCTGCTCATAGCAGAGTCTTGTCATAAATAACCGGGTGTTACCAAATGAACCATAGATTAATGTTAGACATATTCTCTTATTTATAAAAAACTAAGAATCTTTCCAGATTACTTGCTCCGATGCCGCTTCTTTCCCTGGCTCCGTGCTCTCTCTTGTTGGTACTGAGACCGGTCAAGTATTCCTTCGCAAGTGGGGTAATCAATTAAGCATCGTAGAGTAACTTGTATGTCATTTGTTCAGGCAATTGCTCACAGAAAGCTCAAGAAGTAATTCTGAACGAGGAAACGGCAAGCATTGTCGGCGTGAGTTAGTCATTTATGTTAATCTACTGTATGAATATCTTCCTTATCTGAACACTGCACTTTTTAGGTGCGTTTCTTCGGTGATTGCCAGTTGGAACACACAACATATGTCGTCCTGACAAACACCCACTTAAGGTTTATTATAAATTTCATTAATATACTGCATGGAGAATTTACCCTAGCCATGGCAATATTGAAAATTGCTGATGCTTACATTTCTAGTAATCTTTCGGAAATCTCTCTGTAAAAGAATACACCTTTCTGGACTAAACACTACATTAGACGTTCAAAGTTCATCTCAGAAATTCAAATTTTGAGTTGCTTTTGCTCTGAATTTAATGATCGTATTGGTGCGCAGACACCGAATATTGCGGAAGAAATGATATAGGAACGTCTGATAATCAAGACAACGGCGTTTGTTGAAACTTGTCTTGAAAACGTGTCATTGTCTGAATTTTCCAGAGTCTTCTCTTTGTATTATGCTGCCGGTACTTGCCAACTACTGCACACCATACCGATAGCAAACAACGAATGCAGCTCAATGAACCAGGTTGGATATATATTCTATCAATGAATATTCAATTAGTACTCTCGTTCAATCACCTCTTGTATGCAGTATTAGTTTTAGTTTAACTTCTCGACAGAGCCTCGGTGGTAATGTACACAAAATTACATTACTATATCTCATGGGCACATTTACACATGGTTGGATAAAAAGCATAATCCATTCCAGGTAGTTATAGCTGGTGATGGGGTGACTCCTCACGATGTGTGGTTGATACACGAGAATCGGCTAGTTCTACACCAAGGACGCTACGGGAAGTTCGAAACGCCGCCAATAGTACGTTGATATCCCTTCCAAAAATTTTCTTTACGCAGGTCCTTGGAGATCTATTATTGTGAATGAGAATATTTATTTATTATTTCATTTACAATATCCCTTAATATTACCAGGAACATTACTGGGATGAGTGGGGCGGAGTGCCGACTGCGTCCTGCTTGCTGTCAGCGAGGAGTGACAGTGAGTACTAGAACACAATGTTCGCATGTCTTCATAGATTTTTTCGAGCATGGCAGGGATGCGTCGACATATCGACCAGTGTGCGAACAGAGGAAAAAGTGTTTAACGCATGAATTTGAGAGAGGAGGCAATCATAATAATCATGTTTGATCTTCCCAGGTGATTCAAATTCCTACTTCGACTTGGCCTTCATTGCGAAGAAGAAAGGAAGACTCGGTGTGCTCAGCGCGCATCATGTAACCTTTATTTTATTTGTAGTATATTTGTAAAATTATTTATGTTGTAAACAATACAGTATTTTTCGGTGAGCACGGCGTTAAAAGAATATTTTAACAGAAGGACTGGCGTCCCGCGGAATCAGTACAATTCGCTCAGTGGCCGACTCACAACACTTCCACTGCAGTCGGTAAGACTTTTCCCCAGCAAATTGACTAGCGTTTGTGAAAACACTGAGATATTGGATTACTTGTGCCATGCTCCGGGTCGCTGAAAATTCAATTATCATTCGTTTCCACGTCGATCCAGTTGGGGGGAGGGGCGAGAGTTCACAATTGGTAACGCTTGCAAATACACCCATAGGAGATATCATGAGATGTATGAATAATTAAATAAATCAACAAACATTTTACTTGCAGCGCTTCACGTTGAGCATCTCAAGTCTAATCCCCAGGACGATTTGTTACTCGATTTGACGTAAGCTATTAATTAATCATTTTTTTGTATAATTAATGACTGTCAGAGTTCGTTTATTTGCACTGAAGAAAAGCAGCGAATCTATTCATATTCTAATCGGTCAACTTGTCGTTGACGAAGATGGATTCAGGGTAGAAAAGGTTCGTAAATTTTTTAAAATTTTTTTTTTCGAAACGTGACTGTTTACTTGTCCTATCTCATTATTATGCAACCCAAATGGTAGAAGTAAACGAACACCATCTCAGACAACCAATCTATGCAAGATCCGGACGTCAGTCCCGGACCCGCACAATTTTGCCGTTCGAGGAATGAATGCAATCGAAAAAGACGGAAAGAAGTGAGTGGAAAAAGGCGTTTAAATAAAATCATTTCCACCAATGGAAATGCAAGAGAAATTTCGAAAGTTTTCAGCTTTTACTCGTTCATTGTTGTACATTTTGTCGCACCCCTGTGGTATGCGGCACACTGTGCGCTAAATAAATAAATAAACTAAAATTAGACTAGTTAGTACTGACCTCATTCGTTTCAGTTCACCGCCCAAGTATGCCATCGTCACTGGTCCGCGAGGTTCGGAAGTCATCAGAATTTGCCCCAAACATGAAAGAATTCCTGAAGGTTTCTAGGCAAAAAACGGGAGATTCTCACTTCAATGCAACTTTGTATGATTAGTATAATTAATTAATAGTCTGTAATTGTATTGTTTCCATGTACGTCAACTTACATGACTTCCTTTGAATCAATTGCAATTTGTTTTTATTCTGTTGTTCTCCACTCAAAATGATCTGTGATTAGAGAAAATTTCGATAAAGGATTTCGAATTTACAAATTCTGACTTTATCAAATATTTTACTGAAAGGTCGATAAACCGTTCGTTGATATTTCATTACAAGAAATCAGGTTTTGTGCACATGAGTGAAAATCTGTTTTTTTTTCATTTCTTACTCAAAGCCTATTTCTATTTCTTCCTTCATGGACTCTTTTTTCCATAGATATTTCCTGAATTCCGAATTTCCCACTTTCAGTCATGTCTACTCACACCTGTTCCGTATTCCTGCCACGGACTTGTCTACTACCGTACATGGAGGGAAAATACCTCCTAGCAGGTTATTCTTTCTTTCGGTTTTTTTATTTAAATAATATTCAGCTAATTGTCCATTTCTCGAATTGTTTGATGTCGATAAATTGTACGCTGGCGAATGGGATCCGAAAGTCGATCAGCCTATCAGAACGAAAGTATGCGTGGTGAGTTCTCATCTTCTAGTTGATTATCTAATTATGTCTCTATCAGAAAGGGAAAATCGATCATCTTCTGCAGCTGAACTCAACAGGTACATTGTTGTATTTTAAAAATATATTAACTGATTACTTACACACGTTCTCTCAGATCATGTGATTGTGATTACATCGGAGGTGATCAAGAGCAAATGTTTGATGTCCGCGACGATCGTTCATAGAGACACGATCATGGCTGGAGGTGAAAGTGCTACTGTTATATTTATAAAATGATACGATCCATCAAAATGCCAAAATGATACTTCCTGTTTTTACCAAGGTTAGCGCACACAAAAGTGAGGGGTCGCCAACGTTATGTTTGATATTTTTGGTTTTCGCTTTTTGGTATGGTCTATCATTTTATAAATGTAATACGTACATACAAAATATGAAAAAAACAACATATCAAAGATGGCATAGCTCATCGATTAGCCTGTCGACAACTACTCCTTAACTGACATTTTTCAACGTATTTGATCAATTCTCAATGGCGTGCAATTAAACCATGATTATGTAGATGAACGAATAATTAAAATTCATTCATTTTTAAAAAAAATTATCATTAGCTTTTCTTATACGTTTTTACTTCAAATATATTCTATCCTAATACCATCAGGATATTTCAACCAGAAGCATTCTTTTCCTCTACACTCGTTTAATCTTGGCAGGGCGGATATTACCGTTGCTACTTTGATTACGGATACAAACGAGGTATTAGATAGTAACCACGGAAATACCCCTTCAATCAAAAGAATAATTCACGCATAACAATGCAACTATATTTTTACTGTGATAATTGTTGTGGATGGCAAATGGTGGAATATAAGTAAAACTTTATGAGTATTGTATTACTAAATGTTATATTTTTACTTCATAATTGAGCCTCTTCAGTTTATTGTACTTTCGCCCGAGATCTTCGGTCGGTATCGTTATAACCATCGAACGAATTTAGAGCTCGAGAAGATAGAAGAAACATCGTTGAGGTTATATTTTCTTTTCTTTAATTTAAAGTGCGTTCATATCACAGAGAAAAAAACGTATTATAATTGTTAAAATATTGAAATTGAAAACAATATTCGTTACTGGATATTAGCGAAATGCACATTTGCAGAAAATTGATGCGCTTGGGGGAAAGTGCGCTCCTCTGTGCATATCAGCCCATGAAGGGAACTTCCAATTTCTCATTATGACCGAGCACAATCCGTTCTCTTCTTCCCTTCTTCTACTGCGCTGCACGAGAGGAAAGTGGACCGACTCAGTCATAGAGGTAGAGTCAATTGTATTATTCCCCTTTTTTTCGATATACTTTACATTGTACCGTATGGTCTTGACAAAATCAATACTATTAGACGACAAAAGTGTCTGATTAGCACAAAATACAGTGTGATCTCTTGACTTCGATCAATACTTTAAACATACCGATCATCAGATTGCTGATACTGTAACTGCGGGAGTGATCATTCTCGATAAACAGTTGGCTATCGTCAGTTGCACTAAATTCATCGTAGTTATCTCAACAAAGTAAGCCTCATTGCCTTTTGTATTTTTTACTATATTTGAAATCTTATTTTTCACGACTTTTTGCATGACTGATAGTTAACAAGAGAATGCACAAACGATAATTAAGTATTTGCAGAAATGTTCCACTGAAGACGCTCCGCAAAACAGCGTGATATAAATTAAATACATATGTCTTTTTTAGGTCATGTCTATTTCGTAAATCATTAACCTAGATGTTCAGCTCAAACATTCCCAATCCTCTACGTAGTACGAAAAAAACTTGCATCACATACGACGGGAGCCGGATCTTCATAGTTGACGATTTGGTGAGAAGTTGCTTGTTATCGAATTCGAATTCTTTTTCTAGAAAGTGTAATTTGCAGATATAATTAATTATATTTCTCTATTCCAGGCTGCAACTGGCTGGGAACTCAAGAAAAACTCACTTTCGCAATTCGCTGGAATATCCGAAGGTGTTGAATTGAAATGGAGTAATAATTCTGAGGATGAACCTGTTTTTTGCAGCCATCGGCGAATACTTTGACACGAGTGTTACGGAACAGCAGAAACTGGTCGAACTGCATTCGAGATACAACAACGATCGTGAGAGCATGTCGACTAACGAGGCGGCGCTGTTCCGCACTCTGCTGGAGAACCAACGGGATTGCGTCTACGCGGCGGTCGTTTATCCGAAAGCAGATGTAAGCGACCGCGGAAAAATATCCCTTGTTATTAGCATCTTTTTAACTATGCAAGATATGAATATATCGTAGAAGCAAAACAGTGCTGGTTAAAGGTGGTATCCCACGAACTTTTGGTCAACTGAGTTCTAACTGTAGGGTTATGGTAATCGGTTTCCAGATAAGAGCCCCGCAAACCGCATGTTCAGCCGATAAGTTTGAACAAAGTTATTTGCGTTTGGCTCTGTGCCAAACTGACCCTGAATGCAGGAATTCAAAAATGATAGGGAGGGGTAAGGGTGGACGAGGAGAAAGCGACCGCGTCATTGAAACATATGAGATGAGGAATGATGGAGCAGGAGATTCGTGATACTCCTTCTTTAACAGATAAATCGTATGCTTTCAGAATACTAAATCAACAAAGTATACCCTCTGAATAGCACTTCGAATATGAATTAAAGTTGATTTCTTACAGAGTAGTAGGAAGGAGTACCGGCTGGTGATCTCCTACGAATCTGGAATGCTGAGGGTACAAATTTTTCAATGATTTATTATTTGTATTGTTTAATTTCCAGGTTTTCGACTCAGAAGTAATGGCTCAAGTCCAAGCGAGGATCGATCGTGGAGAAAAGGTTTTCAATAATTGGTGTCTAATAGAATTTCACAAGCACTTCTGAAAATAAAACCTGCCGCTGAAAACACAAGCACACAGTGCGGGAGGGAAGAGAACGTGTGAAGGAAAGAGCACTCCGAGGTATACAACGATAGCACACACATCAGTATTACATTTATAAAATGATACGATCACACCAAAAAGTCAAAAGACGGACTTCCGTTGTTTACCACACAGGCACGTACGCGACCCTCTCACTTTTGCCCGCTCTCTCGCTTTGGTAAACACAGGAATTTTGACTTTTTTTTTTTTTTTTTTTTTTGACCCGGCATTTTGACTTTTTGTGTGTTCTTATCATTTTATAAATGTAATAGTCCATAATATGGACGTAAATGTAATAGATGTTTCATTGTAGTTGAGCCCGGAAGATTGGACGGTGCCTCTGGTCGAGACTTCCACTCTCAGTAAAGCAGGCGTATTCTCCAAGGTCAAGTCCGGAGAACTGCATTGCATTCAGTATAGTACGTATTTATTTATAATAATATAATGCGAGTCACAAGTTATACGATAACATACATTAAAAGAATGGCACGAAAAATCGCCCTTTTCTTCGACAAAGTCCCGGGGAATGCGTCTTATACAAGACATTCGCGCAGTTTTGACACTTTCAGAAGACGAGCAAGGAAAGCAACTGGCGCACATTCTATCTACAAAGGGGAGCACGATAGAGCGGCTGGAATTGAGCGCGAAAGGTATATATTATTAAGCAACAACGGACTAATTAGAACTTATTGTAACTTGTATACTGCTAACTCCGAGTCGGAACATCGTGAAGATTTTCAGGACAATTAAACCGTGTCTTCAAATGTTCGCTTTTCAATCGGCATAAAGACAAGACAAAGGTGATCGTGAAACGATGAACTCACAGGGAAATATGTCTAGTATATAAGTCATTAGACTTTATAAGTCTAATATCTTCGATCGTAAGCAGGGTAATGGCATCCACAGACTTTTAAAGTCGTCGCTTAGTAGAGACTTTAGAACGCGTTCTCTGTAAGATCGCAGGACTGGGCGGCACAACTCCTTCAAAGTGAACGGTTCGGGCTCAAACTTTTTTCACAAACAGTTCTAGGTGAAAATTGAATTTTAAAAGTGAGAAATACAGAAAATGTCAACTTTTGAAAAATCGATAATTTTTTTACGAAAAAAAAATTTTTTTTTTTCTAAAATTTTTCTTTTTTTTTTTTTCTTTTTTTCTATAAAAAAAAATTCTAAAATTTTCAATTTCTGGGGATGGTATTATCGATTGGCGCTCCTAGCTGTTCAATCCTCCTTATATCATAAATTTATATATAATTTTTGATGCTCTTTCAAATGGGGTATCTATGATTCAGTTTTGAAGATTGAAAAAATATTTTCTACGCACTTCAAAATTGAATCTCATTTCTGGGTGGTGACGGTCTAGTGAATGTACGAGTACTTTTACTCCCTAGATTTTCAACCAAATAGTGACCATGCGATTCTACGATGAAAAATACATATTATATATCGGATCCACGAGGTAGAAATCATGGGAACAATTTTATTCAAAAATACTTTTCACAGAAGCGTTAAATTTCCGGGAATATGATCATCGATTTTCCCTCCAGGTGGTTCAATTCTCATGAAATTGTGAATATAAGCATAACTTTTGATGCTCTTTTGAATGATATATAACACGATAGCAAAATAAAAAAATCAAAAAAAATTTTTTTTTCGTTAAAATATTATCGATTTTTCAAAAGTTGACATTTTCTGTATTTCTCACTTTTAAAATTCAATTTTCACCTAGAACTGTTTGAGAAAAAAGTTTGAGCCCGAACCGTTCACTTTGAAGGAGTTGTGCCGCTTATCTCAGCTTTCACTGCACTCTTACAGAGAACGCGTTTTAGGATTCGTAGACTTATTTCCTTATAATAAATATGCTGGTTGAAATGTGATTGCAGGTGTGCTGCTCCGACGTTGCCTGCACTCCTACGAAGATTTACTTGCTGACAGGATCACTCGTTCGCGAAGTGACTGTGCTCATTATCGGTTAGAACTTATTTGTATTCGATACATCCAGAGAAAAATTACTTCGTCGCAAGCATAAAGTTCTTAATCACAATAATCTGTGCAAAATACACTAACTTGTTTGAAGTAGATAAAGGTAAAAAGGTAAAGGTAGGCCTTACCGGTCAGCCCCGGCAGAGTGAAGTAGATATTCACATACTACTATTGGTGTTCTAGAGCGTTTCCACAGAAGTAATTAATTACTTCATGCATTCGGCGAAGTAATTTCTCTCAGAGTGTGCATCATACTCAATACTGTTCACTCAGATTCCAACACTGGAAATGTCTCGAATCTACCCCTGCACGAGGAGGAACAGCATCTCACTCAGGTATATAATTATTTATGTTGTATAAAACAACTTCAATGAATTAATAATAATTTTCAATTACTTCAAAACAATAGAACATTTGTTAGGTTCGATTCTTCCACAAGGCTCAATCGAATCAGGCTCCCACTATGTATCTGATCGTCACTCGCGAATCAATTCAGTAATACTTTTTTTGCAAATGCTAATGTCGATAATTTGCGTTTGCAGAGTATACGATTTGTCCGTCGATATTCCCGAAAGGAGAAAACTGTTGGAAATTCCCAACATCAACACGAGTGGAGACAGCATAGTACGTTTTGGAGTTAGATTAGTTCGAAATCAAAATGACGTTATCAGATCCTGCCTCTGGGGGACGGAAATTCGCATCATGATCTATGGATATTGTGTAATGAAGGCGTACAGCTTATTACCGGGCGCGCAAGCAAATTTAAAAAGCGTCAAGTTTGGAGGGTGAGGAGCATTTATATTATGCACTTTTAAGAAATTTTTCTATCAACCATAGAAGTTTTGCATATAACGTCGCCAACACAGTTCTCTTGACCACATCAAGTAGCTAAAAATTCAAATTTCGAACCTGCACATTGGAGCGCGAAATGTGAGACTCTACATTTCACATGTCCTCTGATTCACCGGTCGATGGATCAGAGGACATTTGAAATGTAGAGGTCGTGGTCTCACATATTGCACTCTACTGCATATGTTGAAGGAATGGGGCGTCGAGGAGCGGAAATCGTCGAATGTGGTGGTCTCTGCAGCGTATTCTATGACGACGCGAACGAACAGTGAGTTAGCCCCTGGTTGGAACTCAGCGCAAATGGGCAGAACATTATGCAAATAGAATTATGCTGACCCTTTTTCACTAGATCTCCCTGAATTGTTCCCTAAATGACGGAATTTTAGGAATATATTGCATACATTGATCATGTCTTCGATTTCCAGAACAATTCTAATCATGCTCCTGTATGAAACAATAAGAACTGGTAGAGCAAAAATATGAAAAATATAGACGACTCATCATCGTACCTCGACATAATCTGCGCCGCAACACACGGACAATTCATCGGAATATTCGACGCACTTCATGTAATGTATATGTCACTGAATTTGTGTATGCCAACTGCAGATGGACGGTAATCCGGCAGATGTCATTCAATATGCGGACTGGACGCCGTGTCGAACAGTAAACGGTACTAACATGCCTATGAAAGTAGCAAGCAAACCTCACGTCCTGAATTTGTAGATTTTTTCCATAAAAAAACCAAAAAATAATCAGGGTTGTATGCTGAAATCGTTCAAAATGAACAGACGGACGAATTCTGCCACGACATATCGTAAGTTCGAGTTTCTCCCATTAGATATTGATGAAAAATCAAATTAAGAAGATATCCATGCATTGACTCATTATTGAAGCATTAATAATTGAGAAAAAAACTAATATTTTTAAAAGCTTTTTTCTCCAATATGTGACGGAACACGCACACAGATATTATCACACTCGGTATAGCTTTGCAGAATACGAGTGTTTGCGATCGATGATTCCGGGAAAATCACAGTCTCCATTGGTCGATTGATTGTCAATATGGAGGGACTCAGATGCGAACATGTAGGCTTCGGTTTGTCTCAGAAGAGTTTTTGAAGCGACAATAAAAAAAATGAAAACGTAGATATTGGCAAGCGCGAAATCACAATTATTTGTGGAGCTTTCAGGTTACCAATTTGTGTCATATCTTTACTGATGTCGATACTCCTCGACATTTTGTCGTGACGAATATTCATGGATCGAAAAAGAATAAGGAGAGGTCAGCGGTTTTCTCAATTTATCGCAATGAAATAAGATTACGTCTCACACGCTTCTCCTACATTCAAATGATTCGAGAAAATAATACTTTAGAAACTTGCTCAAGTTTGCTATTATCACCGGTCGCTGTGGATCACAAGTTGTTCGAATTTGCCCGAAGAAACTCGACCCACTGACCCCGTCTGAGCTTCGGTTGTCCGATTGAGAAGCAAAGGAATACATTTTTTTTAGTTGTTTGTTTGTTTTGCCCTTTGTTTTTTTTCATTCAATATAGTCATTGAATTGAATTTTCTAGATTTTGTCAATCATATGACGTCCTTATTAAACATAAATGCTAAATTTAACTCTGCTAAGATAAAGACAGAAAGCGGCAAGTAAAAAAAATCGGAAAAGCGAATTACGAAAATCATAGACGTCCAGTTCAACGGTTGTACACAATGCACGTCCATTCTCCCTACTACGTGGTATTTTCTGTTTACTCCTCGTCTTTCTTCCCCTCAAATCGCTCCTCTCTCCATCGATCATCTCTCCTCTCTCTCTCTCTCTCTCTCTCTCTCTCTCTCTCTCTCTCTCTCTCTCTCTCTCTCTCTTTCTCCCTCTCTCTCTTTTCCCCCTTTCTTTCTTTCTCTCTCTCTTATCTCTCTCTTCTTTGCTGCTCTCCCCTCTGCCTCGCGAGTGTTTTTGATTGCAGGTGTCGCAATTGGCCACTACGGGACGACCATCGTACAAATCTTTCTTACTCTCCCGTTCTTCATAAAAAATTTTCGTATTGTGTAAATATTTCAATTTACAGGTTGACTTTATTTACAGGCATCATCGTCAACACTACTTGCAGTGTTAGTATGTTATTTTTGTATTACTACTTACCCTTATTCGACAAGCACTGTCTTTCTGTGTGAGTTAGTTCGTCTGTCCATTCGTGTGCCGCTACTGTAATAGCATAGGTCAGATCCTTCATCAAACTCAATAAATCAATCAGTGAATCAATCAAACATTGCATTGCAGTAACTCGCGTTAAACTTTGCATTACAGTAACCCGCGTTTTACTTTACATTACAGTAACCCACGTCAAACTTACGCTTAAAGTACCCTTTGAGAGTTCGGCAGGTCAGGCCGCGGGTCAGATTCATGATTTGTACCCCAAACTTCAGTGGATGTTACAGTAAGACCACAGTACCCACATGCAGTATCCTCAGATGAGATCTATGTGTCAGACCTGAGGTCAGACTCATGATTTGTACCGCAAATTTCCGTGGAGCGTTACAGTAGGACTACTGTACTAAAGTACAGTATCCTCAGATAAGTTCGGTGTGCCAGATTCATTATTTGTACCGTAAACTTTGAAATGTAGCGATTGCTCCCAGCAACCGAATTCCCCTGGATAAAACAGTAGCCGACGTCATAAGTCCCCTTCTACCGAACTGTGCCAGGCAAACAAAGTCGCCCTGAACCTTACTTTGAAAACGTAGTGCGCGTAACCTCTACGCACCCCGCTAGTTCATGACAAAAAAATTGCATGAACTCAATGGGATCATCTCTATACCGTGTGCCAGCAGTAGATAAATTGTGCATTGCTGCGCAAAAATATTTTGCTCCTACAAAAACGCTCGTATTCTTCAATTTATAACTCTAAACCAAATTACCAAATCCATTTAGGAGCGCACTTCAGCTACAAGCAATGGGAAGTAAAGAAGATAGAAGCGGCATCGAAGCGGTCAGAGTTTAAAAAATACTTTTATATTATTTTCAAAAGAATCTTCTTTTAAGACGAAGAATCATTTATCAAAATCTTTCCAGTTTCCCCTTCTCCTGCTTCCCAATGAGATCCTCGTCAAAGTCATGGACTACATTCCGAATCGGGAAATGGCTGTTCTTCGGCTCAATAAGAAAATCGATCTGATAGATAGCAGACAGACGAATCGGATATTCCTAGAAATTACTGTAAGTATATTTCTATTCTTAGTACAAAATATTTATTTTTAATGCGAAAACACGTTTTCAATTTGTAGAAAGTAATTCACACGGCGTCCTGACCACTCTATCTGTATTGATTCAGACTTTTAGAGAGATCGAAAAAGGCATATAAAGCGTTCGAATTTTCCCAGAATACCGTGTTTCAGACGACTTCGGAGTATAGTCAAATCAAGTGTAATCGCTATTATCCGTTCGTTCGTTCATCGATGGAGGGAATCATGGAACGATTTCTCAATCTCTGTTATAACTCTGGCATCGAGGTCAAACTCGCGGTGAGATACCATCAAATCACATCATTTGCACATTTCAATTATCGAGTGTCATAAATAATTAAAAAGATGAGTGCGTAAAGAAGAGTGCGTGTGTTACTTTCTAATTCGTGGAATGTAAAGTTCCCACACTCGGTTGAGTGTCTGTCTCCTTTAAAGGGATACGGCATCGAAAAATAATTTATTTATATTTTAAAAATCAGAAAATTCTAAGAATAACTGTGAAAACCGCATATTTTTACGATTTTTATAAATTAATTATGAATTTTCAAAGATGGTAAAAGTTAGGTATACGGTAGCTTTCGCATTCGGCGACTTACGCTGTTTAGCGGTTGTAGAATCTCAAAAGGGATGATGCCGTAATATTTTTGCGTTTCTTTATACTGATTCGTCCTCACAAATACTCGCCATTGTCAATATATTGCAAAAACACATATTTACACCTTGCTAGGGCCTTTTTTAAACTTTTGCAGCCGTTAAACAGCGTAAGTTTTCAGGGTGCAAGAGCTACAGTACCTTTAAAACACGATTTTTTGAAAATTCATAATTAATTTCAAAAAAATCGTAAAAATATGCGGCTTTCACAGTTATTTTTTCAATTTTCAGATGTTTTGAACAAAAAATAAAATTAAAAGAATATAAAATTATGATTTTTCGGCTACAAACTCCCTTTAACTATTTTTCATTTCTCATTCCAGTTCTTTCATTCGAATCCCTTCCACGCACAACTGGTAGAAACATTTTCTCTCATGAAACTAATGAAGCTGAGCATCACATGTTCATATGTAAGTTATCTTCTCTCCGATTATACTTCTTGATGTTTTAACTTTAAACACGGCCGTTTGGAAGCAGAGGCTATAGAATAGGGTTGGTTGAATCGGTGCGAGCCAAAGGTGCACCTCTGCTCGTGGTCGGCTCGTGGTCGAGGGAGAGCGCGCGGTCCGAGCCGCGAGCCCGAGGATCACCGCCGGCTCGCAGAAAGTTTGCGGTGGACCGCGAGCTTGGAGCCGGAGGGGCGAACACCGTCTCGGTTGAAGAATTAGTCGATCTCACTGATTACCAGAGAGATTTCCGCTTTGTCCCTCGTGGCTTATGTAGTGCAGTGGTTACTGTTTTGCCACTTCACCCGAACGTCGGTGGTTCAACCCCGCGTCGACGCACTCATTTTTGCTCTCTTCCATTTCGATTGCTGCTCATTAACACTGTGGTTTACACCCCTTTTCACGGCACTGCTGAGTGTTATGCCCACAATTTCGCGATTTCGGTACATTCTACTCACTCCTCTGCCACTAGTAAGCACAACTTTGTGAATGAGAGTGCTACTTATTTCATTGTGTTCAAATCGAGCGAAGACGATTCTGCATTTTCTACAGCATAACACTCAGCAGTGCCGTGAAAAGGGATATAAAAACCAGTAGTAATAGGCAGCAATCGAAATAGAAGAGAGCAAAAAAGAGTGCGTCGACGCGGGGTCGAACCACCGACGTTCGGGTGAAGTGGGAAAACGGTAACCACTGCACTATATAGGCGACGAGGGACGAAGCGGTAATCACTCTGGTAATCAGTGAGATCGGGCAATTCTTCAACCGAGGCGGTGTTCGCCCCACCCCTCTCCCAAAAAAGCTCGCGGTCCACCGCGAGCCGCGAGCTTTCTGCGAGCCGGCGGTGATCCTCGGGCTCGCGGCTCGGACCGCGCGCTCTCTCTCGATCACGGTGAACCGGCTCGGGCTCGAGCTTTTCGCGAGCTTTTCACGTTAAAAAGAGGACGGTTAACCTTGTACCGGGCTTCACCGATTTTACCAACCCTACTATTACATTTATAAAATGATACGAACACACAAAAAGTCAAAATGGTACTTCCTGTGTTTACCAAAGCGAGAGAGCGGGCAAAAGTAAGAGGGTCGCGTACGTGCCTGTGTGGTAAACAACGGAAGTCCGTCATTTGACTTTTTGGTGTGATCGTATCACTTTATAAATGTAATATGGAACCCGGAAGGCACGCGACTCGCGTTTCTTTTCCCGCCTTCTGTTAATTCAAACCGGCATGGCATGGTTCCTTAACCGACGGTCTTGTTGACGAAATCGCGACTGGGCTTATATCGTTGCACCCTATAGCGCGCTTTTCGCGAACTGGGTTTGAGGGAGAGCGAGTGAATTTGAGAGAGCGCCGCGAATTCCCACCTTTCACGACAATTGGTCGCCATGTCTAGTGGGAATTAGGGTTCCCTTGTTGGAAATGATTCCAGAATTCCAAAAAGGGTGAACAAAGGCCGCAATTGTTTCATTAATTCCAATAAGGCGCACTGTGCGGTCAATGGAATTCCATTTCTTATTGGAATTCCAATAAGAAAAAGCCCTGTTTCCGGCTTCAATCTGTGTGACTTTAGCAGTATTACTACTCTACCGTGCACTATTCATTATGACTAGTGGTCCCGAACCTCCGGATTTGTCAAACTTTGTTTATAATTGATATGTAGATAGTTCATCAGCAATGTTGAGAGAACAAATACCATTTGAAGATCTTTTTCCATTTTAGTCGCATATAGCCTAATCCAGAACATGCTCCTTTTCTAATAAGCAGTCCTTATTAGAACGAAAACATGTCAACGATCTGTTTCACGAAAGATCAAAACAATTGCGCATTTCATCTGCATAGTTCACTCATCTCGCGAGTGTGCTTCACATGTCTATCGTGGCTCAGTCGGGTAAGCCGTTGCTTTCTCCTCTAAATGGTTCGCGTTCGAACCCGATCGTGTGTAATATTTTTGTTTTTTTTTTTAAATTCAAATGGTTTCACGAGCAAGGTAATAGATACTGTAAAGCTGTAACTTCACAACTGAGAGTCAGCGTACTGATACCATCGGCAACTAGGAGTTACTAGGAGAGTTGTGAGGAGAGAGTGATTGAAATAAAATCATTGTCTACTTCAAGAAAATACAATATTTGTATTAATAATCATGTTCTGTACTGAGCCATGAAGTCTTTCGAGAAATCACTTTTTGGAAACACGTGTTTAGACATCATTTTAGGTGATTTCTGTTATTGGAATTCCATTTCTTATTGGAATTCCAATAACAGACCATTTCCAATAGTCAACCGCTTCATTAATGAGTTCCATTGGAAATGAGGGGAGAATGAAACCATTTCCAATAGCCTAATTTTTCCAACAATGGAATCCTAGTGGGAATCTCTTCGAGAAATTTGATTTTGTAATTTCGACAAGCTATATACAACCAATCGTGATGAATCTTCAAATGAGCACTGTAGCTACTATTCCTCCAAAATTCAAGCCAAGCCGATTAGTTTGAATCGAGATCTACCATTTTGAAGTAGCTTGTTTACGTTTTGTTTATTCCGTGCGCGTGTCACCTGAGTTTCCGGAGACCCAGCAACGAGCCGTGGGTAATAGAGTGCGTTATTCGGGTCGGGAAATCGGGAAATGACCGGTACCTTTTCTCATTTTGCGCAAAGTGAGCCGACCCGATACCTTCGCCAAATTTCCCGATACCTTTTCATCTCCGGCACAGTAAATCAACCATAATAGCCCATAACTGCTATAAAAAATGAAATATGAACAATATTATAGTAAAGGGAACATGCTAGACGCTTCCTAACGTTGGATAGAAGCGTTTCTACATCTATCAGTTCAGCTCCCTGAGACAATTTTCCTCATTTTTTGAACGATTTCCGCTAGTAATCGCTAGTTAGTAAGATATTGAGAAATTTGGGAGGTCGAACACCGATTTTACCACTCATAGATAACTCGACTGGACTCGAGTATATGTCGAGTTCTAAGGTAGGCAAGACTGTACATAGCGCGCGAACTCTCTTACATGTGCCTTTCTAGTGAATTGGACTCTCTTAGATTCAAGAGAGTCCACTATCTGCTCTCCTCATCGAGCACACCTCGCCAATTCGCCAACTATCTAAGAGAGTTGAGTTCACTAGAGAGGCACATGTTAGAGAGTTCTCGCGCTGTGTATACGTCTTATGATCTAACTGAGACATCCTTCTACCTTCTTTCTCACAGTCGAAAACTCGAAAAATTTTCAGATCCTCTTTTAGACACAGCCGAGTATTGGTCGGATTGAACAGCAAATTACGAGTACTCAACACTCGACTCATTTTTAATAATTATAAAATTAAAAGAAGCAGGAGGCTGTATAATCTGTTTAGAAGTTGGCCATCTTTTCGTTTTTCTTTTTCGTCAGTTTTTGACTTAATCTTAATTTCTTTGCATTAGTTCGATAAAGCACGATTAAAAAGTAAGAATGCCAAAGAAATCAACATAAAATATAATGTAAGCGACTAGCAAATTCGTGTTAAAGATGGCCGAAAACTACCTTCTTTCTCACAGTCGAAAACTCGAAAAATTTTCAGATCCTCTTTTAGACACAGCCGAGTATTGGTCGGATTGAACAGCAAATTACGAGTACTCAACACTCGACTCATTTTTAATAATTATAAAATTAAAAGAAGCAGATGTTTCGAATTTCCGGGAGGTCGTGTGGATCTGTAAAGAAATAAATTATCACATATTATTAATCATCTTACCCTAGACGGCTATTTCAGAATATTATTGAAAAAATACATATTATACGCAAAGAAATCATACCAGCTGCTGTTAGAACTTTTCTTTTCTCGTGTCGTGTCTTCTATCTGTTATCAGGCGCAGCGTATTAGGTCGCAATAGTAACGAGACGAGGAGTTTTTTTCTGACGATACTGAAAGGTAAACGTTGGACTGAGAAATATGGGAGAAGGATAATAAGGAATTAACGTCATATTCCGGGTGTAGGCTCTCTGAGCGGGAGCCGATGTTCTTATAAACCATAGAACACAGAAACCGATGTGGAAACAGAGAATTCAAACCAACTTGACCTGTGTGCTGAGAAGAGACCGTCTCGTGAGACGACGAACGGGCGAAATGAGAGGGAATAAGTGAATTAGCATGAAATTAGCATGCACTTGTACTCACAGTCAAATGATAGTCGAATAAGCACTATCAACGTTATTTTCGCAGGCCGGAGCCAAAAAGGTATCGGGAAATCGAGGAAATGTATCGGGAAATGCTCCCAATCATTCCGATCATTCGGGTAAAAAAAGCATCGGGAAGTCTCACTTTGCGCACTCTAATTGACATGTTGGCGAATATTTCTACGTTCTTTCACGATGAAATTCAAATATCTCTTGATTATTCTGGAGAGTAACCATAGTCAAAAAGTTTCTATTAGAAACATGTCTCAAACTCTCCTTGTTCCGATGCCAGAGAATTCATACGAAACCACCATAAGATCGATTTTTCGAAAATTTTCGAGATTTTGGTGATTTTGTCCATTTTCAATTCTCTTGGAACAGGAGGTTCAATATGCTAATCCATTGTGATGAATACTTGTATTACTATTACACGAATACAGCGCCCCTGATTAGACAATATCTGTGAGCTCGCCTACAGAGTTGTGCGATCCCAATCTGGGCACATGGTTTATGAGATTACTGTAATCGACTAATCATATCTTTATGTTCTGGAAGCTGACCACCGAATGAAGTATAGTGGTTGAGAGGTGTGTTATGGGGCTACTCATTTTTTTATTAGGCACAATGATAGATAAATTTCCGTTCTTCCAAACCTCTGTGAATATTATCGCGGGTTTACAGTAAATTGTCTTTTCTTCTTTAGTATTTTCCCGGAGCAAGAAATTGCGAATAGTTCAGCCAATGTATCATTATTGACAACAACTATTGCCCCATAACATACTGTGAACAGGGGCTGTTTGCATTGACTCCCGCTGAGATACATTGACTCCAATGTCACACCCAAAATCGAGCGAAACTTTCTTAACAGCCTTATAATAACTAACCTTACTTTCGTATTGACCGCATTTGCGCTCACACGGATTTGAGCACATAGAAGTAGTAATCTCATTCAGTTCGCCATTTTTTTATAGTTTGTAGTTTCATCGGACTTTGATCTATGGTCATTCAGTTTCCCATTTTTCTAGTTTGTAGTTCGGTCTTTTTTATCCTTGATTTATCGATTTTCAATTATCGATTTAACCATGATCATTTTCTTATCAGCATCTACTCGTTATCAGTAATTGTTTTTTTTCAATTAACAGATTTTCTCTCAATTATCGATTTATTGCCTTGCATCAGCATTTATTTGTCAATTGCATGCCACGCCAACTCACAATCAATGGGTAATCTTATCAAATCCCGCGCCATTACAAGCGCTCAACGCCATTCTCAATATTTTCGTTCTCTCATTGTATTTGATTCCCTCACATTAATCGCTCTAATTTAACTATCATAGGAATCTGCGCTTCCTCGATATGAGAAAACAAGTCCAAGTCCATCAGCGTCGCGGCTGATCAACTCAACTCGTTTTCAGTGGAGAAAGTTACTACCGAATCTTAAAAAAATTACATAACAATTGTGCACACAGACTCTAGCATTGCCCTGATCCCTCGCGCTTCAATCCGTTTGATTGGAGAAAGCTGACTGATGAAACGCAGGGACATGAAATTAGGCGTGCTGTTTTCGGAGGGAGAACCAGGGAAGGAGCCAAATGCACAAGATCATTCAACGTAAGAATAAGAGTACTTCGGTATTTGCCGTAATTACTATGACATTTGTTAGGAGTAGAACAATCGCACCAAGAGTCTAACTGATCTTTTTTTCTTACAGAAAGATGTCACATCCTCTTACTCCCCCAATTCGTTCGCCTCCCGTACATCCCAACTCCAAGCTGCTCTCAATGCTATTCATGAATGGACCGTAGCAAACTAACTCTCCTTGTCTGAATCTAAATGTACTCATCTGCATATTGGTAGATCTCCCATTCCCTCATATCACATCAACAATATAACTCTGTCTCAAAAATCAGAAAATGCTCCTCAACGTGATCTAGGCCTCCAAGTTGTCCCCTGATTGCTTATAACTGCCTCTATCGATACCCGCATTAGTAAGGCCCAAACTGCATTATTCATCATGCTACGTGCTGTCTCTATCAATTGTGCTGATATTCTTTCAAAATGCTTTCAAACATATGTTCTACCTCACCTTGAATTTGCTAGTCCGTTCTGGAATCCCTATGTAAAGAAGCACTGTGAGAGGCTTGAGAAGGTCCAACAACAATTCACTCGAATCCTATTCTATCGATGTTTTCCTTCTCCTTCTTATCCAATTGGTCTTCCTTCCTATCCTCAACGTCTGTCTCATCTTGGTCTTCAAGCGCTTTTTGAGAGGAGAGTCATCTTTGACTTAGTTTTCGCCCGTAGAATAATGAATGGCGAGACCATCTTAGATCGTAACAAATTTTTCATTTTCAAACCCCTTCGTTATAGAACGAACACATTTGGTGTGCACATAGAATGTACTAGGTCAACGCCTCGATTTCATTGCTTTCCCCGTAGAGTTGCTATGATACTGAATACTCTTCCCCCTTACATACACAGGTCACCTAGTATGAATGTTTACAAGAGTCATTTACGTGAATTAGATTATAGTAATTACGATATTAGCAAATATACCTTTCGTTAGTTTGCATTGCATTACTTCCCCCTCCCAACCTCATCCCCCTCCTATTAGAGATCACTGAGTCTGCTCCCGGAGATGAGTCAACCTGGTCGCCCGAGTCCCCTTCCTCGGAATACTCCTCTCTCAGTCCACACAGAGAACAACGACCAGACGATGGCAGATGGGACCACGACGATTGATCTACACACTGATTTGCCCCTATTGCAACCTCCCCCCTTCCCAAACGATACTTCCCATAGAGAGTCTTTATTTACTGTACATCGTTCGTGTAATCACACATTATTCCGTTGCGCCTTCGGGCGTCGATAAAATATAATACATGGAAAACTCGCCACTTTAACGAATAAAGGAGAAGCTGGAGTGGAGGACGATATAGAGAAGAAAAAAAGGTCATTATTATTTGATTTTTTTCATATTTATTTCCTTTTCGAATAAACGCCCCTTATTCAGCCATATTTAAGAGTCACGGCCTAGCACACTATCAGACCAAGGATGCCAATTACAATTACAATTACCAATTCAATTACAGTTCAATTCAATTACAAATCAATTACAGATTCCTCGCCTGCCTATCTCCTCTGTGCGTAATGACCATGAACGAAATAGCAGCCGTAATGACGGGTGCGCTTAATTTCGGTTCCCAATATGGGAACGTGATTCTCGAAAACGAAATTCGAAGATCCGATCCGTACGATTGCAAACGGGAGCTCAGAGTAGTATTCCACTACACAGAGAGAGAACTCGCGTACAGAAGCAACGTCATTCGTCATTTTCGTTCGAGAATTGGATACTTCCCCACCCAATGATTCTCTCGCTATGCTCAGAGACGCACAGAATGTACTCCACCTAGCAGAATCAGTGTCAGTTACACTGTTCTTCCCCGCAAGGCCAACACCCTTCCTGCATCGCTAGTTTCGAAAAGAAGATTGTATCTTTTCGCAAATTGTTATCTCTTCAACATACCCACTCCACGCACTCCATTCCATTCTCACCGCGATGCGTGCTCCTCAGTTCAGATCAAGACTACATCACAATAAAAGAAGAAGAGAAGCACTACGTAGAGAGAATAATACGGGAGAGCGGCGAAATTATAATGGTTAGTAGTCACGAAATCAATTTCAATTCTTCTATTGCTAAAAGCCCCAAAAAATCAAACTCTGGCGTATTTTACTTCGAAATGTATGAAAAAGGAAATATTATCTCAAGGATGACGACCAAATAGTATTCTATAAGCTAGTTAATAACATTATAAGCTAGTTAATAACATTATCAAGCCTACTATCGCTATCAAATACTCTAATAAAAATATTCCGAATCTCCCCCATTGGTTATTCAATCTCAGAGCAAACTCCACCCCTCTGGAACACTGTATCAGTAGGATCAAACATCTCTATCCACCAACTCTGTATCTCTGTCCTATTCCAAACAATCCGGAGGCACACACAATTCGATATCTTTCAGAAGGAAGGCCATCTCCTATCACACTCCACTCTTCATCATTCTCTCTCTCTTCATCACTCTTTTGTTCTCGTCTCCATTATCTCCTCACTCACTGAACTCCACCATACCCGGAACGCATTTAGTCTCACATTTCTCACTGTAGTCATCAACAAAGTTGATTCAACATCTCGTCACCTCTCGTTCAATCATTTCCTTAACCTTTGCAATCTTTGCAATAAATAAATAAAATTTAATATTTAAAATTTAATAGAATCCCTGCAAGGTCCATTCATTTTTGTATACAAATCAGCGATTCGGAAAATTTCATCGAGGTTTAATATTAGTTGAATGCATATTAAAAATTTTTTTTAAATGTACCGACACATATTCTATTCTGTAAAAAAATGAGTCTTTCTAAAGAAGACCACATCTGAAACCTACACGACATCGTGATAATCTCATATAGGTTAAGCATCGGTATCGAATAGGTTTGATAGATAAATATTATGTTTTATAATAAATTGAGGTGCAACTAACTTGTATACATTCACACTTGGGTGGGCCGCAATTCAGCGTACATTTCTAAATGACCTTCTAAATGACTGAATTCAAAGTAACATCTATTTCACGCTTCCGTGCTTTGCAGCAATATCCCAGTATCAAATAAATCAAATAATTCGACTTAAGTAACGTTCGTTATTACAATATTAAAATGATACGTTCATAACATGGAGTACTGGCGCGTGTGCTCTCTTTATACACCTCGACGTGTCTCTCGTTTTATCAAACTCTCACAGTCAGATCAGTTGTTTATTGAGCGGAACGTTTTCTAAGTTTGGACGAGTGTTTGTTAATTTGTAATAACTTACCTTACTTTCGTATTGACCGCATTTGCGCTCACACGGATTTGAGCACTTAGAGAAGACCTGATTGTAGGGGCACGTATCTGCACACTAACAAATTATTGTAAATATCTCTCTAGTGTTTTTTTCTCTTATTTGTATCATTAAGTTTTGCGTCTTTTGTTTTCGGTAGGTTCCATTTGGAAACATGATGCATCACTATTACAATATTAAAATGATACGTTTTTTTAATGGACTACTGTTGTGTGTGCTCTCTTTCTATACCTCGGCGTGTCTCTCGCCAATCATTTCTGCGTTTTCGCGGAATAGTAACGGAACGCATTATAAATGTGAACGAGTGTTTGTGAATTTGTAATAATATCTATAAAACGGAGAAGACGGACTCAGAGAAGCTACGGCGAAGCTCACTCCAACGAGAAGTATCTGGAAAATATTTAAATAGTTTTGCAAGCTTTGAAGTTAATATTAAATAGAGAAAAAAATAATAAAAATTGAATATACACACACAGAAGATAGGAAAGTTCATGTTGAAGGTTGCAACCTAAAAATCTTTGATTTTTTTCAGTAGATAAAATTGGAAATTAGAAAAATCAAGAGATGGATGAAAACAGTACAAAAATTATTCCAAAGTGTGAAAGTATGGAAATGATGGTTTTATGTATTCCTGCAATTGCAAATGTAACAAATTTTGCGAAATCATCCGTGGGAAACAAAATGGTTAGCAAAAGCAAAATTTTGCATAAGAGCAATAACAACTGGCTAGCAATTCGAAAACCAGTGCAAAATCATTCAATTTCTTATGCAGAGCGTATTTTCAGCATCGACATAAGGGATGTAAAAACTTGTGTTGAGCATTGGAATGAACGGAGAAACTGTGGCAATCGAAGGTAAACTGATTCAACTCTGGTATTTGTCCCAGTGGGATCCCAATTCTCCCCCCCCCCGGGGAAAATGTCGGAACCTTTGATCTTTCCAAAGTGGGAGAGGACCTGGGATCCCACAGTGAAAAAATACTAGACAAAGCGTCGACTATCGTGCACGATACAGAACTTTCCGAGTCAACCTCACTCGAAAAATATTTCTCGTCCTGTTCTTCTCGGTCTTGCTTAACAGCTGCAAACAAGTAGTATGCAATCCGCTGTTTCTTCTTAAAATTCCCTGCTTTGATATTGGAAGTTACGGTTCGATGGGCTCTGATCCGTAGTGATGTTTGTACTATTGCACCTAACGTTTGCATGAATTGAACTCTTTAAGTCCTTGGATATTGCTGTCATCTGTTGTTTTCGTATTATATTTATACATTTTCAGTCTTTTTCACGCGTGCAGAGAGCTCGAAGTATCCTTTTTTCAATGCGTCGTCTCCTGGTGAGAGGAAATAGAAGGACTGGAAAAAGTCTTTAGTAACGAACGCTGTAGACTTTTCTCCCTGACAATGAGTAATAGCTTTATCTTAGTTTAGCGTTTTAACGTTAATTAAAATGTCCCCCACCGCCTAAGCCTGTTTTTTTTGGATATTTTGAATACAAATTTGTTCTTTGTTATAATCGCAGAATTCTTTTCTGCACACTTCGCTCTTCAATATAAACAAAATATACTGGAAACAGGAAAAAAAGAATATGAATATGAAGAGAACATGAATTTATCACTCAGTCACAATTAGATAATGAGAATTATTTGTCTAGTGCGCACTCCAATTGCGAGACGCATTTCCCGCCTTTGTTGCGATAGAAATCCTGGAAATAATCGTTCATTGGACTCATCTATATTCTGTATTTATCTCCCACTGGTATACCAATTCACCTTCCACTGGGAGAAACAACAAAGGTGCCGATGGTTTTCCTGCTGGCATCCCATTGAGTTCGCTGGAATACCAGTGGGGAAAACATACTGGTACCTTCTCATTAGGCATGTAGGAAACACACCCCAATAATACACCCCTACCTAATACTTCTCTGATCGTTAAACAAGTAGTCTTTTATTTTAGTAAAAATTATTTCAAAACAAGAATGAAACAAGACAACTCACAGGTTTGCAGCCACATTTTCCAGGCCACGTGCAATAAAGAAGGCACTTTCCCTAAAATTGAGCGATTATCTCGGTTATATTTCTTCCATACTCTACTATTTACTACCTAGTACTTGTTTGGGACGGTTTCGTCGTTCGACTGTCCCTGGTCAAACGTCTCATTTTAGAATTTTCTGTTTTTAGACTTAAATTCCGACATTCCATCTGAATTTCGTACGAATGCCTACACAGAATAACATCTTTATTCATCGACTCACCGCCCCATAAAAGCCACATTTGCCTTCACAATGATTGCCGCAACTCATAAAGACCTCGTTGCTACCGCATTTAGCTGCTGCTGAATATGAATCCATAGAAACAATGAATTATACGAATAATATTGAACACTTTTTTGTTAAATTAACTCACGCACGGATTTGGATGACACACCAGCTATAACGAGTATAATCTGAAAGAAAAGTGATCTTTTTGTTTTATTTTTTTTAATTTTCTCTTTGTGGAGTGGAATGAGAACTTCAAATAATCTCTTTGTGGAGTGGCATGAGAACTTCAAATAATACGATTTTTATTATTTAAAACACAAATTTATGTTTGACTTACGCAAAGTATCGTGGAGTTCATAACGAAATTTGATTTCTGAAGCGGAGTAGATGGTAGGGGGAGCAAAATTCGTATTTGATTACAGGGAAGAAACCAGAGTTTTTATGTATTTCTTTGCATATACGCTCGTTAAAGAATCATCTGTGAGAAAATATCCGTGCTGATGCAGAGTTTGCAGTTAAGGAACAACAAATGACGAATAGAGCGAACCATCAAGTGTTCAATCTTTTTCAATAAGTGTTATCTCATTGACACATTAAAATTAGGTGTTTTACTATGCTAGAGAGTTTAAAAACAAGCTCAATATTTTTTTAAAATAAGATAACAAAAATTCTTGCTTCACAATTATCTAAAGAATAGTTATGATGAAATGCCCATGTTGAACCAGATAGATGAATATTAAAGTTCACGTGCCAGTCTTCTTTGCACTAACGGTTGGAAGAAAAAAAAACTTCATTGAATCCTCATGATCAGAATTCATACTGCTATCTAACCCAGCGCCTTATTCGGGTTTAATTTGGAATTATTTCAATGAGCTGGCAGTTACGCGTGCTATAGGAAACCACGAAACGAGTAGCTGGCACATCAAAACATTTATCGTGTTCGGTAACGCTCTCGAATTGATAGATTGCCTATTGTTCTTCGCTTCTTCATTTTTTATTCGACCTCATTATTTCTTTGGCGGAGCCTGCGATAATGAAGGAAGTCCGATCGAATTGTTGAAGGACTCGGAGGGTTGCAGTTGTCTGCAAAGAATCCAGGTTACGGTAGGTCAGCAATACGATATCTCCTAGACTACGGTATGATGTGATTACTGCGATCGGGATTACGGTTCCTCTAGAATACAACAACCAATGTTACAGTAGGCCGTAAAAGCTAAATGCCCTCACTTCAACGTCATGTACTCGTGCTTGTTGCCCTTTTTTCCGGCATTAATCTGCAAAGACCAACGATCAAACATGTTTTGCTGGTTACCATAGTAGTGATTACGATAGACACAGACTGCTTCATCGGTTGTACTACGCAACAGAAGCATATTCTACGGTATCATCCAGGGATATCGTAGCCAATTGGAGGATACGGTAGCTGTCCGTGTTACAGTACCTCATCCGCCCTCTCCACTTGTCTCCTTTTCGGCTCGACTTCGTCCAGATCGCCATCGTCTACCAGCGGAACCTTGTGGCTGGCGCGTTTTGCTGATATGATTGTGGTAGTTTGGATTACTGTAGCGCCTATTACGGTAGGTCAAATGGATTACGGTAGGTCATGTGGACTACGGTAGGGCAACCGGATTACGGTAAGTCTTGCTGGTTACGGTAGCTCACCCGTTGGCTGCTTCTCGACTTGTTTGCTGCACAGCAGAACCAGTTGGGCGACGGTGAATGTGACGGCGAGGAAGAAACTGTAGAAGAGAGAGTACGGTAGATTATTGGGGATACGGTATCGGTCAGGGCCGGTTGATGCTATAGTAGGTGCACACTAAGATGACGCAGATACGGTAGCCTCAGGTGTCCTCAGGAGTAGGGTTACCGTATCGGAGGGTACGGTACCTTACTGTATCGGAGAGTACGGTATCTTACTGTATCGGAGGGTTCCGTACCTCAGTATGGAGAGGGGGTCGGCGGTCATGGTTACGGTAGTGTGGACGGGGGACTCGTAGACAACTGTGAGAGGAAAAGGAAAAGGGACGACGACCGATGGGGAGGGGAAGAGGAGGAGGGAATGAGGGGAGGAATGGAAGAGGAGGAAAGGAGAAGAATGGAGGACAATTTAATTGTAGAGATGGAAATTTGGGATAAGTATTATTGCACGGCTCTCACAAGTGGTTCTCTATTTCTTTTTCGTGCAAGAGGCAAATGTACCGATCCCGCAGTGAAAGAATACAAGAAACGATGAGTGTTTTGCTTCTTACGCAAAACTTTATTGCGTTATTTCTCGAAGCCTTCTTTGAGCCAATACTTGCGATAGCTACGCATCTCTAGTAAATGAGGCATAATTGTTTTCAGTTTTAAGAATATCAGAGACCGGAAATGATTACAACGAAATGAATCTCTTGGGAGCGAATATAATTATTTTCGAAGAATTCTAATATTTTGATATCTCTCCACTGCCTCATAACTTGTCATTTAACATCTAGTTTATAAATTTAATAGACATTGAGTTATACAGCAGATCGCTCGACAGCGTTCCCATGTTACACACTCTACCTGGGCTCTACTGAAATGTCTGTTCCCATCTAGGCTCGAGTATTGCAGCTACAATCTGATAGGATCATAAGAAAATGACGAAAAGATCGTCTCCCACTGTTTAACATTAGGAACATTCGCGACCCTCTTAGCTTTGCGTAACTGTTTGCGTTTGGTAAGAACAGCAAGTATTGTTTATGCATTCAGAAAGAAGTAATTAGGATTAGGACTTTTTTTTTGGGGATTTCCATTGTGTCCTGGTTCTAGAAACTTTTCTCTCTGAGCACGTCTATCGATGTAGTTCTTTACATTTGCATGAATTTAAAATCGGATAGATAATTGTATTTATAACATTCAGTCGAATGCGGCAGTTCCTCTCTCGTGAATCCGAGTCCACGATGGTTACGTGCCATCGCGTCCTTTTCGTGTGTTCCTCTGTTCTCCACGCTCTCTCACTCACTTGCTTGATCAGAAGGATGACTCCTGAGCAGTCAGCCATCCGCGCCTATCTTATCGTCATTCAGGTGATATTTTTTTTTAAATCAATAGTGATGCAGTAATCGCCAAATGTGTATGCACAGCTTTATATGTTCTTTTTGTCATAGTTGTCCTGGGAATTCGGAACGCGTTCTAGTAGGTTATACGAGCTTAGGTGCATCCAGAACAAGAATAAGAGATATAACCGTAGCTTAGCAGCCAGTTCCGTAATTCGTAGCAACTAAGGCACTTGTTCACTTCTTGAAGTCTATTCCAGATTCTCCTAATAATAGGCGATATCAACGCCGAGATTCTCTTCGAGCCGGTCGCTCTCTTTCCCGATATCGCCAGTTACTGCCTCGGTCTGCTGTGCCAAGCCGGTTTGCCAGTGCGATACTCGAGTGTGAGTGCACTGTCAACAGAAATATTATTCACCAGTTGCTTAGGCATGAGTGGCTCTTTAATGTGATAGAAAGAATACATCAATTCGGATGTTTAGAGACCGCATTCCACAAGAGAAATTACATTTATGAGGCTAGTCTATCAGTAATATATGTGAACCAAAGTAAGAACATCCATCTCTGTAAGCGCAGATCCCTAGAGATGCCATTTTATTGACATGCAGTCCAATCATCCTTCTTCAGAGCTTCTCTGCATTCGTCAACGTGAACATCGGTTATGCCATCCTGCTATGCATATTCTTTCGCCATCAATCACTTCTCCCGGAGGGAAGCGTCTTCAAATTCCGACAAGTTCGTACGATGCTTTCGGTTCTTACGATCTAATGATGTTCACGCCCTTAACGATACACCGAGGATGAAAGGCAACTGAGATTAGCGTTAAGTAGCGCGAACGTGCGTTGAATCAACTTGTTCATGAGTGAAGAGTATGCTCTAAGAACATGATCATTGCAAGACAGCAAAGAATAGTGCACGGAGCGGGAAACTTCGCTTTCCGTCTCGTGGGGCCATCGCGAACTGGTTGTATTCTCCTCTTGAGATTACTGTAGCAGCAATCCACGTCGTCCTCTTCGTCGTATTCAGTATGCCGGTGCTGTGTTACTTCTTGATCTCAGAAGACCCGGCTGACGTCGAACGACTCCTCGATGGGGTAAGGAGTGCTGCAGAGAGCGCGGCTTGGATATAACAAATCAAAAATAATCATGATTACGAAACAGGTAAACATATCTGTGGTGAATCCATTTCTAGTGACTTGTTATTACACACATTGCGGACTCTCTTGCATGTGACTCCCTAGAGAACTCACTCCATTTTCTCAACTCAGCTAGATAGAAAGGCGGCGAGAAAGATGACGATAGGAAAGATGATGTGTGCATTTCGAATGCGGAAACCCTATCGTCAGGAGTATCCTCATCTCGCGTGGATCCGTGAACGAAGTGGCACGTACAGAGTGCAGCAGTTGTCTCCCGCTATACAGGGAGCGATCGCCGCCATGATCATACTGAGAACACGATAACACATATTAAACCACCATATTAAAATTTGCCGTTGTCAAGCTTTGTTAAATTGTCGAGCGTGGAACGGCCGAACATCTCAAACCACTAGTTCTTTCCAGATGGCCTTTGTCACTAGCGCGGCGTCCATCGGCATGTTCATCCAAATGTTCTACATCCTGAACCACAACGTGCGACAATTTTAAATTATTTACATTTTTAGGCGAGTTTTGTTTAATACAAAATATATAAATATAAATAAAATAACAATGATTAGATAAATTATCTCCAGAGAGAAAGCAGAAGCGAACAAAGCCTCAAGGCCATCAGAAGATCGCTCGTTGTTCTGGCCATACAGGTAAACTTCTTTTAACAGACCGGCCGCCAATCGTACCGAAATGGGTCAGAAAGCAGTGAGCGTGGAAAATCGAAAAGGTATTTCACACACTCTTCTTCTTTCTTGTCAATGTCCCCTTTCTGCACATTTGGAATCATGCGGGTGGTTGAGAAGAAAATCGATGTTCTCGATATGAAACGTATTCATACAACATCACATTGTTTATTCGAGTTTCTTCAACACTTCTGTTTATGAAACTTTTTGTATTTTACAACATTAAGATATTTGGCCCTATCAACTTTCATGCTATTCCTGGAGTAGTCATCTATACGTGTGCTGCCATTCCGGGATCGATTTCCTTCGGTAAGCAATTAACTGTATAAAGCTGATCTCGTATGATAAGTGTGGGGAGAAATCAACTATCTAGAAGCGTTGGAGGGGATAAATGAGGGAGAAGGAGAATCCTGACAGTTTTTTCATGTGTTTTTGAGTGGAGTATAGCTGCTGTAGAACTTCAATGCTTAAAAGTACGATTATTTTCTTTACCATTCGCAAACGCTTTTCAGAGACTAACTTGTTGCTGTTCAACGTATCTCTTCTACATCCAATTGCTCACAATCTGATTCTGCTCTCGTTAACATCTACGTTTCGTCGGTACTTGGCCGATATAGTACTCCGCCGCGACCCGGTAACATCGCAAAAAACTGGTGGAAGTAATATTGTTAATCTACATTCAGGCGGCAAACAAGATTAGTGTGGCTTTCTCAAGCAGTCAGCTGCAATCAGAAGGTAGGCATAGAGAGATGTCAATGGTTTTCAAATGATGTGATATGTAATTTCGGAATAAATATTATTTACAATTTTGTTCGATTATGTATGAAGTAACGGCATTAGACGTGCGACAGCCTTGTAACCCTACACAATTTTGACTGTCTATCAATGGAAGATTCGCATGGCAATAAAGTTAACCTAATCGTAACACCTCAAACCAAATGATGAAGTTGTGTGAATGTAGAGGTGGTTTTGAAATGGGAAGGAAAAGCACATAAATAATTGGGTTAGAATTAGTGAGCGATATGCAATTTTCCTACGCGTTATTCTGGTTGCTAACGGCAGAGAACAGGACACTATCTTTCTGGTCGCATTGTTCCTGAATTAATATTTCCAAATGCCAAGCGCAGTTTGTGTACGGTGTCGCCACGGTCGCTCATAAAGATCATCGAAAGAGAATCCGCAAAAGTCCTCTTAAAACAAACGTGGTTGAGAAAACACAACCTGTGGACTGTAGCGAAAGATGCATTCTTTATCATACTGAAAATGTGGTCGAAACGAGAATATTTCGGGAAGACTTTTTTTCAGTCTGAAACTATGCTTAAGATTTACAGTACAATTCATGTACCTTTTTTTCTGGAATCGTCAGAATACCATGTGCTGTTCGTTTTGCGCGATCTCTTTCATGTCACGAGATATAGTAACTTCTTTGTCTGGCCGAGGCCAGCAAAATGACATATACCATCGTATTCAGAATGATGCCTTTGGTATGTATTTAACAACAAAAATCCCCAGGTCGATTGTTATGCATTTTTTAAAAGTTATTGCACAAGCTAGGTTTCACGAGTGGAATGATTTTATGTTTCATCTCCATTTTATTGCTGGAGCGGTCTAATTTGCTGAATCATTTTTCTTCGTGACGTTTTATTTATATTTGGAGGACTGTGACGTGTCGTATCTTCTAGTTACTACACTAATTGAACTATCGCATTCTGATAATGAAATTTATGGAAGAGGACTGACGTTGAAAGTATGTTATTCTATACTTTCTCGTTTCTGTCAGTCTTCGCGAGCGGTCTCTCTCCATTTTGCTCTGATGGAGAGGGGACTTCCCTAGTTGCCTCGGCCATTCAAAGAAGTTACTATATCTCGTGACCTGAAAGAGATAGCGCAAAACGAACAGCACAGTGATGACCAGCATCGAAAGTTAGCCCAGGAAAACAAAATTCAGCCAAATCGGTAGACTGGCCTTCGAGATATACCAAAAAAAAAGCC
Organism: Pristionchus fissidentatus; assembly: GCA_036245785.1. NCBI lineage: Eukaryota > Metazoa > Nematoda > Chromadorea > Rhabditida > Neodiplogasteridae > Pristionchus > Pristionchus fissidentatus. Next base: position 30,969,941 of record BTSY01000005.1, on the reverse strand, counting down.
AGATAGACGCCAATTGGCGCGGCGCCAGACCTCGGCAGCGTGGCAAAATGACGCGAAATGAGTTAGCCTATCGTGATCAGCACACAAAATAACGCCGTTTTTGAAGTTTTGGGAAAATTGATTTTTTTGCTGTATCTGTCTCTACTGAAATTTGTTCGATCCTTACGAATAACGGTAAAGGTAAAGGCATCCCCTTATCTAGGCTCCAAGTCCTGAGGGAGTCTCCAGGTGACTCCCTTACGAATACGGCGTTATATTCTTCAAGAGCACTATTCGCGATTTCTAAACCGATTCAAATAGGCAAAACTCGCTGTCCAAACTACGCTGAGAGTGAGTGCCCTGATCTACCCTCGAGATCGTGCGTGTTGTTGTTATTTGGAATGAATCGATCAACCCACTGCCCCTCTTCCCTGAGAGAGGGGTCAGTCAGTCTCCCTGCTCTCTCTCCCTCGAGTCACTCATTTCTCTCCCCTACCAATGGCTTCGCTTCTCCAATCTTCCCGCCCTCGTGACAGTCTTCTCTTCCCCCGCACGTCTCAGATGATGATCCTCCACGAGCATCTCAAGGACGGTGTGAGTTCCTCTCCATTTACTGGGTTATAGGGTTGCCCGTTCGGCGTCGGTTTCGGTAATACGGCCCCCTTGGCGTCTTTTTTTTCTTTCGTTCTCTCCCCTTTAACGACCGTATTACCGATCTCTCGCTGAGAGGGTCGTAATACGAAGACCGAACTTGCATCCCTACTGGGTAATACGTCGGATGAGAACTATTTTTTTCGAAAGCTATCTAAAAAGGTCTCTTTTAATTAGCATCAGCCTTCAATCAGGCAATATGTTTTCAACAAAAAAAAAGTATTTCTCATTCAGTCGGTTCCCCTCATCAATTGTAATATCGATCTCACCGAATTTGCGTCCCCGCCCTCTTTCCCTCTCTGCACACAAAGAATCACATAAAGTCTAAAACTTTACTGCTTGTCTTCCGAAATGTGTACTATTAGCCATTTTAGAACGACACTATCATTTTAGTTCATAATCATTCACAGAATTCTCACACCAAATATTATTATTATTCCGCCTATTATGATTCGTAACGCAAAGTCATGCAGGAACGCGATTTCGTCTACATCCGTTCACTGACGAGACGAATGTTCGACCGAATTCGTGAACTTCGCTGCACGAAGTGCACCACACTTCTCAGTTCGCGTAAGTGATTCCCGTTCCCGATTCGCTGACTCAACGGTCGTAAGATTTTTCGAAAATCCCGGAAAAACTCTTCTCCAGAAATTGGAATCAGAGGATTTTCTTATTATAATTCCTACATTGCAGGGACTCCTCCCTGGACTGGACCGTGCGGCCATTTCTTCTGCAATGATCACAAGGGCATCAATTTTACGGTGAATATTTGCCCCTAACTACGCGTCCCTTGGATGTGGCCTGATCTAGCGCGTTCCATACCCTCTGGCGGTCTCTTTTTTTCCGACCTTGCGCCCGTTGTGAAGAGTAAATCAGCGCACTTTCACAGTAGTTTGGGCATCGATTTTTTGGCGTTCTCTCGCATCGATACATCTCCATGTCATCGCTTTCTCTAGAGTACCTTCTCATAGAGTGCCAATAATTCGTGGGTGTACTGTAAGATGTGCTGAGATTCGAAAGGAATTGGTGTCTTTGCAGACAAATCCGGACGATGTCTACGAGAAGCACCACGTGTGCGACGAGTCCGGGGAAGTGCCGATTCCGAGCAGTCGCACCGGCTCCGTGACGAACAATCTCCTGTTGAGAGGTGGGCTAGAGGGCACTTACAACTAGACTTTGGAAGGTATCTATCTATGCAACTACCAGCATTATGCTCCCTTCAGTGTCCCATCTATGCCCTCAACGCACTCTTCATTTCACATACTCTCTCGACCTGTCGGTAGACGAGAGAGTGTGTGAAATGAAGAGTGCATCAATGTACATTGATGAACACTGAATCCCACATAAGAGGGAAATGACACTCATTCTCCGCGCTCTCTCTCACTTCAGAAAAGCGGTCCATTTCCCCTCTTATGCGGATAGTTGTATCGTTACCTTTCAAAATCTACTTGCAACTCCATTAGACAACGCAATCAGAAATTCCTCAAAAAGTTAGATGTATTGGTGAGAATTGCATAGTGCGCTGCTATAGTGGCATGTGTTGCGAATTAAATTAACGGGGATACACCACAGTCTCTTCGGTGTAGCTACCGGCTATTTTGTTCGTTCTTTGGCATAATGCCTACAGGGGTTTAAAGAGACTGACTCTCTCTCTCTCTTGCTAATTCTACACCATTCCACAGACCGGTCAACCTTACAGAAACGGTCCTTGAGTGAGAGAACGTGTGAAATGGAGTGGGGCTAAATCACATTTGCACATTCTCTCGCCCTGACCCTTTTCTGTCTTTTTGGAATGATTCTCTCTTTCGCAGATGTCCACAGTGCAATGGCGACTCGATCGGCATTCAGCTGCGTCGACTGCAAGGGAATTCATCCCATCCACAACAGCGTTGGCTGCACCCAATGGTGAGTCGTCACAAGTAGACTCTGAACAGTAACGATCCAACTTGTTACTTTTCGACACACACACACACTTCATTTCTCGCACTCTTTCTCGCAAAAACTGTCGATTTCCATATCATGCAACTAGTCGAACCATTACTTTTCAAAGTCTCGTCACAAGGAAAACGACCAGCGCGTAAATCAGTCCGTTACGGAGGAACGGGCCACTCTTCCTGTGAGGCGTCTCGTTTTCACAGAAATGACTGTTTTGGAGAAAACAATCAATTTGCGAAAAGGACGAACTACCGCTCCCGAATAATTGTTATATGTATTCGTCCCTTATTCACCCAGAACGAATACATTTACTATTGAGTATATGCTACACTGAGATATGACACCTAGTGTATGGCACACTTATAAATCTCTCGTTTTCACAAGCTCTCTCGACGCGCGAATACACACTCAATATTGAGTGTATCATACACTGAGTGTCTCATCTCAGTGCATTCTTTCTCTGTGTTCATGTTTCCAACAGTTTTCGCTCTAAATAGTTATTCAGGAGAGCAGTGGAAGTAGGAAAAAGCTGTGTGATCATTGCCCCCTTCTTTATTCAATAAATACACGCCATTCTTGCAATTCCTTGCAAATTGAGGCAGGAACAAAGAGATTGCGAAAACAGTATGTAAATCGGCGGTCTCATCTTATTTTGAAATTTTACCAACGGAACGGTGAATAATAAAATTAATAAGAATAAGAATAATAACATTTTCTCAAGACAATGGTGAAATGTGTAATTGTCAGGGGTATAGGATTAATTATACGCGTGTGCATGACTGGTTCGATGTCACAATAGGGCTGATTTCAAATCACTTATTTGGTCAGGACAGGAGGTTACATATAGGTATTTTTGCATAATTCCAATTCATGATACTTTTTTCAGTCCCTTGTCGAATGGCGGCGACCGAATTGTGTGCGTGTGGTGTGCTGCGAAGAAGCACAAAGACGACCGCCATCGATTTCGACACGTCGAAGAATCGGATGAGGTACCGAAAATGTGGGAAAAATATATATTTTAATAGGAATTGATTGTGAATTAATCTCTGCTTGATCGGAGCATCCTGAAAATTGTAATTTAACAACAAATTTCTACAAAATGGCGTCCATATGTTGCCAACACTTTCTTGTGTATTTGTGCGTGAGAGGGATGCACACTTCTAAACTCTCCGCACCTCTTTCTGGAGCATTTCAACCAGGAGGAATGTGTTTCCTGCTCTAAGAGAAAAGTCAGTATTATCAGGACACCAAGTGAAAATGTTCACTTACTGTAAGTGAAAGTCACTAGAAATAAGTGGCATTTATCTTACAGATAAGGGAGAATGCTCAGTTTGTGCCCTGGTCCTAATGACTTTCTTCTGAGTGTTTGTCAGGTATCTCCTCGTGCCCCTGGTGCTCTCCTCCACTCACTTGACGTATTGGACTTCCCCCTGATCTGTGCTTTCCTGCACTGCGCAGCGTGCGCCCAGCCCCTCGTGCCCAAGAATGTTGAGGGTAAGTGGAATGATATATCTAGAAAGGGATAAGAAGTAAGAGATTTTGTAAATAATAGTTTCACCTTTTCATACTCCTCTTCGAGCGATGTGTTCATAGTGGGCAGAAGGCGTTCTTCCTTTTCCTCTACATCCTATATTCCTTTTCGATTCTCAGGTACAGTGCAGGTACAGGTACGCGGAGAATTTGTGGCAGCTTCCGTGCGGAAATATGATACATGAGAGCTGTATCAACACAAACTACAATCACTTCCACACAGGGTCAGAGATTCCTCTCAATAAGATGTTGATATCCTTCTGAAACGTATCCGATTCGTCCGTCTCTAATAGTGTTGCGAGATAGGGCAAAGCCAAACGCCGAATAGGCGGGGTGAAAATAAGTCGGAAATTGTTCGCCCTTGTTCGTGTTCGAATTCTCGGAAATATTGTATGAACATAGTGACTGAGAAATGTTTTTAACCTCAATATTTTCTTACGTATGTTTTCCCACGTAAATGTCTTATTACAGGTCCTGCTGTTTATCTTTTTTTTAAATTTTCATTGCAGAATACCATGCAACTTCTGTCGTACCGATCACAAGGGCGTCGGCAAGGATGACCAACCAGCGAAGCTCTATGACGGTAAGGGAGGGGCAGTAAAAAATGCTTCACAATGGGGTCAAGAGTGAGAGATCACGTAAAATTGAGAGGTAAACTCACTCGGTTTCACGCACACAATCGCACTATCTCGCTGTTCTGACCCCTTTCTCGGGAGTGGGGCATGGAATCATGTGGATAGAGTGCGGAGTTCAAACTAGAAACATTGAGCAGCCGCTATTCATCGTAATTTCAGCCATTTCCCATTCGATGGGTAACTACTTCGTGTGCGAGGCGCGTTCCAAGTGCGACTTGCATCCAATCGATAATGGAATCAAGAGAAGCGACGGCAAGATGGTGAGTAATTAGTAGTGTTTTAATTCTATCCAGGTGTACGGGCAGAGAACGGGTTTTGATCAATTAGCCGCGGAATGAAACAAATGAGATATCCATAGTCGAAAATGATTCACTATCCGACATTTGTAATCGAGATTTTTTTTTAAATCAAACTATTCCGCTTATCAAAACCAGAATTTACGGTTCCTAAGATTGTAAGAAACCATTCACCGATTGAACCTCATGAGATTGATATGTGAAAATAATTATAATTCTCAGTAATCGTAACGGAAATGACTCTTTGATCTACTCGATATCAGCTAGTGGGCGAGGGAAACAATGAGATTTCGGATCTGGCCTCCCTTTCACTCTGATTTGCGGGTTTGGAAAGTGCCGGATTGTCTCAGTTACCTCTAGTAATTACTACATATTCACTCATCCAATAGTACAACGCTCCGCTGATAAGCATCGCAAATGATGGTGAGAGAGCATGTTGAATCGAGAGAATTAGATAGGAAGAACATGCACATGCAGTACCTATTTAGTAAGCGTTCGAGATAATATCAATAGAGATTCGTAAACCCCGATATTTTAACAATTCCTGTCTATTACAGAGAAATCATTTTCCATAAAATGCATTTTTAAAATCTGTTTTTATTGTACATTTATTATTACAGGTGTGCGTATGGTGTACTCTCGAGAGACGATCGATCAATTTCGCTGATCCAACGAAGGACAAGGAAGAATCACTTAGTGACCAGCCGCCGATCGCCCAGTAATTGCATCGCTTCAAATATTCCCATTCCATCCATTCTTGTTTCATACTACATTTATAAGACCTACGCTGATTATGAGAATTGCTCCGATAAATCGTTTCAGTTTAAAGGTAGAAATATAGAAAAGACAACCATTTTTATTCTTCGGGTAGTCTCGTGTCTCATTTGAAATGTGAGACCACCACGCTGAACGTATTCGAGAAGAACCTTGCCAGAAGGCCCGATCAATGGTCCCAAAGCGATTGCCCTGGTTACGGTTTCTTCCCAAAGAAACGCCAAAAATATCCCTGAAAAAATTCATGCTAAGTAAAGAGCTGCCATTATTTATGTTGCATTTTATTTTTTTTTTTCAAAATTCTAGTCAATTTTATGCATTTATGTTTACAGGATGAATTCCGGATCTAAAGACCTGTTCTATTCGCATGAAGAAGTCAATGAAGCGGTCAGAGTAATATCTACTTCTTTCAACTTAAAATTAAATAATAATTATTTCATTTTACAGCTCATCCTTCGACGCCTGCCGAACGAAATTCTCACACACATTTGCCATTTTCTACCTCTTCCAGACCGAATTAGTGTCTTTATAGTATTGCAAAAGAGCTCGTGGAGAGCCAAAGATTCAAGCGGTTCAGTCTCCATCTGCAGAGGTGGATTTCGTACAACCATCAAGACGAGAGAGATGACTGGCAATTCTTCAACTCCCTTCCTTCGATGAAATGTCTTTTTATTGACCATCACATAACCTCGGTAAAGTATTACTCACTATATTAGAGCGATTTTCTAAAAAAACTAAACATTTAAACTGTTTTTAACTATTCTACATTAAACAAAATCCATCGGAAAGAAAAAATATTGGATCATTTTTGTCTACATTTCATATTCAGCTTCGCATGGGCAGACACTATTTTCATAAATTGTTTTTTTATTCATTACAGAATATGTTCTTATCACGACGCTTTACGATTATTGGAACTGCGGATCTGCTTCATTTTATATCGAATTTTGATAATCTGCACTTATCTTGTACTGGAATTAATGTAACAGCACAGACGCTTTGCGATATATTCAAGGTTATATATTTCACATGTATCATCTGTATATTCTCTTGTAATACTACAACTTGAAAGTGGAGTTTTGATTTATTTTATTTTATCAAAAAAAGAAAGTGAAAAAGATTGTGAAATTATAATATTCTTCTTAAAAATATTAACCGTCGAAAATTAAATCATATATAGCAGGAACTATTTATTTCTCCAAAGGGATCAATTTGGTAATATTTTGCAGGACATATGCAATTCTAAGAGGAATCGTAAAATCTCAATTACGATTCGGGTTGATGTTGTTGACCAACTGCGACTCTTGCTCAACAATAGAATCATCGATGAGAGTGTCGATAGAGACATACGACTCCGGGATACTGTGACCGGAACATTATTGCTTTATAGATCATATGAAACATATTGTAACAATCAGTTATCGATAAGCAATTATTTCAACTAATAACAAATTATTATATTTAAAACAAACAAACGGACAATGTCGTCGCCCTGATGACGAACCGTGCTGCTTCTCACTATTACAGTCCGGTCACATCTCCCCCTGAAAGCATTTCGCCCCGCGCGCCTCCGGGCGCCCCCAAACGACCCCCTCGCTTCTAGTGCTCTGGATAAAAATATATTTGAGGTAAACTCTGTGTGATCGGTATCAGCACCGAATTCCTGATCGATTTGTGTTTTTAGAATTTTTATAAAAAATAAATAAAGGGGTATATTTTATTTTTTTATATTTGTCAGCGTCGAATCATATATATGACACAGCCGAAAGTATACGGTATGCGGAATTTGAAGTTTGTAGTATGGAATTGGATGTTTTGCCAATTCTTCTCCGACCTCGCATTTTCACTTTTTTCGTGTTTCTTTGTGGTTGTTGCCTTTCCATCGCCAATTTCTCTCTCATTCTTTGTTGATTGATTATTTTTTGTGTATTTCGGTCCCTTCGGCGCCAGCGCCCACTCGGACGGCGTCCTTCTCCGTAATCTTTCATCTTTCAGCCGATGTTGGCGCGCAGCTCTTCCTCTTCACCTCGGAGTTCGTATCCGAGGGGCATCCGGACAAGATGTGTGACATTATTTCGGACACTGTCCTCGACGCCCACCTAGCCCCGAAGGCCAAGGTTGCTCTGGAGAAGCTTCGTGAGGAACTCATCGAGCACGTCATCAAGGTATTGGCATGTACCTTTTTTAAAAAAATATTTCGTGAAGGACTTTGAACGCGATTTAAATGTGATTTTTAAAAAAATGTCGGAAATTAGAAGAAGTGGATGTATTCTGCGCAAAATAGCCGTATGTGAACACCTAATTTCAGAGCATTATGCCCGCCCACCTGATCGACGAGCAGACCATCTACTACCTCAATCCTTGCTGGTTGGTTAATTTTTTTTTTTTCGCGGGCTAAGTGTTCCTTTAGACATCAACGGATAGTGGGAATTAAATAATTGCAGGACCTGGCCTCAAGCGTTCCATCTACGAGCAGACTGCTCGCAACGGCCACTTCGGCCACGAGCACTTCCCATGGGCGCAGAGAGCTCAAGATCAAGCCCGAGCTTCTCGCCAAGATTAAGTCTCGCGAAGCCAACGGAATGGGCGGACCGAAGTCGATCTACCCACTAGCCCTAAATACCCCCATGTATTCATTTTCCCCACTCTTTGTTATGTTTCATTGTTGTCGTGAGCTTCCTCACTCCGTTGTGTCGATTACAGTGGTACTATTTTTCGTGCGCTATGATATTGCAAGTCTTTTTACGGACGATTTGTGCTAATAACGGCAGTTTGTTCATGATCAATAAAGTTTTTTCTTCAAAAGAATTGTGCTCACTAAAACACGCGTCATTTAGAAATGATTCATGACAAAAATGTATAGTAGAAATAACTTTATGGACATCGAGACACTTTATCAATAAGAATAACATGAACAATATAAAAACATTACGGTATCTATGGTGTTGATCTACTTGCTGCCAGCAGGGGCGCAGTCGAGTTTGCCTCTGATGATGTTGGTCTTAACCGAGATCCGCAAGGATTGAGGTAGTAGATGGTCTGCTCGTCGATCAGGTGGGCGGGCATAATGCTCTGAAATTAGGTGTTCACATACGGCTATTTTGCGCAGAATACATCCACTTCTTCTAATTTCCGACATTTTTTTTAAAATCACATTTAAATCGCGTTCAAAGTCCTTCACGAAATATTTTTTTAAAAAAGGTACATGCCAATACCTTGATGACGTGCTCGATGAGTTCCTCACGAAGCTTCTCCAGAGCAACCTTGGCCTTCGGGGCTAGGTGGGCGTCGAGGACAGTGTCCGAAATAATGTCACACATCTTGTCCGGATGCCCCTCGGATACGAACTCCGAGGTGAAGAGGAAGCGCTGCGCGCCAACATCGGCTGAAAGATGAAAGATTACGGAGAAGGACGCCGTCCGAGTGGGCGCTGGCGCCGAAGGGACCGAAATACACAAAAAATAATCAATCAACAAAGAATGAGAGAGAAATTGGCGATGAAAAGGCAACAACCACAAAGAAACACGAAAAAAGTGAAAATGCCAGGTCGGAGAAGAATTGGCAAAACATCCAATTCCAAACTACAAACTTCAAATTCCGCATACCGTATACTTTCGGCTGTGTCATATATATGATTCGACGCTGACAAATATTAAAAAAATAAAATATACCCCTTTATTTATTTTTTATAAAAATTCTAAAAACACAAATCGATCAGGAATTCGGTGCTGATACCGATCACACAGAGTTTACCTCAAATATATTTTTATCCAGAGCACTAGAAGCGAGGGGGTCGTTTGTGGGCGCCCGGAGGCGCGCGGGGCGAAATGCTTTCAGGGGGAGATGTGACCGGACTGTATGTGTGTACTCGTTCTGTGTTCATCAAATTTCATCAATTGCAAAATTAAAAAAGTTTATGAACCATCCATAATAAAACACATGATATACGGGAGAAACTATCTCCGAGATAGTATTATACTAATATTTTTAAAAAAAATAACATTTACAATGTTGAACGAGAATAGGCAGCACGAAGTTGTAATAATCGCGCGAAAGCCTCGCAACACTACTCAAATTAAAATAGTCATAATAGCTGACATATCGATGAACTTCGGCCTAAAAATAATAAGGAGTTCATGACAAGAGATGTCTTCGATGGCTAGACTCGTTGTATTATCCAATCATTTTTTTAAACATAAATAGTAATAGAGAACTATCTCACCTCCTTTGTTTAACGACCACTTTTTGAACATCTCCAGAACAGTTTGAGTCAAAATTTTCTGCAATATGAAGGTTCGTTAAAGAAGAACTGATAGTTGATCACGCTTTTCCCTTTCATTATCCTTATCTTAGTCGACACCTTCACTCCTCTCCTTGACCTTGTCCATTTATTTCCGTTAGTTAGCCCCAATACTCTCGAACGTTGTCGAAAGATAGTGCTCCATAATAGAGGCACAGCGTGTCAAATCAGATCGTATTATGTTCAGATCATATATTACATTTATAAAATGATATGATCATACCAAAAAGCCGAATAACGAACTTCCGTTGTTTACCATACAGGACACTTGGCGACCTTCTCGCTTTTGCGTGCTCTCTCGTATCGGTAAACACAGGAAGTCCCCAGTTCGACATTTTGTTTGATCGTATCATTTTATAAAAGTAATACTATACCCACTCTAGAAATGAAACGAACACAATACAATATTTCTGATATGTGTTCTCTTTCTATACCTCGTGTGTTGTTTCGGCGCGTCTTCTCGCCCTGGTTTTTGTTGTTTATCACTGGGATTGTTTTTGTTATTTCTGAGAGAGCTCGTGCTTTGATGATGCTCGCTAATCCATTCCTGCTTTCAACATTCCACGATATCGCGGAGTACCTCAAGTTGATCTGTGAATTAGCTGGCCTATTGCCATCCGCGTATTCCTTCCAATCAATTTCCCATATTTGGAAGATAATTACTCCTTTCCATTGCAGACAGATGTCCACTCTTACAACTGCCCTATTTTTACCACGCGAATGCTTGATGTCGTATGCCGATGGGCGATATTTACTTGCTGGTTTGACAAAACTATTTTTTCTTCAAAATATTCGATATTCGGGTTCACATCACTGCAAAACTTCTCGGGAGTGTAGAACAGAAAGCGTTGTCTCTAAAATAGTATACTTTCGTATTCCACTTCTCTTCAGAGGCTGGTGGTTGGAAAATATGTTAGAAAATAGGTCATTCTACAGGTAACGGACCGTTCATCGAGTTGTGGGATGTGAAGAAGTACTCAACAGGGAAGTGGGACTCCGTATCCGACAAACCCATCAAGACGAGAGTGTTCTTGGTCAGTTGAGACTATCATACCATCATAAGATCTTAGAAAATATAGTTCCTAGTCTCAAAATAACTCTTTTTGCAGAACGAAAATGTGCGATGTATTCTTCCACTGAACAATACAGGTGTGACATTTACGGTAGCGAATTCATTGCCTTCGCTAGATAGAAACGATCACATGGAGTTGGGGGAACCGCTCTCTAATTGTAAGAAAGAAAGCCGAGGAGAATGTTCTCCTGTGAAATTTGTATTTCTGTGTGTCTATTTTGCCGATAACACTGTTCACATGAACAGAGAGCGAAGCATTCTGGACAATCCAAGTTTCGCACAGTCAATGGATTTCAAAAGACTTTCATTTCGCACCATACTCTCTCACTTTTGCTTACTGTGTCGTCAAGAGAGTGGTTCAGAGTGTTCATCCTCCTTCAGGTCACGTCATAGCGATCGCAACACAATTGGAAGGGGAGCGGCAGGGAATTGTGGCGTGCATCGTTCCCCGAGAAACACTACTGAAAGGAGGTGAATAAGTCCCATGAAAATGTGTTTTCTGTGGAAACTTAGAATAAAGAATTCCGCATTTAGCTAGTGATAATTAATGATTTTTTTGTGTGAGTGATTAGGCTGTAAAGTAAAGGCATCAACTTCAGGCTACGTCGTCTCCTCTGTGCACACTCTGCAATCATCCACCATCAGAACCGAAGCTCATTGTGTTGCTGCCGCAGTTCCCGACACGAATGAGGTACAGGTCTTAACCGCAATACATACTAATTGAGACTATTGCTGATCTACTTCTACTACCTCTCAGCTCTCGTAGTACCATAGAAACAGATGGCCCTAAAGCCAGATGTGATGTGTTTAATACCATTGTGTGTTGTTCTAGTTCGTCCTCTCATCCTCTCTCATTGTCGGCCACTATCAATATGCACTCAGGAGCCATTCCACGTTCACACTTGAAGTTCTTCGGGAATTCTCGCACGAGTAACGCTTCCTTTGTCTTTTAAGCATTAAAACACTATTTCCAGAAAACATAAATTAGTTTCGTTCGCTCACAGAAACTTGTAAACCAATTTCAATCATAAACCTTTGCAAGAATAACGATTGATTGACTTATTCATTAATTCCAGTCAGATCATGTCTCCGCACATCTACCGGCTGAGTTCAATAGCTGCAAGCGCCGATCTTGAACTTATTTTGGCCTGCAAGGATTTATGTCGTCCATATGGCGGATTCGTCAAATTGATGCTGCTGCAGCTGGTAGACGGCCAGTGGATCAGTAGAGAGTACGAGGTGACCCATTTCTAAATTCGGGTATGCGCTGCACGCGTTAGTCTAAGTAAACAAACAGGATCTCTAGAGAACATGAAAATACAAGTACTGGAGTAAGGAGTTTAACTCTTCATTGGCTATAGTGATCTGTCTAAACTGAAACAGAAAACAAAATCTCAGGAAGATGAAGATGATCAAATGAAATTCTCCGTTTCCATTTCGGAATCTGATCAGATAATTCATTGCGGCACTGCCTACATCTCTCTCATTTCATCAAAGTAAGACAGAAAGTCGTGAGACGGACGGGCAATTTCACATTTCAGAATTAACTTCTGCCCTTTGTACTACTCCGATAAAAGGTAACTATTTAGATGCATTCATTTGTGCAAAATATGCGATATTACAGGATGGAAAGACGCGAAACTCGACATCATCAGCTAAAGAAAATGTGAGCATATTTTTTTTTAATTGAGATTGTTCGCCTAGGAAACTATGAAAACAATGTACGCTGCAGTGGAAAAGTAGTGCTCAACATCACAGTGATAATCATTGTTCATGCCCCGCACAAAGGTTAGGGAGTACCGCTAACTCCTAAATTGCAGAGTGCGTTTTCGTCTTCCCTATCGTCACACGAGGAGCGTCTCTACGGTTACGGACTCCACTGGGACGACGAGTGTTTACGTCGTTGCTGACGATGTGAGCGATACTGCAAACTATTCCGCAATGTCATCTCTGACATTGTGCATCTCCTCCTATCGTTATCATACGGCGTAGTGCCTATAGTGCCTGCTATGTAGCCTCCAGACCGAGGTCGGAGGCATTGTTTCGCCCCTTTCGGGGAGGGGGCTGTGAATCATCTGTGATGATAGATGCAACTGCTATGCAGGATTTGTTTCCGTTCTTTCTCTTATCACTTGTTCGAACATTTCCACGCTGCAAATTATGACGAAATCGAAGACAGTTTTCGTTACAGGGGATCTCCGTATGGCGCGTTAAGAACAATCGAATGAAGCTGGCAGCCGCAATTGGTTAGTCCGCTGAGATGTTCATTGAATTTTTTTTATATTTTTGATCTAATGATAAGATTCAGTGAGTTATGAACTCGGTACTTCTCTCCTTTTTTCATATTCGCATTGCTGCTTTTGTATAGCGTTCCCCACGTTTTCCGTTTCCAATAGATATCAGTACTAAAACATTGACTACTAAAAAATAAGACACATCTTCTGAGAGATTGCAGGAAACCGAGCTCCCCCGCGCACAATTGCCAAAAGTTTGTTCAATCTTGATGAAATAATTATGGTAGATGTTGTTGCTGACGCTGATCAACGCTATATGGTTCATTTGGACCAAAACCGGGTTTTAGCTAAAAGCCGGCTCTCGACCCGGCTCTGACGTAACTCGGCTTGTAGTGGTGCTACGATGCTGCGATTCGCTTTAAAATCAGTGGAATAATTTTCTGAACAACTTTTCTGTTCAACACTAAGGCGTACGAGGCGATCTTCAAATCGAAAAAAATTCGGAAATGACAAAAATTTTGATTTTTTTCAGAAAAAAATTCAGAGATAAAAATTTTCCTATAAGTTTTCAAAAATAAACTTCTGATTTTTTATTTACTAGTTATGGGTCATTGTAAGAAAAAAAGACCTCACTCATTATGACCCCCTTGAAAAAAGTTATGATCGAAAATTCGTCGAGTAGTTGGAAAAAAATAAATATTGATTTTTTTACAAATCGCCTTAAGAGGTCATATATATTTCCAAAGTACTATATTTATGTTAACTCACCCACATTCCTAGTTCTACACCCCTAAAAGTCGAAATTAAATAGTAGGAAACGAATTTACTCAGTAGTCAGTGTTCTCGCAGCAATGGCATTTTCGAGCAAATTATTGTTTATTTGTCGGTTTAAACTCTTCGTATGGTTATAAATCCTTGACTATGAGTCGTTTACGGTATCGTAAATGATTCTGCATCATCCATGTTCACAGATCTGCCATATCGGTATTTATTAGAAAAATTCAAAATTTTGATAAAACTGGCAATTCGAGTTTTCTGTTACAATACATCCTGAATTGATTTCAGTAGCCATACACGGAGTAAGTTGTTGTCTTTGACAGTCAGTATGGGCAACAGGGCTGTGCGACATGACTATGCCGTTTTGCCGAATATTTCGTTTATGCCTGTTTTTCTAAGCCTATTATGCCGTTCCGAAAACTGCATATGCTTTTTTATATGCCGGATAGTGGAAAATACAATAAAATTAAAATAAATCAGACAGAAAAGTATAAATACAAATGAATTTCTGAGAATTTGTTCCTTAAAATATCAATATGGGATAATTTTATTGTGCGATGTAGCATTTCAAAAGATACATCTATATTGTGTGTGTTTTTGTTGTGTAAGCCGTCCATTTGTTGTTTTATTACTTTTTTCCCGACAAATAATCATGCTGAATAGGCCGTTTATGCTTAAATATTTTTTTCGGCTTATGCCGCCGAAAATACCGCACAGCCATAGTCATGTCGCACAGCCCTGTTGCCCATACTGACTGTCAAAGACAACAACTTACTCCGTGTATGGCTACTGAAATCAATTCAGGATGTATTGTAATAGTAAACTCGAATTGCCAGTTTTATCAAAATTTTGAATTTTTCTAATACATTCCGATATGGCAGATCTGTGAACATGGATGATGCAGAATCATTTACGATACCGTAAACGACTCATAGTCAAGGATTTATAACCATACGAAGAGTTTAAACCGACAAATAAACAATAATTTGCTCGAAAATGCCATTGCTGCGAGAACACTGACTATTGAGTAAATTCGTTTCCTACTATATTATTTCGACTTTTAGGGGTGTAGAACTAGGAATGTGGGTGAGTGAACATAAATATAGTACTTTGGAAATATATATATGACCTCTTAAGGCGATTTGTAAAAAAATCAATATTTAATTTTTTCCAACTACTCGACGAATTTTCGATCATAACTTTTTTCAAGGGGTCATAATGAGTGAGGTCTTTTTTTCTTGCAATGGCCCATAACTAGTAAATAAAAAATCAGAAGTTTATTTTTGAAAACTTATAGGAAAATTTTTATCTCTGAATTTTTTTCTGAAAAAAATCGAAATTTTTGTCATTTCCGAATTCTTTTCGATTTTAAGATCGCCTCGTACGCCTTAGTGTTGAACAGAAAAGTTGTTCAGAAAATTATTCCACTGATTTTAAAGCGAATCGCAGCATCGTAGCACCACTACAAGCCGAGTTACGTCAGAGCCGGGTCGAGAGCCGGCTTTTAGCTAAAACCCGGTTTTGGTCCAAATGAACCATATAGCGTTGATCAGCGTCAGCAACAACATCTACCATAATTATTTCATCAAGATTGAACAAACTTTTGGCAATTGTGCGCGGGGGTCATGCAGTCTATCAGAAGACTTGGCATAAATATATATCATGAATTTCAGAGCACGTCAATACGAAATGTCGTCATACCAACGATCTTCGAATTGCTATGAAGTCTCTGGACAAGAAGAAGAAACAACAAGGAGAGCTATCACAGCAGGAGGAATTGCAACTTTGCGAGATGGAGAGAATGTTCTATGATAGAGTACTCACATCAGTGATCGTCAAAGGACCTGTGAGTATACCGAATTCGCACAAAATTATTTCATATCGCTGACAAAAATGTGGCAGATAAAAAATGATAATTTATCAATTCATACAACTCATGCTGGACGCCAGAGTTTTTCACTATCATTTCATTCTGTTTTTTAATAGTTTTGGTTATCTGAGCATGATGAGCAACACCTTTTTAATTTTTTTTTGTTTAAAAATATAAATTTCAGCCCTCTTCCGACGAAGCTTATCTCGCTATTACTTATGCTTCGGGAATGATAAGGGTGCTCACACAATGTATTCAATAGCCAGAAATGAAAATGCATTTCAGATTATCGAAACCACAGAGTTCAAGCACAAGATCGCCGTTAGGCATCAAATTGGAAACGATGAAGTACGGTATCCGCACGCGTGAAAATGAAAAAATGACATTTAGATTCTTATTTTGGAACATAAACATCCAGCTCAAACAGTGAAATTGCAGCACTTGTGGTACGAATTGCCGTCTATGAGACAACTTCCCCTACACCAGCCTTCATCACTAGCAAGAACCTTTCCGGTGATTCACTCGACACAGAGTCGGCGAGAAAGAGTTAGAGAAAGAGAGAGGTGGCAAGAGAGCGCGCCAAAGGAGAGGGTCAGACAACGAAATACATTCTTGGCGGGTACCAACTGGATGCTGTGACTCATATTTGAACATGAAAACATCGTTTGTCTCATTCAGGGTCCATATACTCTTGATCAAGTTCGCATTCTGCCACATAGTAAGTTCACTCATTTTTTCTGAATATTTATATCTTTTTTCTGAAAGAATATTTATATCTTTCTGAATATTTATATCTTTTTTTTCTCCACATCAGGGTATGGAGGATAAAAATAAAATTTAAGAGGAGGATGGAAAGAAATATCGAATGAATGTGATTGCGCTCAAGGGCAGCGCCGTTGAACATCTAGAAATGGATCGAAGAGGTATGCGATAAACAAAAAATCCGTATAGAAATTTACATTATTTAAACACAAATGAAGAGTGATCTGATTTCAACTCATATATCAGGGGCCCTTCAAACAATTTCCTGCCGTGAACATCCTGACACATTTGCATGGCCTCTGGCGGAATGGTTTGTCCATTTTTTCATAATTTTGAATTGGTAATTAGTAAGCATCATTAAATAACACATAAAATTCCGCACATTTTTCTGCTCTATGAAAAAAGTGCTTAGATCAGGGCGCAACTTGAGCGCAGTCACACATTGCACATACATGTTCACTTCTGTCATAGTGATGTCAACATAGTGACTTCTGAGTGTACAACTTCGAGACTGTTGTAGATCTGCAGTTCGGACACGGTGTATGCTCGAGAGACCGACACAATGTACTTACTTGTGAGCACGTATGATAACAGACTCTCTGCGGTGAGGATAGGTGAGTGTGCACTACTTCATAGTTGTCTCGCATTATTGGGGGAACCAATATGCCGCCACATACCAAGTAGAAATTGTTTTCACACCATTGACTCTTCAAATTGCAGATTTGAAGAGTCCATTTTGACAAATAATAATTGAAAACGAAATTGTAATAAATTATTTATTTATAAAGAAAATTTTGAAAGCATAACAATAGTTTATTATTTGTAGAAATGTTGGTTAATTGTTTGTACATGCTTTACATGCAGCATGTGATGGAAACGACTTCGAGGAGAATTGTTTACGATACAGCGACTCTAAAATACTCAAGGTATATAATGAATTATTGATTACTCTCTCTCTCTCATTCCTGTTTCAGGCTCGATTCTTTCACGACTTGCAATCACTTCGACCTCCCACTATGTGTTCCTACCTTACGGAGCAGAAAATTGTGTATGCGAGTTTTTTTACGGTTTAGCTTTTTTCTGTTTTCTTGTGTTATGTATCTATTACCCGTACTTTCTACAGATGTCTGTAAAGTATTTTTACCATAGACTTCCAAAGGCAATGAAAAATTAATTTTTTGGAGGATTTGTAAATTCGATGCGGACGCTCTGCAAATTGAAGACCTGCGAGAAATTTTGCTGGAAATTGCGACAGGCGCTGACAATTGTCAGGTATGCTCACAAAATATACAAAATATAGAGAACAGTTCCCTCAAAATTGCCCGAATATGGGCCATGGGAAAAGAGTTGCATGAAGGTGAGATGCTATTTTTCCTTATTTTTCTTTTTTCCAGATTCTGACGATGGGTGAGGGGCGATTCATCCACGACGTATGGCATGTGTGCGACAGGGAAGCTCTTTTATACACTGGACGCGAATCAAAATTCCGCACTCCAATGGTAATCTGTACTGCCATTATTTTGTGCAATCAGGGAGGTGATTAGTGCTATCTTTCGTGAAGGAGACCTGCATCTGCAAACTTTTACCGTATATACAGTTTTTTTCAAGAACATTTAACTTGGAACTGACAATTTAATATCGATTTTTTTATATTACAGCGTATTCTTGTAGATGCGGCGTCTCATTCAGGACGATGGCCAGTTGGCTGCAGTCCATTCGATGACAACTAGAACTACAGGTGAACAGTTTTTATAGTGATTAAAAATATTTTCATTCATAATCCATGAGAGCAACTTCGAGACTGGCTGAATTAGATAGAATAAGCCGTTCTAAGTATGTTAAAAATTTCGACATATCAGAGTGTCCATTGACCTCCTACCTCGACGTTGTCTGCGTAGTCAAAGAACGAGGCCGCATCGGCTTTCTGGCTGCACATAATGTACGAACCCAATCTTTATATCTATTCATCTCATGCAACATCAATACTCCGGTTCCGAAATTCCTCCTCTTCCTCATTACAGGACGAAGAGAACCCAGTGAATGCCATCCTATTCGAGCAGTGGCCTGTCGATCACGGATCGAGTCCAGTGGGTAGGGCGAGAATACACTTTGCAGACAATACAAACAAGAGGATACGTGTATGCTCTCGTCTATATTGACCTCTGAAATTTTTTTAACCATTCTCAGGCTTGCACATTGAGATGGTTCATTGTGACCAGAAGACAGAACTCAGCTATGATGTCACGTGAGTGATTCACCGTTTTTAAATTTGAAATAAATCAATAATTCATTTTTCCCTTTCAGGACAAGAATATTTGTGCTCGAGCGGGAAAATCGAGTAACCATCTCCATTGGCCACATAGTCGTGAACGAAGATGGTCTCAGGATAAATAAGGTTTACTATAGTTTTCGAGGGCTGAATGTAGAAATTGTGAACGGGTTCCAAGCTTAATAGCAGTAGAAATTGTGAACGGGTTCCAAGCTTAATAATATGCCAGTGAAAAGGGTTATGTCCGATTCTCTCATAAAACTTCCAAACTAGGCCAGGATGTGTAAAGTTCTGCATATTTCGACTTTTTATTGCAGGCGAGCATGCTAAGCTCGACCGAGACGCACGTCAGCTTCCCGTATCATTTCGCACTGGGAAACATGCAGAAAAATGACGAAAATGGAAACAGGTGAGACAAAAGACATATTATTTGCAAAAGTGTATTGTGTGAATACCAATTGACAATTTTCTTCTCGCACAACGCTCGTCACATGATTCTTAGCCTACAGAGAAAGGTCAAGGTGAGAGAGTGTGCGCAAGTGAGAGTCACTATCCATTTACACGCCATCTCACTCAAAATACTTTATGTATTGTATGTGGTACGACGTATCTTGAGACTACCATATCGCGTCCTCAATACAAAAGTATAATAGAAATTGGGGGATCTGCCACCAATGAATTAATTCCAGAACATCTTTGAAATATGCAATCGTCTCTGGAAAGGACGGATCACAAGTGTTGCGAATTTGCCCCCGCAAATTGGAACCCGAAATTGAAATCATAAATTCGGCGGAACCGCAAACTTCAAAAGGATGTGCTACTAGTTAGGCAAATGGGCACTTTTTTAGTTCTATATTTAGCAAAGTTCACAAAGTGTGTCGGTATTTATACATTCTTTGATGCTCACTGTTTATTGTTCCGTCGTAAATTTAATAAAACCAGCGATAATAAATAATGAGATAACGAGACAGTTGAATATTGAAGAAACGTTTGAGCGAAAAGGTGCCAAATAAATTATTGAATATGCATAGATAATTAGACAATAAATAAATATATATAGATTATCGGGTAGAGAAAGAGGTACCAACAAAAACATTTAGCACAAAGTTATTGATGAGATGAGTAATCCTGTAATTATAGTAATATGGAGTGATCGAACAATCGTCTTTTGCGGGAATTATAAAGTGCTACACTTTCTGGATGAAAATAGTTCAGCAAGCATGCAGGTCCGATTGCACTAGTCTATAGCAGATTCGAATTCTGGTCTTGACACTATCCTCATACTCTATCTTCTCAACTCCTCGAAACGCTTGGTGGGCGACGGTAAGTGCCAGAGGACCACAATCAGCGGCATTTGACTGTCGAGGAGTTTTGGCGCAGGAAAACGACCAATCGAAGGGGAGAGGAGAGGAAAACTTGTGAGCGTGATGGTCCTGCAAACGAAGATTCAATGGTTTTTTTCACGGAAATGGCATGTGATGTTTAGCATTTTCTAGTTATTTTTTCAAGAAGATTACTATCACTGTTAAAAAATAAATTTCTAATCAATTAATTTATAAACAGGTAAAATTATAATTGATTACCTCTAAAAACGCCCTGACATTGCCGAGCACCGGGGCGGCCGGCCATCCCAGAGTATCATAATACTTAACCGCCCCTTCCCGTGGCTTGATTATAATCATCGCCCATTGCTTGACAGCTTTAGTGGCGTCAACTCGATGTATCGGTAGGATTACGGTATCGAGGGAGAAGATGTTCACCTGCAAATTAGTTGAAATAATTAGCGTAACCAATTAAATATGCCATATTTTTTAGTTCAGATTGCAGTGACTAAAAACGGTGTTAACATTACCCTGTCGATAGAAGTTCTCAATAACTCGATTCCCTCCTTCGAATTCATCATCGAGAAAGATTGAAAGTCGAACGCGTGGCACTGTAAAAGAACCATTCATTTTTCATGTATTGTGAATAACACAAATCGTTAGAGTCAAACAAATTTTTGATAAAGAAGGTGTCCCACGAATTTTTGGTCAACTGAGTTATGGGGCAATGGGGATCGAATACCCGATGAGAGCCTCGGAAATCTCACGTTTCAATTTTCAGTTTGAAGAAAGTTATGTTTAATTAACAAGCCAAAACGACAAGAATTCTTACAGTATCTCACATTGATCCTGCAATCTTTTCGCTGTGGGAGTTGGCATTTTGTGGAGAAGAAGTCAGAGAAAGGCAGAGAGATAAGGGTAAACGAGGAGGGTGCGCGAGGGAAACGCGCGCTGCATTTGTGCTTCACCAACTTCTGATAACAGAAAAGAAACCTCGAACATCGGGTAAAATAAAAGGTTGAAATCATTCGTGTTACGACTTCTTTAAGAATGTGTTACCTGAGATCCATTCCTATGACTCTCTTTTCGAATGAGATCCATGTACAAATCGATAATCTGCAAAGTCGTTATGTTTATTGCAATTCGATAATTTTTAATTAACCATGTCTCAGAATACTGCATGATGTGTTTCATATCAATAGCTTATTTGGCAACTTACGGTTTCGTTGATCCAATCATAATTGATAATACGCTGGCAATCTCTGACTGTGAGTCCTGGAATGACGTCACTTTCGACATCATTCCTTCCTCTCAGATTATCAATCGCTCGCAGACAATTGAATGTGAACTTCGATTGAAACGATGAAAGAAGTCGCTGAAATATGAGTTTGACGTGATATTTTCATTCAATGTTCGATAATATTTGTTAATGGTATATTTTTTTCTCAATGATGGTGGCGCAGCATCCTTAAAGTTACCGACCAAGGAAAAAATTCGATATTTATTTTATATTTTTATTCGATGCAGATGAGTGTCCTGATTACTTGTTTGATGCTAAAAATGTCAGAAAAAAAATCCCAAAATTATTATGAGCACGTAAAGGGTGTCCCTGATCCAACCTGATTTTCAAATTTTCGCGCCATTTCAAGCATACTGTAAGCAAATGTCTCAATCAATTCGACCGCGACGCTGCTTAACGCGTCGCGGCTGTGAGGTTTTCATCCTTCTCCTCTCTTTTTCCGTCATTTGTGTATGATATTTCGTCGATTCTTAACAGCAGAGTTAATCAGATGAGTGCTCTTGACATTTTGAACTACACTTGACCAATATTTGATGGTTACTTGTGTTAAATTACAGTTTATCCAACTCGTACTTCTCACAACGACAAATGGACAGCAACTTCAACAAAAGTCATACTCCGAGATGATGGATTCGTCTTCCTCGACTTCAGTTGAGGGAGGATACTAGACGAAGGAGAAGGAAGCATCATCGATTTCCCTACTAATTTGCGTTGTAAATACCAAACATTGACCACGCAAAAAAAGATGTTTTTTTCATGTTACATTCAGGCGTAGGTAAACAGCCTCAACTGAAGACGAGGAAGACCAATCCATCATCTCGGAGTGTGACTTTTGTCGAAGTTTCTGTCCATTTGTCGTTGTGAAAAGTACGAGTTGGATAAACTGTAATTTAACACAAGTAACCATCAAATATTGGTCAAGTGTAGTTCAAAATGTCAAGAGCACTCATCTTATTAACTCTGCTGTTAAGAATCGACGAAATATCATACACAAATGACGGAAAAAAAAGGAGAAGGATGAAAACCTCACAGCCGCGACGCGTTAAGCAGCGTCGCGGTCGAATTGATTGAGACATTTGCTTACAGTATGCTTGAAATGGCGCGAAAATTTGAAAATCAGGTTGAATCAGGGACACCCTTTACGTGCTCATAATAATTTTGGGATTTTTTTCTGACATTTTTAGCATCAAACAAGTAATCAAGACACTCATCTGCATCGAATAAAAATATAAAATAAATATCGAATTTTTTCCTTGGTCGGTAACTTTAATTACACAACGAGCTAACTATATTCTCGCATATTTTCCATATTTTCCATTTTTCAAGATGCTGCAGTGATCCATTATAATGAGTCAAAGAATGGTTAACCTCATAGTCCTCATTCCATTCTCTCTCCTAATTCGCCGACTCCACAAGAGGCTTGGGCTGTTGATGAGCCACTTCTCGTCTGGTCCTCTTCTCACTTTTGTCGACGAAATCTCAAGAAAGCAAATAGATATTAACATCTAACTCTTAATTACTACTTATTGTTCTACCTATCTTACCGACTAATGACACGGGAGCGACGAAGTCTATAGGATTCAGAGTGGAAGGAACTAAAAAGCACAAATGTATAAATGAGTGCTTTTCTGAGGATAGTATAGAAGTTTAGGAAGAAATATTGAAAGCTTTTTTTTGTTAATTTTTATTTGCGAAATCATTGCAATAGCATTCGTATAATTACTGCTCACCAGACACGGCATCTTGAGAGGGAGGAGCGATTATATCCGTAGGCAGGGCGAAATTGACAGGATTGAGATATGTGGCGAGCATGGAGTCGAACATCCTGCAATGAAGCGTTGAACGAGCACCGAAAATGAATGGCCCAGGAGGAAAAATTATATTATTTCTTATCTCTTCGCCTGACCGTAAACAAAGTGTTATAAATGAGTCTAGCCAGTGAAAAAAGTAGTTATTTGAATGTCGAACATGATTTCCCCTCCTCCCAGAAAACCGCTTTAGAGTAACCAAGTTTAGCTATTTTTTTCAAGAGAAAACAACTCACATTCGCTGCTCCTTGCTCGGTTCTCCTCTGACTGGGTCCACCACTTTCTGCACGATCGCACTCTAAAAATTTAAACGTCAAATATTTTCCAAAAAAATGTTTAAATATTAATTTATAAAACTTCGAAATTTTATTATTTTCGAAAATATGCGTTACAATATTAATTTATAAGTATCGAAATCGGGATAATTTTGATTTTTACCTCTACTCCCTTCTCACTCAGCTCCTGCTCTTGATGGAAATCGTCGTGGAATACTTCCATCAACGATTCTTCCTCTATTTCCTGTCGACACCGACTGCAGAAAACAACGCTGAAATTTATATAATTAACTAATTAATTGAATATTTCACAACGAAATTGAATCTGTCGAAACGCACTTTGTAGCATCGTTCTGTCCATTGTCATCCTCGATTTCTTCGTCCACAGCCGCGTTCCCCATAGCATCGTTGGCGGCAATTTCTTGCCTTTCCTCGCTGGAAAATTTCAATATTATTCGAATGAACTGACTAATATTCAATAAATATTTCCTATAACTTCAGGTCATAATGTATCAGATATGTCTCTTGGATGGTGGCGTCTCGAAAACGACAACTCACTTCTCGTGATCGTCGACAATAGGGTCCACTTCGTCTTCCCCCTTTTCTTCCATTTCATCTTCTCTTTCCTCCATTTCATCTTCTTTTTCCTCCATTTCATCTTCTTTTTCCACCTTCTCCTCCTTCTTTTCACCTCTTTTCACTGTTTTTGCGCTCTTTCTCGTCTTCGATTCCACCTTTTTTGCAGTGCCTTTGCGACCGAGAGACTTTTTGAGTCTGAAAAAAAGCACTTTGATAAAGAAGTCGTTATTACTTATTAAATAGTTAATAAGCAGCGTGATTATCAACTGGGTGACGTTGTTTTCTTGCTTCTTGTTCACTCACTTATCCAGATGCAATCCTCTATCTTTCATTATTTGGGCAATTTCTTTGTCACTCGTATGAGACGGATTCTTCTTGAACATTCTCTTGAAGTAGGCTCCCAATTCATCATTGGTCTGAAATTCGAACATTAAATTAAATTACCATACAATGATTCTTTTAAGCACTGGATATTCCGAAACATTAGTGAAATGGACAAACAACGGAAGGACAAATCTTGTTCGAGGATTCGGGGAACTAAATGGCTATCTGTTTGTAAGTTTCTTTTTCTCATTTTGTTTGTATTCAATGTTCACACTTACATCGATATTTGTGATGGGCTCGTGAGTAGGCGGCCCAGGATTGACCCAATCCACCTCAGCAGCACATTCGATCACTCCTTCAATTTAATTAATTGAATTCAAAAAAACATTAAACTAACCATTTGTCCTCACATTTTCAAGGGCATATAAACCAAGTATCTACTGAGTTTTTATTATTATTATATATATGTATAAATAAATATTATAGAATTGTATAAATATTTTTTCAGATTACCCTTATAATTTCGCATGAAGACGCAATTGATCTTCTTGATCAGCCAGTGTTTCTCTCCTGCAAATATCGAAAAACTCTTTCATTATATTTTCAGACTCTTAAAGGGACAGTAAAGGCACCGTTGAATTCCCGCAAATTTCAAGGTCTCGCCACGACTTTCGGCCCGCTGGAAGAAACAAAAGCATAGGGTGGGTATCGAACCCGCGACCTCACGATTGCTAGGCTAACGTTTTACCGCTGCTCCACTTGGGCTGATATCTGATAGGGCGCACACTATCTCTATCCCTACGTCGCTCGTGGAAATTGGACCAAATGAACAAGAATTTGTGTGTTTACTGTCCCTTTAAATATTATTTTATTACAATTTCGCAAAATATATTTTGAATTTTTTAAATAGCAAAAACAGATTTTTCTCGATGTCTGTTGAATTGTTAATAAACCCTTACCATTAATTATCGTGTACGCGGGTCGCTTTTTGGCTACTTTGGGCGCGAATGCGGGGAGAGGAGCAGGGGGCGGAGTCGGAGCGGGTTTTTCGAAACTCTTCAACATCAATCGATCGGAGCCGAAGCCGCGAAGAGCAGCGAAGGGGTCATTCGCGGCATTCATTCTGGACAAAAGAAGTTGGATGAGAGATGACGATCTGAAGGAGGGTTTATTGAGGATAAAAATGCAATTTTCTTTAGGGAAACATGATAAAAAAAGCGAGTAAGAGTTGCGAAGGAATAAAAAGTTCAAATAGAATTTTTAAGCTTATAAAATACAGAGAAAGCGCGGTAGGAATGTGTATGAGACGACAGGGGAGGCAAGGGGAAAGGCTGACAGTGAATGATAGGTACACCGACCATGCTTTCATAAAGGGAGGAGATATTGAAAGACACGCGGGTCTGCCGACGCCCACGCCTACGAATGATTTACAGTTAGAGCGCCACGGGGGCGCGATTGTATCTTAATTACAGTAATGAACGCGTTGTAATGTTGGATTCATGTAAAAGGTCAAGATATCAGAGTAGGCCTATCGCACAGATATAAAAATGAACAACTAAAGAATGCTAGAGAGCGAAACTCGGATATGCTTCAGAAAGGTGTGATAGAAACGATGCATGCCTACATGACGATAGAGCTGACATAACTTTAACAAAATAAATGAAGGAAAGAGACCAGATCAAATAAAGAAGTCAGGAACTTAATATTGACCACTCATTTTTGAGTATGGAAACGGAGAAATGGTGCAGAGCGACTACCGTGTGTACAGCAGAATTCCCCCAGGGCAGCCAAAAGTGAGATGGAGATGACCTAAGGACTGCAATCGGCGCGAAATGGTGGAATACAACTTATGAAGAATATCGACCTGAGCGATTATCGCCCGATATGATAAATTGATTGATTTGATTGATTTTTAGGAAACTCATTTGGAATGATTTCAACGGTAATTCAAAATGAGTGGTCTCTTCGCACATCCGGTACGAATGCACTTTTTATAAATTCACAAACACTTGTCCATAATAATAAACTCCTAAACAACAGACATTACTCCGTGAGAGAATGAGAAAACGAGAGACGAGCCGAGGTATAGAAAGAGAGCACACGCATCAGTAGTCAATTTCAGGAGCGTATTATATTAAAATAATAATAATAATGAATGTATTCTTCACTTAGACATTTTTTTTCAAAATGTGGA
The DNA here is from genome assembly GCA_036245785.1 of Pristionchus fissidentatus. Classification (NCBI taxonomy): domain Eukaryota; kingdom Metazoa; phylum Nematoda; class Chromadorea; order Rhabditida; family Neodiplogasteridae; genus Pristionchus; species Pristionchus fissidentatus. Next base: position 30,943,055 of record BTSY01000005.1, on the reverse strand, counting down.
CGAAATCGACGACCGAAGTCGCAGAAGAACGTAAATGAAGACTTTAAAATAGCACAATCTTAAGACCGAGGCGATGATACATAAAATAGAGGATTTAGAGAAAACGAAACCCGCATTTGCATGTTAATATTGTGGAAGTAGTGAACAAAATAATTATTTCTAAAAATCGTTCAAATTATCGTTGTCGTATGTGAATTACAACATTTGTTTTCATTATCAATGCTTGCTTTCCAAAATGTTTAATGGTATCACTTTATGTCCTCATCAACAACAATGAACACAATATTTATAGATTTTTTTTATTTCCTAAATAAATCAGTTCTAGGCATAAAAATTAACAGGAAACTGGAGCAACCAGAAATAAAAATAATACATTTAATGAAGTAATCGAAGACTAATTTTTCGTCAAACGATCAGCTCTAGAAATCCCACACGAAGCGTCGAAAACTTTGAAAATATGAGGCTGTTCGCGAAAGGATCAATGAAATGGACGTACATTGAAATTTAAAAGTGGTACCAAAATTTACGCACAGTGGTTATTGAAGGTGCTGATCATCATGGTGACATTCATTTTGCATTTCACTCATCGGTTGGGGTGTAGTGTAACTACCGTTTTTGAGGCTGATGTGTCATATCTCTTGAACCTCTCAACCGATTTCCAAGAAAAATTTTTTCTGCGGGTATTTTAAGATGCTGATAACAATTGGATATTTTAGTAAGAAATATAAATAATTTCTCAAGTTTCAAAAAAGTGTTCCAGAACACCATTAATAAGAATCGCTAATTTCATATACCAGAAGATGCGCCGTTTTCTCAGCTTTCATATCCTTATGCGACATGTATACTTTAGACCTACCATAAGACTCGAAAATGCTCTTTTACTATATATTAGAAAATGCTAACGTCTGTCTGTCTGTCTGTCTGTCTGTCTGTTTGTCCGTTTTTTTTCTCCTTCCGTCCGGTCACACTTTTTTCTCATTTTCCTTATATTTAGCTTCAAATTCGCTCCTCTTCTCAGAACCTTTTGCATATGATAACTGACCAGAAAACCTTTCAAATTTTATAAAATTTAATTAACCAAATCTATAGCCAAGTGGGCTACGCGCTTGACTAGCAATCCGAGCGACGCAGGTTCGACCCCCGCCGCGGGCAAACCTTTTGCCGCATTTTTCGCAAGTGCCGCAAGTGCTCCTGGCACGTTTTAAAGTACCGTGAAACACGTTTTCACCTGTTTTGCCGAGTTTTAACGTGAAAAATCGAAAATTTTGAAAAGTTTCAAAATGATCCAGAAAGCGTAGGGGATCACTACAAAAGTGTTTTGCGATGTCGGAAACGTGTCTGAACGTGTTCTAACGTGTTTTAACGTATAAAATCGAAAAATTCGAAAAGTTTCAAAATGATTCAGAAAGCGTAGGGGATCACTACAAAAGTGTTTTGCGATGTCGGAAACATGTCTGAACGTGTTCTAACGTGTTTTAACGTGAAAAATCGAAAAATTCGAAAAGTTCCAAACTGATTCAGAGAGCGTAGGGGTTCGCAGGAAAAGTGTTTTGCGATGTCAGAAACGTGTCTGAACGTGTTCTGACACGTTTTAATGTCAAAAATCGAAAATTTCAAAAAGTTCCAAAATGATTCAGAGAGCGTAGGGGATCACAGGAAAAAAGTGTTTTGCGATGTCAGAAACGTGTTTGAACGTGTTCTGACACGTTTTAACGTGAAAAATCGAAAATTTCGAAAAGTTCCAAAATGATTCAGAGAACGTAGGGGTTCGCAGGAAAAGTGTTTTACGACGTTCGAAACGTGTCTGAACATGTTCTAACATGTTTTAACGTGAAAATCGAAAATATTGAAAAGTTCCAAAAAGATTCAGAGGGCGTAGGGAATCACAGGAAACATCTCTGAAAATGTTCTAAAAGTTCTGAACGCACTGCATACTGCGTTTCCGTTGTGAAAGGCTCGTGAGGCAGAGAGCGATCGAAAAAAGTTGCCACGGAGCCACGAAGTGGCGTAGTGGCAACTTTTTTCGATCGCTCTCTGCCTCACGAGCCTTTTCCACCGGAATAAGCCAGTACTCTTAGTAGCGATTAACATTCCCCAGCATACTGCGAGGTTTAATGTAACCCGGTGCCGGCTACCGAGCTCCCCCTGGACCGAACCTGGAGCCGGCTACAGGGCGCTCCCTGGACCGTACCTGGAGCCACCTATCGAGCTCCCCCTGGACCGAACCCGCACCCAGAACTATGCATAGAGCGTAGTGTACGCATAGAGCGTAGTGTACGCATAGAGCGTAGTGCATTTAACCTCAATACAACCCCGCTAGTTTATTCCCAATTTTGTGTTACAATGACCGCGCAGGAGAGTGCGAAATGAGAATGACAAATGAAAAATGATAATAAATGGTGATCTAATAGCCATTTCCGAAAAGAAATTGGGAATAAAAAGAGCATTTTCGAGTCTTATGGTAGGTCTAATGTATACATGTCGCATAAGAATATGAAAGCTGAGAAAACGGCGCATCTTCCGTTATATGAAATTAGCGATTCTTATTAATGGTGTTCTGGAACACTTTTTTTAAAATTGAGAAATTATTTATATTTCTTGCTAAAGTATCCAATTATTATCAGAATCTTAAATATATATGGCACATCAGCCTCAAAAACGGTAGTTACAGTACTCCCCAACCGATGAGTGAAATGCAAAATGAATGCCACCATGATGATCAGCACCTTTGATAACGTCAATCAAGAGATTTCCAGAAAATCGATGTACGAGGTCCTTCACAAAAGTTATTGATCCTCTCGCAAACAGCCTCATATAGAGTTTTAAAGGGACCATGCATAGATAGTGAAAAACACTTATTTGGCATTATTTTGGTCGACTGATAAAGGAAAAAATAAGAAAAAAATTGTTCGGACCCTTTGGGAGTGGTTTATGGCAACTCCCAGAGGCACACGCTCTGGGATTCGACGTTTCCTAATTTCTTTTCAAAAGTGTCTCAGCTTCAAAAATTGTGGTGGATGAATGCCTACGATGTCCTGAATAATTCAGGGCATGACATGTTCATTCCTCGAAGTTATAACCACATTAGGAAACGTCGAATTCGTACACCACGACAGTTCAACTGCGCATATCCCGAAACACAAAGTTCCAAGATTTTTTCATTATTTTCCCCGTTATCAGCATGTCATATTTGACAAATAGAGACCAAGTTGTCAATCTCTGCCGGGTCCCTTTAATTTCCAAAAATGGAGTATTTCTGTATTTTCGAGTGGTCATTTCTGTCTACTTAACACGCATTGAGATCAGATTGCAACAGTCTATAGCAGACTCGAATCCTTGTATTGACACTGCTCTCAAATTCGATCTTCTCTCCTCGATACGCGCAGTCGGCAATTATTAGAGCGAGAGGTCCGCAGTCAACGTTGTTTGACTGTTGAGGAGTTTCGGCTGAGGAAAACGACCAATTTGAGGGAAGAGGAGAGGAAAACTTGTGATCATGGTGGTCCTGTAAGATAGTGTCCGTCAGCAACGAAAATATTGTGAAATAAATATTGGAAATAATATCATAGAAAGTAATAAAAAGGGATCCGTTACACACACTCTCACTCCCTGCTTCCGGAAAGATGACTGGTCTGTGAAATCATGCGTTCAATATTGCAAGTGCAAAATTACCTCCAGGAATGCTCGGACGTTGTCCAATGTGGGGGCGGCCGCCCATCCGAGGGTGTCGTAATACTTAACAGTTCCTTCCTTCGGCTTTATAATTACCATCGCAAAATGACCGGGCAGTTGGATCGGCAGGATTACGGTATCGAAAGTGAAGATATTGATCTACAAATATAACACTGGAATAAATTGTGTTTCTTCATTTTTTGCTTATCTATACAATTGACTGTTTTGTCAATTCATTCTTCTAAGTAAGAGTGCTGCCGTGAAGAGACTCAAATACGCAACAGGAACACTATAACGACAAACTAAGGAAATGTCTGTGATCATGTTATTTACTGATATTACCCTGCGCATCCAAGTCTTGCGAAGATCCTCGATTCCCTCCTTGGAGCTCATTTTGAAGTAGGCTCCGATGTAGAAGGGATGGCACTACAAAAATCATCTGCGTTAATCAATTATTACGTTTACTCTTTTATTGCGTAGTCATGACGCAATAATTTAATACGAGCATCATAAACGCCGATGCATCATGCCAAAATTTCAGATTGATCGCTTTTCTGGCGCAGAACAATAGAAAAAAAGCAGAAGGAAGACGTTACCTTGTGGCCATTTCTCCTACTATCTTGTAGAATAAGATCCATGTACAGATCGATTACCTGCAATAGCTTATTATTACTAGAATAATGTAATTTGACATGATCCAGAGAACCACTGGCATTATATACATAGTTATTATGCTCTGATTATACATCCGGTGAAACACAAAAAAAATTATTTGTCTCACAACCCGCAAATTTACGTCGATAAATTGTAATACATTGATATAGCGTTTTTAGACTCCTCTTGCGTTTGTGTTTTTGCAATAATTTCTATAATATGTTTTAACTAACTCCGTCACTAATATACGAGTAGTTGAGAATTCTCTGGCAGTCCTTCACTGTGAGATCACTCCTGACGGCAGTCTCAATATCCCTCCTTCCCCTCAATTCAACGATCGCCGTCAGACAGTGGAAGGAGAACGGCGAATACGACGTGTTGAGAAGGTTCTGCAAGAAGAGATCACATGATTCCAAACCTACACAAGGGGGACATGGTGAGAGAGTAAAAATGTGTTTTAAACACATTCTCACTCCAAAACTGATGCAAGTGTTGTTTTCATCAAGACATAAATAAATTAACATGTTTAAAAATGAGGAATCTGCTAGGGTGCTAGGGTTCATTAATCTATTGCGAACTGAATAAAAACTATAGCCACTTGATTCCAAGAGGGGGTCGTCAGTGAAAGAACGTGTAAATCGAGAGGGACTGTCTCAATTTGCACACACTCTCGCTCTTGCCCCTTTCTGTAGGTTTTGAATAATATGAATAGAATAACTAACCTCAAAGCTCTCGTTCCATTCTCTACATTCCTGATCGATAATCGCTTTCTGCTGTTCTGCAGACAGTAACGACTTCCTAGGAGCAGACTCCTCTTTGTTGTTATCACTCTTCTCCTCTTTCTCCGCCACTGCGTCAATTTTTTTCGAATCCTCGTTGGCTCTTTCAGCAGGAGAAAGTGATTTCCTTCGTTTCTCCTCCTTCGCCTCCTGCTCTTTCATCACAAAGAATTCTGAAAAATATTTTCTAAAATAAAAATCGATATGTTCAATTTTAAAAAAAATATTTAGGAGTTATTTAAAGCGCTAAAGTCGTTACTACCACCCATGTTGGCATACTTCGTTCATATAAGAACTCTCTGAAACGTATCTGATTCGTCCAATGTTAAAAGTGACACTACCCGATATCTTTTGGAACCGCATTCTCAGAATGAGCGGTCTGTCGGACCCGATATCCAAGAGTGAGAGGGAGAGCGGACCCGATATCCTACTCTTTCTCACGTATCTTGCTCGATTCCCATACACTTTCGTGGCGCTTTTTGCCATTTCTACTGGTTCTCACCATGGTGAGCGGTCGCTAGACATACTCTGATAAGAAAACTTTACTTTTGTAAGTTATTATTCTGTTTCTACCGTAATCACAATCGACGGAAATCGCTACAACTTGAAAATGAATTGAATACCAATCAACATAAGATGTTGGGTAGAAAGACGATCACAATAAACATTCACTGATTACATTTCAAACCGATAGACGAACTCCAACTTTTTCTATCCGGTTTTATCTGCGCTAAAACCCAGTTCACTGAGAATTTGTAACTTAACAATGGTGATCATAACAGAAATATGTAAATTTGATCTTTTTTCATGAATGGAAAATCAATATATCTATGTATAGTTTTCAACATTTCAGCGCAGATATCGGGTCCAGAGCATTTTGAAGAGTCAGATATCGGGTCCCCTCATTTCTCGCTAATTGGATTTAAGAACCGGTCATTCCGGCGGACCCGGCCCCGAATTCCTCCACTACTAGGAAATTGAAATGTCTGTCTGTTGGTATGTTTTTTTTTCCTTCCGCGTGACGGACCTTTTTTCTGAATAACTTTCTTCAAAGTTGAGCAATCTTCTCAGATCCTTTTGCATATTATAGCCCTTCACGAAACACATCAATTTTTATATTTGAAAAATCGATAATTTCATGGCCAAGTCGGTAGCGAGCTCGAATTCAAATCCGAGGGTCGCAGGTTCGATCCCCGCCGGTGCATAGTCTTTTGCCGCATTTTTTCCAAGTTTCAAATGTGGCCCAAACCCATTTTTGAGTAACGAGATTCACATTTGAGCATCTTTTGCCGATTTTTGAAGTGAAATATCGATTGATTTCACTTGATTTCACGCGATTTCATGAAATTTTCGCACATTTCGTTCCAATTCATTCCTCATGCCGGCAATCTCGCAGGAAAGGAGTTAGAACGAGAGTGTAAGGAAAATTGAGAGTGACTCTCTCATTTTTGCACACTCTCTCGCCCTTGACCCCTTTCTGGAGGCCGGAATCATGCATCCGGAAGCTTCCTAATAAATCGCTTCAAAATCGCTCTATCTTCTCGGATCCTTTTGCATACGACAACAGACCAAAATCCCTTTAAAATTTTGCAATATTTAATTGACCAAATCCATAGCCAAGTGGGTTACGCGCTTGACTTACAATCCGAGACCCCCAGGTTCGAACCCCGCCGCGGGCAAAACGTTTGCCGCATTTTTCGCAAGTGTCAAATGCCCTTCTAGCACGTTCTTCAGTAAGGTGAAACACGTTTTCACCTGTTTTGCCGAGTTTTAACATGGAAAATCGAAAATTTCGAAAAGTTCCCAATTGGATCACAGAGCGTGGGGGATCACAGGAAACGTGTTTTGCGATGTCGGAAACGTGTCTAACACGTTTTAACGTGAAAAATTGAAAATTTCGTAAAGTTTCCAAATGATCCGGCGAGCGTAGGGAATCATTGGAAAAGTGTTTTTCGATGCCACAAACGATTTCGAATACGCCCGGGAAATCAACACACGGTATCCTGCGTTTCCGTTGAGAAAGGCTCGTGAGGCTGAGAGCGATCGAAAAAAAAGTTGCCACGGAGCCACGAAGTGGCGTAGTGGCAACTTTTTTTCGATCGCACTCAGCCTCACGAACCTTTTGCAACGGAATAAGCCAGTACTCTTTCTAGAGATGAACACATTCCCCCCCCAACATAGTAAGCTCGCCCTGGACCGATCTTGGAGCCGGCTACTGAGTTCTACTCCCTGGACCGAGACTACAGCAAGCTACCGAACTCCCCCTGGACCTTACCTGAAGAAGGCTACCGACTTCCCCCTGAACCGTACCTGAAGAAGGCAACCGAGGTCCCCCTGGACCGTACCTGAAGAAGGCTACCGACTTCTCCCTGAACCGTACCTGAAGAAGGCTACCGAGGTCCCCCTGGACCGTACCTGAAAAAGGCTACCGAGCTCCCCCTGAACCGTACCTGAAAAAGGCTACCGAGGTCCCCTGGACCGAACCTTCTCCCAGAACTGTGCATAGAGCGTAGTGTACGCATAGAGCGTAGTGTATTTAACCTCAACACATCCCGGCTAGTTAAACACTCTACAATCTATCGTTCTCTATCTTCACCCTATTTTTAGGATATCATTTAGAGAGGGCGGTCTATTGTATTACAGGTAGACTAACTGCACAATAATAAGTTTCCTTTCACTCACGTTCCAGACTAATATGAGCGGGCGAATTGACTGAGGTTACTGTAGGGAGGAAGTCGATTGGATTGAGGGACGATGAGATAATAGATGACGTCACTGGCCTGTAAAGATATCATTGATTGATTGATGCCTGAAATCGATCTCAATTTTTAGCGAGAAAAAAATATATTCCGGGTAGCACTCACTTATTATCCTCCTCATTTGTCTCTTCTCCACTCTTTTCCTCCACCCATCCAAACTTGTTCGGATTCTCTAGTATCTAAAAAATAACAAATAAAAGATACACTCGTTATTTCTCGAATAACAAAATTATTCGTATTTTGAAGTATTATTTGTGGCGACGAAAAGGACGAAAAAAATAATAATTACAAAATATAAACTATTCCCCATCGGAATATCGGAACAATGAAATCCTCACCTGAATATCGCCGCACATCGCCTCCTCGTAATCAATTATATCGTCTAAAATCTTGCCGATTTCGTAATCATCCGTTGAAATGGAGGCCATATTCACGATCGTTCCACTTAAATACACTTATTGATTTAATGAATTATTATCAAAAAATCATCCTTTTTCAAGTTTGTTATCTTAATTCTCTGCCCATTATGTAATCACAATTGACTACTCACCTCTCGATCTCTTGAAAATTACCATTATCGATTTGCTCGTTCGTCAAATCAATGACGTCATCATCGTCAGTCTCCTCACTTGTCTCACTAGAAATATGTTATTGTTGTATTTGAATACAAATTCTAGACCTAATTTATTTAACATCAGCATTTAAGTCTAGAAACGGTAAAAAAATGGAGGAAGTTATTTTCCAAGGAATTTATGCATTTTTCTCAGTGACAACTCACATCAGATATGGCTCTTTCTCGTCCTCTATTTCATCTATCATCGATATTTCCTCATCTATCGTTTCGTCCGTTGGTGTCTCTCCCATTTCCTCTCTGAAAATTGTAGATTGTAGATCCTGTTTGGCATTTTTTTTCTCTAAATGCATCCCTTTTCGGTGTAATTATGATGACGTCAATGATGTAACCCTCCAGAAAGGGGATCAGGAGCGAATGAGTGTGTGAGTGTGAGAGACCACATAACCATACCGAGAAAGTCTATAACCGTTACGTCTTTCTCACTCCCGACCCTTTTCTGGAGATTTCATCCTCAAGTTCACCTTTGTGTCGCCTACATCATTCGTATTCCCCTTCTGAAGTGAAAAACCCCTAAAAACTCACTCCCTCTGCTCGTCCAGAAGAGACTCCTCATAGCCTCCTTCCACCTCCTCCCTCATTTTTGCTCCTCTTCCATTTCTTCCTTATCTTCTTTCGTTTCATCTCCCATCGTCTCTCTTTCGTTATCGCCCGTCTTATTTTCTTCTCCCTTTTCTTCATCCATACTTTCTTCTTCGTTATCTCCTTCCATTTCTTCTATGTCTTCATCCATCTTCTCTTCAACATCCGCTTCTTCTTTCTCTTCATCCTTCTTCATTTCGTCTTCATTCTTCCGTTCCTCCTTCTCATTTTCTTTCTCATCCACCAGTTCTTCCTTTTCTTCCTTCTCCTCCTCCTTCCTCACTTCTATCTTTCCCCTCTTCATCATCTCCCTCCACTTCTTCTTTCTCTTGTCTTCACGAACGAGAGGCTTAAACCTGAAAACATCGAAATTGGTTATAAACCAACCATAGGTGATCATTATTTATTAGAAAAGAATGTTAGATAAAGAATTATTACAGTGCGAAATTAAGTTGATAGTGCATTGTTCATTTCGCACATTTTCTCTCATCTTTTGGAGGGAGCCGTAATTTCCCGAATTTCGCACTCTACGATACTTCCAAAAGCGCTAGATTCCCAGCCGACAAAACGGGGTCAGGGTGCAAGAGTGTGCAGAAGTGAAAGAGTCACTTTCATTTCGCACATTACCTCAGTACAAACCCCTTTTTGTGGGGGTTTCCTGTGGAATGATCTAATTGGACAATGTGTCATGAAATCGGTTTCAGGATCTCAAAACTAAATGTCCGTTGGTCCTTTCTCACGAGGCATAATCGCAGTAGAGACACTGACGTCAGAAAATATAAAATTAAATTAAGAGGACTTTTATTTATTAAAGTTAGAACTCACTCATCAATATCCACTCCTCTTTCACTCATAATCTTCACTATGTACTTGGGAATCTTAGCGTTCTTTTTCTTCCTGAAGAGTGCCTCGAAGTATTCCTCCAAGTTGTCGTTGGTCTGGAAAGAAAATAAACATTTTTTTAAATGAAACAAAATCGTCTGAAAATTTTTGGGCTAAAATCAAACGCTATAGAAATTTCAGAAATAGCCGAACGATAAGAGACCTGAATCACAGGTTGATGTGGTTTAATCACTTTCAGATAGGTGGAAAAATATTCCAGCCATCTTTTTCTCTACTCTTACCGTAATATTCGCGATAGGTTCGAAGGTGTGCGGGCCCGGTTTCTTCCATTCAACCTTCGCGATACACTCGATTGATCCTTCAATTTCTCGCATTATTGGAGAAAATACAAACCCGCAAAGATTTTGTAATTTTGAAAATTGATTGAAAAAAGTTCACAAAAACACAAAAATGTACCTATTTATTTCAAATATATATTTTGGTGATATTCTAGTTGTAATTGTTTATTCGATATTTGTATTACCCTTGTTTCTCTTCATGAAGACGCTGTGGATCTTCCGCACCAGCCAATGCTTCACTCCTGCAAAAAAATGCATTGTCTTCCTCGGAACAATTCCCCGATAGTCTCTCGTCGTCTGCTCCTCTCTTTTCGCACGCTCTCTAACAATCCCTCGCGTAATCTCATCTTTTTCTTGTACACAGTGATTTCAGGGTTCACAAAGTCTCCATCTATTTTTTTCGGAAAAAAAGTTATTGATTTTGTTTACCGTTGATCGTGACGTGAACGGGCGAAAGACTGCGCTTCTTCGCCGTTTTGGGAGTCGCAGCTCGTCTGGTCGGAGTCTTCCTCGCTGTTGCAGCAGCTGCTGCTGCAGAAGATGCTGCAGATGGAGTTGCAGCACGACCTTTGGCTGCACGAGCAGTCGCAGCAGGAGTGGAGACGGTGCTCATTGCAGAATAGACAGGATCGAGATAGATGAATCTGAGATTTGATAAATGATGAGAATAAGGATTGTATTCAAATTCAATGACTCGTGAGTAAAAAAAAGAACAATGTGAATAGGGAAACACATTGAACACGGCTCTATAAAACCTCCAGAAAGGGGTTACGCAAGAGTATGCAAAAGTGAGAGGAAATCTTCCACTTTTTACACTATTTACGCAGCGTCTGGTCCCTTTCTGGAGATTCAACACTATGTGAAAGACTAGCAATGTGCCAAAGAAGTGAGAGGATGGGTATCGATGGCAGGATGGCAGAAGTGAGAGTGGAGCATCGCAATGGCTGGATCAGATACATTCGTGAGGTTAGGGGAGGTTGGAAGAAGACAATCCTAATGAAGGCAACGCGCATGAATGATATGAGCATAGCTATCTATCGCATGATATAGTAACGCAAATTCGGACGCGTCATTTATGGAAGGAACGCCACGGGGAGCGTCTATTAGAAAAAAACCGTGAATGAATTACTTTATAAGGATGGATGCCGCTTTCCGTAGAGTAAGTGTTTCATGGGAAATTACATGCGCTGTCCATACAAAGCGATGGGAGAAATGGGATACGGTATGCCGGAGCCGGGGGTACTGTAGAGGCGAGATTGAGAAGAATTAAAGGGAGAGTTACCCCATGTTTGAATTCGCGCGAATTTCGATGGTCTCGCCACGAAACAACAAACTTTCCATCCCTTTTCCGGACTAGTGTTATTCCCTGGATGCGAGGTCACCTCTCCTCTCACGCACTCTCTTTGATCTACTCAGTCTCTCTTCTCCTCTCGCATCTCTCGCCCCTCCTCGATTCCCCAATCTCTCGTTTCCCCGATTCCCCAATGTCTGTTCTCTCTCCAAGAGAGACAGAGGAGGAGAGGTCAATCTCTAGGTCTTTTCTAGGGGTATTTCTCCCTTTAACAGCGTGGCGAATGGTTTTGGGCCGCATCGTTTTAACACGCCCTTTGAAAAAATTTCACCGAAGAGCAAGAAGAGCTTTTCCTCACAATAACTAGTTTGTTTCTGGCAGTTCGAATTCATGTACGGCATCCAAACGAAGCGACGAAGTCAACGATGACCACAGTATGAACGAGCGGGAAAAACAATAAATATTTGTGAGGACACCTGCACCAGCAAGATCAATAAGGCAGACGAGTGAGAAACTTTGGGAACAAAATGAAACTCAAATGAATGCGTTCCAATTAAATGTTTGCAATTAAGTTCCAATGAATGTTTGCGGAGAAGATGAAAGCACAGCATCGAGTTGGCACCAGGCCCTGAACGTCTTTCGCTGTCTGACTCTCTCGTTTCGCGCACTCTCTCGATGATTCCCTCTTTCTCTATTACAAATTTACGAGCACTCGTCCGAAATAATAAAACGTTCCGTTGATAATCCGTGCTAAACAACAGATACGGCTGCGAGAGAGCATGGCAAAGTGAGAGACACGTCGAGGTATAGAAAGAGAGTACACCACCAGTAGTCCATTTCATGAACGTATCATTTTAAAATTGTAATAACTTGATCTCGCTTTCGCCCATTCGGACGCTGTGGAAGAGTGGACAACGCTGACAGCATCGTGTGATCTGGGCCTGGGCGCTATCCTTTGACCTTACAATGCCAAGTATTTCGTTCTGAGAAACCTGGCGGACACGACTGTTGTAAAATATTACCACAAACGTGCAATCGAATGATGTAATGGAGTAGCACCACTGATCGGTATTGCATTTCAACAGCAATAAATATCACAATTTAAAAGGACGAGTACTTATTCCGGTTGAAGAGAGTTGAAATTGGCGATTAAAAAAAATTACAGAGAGATTCGAAAGTAAAACCATATTAAAAGAGAGAAAATCAATAAAGTAATACACTATACTCAAAATTTGAACACAAGCTTAGGTCTCACCACGAAAGTCTACTATTGATTTTTTGCTCTTTTAATTGTTTTGTCACCGTTTTCATCGTTTTTCATAGTATTTCTCCATTTTATGAACTTCCATTGATGTCTTCTCACACTTCGGGAGCTTCGCTAAGGCGGAGATGCCTCACTCTCTCGTCCGATCACGAGAATATCATCGCTGGTGAGCAAATTTCGCCGATTTTCGAAACAAGTTTACTTAGTTACTCCATTTTCTGACTTAGTTTCACTCTTTGTACTACTTACTTTGCAGCTCACGGTCCATTCATCGAGTCAATCAACGTTTCCAAGTGGGAGGCACACAATCACCAGCCAGCCGAGCCTCCAATTCGAGTCAAAGTCTTCGCGGTAAGCGTTCGTTTTCTTTACAGCTCATTCCTTGTTGAATGATGAACTTTCGCCTACTTCCTGCGTTCTTTCATGAAATTAATCGAGCTTATTTCTTCCTGTGGAACACAGTCGTTCTTATCGATCGATTGAGCGTACATTCAGTTAAATTTCATCCTTGCAGGATCTGGGCTCGTACGTGGACACAGTGCTGCCGCTCGGATCAACGGGTTCGTGTTTCAAGCTTTTCAATCCAGCAACAGACATCACAGCAATGTGTGTGTTCTACTATAATCACATTGACATGCAACGATCATTCAAGAGTGGTAAAGATTGTATTTAAATATATTTGTCATCATCAGATAACAATCGCTCTTTTCTCAGGTCACATCGTCGCGGTTAGCAACATTCTGCAGGATAAACCCAATGAGGAGTATAAAGTGTACGCGACACTCGTCCCTGCAGACTATCTGGTCACCGGAGGTGTGTATTTATTGATCTATTAGTGCTGAAACATCCATTCTAGCTTTCTGTGAACTCGTTCGGCTTAAATAGCTTGCATAGCGAAACAATATTACTATATAATAGTAATAAAGGTATTTTAATGCAGGCTACGCCCTCCGTAATCGCTTCGTGATCAGCACACAGCCTCTGAGTGAGAAACCGTGTCAACCGAAAGTCGCCGTCGTATCACAGTCTAGCAAGGTCATTATCTATTGGTTGTCAGTGCTCGTGGGGTATAGCTACTTCAGCTAGAAGTCAACTGAAAGCGGCGCTGCTTAAGCTCTTCAGAACTACTTTCTAGCTGATTTCAGTCTTCTAGCTGGGGTAGCTATGCGTTGTACGCAGTTATCTAAAATTGGGGATGACGGACATTGCTTCTAAGATGCAGCTCCTTTTTTCCTTGTGATATTCAATTGAGCTTATATCCTTTTCTAGCTGCTCGTTCTCACCGGTAGCTGCCTCAAGATCTTCGAGTACTCCTTCAACGCTGACGATGCCACCACGGCATTCGTCCTGCCAGAGATTCACACTGTCAATTTCCGGTGAGATATTACGATTTAAAAATTGTATAAAAATTGTTCATGAAATTGGCTTCTGGTGTGTGTTCACTCCTTTCCATACCTCGGTGTGTCTTTTGCTTTGCCTTACTCTCCCGCCAACGGAACTGGTATTTAGCCGTGGAAAGTTTTCTTATTTTGGACGGGTTTTTGTGAATCTGTAATACCGTATGCTATCGATTGTTTTTTAAAGTTACGAATGCAAGTTGCATTACGCTTTTACAATGCATCTCCTATTCGACTATAAAGAATACCGTATGCCCCCTTCTATTGTTCGATTGTTGTGCACAGATCCTAGCAACTGGCTTGGAAGGCATGTGATGTGGTGGGGCATATTTATATTTGCCTTCTTCATAGAACGGGTCTTTGCAGTGTGGAATGGCCTTCTCACTACACAACGGGCAATCATATGACGCCTCTCTTCATTTCGCCCACGGAATTATTCGAATTCGCACTACTCAGAGACGAGAAGGTATTTCAGTCGGAGCATAATTACTGGCATTGGATCTACTTTGCAAATAACGGGAATGATGTTCATCCAAAACTGATAATACAAATAATCCTAAAGTGGCTCTTACTTCATCTCATTTACCTCGGCGATACAATCTGTCCCGAAAAAAATGGTATAGAGACTCTATAATAGAGTTGAACATTCGATGTATTTATAAAGAATATGCAATAATTGTGCATTGCAATTCTGTTATACTCTGTCTACTCTTGCAATATTACATGAAACGGGGGGAATGTCGAAGCGTTGAGCATGCAATGAATTTATAAATAGTTATGAGTGTATGCATAATTATAAATAAGGAATGTATAATTATGTTATACTCCTCAGACTGTCGTCATCGCTAACTACAAGAAAGGCGAGAATAAGTCAGTGTACAAGGTCGAAGCACAGATTCACAACGTAAGATTACTTCTTCTTGATTATTGCTCACATGGATTGCGTTTTGTCATATGATACTGCTCGTGATTTACACGTTGTGATCGTTGTAATATCCTTGATGAAGGAATACATCCTCTTTTCCCCCTTACTATTAGCATTAACCAAAAATGTGACCATCAGTATTCGTGTTTCATCGCTAATATGAGAAAGAGCATCATGCCAGATATTTTGATGTTTGCGATGGTGGTGGTGGGCAGAAGAAAAATGAATAATGCGCAGTCTATTTCTTGTGTATTGTGGTTATGGCATAGCGCAAACTGTCACCTCTGGCCTCTCCTTGGTACAGAGGCCATGATGGGAAATTTTTTACCTCGACTAGCTCACTGTTTCTGTAATGCGAAAAACGCGATTGCATTGCGAACATAGACCAAAAGGGTATGTTCCATGAAGAAATGAGAATGTATGATTGTTTTAGTCTGTCACGCTTTAAACTGATCAATAATCAGATTTTGATGTTTGTAAAAAAAATATTTTTGAAAATATTTTTTCTCAATTGTGTGTTTAGCTGAAAGCTCATGTCCGATTACATCAGAAAACCTACAGATGCTTGGTAAAAATCTGCAGCCGGGATATTAAACCAGGCACAAAATCGAAATGATGTTTGCGTTTGTTCCCTGGAACATACATTTTTGTCTACGATTGCGAAAAGATCTGAGTCATAAATCGAAATGAAATTGCAGCTGGCTTTTCCCCTAATTCATATCTGATCATTGTAGACGACCACCCCGATCTCGGTCCTCCATCTCATTCACGACATGAAGGTTCTATTGATGGCCGACCACAGGGAGCTCCACGTGGTCCCCACCGCGATCAGGTACCGTAACCCCGGTTGTGAAAGCATATGTCGGCAGGTACGTAAAAACGACGAAGTTACACGTTAGCATTTGCATGGCCAATTATGAAAACCCCCCACATTTTCGACATTTTCCTACCCACATCGACCTATGTACACAAGCTAGAATTGGGCGCCTGATTTATCAACGATGTTTGATTTCGTCGTTGCAGCGTGAAGGAGGGCGAGGTTCGCGGCGACAGGATCATTAAAGAGATGTGAGTTACGTTTTGAAAGTTGTACATGCCTACGTCTTAGCTCGGAATGAGATTTGCTATCTTGAAAATGTAGTCATTTCCCATTGTATGCAATGCTTGAAGTTAGTATGCAATCGACCGATCAGGATACCGTAATCTGTTGCCTGACCTTCCGTATTCGTTCAGTGCGGCCGTGAGTACCGACGAGCCTACCACGCACATCTCAGTCACCGAGGGAGGGCTCACGAGAATGGTGGCGACTGTGGAGAGTGCGGTAAGCGATAATCGATTACTATTCTATTTCGTTTAATAAATGCATAAGCAAAATTTCGGCAACCCCGTCGTGCTTGAATCCAATGTGAAATGCAAATGTCTATGTTGCATTCCCATTTTTTTCTCGGATGGACACGTTATTTGTGTTTCACGAGTATCACTTATAGTGAAGGAAATACACTTATTCGGTTTTTTTTAGAATTTGTGCCTGTAATAAAAATGTATCCGTACTGCAGATGTGACGATATTTGTTTCACCATGATCATTCTAAGATTTTTAGTGTTTCTAATCATGGTGTTTTGAAATTTTACGTCACGAAATCAATAAGTGCTTTTCAGCGAGTCCGTCTGTGGACTCTCACTCCGACTTCCTTTAATGCCTATGGATCGATCGATTGCCGCTCGACTCCCGTCACGCGATGCCTGATTTTCCATCGATCGACGGTTAGCATTTATACTCGTATTGATTTGTCTTTTGCCAAATGTATAAATAACGATATTTCTGAATGGCCGATAGGAAATGAAATGACTAATAGTTGTATAATTATAGAAGAATACGGATGACGCATCATCGAAGATTGAGAGGAAGATGGATCCTCTCTGCTTGTTGAGCGACGAGGACAAATGGATGAGTGTGACACAGGTGAGGGCAAACTAATCATGCATTTTCGTTATTTTCAAAATTCAACAATTTTACTAAACAAGAAATTTCAAGACTCGAAACTGAGCAAGAAATGTGCTGTAGGTTAGTAACAATATCGTACCAATTTCCATCAACGTACGATATAGATATGACCTGTTTCTGGCTGATTTCTCTGGCCACTTCACTAGTCATAACTCGCTTTTCTATCCGTTGTTCAAGTTCCGATTGATCCCAGCTTGACTTTAGAGAACTTTCTCTCCGATCGATTACTGTTCGCAAAAAAATTGTATATATCAAAAAATGTGGGTGCATCCGTGTTTCACCCTGTGTAGAAAGAGATTTGCCAAATGACAGGAGGTGCGTGAGGAGGCAGTCCGCCTCTTCAAGGGAATCATCGCCGCGCACAACTGCACCGCCGTCGTCAAGGCTAGTGATATCGATCGATTTTTGCGGTTACTGTAGGTTACTGTATTCTGGCTAGAAAGCAATTCTTTGAGAGCGGGGGGATACTGTAACTTCAATCGTAACTAACGATTTGACGCTAATTAACGCTGACTAGTGATTGCAGGATGGTGCGGTGGCGACGCCTTGCGTTTTTGGTGACTGCAAGAATATAACGAAGAAAATAGAGCACATCGTCAAATGTACGCTCAAGGAGCAGTGTCCCGGTGAGATACTGTTGTTGTTGTTGTTGTTGTTTTGGACGTAGCTAGGCTTACGTCGATTCCAACTCTAGCAGATGCGTTGTGCAGATCGAATCAGACAGCTAGGTCAGGTTGGTCGATGGGTGGCAAAAATCCGGGTGGATCAAACATCAAAACTGTTTAGTCGGCGCTAAAATCAAGTGGGTAGGAATCAAAAATCGATTGGGTAGTGTCATAGACCACGCTAGACCATGTATGCCTTCAGAAAAGTTCTGCGTAGACTTCACTAGCACTCTCTCTGTCGGAAGCAAAGGAGCAGCGGAGATTATGGACAAGCGTGAGTTTTAGTTTTTTTTTATTATTGTGTGTCTTACATAAGCAAATCCGGCGGATGTGCTCATGAAATATATTACGCAATAAATTTACAGGGGATAGTGAGTAAGGACGTTGCTGTTCGACAGCTTTTGTTAAACAGAATTAAATGTCGATTAATCAATGAATCGATATTCGCTATGCGGCCTCTGCCCGACGGTTTTCTGATTCAGCTGATATTGATCTCTTTCTTTCTTAGACGATGCGGGCGCGTCGGCCCGACTGATGAGCCTGCTCGCGACCATTCCCGAAGCGTCAGGCATGATGTTGGAAGCGGAGCAGAAAGTGAGCAAGCCGAGTTACGGTAGCTGATATCATGAAACATATTACGATAGTTGGAGTTCTTATCGATTACTGCTATTGCAGGGTACGGTAAGCCCCTCCGAGACGAGAACGCTGCTTGCGATTGCATTCGAATCGGGAGATATGAAGGTGAGGGTGGTTATTGATTTTTTGGACGGCCATGAAGCATGATTACCGTAGCCTGATTGTTTTCAGTTGCTCGACACGGCGGCCTACCGTACTCCGTCACAGCAGCTGCTGCCGATGCTGCCCGGCGACATATTCAGCGCGGATATCGTCGTAAGTGAAGACGGAACATGATTTGGAGGGTCGGAATATGATTCTACTCGATGTAAATAGGATATTACGAAAATTCATAAATGGTGCAACGTGGTTGGAATTAGTCGTGAAGATATCGTTACAAAATTACACGTAATTTTGAATTGGGTAAGAAAAAGGGACCTAACAAGACTGATATTCACTTCTCATAATCAGGCCTTCTGTCCCGTGTGGAAGCCGTGGACGAAAGAAGGAGGAGGTGAAATGTCGAATCTGAAGGGAATCTTCGCTGTTACCACCCTCGGATTTCACGTATTGTGGCCATTCGGCGGACCCGACAACAACCCCGCCAAGACCACACCCATTGCGAGTGAGTGGGGTTACGGTAGACGAGGGAGGGGATACGGTAGCAATGTACCATAGATTGATTTTTTTGTCAATGATGAGTTGCTATGGTGAATCCGCGCTGTATTAATTGCAATGTCAACGTTGGGTGCGACGAACCACTTACAATTTCAAAAAAAATTACTTTGTATTTGGTATGATCATTAATGTGTGGGAAAATCATTTAATACACAATACTCACGTGTATTAGACGTAGACTATTAGTAGGCTCTTTCCATCACATTCTTTTTTGATCATGCCTTATTTGTGGCACACTATGAATAGTATGCAATATGTTTATATTGTAATTTATTAATCAAGTTCAAAAAATGGCTAGATATAGCGGACAATATATCCCTAATGTGTTTGCAGAGGAGGTCATTGATCAATCGTCGTTCGTCGATCCTGAGACTGGAGCGACGATGATTGTCGCGTATGGAAGGAAGGCCGTCCACGTATCGGTCGACTTCCCGCAGGAGGAGATTAGAGGTGCGGTTATAGGGGACACATGAAACATGTAATCACCAGGGCCGATAATTGTCCTTTTCTGCGTGGTCATATAAAATATAATTTAAGCATTACATGAGCAGAAACTGGTGACCAACCGTAACCTATTGATTTTGAGAGCCAACGATTTCCCTCTCCACTACTTCCTTCATCTCCGAATGCTTTGCGCAGCTCTCGCACTTTGTTGTCTGTGCTGACAAGCGAATTGTGTGTTGTTTTCGCCCATTTTCCGATACCGAAAAAATGCAACGAAATGAATAGGTGATTGAGGAGGTGTTGAGAACTAGCATCTGGTAAAGGAAAACGTGTTCGTATTTTCTTCCGGTTGTTCATTACTGCGGTTTACGAACCCGAAAATATAAAAGTTTTCAAATGTTCTGATATATATCCACCAAAAGAGAGTATAAAAATGTTTGGTGACTAAACAGGAGCTCCAAAACGTCCTATCATTATTTTCATATCAGGTACTGGTGAGTTTTGTTACCTTTGCTCCTTACAATAATGGAGTGACCAGAGGAGTGGGCGCGGATCTACTCGAGTTGGACGGCATACGTGAGTATTTTTTAAAAATTATTATTATAATTATTTAATACCTTAATTGGTGTTGATTAGCGACGTCAGAGATGGTGGGAAGGAGTGGCCCCTTGCAGACAACATCTCTGCGTACGGTGCGATCCACGGCTGCGGTCAGGAAAAGGTGAGATCCGTCGCTCCTCTCACTTTCTTGTTTCAATGGATGTATTAATTCGCATCGTGTTTTCTTCCGCGGTATATTCCACAATCTATTCTGCAACACAGTATTAATAATAATAATAAAAAACATTTCAATACGGTATTCTCCCAGACCGACCTCCAATTATCGATCGTCGGCACGTCGAATGGACGCATCTACAGTATGAAAATGCTCGAGAAGGGAGAGCTTGTGAAGGATGGCCACGGTAGCCTACAGGTATACCAATAGACAACTTGCAACTATAATGTTGCCTTTTTCAGGCGTTGATCGATGCTCCTGCCACGAAACAGTTCATTTACCAAGAGGTACGGTAGTTGTTGCTGTCGAAATGTCATTTCCTTTAATTCTATTAATTTCGCTCATAGCAATTTCGGTGTTTATTGTTTTCCAGGCATAAATGGATGATTCCCAACCTAGATGGTTCTATCGATAACTGATTTCATTTAGTCCCTGTCGACTCCCTTCATTTCCTCTGACAACGAGCGAATTGTGAGTACGGTAACTCGATGGATCGATGGAATTCAAGAGATGATTGTGATGGGAATAAAGGGATCGATTGTACGATTCTCGTATGGAAGAGGAAAGGGTGGGTCAAAGATGTTTTCTCAGTATTTTGCGACGATTTTCATTTTTTTCTCTCTATCGATGCCCGCGGGAGCATTGACCCATGAGGAATATTGTTTTTATTTGTATGTCATAGAACCAAAATTCACCAGGTTATTTTTTATGACTTTTATCTCACGAACTGATAATAATGCTATAGCAAACATAGAGGTACTAACTCAATGATTAATTAGTAATTTACAAATTGTTTACAGGTCTGACAGTGGTCGAGATGATTACTGCTAGTCTCGTCTCTCCCTCTTCTTCTCCCTCTCCTCTGACCTACCGTAATCTGACGGCGATTAGTGGAGAGAACGAATCTCCTCTCATTGTGGCATACAAGATTGGCAATTTCGACGCGGTGAGTAGTTTAGCAGGTGGAAATACTACTGTACTGAATAGGCCGAAGTTGTTGCTTTTATTCATAAGGTGGCAGTACTTTGAATAATACTTTTTAATTGGGGAAAACCCCATCAATAGAAACGATTTTTTTATAATATGGGTGATTACACCTGTAATTTACGATAACAGCGAACCGTTGGGTGTACAACGATGTTTAATTGAGTGTGAAACTTGAATGTGATTGCCAGAGGAATCTTCTTGCCGTATGGCAATAAATGTTTTCTATCACAGGGTGTTCGATCGATGGAAATTCATCTGCTCGATTACGAAACGAAAGAGTCGCTGTTCAGTGTGGACGTTGAGAGAAACAACGACGCCAACCTGGTAGGTCAAAAATTTTTTTGAAACATTTAAAAGTCAGTTTGGACCAGCGAGAATGCTGTTTCAGCCTGTTCTTGTAAGCGATGGCAGCTTGAGGAAAACAATGCATGACTATGTCCTATAGGCCTCGAAACGAATATGCTTCCAACTTTTAATGAGCAAATATGCGGACAAATAATAATGTATATTTTTAAAAAAAGGATTATGCATGTAAAATAATTAATATACTGATCAGCATCGTTCCGACCACGTGTTCGTGTATGGATCTACGGCGGGAAAAGGAGGAGGAGCGTCCCTCATCACTCTCAGCAAGGGAGAGACGGGCAAGGGACAGAAGAAGGCTACGGTAAGAGTACGGTGTATTACAGTAACCAGGTCAATTACGTTGATTGATTTCCTAGGTATATTCCATCTTCTGAGTGATCAGATATAATTGGAAATTCTGAACGAATCTATTAGGGTTAGCTCAGGAGATAGAAAAGATAAATTTGACACTTGTTTTACTAGATGTGCCGATCTGGCAAAGGCCGTTGATTCAGTGCTTCATGGAGTGATGAAATATATCGGTCAGCACCATATCAGATATTAGCTTCGTGCTGGCTGTCCGGCTTTATATCAATTTTAGCCACACATTTCTTTTAACTTCAAATAAGTTGTGATCTATCCTTCTTTGATATGATTAATATAATTCATTCAATGACTCTAATATTCTCAATCACAGAAGGATTCGTTCGTCCGTTTCGAAGGAAATTTGCTGATGACAGAGAGGAACCAGCTGGTGCAGGCAGCCGCCTTTCCCAACTCGGTGAGTTGAGAAGGATACGGTAGGAAGATGACTGTGGATCGATAACTGACTAATTGAGAAACAGTAATGATTTTTGTATTGCAGCTGCAAGCCGTCCACATGACGTCATTTATCCATGGTTGGTTATTTTATTTGTTGTAAACTATACGTTGATAATTCAAGTAACTAGGTGGATTGGGCGTTCAAGTAGGAGTGGAATGTAGAGGAGATAAAGGAATGTTCGATGTGAATGTCTCACGTGCCTCAGAAATAAATATGCAATTTATATGTTTCATTTCCAGACGACGGCAAACGTTCGGCGAGTGTTATCGGAGTGCACAGCAGTGACGTCATCGAGGCAACAATGAGTCCGAGTGGTAAGTTTTTATGTTTTTCTAACCCCTCTATTCGTCATTTTCATTCATTATTTATTTATTCCGTCAGAGTATCGCATACAAGAAAAATAACTGTGAATGGGGGCAAGAAATGGATGTCCGTCGACGTAATCGAATCGGTTTTGTGCATGGCAGCAAGGGTATGGGGGAGAAGGGTTAGAGCCAATTCTTAACAATTGATTCAGGGAAAAAGGAGTTGGGCTGGGAGCAGATGAATTTCCGGAAGGAATCTCGGGATAAATCAACCGAGGGGGAAGGGAGGGAATTCCAAATTGATATGGTTCTGGAGGCAAGGGTGGTGTGGGAATTGGGAGGGAAGAAAGGCAGAGAGATATGGAGGTGATGTGAATTACGGACAAATCTAGTAAGAGGAGAACGAGTGAGGAGGGAAGAGTGATCAAGTTCATAATTCCTATGAAGAATGGAATGGAGAAAGACAATATCGGTGACAAATCTACGGCGTTCTAAAGTTGTTAGATTTAGGGAGCGTAAACGATTACAGTAGCTTACTGAAGGCAGAGAACAACGGAAATAGAGCTTCCTAGTGAAGTCGCGTTGGACACGTTCAATATTTTTGGTAGTTTCAACGGATTTTAATTCAAATTGTTATGAGGGCGAAAATCCGCCATTTCCTTCTGAAAATTTTCTGGCTGTGCGTAGTCGTCTGTGTTTGATTTCATCACTGGAGTATAGCCTAGATCTGCGAAACCTTTCACTGCTGCTTGCATTACCTAATCCTCAAACCCTATCTTATCCTACCCTGTGGTCTACCTCGCACTCAGTGTAATTACAACCCTCGTCGGAATTGAGTTTCAGGGGGGGGGGGGGGGGGGGGTGACAATTCCGCAACGAGGTTTTTAACTGCTCTAAACCTATCTGCATATCTCCACCAAAGTATTATCATGATCAGATCACGAGTGCTTTCAAACCCACAAATTAACTATTTAGCTCATTAAAATTTGGCTAATTAGCAGAAAATTCAAAATGGTCAGAAAAATACAGCAACAAGCCGAATCGATGGAGGTGAGCAAATAACTAACAGGGGAAAAAATTTCATACAGATTCCTCGAGTTTGAGAAAAGTTATAAGCCGTTGCGGAATTGTCACCCCCCCCCCCCGAGTTTCATCTGTGGATTAAGGGCCCGCGTAGCGTTTCGATTTTATTGCGAGGAATACTGTGTATTTATTAATGCAGAATAATAAATACTGTCAGGCAAGCTGCGTCCCAGAGCGAAGATCGAACTGAGCGACGAGGAGAAGAAATACGAGGTCATTATTGATTGATTGAATTATTCCGAATGACGATGTTTCAACCAAATGTCGATCGCTCGTGAACCTTTCTACTCTGTGAATTGATGCTTCACGATTCTCTAAACACCTTCTGGGTAGAGTACAGTAACCCCGTAACCAAAAGGAACCAATCTACCATTGCTTACTCAGCATTCCTGTTCCGATCTCATCTCAACTCCCGATTGTTCCTTCCTTCTCATTGGATGCAAGGGAGGAGAAGTACTACTAGTGAGAATGGAGAGACCCGGTTAGTTGAATTTGAAATAAATTTGCTCGATATTAGTAACGGTAATAATTCGTGGAGGAATTGTATTCTAAAAATAAAATCACGGATTTGGAAATTTTAGTGATTATTTGCAATCAATTGTGAGTGTGCACATTATGGTTAACAACAGGGCGAGAAAGACATTTGTTTCAAATACTTTTGTTCAAAATTATCGCCACTCTCTTGTCGTAAACGTTCAAACTCTCTTTACAGGTGATCCAATTGATTCGCTCGACTTCATTGATCTCATAAAGGAACCAGCAAAGATTGAGAAGGTGCGAGAAAGCTATCGATATTCTAGTTATCTTGTTGAAAATGCCATTAGTTTTCTTTAAATAATCGACAACAGTCATTTCAGTTGTCGATCTTCAGCGAATCTCAGAGGTCCATTAAATGTAACGGTCAATTCCTGTTCGCTGTGATGACAAAAGAGGCTGTGAGGTGAGAGAAACGACGAGGTTACGGTATGGAAATTGTGCAATTCGTCGCCTGTTTTGGTACGCACACAGCGTAAACACCAAACACTGTTTATCTGAAATAATATAATGTACATTACAAAAAAATAACTACAATAAGGTGGCGCGAGCATGGTGTATTTTTAAAACGTTAAAATATTTTCTAATCACCTGCTCTTTTAATTATCCCGGCCTTTTTGGTTTCACCACGTGATTATCATCTTTGAACGAGAGTTTAGACTATTGATATCCAATTGTGAGTTTCAAGGTCGCCATATTTCCAGGGTGTATTCGATGTCACTGGCGGAAAACGATTTATCGATAGAGCTGTTGAGGACGTGGAGAATCAGTATGAGTGTATCACCGATGGAGTATACTGTAAGCAATTTAATCAATATTATATGTCGCTTTCCGTCTTACATTAGATATTTCAAATCCACACCGCTTAGCCACCAACTTATGCAATCCAACGTGCTGCGACATCCGTGTTTCACTATTTGACTGATAGCTTTCGAATTTCGTAATTCGCGGTCGGTAGCAGTTTGATAAGCGGTGTATGAAGTGTGTTCGCTAATTATTTCTTTCAAATGATCCCGCTCATGTTCCAAAACATGCAGAACTTGCGTTTCACAAACATAATATACAATGAAAGTTTATCCGATTGCGATTAGGTGAAGCCATTGTATTTACAATTAGAGTAGGATATTCGGGTAAATAATTGGATTAGATATCTTGATTTGACACATTGTGTCACAAATCCACCTGTGCAGAGAGTGTGAAAAATGAAGTCTGCTGATCCTAATATTTACTCGAATTTGATTTTTTTTTTGAATTCCAAACTCTGTCATTCATTTAGCTGATCGGCCTTGGCAGTCGACATTTCTCCCCTTCTCTCTGGCTGACGAACAGACGAGAGATTATCATGTGGACAGGAAATGACGGCACATTTAATGAGGAGATGGCCGTAAGTGGCAGAACTACTTGAATTACTACGTTAGTTACAAAATATAGCTATATTTATAAACAAATATAGCTATTTCGAAGCTTACAACAAATAAATTATTGTCAGAACCGCATTAGCATTACTATTTCGCTCCCTTAGCGCCAAGATTGCAAATGTGGCTCGTCTTGGGCGTCTTTTTCTTCCATTTAACCCAAGTTACTGTCACCAATTAAGCGCATTCCATTCGATGTGGAGGATACGGTATCGGCAGTCGTCCCGTTCACTGTGAAATGGTCGCAGGAAGAGGGCGCTTCGAAACATGCATTTGGTATTTTCTTCGCATTATTATTGTATTTAATTCTATTTTCTAAATGCAAGAGGGTTCCTTTTACATTTATCAATAATGATCATAGGACGAAAAGGTGGATGGGGAAATGCCGAAATGTGACTAGGGTTGGTCAAAATTAGGTATCAACACGCGCACACAACCATACAGTCAGACAAACAGACAGACAGAGCGATTGAAACAAATTTCTAATAATAGTGAGTTGTAGGCTTCGTCGCAATGATAATGATTGTTTGAAGGAGGCCGCGCATGGCTCACTCACATGTTGTGTGTGGGCACTGCCAGTGGAAGACTGCAAGGACTCTTCTCGGTCAGCCCGCAGGAAATGAAGGCATTCGATATGCCCGCAGTTGGAGCGGCAGTAAGAAGTACTGCAGGGGATACAGTACTCTATTCAGTAGAATTGTAATTGTTACCGCAGTCTAGAGCGTAGTAGGGGCTGACTACAGTGTCGCAGATTGCAAAGCATAGTAGATTGTTCGATTATAAAATGGCAGCATGCTCAGGTCTCGCTTGTCAAGTGTTCGAGTCAATGGACTACGTCGACCTCTCGAATCTTCAGTTTGGGTACGTTGACACTTTTATTTTCAAAATTTGAGGCGGTGGGCAAAATGTCGGAAACCAAAAAAAAAGTTTTTTTGCGGGATCAATGTATTTAAGTGGGAATGCTCGTTGCGTCGGATAATGTGTGAGTGATGAAACAGTAATGCGCCTGTGGCATGCCGCATGCAACGACTCTCCTTTTCCAGTGTTCGTGTGTACATTCTGACGGATCGTCGTGTCGTCGTCAATACAATGAGAGTGAATGTGAATACTAATGGAATGACGATAAAACAGGTATATTTTTTGCATTTTAAAATATTTTCTTTCTTGGAAATCTTTCGACGATCAGCTCAATATTGTATAGGTCGCGTAATGCAATACAATATTTAATAGTGTCGCTTTGGGGCATCAATATGAGATTTCGTATAGGTTTCAGTCGTGGTTCATGCTCTTCTTTAGAATAATTCATTTTGACCGATGATTTGAGTCTAGTTGGCCGCGTAATTTTGAATGGGAACATCAATGGTGACATTGAGATCGCCACTCACAATCTCCACCATCTCGTACGTCATCCAACCCTGATATCGATTGAGAAGAGTGTCGATCGAGGAGTGACCGAAAAGACGAAGAAGTACGGTATACGAATTTGGTTTTTTTTAGTCGACATGGTTTTCGCGCCCAGTATTTTACCTTTGGCTACCGTATATGGTCGTGTTCTCGTGAGCTCATGCGAGTACATTATCGATTGCAGGAAGGAGCTTCCTCAGCGCATCATAGTCACTGGTGGGGAGGGATACGAAGTACTGCTACTGTGTCCAAAGAAAATGCAGTTCAAGGAGGTGGGGATTAAAGAATATGTAACTATTTAAAATAAATCTTCATAATATTAAGTGAAGGAAAATTGCCGAAAATAATATTTATCGTGAAATGAGTGAATGAGTACCTATCTCATTCTTGTCTACAGTATGCATCTCTTTACAGAATGCTCTCACTGTGAATCCGGTTGTGTGCACGATTTCTGCAGTGGGCGAGGAGAGTAACCATGTGATGAAGAACAACACGGACAGAGTGATGCATGTGAGGTCAGTGGGCAATTATCGATTATAATGCAAGAAAGTTAATGGTTGATTTTTTTTGTTGTTCGGCTGTGATTTGTTAACCCGTAGTATTGCAGTCTCATTATGTCGTGAAATTGAAGCTAAACATTCGACGATTGCTGTTTCCAATAAATTTGAGCAATATTGAGTAAATGAATAATTATTTCAGCATGAAGCGCACTGCGACTGATTCGGCGTTCAGCGTGAGCGAAAGCGAGTGGAAATTGGAAAAGAAAAGTCAGTTGACGATGAGAATTGTGAGAAATGGAAGAGAGATGAAGGAGGGAGACAAGACTACTGAGAAGTTTGTGATGGAGTGGAAGGTGGAAAAGGATGAGAAGAATGAGGAGGAGAAGGGAGAAGTCATACTGTATGTAAAGACTAAGTAGAGTACGGTAGTAGGGACGAAGTACTGTAGAATATTGATTGAATTGTTAATTGATTTGTAGAGGCACTGTAAAGCGAATGATTGATTGTTGCCTTTGCTTTTATCGGTGGGTAAAATTATTGATTGAATTCATAGACCAAAAGGTATGTTCCAGGGAACAAACCCTGACATCATTTCGGATTTGCGCCTGGTTTAATATCTCTGCTGCAGATTTTTACCAAGAGTCTGCAGATTTTTCTGATGTAATCGGACATGGGCTTTCAGCTAAAAACAAAATTGAGAAAAAATATTTTCGAAAATATTTTTGAAAATATAAAATTTTGAAGAAATTTTTTTCCACATTTTGAGGGCAAGATGGGTTTGCAAGCATCAAAATGTGATAATTGATCCGTTTCAAGAGTGAAAGACTAAAAATAAAAAAATTCTAAATTATTCATGGAACATACGATTTTGGTCTATGATTGAATTATTAGAGCTGCGGATTATGCGTGTAAAGGATGTTCAATAGTTAATTTTATGTAGAGAATTTGTTTGTTTGTTGATTTTTTTTATCGAGATGCTGTAAGCTGACATATTGATAGTTTAGACATTTATGTTAATAATTGCTAGATTGTCAGTTGTGATTTTTTTTCCTGCAGCAGTAAAAAACACATTTCTGAAACTTTTTAGGTGTTCTTGATTGATGTTGTCAGTCTTCATTTTCTTCGTGTAATTAAATGTATTGTATTCCAGATGTAATGGACAATTATCAGTTTTCTATAAATTTGATTGTGTATCCGAGAAAAGGTATCATATTGGTATACAGTATCGATTAAAAGTAAGAATATCTTCAATGTATAAAAGCACATTTTATTTGCGTTCCACCTTCCCTACGAGAAAAAAACAACGATAACAAACAATAACAACGTAACAACTACTTTTTTTGAAGCAACACGCTCCAAAATTAAAATGGCTCCATGATACAGGACAATCTGATAAACGAAAGAAGAAGTCATTAAAAAGTGCAAATATGAATTCAACAGATACGAAAGCATGCTACGAGCAATTCAAGCTGCAGCACTATGTTAGTACTTAATCAATAGATATTCATTCAACTACAGTATCTCAGATACCCTACCTTCTTGTCATCTTCAGTTCTGTTCGTTCGCAGTTCTCGCTGCCGCCTGCATGCAATTAATGTATTTGCGTATTTTTGACTTGAAACAATGTATGTTTTATGTATTTTAGCTTTCATGGTCCACTTTTCTCACTAATATTGGTCGGGGCGAATGATAACTGCGCTACTATATATTTTAATTATGTTAGCAGTAATACAAAAACAAAGTATGCTCCACCTCCTCCTCCTTCTCCATCCACATTTTCTTCGGACACAACAGCAGAAAGAGTCATTTTCACCAGCGACGATGATTCGCTGAGGAAGCTCATCCCTACAACAGCGAAAAGTTACTTGATTAGCCTTCCCATCACTACCTTCTTGGCAAGATGCCAAAATTGAGTTCCCCCATTTTTTGTGAAATTCATTCGTTCTTTTCCCAGAGAGAAAAGAACGAATGAATTTCACAAGAACGAAATTTTGAACGAATCCTACTCGGTTCTGTGCGCATGTCAAAGGCAAGACGACACATACTGAACAATTCTGATAAATTGATATTCTATCGTCCTATTAGATTTGTCCGTTTTCAGTTCTACAGTACCTCGTGACGTCACTCTTCATCTTGATGCAATGATCGAGGATTGGGAGACTGGATTCGACAGAGAGAACAGCTGCTTGACGGACGAAGTGAGGAAGATGATGACAAGCCATCTACAATCAAACACGCTCCACATATTTTTTGGGGGATTCTCGATTACTTGGGGGGAATAATAGTTTCAGCACAGATTAACATTAGGTTATTAACGATTAGGGTTTTTTAAGAGTTGTTTTGTGTTGCTCCATAGGTCCATTTTCCATAATTGAACAGAATTTTCAGCTCTCTTTCCGTGAGGTTTTGCACTGCCCTTGTAAGAGCAATGCGTAGTAGATTTCAGTACCATTTGCAATGGAGCTGCAGATTAGCGTTACTACGGGAAATGTTTTGTTATTATTCATGGTATAAATGTAGCCTTACCAACTCGGCCGCCACCTTTCCTCCTCCTCTCATAAATCGAACTCGCAGCAAAATCACAGAGACACGACGCGCCGTCAACGCGTAGAAACGCACGCTGAAAGCAGGCGATTACTGTATTATTCAAATAGCCGGGATGTGTTGAGGTTAAATACACTACGCTCTATGCGTACACTACGCTCTATGCATAGTTCCGGGTGCAGGTTGGGTCCAGGGGGAGGTCGGTAACTGACTCCAGGTTCGGTCCAGGGGGAGCTCGGTAACCTGCTTTCGGTCCAGGGGGAGATCGGTATCCTGCTGCAGGTACGGTCCAGGGGGAGCTAAGTAACATACATAAGATTCGGTCCAGGGGACCTCGGTAGCCTTCTTCAGGTACGGTCCAGGGGGGCCTCGGTAGCCTTCTTCAGGTACGGTCCAGGGGGACCTCGGTAGCCTTCTTCAGGTACGGTTCAGGGGGAGTTTGGTAGCTTGCTGTAGGCTCGGTCCAGGGAGGAGAACTCAGTAGCCGGCTCCAAGATCGGTCCAGGGGGAGCATAGTATGTTGGGGGGAATGTTCATCTCTAGAAAAAGTACTGGCTTATTCCGTTGCAAAAGGATCGTGAGGCTGAGTGCGATCGAAAAAAGTTGCCACTACGCCACTTCGTGGCTCCGTGGCAACTTTTTTTGATCGCTCTCAGCCTTACGAGCCTTTCTCAACGGAAACGCAGGATACCGTGTGTTGATTTCCATGTCGTGTTCGAACACGTTTGTGGCATCGCAAAACACTTTTCCAATGATTCCCTACGCTCGCCGGATCATTTGGAAACTTTACGAAATTTTCAATTTTTCACGTTAAAACGTGTTAGAACACTTCCAGGCACGTTTTAGACATCGCAAAACACATTTCCTGTGATCCCCCACGCCCTGCAAACGAATTGGAAACTTTTCGAAATTTTCGATTTTCCAAGTTAAAACTCTGCAAAACAGGTGAAAACGTGTTTTACCTTACTGAAGAACGTGCTAGAAGGGCAGTTGACACTTACGAAAAATGCGGCAAACGTTCTGCCCGCGGCGGGGTTCGAACCTGGGGGTCTCGGATTATAAGTCAAGCGCGTAACCCACTTGGCTATGGATTTGATCAATTAAACATTGCAAAATTTTAAAGGGATTTTGGTCTGTTGTCGTATGCAAAAGGATCCGAGAAGATAGAGCGATTTTGAAGCGATTTATTAGGAAGCTTCCGGATGCATGATTCCAGCCTCCAGAAAGGGGTCAGGGGCGAGAGAGTGTGCCCCAAAGTGAGAGAGTCACTCTCAATTTCCCTTGCACTCTCGTTCTAACTCCATTTCTGCGAGATTGCCGTCATGAGGAATGAGTTGGAACGAAATGTGCGAAAATTTCATGAAATCGCGTGAAATCAAGTGAAATTAATCGATATTTCACTTCAAAAATCGGCAAAAGATGTTCAAATGTGAATCTCATTACTCAAAAATGGGTTTGGGCCACATTTGACACTTGGAAAAAATGCGGCAAAAGACTATGCACCGGCGGGGATCGAACCTGAGACCCTCGGATTTCTAGTCGAGATCGCTACCGACTTGGCCATGAAATTATCGATTTTTCAAAAATAAAGTTCGATGTGTTTTGTCGTTGCCTATCACATGCAAAAGGATCTGAGAAGATTGCTAAACTTTGAAGCGAATTATAGCGGAAAAACGAGAAAAAACGTCCGTCACGTGGAAGGAAAAAAAACCAACAGACAAACAGACAGACATTTCGATTTCCTAGTAGTGGAGGAATTATTTTGTGTAATCACCGTCAAAAACCATTGTCTGTGACACGATTTCTTTGATTTTTGATGATTATGAGAGATACAAATCAATAAATCACCCGAATTCGCGTTCGCCGGTGTCGTTTCTCTTGAGTCGTTCGAAGATGTCGACAGCGACGTCTCAAATGTGTCTTTCAATTATATTCTAATTTTATTTTTAAACATGATCAAATAATTCACGAGCGTACAGCACTGATGTAATCCTTCTTTTTTTTAAACTGGCTTTCCAGAGATGATAATTGGAGACTATTGAATTAGAGTAGCCTTTTCTAGTGATAAGGAGCATATGAAACCTTAAAACGATATGTGTTTGCAAAAATAATGACAATTCGGTGGATCAGGAAGAGGCAAAAACAGAGATGGTAACTAAATACCTTTGATTTGCTCGTCTTTTTCCGCCACGCGCATCTCAATAAAGCGCGTTTGCTCGCACTCCTCGTCTTCCCTCTCACCGACCTAAAGATGAGGTTATTCTTACATTAAACCAATCAATATTGGGGAAAGATAAAAAAGCACGTAGCCGCCTTTGTTCCGGTGTCCATCAGAATTGTTTGAGCGAAGGGTTCTAAATATTTTCCGCGTATTCCCGGCGCACTTGGAGCATTTTCCCAACAAAAAAGGGACTGGTGGTCGCTGCGCAAAAATCATGGGTGGAATTCCACCAAGGTGCTAGAGACGGAGCTCTGAATATTTGAGTACGCTTTTCGCGCTACTACCTGCGACGCTTTATCTCCCAATCTACCGTATACCTTTGTCTGTATATTCAGTGACTGTTTTTGGCACTTTAGGCTGTCTATGATTGAGTTTTATAAGTTGTTGTGGATTGGGAGCAAGGAAAATAATACGTATGAGATAAAGAGGAAGACGAATACTTCCAGGCAAACACGAACAACGGCTTGAAAAATTCGTGAATTTTAGAACTTGGAGATATAACGTATTTTCGTTAGAACAACTAGAATAGAGAGCGTAGATTGATGAAATCAAAGCAGAAAATCGGTTAGAGGAGTAGATTCCGAGAACAAAGCTGTCAAAGTTTCGGCTTTTACAACGGGAAAACAACTGTTCGTGATATTAAGCATATTTGGGCGGCGTATTCGTAAGATCTGTTTTGATATGTTGCTTGGAGTGCTACTTCTTAACTTATATCAAAAAATTAAGCATGAATACTCCGCCCAAAGCCACGAAATTACGCTTTGCAATTTACTCAATTGAGGATTACGGTAATATCTTTTTGTTGTACAGCGTAAAGGTCTTTCTGTGTTCATTATTTTCATGGGGTTGCATACTAAAATTATTGTTCGATTTTAATTGATGTATTTGTGACAGAATAAAAGAAAGAAAGATTGTTCTACAGCGCTTTCATTTTTGTCATCCTAATCATGGGTGTGACCTAGCGAGACTAGGGAGTCACTCGGCTTGAACTAAAACGTCGCATGTGGAGTTCACCTTTCGAAGCAATTTTCTTGTTATTTTAGTTATATTTTGCAAAAAGTAAATTGAAAAGTCGAAATAGGGCACACTCAGCTACCGATTGAGCACAAAGTTGTAATTTATCTTTCGATTTCATTTACACGACCACCGTCCCTACAAGGTGCAAACATCTCGGGGGTATATTTTCAATCAACGACTTTTGGCATGATAAATGATTGATTGATTGGGGTGCAAAGAGAAAATTTGAATTCCCGCAATTATAGATTTTTGCTTATATCTCGGCCCCGTTGGAGCTAGGGGCACAAAACTTCGAATTTATATTACTTACCGCATTTCGAACGTGCAACCGAAATTTTGTGCCGCTAGGTTCACCGGGAGACGAGATATAAGCAAAAATCGATAATTGCGGGAATTCAATTTTTTTCTTTGCACCCTCTGATTTTTGCGCAGCATAAAACGGGAGAAACATGGATGAACTGCCAGTTATAATCTCACCTCATACCACAATCCGACGCTGCCCAGTCCACCGCCCACACACACAATGCTGAGGCTGCAGCACGCGCAATCGACGGCGCCAGCTATAAATCAATCGATACTTTGAAAATTAAATCGATAGCCCATTGTTCTAGCACAATCGATAGTATGGAGCATTCGAGGACGCCACCTGGACATTTTATGCTTTTATATTTAGTTTTGCTCTTCTCCTGAGAAGCGTCCATATAGTGCGTTAAATGGAAATCATAATCAGCCCAATCAATAATGCATAGGTCAAATAAATAGGTTATCGCTGGCGAGGATAGGCACCTCTGCATGGCGTTAAAACCATGTCGGCAGACGAAATATTCGAATGTTTCATGCATTTTAACCTCTTTTTTTGACAAAAAAATCGAAAATTATGCAATATGCACTTCGGCACGTGATTTTAGGCATTTCTGCACGAAATAACTGCGAGAAACCCATTTGACCTATGCAATAATGAGTTACCGTACCCTCGATGCACTGCTCCTCTCCCTGCACTCTTATTGCTGATACAGCCATTACTCGACCGAGACCAGTGGGAATGAACTGAGAAGCGAGTACTTACAATATTTTTTTAAAAGGACAAATAATAGAGATCACTCGAAAGTCGACATTTTAAAAAAAGCGGATCGACTTTTTTTGATAGACCATTGTTTAAATATTTTTATTCCAACAAATGTTATTTCTCGTCGTCAACGCTAGTAGGTAACGATCTAGTTAGAATACCAAAGTAAATTTTGCTATGGGAGGTAAACATTAATCTATTATGCCTTTTCAGTTATCAGTAATAGCTTACTCCAGATTCTACGAATGTTCTCTCTTCTCCCCTCCAAACCATGAGTTCCGATTCATTGAACAACCAGATATCGTGATACCCGCGGAGACTGCCCAGTCCAATCAGCTTAATGAGATATCATCATTAGTAATGGCATAAGACACATCCAATAGTCAAAAGAGATGACTGTCGTACCTCATTGATAACTAATCAGACCTATCGTACTGCCCACGATACGTACCATCGTGAGGCGGCTGGGTGTCTACGAACCCAAGGACCGAAACATCCAACCGCGACATTTTTAGGAAGCTAACAAGTCACTCACTTCTTTATCAGTAGCAGCCTACTACGCATACCTGTAGGCTGCTACTGATAAAGAAGTGAACATACCGCTATCGCCTCACCAAGGCGCTCGAATGAGTACAGATTGATAGTGGTGTAACCACGAAGGTAATTATAATAGATCCGAAGGAGAGATTGGACCCTCCGGATTGAACTGGCCTATTATGCGCTGGCCTTAGCAGTGACTCCCTCAGGACTTGGAGCCTAGATAAGGGGTTGCCTTTACCTTTTACCTTTACCTACTACTTACAAAAATCAATCCCCATAGTCAATGTACGTACCAAGCAGTTGTTGCTGAACGACGAATTATCGATTGCAATGTTGGCGACGCATTGAATCCTTCCTCGCTCGTTGGCCAGCGAAACGGTGAACACACTGTAAATATTGCCATTCAAGTATATAATGTTGATTACAGCATACCGATCTACCTCTCCTAGCCGCACCATACCATAACAGTACAGTAATAGCCTGGATCCTACCGTATCCAAACCGTAGCTTCCCAATACTTACCGTAGCTGCGAGTTGGTCAGCACAGCCACCAGAATTTCCTTCTTCTCATTGAAATCGACAGCAGTTCCCTTGAAGATGGCGACCTGCAAATGCGTACTCGACTACTGTAGCAAAACACTATTGATTATCGATCGATAAACCGTCTGCGATTCATAATCGTTAAGTATAAAATTAGTAATTTTTTTAAATTTCAAATTAGTTCGAAAAAACAAAATGTGTCGTTATTACCTGATCGATAGCGTGCTCTTCGCGGTGGACTTCTTTCAACAACAGGTCCTCCTTTCCTGCAACGAAAATGTGCAATTTATGCGCTTGGGCATAGGTCGAAAGGTACGTTGAAAAACTACGAAGCCAATCATTTTCAGAATTTTGGGTGAAAAAAATGAAAACCAAACCCACATTTTCGGTTTTTCATGCCCGTTTTTGAAAACCTCATCCCGCATTTTCGAATTGTCGCAACGCACCTTTTCGACCTATGCCCGAAACAGTTATACCT
Organism: Pristionchus fissidentatus; assembly: GCA_036245785.1. Lineage (NCBI taxonomy): Eukaryota > Metazoa > Nematoda > Chromadorea > Rhabditida > Neodiplogasteridae > Pristionchus > Pristionchus fissidentatus. Next base: position 30,906,937 of record BTSY01000005.1, on the reverse strand, counting down.
TCAACTCATACATGTTCCCATTTTTTGTGAACGAAAAAACTGGCTATAGATCATTTATAAAATTCAATCACACAATGTATGCATTCATTTCGCCTCGATAACAATGTCACATCGTTTTTTTTGGATACACCATACTTGCCTGAACTAAAGTGGATGCTACATCTTAAAAATACTAAGTTTCACTTCAGAAACTACCTGCGGTGTTTTCTGATTGATTCTCTCACGTTGGCGTGCAGTATCACCCTCATTTCTGCTATTTATCAGCGGAGTGTTTTAGTAATTCGGAAGAAAATTTATAATTTAGTGACGTACCCTTCTCAATCAGCAGTAGCCTGCCGCACTCAGTTCCAATTATAACGAAGAAGTCATCAAAGTGCGGAGTCGAGAAGAAGTCCGAGCACGTGTACTGAACATTTTTTCATGTTTTTGAGGAGAAAAAAAAACAAACTAAATTAGTTTCCTAAGAACAACATCATCTTCTAAGACACGCAATAGACGTCATTTTTTTCGTGCGAAAGAATCAACGTTTCGCATTCGCGCAGTCATCTAATTGAGGAAAAAAACATAAAATTACTTACCGTATATGATATCAGGGCGTCGCTATCAGCCTCCGTGATCATTTCGCCTAAATTATTAGATTATTATCACACATTTTCGTCTGACCAAAATAGCGGAATTACTAAAAAAAATGCCAACAAAATTAAAAGTGAGAGTATCACGAGCGTTCCTGGTGACAAACAACGGTAGCCCGCCACCATTTGGCCTTTTTTTGCTATGACTTATTATTTCATAAATGTAAAATACTATACAATGGAGTGCACAGCATACCATCGGGAGAGAGCGAATCTGCACAGACCCAGCAGACGGTGTCAACCGTAACCACTCGCGCATGGCGATGACCATCATCTAAAAAATCAAATCAAATTAAAAAGTTAATTAATAAGGAAAAAAATAACTACGAATAGAAATGATAAATCGATAAATAGGTACGCACCGTAGACGTCGGAGGCCATGTAGACTGCGGCCGGCTGCAATCGATAATTAATGAGACATGGGAGACTGTAGTTATCGCGATATTGATCAGTTACCAGTGATTCTCACTGATCGCTAAATTCCACGCGTTCGCCACATTTTCCTTGCGATTTCGCAATCCTGGCCCAATCGCAACCAATAGCGCGTTAGAAGAGGTTGCCGATCTTAGGAAACGCGAGAAGCACTGTCGATTCCTGCCCCATCCACCGTAACCCCCCACTCACCCCGTTGACCATGGGGGATTGCAGGATGAGTTGCAGCTGGTCCGTTTGCTGGAGCGTTCCATCGAAGCAAACGATAGAGTCCTTCTGTAGTACGCCATTTATATTCCCTATTTTTATTACTTTTTTTTTTTAATTCAGAACTTGCATTCCCTATAGACTATAGGCGTACAGTACAAATAGTAATTGTAAATTCAATAATCACATCAAAGCTAGGCTGGAATGACTTCGCATTTTTGGCTGCTACGAGAAGCCAGAAAGCGCCGTTTTCAAAATCATTATTTGTATCAATTAGATCAGTGAGCGCGGAAAAATAGATGGCAAATGGTGTCGGCTACTATACCGCAGCGTGAAGCTAGAAACCGCTGGTTCAATTTTCTTTTAAAAAAATACACATCTTCAAAGAATACAAAAAATTTCAAGGACTCACATTCGCCTTCTTCTTTCCTGTCTTTGCCCTGTGTAGAGTGAGCATTCGAACCCCATCGAATCCCTCGATCAACGATCGATGAATGAACAACTCGGAGGAGCATGTATCACTCTGAATTACAATTGCATTATTTACGTAAATTAATATTTTGGTATTAAAAAAATTCGCAGACCACCTCTATTTTGATGACTCGTGCATTGTCATGAGTAAATAAATAATCAATATTCATGCAACCAACCGTAATCGCCTCCTCCCTCCTCTCCACTTTGACTGCCATCAACTGCTCTCTCGTCTCACTGTTCAGCAGACGGATCTCGAACAACAGGCCATTCTGCAAGGTTACGGTAGCATGGCCAAACTCACGAGTTATGGGAGCAATGTACGTCACGCCTTTTCTAGCAATCATTAAGTCCCATGATGTACTCCCATACAACGTTGGTATATCATGCACAGCTGGTCACTCTCCATGCGTATATCATGCACAGCTGCCATCACCCTTATTATTCAGTTTAAATAAAACATACATTATCCAATATGCCACTCAATATTTTGATCTGTATTGGCTTCAGTAATAAAATATAGAAGATCGTAATGACCTTTTCAATTACAGTACCCCTCAAATCGCCTACCGTAATCGTCTGCTCGTCAATTTCTGCGTGGGCGACGATAAGAGGCGGCGCCCATCGATCGCTGTCACAGATGAATGTGAGGGTACGGTAGGAGAGGAAGGGTGCATTGGAGGGGGAAGAGACGCGAGAGAGCACAGTCAGATCTGAAATAGGGAGAAAGGTAGAGGATTGAAGAATAGCAAAACAAATGTAGTTTCGCACGCTTTTCATTTAAAAAAAAAACCACGAAAAAATAAGGGTACAAATCTTAAAGAAGGTGTCCCACGAATATTTAGTCAACTGAGTTCTCGCTGTGGGGCAATGGAGATCGAATACCCGATGAGAGCCTCGAAAATCGCATGTTTCAGTTTTTAGTTTGAAGAAAGTTATGTTTAATAAACTGTCCAAAAGAACCAAAATTCTTACAGTATCTCTCATTCAACCAGCAATCTTTTCGCGGTGGGAGTGGGCATTTTGTGGAGAAGAAGTCAGAGAAAGGCAGAGAGATAAGGGGAAACGAGGAGGGTGCGCGAGGAAAACGCGCGCTGCATTTGTGTTTCACCAACTACTGATAACGGAAATGAAACCTCTAACATCGGGGAAAATTAAAGGGTTCAACCATTCGTGTTACGCCTTCTTTAACCGGTTTTCAAACCGGTTTCCAAATTGACGGTCCAAATTTCCCGCCTTCGAGAGCGAAAAGGTCTTTTTAGTCTTTGGTGATAATTTCGATTGAACACCATTTGGCTTTCAATGGAAATTATTGCACTACACAGAGTTTTAGCAGCTCTAGAGAAAGGTATTTAATCAGTCAACTCTACATTTCCTCCACTCGGGTTTGCTGACTAGGGAGGCAGCATAGGGTACTAGAGGGCGCCACGGGGGAACATTTGAAGTTGTTCAGGGGGATTACCGGGGTATACCCACCTCCATCGCTAGAGTGGCCGCATCTCACGATTGTTCCCTTCTCTCCCAGCATCATAATCTCATCCGATTCCTCGTTGACACAGCGACTGACAATGCTCACGATTCGCTCGCTGCCCGACTCGTTGAAGGCGGTGGATGCGGCCTGGAAATACGGTAGATACTTTCGATCGATTGTCAACTGGGCAATTCCGAAAATTTAGCATCGAAAACTACACCCCCATTCAACTGGCTTTAACATTATATAATAAAATGCCGCCTACAACCAGGTGATTTAATGTTAGACTTAACGTTTATAAAATTGGTATGGATCCTGAATGATGCACCTAGTTCCGAAGTAAATTTAAATGAACAATACCTTCTGGTACTGTAGGCGGCCAGTACGTTCAGAGTCAACCAAACTCTGCAACATGACCGATTAATATACTATCTTCGTGGATAATTATTCAACGTCAATTGTTCAAAAGTTGTTTTTATTGTATAACGAAAATCGGCACTGCTGAAGCCCGGAACAGGCCATTAAATAGTCGAGGCACTCTCGAAACAGTGATGAGCGCTCACCCTCGGATCGGGGTGCCGCTATTGCGAAATATGCTAATGTGCATTTCCTACGAGCTTCATATGTAATACTCGAAATGAGAATCCCCCTTTTTGATGATTCCGGGCTTCATCAGCAGTGCCTGTAAATTTAACAAAGAAAACAAACAAAGGGAAAAGGGTATATTTTGACCTGTACGTCATCGTGATTCCATCTCACACGCTCCTTCGCACTGTACACACGGCCGTCCGTCGTGGCAAAGATCAATACGCGCACACCCACCTGCAAAGGTATCCTCATGAGATAGAGATACCGTATCCCCACGAGACGGAGATACCGTACCCCACGAAACTGTAATACATGTAGGCATACCCGATTCTCCATACAGTACTTGGTCGCGCCGTACGCCGAGATCTTGTCTGAAATGCCAGCGTAAATATCACAAAATGATTTTTTTTAAATATTCAACTCACGGCCATTCTCCGTCGTCATACGATTGAATACGAATCCCACTGCCGAATTGTTGCTGACGTCATCCTTTGCATGCACGACAGCCTCAAGGCGTGTAAGCAATTAAGACAAACGGGAATACAGTATTCCGAGAATCACCAATTGACTATTCTTAGAAAACAACTCACAATTCTGGTGTCCGTACAGACTACGCACGCATTAAAGTTCACGAAGCACTGTCTGATGGGAGACAAAGTAGTGATCGATCGGCGCGGCTCTGAGTAGATACAGATTGCGGTGGGTATGGGGATACGGTATCTTGGAGCACAAGAGCTCTTTTTCCATCGCTCCTCTTAACAGTGTGCGAACTATCTGCCCTTCACACACTCATCCTACCGTATGCGTTCAGCATATACGGTAGGGCAGAGCAAATACGGCATATTAGGGAAGCCCTCTACCTCATTAACGCTGTCATCATTAATTAATTATCGTGAACTCACTGATTGTCTTCTCAAAATTTCTGTGCTCGCTGATATGAATTGTGTTCACTCCATATGCGGCCACAATCATGATACCCCAAGAGACGTACGAGCACTGATCGACCATTCCAGCTGTAATGATACCCTTCTACAGTACCCCTCTCGACCTTCCGTGCTCCCTTTGCGCCGTTTCGTATCAGATTGACATGAAAAATATTCGTTCTAGGGTCATAGCGGGAGGTAGAGGGTGTATAAGTCAGTGGTATCATCCCTTCTCCCACCGTATCCCCTTTCCCCCTACCGTACTCACTCGAAATGACTGTGGTAGTAACGGTCTTGTTGTCGGGTCCACTAAATTCATGGTATAGATGCTCTCCCTGCGAGGTGAGGGCGTAGATCCCACGAAAATTATCGATTAACGACCGTCCTCCTCCCCCTGTCCCGGCCTCCACTGATTCCTTGTAGACGGGACAGAACTTCTGAAAGTGTAATCATTTTTCACCTAGAAATGATACGGTATTCTCTGAATTTCATGCGCAATTACTTAAGTGTTTTGGTACTTCTTTAAAATACAACCAATCAATAGTGCTCTCACAACGATATCCGAGTTGCCGCCGTCGCTGGGCAGCAGGTCTACGTGTTGACGACGAGTCGCGTCACTGTGAGTTTGCTGCGAGTTCGATTAATGGAAGGAGGAGAGGCAGGACTGCAGGAAGTGAGAACAACGATTTATACCATAAATGAAAGAAAATAGTTTTTTTTTAAATTAAAAATAACTCCATTGAAAAAAAACAGAATAAATCGTCACACAATGCAAACAAATTCATCATCAAAAAGAAGACGATAAGAAGTTTCATTGCAATTGTGATTAGATACTTCAAAATCAATCTCTCTCGAATATTTAAAAAAAAGTGTTCTCGTAGTTTATAGTCTTGATTGGTTGGATGTGTACGGTTGTAGATGACTCTTCATCGTCTTCCCCACTTTGTCCGTGACGTCACTCTTCTCTCAGTCGAGTAGACTCTGCCACTACTCGATTACATCATAAAGGAGACGGATGACGACACGAGGTACTGTAGGGCTGATACTGGAGGGAATCCATGCAGATATTGCTTTAAACATAAGCTCATCTACTTTCGTAAATAGCCAGACGTAAATTGCTAAGCGTGTCCGGAACCGGGAAGGATTTTGCTTGCGATTGTTCGTGATACGAAATAGTTTTGTCACTTACAAATAAAGTTGCCATTTCTGCTGCAGGGAAGATCTCCCACAGCGAATCATCGTTGCTGGTGAGAACGACTACGAAGTGCTGCTGTTGTGTCCGAAGAAAATGTGGATGGAGAAGAAGGAAAAGGAGGAGGTAAGCGTTTATAGTAGAGTTTGAAATTCGAGTAAATAAATAGATTAGCACTCTTCCGTATCACACACTGGAATAGTGAGGTAGAGTGCGAATTTAAGAGATCTAGTCCAATTATTTACACGAATTTCACACTCTAGTTGATTGTTGCCTGCCAGGTTATATTATATTTTAAACATAAGTCAAATATAGCACAGATCAGATTTCGATAGTTGGATTTTTGCAGGAGAATTGAAAGTAGAGTAGGATGGTTTGTAAATGATTTTTAGTTATAAAATAAATCTTTAGCAGGCTGGTAACAGAGCCGACTGAAGCGAGGGAAGTGCGAGCAGAAAGATGAGAACGCAATAGGGAAATATGGTACTGTATATAGAATATATCGACTGTAGAACTTATTTCCATTTCAATTTGTTACGTACTAATGCAGCAGTTTGAATAGCTTGTAACATGTTTTCGTATCTGTGAATTCCGATTTGTACTTTTAAAATATTCCTTCCCGTTTGTGTCTGTACCTCTATTTACATTTAATAATGTGAAGATGTATCACAAAGAATACTTGTATTGCCATGCTGATATTGTTTGTTATTTTCGGTAGTTCCTATTGTATGTGTCTTCCCATCGGGAATATGAACTAAAAATAAACATTGCTTGTATTGAAGATTTTCGCGATTTTTCCAGTTTAAATTTTACATATTTATGCATGGTTGAGACAGTGAATGCAGTGGAGTCTGGAGTACAGGTGATATCAAGAGAGAGAGACATCACAGAGAAAAAGGAAATCTAACAGGGACGATTGATGCACACTGTAGAAAAAAAATCGATTAGACACTGAGACTGCACACTGTATTGTATGTGGAAAGCTTTGTATCTGCTAGTAGAGAATATTTGCTTGTGCTTTAATCATCGAAACGAAAGAACGCTGAAATAAACTCGAATTATTGTAAACGTAAAATTTTCTTACCGTAGCTACAGTTGAAATTTGAACGCTATGGTAGGTCTCGACACGAAAACACTGTATCGACATAGTCGATCGAGAAATGGTTATATTTTCAACGACTTCTGACTTTCTAACCTTGTTTCTGTCTCTATTACCTACCCGTGATGTCTTCTCACACAACATCGGCTTCGTTGAAGCGGAATTCCTTCATTCTCTCATCGGATCAAGAGAGTATCATCGGCGGTGAGTGAATTTAGCTTAAATTTCAATTCTGCTTTATTTTCCTTGATATTTCATTGGTTCCTCGTGTTGCTTCACTGTTAGTTCCTCCATTTCCAGCTCACGGTCCCTCCCTCGAGTCAATAAACTTGTCGGACTGGGAAGATCAGCACAGTGAAAGGACGAAAACACCCGTACGCGTCAAAGTTTTCACGGTAACTTTTGTTTTCTTTTTTATTCGAAACACTTTGTTCTTTCGTGTTAGTATCGTTGTTTTCTCAATTTGTTTCGGCCTTATTTATATTATTGTTAGTTTTCCTACTAATGCCACACGGTTACTCCTTCAGAATGCCTGCATCAACACTGTGCTACCGCTGGGAACGACAAGTGAGGCTTGTTTGTTTCTTTCACCTTTTTAAAAACATTTTCTATATTTTTATTAAAGTTGTAATTAATTAAATGATTATTATGCGCGTGCATTTATCAGGCCACGTCATCGCAATCAGCGATATTCACCAGGAGAAGCCGGGCGACGACTACAAAGTGTACGCGGCACTCGTACATGCTGCTCATCTGGCAATAGGAGGTGAGAAATTAATTTTTGTTTATTGTATAGACGGTAACCAAGTGAATTTTATGGTAAATTTATCAGCTGCCTTGATTGATTGTTCCTAAACCGAGACTACACGGAAAACTACTACCCACTTTAGAAATATTCAATCAGAAAGATATTATTATTATCTTTCCGCAATCATTTATTGTCTAGTTCATATTTTAAATGTTTGTGAAAATAAAATAATGAATATGATTGACCCACCACCAATGCCGGAAACCGTGTAGATTGCACGTGGCTGCAATCAATAATTTATATACAGCTTGACTCCCCCCAACTTACATGTTTCGGAAGGCCGGAATCCTGAACTAGCAGGTTCTCTCGCTCGAGAGTCCCTTCGATGGCGACAAACGACGACTTCTGATCACAATTGATCATTATCATTCTTGAACATTCAAAGAAACAAGAAATCACAAGGATGCAATCTGGGCAGTAGTCAGGGTCAATTGGCGGAGTTTACTCACATTCGCCTTCTTCTTGCCGTTGCGTGCCCGGTGCAGAGTGAACATTCGAACAGCGTCCACTCCCTCACCCATCGATCGGTGAATGAACACGTCAGACGAGCTGGCGTAGGCCTAAAATATCGTGAACTGCTCACATAAATATGTTTTTATGTGCTTCGCGCGACGTGTTTTTTTTCCAGCAATGTAGTTTTTTGATGCAGCAGATCCGAGTAAAATTATAAGCGTGGTAATCATTGATCTGATTGAAGCATAATCAATTTTATACCTACCGTATTCTGATCGTCGTCTCTCCTCTCCACTCTGGCTGCCATCACCTGCACTTTCGTCTCACTGTTCAGTAGACGAATCTCGATCGATTGCCCATCCTAAAAAATCGTAATATTGATCCTATTCGTGTGTGGCTACCGAAGTAAATTTGTATCATACTACATCGTTTTACACGCGATGCGCAATACATTTCCTGGCGACATTTGGATACGGGTAAGTCATCCATGGCTACCGTAATAATTTGGGAATAGGTCTTTAATATATGGCTACCGTAATCATTTGGAGATGGGTATTCCATCTACCGCAATCTTTCACCTTATTGTTATTTATGTCCAATCCGCCGATGTCCGCGTGGACTAATACGAGGGGCGCTTCATATGGACTGGCACAGATACGAGCAAGAGTACGGTAGGAGAGCAGTGGGTCAACATCGGCTACAGTCTTCTCCAATAGATAGAAACCTGCAAGAGCGACGAATCAAACGAGAAAATTTATACGGTATCACGGGGACTCGCTCGTGGGTATGGCACCTTCAGTTAGAAAACAGAGAGCATCTAGAGTTTAGCTAGAAAGCAGCGCTACTGTAGAGCTACGTTCCAGCTGACATGTCTTCTAGCTGAAGTAGATATGCCCCACATGCAGTGAGATGCAAAAAAAGCAGACTCACCTCCCGTGAAGCCGTGTTTCCTACCCAGCTCGCTTCCTTCGAGTATATAGCTGCATCGAGCAATCGTTCCCCGCTCTCCCAGCACTATTATCTCGTCCATGTCAGAGGTGAGCAGACGACTCACAATGCTCACCACTCGCTCCCCACGAGGAGAAAAGGCCGTTGACGCTTCCTAGGAGTACGGTAGGTTACGGTAACTCATCTCGAATGATTGATGATTCACAGCAAGCAAACGATAGGCAAACTATGCGATAAATGAGCAAGATCGGTAGGAATTTCAGGTAATCAAATAATTTTAAAAATATTTACGTGGTGTAGAATCTACGAAGTGAACGCTATTCAGAAAGCACTTGGAGGCAAATCAAGAATACCTTTTCGAGTTGCAGCTCATGAGTTGGCGTCGAGTCAAGCAGTGCCTGGAAAAGGCCCTTACAGTAACCGAGCTATTACCGTATCTTCTCTTATCATGAAATTGAAACAGCGCTCTCTCTCTCATAGTCCAATGGTCTACTCATGTGAAGGACGTAACGGGAAAATATTCTTAGATATTGCTTATTGGAATCCAGAGGTCGTGATGTTTCTATCTCGCATCCTACCTGCACATTATCATGGTTGCTTTTCATCTCTTCGTTCTCCACCACACTGTAGATTCGACCGTCAGAAGTGCCGAAAAGCAGTAGACGGACTTCCTTCTGTAATGCGACACTGCCTGGAGATCTTTTGTAATGTAGCCCATATGAATCACTAACCAGCAGGGGAAAGGTACGAAAGAATGTTTCTACATATAATAGGTTCACCGTTTTAGCTCGGCACAATGCCGAGAAGTAATACGATTTGTTTTGTATTAATATGATAATTTAAAATAAAAGCTCTTACATCTTTCTGGCCGATATAATGAGTCGCACCGTACGCGGAGATCTGATCTGCAATGCTATTTTTTTCTAAATGTAAAACAACACATTCTGAATACCGATATTCCCCAAAGACAACTGCCCATTTATAGACGAAATTGGGCAAAGGAAGGAGCTGGCAGTGGCCATAGACGCAGGCCGAATATTGTCAGTCTCTCTCAATTCTACATTCTCTCTCGAGCTGTCTGATCGATGAGACAGCATGTAGAATGAGGAGAGTGTAATCATTACTCGTCAGGCCATAAGACAGAAACTCACGGCCGTCCTTCAACTCCATCCGATTAAAGGCGAATCCTATGGTCGCTTGATTACAGATCATCTCCCTCGCGTGGAACACTGCCTACACGGGTAAAGATAAATCAAGATAAATCAGGAAAGATATCCCAACTGAGAACTACAATAAAGAGAGGTCGAAACTCGAAAATCACGTCAAAAGGATAAAGAATACACACGTTGTGGAATTTTTATGCTACATTTTGAAATACCTACGACCATTTCGTCATTTTCCTACCTACTATTTCGATATAAGAAAGTAACACTCACAATTCTCTTGTCCGTACACACAATACACGCATTCGAGTGGACGAAGCACTGAGAGATGGGAGAGGAAAGGGAGATGAGTCGGGTCGGCTCTGAATTGAATTACTCAGTGCTCGTGGGGTATTGCTACTTCAGCTAGAAGAGAGAAATCAGATAGGAAGAAGCTAGAATGCAGCGCTGTTTCGGCTTCATGCAGCTGAAGTAGCGCTGCTTTCTAGCTGATTTCTGTTTTCTAGATGAAGTACTACGCTGGAAAAGATACGGTAGTCCCTTTCGTACTTCCCTCCTTGATTGCACAGTATCCTCACTCATTGCGTTCTCCTCAGTTCGATGCTCCGTCAGATGGATAGTGTGCACTGCATACGCTGCCACAAGCATCACTCCCCAAGCGACGAACGAGCACTGATCGAGCATCTTGCCTGCATACAGCGGATTTATTTTTAAATTGATATATATATATATACTCATTATATATATATATATATATATATATATAATGAGTATTCCGAAGAAAAAAATCGTACTACTTCGAGAGTGGTACCGTAACCAAATATAATTTAGCTATAATTTATACTATAGAATCGGCAGTTTCAGCACCCCTTTTCCTCACCTACAGTATTCCCACCCCCACTACCGTACTCACTCGCAATGACTCTTGTGGTTACTGTCTTGTTATCGAGTCCACTGAAGCCGCGGAAGATGTGTTCTCCTTCATTCGTCAAAACCAAGATCCCGAGCAGATTATCGATCGATTTTCTCCCGACCCCAGTGCCTCCTCTCTTCATCTCCGTGTAGATAGGGCAGAACTTCTTAACGGCATAAAATTACCACCCCATCTACCGTACCCAAATAATCTTAAGATGTCTTGGGTAATAAATGGAGGCATTAACAATCAATACATCGTTTTGCAACTAGCGACTTCAATCAATATTACGTACGACTATGTCTGCGTTGCTTGCATCAGTGGGCAGCAGCTGCATCGACGGAGTACGGTAGGAGGCGGCATCGACAAACTGAGTACGGTAAGTCATGTTGAGACTACGGTACCTGACCCTACCTTGACTTCTCCCGATTCGAAAGCGATCACCAGCAGCTCATACGACTTCATATCCACTTGACTGCCCTGGAAAATTTAAAAAAAAATCAAAAACACTCGTCCGAAATAATAAAAAGTTCCGCTGAAAAACAAAAGAAAAGATGGTGAGAGAGCACGCGAAAGCGAGATAATCAGTAGGTGAGTACATCACAGGTATCCATAAAGTGGAATGTAGTGTTTTTTTCCAAATAACGAACAAGGATGTTTCGTATTCACAACCAGAAACAAAGGGGTAGGCTAACTTATAGCGAGCAAGGTGGTTTCAAGTTTCGATATTGTCATAAGTGCAAACAACTCCGCCGTAAACAAACTGCCCGTTTCTTTCCCTCACCTTCTTCTTCCTCTCCTCTGCTTGCGCATTTCTCTTGACCGTTTCTCTTGCCAGACATCGGGTCATGGACTGTGAGAGACGCTCCATCCGCTCCACGTCAGAACGAACGACTGAAATTAATTAATTAATTAATCAACGCCCGAGGCGCAACACGAATCGAATTTTGACAAGAAATAAAAAAAGAAACTCTCCGAAATTCACTATGATAAGCAGCCTTGAAAGATAAAAAATAATGGAATCAAAATCAGGAAAATTGTAGAAAGGAAATTCAATAATATTACACTTTAAAAAAGATTAATAAAATCTCACATTTAGTGTAAGCCTCTGCGAGTCTTTCATCGGCCATCTTTTCTTGTGTATTGCACTCGAGCCAAAAACGTAAAAGACTACAGTCGGCATCTGAACATATGAAAAAAGAGAATTTATTGATTTGAAAGATATAAAAATATGTAAACAGATTTACTAACCATCACATTCAGTCGGTGTCAAACATGCAGCCAAATGTTCGTGTAGCGAGTGGACCCACGTGCAATCTCCCATTTCACAGCGCCGCAATCTACCATTCTGAATTGTATCGATCGATCGTATCCATAGCACATTCGATCACGCTATATACCGCATACCTTGTCTCGCGTGGTGCACGCGTGTTCTTCGAGTGTGCTCAACAGCACGGCTCTCATGAGCTGCATGTTGCGGCGAAGCGACTTTGTTGTTTCATCCTCGACCACCTACAGAGTAGAGTTTAACGGAAGAATCACCCCTACTTAGAATCACTAGATATGACATCGAGATCGTAGTAAAAGATAATTCTTCGCGAATATCTCATCCATATAGCGATAACAACCCTTTATGTCGAACTTCCTAGCGGGAGGATACATGAAAACGCCCACCGCTAATGTATACTACGGAGATACACTTGTTGAACTGCCGGTGAGTCGAGAAGTGAAAAAAAGGATACTTACCTCTTCGTCTGATTTAGGAGAATCTTCTCTCAGTTTCTCGAACTGTAATTACAGACTATTTAGTAGAAATAAATAGTATCAGATTGTCGGAAGTTCTACAATATATTATCCTACCGTAACATTGCGGTAGGTCAGAGCGCAGGCGCTTAGAGGGCTGTCAGTGAAGTCGATGCTTCCTCGTGACGTCACCACTCCTTTCTTCGTTAGTCCCCACAGGCGAATGCACTGAATATGTGGGAGTCTTGAAGGAACACTTCATGCCTTGTGCGTAGTGCTATAGGCCGTCTATAAATAGCTGTAAATACTCTGAAATGTACCACAATTATTAGACTCAGTAAGCGCCTTATAGCTATAACTAGCATTTTCAACAAATTGCGGAATATTAAATAAATACTGTAATTGCAGTTACCGTAACAGCCATCGTTGTCATCGTTCGCTCTGCTTTGGTCTGTCGATCAGAGACGGAAATGCGCCGAATCGGCTCTTCATCAGGCATCTGCTCCACAGCACTAAATAATACAGTACGCAAGTATGATGACGAGGTAAGTCAACCAAGGTTGATTTTCAGAATATCTAAAAAAAAACCATAGCATGCGGCAGATTATAATACATGTACTTATATAGAATTGCAAAAGAGTAAGAAAAAAGAGAGAAATTGAAGTACTCACAGTGGAGGAAGCGATGACCCAGGCGCAGTATTGCTGAAATCATTTGGTTACGAATTGTGTATCGCTCTAAATGCAGTATGGCGTTATCCACGAAAGAAAAAGCAGGAATTATTGGTTTTTGCTCAAATTGAGTTGCCAACAGAGTACCTAGATGCAGTCTTGCACCATCTACGACTGAAAAAGAGTGCTCACCAGATTACGGTAGCGATTACGTACAGTATACTCTGGGCAGCGATCACAGCTATATTCATGTCGGGAATACTGTGGGCAGCAGTGACCGCACCAGTGATCTGAGGAAAACCAATCTCTATGCGCAAACAAATATCAGGGTTTCCAGGATAACAGTTTTCAAAAGACATGTATATCTCCTCTGGAAATTACGGCTCTTCAATCATGATTGAACCGACTACCGTAGCGTCTTATACATATTCTCAATAAATGATCAATGATTAATAAACACGCTGTCACCAGCGAGTAGTGAAGCCTTCTATCAATTTCATGGAAAAACTATACTACTCCGCTAATCATGGTCTTTCTCAACTACCGTACCTCGAATTTTCGCAACTGCATTTCGTATTTCTTCCTTTTCTTCTTCTTGTCTTGCTTGAAATTGAGGAGAACGACTCGAAAATCGAGTAGAAGAAGACATTCGAAGGGATGAGCGAAAGGAGAAACGAAGAGAGGACGAATGACAGCATTGCCGAACTCTGCGCCAAGCTCGGTCCTATAATAGTCCGTTTTCACTAGCCGCGACAGGCAATACGTGTGTGACGACACAGTCGAATTATATTTTTTTTCATTTCCCTAATCACAATTGTACATGACTACAATGTACAGTTTAGGTATTTTCCACTTTATAGTCGCAATCCATAGACATTGTTCACTGAAATTGCATTCCCCAAATATTTGATATCGGATACGTATGTGTATGCATATACCCACCGTAACTCGAAGTTTTCCACTTCCGGAAGCTCGAATACCGTATGTTCTTCGCTAGGATCAAAAATGACATCGAAGACTTTGAGTGAATTCTCAGTGAGAACCAGCAGCTGCAAAAAGGGGAAGTTTTAAAGAAACATTGTAAAACACAATGTGTTACCCTATCATAAGTAATATTGAGTCTCGATTTCAGTAACGATTGCGCATTGACTTCATATGACGCTGTTTACGTTAGGATCAACAAGTGTTTCCACCTCCTGACCATATTGGCACATTTTCTGAAATTTTGAAAGTGATTTTTTCGATGAAAAAAAAATTCGGCAAAAACTTTTGCAACCAATTGGAATCGAACCAGTGACCTTCGGATTGCAGTTCTAGACCACTACCGCATCGGCCATGCGGATGCCGCGTCTGCACACGCGTTCCGCGCGCGCGAAAATCAGCAAAACTTGAATAGTTTTCGATGCAGGGCTTAAACCTATTAGTGTTATATATGAAATTGATCAGTATGACGAGCTCTTTCATATATTTGTGTAACGTCACTTTCTACTCTCTGGATCAAAAAATCGCATTTTCTCAAAAACGAGAAATCGCTTCTACCAGCCACCTAGTCTATTAGATAGAGCATGAAATTCTGCTAGTATACACGAGATTTCGGGCCTCTACGGGCACTCCGAAGCGAGTTTTATTCGAAAAACATGTTTGGCGCCAAAGAGGCGCGGCGCCATACCGGCGCCCAGAGGGGTCAGATTGCGAAATCGATGGCACCAGCGTGTTCAGCGTCGAAAGTTACCCCTAGGACCAAGTTTTGAGCGATTTCGATTTTTGGCCTGTTCCTGACCTCTGTTGAGACCTTGTTGATCCTAACGTAAACAGCGTCATATGCAATATCAAACTAACAATAAGCGGGTTAGCGAAGAGGTTAAAGTGCGGTTGAAACTTGTACTCACCTTGTTTGATTGCGGGACGATATTAACAGTCGGTTGGCAGGGAAGCTCAGTAGATGATTGAGTGGTGATAACGAATCGAAGACGAGGGAAAGCGTAGCCTGAAGAAAATATAAATAATTCGCAACCAGAAAAAGGTGGAATATAGCTCGAATGTGTTTGCGTGAGTCTCTTTTAGCAATAATCGCTCAAAATAGCCAAAAAAAAAAAACCAATCCAAATATCGTTGAAACAAGTGTAATTTTTTTTTCCACTACCATCCTCACCTCCTATTGCCAAATGAGCAGCGTGAACAACTGCAGCGTACACTTTGTAGTCCTCGCCCAGCTGACCCTGATGGGTATCGCTTATTGCGATTACGTGACCTGATAAATACGTAATACGCATATTAATTAACAACTACTTGAATTAGCTAAACAAATAACGAACAGTATGAATAAGCTAAATATGCAATCAACATTCACCAGTCGTTCCCAGCGGGAGCACCGTGTCGATGCAGGCATTCTGAAGGCGCAAACTTGTCGCGTTGGTAGGGGAACTAATAGAAATACAAACAAATTTTTCGAACGGATGGATGAACCCACGATGCTAACACGGAACAAGACGAACAGTCGAGTAAGAAATTACCGGGAATACTTTGACGCGTAAGGGCGTTTTCGTCGATTCGCTGCGTTCCTCTTCCCATTCTGACACGTTAATTGACTCGAGGAAGGGGCCGTGAGCTGGAGATAAAATAATGGTGAAATAACCAGAAAACTAATGAAATGACGTGGAAAAGAAGGAGAAAATGAAGCGAAAACAACAAACCGCCGATGATACTCTCCTGATCTGATGAGAGAATGAAGGAACTACGCCTTAACGAAGCCGATGTTGTGTGAGAAGACATCACGGGCAGGTCATAGTAGTAGGAACAAGGTTAGAAAGTGAACTTGACGTGACGTGAAGTACACGGAAAAACGTCATGTATCAATTCAATGTTTTCGCTGTGAGACCAAATAGGGTTTTCGAATATACAACTACGGTATTGATTTTCTTTGTTTTTTTTTCTTTTTTCTCACAAAATGTACTTTTCTTTCCACTCAAAATAAAATTTCTAAAAATAAATTTAGCTTACATGTAAAATAGTGGATATGTGCACCAACATGTTAACCTTCTCTCAAATGTACATGCAAATTTATAGAAAAAGCGACCATTGTCCATTACAGCGGGAAAAGAATACATTGAATTACACGAAAAAATAAAGACAGAGAACACCGATCAACAACATTTTAAAAGGTTCAGAAACGTGTTCTGACTATAGCAGAAAAGAAAGCACAACTGACAATCTAGTAATTATTAACAACATAAATTTCTAACTTACTATCAATATGTCAGCTTACAGCATCTCGATAAAAACAAAATCAACAAATAAAAAAATTGTTTACATGAAATTAACAAATGAACATCCTTTACACACAAGGTCCGCACCTCTAACAATTCAATCAATATTCTACAGCACTCCATCCCTACTACCGTACTCTACTTAGCCTTTACATACAGTATGACTTCTCCTTTCTCCTCCTCGTTCTTCTCATCCTTTTCCACCCTCCATTCCATCACAAACTTCTCAGTAGTCTTGTCTCCCTCCTTCATCTCTCTTCCATTTCTCACAATTCTCATCGTCAACTGACTTTTCTTCTCCAATTTCCACTCACTTTCGCTCACGCTGAACGACGAATCAGTCGTAGTGCGCTTCATGCTGAAATAATATTATTCAAATTTTCTTATTGTATGTGAGTCACCGGGCGGACAAAAATCAGTGATCTTAAAAGCACTGTTATTTCACATTCTGATGAGACCGAAATGCAGGGGGTCAACAATTCCCGTTTTCCTATATCGACAACACAATACCATAATTAATTATCCTCGAAGTTTAACCTATTTTAGGAAATTGTGAGACAACAATGCCGCGAGTCAACGAAAATCGCAGCACAAATTTCCTACGTCAAAACACCAGGAGGCCAGTAGTCACTGATCCTTAAAGATAACGCTGTTATTTCACAAACAGGTGAGACTGCAACGCTGCGTGTCAAAAAATTCAGCATGCAGTTAATCAAACTTCAGCCAGAGATGTTTTTTTAATTAAAAAATCAATAACTGTCTTCTCACCTCACATGCATCACTCTATTCGTGTTATTCTTCATCACATGGCTGCTCTCCTCGCCCACTGCAGAAATCGTGCACACAACCGGGTTGACAGTAAGGGCATTCTGCAAAGAGAGGTTACTGTAGCCTACAAAGGAAAACTGTACTCATTGACTTGGACACGTATTGTTGTCGTCAATTTGCTTTTAATTAAATAAATAATGGTACATTTAGTGTCACTGGTCTAGACGAGAGAGCCCTCTCAGAATGAAACGATCTTTCGCCTACCGCAAAAACGACAGATCATTTCACTCAGAGAGGGCTGTCTCGTAGACCAGTGACACTAAATGCACCACAAAGAGTGTAATACTAGGTATTTCCCACCTCCTTGAATGTCATCTTCTTCGGACACAATAGCAGTACTTCGTATCCCTCCTCACCAGTGACAATAATGCGCTGAGGAAACTCCTTCCTGCAATAAATACTGTACTTGCAGGTCGCGAATACACGACCATATACGTTAGTCAAAGGTAGGAGAATGTATGTGAATACCTGATCGCCTACACAACAACTAGTGCGTCCTCTCGGAGAAATGGTGACCTAATGAAACGCAAAAGCGCATGCCCTCTGTACTTTAGAAATGAAATGACAGAGAAGTTTACAAACTGTTAGTGGTCAAGGTACTTTAGTACCCATCTGTAAATTGCATGATAAATATTATTATTATAATAATAATAATTATTATTATTATTATTATCTCGTATACCGTACTTCTTCGTCTTCTCAGTCACTCCTCGATCGACACTCTTCTCAATCGATATGAGGGTTGGATGACGAATGAGATGGTGGAGATTGTGAGTGGACAGCTGAATATTGAGTATCAAGGTAGAGTTTAGAATTTCATTCGAGAAGAAGGAACTTGGTCTACACTTGTTAAATATTGAACGTTCAGGCCGCACAATAAAATAATAATAAAAATTTTTAAAAAAAGATGTTTTTTTTAAAAACCTGTTTGAATGCCATTCCACGGGTCGCCATATTCACTCTCATTGTGTTGACGATCACACGACGATCTGTCAGAATGTAGACACGAAAGCTGAACGACATTTTAAACATTTTTGATTGTACACAGTCGGGTTACGGTTTCACACACTACTGATGAGTCAACTTTCCGAACACACACACACACACACACACACACAAACTTCGGTAGACATTGCTTGAGCAAACAAGTATAATTTTTCGGTCTCGATAGTTTGCCCACTTCCTCTAATTTTGAAATCTTTAATCTTACATAAGTACAAACGAAATATAAAAGTGTGATCGTACGCGAACTGAAGAGTCGTAGGAGTGACATAGTCCATCGACTCGAACACTTGAAAAGCGAGGCCTGAAAGCTGAGGAGTAACGAGCATACTCTCCTCATTCTACATGCTTTCTCATCAATCAAACAGTGAGAGAGCATGTGAAATGGGGAGAGCCAGACACTTGCATTAAAATGTACCGCCAACGTACGGTCCAAATTCTACTATCTTGTGTTTTGAGAGCGAATAAGAGGTCTACCGTGTATTTTTGGTCGAATAAATGGCAAAAAGTAGCCTGCCACATGGTTTTCTATAGAAATTATCGCCCTGTCCTGTGGTTTAGCACCTCTTGGAGATCTATGACTGTCATACTCCTCCCCTCTAGACTACGGTAACGCCTACAAATACTAAAGTACATAGGTGAGGATGATGCTCCAGGAGAACAATGCATTAGCCAGCTAATGTATGGTTACGGTAGCACCGTTCAATAGACTATCTAGACCTAGGAGAACGCCGCAAAAGGCTTCGATGCAAGCTGCCCATCTAAGCTACATTATACATTAAGTCAGCCCCTACAGTACCTCTAACTGGCGCTCCAATTGGGGGCAGATCGAATGCCCTCATCTGCTCCTTGCCAACCGAGTAGAGTAATGTATGGTTACGGTAGCACCGTTCAATAGACTATCTAGACCTAGGAGAACGCCGCAAAAGGCTTCGATGCAAGCTGCCCATCTAAGCTACATTATACATTAAGTCAGCCCCTACAGTACCTCTAACTGGCGCTCCAATTGGGGGCAGATCGAATGCCCTCATCTGCTCCTTGCCAACCGAGTAGAGTCCTCGAAGTCTCCCACTGGTCGTGCCCACACACAACATGTGAGTAAGCCATGCGACGCCGTCTCCTCAACAATCATTATCATACACCGATAAGTACGTCAAAAACCGACGAAGTCTACGCACATTTTGCAATTTTCCTACCTACCTACCCTATCGACCTATCGTCATCATTGATTTGGAAATACCAAAACGACTAGTATGTATAAAGTACAAAATAAAATAAATAACAGTAAAATAATGCCTAATGGGCACACCCTTCTCCTCAGTCCATCTCACAGTGAACGAAGCGCCTGTCGATACCGTATCCTCGAGACCGTAAGGAGTGCGCTAAATTGACAATAGTAACTTTGCATCAATGCAAAAAAACACGCATTATTGAACTTTCGACAAGTTCGAATCACATCGTGCCCAAGATGTGTTACATTTGCAATTATGGCGCTAAGCGAGCGAAAAGGCAATACTAATGCAGTTTTGACCACAATTCGTTTGTTGTACGCTTCGAAATAACTATAAATTGTGTAAACTCTTTCAAGTAGTTCTGTCACTCACCGTCATTTTCTCATTAAATGCGCCATTTTCTCCGCCCCACACGACCAGCTCCCGTCTGTTCATCAGCCAGAGATGATGGGAGTACTGTCGACTGCCCAGGCCGATCAACTGAATGAACGGTAGAGTTTGCAATTCGGGAAAATAATTGGATTAGCACACACTCTTTCCACCGTTCGATTGGTGACAGAGTGCGTGAAATGAAGAGATCTAATCCAATGACGTTTTGAAGAAAAAATTGAATGAACGCAATTAATAAGCTGCTTATCTAACAGCAACCGAGTATTCTATTTCACTAAGATTCTCAGAATCTGACAGTTCAAGTAGTGAAACACGGATTGAGCAAGCATGTTGGATTGCTAAAACTTGTGGGTCAAAGGTGTTAATTTCATCTAATAATGTATGACGAAAAGTTCCGTGCAATATTGATTGGATTTCCTACCGTATAATCCGCCGGTGATCCACCCATGCTGATATTCCACTTCCTCATCAGTTCGATCGATTCCACAGTTTCCGCCAATGACATCGAGTACACACTTAAATTTTGTGAAATTTTAATCCACAAACGGAGATCAATATTGTAAGCTCTCGTTCAAAGTTGATAATCGCGTGGTGAAATCAAAGGACTGCAGGCCGGCTAGAAATGCCATACGATAAAAAAAGGTGATCAGGAAATATTATCCCGTTTCAAAAAATACATGAGCGTACAACGACCGATTGTATTACAGTACTTCGATTTTCTCACGCCGAAATTCAGCAGAGAGTGGAAACATGCATTAGAGACCCGTGCGTGGTGCGTGCACGCACCATGCGTTTCATGAAAGGGCTGCACGTTTCACAATTCCTTACTGCAAACTCGGCCGTTTCTCTCACCTCACAGCTTCTCCAGTCAGCTTCTCCGTGCGTGGTGCGTGCACGCACCATGCGTTTCATGAAAGGGCTGCACGTTTCACAATTCCTTACTGCAAACTCGGCCGTTTCTCTCACCTCACAGCTTCTCCAGTCATTACAGCGAACATCAATCGACTACTCTCTTCCATATCTCTATCAGAATCGCTGAAGATCGTCAGCTGAAATGGTAATTATCTTATTTTTAAACACTGACGATACGTTCAACAAGACAACTGCAATTTCGATTTACCCGTACCTTCTCAATCTGGGCTGGTTCCTGCATAACAACAGTAAAGTCGAGCGAGGAAACTGGCTCATCTGTAAAGAGATAGGAATTAAAATATAGATAACGGAGAATTGATTTCGCGTAATATTAATAGGACAAGCACTAGGAGCAGCCACCTTTATTACAAGTTCTACTCACCGGGTCTCTCCATTCTCACTAGCAGCACTTCTCGTCCCTTGCATCCAACGAGAAGGAAGGAACAATCGGGAGTTGACATGATATCAGAACAGGAATGCTGAGATAAGTTATTGTAGAGTAAATCCTATTGATAACTAAGGTCAATGTCGTGAAATTTATATTGAGCGAATCGTGCAACATCAATTCACGGGGTGGAAGGTTGTGCAACAAAAAATTTGGTTGTAACACTGTTTTTCAGAATAGCGTAATCAATCAATAATCACCTCGTATTTCTTCTCCTCTTCGCTCAGTTCGATCTTCGCTCTGGGACGAAGTTTGCCTGAGAGTGTTTATTTATCTTCGCTAATGGCATTCCTCAGAATAAACAAGAAACGCTGCGCGAACACTTATTTCAAAGATAAAACTCAAGTCCGCCAAGGCGTGTAACGAAATAGTTGCCATAAACGGCATCGTACGGAAAAAAGGTATTACTGGATTGATGAATAATCCAAGCCAGCATCAGTAAAAGGTTTCGCAGATCTAGGCTATAATGTAGGGGTGAAACCAAATACAGGCGACTACGCACAGCCAGAGCTTTTTCATTAGAAAATCGCCAATGTTCACCCTAATATCAGTTTGCATCAAAATGGCAATAGGAATGGGAGGAGAAATAAGAAGAAATACAAACTCACTAATCGGACTCATTCTTGCCTCGATGACCTCACTGCCGTGCACTCCGATAACACTCGCTGAACGATTGCCGTCGGCTGAAAATAAAATACTACCATATATATTTATATTTTTTTAGAGAAGTGCGAATACCTTCGAGAACGGACACTCAGGGAACGACTCTATATTTCACTACTACTTGAACACCCAATTCACCTAGTTGTTTGGATGAACCAACTACCCGGTTATAATAAGTTGAATAACTAACCATGGATGAATGACGTCATGTGGACGGCTTGCAGCTGCAATACAAAAATGATTACTGTTTCTCAATTAATCAGTTATCGATTCATAATCATCATCCCACCGTCTCTCCTTCAACTCACCGATTTGGGAAAGGCGGCTGCCTGCACCAGCTGGTTCCTCTCTGTCATCAGCAGAGTTCCCTCAAAACGGACGAACGAATCCTTCTGGGATTACGGATATTACGCCCAGATAGAGAAATTTTTAAAAATAAATTCGACTATCAGCAAAGGAAATGTAAGCACTTTCCATCTCACATACTGCGAAACATGTGTTTTCAAAATGCTATTCAGTAGGAACAATTGGATTGAAAAGCGACAAATATCGGCTAACATGGGAAAAAGGAGAGATTTCATTGTTCCACTAAACACCGAATCAACGGCACTTTTCAGATCGGCGCATCAAGCAAAAATCAGTATCAAATTCATATTTGCAATCACCAGAATTGATCGTATTAGGTTGCTTGAGAAATTCAAATCCTATATGCCTCGCAAATCCGACATGGAAAATCAACGTATCAATTTCCATGGCTATAGTTTTCGATGCGCTAATCACATTATTGCCCCGATTACTGTACACATCGTACTCTTACCGTAGCCTTCTTCTGTCCCTTGCCCGTTTGTCCCTTGCTGAGGGTGATGAGGGACAATCCTTCCGTTCCCTCCGTCGAGCCATACACGAAAACGTGGTCGGAACGATGCTGATAATGATTTTAATTTTAAAAAAAAGGTAAAAGGTAAAGGTATAAGGGTGTCCCGAAAGTCTTTGCACTTTTTAACGTTTTTGCTTCTCTCTCGTTTCGCCTCACCCGTATGGGACATTGTTGTAGTATGTTAGTATGAGGGCCAGCTCTCACTACTTTTCGAGTGTTGACTAGGGAGATGTGAGGCACACGGTGCCTTCTGTAGAACTGCAAACTTACCATACACAGACCTGAACTTCACTAGTTTTGAAATTTTATCTCGAGTAGGAGTGGAAAAAGTTAGTACAAAGTGCCAAATGAGTCAACGGGTGATTGCCGAAAATTTCTGAATAATTTCGTCATCACTACGAAATAATGAAATTTCAACGTGTTTTTTGAACCGCTGAAATTTTCTACGCAAAATCGGTGGCTATGAATTCCTATTCGCCTATAAGTGTGTATAAGCCATTTTTGGGGGGGGGAATTGGGGCTGAAGAAGTAGGAAATTTGAAAATGTCGAAAAAAATATTTGTGACGATTTTCGAGTTTTCATTAATGACGAAGAAATTATCAAGAGTTAAACCTGGAAATGCAAGTTAAATTCACTCTAATTACACACGTAAAGTCGTATTTGATTAGCTTCAATATTCATAAAGATTTAGAGTCTGAAAGGTATGTTTCGGAAATCATTTAATTGCATATTGCATCACTACTAGGTAACATTCCAACAAGCTAACAGCATAATTAATTTCGTTAATTTTTTGTATTGATAAGACATGTGAAAATTCGTGGCCAGGAAGTGTATTTTTTCTAAAATTTTCGAAAAACTGAAAGTGCAAAAACTTTCGGGACACCCTTATGCTTCCGGTCATCCTGCTGGGCTCGCGGGAGAACACTGATAAGCCAGTGTTACATGATATTAATTACTTCAAATAAATAATGTATACATAAAAAAAGTTTTTTATTTGTCCACGTATTAACACGTGAAAAGTTAGCATCACATTAATTTTTAGCCTGTAGGACATAGTCACACATTGTTTTACTCAACCTTTCGTCGCTTATAAGAACAGGCTGAAACAGCATTCTCGCAGGACCAAACCAATTTTCAGATGTTTCGAGAAAAAACCCGTTGACCTACCAGATTGGCATCGTTGTTTCTCTCAACGTCCACACAGAACAACGACTCTTTCGTTTCGTAATCGAGAAGATGAACTGCCATCGATCGAACATCCTGTGATAGAAAACATTATTTCGATGGGGGAAAATAAAAAAAAATTGAACAGAAGCTAGGCCTAACAATATGACCCCCTTAGGCTACCAAATTCAAGTTTCACACCCCAGTGATACATTGTTCTATACCCAAGGATTCGCTAAAATGGCAATCACCCATAATCTGAAAAGGATTGTTCTGTCTCCCCAATAAACATGTATATTTGGAGTACATTAAAAATTAAAAACACATTAAATAGGTACACAATGCAAAAAAAACAACAAAAAACACAAAAAAAGTATCATGTCATAGACACATTATTTCGATCCGCTGCGTTACTGTAACAACCTCCTTAACTACTCACCGCATCAAAATTGTCAATTTTGTATGCCACAATAAGAGGGGTGCCATTCTCTCCAATCATCGCTGTCAGACTACGGTAGATCAGAGGAGAGGGAGAAGAAGAGGGAGAGACGAGACTAGCAGTGATGATATCTAGCACTGTCAGACCTGTAAACAGTTTAATATTGTTGATTAATTAATTATTGCATTAGCGGCTTTATAATTTAAATGAATTGTTAACTAAACCCCCAAAGCAAAGCAACATTTTTCATCATGGTGAACTTTGGTTTCATCAATTATGTATAACCTATAGCCGTCAAGGGAGACCGATAAAATCCAGTGCGCCTTTGGAAACACCGTTATACGATTCAAAACATTGGCAACGCACCCTTTCCTCGTCCATACGAGAATCGTACAATAGATCCCTTTATTCCCATCACAATCATTTCTTGAATTCCATCGATCGATCGAGTTACCGTACTCACAACTCGCTCATTGTCAGAAGAAATGAAGGGAGTCGACAGGGACTAAATGAAACCAGTTATCGATCGAACCATCTAGGCATTATCAATTTATACCTGAAAAAAACAACTCCGAAATAAATTGCTTGAATTAAACTATAAAAAAAGTATTTCGATATATGTAAGTACCGTACCTCTTGGAACACAAACTGCTTCGTGGTAGAAGCATCGATCAATGCCTGGAAAAAATCGATATTATATCCGCAAGTTGTCGATTGACAATGAGATACCTGCAGACTCTCGTGTCCATCCTTCACAAGCTCTCCCTTCTCGAGCATTTTCATACTGTAGATGCGTCCATTTGACGTACCAACGATCGATAATTGGAGGTCGGTCTGTGAGGTTACCGTATTCACAATATTATCGATGTACATATTTCTAAGAGTTGAATAATATATCAATAAACACAATGAGGATTAATGCATCAACAGAAACAACAAAGTGCGAGGATCGACGTATCTCACTTTTTCCAGTCCAGAGCCGTGGATCGCACCGTACGCAGAGATGTTGTCTGCAAGTGGCAACTACTTTTCACAATCTGTGACGTCACTTTTAACACTAATAAAAACAGTAATAAAACGTAATCAAAAAAACACTGACGTATGCCCTCCAACTCGATCAGATCTGCACCCACTCCTCTCGTAACACCATTGTTGTGAGGAGTGAAAGTGACGAAGCTGACCAGTACCTGGGAAGAAAATGATGATAGGACACTTCGAAACATTTAGAAACTTTTACATTTTCGGTTTCCAAAACGTGCCACCGAAGAAAATCCGATAATGTTTGCCTTTATCAGATCGTCGTTCTCAACACCTCCACAATCACCATTTCATCTAGTTGCAATTTTTTTTATTAAATGAATAGAAAAAAATTGAAAGGGCAAAAACAACTCACAATTCTCTTGTCCGCGCAGACGACAAAGTGAGAGAGCTGAGCGAAGCATTCGGAGATGAAGGAAGTCGTGGAGAGGGTGATTGTCGGATCTCAAAATAAAAAGGTTACGATTGGTCATCGGCTGATGTTCATTTATTTAGTGTTTCAACCAATTCGAAAGACCGCATAGAAAGGAAAAATGAACGACCCTGGTGATTAAATGTTTGAAGTGTCCCATATAGTCGTACCTCTAATCTCCTCCTGCGGGAAGTCGACCGATACATGAACGGCCTTCCTTCCATACGCGACAATCATCGTCGACCCCGTCTCAGAATCGACGAACGACGACTGATCAACGACGTCCTCTGAGAAAAAAAATATTCAATCTGTCAATCTACGGCATAGGTCGAAAGGTACGTAAAAACGACGAAGCCAACCCGCATTTTGAAAAATTTTGTGAAAAAAATGAAAACCCAACCCGCATTTTCGGTTTTGATGCTCATTTTTGACAAACCCAACCCGCATTTTCGGTTTTCCATGCCCATTTTTGACAACCCCAACCCGTATTTTCGATTTGCCGCAACGCACCCTTTCGACCTATGATCTACGGTACATTCATACCGTACCCCTCCCTCGTCTACCGTAACCCCACTCACTCGCAATGGGTGTGGTCTTGGCGGGGTTGTTGTCGGGTCCGCCGAATGGCCACAATACGTGAAATCCGAGGGTGGTTACAGCGAAGATTCCCTTCAGGTTCGCCATTTCTCCTCCTCCTCCTTCTTTCGACCAGGACTTCCACACGGGACAAAAGGCCTGAGACATGAACATCAGTCTTCCAACTTCATTTTTATTTCGTCTCCTGAAAAGTATATTTTGTTATTCAACGACATCTTCGAGACAAATTGCAAACGCGTAGCACCATTTTTGGCGGTAAGAAGCGCCACGGGGAAGAGAGGAAGAGAGGAAGAGAAGGCTCTTGTATCCATAGATTAGTGTGATTTTCCGACTCGTGAAAGCATTTTCCGACAACACTTACGACGATATCCGCGCTGAAAATGTCGCCGGGCAGCATGGGAAGTAGCTGCAACGACGGAGTACGGTAGGCGGCCGTGTCGAGCAACTGAAAACACGATTACGGTATCATCCGCCTGAAAATTCAAACTCGAAAAATCAATAACCACCCTCACCTTCATATCACCCGATTCGAATGCGATCGCAAGCAGAGTTCTCGTTTCTGAGGGGCTTAAAGTAACCTGCAACAGTGATCGATAATTTGAGCCTCTCACATCATCAAGACACAAATACGTCTGATTGTGAGTCAGTATATATGAACCCGGCAAACGCGACGTCATCAGCGTAGGGAACGCGTTCTCTTTGCAAACTGATCTCTCTCTCTCTACTTTTATGACGTCACGTCATGTATACGGTCACTGAATACGCAAATGATCCCAACTACCGTAACCCGCGTTGCTCACTTGTTGCTCCGCGTCCTTCATGATGATTTCGGGAATGTCTTGGAGCGCACTCATCAGTCCGACCAACGCTTCCGAATCATCTGAGAGATATTACAAGTTTACAAACACTCGTCCAAAATAATAAAACGTTCCGCTCCTAAATAAAAGATCTAGCTACGAGAGAGCGAGACAAAGCGAGTGACACGCCGAGTTATAGAAAGAGAAAACACGTAGTCCATTTCATGAACGTATCATTTTAAAATTTGTAACACATGGGGTCAGTCTTATCTCTTTCTGAAGCCGAAACTCGAAGGGCATAGCAAACGTCAATCGATTGTTTAATCGATATATGCATTTGTTTACCGCTTGTGTATTCATTTCATATGCAATATATTTCATGAGAATCTTCGAGGCTACTCAGAAATATTCACTAAATATCAAATCCCGAACGACAAAAAAAGTAAAACTCACTCTTGTTCACCATCTCCGCTGCTGCTCTACTTGCGTAAGAGAGGGTGCGAGTGAAGGATGTGCAGAACTTTTCTGAAGGCATACATGGTCTAGGGTGGCCTACGACACTACCCAATCGATTTTTGATTCCTAACACCGGTTTTAGCTCCGATTCATTTGTTTTTATATCAGTTTTTTTCCTTTCACCTAAAATCTTAGGGGGGGGGGGGAAGGTCGCTAGTATTATGATTTTTTCCATACATGAAATGACGTAAGCATAGCTATAGGGTTGGCACGAAAGTTTTGCCCGATTTCGGATTTGAAGTTTGAGGCTACGGTTCTCCCACAGTTGAAATCAGCATCCCCTATCCTCATAGTATTTTATACGTGTACTTTTGTATAACACTACTCAGTATTCAGTTCACTCTATTTTAACTCGGCCTCTTAGATTCACAACAAAATACAAATGATGTCACGAGCCTAAATTTCGATAAGATTTGTTTGGCCTCTCTAGTTGTCGCGAAGTTGTTTTCAAGATCTGCTCTTCTAATGAGTGACACTATGAACAACCCTCTTTATAATCTTAGCACGACTGAATAGTTGCAATTCTTATTTTGGAAGTTACGGCTCTTCAAATCGGATTTGCCGAGCAAGAACAGGTCATGTATGATTTTCAATTGCCGGATCAGTAAAACAAGAGATGTGCATATAATATGGTGTCTTCTGCTAATTAGTACTTGGGCTATTTGATATGAGTATTATTTCTAAATAAGCCCTTTCAGCTGTTCGTAGAAATTTAAAATTCTAAAATTGTAAGGCATCTCAGATTTCCTGAAAACCGACAATTTTGGGTACCATGTTCGATGGACTGTCTCATTGAGCATATGCGAAACCGAAACACACCTGACGAATCAGTCCTACTACTAGACATTCTCTCTAAAATTAACGAAAAAGGAAATGTGTACAAGCTTCTCAAAATTAGTGACATCCTTTTATGTCTCATTTTCGATCTCTAATTTTTATCCTTACATGGTGTCTTAATCAGTTCGGTAGTGAAAGCTCCACACTCAAAGTGAGTAATACTTTTATAACAAGAATAAATTGCACCATACATCAGAGGAGAACGGGGCATCAATCCCAACCGCCAGCGATACTGTGTCAAAAAATTGAAATTTCGTGATTATTCATTACTAACTTTTATATTCTAGGCCTCATTAGCGGCTCGTCCAGCATGGCGATTCGGTCCTGTCCAGCCTTATTAATTCAGTGTACAGTATGCTTTCAATAAACCACTTGCTACGGGCCTTGCCTCGTTCCACAATAAAAATACACGTCAAAGAAAAAGTCGGGTCGAAACCAACCCAGTCGACTTTGTTCCCTTACAACTCTTCCCAATATTGTCCGTTAGCCATGACTTAGTGGTTCATCAAAGAGGAAGACTTGCTACATATGCCTATACTAGAGATTATTTGACTGGCCCGCATACAAGAAAATTCGGACGGAAATTCAAGAATCTTAAAATCGGGCAAAACTTTCATGCCAACCTGATATATCGTAGTCCACGTATGCTACAGTATCTCACCGGGACACTGCTGGTTGAGTCTACACTTGACGAGGTGCTCCATTCTCTCCGCAATATTGCAGTCGCCGAGCGCGCAAGGCGACACCACAGCACCGCCCTGTAATCACTAATTAGGGCTCATAAAATCCTAATCGTTAGTCACTATTCAAGCTACAGTATCCTCTGTCCCAGTAATATATGGCCGGATAATTGACTACAGTAACCGGAAAGTATCGGTCGATATTACATTTAAAATATGATAGGATCATACCAAAAAGCCAATGTACTTCCGTTGTTTACCAAACAGTAACGTTGGCGAAATTCACACTTTTCTCATTGCTTCGGTAAACACAGGAAGTAGCATATAGACATTTGTTTGATCGTATCATTTTAATTAATTAATAGCACCAGCCTTGACGACGGCGGTGCAATTGTGTGTGGCGAGGAGTCCCTTGAAGATGCGGACTGCTTCCTCGCGCACCTCCTTAAATAACGTTATTTATGATCAGTTGAGTGGCCAGAAAAATTAGCAAAACAGCTTATTATGAGAACTATACCAAGTTGATGAAAACTAGTCCGCCAGGAGTCAATAATCGGAAGCAATCCTTACTAGTCTGAACCTCCTGCACATTTCCTGATCGGTTCAGATTCTTGGACTTTCTTGGATAATGTAATTGTAGAGAAAAAAATTTTCAGGCCAACATCGTGCAAATAGGTTCTCGCTCGCGAGGATGGGCACTTCTGCACTTCGCATGCAAACCCAATTAACATAGTGAGAGAGTGCGGGGAAGACACCAGAAAATCGCCATTTACATGTTCTGTTCTATGCAAATAGGAAAGTTATGAGAACCTAATATGACCTGTGCAGTCCAACGAAATTGCATAATTGATTTTCCTCACCTGCTTTACACTGCCCCATTTGAACTCGTCGCTCAGCAAGGAGAGAGGATCCACCTTCATCTCAGTCTTCGCTGTTGCGTCATCCTTCTTCTGCAATTATAATACATCTAGCTATTACAGCACATTTCCAAGGAGAAGGACAATACGAACGAACAGATTACAGTACAAATGCATACCGTCGATCGATGGAAGAGCAGGCATCGCGTGACGGGAGTCGAAGTGCAATCGATCGATCCATAGGACGTGAAGGAGGTCGGAGTGAGAGTCCACAGACGGATTCTCTGGGAAAGGTATATTGATTTTTTTGACACCAAATTACAACAAATCGTCGCCGCATATCGCGAGAAAACTGATTATTCATTCATTCATTATTTATTCCGTCAGAGTATCGCATACAAAAAAATAAACTGTGAATTGGGGCAAGAAACGGATGTCCGTCGACGTAGTCGAATCGGTTTTGTGCATGGCAGCAAGGGTATGGGGAAGAAGGGGGAGCCAATTCTTAACAATTGATTCAGGGAAAAAGGAGTTGGGCTGGGAGCGGATGAATTTCCGGAAGGAATCTCGGGATAAATCAACCGAGGGGGAGGGAGGGAATTCCAAATCGATATGGTTCTGGAGGCAAGGGTGGTGTGGGAATTGGGAGGGAAGAAAGGCAGAGAGATTATAGTCATGGTGGAATTCCAATTAGCGATACTTGTATAGTTCGGATACAATTTTGTTCGTCACCGTCGAATACGCGCTTCACTAGTCACTACAAGTGATCCTCGTGAAACACGAATGACGTAGTTATCGGGGGAAAGCTGGGAAAAACAGCATTGACTTTTGTATTTCACATCGAGTTCAAGCACGATCGATTTCCGATATTTAATTTGAGGATTTATAAAATAAAATCGTGTAGTCATCATTAATCGCTTACCGTACTCTCAACAGTTGCCACCATTCTCGTCAGCCCTTCATCGGAGGCTGCGATTTGAGTGATGGGCTCTTCGGTTGCAATGATCGCACTGAATTGCAGGATTACGGTACCAGCGAGACTACAGTCTCCAGATCAATATATCGCTTAAAACAGCAAGAAGACTGAAGGCTCGGCCCCCAAAACCTCATGGTGTCATTACACGTGTATTATAAATATACACACTTCTGCGAACACCCCGAATAGCAAGAAAGAAGTCCGCGTCGGAAAAAAGACTGCAGCGTAGGTCTGTGCTCCTCTATAATCTATTGGAAATATATGTCAGATATTTATTATTGTAGAACGGCAAAATATAGTTATATTAATAACAAGACCACTCACATCGCCTTGACTTCCTGGCAGGGGAGAATCGTCACCGTTTCCAAGCTGCTGATCCTGAACGATGACAATAATCAATAGTCCAGAGTCTACCGTACCCTCCGGCTGGATATACCGTAATACCTGATCGTGGTGGGAAAGACGTGCAGTTCCGTCTGGTCGGCGACCAGAGCGATCTTCATTTCGTGCACTAGGTAGACCGCGCCGATCGGGCTATTCAACTGCAATTTATTTATTTATTTAATCTCTAGAGTCGCCGGTGGTCGGACTATTAGCAGGCAACTGCAACAGCTTAAAAACATGAGAAATGAAGAAAAGACACTCGTTGAGCGCAACTAAGAATATCTTAATTAGACACTTGCACTGAGAAATACAAGGGAAAAAAAGATTTTGCGCTGTTATTGTGATCCAAACATTAAACTTCTCAACAAAATCTGCATTAAAAATGTTTTTTAATCGATAAAGCACCTCGTGATCCATAGCACGCACTTCATACGCACCCTTCGTCGCAGGCTTCGTGTACGTTGGAATGACGACAGACTGAATAAATTTTAGTATGATTATATATTTAAATTATGTAAACAAAAACATTTGAAATACTAGTAGCACTAGTGAAGTGACCTCTACCAATATTTAGTAGCATCAGTTGCTAAGGGAGAAGGACTGTATATCACCCGTGGTACCACCAGTTGTACCCTCTGATAGTTCCATTATATCAACTTGCACGTTCAGATTAGTTGACGGGAGTTAAGTAGATAATCTTCCACCGTACCTTCGGGCCACTTTGTAATGCGAATTCGAATGCATCAGTGGGTGAGACGAAGAGAGGCTTCAGTGGACCGCGGGAGGTATACTGAGCAGGCCACTCCGAACTGCAATAGGAATAGGACGTCTCAAGGCTACAGTATGGAAGTCTTATAGTTAGAGAAATGCTAACAATGGATAAAACAAATTTCCAGATATACCCGCCTGAAATAATACAATGTTCAGTTGTAAATACGTGCTAAAAGCATAAATTTTAGGCGATTGAGCATGAAAAAACAAGAGACACGACAAGGTAAAGAAAAAGAGTACACACACCAGTAGTCCATGTTCGTATCAGTTTAAATTTGTAATAATATGATGTATGCTCACAGGAAGTCAACTGTGTCGATCTCGGGCAGAGCGAATGCTGTGACGCCGTTGTCGGCATTGTAGGAGTATTCGAAGACTTTGAGGGAGGTTCCAGTGAGAACGAGCAACTGGAAAAGGGGAGGAATTAGATAGATTACCAATGAAAATAATAATGAGAAAAAATAGTAATAAACTCGCACCCTTTTAAAATCTATATCAGTTTCGACCACTATTACTTGTAGCACACATAGAAATAGCTATAGACGATTTTATTAGATTCGTATGAACATAATTGACCTTCTTCGATTGAACGATAACGGCGACTTTCGGTTGACACGGTTTCTCACTCAGAGGCTGCGTGCTGATCACGAAGCGATTACGGAGGGCGTAGCCTGCATTCATTTAAGCTGTTAGTATATATTAGTATTGTTTAACTAGACCAGTTACTAAAACCCAACGAGTTCGCAGAGAATGGATGTTTCAGCACTAATGCACTAATGGTCGATAAACACACACCTCCTGTGACCAGATAGTCCGCAGGGACGAGCGTCGCGTACACTTTGTACTCTTCATTGGGTTTGTCCTGCAGAATGTTGCTGACTGCGACGACGTGACCTGAGAAAGGAGCCATTGTGATTTTATACTGTCAAATATATTTAAATACGATCTTTGCAAATCTTGAATGATCGTTGAATTTGTATGAGATTATAGTAGAGCACACACATTGTTCAGATGCATGTTGCTGGATTGAAAAGCTTGAAACACGAACCCGTTGCTCCGAGCGGCAGCACTGTGTCCACGTACGCGCCCAGATCCTGCAAGGATGAAATTTAAATGAATGTACGCTCAATCGTTCGATAAGAACGACCGTGTTCCACAGGAAGAAATAAAATCGATTAATTTCGTGAAAGAACGAAGGAAGTAGGCGAAAGTTCATCATTCAACAAGGGATGAACGGCAAGGAAAACGGAAGCTTACCGCGAAGACTTTGACTCGAATTGGTGGCTCGGCTGGCTGGTGATTGTGCGCCTCCCACTTGGAAACGTTGATTGACTCGATGAATGGGCCGTGAGCTGCGAAATAAGCAGTAAAAAGCGTGAAACTAAGTCAGAAAATGGAGTAACTAAGTAAACTTGTTTCGAAAAGAAGCGAAATTTGCTCACCAGCGATGATATTCTCGTGATCGGACGAAAGAGTGAGACATCTCCGCCTTAGCGAAGCTCCCGAAGTGTGAGAAGACATCAATGGAAGATCATAAAGCACAATTATGATAAGAAACAACAAGAAGGCCTTATTGGAAGTGAAAATTCAATTGGGTGTTTTCGTGGCGAGACAAAATTATCATTCAAATGTTAAGGTACTATACGAGGTTATTGACTTTTCTCTTTTTTATTTGTTTTTGCACATTATTTTCTTATAATTAGTCGTCACATTTGAAGCTCATACCGCCTCACTTAAAAATTCATAACTTGGTTTGGCAGACCTTAAATGTCACCTTTTTTTCAGAGATAGTGGCAACCTCTCCGAGGGATGACCAAAATACCGTAGCCCGGCTTTTGTGAAGACGCGAGTTACTACTTTTTTCTTAGTAGTTATAGATATATTTAAATTTTTAAAATGACAGAAAGTTTACTCATGGAAAATGAAGTAGAGTCTCTGTTACAACTTTGGCGTTTCCTTCACGCGGTCTCCAGCTGTGTCCGATAAACCAGTAAATAGCCAGATCTTCAGAGCTCAAGATTGAGCTCCAATGAAATTTGCATGCCACAGTATTTGTCCAGTGTTTCCAGCCTACTGAAGCACACTGAAAACCGGTATTATCTCAAATCTTTAGTTTTTCGCTGTACCGAGACCTATTGCTCATTGTCTGATTCTTACGCAAACGGCCTAATATCAGAAATCGATAGACGATCCATAAGGCTATCGAAAACTGCAAACACGAGGGTGTAATTTTGCTGTACCGTGAGGGGTGCGATTCTTACGCGAACGCACTGATATATTTGTGTAGTGTGTTAATACCATCTAACATCCGTCTCTTGCAGGAACGCGCATTCTCTCTTCTCGTGGCAATATCGCCTTCTTCTCTTCTCGGTGATGATGAGTGGACAAAGAGTACTGTAGCTTGCTACAGTACTCGCAGAGCAGGGAATGGTCAGTGCTCTGGGATGGTTGTACGCTGGTCGTCAACCGTCTAGAGTAACCATCGCTAGTCGATGGGGGTCATCTGGCCGTTCAAACTGCTTGGCGTAAAGACGTTCTGCTGGAGTCTTCTCTGGTTCCGTGTAAACGCCGATGGTCGAAAGATCATCAACCGTCTTCATTGGTCGAAAGACCCCCGCCCCCTTTGGGGTGGGATTTAGGGTCAGAACACCCGGGCATCGCCGATTTTGGAATTTGTAGTCTTGTGTGAGAGCGATTCCCTCAAGATTACTGTAGCGTGAAGTGCTTTTGTCGCGCTGTCGTACTTTAACTTCTCCCCGCTTTCTGTGGCAGAGACCATCAAAGAGGGACGAGGTACCGTAGTGACAAGGTAGGTGTGGTACTGTAGTATAAGACCAGCCGCTCAGGTACTGTTGAATCCCGGCCTCGTTACTATTTCTTCTTAGTATATATCATCTCCCTTATCCATAAACTATCCCAATCACAAACAACCGTACCTGTCTCCTCATTTATCAACAGGAGTATTTATTTGCCAGAAGTATCGCCCCACATGCCCCGCCATGGTTCCCGCCATGGTTATTCATTTCGTCAAAAAAATCCTCTCTGACGTCATTCATTTGTGTCCGAAATGTTTTTTTTTAATTTTCGATTTTTTCGGGTAAAAATTTCTATCATACCTATTTTCATGTTCTTTTTATTTTCTTCAAGTTACAATCCTTGTGAATCCGAGAGAAATAAATTTTCAATATTTTTATTATGCAATTGGAGGTCTCTTTTGTACTCTCCTCGAATGGAATACAACGAAGGAAGGGTGAGATCATTTCATGATTGGGAAAGGGAAATTGGTTTTGTAACCAGACGAAATCTATACAGAATACAGTGATCGAAAGTAATACGATGCGTGGGGCGAAAAACCGGTATACGGTACTGTCGGCAGGATAATGGGTGGATGGATACTGTAAGTCAATGGAGAGCGATCGATAATGCACAAAGTAATACTATTCTAGTCTGTCTGAGGAGTTGAATGGTGAGTGTAATTAGTAATAACAGAAAACGAAAGGAGGTGTTATTTGTCGGGTTGAAATTTGAATCCAAGGTCGGGATTCACTCGGATTTGAAGCGAAATTCAGTACAGTAACCCGTTATCACTGTGTGCCAATCTGATGAAAATGATGAATACGGTAAGAAGGGAAAAGTATGAAATGTCACAGAAGGGAATACGGTAGTAGCACTGTGGGCGTGTACATTCAATCACTGGGACTCGTAATCAATCGATAATGCTCTTCAAATGAGGGAAGGGGACGGGGTCAGAATCACTCGGGTGGGTCGCATATCACAACACGGGGACAAGTGGACATATCACAGAAGCTCTACTAAACTACAGTCTAGTTTCGATTATCGATCGATCACAAGTAGACCTTCTTCACTTTGTAGTCCCTTGGTAGGGTCGTGTTGTTCAATGACGTCATCAGTGCATTTCTGTCCCTTCCACCAGGTGTTGTCGTGCCCGATGATCCGCCGTGATGAGACATTGACATTGCAGCAGGAATCACGAGCGAAGTCGCATCGACACTGTGCTGAAATACACAACCAATTAGTTTGAAACACAAAAATGGAATTCACTAGTCAGGATGGTGCAAATGTTAGATTTGCACAAGGCACTTCGGTGTTACGCCACCTATCTATCATCCTTGGGAATAGTTCTACAATTCGATGAGCACCATGCTTCATAATCAAACTATTTTTCTTTGCATTTGTATTTTGTTGTACGAAAGTTTTTAAAATAAATATATCACTCAAATTTCACAGTGCATTATTCTAATCAACTCCACCTCTCTCTTTCCCGTTTCGCCTCTACTTCCTCCCTTTCCTTATGTTCTTTCAATATTTGATGACCCTCTTCTCTTACTCACCTTACTCATGGTCCCTCCTCCTCCTCCTCCATAAATAACATGGGGATCCAATTTGACACTTGCTGCAGTCAATGAATCGTGTCTCGTTAGTCTCGCCCTTCCAAATGAATCGTAGTCTGAACCGGAAGTGGACGAGGCCGAATGATGAGCATCGACTAGACGACGAGCAGACGCGATACGGAATCCCACCTGGAAGAGAGCAATGGTACTGTAGAATGATATTATCGATCGATGATCGTTCCATAAAACAGAGGAGACGAAACAAATTCTCCAACTTTTCGATATTCACTGTCACTAACCATAATTCCCATATTTCACCAATATCATATTTTCATTGGATTGTGTGCAAATTCAATGAGATCTCGCCATTCATACTACCGTATCTCAACTACCATAATCATGTAATCAATAACTCACAAAGAATCCGCAGACACTTGCAAGTATCACACAAACGAGACAAGCGAGGGCGATTGTTTGGCCGGTGTATGGGGGAGAGGAAGTGGGGAGTTCGGTAGAGCCGAGACGAGGAGAGATTACCGCTCCTACTGAAATAGTTATGTTGGGTGAGGGTTGATAGATGGCTATTTTTTTAAACAACATTCTTTTTTCTCATAAAACATCTACGCTCAAGTAGCACCGCTAATAATAATCGAACACAAGTGTACGATTTTTATTTGTGCACATTACCGAAACCCGGAGTGTTAATGTCTCACCGCTACCACATACTCATCTTCTTTCCTCCTTCATCAATTCCGCCTAGACTTCCGGCGTAAGTAAAAATCACTCACCACCCAGCACAATTCCATTGTCTCCATCATCTCCCATGGCCGATACGAGTGGACACTGTGGACTTTCTCCTCTGACGACATTCTGGATGACGTCACCCAGTCGCCAACCCGACCCATCTGATCGAGATACGCATCTGGAATGATATTATTAATCTAAGATCAGGTGCCCATATTATTAATCTAAGATCAGGTATCAAAATTAATCTTATATTGTTTGCACACAAACGACCCCCGTGATTGCGGTTTCTCTATTATTTCAAGAGACATAAATTGTTCGAGTATATGATAAATCAACACCTTCTGGTCAAACATCACATTACTCCTATATAAAATCAGTTCTCGATATTCTCCCCTACCGTACCTGCTGAGCCTCTCATCCCATGCACAATGGGGATCCTGCAGTCTCACACAGGCCGAGCAGGAGGGGGCGAATCCACATGACTCGGGTGGAATCGATGCTACTTCATCGGGGGAAACGACGATTAAACGGGAATCGGTCGTTAGGAGATTAACCTGAAGAGAAGGACAAAATAGTAAATGTATTTATTTAAAAAAAGATTTTTCCTAACTATTGTGTATTATATCCTTTGGTCAGCTGGATACGAGTAATCGTGCGCCAACTACAATCCCCACCTATGATACGACGATGAAACAACAACTTCACTGGTATTCTAGTATAATAAGTGATTTTCCATTCTATTATAAGCATTCAGAATCGGAAAAAAACTGATCATGAATACAATAACTCAAAAAAAAAACAATAAGTTGTCTTACCACAGGTGCTCCCGAGGGGAAGACGAGTGCGGACTGTATGACGACCGTCTCATTTCCAATCTGAATAGCCTTGACGACTCTTCCATCACTCGTTCCCACGTAGATGACGTCATGACGACCGCCATCCACTGAGGCAACAGAGGAAAGAACGGCGATTTGAGTGAGTTCCGCCCTCTCGGAACCCTCCACAAGAAGAGGACCACGAATGGAGGAAACCGCCTGAATGAGGGGAGAGATATGGGGTACGGTAGTGAATTAATCGAGAAGCATAAGAAGAAGAACTATCGCCGAGTGGATAATACTAGTTCTTTGAACTATCCCTGCCAGACGTCAAATAAGTCTTCGCGTGCGAAGATAGGCACTTCTGCACTTTGCATATAAACACTTCTGCACTTTGCATATTAACGTAGCGAGAGAGTGCAGGACAGACACAAGAAGACCTCTATTTACATGCCCTACCCTATGCTAATTGCGAATTTGCGAGAAACCCATTTGACCTATGATCCCTGCAACCAGAAAGCAATGAGTTGGTCATATTGAAAATTCCCAGTGGAATGAACAATGATCCATGCCGGCAACGAAAGTGTGTTATTTTGAAGGCGTGAATTACCAAACCAACAATCACTGCCGATCTTTGCCCGTATATTTCACACCCGTAACACCAAAGCGCCAGGCTCCAACACCCTTCCCGTATTTTTCTGAGCATGCCCAAGGACCATTTCACCCCTCATACCTGATGCATCAACGGGTTTCTCATCACGAAAGAGACCGTCGTCTCTGGTAGTTTGGCCGAATCCGCAGCACATGCACCCGGCCGGGGAGAGGGAATCTCCGATCGGGCGAGGGACGTCCATTGGGAGGAGCCGGTGCGCTGAAATTAGAGCACTGTAGGTAGGAGGGACACGGTGATACAATGTTTCACCCTCGCTACAAATCAACACTTCTCCCTTCTCACTGTTAAAAAATGTAATCGCACACACACATTCGTGTTTCGCCCACTCTCTATCACCCGTTGGGATGCACCGCCCCCTCCTTTTCCATTCAAAAGATCAACCATCAATCACTTTGTTTTCTCACCTGATATTTGAATGTTCCCTTATCGAACGTCTCTCTAATCGTCTGCATAGAGAACACACAGACTGCACTCATTCGAACAGAGGAATCGGGAGTGGAGAAAACGGCGTAGACGAGATGATCAGAGGGAGAGGAGGAGGAGGGAACGGGGTCAGCTACCGCTTCTGAAATAGAAGAGGAGATTTTAAAAAAAAGTTATTTTGATTATGTGCTACTTCTACCCACTCATGTATTCCTAATTTCGCTCGACCATGGCAGTTTCACGTTGCAGTTACCCAATATCAACTGCCGATAAGACAGGGTTCCATTAATACGCCAACTGACGACTTCGCTACCGTATACCCAAATTTTAGTAAGCTACAGTATCATCAACTAACTGAGTTCGTTAAAGTAGAAGGGCGTCGCTGCAGCTCCCAATGAGCAGTTCAGTCTCGCTTTGAGGAACGTCGTCCATTTGTCGTGACTCGGCCGAGGCCCGCCCTTGTCCTCCTTGCACACTCGCGCCACACGAGCGTACACCTGATATTATTTAAAATTATTTTTTGTATCAACGAAGTGTCTGGCCATTTCGTGTAGCGCAACTGTTTTAAGATTCCGCAAACAGGGGCAAAAACAGTTTCAACGATCGGCTACATACATTTGTCGTTTCCGAGAACACCCGTGGAATCTCCGTTTCATGCGAATGTTAACCTCTATGATGTAGCTGCTTATGCAATAGCAATCTCAGCAGGTCACAAAGATAATTTAACCGCTGTTATAAGTGACGCCCAACTTAATTACCATTTTGCTACATTTTCACAGATCTACCGTATACCTCAGCCATAAACTACCGTACAGCAACCTAAATCTACGGTACCTGTCTCTCCTCATTATTATCGACTGCTTCCGCTGCTTTCTCTCTCAGCCAGAAGTAAATGTGCTCTTTGTATTCGAATGAAGCGACGAAGTTAGGGTCTGAAAATAAGGGATCGATGAATACCGTAACAGCTGAAAGTAGTACTACCGTAATATCCAAACTACCGTAATATATTGCCAGAACACTCTTAGTCATACAATCACAGTGGACACTTATCGAGTACTTTAATCCTATAAAGATTCTGAGATAAGAACATGTGCCTCTATCGCCTGAAGTTTTCACAGACCTCGCGCAACACCAATTCGCCATGCTAATTTATCATGGTAAAAATAAATTGACAATCCCCAAAAACTATCGTAACCCTCTCTGACATGATAATGCAACTCACTATCGAGTACTCTGACGTCATCCCTCTGAGTCCTTATTCCCTCTTCTCCTCCACTTCTTCCTTTTGTCAATCGTCTTCGGTAGATCAACGGGTCGTTTCCGACGAAATCAGAGACCGTCCCGGAGATTATCTCGTCCGTCTTGCGAAGATAGATGGCTGTAGAGTTGTCGTGAGGCGAGTAGGGAGAGATCGCCTGCAACGGAGGAGGGTACTGTAGCTGTTCGAATACCGTACTTTCCATTCCAAAAGATCTGCAGCATCCTAAACCCCGCTCTTCCTAACAAATTTCCGAAGCATGACTCTTTTTACGACTACCGCAATCAATCAGTCAATACTACCATACCTCTCCGTCAAACTGCTCGTACACTTTGAACTCGCTAGTGGCCGCGTCGTATCGATAGATGCGACACTTGGGGCTGAAGGCGTACGTTCCTGCAATTAGTAGCCAATCGATAAGTACACTGCCGTATCCACAGGCAGAGCGGCAAATGACGCCTAAAGTAACCCTTATTCTTTAATCAATAGTTACCGTACCACAGATGAGAACTTGTCCCTCTGCCTGCTTCGCCAGCACTCGAATGTAGTTCTGGCAGTCGTCCGCAGTCTTGCCCTGCAGCGAGAGGAATTAGATATACCGTATTGATCGATATAATAAACATCGCTAAAATTACGTACAAATAAATGTGTTCGGTCGAGTAGCTGTGACTATATTTTATAATGTACCACGTTAGATCATCACAACTTTACCGCTCATAAGATATAACTAGCAATGTTGGAACGCGTAATCTGCGGGTGCAAAGTAAAATCAAAGTTCAAACGCGAACTAATTGTAAAAAACTATTCTGATAAATAACTAATCAATAATCTACTACAGTATACCTTCATGGTGCAGGTTTCGACGACCTTGTAGGGCGGCGCCCACTTCATCTCGTGGCCAGCTTTCATCGACGCGATCGAAAGATTGTACACCTTGTTTCTGTAATTAATAATTTTAATTATTATCATTATTTTTGTGTTTTTTAAGTATCATTTGCTCCATCAAATTATTCACGTCTTCCAATAAGTTTCCTGCTTCACCCTAGGTCGTTTCATGGCCAATGGCAGTAATCCGAACATAGGTCAAAAAGTACAGTATCATGGAAAGAAACTCGTCGGGTAGGTTTTCGATTTTTTGATGGTCTAGCGGGCAGGTTTTTTCCCGTTAAACACATTTCGGGGGTGTTTAACGAGACCCTGACGGGCAGGTTTCGTTTTTAGGGGTCTAATGGATCAGGCATTTATTTTTCGCGCCCGCCGTCGGCGGGCAGGTTATGCCGAAATCTACCCACTTTTGACCTATGAATCCGAAGAACTAATCACTTCCTCGTTTCACCGCTCCTTCAAATTACGATGCACAACATTGC
The DNA here is from genome assembly GCA_036245785.1 of Pristionchus fissidentatus. Taxonomy (NCBI): domain Eukaryota; kingdom Metazoa; phylum Nematoda; class Chromadorea; order Rhabditida; family Neodiplogasteridae; genus Pristionchus; species Pristionchus fissidentatus. The sequence continues at coordinate 30,864,504 of BTSY01000005.1, read as the reverse complement.
CATCAGTAGATCTTCCTCAAGTTTCAATCACGGTCCCTATAAGTTTTCCCCACTCAGTCTGCCATTCATCTTTCCTCCACACACTTTCCCCACCCGCTCCATTACCTCCAATTCTCATTTATTTCGCTCTCTTCTTCTACTGATACCTCTTGCTACCCTCCGACCTTGGTTCTCCCCCCCCCCCTTCCACTGATGGGAATCCGCTACTCTTCCTCCTCCTCCTCCGCCTCCTCCTCCTCTTCTCCCCTTTACTCTTCATGCCTGCGTGCTTTGCAACAATACTGCTATCGGCCTTTCGGATAGTAGCAATGAATTTACAGGGAATAGCCCCATCCCCCTACTATTCTCGCCCTCGATTCACGGTCAATTCGGCTCTAATCGCGCTAGAGAACCCCACAGGACTGGACTACAAATGGAAGAGGCTGATCTAGAGAGTGAGAGTACACAACTACTACACGACTCACTCACCCTACTCACTTAATGAGCCGATTCAGTCCAGAGTACTTTCTCTTCCTCCAATGCTCCCTACTCCCCTTGAGTGCCCACTCAATGCATGCCGCCTGACAGTACAGTACTCACACAAGCCATCATAACTGCCAACAACCCGACTCATTCATAATAACACTTCCGGCCCGGTCCCTCTAATCGCCCCCTATCAAGTGATAACACACCCACCACCCCCTCTATCTGCCGTCACTCATAATCCCCTCCATTACTATGGTCTCGTGATAATGGAAAGGGAGACGGGTAGATCAGTCCCTCACCTACCGTGCCCCAACCGTACCAGTGGGTCACCCCAGTACCCACCGAGAGAGAACCATTCTAATTATCACTTCACAACTCTCTCGATCGAGAAACCATTCATTTCGCCCCCACCGGAACACCCTCGGCTCCCCTCTTTTCAATCTATCCTCTTCCAATTATAGGTGTGAACGCGGTGCATAGTTATAGTTCTGGAAGGAGGGAGAGCCAGGAGAGGGACGGGAAGAAAAACGTCACCACTTAGCCAATCAGAGAGAGAGGCAGTAGTCACTCATTACCGTTTGAGGTCATTTGACCTCTTTTGATGCCTTTAAGGCCCTGTTGTTCTCGATTAGAGACAAAAGAGGACGGGATCTAATAGGTCTCTATCAAACGAGAAACACTTACAGTATCCATCTCACGGATCGCTCCTAATTCACACATCGGGGAACAATCGCCCCGTACTAATTAGCGGGATACACTAATTAAACTCGTTTGATTCGACCCCCTCATAACAAGCTGCTGGGTGGCTGTCGATAATCCAACACTAATCGCATTAGTGTGTCTTCCTCGCATCTCTTTGGTCTACACCGCCGCCCTACCACCCCTCTTTTTACTGCATTAGTTGTTGCATCTCTCAGAGTTGACATACAGTTCACGTCACTAATGCACCGGGTCGTATACAGTCCACATAACAATGGTCCGGTGGTCTAAAAGGGTGAACGGGGCGCGATGTTCACTGACCCGAAGGAGTCTCCTCTCTGCCTAAAAGGGAAACCACCCTTATTCCACGCCAATCAACACACTCACATTGTCACTCATCACAGCATCGGCATTATTCTATTATTGCGCTACTGCTGCTGCTACCTAAATACAGACTAACGACCGAATCTGTCAAGCCGAGATCCCAAGGGACTCCCTACCAAAGCGGCTATCAATCAATATAGTAAGCCCCTCTTAATGAAGAACTACTCTAGAATCCCTACATCCCATGTAATTACTAAATGACTCCCTCTGACCCCTCCTCGAAAATGGGTTCAATTGGCATAACTAACCAATCCCCCTCCTCCTCTCCCTCCTTCCCTTCTCTTTCCATACTGCTGCTGTTCACTCCATTGAGTCATCTTCCCATCCACAATCATTGACTAACAATGGAGGGGGAGCACCACTACTGAATTCATTACTGTAGTAGTAGAAAGAACGAAAGAAAGAGGGTCGTCGGCCCCTCTCTCCATTTGTTTAGGCGTGCGCTGACTCAATTCCAAAATCACTATCGAACAGACAATTCCCGGGTGCGAGGATTGCTGTTTACGCACCTTTCCCTCCTCTTCTCTTCTGTGATCAAACGAATCAACGAATCTGCGAATTTGACCACAACTCGATCCTCTCCCTTCACACTCAAACTCAGCTTTCAGTTAGACCAACGGATTATCTTGATTGGATTGACAAAGCGAGAAAGAGGAAGAAGGTGCGAAGTGAGAACTCTATTCTCTTTGTGCCCACCCTCCGATGTTATCACAATCAATGAGTCAGGCAGGGGGGGGGGGGTACTGTATTGTCTACACAACCACCCTCGCTGATTGCCAAATAAGATGAATGACGCAGGCAAAAGTCTATCCTTTGAAGAAATAGCATCGTTCATTGGGCCCAGATCTCAAAGCATGAACAATTCATAATCGGCATCTCTACAGATCCCCCTATGGCACCCCCTCATACCATTAGATCTGGTCAATCCCCCAATTCACATCACCATTCACCTACATTATGCATGTACTAAACGGTCGTCAATCTTCTTCTCTTTCTTTCCTCCCTCCCGAATAAGGAAATAAGGATAGGGGGAGGCACACTTTTCACTTCTTTTCCCCATTTTCCTCCACAACCCCGCAATCACATCACACACAGATCCAGGCTAATGGATGGGAAAACGTACGGCGAGAGAGAGAGAGCATAACGGGACTACCTATCCGGATCGATATTAGGTACCGTACCCATGATCCCCAACTTCACTGAGGAGGGATACCTCTACCTAATCCCCTCCTCTCCGTTCAATTCATTCATCTCCATTGCATTCGGAGCCGCCATCCGTGAGTATCGTCTTACACCCACCACACAGTTGATCACAGACTGACCAGACCATCGCTCCGATCGGATCAAAAGACAGACAGCGGAGGAGAGAGACACGAGAAAAGGAGAAGCTACTTCCTCCAGATCCCATTCCCCCTCTCTTCTCTTTCTTCCTAATCCAGTAGGTCACTCTACCCCCTCTCCCCTAGTCTCCCCTTGATCCATAAACAGTTTACATAGTAGAGTTTCTCTCGTATAAACTCTCTCCAGTCTCGATCTGAAGGGCCTCTCTGGTCCCGGTGTATTCGAGATACATCAAGACAAGACAAAGGGAGGAGATCCCCACTTGTACACCGGTAATACCACGGATAGAGAGAACGATGAAGACAATCAATGAAAGATGAGAACTACGAGACATACAACCTGGTGGTCCCCTCTGTCTACTAATACCCTCAAGTGGGGGCAGGCAGGGGAAAGAGGACTCCACGTAGAGCGCGCGAACTGGGAACATATGCCACCCTTACCGTACTACCTCAACAACCTGCGCCACGCAACCACCTGATTTAATTACCACCCTTCTACCGCACCCCTGCATAATTTTCATACAGTGCAAATATTCCAACAATATCTCAACCTCTCACAGTACCACTGCCGAACCCGCATCACCTTCAGTTTGCATTTCTACAGTACCTCATATCGTATCACTACCGTATCCCTCCCACCTACAGCTTTCATTTCTACAGTACCTCAACCTCCTACCTTACCACTACCGTAATCCTTTTTACCGTACCTCGCTCCCACGAGTAGCGAGTCTCCATCGTGCTCAAGAAGCTTGAAGTGGTTGTGCTCGTCCTCCGTCCGATTCTCACCGTCGAATCGAAGCACGCCGGATACTGTAATCATTCGATTATCGATTGATCGCTATTGGCTACCGTAATCCGAGATCAGATTCCATCATTCACTAGATTAATTCACTAGATCAGTTCTCAATCCGTTTCTCCCTGCTACCGTAGTTTTTTTTCGATTGAATCTTCTGTGTTGTGTTCCCGCTCGGCCTTGCCTTGTCTCTTCTCATTTGTTCATTCAGAATGGGGGAATAGGATGGCGGGGTTCAAACGGTTCCCCTTTCAGTCTCTCTCTCTCTCCCTCTTTTACTGTCTTCTTCATCTTCCCCCCTTGTATTCGCGCAATCTTGTCGGGCCATCGGGTCGCGTAGATAGAGGGGATATGTAGAGGGAAAGGAACATGGAAGGAGGGGGAGGACCTCTAGAGGTGGACGGAGCCCTCCTCAATAGGTGGGGGGAGGATGAGACAGAGAGAAATAGATGCAAGACAGATCAAAGGTTTGCCCTTCATTACTCAGCAGACACAGCAGACATGCGAAATGGTAGATGAGAGAGAAAAGAGATGGAACGGGAGAGAGAAAGAGAGAAGATGAGAGAAAATAGAATCGTTCACCATACTGGCGCCAACTCTTAATGACGAGTAGCACAAGACTAATTACAACTGTATAGATGGGGTGGCCGATAGACAGAGGCAGGGAGACCTTGACTCCATCTGTGACTGTATGATCGATTGATAGCCCGGCTGATTGCCGCTTCATCCCTCGGATATATCCACTCAATCTGGGACAGCTTCATCCCCTCTCAGGGGGTAGATCACAATCTCTCCGCGTCCCGTTATTCTTCCTCTCCCTTTTTTGCCGCTACTTCTTCCCCTATCGTCCGATTGCATCTTTTGCAAGAGCTCGGCCCTTATTCGGGATGAGGGGGAAGAATCGAGAGTCAAAATGAGGAAGAAGAAGAAGCTCTCCCTCTCTCCTCCCAGTCTCTAGCGGGCCGTGCTTCATCATAATGTTCCACTACACTAGATAATCTGGCATGATCACTCTCTCTCCTCCTCTCGACCCCTAGGGAGTACACAAAGAGACGAGCAGATCTCCATACAGAGGCAGACTCAGACAACTAAGGGAGTGGGAGTGGGTACATCTCAGGCCTCACTCACTCAATCAGTCTATTACTACTTCTTTCTCTACTACAATCTTTCTTGAACCAAGGGTGCCAAGGAGGGGTCCTTCAATACCCCCGGTCCAAGCAAGCAGGGAAGGAAGTGTATGTTCGAACACCCACTTTGCGCAACTCTCGGCCCCTCTTCACACATTCCTCTGAATGGAGTGGCCCTTTGGCGGAACCGAACCGAATTACGCAAAGGGGCGAAAGGGAAAAGGACGGGCGATAGGGGTGGTCTAATCCCATTGAGACGGCAGAGAACCGCTAGGGTCTATCACCACACTTCACACCTCAGTATCCGTCTGGCATTTCTGTAGAAGACAAACACAGGCATCTGTTGCTTTGCTTGCTTACACAACACACATTTGTGTGTAACGATCCTGTATATCCATAATCAATCAGTAAGCTGGCGCCGAGGGCTAGACATAGGGGGAGAAAAGGGAGACAAGTATGTAGAGCAAGCACAGGATGCAACAGATATCTCCTCGGGGGTGATAAGTGATCCCCTTCTCATCCCACATCACTCCATCTGTCGGTTATTGCTCCCAATGGAGTCAACACGATCATCCATGCTCTCACTTCCTGTCCTCTCATTAGTCCATGACATGACATCCTCTCTTCCACCCTCCTCCTATTCCTATTCTCACCTCGCATCTATGGATTCTATCAACCCTACTCACATACCAATGCATGTTTTATATCCAGGCACTTTTAGGTTTCATGATCAATCTATAAATACACATTCCCTCACTTCCCACTTTCACATCTTGGGTTCCCCCTTGTCCCCCATGTTCCCCTTTGACAGATGTCCCCCGTGTGCGAATTGGGAGAATGATTGAACTATGTGAGAAAAGAAAGCAGTCAGTCAGTCAATCTCTTCTGCTGCTACTGACTGAGATCTCAGAGAGATCGAAACGGAGGAAATTGATGAAGAAATGAAACGACTATAGAGTCCCCTCTCTTCTCCTTCTTCTTCCTCCTCTTAGCAATAGCCACTGTATTGCATATCTCGATCGACATATGGTCTCGATCATAAGAAGAAATGGAAGTGAAATGTAATGGAAGTAGAGATGAACGAACTCCTCTTTCCATTTCATAGCGCCACTGACTCCCCCTCCCTCTCACGGTGCGATCCCATTGTAAACCGAGTGACCATCTGAGACGCCACGCCAATTCATCCTCAGGGTCCCCCCATTGCTTCAATTGCAATATATCAGGAACAGCATATTACGATAGCCAATCGCCAACAGACTTCTGACCCCCTCAAATTCGAGTTCATGCCCTCAGGGCACTTCTTTTCTCGCCCCTCTCTTGGAACACGAGAGTGGTGCAATCGAGGTCACATTCACATTCACTCTCTTCTACACTACCAAATCAAACATGGCGAGACACTCCATTATGCCCGTGTGTTGTCCACTCACCCTCTTGAAATCGACAACACATGCAGATCTCATGGAAATCCCTTCAAATTCCCGAGAAATCTAAGAGCTCAGTATCTCCAAATCTGGGTAACCGACACCTGCACAACAATGCATGCAGATATCTCTTATTCTCTCCAAAAGATCTTCAATCTCGCAAAGCCTTTCATCTCTAGCGTGGATCCCCTCTCAGAGAGACCACCCTCTCTCTCCAGGTGTCAACTACTCCTCACACCTTCTTCTTCTAACTTCGTTGGACGAAGGGATTAGACGGGTGAGACGACGATCTCGCCATTCACCCCTCCTCTAACCCTCTTACCAGTCCTTCTTTCCCCTCTCACTCTCTCTCTTCTCGCCCTTTGCCCTCTCTCGTTGTCGCCCCAATGAGATTACTCGAACGACAAGTAGAGGCTAGTGGATAATCAGCAACAAGAAGAGTCACTCAACACACAAACACACACTGGGTGCAATCACTATAGTGCATCATTGCTTTGCCAGTTGTCGATTCCAGAATCAGCATACTGTACAGTAAGACTGCTGCAAGACCTCTGTCTGCTTCGCCGAGTTGATCCCCTAGTTCATTCCCACACATTGTATACTCTCTTCTTCTGCAGTCCTCACCCAAGGGAGGCTCTCAACACCGAGAACTCGTGTAGAGTATCGCCTATATCTCCTTTCCATCCACCAGAGGCGGACGAGGAGAAGGAGTAGGTGCCATACTGCTACTGCCCCTTCTCAGATTCGCACACCCTATCCACACACTCTCTCTGGGTTGTTGTGGCCGAGAGAGCAGGGGATATGAAGAGACGATGGGAAAAAGTAGGTGACGAAGGTAAAGAAGGGGGGAGAACAGAGGTAATTCACACCCGGTGTGTCCTTCAATCTTCCACTTGCGAGCAACGGTACAGCGAGATTGGAATGGTTTGAAAGACGGCACCAACTTGAGACGAGAGAGAGTCAACACTATCTCTTTCTTGCTCGACTAGATTGAACCAGTGCAAGAACTACCGCCACAACTTGTAGTTTAATTACAAGTCTTCTCCCCTCTCTCGAGATTACTTTTCGATCGCCTTCGGATTAATCTCCCTGCCTTCTCCCTCAGGGTCAGGCTCAGTGACCTCCTCCTATTTATTTCCCCCTCTCTTTCTACTGCTTCCACCTTATCGGCTCGGGAATCTACTCTCTACTCTCCACGGAGCAGCGAGGAAGAAAACGAAACGTTGAGAGTGAAACGAGGCGAGGATGAAAATGGAGATGAAGCTTGGACGCATCCATCCACCACTTATTCCAAACACATTCATCCACTCCCTCTTAATTATCCGTCGACCCATCGACGCGCCCTAACTGCATTTGCATAGGGATGACTGTGAATGAGTCGAGTGTGAATGAGAGAGAGGTTCTGAATGAGCAGCACCAGTTGTTGCGTCAATCCCCCGATACAGTTGCGTGTGTAAGAAACACTGCAGTAACGGGCCAAGTGTCACGATGAATAGAGAAGAGCTGAGACTTTCGCTCCTTTTCAATAGAGAGAAGACGAATCGCTGCACCTGGCATCTCTCTTCTTCTTCTTTTCTTTCCTCCCTCCATTCACTCATCTACAGTACAAGTCATGTCAGACGAGTCCATTCACTCCTCATTCATTCCCGCAACTCTCCTCTCTTCTCATTTCCACCATTTCGCATTTCAATCTGGTCGACTAGTCATCAGTCTCTCTCAGTGAGTGCTGGCTGACTATTCCACTTACCACCACTCACTAGCCCCCGCCTGTCGACAGTGCTTTTTCCCCTCCGGTGCTACTTTGTCAACCGGAAGAAGGAGGGTGGATTTCGATTGAGTGCAAGGGGAGAACGAGACTATTGTGTCCAGACTTGCTTGATCCCGACGTGAATTGACCATCTCACAATGGTTCTTTCGGATCTACCTGATCCCCACGTGGGATCACACGGAGGGATCAGCTTGCACACGCTGTCTCAATACAGATCAATTCAATTCAACTTCTTCCTCTTCCCCATCCTCGGCGCGAGCATCACAAACATCCGCAGAGACCGCACGATGCACACAAATTGGAGTGGTGTGAATTAGAGTCTTAATCAAAGAAGAAGAAGGAGGAAGAGGGGAGGAAGATCGGGTAGATCAAAGGACTCTCTCTCTCTCTCTCTCTCTCTCTCTCTCTCTCTCTGATTGAACAGAGGAGGAGAAAGGGAGGAAAGAGCGCGTCTAAAGACGGAGATGAGACTGCCCAGATCGAATACGCGCACCGGAAATGGGTTCTGCGTCTTAGATGGATTAGGAGCTTCACCCGACGCAGGATACTGTACCCTACCGTACCCTTGCTGGCGCCTGGGGGGGGTCTGCCTGCCCTCCATCACCAATAATAATCACAGGGCGGCCTCTTCCATCTCTCTCTCCCTAATCGGTGGCTGTCATCATCACTACTGATCTATTTCCACTACTACATCATCTCCATCTATACATAGATAGACTGTCTGCACCTACTATAAATCTGAGGCGATTTCTCCACCCTTCTCTTCTCCGTTTCTTCTGCTCTTCTTGAAGGCTCTCTTCTCTTCTCCTCTCCACTCTTCCTCTCTTGTCCGTTCGATCAAACCACCCGATAGTCTCTTTGATCACGGTCGTAGATACAGAAATGAGCGCGGCGGCGGAGGGGAAGTAGGGGAGGAAGAGGAGAGAAGGCGCGCGTAAGGAACATGCATAAAACGGGAGGCACGCGTGTTGGAGAGGAGGAGGAAAATGACCAAGCGATTGGTCTTTTTGAATCTGGCGGCTTGGCTAACCTATCCAGCAGATTCGCGTATTGAAAATTGCGTTCTATGCTGCAGCTGCTAGGATGGAATGCGGATACATTGACACTCTTCCCAGCTGATCTACGCTGTCCCCTCTAAGCGGCGCAGATGCTTCTGGTATGTTGTTGCAATAGTAGCTCTAGCAAGCGACACGACAAGTGATGAGGATGAGAGAGAGAAATGTCACAGACAGAGACAGATTCCAGTGAGTGATACCACAAGTGAAGTGAGACCGTGGGAGACAATGCGAGAGAGACAAGGACAAGGAAGAGAGGAGAGATGGATAATAGGGAGAAAGAGAGATGCAGCATCTAATGAGCGACGAGTATCTGACTGATTAGGAGTGACACACGTATGAATGACAAGAGAGGAAGGAAGAGATTAAGAGGATAAAGCCGATTAAAGAGGTGAAAAGACAGGAAACTACGCCCCCGGTTTCTACACCCTGGATCAAGGGGTCGCGGCACATTATAAATCCATATCAATAAAGAAATCGATAATCCATCAGCAATATAAATCACATATCCCCACAAAATCAATCAATAAGATGTCTCAACTCACATAATTGGATGTTCTGCCGTGGGTGCGTGTTGACTGAGATTGCTGCAGTCGGTGATATCAACAGTAGTAGTTGCAGCAAGGGAAGGAGAAGGGGGTAGAAGAGGGTAGAAGACTCCATTGCTGGAGAGTTAGTGATAGTAGTTGTCGTTGTTGATTATCGATCGATTTCGGGGGTGGTAGATCACTTATCGAGTCATCGGAGTCGCGATCTGCAAGAAACATCAATTATTTTCAAAATATCTTTAAAAAATCGCAAATTCAAGATCGACAATCGGGGAAATACACATCCAAAGTTCAAAAACAGTGTGAAAAGAACATGGAATCATCAGGGCGCTCCGCGAACAAAGAGTACAAAGGGATCGGATTGACTGGAACAGGGGCACGAAAGCAGAGAGAATACAACGAAACAAGAGAGAGAATCTGGGAGAGAGAGAGAGAGAGAGAATCGGAGCGAGAAAAAATAGTCTGGAGGGAGTTCAAACACCTCCATTGTTTCTGTATTGCTTGTTGGGGCGAACAACCGATGTTGCTCTCTTCGAGCATTGAATGACTGAGAGTGAGAGTGAGAGGGGAGGGGAGGGGAGGGGAGGGAGGAGGAGGAGAGAGTGACCGATAGATGGGAGAGGGGGAGGAGGGGTTCAGGGAGGAGAGAAGAGGGGAGGAGGGAGGAGGAGCTAGCTAGCAGTTAGAGAAAAGAGAGAGAAAAGAGAGGAAGAAGCAAAAATCAGAGCGCACAAGTGATCTCATCTGCTTTTCTCACACGTGGTGTGTGAATTGCACCGCTAGTGGGATCACAAAAACGACGCAGCTGATTATGGCGAGGGCCGGCTATCAAGTGATCGCGAAGCCTCAATCAACCAGGGGGATAGTGACAAAAGTCGATTTTTAATGGTGATGGGACGTTATTGAACTGCCTTTAGGAACACTCCAAATACTTTACAAGATGGACTTCATTAATATTTTGGGTTTTTCTAAACGGCAATTCCAAAACGTAACGCCACTGCTTTTTAGATAGGGCAGAGAGAGAGGACGAATAAAAACAGATTGAAATCACCAGTGCGAATGAGCCATAAAGAGAGAGGAGAGGACGAGAGCAACTTGTAACTGTCACGAATTAACGATCGGGAATGAATGAGAGGAGGGGGATACGAGTAGTAGCAACAACTATGAAGTACTCCTCATAGTTCAGTGAATGGGGGAAGGATCAATTGGTTCGAACTCGATAAACGCCGCATCTATGGAGATCGAAATGCTTTTCGGCGCTTGAGTCACAGAACGCCAACGCGCTGATCTACCCTCTGGCCGTGTCCGTTGATTAGATATCTCTAAGGAGTACGCGCGTATCTATTGCTTCATATTTATAATAGAGCTTTATTTACGTTGATTATCAGCGGAACGCTGTGCTATTCGGGACGAGTTAGTGAATTTGTAGTGTCCACACTTTGGGTGCTCGCTCACTCAACTTCACTCGATTCTCCAGGATAAACCGCGGATGTGATTGATAAATGGATGAGGTTGGATGAAAAAGAGGAATGGACTGCAAAAAGAGAGAGAAGAGGAGAGAAGAGAGGTGGCTGATGAAGAAGGATGGACTCTGTATGGATAGAGAACAGATAGAACATGACTCCAAACCTACAGACGAGAGAACGTGCAAAAGTAAGAGAGTTTCTCTCGATTTTACACGCTCTCTCACTACAAGCCCCTTTCTGGAGGGTTTCACGGAACGATCTGATAGGAGAAGCTGTGAGCGGAAAAAAGGGGAGGGATCAGAGATGAAAGGGTGGAAGATGACTGTGATAGGGAGAAGAGAGAGAAAGAGGGAGAGAGAGGTCCGAATCCCTCTCAGGTCGACCTCTTCTCATTCGGGGCTGCTATCGCACTTCATTACAGCATACTGAGGGCAGGGACAGAGAGAGAGAGAGAGAGAGAGAGAGAGAGAGAGAGAGAAAGAGAGAGAGAGAGAGATCAGAAGGAGGCGAAGGAGAATAAATCCACCCCGATTGAGCCAGATAAGAGACGCGCTGCGCGTTGTGATATCCCCGGAGAGTCCTATGATAACAGACGGCTAGGTCTACTCCATTTGAATAGAGCAGCGAGTTTGCAGTTTCTCCAGTACCATAAAGAATCAGATCATCACGAAAAAATCAGTGCGTGTCAGCTGGAGACAATTCTTGTACAATAGGGCAATTATTTTCGTAAATATAAGAAAAAAATATTTAACAAAAAATCGACGTGCGATAACACCTCGCTAGGTCCACTCGATTCAAATCGCGCAGTGAGTGTGTCTATGGGAGGGAGGAGAGAGTCGACGAGGGGCGCAAACAATAGTGATTATAGTGATAACTGCCTCTCTCTCTCTCTCTCTCTCTCTCGCCTTCTGACGTGAGCAATAACTAGTGATAAGGGCCGCTGATAGGGGGAGGAGTGATACAAGGGGAGGAGAGGGGGAGACTGGCAGACTCCTACCCTCACATACAACTCATCATCGGAAGAGAGAGAGGGTGGATCATCGAGTCTGAATGGCACCACAAGGGCGTATCACACCCTGTTCTGGCGCAAGCGGATTCACGGTTTCAGAACGGGTATAAGTGGTTGGGCTGCGTAGTTATTTTGATTCCACCACAGCTTATCTTCACAAACGGAAACAACAAATCTTTTAAACAAAGATAACATCGGACACCGGCGAATCGTATGCCCTTCCGTAACCCTATCTACAGTATCCCCTAGTGATCCACCACGATCAATCTACCGTATCCCTCTCTCGAATCGATCATGAGAGAATCAAGCAGGAGCAACAAACCGGAAGCAGCCGGGAGGAGAGAGAGCCAGAGGATGGTAATAAGTTGAAATGTCGCGTCGGAAAGTGAGAAAAGAAGGGCGGTGAAATTACATGCTGATGATGAGGAGAGAGAGAGAGAAAAGAGAAAGGATGAACAAGCTGAGACGAAAGTGAAAGAACTCTCTCCGTGGTGGAGAAACGATATTCAGAAAGTGATCGAGTAATTATCGGAGCACTCAATTACATACATTATTATTATTTCGAAGGTACGCTGAAGGATACGACTAAATGACAAGTTATTCCCTCCAAAGATACACTCTCCGAAACCCACATGCGAATGGTGATCGGAAACTTACTCATCTCGAATCACTTATTAACCCCGCGTAGTGAGATACAATCAAATAGCAAGCCGCTCCATTCAACCATATCCCCGCTCCGTAACCCCAAATCCGCAAGTAGTCAGACCATTTGCTCAAAAAGTCAGGCAACAGTAATGCGAGGAGGGGGGGGAGAGAAAAGAAAAGATGGGGAAGGGGGGATGATTGAAATTGTCATCTGGAGAGAGGCAACAATGAGTGACAACTGCTCAAAACTCCCCGAGTAAGGAATTCGAACCCCCCCCCCCTGAAAGAACGAAACTGTCACCAAGGCGGGAGAGAGAGAGAGAGATCGAAAAGAGGGGAGAGTTTCATCCAGTGGGCGGAGTCTGTCTCACTCTCGAACAAGTGGGCGGAGCTTATGTGTCCGTCTCTTCAAAATGTAGACTGAGGGACGTCCAAATACTCGACTCACGCGATAACCACATTCGGTGCATAAACAGGTGATTAATCAACAAATCATACTCTAATGACTCCATCTCATGGAATGAAGTGAGTGTGCATCGTTAGCATAGTGAATGAATTAAATGAGCATAGGGGAGGGGGGGTAGTAGACAGGACCCCCGGGGTTCATTATTGATTGATTATCTATAGTTTCGCAGAACCCAACACTCGATCAAATCCATTCGGACATCCACACTGATTAACTCAAATGTCTCTGCATGAATTAGATAGGGTCGCAGTAGCCAGGAGATCAGGAGTGATTATTGATTGATTATTGATTGATTATCTACAATTGCAAGGAGCAAACAGATCAAAACCGTTCACACACCCACACTGGTCATACTAGTGGCGAAACACAAGTGTTCCGGGCGCGTCTGCCCATGATTCACTGGGGAGGAGGGGATGAGAAGGTGAAAGGATTCGAATGAATCACACACGGATCGTCCGAAACCATCCATGTATTCTCTCCCCCTCCCCTACAGGATGCATGTTTCAGATGCGTATTACATCCGGAATCAGAGAGCTGCTGTAATCGATTCATGGGGCACTCCGCATTCCAAAAATTGAGCACTAACACGGATTAAGCAAAATCACCGCCAGAACTTCTCCATACCGCCCACCTATTATCTCCCTACTGGATGCACGTTTCAGACATGTATCACTTCCGACACATCCTGCATTTGATTCATCGGTCCTTAGCGAGATTACAAAAGCCATCATCAGCTGAAAACAAACACGAATTAAGCGAAATCAAAGCCGAATTTTGTTTGGTTACTACAGGTTACTAGTTTCAAGCATATGTTAATCCGGGAACTCACGTTCCTGGATTAATTCTGGCATATTTCTACTCGTACAAAAATCTACAACGAAGTGAAAACAATAGCTAATTGCTCGAAATCAGCGCCAGATCTCCCCTACAAGATTCACGTTTCAGACGTGTATCATATCCTGCGCATAGTTGATGGATCTGATTCTTCTAGCTCCCCGTGTATCGTGCCAAATAGATCATCAGACGCAAATAAACGAACGCATCACAACACCGGATCTCTCTAATGCAGATCACTACTGAATACGATCTAAACATCTATGCATGATGGCTATCTCAGCGCACGGGTCTGGACGGAGAGCAGAAAAGGATGAGAATGGAGGAAAAGAGGAGTGGGGAGAGAGAGAGAGAGAGAGAGACAGCGGCAGACCGATGGGAGAGATGGAATAGAATAGGCGAGTAATGGAGTGGACTACATTCGTCTTGAACCGCCACCACTACCACCAATAGAGGAGAAGCTGGGATTGAGAGAGAGAGATCTGGACAAATCTATACAAACGAATTAAGATAATAAATAAGGATATGGCTCGGAAGGGGGGAGTGTGATCTATGGGCGCAAACCAGTGGCACTAGTTTAGGGGGCTAGGCCAGAATGAATCAGGACGCTTCTGTAATAATGAATTAGTACCGGTGGCTCAACAATCAAATCGCAAACCGATCACCACTAGATAACCCAGGGGCGAAACACGAACATCCCTAGTACCATAATTATTATATTCTACGCACGATTCTCTAGGTGAAAATATACAGTAAATATACGGGGAACAATTTCACACATCCACATGAACAGGTTGAATCATGACGTCTCTCTTAGAAGTGATTAAGTGGATAACTACCATAATTGGGTACACAGGAATCGAACCGCTAACCGATCACCACCGGATAACCCAGGGGCGCAACACGAACATCCCTAGTCCTTTAACCTATTTTGAATTCGCGCTCCTTCAATCATCTACACCATTCGAGTGCAACTGTCTCGGTATCTATTCCAATTTTCCTCCTTAGTGACCTGCACGGAAGACCGAGGGGGATCAGCTCGTCTGCATACATACTACTCATGAATCTGACTGGGTAGGATAGGGAGAGAGAAAGAGAGAGAGAGATCGGAGGGGAGGCAGAGGTAGGTCACAAAGCGACTTATCGGGGGACGACGATGGGTGGTAAGCTGGCGTGCACACTGCACCGCCATACTATACCATAGAGGTAATAGGGCAAATAAATTGCGGAATTAGAATAAATGAATATGCAAACACAGTAGAACCAGTAATCGAAAAAGTTAACGGACTGCTTGCACTAATATTGCTGGCGAAACATGATCCTACTGGCCACATTCACACTGGTACACACTGGTATTTCCCCCAGACCTAATTCCATCTGGCAGACTTTAAGCATAAATTACACCAAAATATCAGCCAAAAATACGATTATCTGGGTGCTAATCCACGATAATTACGGGGAACTTAGGGGGAAAGTGCACATCTGAACTCGCATGAGAACCGAATGAGAATCAATCGTAACCCACGATTGTCTGCCAAATCACATATCTTCCTCGTCATCATGAGTTATAACAGGAGCGAAACGCGAAAAGCACGAGTCCAATTCTCTGTTATGGAAAAGCTCTCTCTATACTAGATATTACTATGAATCTATATGCGCTATAATCCACAGTAAATACGGGGGATACACAGAAGAAAAGTGCACGACATCTGAACTCACAGCTCCCTCCTCTCTCTTGCACTCAATCACAGGTCAAACTCACTTCACCTCTTTCCACTAACAAGGGAGCTAATCAGTCCCCTCTTCACCTCCTTTCATAGGGGGCCTTTCATAGTAGGGTCGCCTATCAGTCTATCCTCCTCCTCCTGAAGCTCCGCCCCTTTCACCTTCTTTTTCCTTCCGATTCTTGCGCACATAATCCCACGGCCGAACTTTATTCCGAGAGAGAGAGAGAGAGAGAGGGAGAGAGAGAGAGACTCCTTATCATTATTATTTCCATTATCAGTGAGCGTTTAGTGTGTGTGTGTGGAAAGCAATAGATGATGCGAGCTCGTGCACACGAATTATCATCAGAATGGAAAGAAGCGGGCAATGAGATCGAGTCCCAGCGACAAAGTACAATCTTTCTCGATAGCACTTTTCTTCTCCCCCTTCCCAAATACAGAATACAGAAAACATGCGCCAGATCATGTGAATTGCACCTAATTTGCGAGAGAAATAGTTCTTTCGAAGAAACAAAATAGAGATAGCAGGATTCTAACCCTACAGAAAGTGGTCAGCAAGTGTCCCTCTCTCTTCCTGACCCCTTTCTGCGGATTTGAAATGTGCAATCTCTCAATAGCACTTTCTGTCTCTTCCCAAATACAGACAATTCGCATCCAAAATCGCCCGGAAAACAGACGAAAGAACACGCGAACTGCACCCAATTTGAGAGAAAATTCGAAAATATAGGAAGGAATAAGAAGAGAGAGATCCACAGTATCAAATTCACAGTACTTTGAACATGCGAAATCGTTCTTGCGGTAGAAAAAATAGAGGAAGGAATAAGATGTTAGAGAACCGCGTATCAAATTCATAGTGCATTCATTCACAAGGGGCAAAAATCATCCTCTCTATCAAAAAATACAGCGCCGTAACTATAAAACGAACGAGAGTACAGAGCGATCGGAGCGAATCCTTCCTGACTATCTGTGAGAGTGTTTGCGACGGGGCGACAATCCCGATTGGCCTATCAATTACTTGTGATAGGGAGAGAGAGAGAGAGAGAGAGAGATCGCGCAGAGAAAACAGTGCAGCCAAGAAGTGAGAAAGAGAGAGAGAGAGATCAATCAATTGACGCGCAAATGAGAGAATTTGGAAAGGGAACGGCAGAGGGGAGAGAGGGAGAAGGATGGATGGAATAAAGAAGGGGAAGAGAGAAGGGATGGGTGAGATGCCATGACACCTCTGTCTAGGGGTCACCCATGGTGAGAGAGAGAGAGAGAGACGGACAGAGAGGTGTTACCGTTTGGTTTGACTCTCTCCCTCTCCCCGCTGGGTGAATGTGCCCGTAAAGATCGGCTGGCCACATGATTAACGACTTGTCGCTCTCAAATCAGAGAGAGAGGTTAACGGGGCCATAATGGAACTCTTCTCTCTCTCTCTCTCTCTCTCTCGCACCCATTGGTGAAGACGGGGTCTGGTCCAACTCGAGAAAGCAAATGGACTACGAGAAAAATGATTCGATTAGAACAACCGAAAGAGGAAAAGAGGAATAAGAAGAAGCTAGTCTCGTTTTATTGACTGCCGGTCGATGTACGCCTACCATATTGCTTTAATCAGGCCAAAAATTAAGAAATTAAAAAAAACTAAATTTCCTGTGAGTTCTGTGTTTCGCAGCCTTCATAACTACGAGTGCAGAAGGATATTTCGATCACGCTTCATTCTTCTCTAGTATAGAACAAAAAAGCCTACAGCCCGCTAGTGACTGCCGATTGATCTATGGGTGCGCAAAAGCGAGAGAGTCCCTCTAGATTTTAAACGCTCTCCCACTCCAAACCCCTTTCCGTAGAGTTGGGCTGCCTGCCGAATTATGTGTATTGCTTCAGTCAAGTCCAAACTCGCCACAACCCAAAAAAATACGAAAAAAGGTCCTGCGAGTTCAGTGCATCACAGCATTCGTAACTACGACGGCGGAAGGTTAATTCAATAACAAATAGCATGCCTTGAATATAGATGAATGTTGATTATTCCGCTGCAAACCGATGGGTGAAAAAAAACGATGGGATAAATGAAGAAGAATAAGAGAAGATGAGATTTCCCATGAATTCTGTGCTTCAAAGTCTTCATAACAACGGATGCAGACGATTCGATTCGATTCCATCACAAAGTCGCTTCTATGATCAAAGTTCTACCTGTTCTGCTACCATTCGCGAAACGCCGCGCGATAAAAAAGAGTAGAAGAAGAAAGCAGAAAAGAGTGACGGTGCGAGCAGATTTGAACGCGTGCGGCTTTCCCCTCTCATCTCTTTCCCACCCCAATTCAGAGAACGGATCGGACTTTGATGAGACGCGATTTCGCACCTCCTTTCTCCCCTTAAAACCGCGCGGTTCCTTTTCGAAAACGGAAACGATGTGTCAGTCCAGATTGAGTCCATATCGAACGGAGGGAATCTTATTGATCCAGTCAGTGACCAAAGCGGATAGAGGTTCAAACTTGATATGAGACCGCATCGGTATTTATGACCAAATGCAGCCGCAAAACCAGTGTTGATTATCCGCTACTGAATACACGAGAAATATACGAAATTTCTATTCTATAACAGAATTTACGACAGCACACAAATCAGAGAATCTCCCATCCGAATCTTCACATAGAGAGACTGAAACGCGGTTTCTACATGCCCCCATATGAGCCCGATTGCGATAGAGTCGAACAATGACTCAACAGAGTCCGGACAGCAGAAAAGTTGAAATCTGAGATGATAATTGTTTTTGGCACTTTCGAGGGTGCTGATTACAATGGACTCTATGTCGAAGTATGCAAATCGCTCTCCGTCCTTGTATGCAAAGTCCAAAATTCATGTAATTTCCAGTGTTTTTGTAATAGTAAAGAAAATTATCACCAAACCAAGTCGTGTGAATATGATCTAGAAATGAATTTGTTTGAGGAGTCTTGTGGAAGTGTCAGAAATGCAAATTTCTCACTTTATGAAATTAAACATAAAAATATCTCACGTTAAACAAAAAAGAGAGGGTCACCACTAATACTGTGCGTAGACAACACATTGCCTGATCTACGTTTTAAATTTGGGGGCTCAAATCGTACCGCAACTCGAGTTATGATTTTTCTAGTGCGAGACCTTCTGTGTTTAAGATCTTCCCTTCTTCATCAATGTTCGCATTTGCATGCAGATTTCACCAAGAACTCTCTACATTAACACCTTCGATATGATTGAATTATCGGGGGGGGGGTGACATTTGAGCAACGGACACTTGAGCAACCGACATTTGAGCAACGGGCCATAACTCACCAAGGAGTGAGCCTAGTGCTATGGGAGTGGTACCATTGTGATCAGCATCAGAAAAAAAAGATTTTATAATTAATTAATTAATTAGCATAATTAATGAAATATTAATTAATTAATTAATTAATAATGCAATCTCAATTACCTGATGCTGATCACAATGGTACCACTCCCATAGCTCAAGGATCATTCCTAGCTGAGTTATTACCCGTTGCTCAAATGTCGGTTGCTCAAATGTCCGTTGCTCAAATGTCACCCCCCCCCCCCGAATTATCTATCGAGTGTATTCCAAGTTGCATCAACTGAAAACCAGCAGCGTTGACCAAATGGTCTCTCCATCTCTTCCTGTCTTCCGCTTCCCTCTCGGTGTCCAATCTACCTTTCCGACTAATGCTGCGCAAATTTCATGGGGTGCAAGGTGCACATCAGTTTTATGCACCCTCATAACTTTTTTCCTAGTAAAGCTACAACTTCCAAACTTGATACAGGGACCAATTAAAAGGAAAATGTTCCAAACGTGGCGTGCAATCCATGTATCAAGTTTGGAAGTCGTAGCTTCACTAGGAAAAATGTTATGAAAGGGTGCATAAAACTGATGTGCACCCCATGAAATTAGCGCAGCATAAGTCGCGGGGCAATTTCGAGATTCTCTCTATTTACCAATATCCATTTTCGCTCTTCGAAAATTGAAATTTGGACTCTCGGAGAGGACATAACCTCGACAAGAAAGAAATCTGCCACCGGACATTTCGACGAACTATTACTCGATACGAGAGCATGCGCAATGCTAAGGACTATTCCAGATTTGATAGAATCCAAGATGTCTGCAAGATCCGTTGAAACACTGTAGCCGCACATTTCGGTGATGCTTTGTTCTCAGTGTAGGAGGTTTCCCAAATCCGCAATGTGAAAGCATAGCTCTTCTGAAAGCAGTAACCTGCTAGCCTATCCCGCTTTTTTTGTTTGTGTGGGCGTTCGTAAAAACCGATAACCCCTTTTTTGCAGAACATGTGCCAGAACGGATGTAGAGAGAGACCTTCTTCTCTGATTTTCTCTTCTCCTTTTTTTGTTTCAAAATACACATGAACGCTCTTACAAAATTCAGCATTCAAGAGTAGCCCAAACCGATTTTCCGCCTAATTGTACTACAATAATTCAACCCAGCGTCCGAATTTAACCCAAAATCGACGGAAAACCCCGAGTTGTCTGTGTTGTCAGTATTATAAAAAGGAGGTGTACGCACCGCTCCAAATAAGAGCTTGATCACGAAGGCCCTCGCAAAAGCATGAGATATTACTGGCGCAAGATACCAGCGGCGCATAACCCAGTGATACGCTGGACAAAACGTCGTGAAGTTCGATGATGGTCAGATATTATGAACTAGATATTGTTATGACAGTATTACCCAAGGTAAATAACATACTTGGTTTCATGAGCCTTCGTTAGATTTGAAAGGCATTCTACAATTGAACCTATTGACCCATACTTTTTGACCACTCTATTTATTTATTTAATGTATTTATCGTACACCACAAGGGTGGGACAACATGTACAAAAATGAACGAATTAAAATGATAGTTTTTTTTAGTAATGGGTCATTCACAGGAGTGGGGAGCGGGAAGGGTGAGATCGGGGCAAACGCAATTTAGAATTTTGTGTAACTCGGAGAGTTCTTGGTAAAATCTGCATGCAAATGCGAACATTGATGAAGAAGGGAAGATCTTCAACACAGAAGGTCTCGCACTAGAAAAATCATAACTCGAGTTGCGGTACGATTTGAGCCCCCAAATTTAAAACGTAGATCAGGAAATGTGTTGTCTACGCACAGTATTAGTGGTGACCCTCTCTTTTTTGTTTAACGTGAGATATTTTTATGTTTAATTTCATAAAGTGAGAAATTTGCATTTCTGACACTTCCACAGGACTCCTCATGCAAATTCATTTCTAGATCATATTCACACGACTTGGTTTGGTGATAATTTTCTTTACTATTACAAAAACACTGGAAATTACATGAATTTTGGAATTTGCATACAAGGACGGAGAGCGATTTGCATACTTCGACATAGAGTCCATTGTAATCAGCACCCTCGAAAGTGCCAAAAACAATTATCATCTCAGATTTCAACTTTTCTGCTGTCCGGAGTTTGTTCGACTCTATCGCAAACGGGCTCATATATCACCAGTGACTGCTGAACCACGACAGATCGGGCAAAAAGAAAGAGTCTCTCTCTCTCTCTCCCGGTCATTCATTCACTTTCTTACGCAACGCCCGGGGTCAGTCTGCGGGTGTATACACACCTCGAACCAACCAACCATCTCTGGGACATGATTGATAGTCATCTTTGTTGGGTCAGTCAGTCCACGATTAGCCAACTTTCGGGGTAGATGAAAGAGTCGGACTCGGATACACTAGGGATGCCGTTTTGGAATTGATCACACCCTCTGGCAGTCTTTTTTCTCTGACTCTATTCGCTGTATCAGCCGTAATACGAATACGAACATGCACCCCTAGGATACACCACTACAGTATCCGACAAGGGGACACTGTATTTTGGACCCTCGAACGAACTCCGTCCTTATCACTGCTGTCGTCAAAATGTCTGCTACGGCTAAGCCTCCTTTCCTAGTAAACAACGCGTCTTCGTAGGGAGAGAAAAAGAGGTGATAACAGGGCAGATAAGCGATAACTATCGGCCGAATTCGCAGAGAACGATCAAAGTGGCTGCCGAATCGGCCAGAGATCGAATACAGACGAATATTGAGGGCACACTATTCAACAGGCTGACACCACGCATCCAGAAGCAAGTGAATGTGATTTCTCCCAACAGTCACTAGTCCATCACCCCTTTCTGGAGGCTTTCGAATTTGGATCGGTTATTTGACCGAGAAAATGATAAACAGCGATTCTCACGGTTCCCTCCCTTTCCTGATTTGCGACACTTTTCTTGTAATTGCGCACTCGCACGCACCATCGCAGCCAACAACGGTTCCCGAATTTAGGGAACATGCGAAACACTGATGCTACATGATGTGGCCTACATCAAACATCAAAGAGGTATTTAAATGACCATCCGCGGGGTATGATATCCCCCTCTTTCTACAAGAGAAGCCGTCCTCCCTGATTAATGTCGCCCCTTCTGGTGTCTTCACAGCATGGTTCCATGTCCAGGTGCTGTACTTGTTCAAATGAATCTCGCTCCTCTGGCGATACTCGCCTTGTGGGAAGCCGGCTAGATCAAACGAGCGGAGGGCTAATTGATTCAATAAATCAAACCACTAAAATAATTCTAAAAAGACTACAGCAAAAAAGACTTGTAATAATACATACGCAGCATAGAGTTTATGTGGAGAACAGACTAGTGGTATGACTATTCGCATTCTTAAAAACTATATCACAAGACCCCACAGATTTACATGGTAGATCACTGCCCTCTAGCGTATGGTCTCTCTCTCTCTCCCTTTATCTCACTCAGTCCATCTTAGCGCGCATGCAAATTAGAGCGGCGGATTGGGCGAGAAAGGGACATGGAACATGAGGAGAGAGAGAGAGAGAGAGAGAGAGAGACGAGGCGACGCATATTTACAAGACAAGGGACACGAGAACAATGACAACAGACCATACGGTAGCGAGAGGAGATTCTGATTAATCAAGCGAAAGAAGAGAGAGAGAGAGAAATCCGAACGATCGTACAAGATATGAATAAGACGGGCCGCCGAATCCGCCAACCCGAGTTACCTCGTTAGATTATGACTGGTGGTAGTCCTTGTACAAGGCCTTTTACACAAGGTCGAAGAGTGACCGAGTCTCTCTCTCTCTCTCTCACTTTAGCAATCCCCCAACTTTAACCTATTGAAAGTGAGTAAAAAGAGAATAAAGATAATCGAGTTACACCAATCGGAGGAAGGGGGGAAGAGGCGCAAAGGTCGTTTTCCTGTGATGACTTTTACGTCGTTAAATCTACGGAAACCGTTCTGAAACGTTTTCAAGCAAACTTTTCTTGTACATTTCGAAGAAAAAAGATTTTCTGTGTGTTCATAAATGTGTTATCTGATACATCCCATCACCGATCACAGTTCACAAGGGCTGCAATCTTTTTGGTGTCGATACATAAACGGCGAAAAGAGGGGGGGGGAGGGTAATCACCTGGCAAATTGTTGTTGCGCAGAGATCATAAAAGGACGCGCGGGATGATGCCATATTGCGGTTGCCAGAGATATCATTTATTGTCACGTACAAAACAGCAGACATTAAATTCATTGCCATGAACAAAACATGTGAGCCTCGTGTGCAACACATAGTAATTAACACCGAGACAATGGGATAATAAAATAATGGGCTATTAAAGGAGAGGTCGCGGTGCCCGCTGATCTACCTATTGATGGAAGCTCTACGCACGCAAGCCGACAAGATAGGTAGGAAAATGCTAGGACGAGGGTATTTTTTGAAAAATTACGCATGCAAACGATTTTTGACAAAGTTTTCTACCTGCGCCTATGCAGAATAATCAGAAAAAGAGTGGTGATAAATACAACAAAAAAACTCAAACTTCGACCATCAAACGGCTTTACATTCGAATCTCTCTCCGATCCAGTCCATCCAAGATCGGGCAATGGACAGGTACGTCAAGAAATGGAAGGGGAAGGAGACACGGTCGTAAAATAGTTTTGATGCATCTCTATCTCTCTCTCTCTCTCTCGACCCAAGGATTGGATATGGATACATGGATATACCACTCCTTTGATCTGGCCGCATTGAATATCGAGATTAGGGTGCAAATCTGCGTGCTGAACGCTCTGCGGATTCCGAGAGAGAGAGAGAGATCGACAATTACACAGTCTGTCTGGGTTAATATCTCCATTGTGTCGGAGACGAGGAATTCAATAATCAAGGCAAGATCAGAGCGGCAGATAGAAACGATATGACACATATCGAAATTGACGGATTCATTTCATTGGAATGAAGGGGGCAAAGTTTCAAACGGAACAATTTCTGACACTGCCCAGCAACATTGAGACAGCCTATTCGAAGTCACCGGATTTTTGTAGAATTCCCCGCAAATTTGTGTTTCATAAGGTATTCAAGAATTCTGCGTTACCTATTTCGGACAATAGGTGAACAATGGAGAATAGGACAATAAGACTAACTTTTCGAAAACATAAGAAAAGTCAAAAAATTACTAATCGGAGAGCTAGAAAGAAGTAGG
The DNA here is from genome assembly GCA_036245785.1 of Pristionchus fissidentatus. Classification (NCBI taxonomy): domain Eukaryota; kingdom Metazoa; phylum Nematoda; class Chromadorea; order Rhabditida; family Neodiplogasteridae; genus Pristionchus; species Pristionchus fissidentatus. The sequence continues at coordinate 30,840,271 of BTSY01000005.1, read as the reverse complement.
CAAAGGAGAAGAAGGCGAGAAAGCGTGCGCAACGAGAGATACAAACAACGAGGGCATGTCTTGTCGTCCTGCCAATTTCATGTTTCAAAGGGAGTATATCAATCAGACTCAGGAGGCCGCATGATCCTCGGCATGCAATAGAGGGAAGGAAGGAAACAGTTGGTGTGTCGAATCAAGCCAGTGAGCGATAGAGAGAGAGAATAGAGATTAGTGTGATGTGCTCATGAGTCGCAGCCATCTATTAGACACTGGCTGGCCATCTCTCTCTCTCTCTCTCTCCCGATTACACATACATCTTCTCACACCTTCCCCACATTCCTTCATGCGTCTCTCGCATGATCCCGACTTCCATCAATCCATAGAAAGGGTAGGTATGATATGAAAGTATCAAAATCTTGAACTTCTACGTCGTTTTGATGTACATTTCGGTATATTAATCAATCGATAATCAAAATCGTCCTCGCAACACACAAATTCGCCCCTAAAATCCCACTCTAATCACTACTGATAAGCGAGTCCTCGCTAAGCAGCGCTTTCTTGCTCTGCGATAAGAAGGAGAATCAGCAACAGCGAGCGACAGACTCCACGTCTCTCTCCCCCCTTCTGCACTCTGATATCAGTGATAAGCCCGATCTCTTTCTCTCTCTCTCTCTCCAGACTCTCCGACCCATCCATCATCGCAACAGGGAGGAAAGAGAAGGAGTAGAAAGAAGAAAAGTCCGCCAATCACTCGATTGACTGACAATCCATGATCACTGATAAGTAGAGTTCGAACTGTGAGGCCGCGCTCTCTTCATTTCACACACTCTCGCAACCACCGACCGGAGAAGATAGTGGGCAAAATGAAGAGATCGTGGGCTCACAATCCATATCACTCTCTGATAATTTCTCGTGTTTAAGTTGCCTTGGTAGCACACGTCAATCAAATCTTCCCTCATTCCCACTACGGCCAAAGTACGGACACATAATTCCTCACGCTCCGTGAATTCAGGAGCCTTTTTTTGCGGTTGAGGAGACAATATCAACAAAAGCTGCGATCAAATCGTTAAAAATGAGAAACGCAGAATCCTTGAATCACTTGCGAAACACAAATTCTCGGGGAACTTCACAATTTGTGTGAATCATGAATGCTTGTAAAATCGCAAGAGAACTGTTGCAAAATCGTGAACTTGGGAAAAACCCTCGCATCACTGTACTGATAGCAACAATTTGCACGAACGAGCAGGCAATTAAAGTGGAAAAAACACACCGAAATGACTACACCGGAAACAATTTCGTTCTCTGCATTTGGCTACAAACGAAACACTGTTGGCTGTGCAGAGATACACAAATTGGTAGAGAGAGAGATAAAGAGAGATAGCTGACCACTGATAGTGATCTCTCCCTCTCTCTCTCTCTCCCCAATCTCTCTCGAAATGAGTTGCTGCTGCTGTTAGCCCCTCTTTCTCTTCCAACAGGTGTCCACTTATTCAACCTCCTCTTCCGTGTGATTTAGATGGGAGTTGTTCACTACGAGGAGATGGAAGGAGAGAGGGGGAGAGAGAGAAGCCCCATCTTTTCAACTGTTGTAATCACCTCCTCTTCTGAACGAGTCAATGAACGACGTGTAAAAAGTGAGTGAGTGTCAGGGAGTATAGTGGAGGAATTCGGCAGAGCAACTATTATATGAGGGATCGGTCTATTATACTTTTAAGACACGTGCATCTAAGATCGTTCAAAATCAGCAATGCAGAATTCTTGAATAACTGGAGAAACGCAAATTCGCGGGGCAATCTACGCAAATTCGGAACAGAATAAATCTGGAAGAGGTATTCTAGGGATCACCAAATGAAGTATCGAGAGGGTGCGACGTGTAAAAAGAGAATGAGTGCAAGGGAGTAAAGTGGTGAAGGCCGACATAGCAACTAATATACGAGGGATACTTCTATATTTATCCCGCAACGAATACAGTTTCGATCGTCCAAAACCAGCAACGCAGAATTCTTTAATCATTTGCGAAGCACAAATTCGCGGGGCAATCCGCAGAATTCTAAACAACCTCTCTTTCCATGCGACAATAAGCATTCCAAGAACCACCAGAGGCTTTATCAATATACCGTCGGATTATAATTCTTGAATCACTTGCGAAACACCGATTTGCGGTTCAATCTATATTTGTGTGAACTCGGAAAAGAGAAAGTTTGCAAGAAGTCAGATCAATCTGCTCCGCCTCCTAGGAACTACGAGCGACTGTATCAAGATATTTACGCCTATCACCACCCCGTTATTAGTGATATCGAAATAAATTTCCCCTTCTGTGAGCGCAGGTTCGAAACTTGCGGATGAAAATGTGGTTATATATTCCCCCCCCCCAAGAAATTGAGGACAATCGTCCAAAATCAGCAACGTAGAATGCTTGAATCACTTGAGAAACACGAATTTGCGGGGCATTTTTTCAGCAGCTAGGAACGACCAAACAGAGTATAACAATATCAGCGGATTAGGGAGGCATATCACCCCCGATTAGTAGTTGATAACGACAGTGTTGCGCGTCCAGCAGAAAGGAACTGATAAGGATATTATCGCGCAGTGATAGAACAACTTGACCCATAAATCAACCATGCCCACTCTCTCTTTTTATCGTCAGTGATTCAATAGATGGACAGGCGCCAAGCGAAATACAATATCAATAGCTAATTCTAAAGGTTCTACAAATCCAATGCTTAACAACTAATGATATACAAAGGACTGTTTCGCTCACTCAGCTAATACGGGAAAACTGAACGAATCGGACAAAGTTTTTCGGCACAAGGAAGTAAAATACCACTATCAAGTTGCGTAGTGTTGCGTTCGCTGCTCTCTCTTTCTTTCTCTGTCCATGCGCTTACAAGTGTCTGGCTCTCTCCATTTCACATGCTCTCTCTCACCGTCTGACCCATAAGAGAGCGTGTGGAACGGAGAGGGTCTGTCCATTTCTGCGCTTACAACTTGATTAGAGTTGCTTTCTTGCTTCTTCTCCTTATGAGTAATATCAATAAAAGTAAGTGCTCCTGCCACCGTCCCATCACTCAAACGGGTTAGCCTCCCCCACTGCCCCTCCCAAAAAGTTACAACTGCCGGCGCCTACCGTAGTACCCCCATTACCTTGCCCACCGAGTACTCATAATCGAGAACTACCTCTTTAATGAGGCGCTCGTTAGCTAATTCACAAGCACTGTGCGAGTAAGTTTAAATGTGAAAAGATTTTAAAAGGAGTGGGCTGGGTCAGATTCGTGTCGCGAAAAAGTTCACAGCCCGCTGGGTGAGGGTGGCAATGTGATGTTATTACCTGGTGGTTTCAAGTATCATTTAAAAAAGTCACAACACCATACCTATGGCGTGCGCGATTATGTCAACGCGGCTCAGTGCCCGTAGCACCAGTAAGGGGGGCACCGAGAGAGTGTGGCAAAAGGAGAGGATCGGAGAAAGATAAAACGTAACTTCTACGACAATCCATTGCAATTGCGAACAGTAAGAGGCTGCAGCTAATGGGGAAAAGAAGAAGGAGAAGAAGTTAGTGAGAGTAGCAGATAGATTAGCAACAGCAATGGTAATGGAGAGCGGAAATGGGGAGAGGAGAGAGAGAGAGAGAGAGAGAGAGAGAGAGAGATACACTGATAGACTATCAGTGATAGTGGAGAGTGCTAGAGTGATGGGGAGGATAAGCGCGAGAGAGAGAAGATGAGGAGAAGAGTTTGCAATAAAATTATCGGCAGGAGGAGAGGGAACGGATGGAGGAGAAAAATGTGAGATGAACGGACACACTACATTCAACAATATGGTGTGAGAAGAGAAAGAGAGAGAGAGAGAGAGAGAGAGAGAGAGAGAGAGAGAGGCGGGGGGGGGGGGGGAGATGTACCGAGTTTCCCACGGTCCATCCTCTTGTTACTAGCCTCGTTTGCTCGAAGCGGCTACATGCTGTACCATCTGTACAATTCTCTTCGGAAATTCGGTAGATTCAAATACGGTATTCTGGCTACAATAAAATTTGCGGTGAAAAGATAGATAGTGATGCTGCGCAAATTTCATGGGGTGCAAGGTGCACATCAGTTTTATGCACCCTTTCATAACTTTTTTCCTAGTGAAGCTACAACTTCCAAACTTGATACAGGGCCCAACAAACAGGAAAATGTTCCAAACGTGGCTTGCAATCCCTGTATCAAGTTTTGAAGTTGTAGCTTCACTAGGAAAAAATGTTATGAAAGGGTGCATAAAACTGATGTGCACCACCCCATGAAATTTGCGCAGCATAAGACGAGCTTTCTCACTTGCACACTCTATCGCTCCTGACCCCAAGTGTTTTGCCATCATGTGATAATATTGCAATGCCATCAGGCCTCTCCCATGAAAACAGTCTTCGTAGCTACGATTACTCTACAGGGTAGATACAGGCTGAGCTGAATATCCAAGAGGGTGAGGAAGAGAAGGAAAGTGAATGAATGAGCAAGGTGGGGGGAGGGAGGTCGTACACAAAACAAAACAAAAGCAGCCTGCAGAAGTCTACTGCGAATCGTGAATGAAGTGAACAGAGAGACCGAGGAGGAGGACTAGACGAGAGATAGACTGCATGAAATATGAGGGGCGAGGAGGGGAGGGAGGCTTAGTGACCCGGTGAAGTCGGGTCACAGTCATAGTACACAATATCATCTTTTAGGATCACAGACAATAGACCTCCGAGAGATGGCGCACAAAATTATAATGAGCAAAAGCCGCCCGGACTATGGAACCATTTTGACCCGGTGAGTTCATACTTCATGATCGGGTGATGATGGATTCGACAGAAAGGAGTATGAGAGAAAATGATGCGCATCGAGATATTTGCCGGAACTATTTTTTTTACTAATAATTCTACTAATTTACAAAATATGGTACTAATTGGGAAGCTAATATTTTTTCACGGTGGATTCGAGTCTCGACTGCGATTCACAACAAACCATTATGGGTGGCCGACAATAAATCAACGATGAGCAAAACGTCGTGATGGCAAACAATGAATATAACGTTTTCCAGATAGAAAAAAGTCATATCCAACCATGTAATAATTTCCATGCCACCAACAATGAGTTATTGTAAATCGCAGTAGCGACTCGAATTTACCCTTTTTACCATGCAATTGGAAAAAAAACCGAGAAAAGAAAAAAAGATGCCTGCATGATACAAGCATGCAATCCCAAAGAAAGGTCTAATAGGTCTGTTGCCCGGATAGTATCTAAAAAAACCTACAGTGCAACAAAGTAAATGATCAGAGAATGCTAAAAATATACCTTTGCCAGAAAGCCTCAAGACTCACAGTCATGGTCTACGAAGCTGCTATGTCAGATGAACTAGAACTGGCAATAAATAACGAGCCAAATCAATGTTTCCCTTGAGGTGGATTCAATTCTCTGACCTGGCGATTTCTTACTACACAGTTATTAAAAAATCATGATAAAATAAATATACTGATAAAGATAGGACAAGTTCTTATAATTGATAAAAGTGAAGTAGTAGATACATGAAACGGAAATGACCGACTGGTCACTAGACACTGCCTAATAGTAGACAGGATAGGAAACGTTCAGTCTATGAATCGAGAGAGAGAGAGAGAGAGAGAGAGAGAGACGGTGAATGAAAGGACTGATCAAGTGGAATTGGAATGGCAAGAAAAGGAAGGAAAGAGGAGACTAAAGAAGTCGGACAAGATTGGCCCAGTCGGCGGGACTAGTAGCCTTACGAGAAAGACTATTGACCAGGTAGATTCGAGCAACGGGCTGGAAACAAAGAATCGTCTAATTTAGATTTTTAATCATCCTCAGGAAACTAAACCCCCACAATGAACCGTATACTTCATTTATTTATTTTTTTCACAAGTATTTCCACACCCTCTCATTGTCTTCTGCTGTCAGAGGTCAAAAAGTAAAGTAGCTTGGAAATCTGGTCGGGCAGGTTTTCGAATCTTTGATGGCCGACCGGGCAGGTTTCTACATTTCAGGGCTGTTTTCGGAGACTCTGTCGGGCAGGTTTCGTTTTTAGGGGTCTCTTTTATCAGGCATTTATTTTTCGCGCCCGCCTTCGGCGGGCAGGTTTTGTTGAATTCTACCTACTTTTTTACCTATGTCTGCTGCTTCCATCTCTTATTGCTGACCGCCGGCCACTCTCGGACTACACATGCAAATAGTAGCAGAGGAGAAGGAGAGAGGGGGGGGGGCGAAGATAGTGCAAAATAGATTGCAATCACGCGACCAATTCAACACACACAAGTGCATGTTTTGGCACGAGATTTGCCATTGAAGATGCTAAATTTCGCCAAAAATCGCAACAGATCACAATATGAGTAAAACGCGACACCTAATTTTCTTCTCTGTAGTATTCAGTACGAGTTTCATTGGATTTTTACATAGAGCAGAACCAGTGATAATACCAGAAATGGAATAAAATGATACTTAGTTACGCGGTCGTTACTCGAATCTGCCGGGTCGAAAGTCTGTCTCTTAGGCACCGAATGATGCTAAATTTCACCCAAATACCCACTAAATCACCTGCCAATGGCAGGCTGCCATTTTAGCTAAAGTCACAGGTAGATCGTTTACCACCCGGGAGGAAGACCGGTTGAGAGAGAAGGGCATCCACCGCAGCTCTTTGCATAATCAGTGCGTCGAATGAATTACGATAGGATAATGGCTGTGGAATAGAGGAATGACAAGAGAGAGAGAAAGAACAGGGGAGGCGAAGAAAGAAGACTGGGGGAGGTGGTAGGACACTCTCGTATTTTTTCCTAACCCTGTCCTATTCCAGCCTGGACATAAATGAGCAAAGATGGGCAAGGACTGATGCTGGAAGACCAAAAGCGCGAACAAACTTTATGCATTCGGGAAAACACGGTGACGGTTGACCTGAAATCGGGTGATTTTTAAATTAAAAATAGGAAGGGTTCACCCTTGATGGCAACACCCTAGCCCATGTGTGGTAAATAGGAACACTCGCTAGAATCAATCACAGTGGGACATCCGCTAAATGGGGGAAAGTGTGGGGATGAAGAAGTGGGTGAAAAGTTAGCGAAATCGGGCACCCGGATCAAGCACTCATATGGATATTGCTACATTTCTTTGACGTTGCTCTACTGATCTGGTTGAGAAAAAAAAGAGAGAGAGAGAAAGCAAAGCGTCCGAAACTGTCAGACCACATCATTCTTAGTTGACCAAACGGAGGAAAGGCGGGCGGGAGGGAAATGAGAAGATGATTCATCAAATGCGAATTGTGAAAGTCACAGTGAAAGTGCGGGGATACTAGGAATGCCGGTTCGGTATTTGCCATACTTACTGACAATTTCTTTTTCTCCAACACTTTTTTTCCTTATCAGAGGTAATACAGATCAATCGTCCAAAACACCGCAATCTGAATACCAAACCTGCATCCCTAGGGTATACGTGGCTCCTACTAACTCACATAGTTGTTGATGCCCTCAGAGGAGAAGAAAGGGGGGAAACGTGAAATTTTGAGAAACCACTTGTTGCCGCACTCCCCCTCTACTCCTATATTCATGTCACTTTCACACGCCAACTCACGCCTCCTCTTCTTTTCTTGCACGATTCAAGTGCCCATCTCCCGATTCCACCTTCAAACTTCCTCTCCGAGCACTCAGGAACACCTAAACCAACAGCGAAAAATGCGGCAAAAGAAATTGCCACCTGCAGGAATCGAACCTGCGACCTTCGCTTTACGAGAGCGACGCTCTGCCCCTAAGCCAAGGTGGCCACGAAGGCGAGCCGACTAGGGAGACATCTAGAGGCTGCGGGCGAGAGGGAGACGAGAGAGGGGAGCGAATGGAGGAATGAAGATAGAGGAGAGAGAGACAGAGGGGGGAATGCGTGAGAGATAGGGCAGAGTTGCGAACGCACTACAAACATTGTGGACAGTGCAGACTCGGCTCTCACTTTGTTTCACTCCCCCCATTTTGGTTTAAAAAGAGACATTTTCAGAAGTCTGTAAATCAAGCGATCTCCTGTGAACAGAGCAGGAAACATGCCTACGTGAGTTTGGCCAACAGGCAAAAACACTTTAAAATCTACGTGTCTGCCTCTCAATTTTTGCGAATATTCCACGGGTTCCCTATATTTTCTATAAAGAAATTTGCGTGGCATCGCGCCAACTATGTCAATCAATTGATTTGGCGTCCGCGTATGGACGGCAAGGTCTGGCTAATCCTAATTTGCCAAGATATCCTGTTACAGTAAGGATGCGCCACCAACATCCATCCAATGGCACTACTTCAATAAAAAGCGGAAGTATCTATGAATGGAAAGGTCTCGGGATCAAGTCTTTTCTTCCCACTCTTACTACTCTTGTCTGCTCTCTGCTCTTGGAGATACTATTTACATTTCTCTCTCTCTCTATCTCTCTCTCATCCGACCATCCACTCGTTTTTGGCGTGAATTCAAGTAGGAGGGGGTGAGTGATCCAGGGGCAAAGAGAGAATAACGAAAAATGAGTCAGAATGCAGCGGATACCTTGGGAAACATGATGAAAATTGAAGGACAAACAATGCTCGCGGGATAATGGAACCTATGAGAAAACGCAGTACGAGAGCATAGCGAAGTCAGAGATCACGTAAATATCGACGGTTATATTATTATAGGAAGCTCTTATCCAACGGAATTAGAACTTTCAATAATTCCCATCCTTCATAAGGTCCTTGAAACAATAACGAGCCGTTCAATCCATCAACGGAAATCGTGAAACGCAAACCAATTACAAATGCACGGGATAGAAGAAAAATAAAATGTCTGCATGTTTTCTTGAAGTATTGAACAGAAGTGAACTAGTGGCTCGTTCAGAAACTACCGATCTTCCTCAGCTGCAGCGAGACAAAAGTTTGTCCCAATATCAATAACATCTGTGAAACCCAAAGGCGCAGGTCATGGAATCTTGCAATCTAACGGCACTATGATCACTGTAACGCTAAACTAATAATTTCCAAAGGGCGGGCCACATACCAATCAGAGTTTCAAAAGTTTTGCGTCGGTTATAGCGGTGTTGAAACACGAAATGCGCTGTTAGAAGAAATAAGAAGAGATCGGAATGTTAAACCAAAAACAGATACTGATAGTATAAGTTTGACACAAAACTAATTATAAGCGGTGAGTATAATTTCCCCCACCAGAAATCGCGACTCGGATCAACACTCTCTCAACAGTCACCTATAAAACTCCTAAACTCCAACACTAAAACTCCAACACCAATAAAAACAGTGCCTTGCCTCTCGCTCACCAGTTTTATTGAAAAAAAAACCAGCTTACCAAAAAGAAAACAAAACTGTTGCCCCCACCCTGAAGAAGCTCAATTATCTAGGGTACTGACGATCGTTATAATGCGGTAAATACTACACAAGAAAAATATCATACCTTCAATAATGTATAGCCTCCTATATCAACAGTGCCCAATCACCTTGCCTCTCGCTACTCGATTCAAGAAAGAGAAAGATGCAGTTACCAAATATAGCAACCCAGAATTATAAAGCAATATAGCAGTTTGCAAGTGAATGGCGAGTATCATTTCATTAGATCAATGCCGCAATGGTCTATAGAAATTTGCGGCTTCAAAAACATTACGAAATCGATTATTAGTATTATGAGCTGGCAAATTCGGAAAAAATCACCACTTTCACAACGTCAGGGCATCAATATCAACAGTGCAGCACCCAATCACCTAGCCGTTCGTTACTCGATTCCACCGGGATTGGGGTCCGTTTTAGTATTGTTAGTTCGATCAATTTTATTTAGTTCGATCAATTTTTTTTTTTTTTTTAATAAGATTATTCGATCTACCAACACTAGCCCGTTGTGAATCTTTCGCTTCAACACCCTCCCCTCTCAATCATAACTTTCAATTTCGCAGACGAGAAATGCGCTCACATTGTGGTTCGCAATCATGATCATCAGAGAGTACAAAGAGAAATTGCGCAGCGAGAGAACTAGAGGAGAGAAAGAGAGAGAGAGAGAGAGAGAGAGAGAGAGAGAAATCCAGCTTATGACCGCCGTTCCTCATGTATCTTGTGTGGATAGGAGATGAAAGGTGGAGGAAAAAAGCAGAGGAGAGAGAGCAGATCATCCGGTCATGAATCCATATCCCATTCCAGAGTCTCAGGGGCATAGGGAGGAATGAGAAGAGACGGGAAAAAAGCTATGAGGGAAAAAGCTACATACTCTCAACATGTAAAGCTCAAATCAGTCCACAGGTCGTCTAAACGAAAAAATAAGGGTCAGAACTGACTCATGAGCAACAGATCATGTTAAAGTCTCTCAATTTCCCAAACTCTATCACTTCATATCCGGCGATTTGGCATAATGCTATGCTCATAAAAATGAATAGCGCAACAGAATCTACGAAACGAGATCACAGAGAAGTGAGAACTCTCAAATGGTGATAGGAGGTGTGAATAGCGCCGGTAGGAGGTTCGAAAACAGCGCAGCTGATTATGAGGCCCCGACTATCAAGTGATCGTGAAGCCTCAATCAACCGGGGGGGGGGTGACATTTGAGCAACGGACATTTGAGCAACGGACATTTGAGCAACCGACATTTGAGCAACGGGTAATAACTCAGCTAGGAGTGAGCCTAGAGCTATGGGAGTGGTACCATTGTGATCAGCATCAGGTAATTGAGATTTCATAATTAATTAATTAATATCTCATTAATTATGCTAATTAATTAATTAATTAATTACGAAATCTATTTTTTTCTGATGCTGGTCACATTGGTACCACTCCCATAGCGCTAGGCTCACTCCTTGGTGAGTTATGGCTCGTTGCTCAAGTGTCGGTTGCTCAAATGTCACCCCCCCAATCAACCGGGGCCGGGGTGGGGGGAAGAGCGGGCAAATGTCGATTGTTCAGGTTGATGGGACAGTTTGTTACTGTCGTTTAGGATCCGTTAAAAACGCTCTCCTCCCCACAAAAAAAACTCGCTGCAATAAGTGACCCCCGGCTACAAAACACATATGGTCAACGCCAACTTCTTCACAGGCTGCAGCAAAAAATGGTGGGCAAACTGCGAAATGAGCAATACAATTGTGGAAAAAGAGTGAGTGGAACGGTACGGAGGAGAGGAGTGCGCGGCCCTCACGTTCATAACCCGAGCACGCAAATACGACAGCTATGCACCTGTGGTGGTAGAGATTGCTTAGATGAGCGCTGAGAGAGAGAGAGAGAGAGAGAGAAAGGGAGAGAGAAAGAGAGAGAGAAACGGACAGACAAGGTCGAACTCACGGAGGAAACGGAGGAAGCACAAAAAAATCGAAGTAAAGAGAGCAACGCACATGATGAGGCTTAGTGTTCGCGCTGATGGGATTTGCCACAGCAGGAAGGACACACAAGTAGAGGAGATAGGTGGGGACAGATCAGTTACTGATCCCAAGGATGAAACCTACCGTACACGAGTCCCATCCGTAACCAATAGTCGGAAGAGTGCCTTAGAAAAAAAAAGCCAAAATGGCTATGATTTTTTCCAGAATAATTTTTGAAATTTTTATCCCAAATTTCTCAATAAATTGACTATGCCAAAAAATTACCGTAACCCTCCCTGCAGGCTGTAGGCTACAGTACGCCCACTCCCGATCCACCCCATTGCAATTGACAACACACATCTATGATGTGTTCATCCCTATGACTAGTATGATAGCCAAACACGGAATGAACAAGAAGGAATAGAGAGAGAGAATGGTGGATGATAGTGTGAGTGAACACAGGGAGGGAAGAAATATGCATGATGCATCACCCACTCAATACATTGTTTCAGGAAGGTCAAAAGAGTGCCCAAACTCTGGTAAATATGAGTAAAAATCAGAAGGATCTGTCCAGTGAAAGATTGGAAAACCGGAAAACTCAAAATCGGGTGTGTTTTGCGGCAAAAGGGGAGGCTGGGGATACACACTAGCCCGTGTATGATCTACTTTATTTCTCTCTCTCTCACTCTCCAATTGTTTCTCGAACAGATGATTCTTCCCAATCTGCACACGATATCGCTGTAAACAAGCGGTAGCGAGGATAGAGTTACACGATTCGAGTAGTGAGAACATGATCAGTTCTTTCTATCGGAGAGAGATAGGGAGTGGCAGATCAGGGAGGTCACACGATTACTTGTTGTTCTTATTTCCCTCGTGGCGATGCCCTATCTGTGATAGTGCGTTTTGGAACTGCCGGTTAGAAACCCGTAAATATAAAAGTCTAAATGAAGCATGTCCCAAGCAAATTCTGGAAAAAAAAGTTGAGGGTTAAAAAATCAGGCACGGAATCAACATTTCACAAGACTTCTAAGGGAAAAAAGTTGAAAAGTGTGAAAAAGGCGTGCCGGAAACTGTGAAACCCTGGCGGCTTATCCCCTCTCTCAAGTATATCTCCCCGTGAGGAAACCTCTCAGCAAGCATAATCTTAGTCCGTTAGTTGTCTCAACGGGCAGATGGAAATCATGGCGCGCCATGATAATAATTTCGCGCCTCGGGGCAATATGCTTATCATCGTGAGGGGACTAGCGAGATAAGGCGCGATAGGGGAGGGCGATAAAAGTAAACCAAGCGTTTCGCACACACACAGCAATGACCACGCTTCGGGAGAGGGAGAGAGAGAACAAACCTCTCTCTCTCCCATGCTTTGAAATGTGCTCTCTCTCTCTCTCGACCCCTATCATATAAAACGACCTCCAAGGACGGGCGAGAGGAGAAATAAGAACCATAACAGGGGAGAATCATCAATGTGCAGTCAACCACAGCGCTGCTAAACTGCGCTAAGCCTATTTGTACTGTGCTCGCGCGCGAACGAACGACTACAGGCAGTGTTCCGTACCGTGCACGCAACGTTCACGCATGCAATGTAATCCTACCGTATACTCCCCCGTTCAACATACTTGTACATCGAGACCACTAGTAAGTAGTATTCATGAGCGAAGGAAGTGAAAATGCAATTCTACGTTAACCAGAGCTATTGGTGAGCATGCGCATCCAGGAGCTGCGAACAGCGGTGTTGACAATTTCCACAATTTGGGTTACGGTAGCCCGCTGTAATCGACTATCCTCGATTAGGGGGCTCGATCTGGATCAACATTTGGATACATAATGCCATCTGTGACCGGAGTACCGATATACTTCAAATGTGTAAACTTCGAGACCACTAGAATCCTCAGGTCGATCTCTGATGCTCTCACAACACCTCTACAACATCTTCAGATCCACTCAAGGGCTCAATACATATCAACCTCCACATATTTACACGATCGGCGGCGCACTTCAAACGCGCCTTCTCGGCGAAACTCGAAACCCATCGCGTGCGCTCATCGATAGGTCACAATCGCCTTGTTGACACCGCTGACGCGCAACTTATCGGGGCCAACAATAGGGGGATGCGGAGGGAAAGAAAGAGGTTACGTGAAACCCGAGTTACCCTTCTTCTCCTCCTTCCGAAAGGGGTTGTTTCCCCTCCTTTCAGATCGAGTAGCCTATTCAGGAAAGGCGCGCGCGCACTGTGCGCGTAATCTTGCGTGCACGGAGTGCAAGACAATAGGAAGTTAGTTAGTGTCAGAGGGCGATGAGAGGTGACTAATGAGAGAGAAAGAGTGCAACTTGTGCAATGGAGAGACTGTGATTTAGCTAACAAGGAAATTTAGCTGCATTGCGAATATTAGTTGTATGCGGCTTGTATGCCACATGCTTCTGCAAAATACATACCGGAGTAGTGTATAAATAGGCACTCACGAATGGATTGAGAACCATTCGGTCGCTCGGTATGCTGTGAAAGAAACGCGAATGTACACGCCGAAAATTCTTTAAAAAACGAACATTCTTTCTCTATCGCGCGGATGACTTCTACCGGATTCCAGTACACGTGATCATGTTGACTGAAGGTGTGAAGAGATGGGGAGACAAAAAGAGTATCAGGAGTGAGAAGAAGCGTGGGAAGTTACTCCTCTCCTCTCTAGAGTAGTCACAAGAAGACGAAGGGGGTGAAGGAGATGAACGCTCACTAGGAATCATTCACACGATAATTAGGCGTTCGATTAGTCAGAGGGTTCGATTAGTTACAGTTAATTGAAATCAATTATGAAGGTGCGAGTGAGGATTTAGAATCTAATCACGAAAATGAAGCAATACTGAAACACGAATCTCCTCTCCTCTCTAGAGTAGTCACAAGTAAACGAGGAGGGGGCTGTCCGGGCCCCGGGCTGAACACTGAGTCTACAGGAATTATTCAATTATTCAAAAATCCGCCGTTCATGTGCTTACTATTAGACAAATGTCAATAAAAAAGAAACATATCATGCAAGTATGAGTAAAGCGCCTGAATCAAAGATAAAACATTATTGAAACATAAATCTCTCCTATACTCAAGAGTAATCACAAGTAGACGGGAGGTTCACACTGACTCGACAGGGATTATTCACCCGAGAATTAGAAGCTCGGTCAATAATGTAATTGGAAAGTTGCTATGAAGGGTACAAGTGAGAGCGAACCGTTCGAGTCTAATCACGACTCATTACTGAAGTATCAATCTTTCAAGACTACTCGTATGAATATTTCCTACGGCGAAAATATTTACACAATAAATAATTTAACAGAAAACTTGTGAACTCAACATGTATTCTAGCCGCAATGTAAGCAGACTCGATCAAATTGGGCGAATAGAATCATAGCTAAGAAAAGTGCGTGAAACATGAATCATCTGGAGAGATCAAATAGCACGAAGCGGCGCACAGCGTTATGCGAATGAGTTAGTGCGAATTGAGACAGACGAGAAAGGAAAAAATATCATATGCATATACCAATTGCACACATAGCTCATGGAATCATGGCATGTAGTCGAGAATAAAAATACATGAAATACTTTGCCTTTCAGAACATCGTTACGTCTAATTTACAACGTCGAACGAGGGAAGCATCAAATTACCCGGTCACATCACAAATAAGACTACAAGTTGTATCGCAAATCGGCCTGGTTAAATCAAATCGTAATAAAAAAGGCCCAAAGTCTGAGAGCACTCTAAATGGCGAATCCCGCTCATTCTCGCAATGCCCATTTCCATTGTTCGTCGTACACAACCATTTCTTTGCAGATAGATGCGAATAATTAAGTTTAATAGATCAGCTGAGAAAAGAATTGTAAGATAAATACTCGAGCAATAGTTTTTTGCAGCTCGTGTATTCCGAAGGCACCAAGTTGACACCAATTCACACAATCTATAAACTGAGCTCTACCAGGAAATTGATATTTACAGTAGTTATTGTTCCAATACTATTTACTGTTCTCATATGTGCTTCCTATAAGGGCCAAAAGTAGATGTACACTGAGTTAAAACACACTGGAGAATTAGTCACACGATAATTAGCCAGTCGGTTAGTCCAGGAAGTACAGATCATCGCAGAATAATATTTGCGTGAATCTAACAAAAGTGCTTGAAACACGAATCAGCTGGCGAAATCGAATAGCACGAAGCTGCGCACTGTGCCACGTGAATGAGTTAATGCGAATTGAGACAGACAGTGAGAGGCAGAATAGCACGTGTATTCAATACTATACTGATGCTACTGAAGCAAAGTTATTCAACTTTTTAACGAATTTTACGACTCGTAAAATTTTTACGAAAATTTCGTAAAAAATCGAAATATTTCTTCAGCAATATGCAAATCGAAAACAAATCAGGTATCATTTAATTTGTCTACAGTATTTCTATAAACATATACTAAAATATGTTAATAAATTCTTCATCTTGAAAAGATATATTGGATTTTATGAATTTTACGATGCACAGCCCAGGTGTATTGACACATTGCATGATTTCGTGGAAATTAGTCGAGAAAAAAATATACTTTGCCGTGTAGAGTTTAGCGTACTTCTTTTTTACGATTCCAAATGATCATAGATAAAATGGTACCGTTTTCTAACGTTACGCAGTGCACGATGTGCACGCAAAGGAGGACGATAATACTCGCTCCAAATCTAGATCAGCCTATCCATAGTAACCACAATAAGCGAATTTGCTATATTAGACATCAATATTCAGTCAGAACTATTTTTTTACAAATCAAAATGCACCATGTATCTGAAATCCCTGATTTCCCTACCAAAAAACGCACCATGTGTTTGAAGCCTTAGAGAGTAAGGATAATTTCAATTATCACTAAATTGTACTCTATATAACAATTTATGAACATTTGGTAAAAGAAAAGCTCAAAATAAGTTTCCCAACGGCTGTGGACACATAGTGCATTTGAGCGAACGATACCTATTGTATCTCTACAAATGATGGAAAAATCGAATCACCCGGTCACATCACAAATAAGACAACAAGCTGTATCGCCAATCCGCCTGGTCAATCCAAATCGCAATAAATGAGGCAAAAGACTGAGAGTACTCTAAATTGTGAGTTCCGCTCACTCTCTCGTAATGCCCATTTCCGTTGTTCGTCGTGTACACTAATCGCTCGAGGCCATTTAATCCCTCCCCCCTCAAGTCTTCCGAGACTTGCTCCCCTCTTCCCCCCCCCTACCCACTATGCCCATCCGTCATCGTGCGTGTACTCGTCATATTCGAGTTCACCTCTGACTAGACGTCCGTCATCTTCTACACACTTTTGTACAGGAGTATTTCGCGATGATACGAGCATTGTAGAAAATGCGAATAGTTTTTCTGCTGTTCCAGAAACCCGAATGCGCGAAGCTGGCACAAATTCGCACAGTCTAAAACCTACGCTCTACGAGCTCTTTTTCTCACTTCCTACTGCTCCCATCCATCATCGAGCTTGTACACGCGCTTCTCTTAATAACATTTTTGGTCGTCATATTCAATATCACCCCTGACCCCGCACCCACTATCCAACAGGCCAACTTGGCATCAGCACAAATGCAAGAACTTTTTTTTTATAGTCCGTGATTCAAGAATTGTAAACTCTTCTGCAGTTCGAGTAGCACGAATGCACCAAGTTGGCACCAATTCACACGGTCCATAATCTGAGCTCTACAAGCTCTCTCGCTCTCTCCACTACGCCCATTCGTCATGCCACAGTCTAGAATCTCTTAAAAAGTTATATGAAAGATGACCTCTGACCCTTGAGCTAATTTATTGCAGACGGATTATTTATGATTTTTTTTGTTCAAATAGATAGCCGAGAAAAACATTGTAAGACACTCGAGCAATTGCTCTTCTGCAGGTCGAGTAGCACGAATACATCAAGTTGGCAACAAATTAATGACAACAATTCACACAATCCATAATCCGGGCTCCACCAGGAAGAAGCGAGAGGAGAGCACATAAAAAGTCCAATAACTATTTATTGTGTGTTTGTTGGGGGCACCGAGAAGAATGGATTACAAAAATAGTCGACTAATGGTCTTCCGCTAGACACGAAAACACCAAGATCTCACATTAAAATTATGTTCCGCTGTCAACTCCGAAAAAAATGAATATGCATAAAAAATGTCTACATTCGATACATTCAGGCAGATGATTCATTGAACATCATACATTTTCGCCCGGCCCAGATCTCTCATTTTCACACACTCTCTCGCCTAGCATAAACACGTCAGATTTCTATCGGAACTTCGATAAAACTGGTCAGATAGGGGACAATTCTTACTAAACTCGACATTCTGCGTATTCCTAGATGGGTCTTGAGTCTCTAAACTGCCTGGTTCAAAAAAGTGTAAACCCAGAATCTGGGCCAACGAAAATGTATGTTGAACATACAACAATCGACTGATTACACTATCTAATGCCGTAGAAACTCGAATGCACCAAGTCCACGCCCCGTCTTCTACCAGGAAATACCACGAGCATATCGCGACAATAACTGCGAGCGGATCAATATCACCGTCCCTTTGTCTCCTCCTCTTCCTCCCCCGGATCCCGAGTGGATGACTACCGTAATCCGCCATATTCCCAACTCAAACATCCGTAAGACGTGTCTTCTCTTTCCTATTGTTGTTGGAAGCGCGCGAGATTAGCACAGACAAGCAAAAGAGTGAAACTAAAAAAGAGAGAAGAAAGCAACGCAAATATTCTCAGGGTACTTTTATGTTAAGAATTTGAAATCCGGGCAGAAAATAGGATCATTTCTCGTCTTTTATCACACTCTCTCGTCAATAGACGGACGTGAGGGCAGGGCGAAAGGAAAAAAATTAATCCAATTATTTACCCGAATTTCAAACTCTAGTGATTGACAAAGCCAAACAAATTGGAAAAATGCAAATAAGAGAAGGAGAAGAAACAATAAATGAATTCAAAATGCCTCTCAAGGTTTTTTCACAGTTTGAAAATAGGATTAGATCTCTTAAATTCGCACACTCTCACAACAATAGGCCGGTTTGGGGACTTGGTCAAAATAAGAGCTCCAATGTAAATTTTGTCTGAATTTCAACTCTTGTCTTTTTCATTTCATTCCCTGCCATTCCGCTCGTTCCGAGTGGTCGACCGCCATGCGCGCCGTGGACAATGAGATCGATGAGAGGTGAGTATTGTAGTTACCGTATCCTATCGATCGATGCGATCTACAGTACTCTAGACAGATGCCGGTTTACCGTATTCACTACGACTATCACGCTCTAAAATGCAAAAAATATATATAAATATCATGCTTCGGGATCACTTTGATCGCCTATGAGATTAGGGAGGTACAGTACTGGAAATAATACCGGTCACTGCAAACGATACCTAAATACCATAGGAAGTGACCGTAATCTGCACAGATACCGTACTCAATGGTATACTGTAATCTACCGTACTCCAGAGCGTGCGGCAACCCGCTGATTCGGTGCATGCGCGAGCGCGAGGAGCAGCTGATGGGAAAGCCGATCGAGAACGAGGAGAGGGATCTCGGAGCGCTCCCGGTGAGTATACGATAGCCTACCGTAACCAAAACCATGTATCTGGCACTAGAATCATATCTAGTTAAAAACTAACATAATTCTATTCTCCCATAACTATGAAAGCACACACGCCTAGCGGAAGTGGAAATACAACTAGATTACCGTAACAGGATGATCTACCATAGTTCTCATGGAACTACTTTACTTTACTGGAACAGACAAACCGTGCTAATAGAGTGATCGCAAGCTTGACGGAATGAGGTGATGAATGAGCGATTCGTTCTATTAGCACGGGTTACCTTTTCCGGTAAAGTAAACCAGTGCCACTAGGCTACGGTAACAGCCTGTGTTACTAACAGGATGATCTACCGTACTACTCAATCGATAATCGCAGCCTCTGACGTGGTTCTCGATGCATCTGGACGCGACAAATGCGTACAATGCGATGAGAGAGGAGTACTACGACATCAGCGAGCTGTGGTACTCGGCCAAGTGAGTAGTAGAGTAGATAGATCGAGTAATTCGCGAATAGAATTATTAGATCTAACAACACTAGTGAATAGTGGCACATGTATTATATTCTGGGTTGTCCGGCTCCTCTCTCACGAGGTGGCCATAAAAGGTAGCGACGTCTTCATCAAATGATCCCCAATTCTCCCCTCCCACCTCTCAACCTGGAAGGAGAAAAAACACTGACGAGTGAAAAGTCAATTGTCATTCACTGTGGATAAGGTAGATCACAAATAGTGGTTGGTTTCAGACGGAAACGCACGCGCAGCAACGAACCAGAAAAAAAGGCAATTAGTGTTGTTCAGGAATCACAAGACCACCGGGCCCTACATCCAGGAGCCGTACGGCAACGGAGCGCAGAGGAAGCTGGCTGTGAGTTCCTAACTCATTATTAGTCCATTTTAAAATACAGAAAAATATAATTAATTAATTAATGTTAATGACAGGTGAACGCGCAGGAGATTCAGATGCCGTACGCGGGCGCTGGTTTGTACGCGTCGGAAGGGCCCACGAAGAGCTCCGTCTTCGACTTCTGGGCACTTATTTATGAGGTACGGAAGACAAAAAAAGATCGATAAAGAGTGGGAGATCAGAGCAATAGGAGCTGGCAATAGTAGTTCAATAATGAAATAAAAATGAGAAATGGTTCAATAAGAGAGAACAGAGGGAGTTAAATTCGCGTTTTGCGATATGAGAGTTAGCGCAGTACAATTCAGTGCTCGTGAGGCACAGCTACTTCTGCTAGAAAACAGAAATCAGCTAGAAAGTAGCTCTGGAGAGCTGAAGTAGCACTACTTATTTCTAGCTGATTTATGTCGTTTAGCTGAAGTAGCTATGCCCCAAGAGCACTGATAAGATTGCCTTTCAGAAGAAGATTACGAGCATCATGAGCGTAAACTACCCGCGAGAGGAGCGACTCAATCCCTCCACGCACAATGAGGAAACGGAAACGATTCAGGTTAGGAGGGGAGAAATCGACCGATAGAAGGAGCAAGAAATCGATAATCATAGCGCGCATTGCAGTACTGGCCGTTCATGGAGGGACAGCTGATGCGATTCATGCCCTACACGGTCGTCTGCCTCTACTCGGAATGCAAGGCGAGTACAATTTCCGGCCATTCCGAGGTTCAGTAAAAATAGGAAGGATAACTCACGATAAAGGCTCCAGTGTGTAGTCTGCTCAGCTTGGTCCTCCTCCTTGGCATTGAATGCTACCTGAGCTACATTAAAATAAACAAATAGGCAGCATTAAATTATTAAAAACAAAAGAAAACAAAGTAGAAGAGTAAGTCGAATTGAGTATCGCGAAACGCGCACAATAACCAAGTGCGCCAGCGAACTACTTTGCGTCCTGTATTCTCCACTAGAATTCATTGATTTTTATTGAAAAAATAGTTAATTATCAAAATTATTAAATTCTTATTACTTAATTAATATTCAGAGCTCTCCTTCCGTCATTTCTTCCGGCTGCGGAAACGGGTCGATGCTCGTCTATCGTCTGTCCAAGCTGCGCGTCACCTACAACAACCCCATCCTGCCCTCGCAGCTGCCGCTCGACGTCAACCACGTCTGCTACTATCGGTAACCGATTTCATTTCTACGAGAATCGATATTTCATCAATCGATTGAAGCTGGCCGGACGGTCGACTGCCCGTGCCCACGGAGATCCACTCGATCGCCGACTCGGCTGTTGGACTCCTCGAGATCGTCGAGCAGGTATTCTGTAGATTAATCGATGATATATACAGTAACCGAACCATCGATCAATGCTTACGGTAGATTAGCGCAACCTATTAATGGGTACATCTTGCTATCTCTAGTGAATTGCTACAGTACCCAGTTTGTCGACTACCGTATCCGTCATTCTGTGCAGGACCTGAACTGGCCGCACAGTCCGCTGCTCATCCACTGTCACGCGGGCATCGGACGCACGGGCGCGCTCATGGCTATTCTGCTCGCCATTCAACAGGCAGACGACCAACACCTCGTCCACGTCAAGGTCGAGTCCCGCAACGATTGTCGGGTTACGGTAGTCGAGAGATATTGATCATCTTGTCGCTTCTTGAGATTACGGTAGATTGTTGTGCTTGCAGGATACCGTACAGGAGCTGCGCAAGTTCCGCGCCAAGGCAGTGATGAACTACTGGCAGTACATCTTCGTCTACCTCACCATCGCCGAAGTGGTACGGTAGCCGGGGTACGGTATTCAATTAACGATTGATTTGCAGTTTGTGAAGCGTGGTCATCTGGACGTCTCGGCACGTCATCGCCTGAGACAGCTGTGGAACGAACTGCTCGCCGACATCCCCCGTCAATACAACTGACCTACCGTACTCTATGGGTCTACAGTACCCCTAATTGATCTACCATAACTAGATCTTTGCCTATCATCTCGCAAAAAGCGATAAACGATTACATTCTATTTGTTGCCACCGCGTTCTGGAGAGTCTATGCAAATTGAGGCAGACAGTTAGAGAGTGGGAAAATAGCATGTAAACCAGCGATGGTCTCAACACGAATTCAGTTTTGGCATGTTGCCCAGAACGCCGTGTTGTTGTTGATTTCCGAGGAGTAAGATAATTCTGTCAATTGGACTAGTCTGCTAATCCAATTCGAGAATAGTCAATTATTGTCTGATAAGAGCTCCCCAATCCATTCTTCAATAACTTCCGCGTACCTGGAGGTCTGTTGGGTCTTTTTTTCTCTCAGTATCTATCGATCCCCACCCTAATTCTTCTGTGCCTACAGTAGTCTTACAGTACTGTTCTTTTATAGATTGACTTACCGTGTTCTCGATTGCCGATCAAACGTCTCCCAACAACCACATTTTCATGCGCCCCGATGATTGTACGAATACTCATCTACTTGACCCTTATTGCATCATCACTAGCGAGAATCCCATTCGACAAAGACAAATGTGTGGAACTGGTAAGTACCGTATCCCCTTTAAATTCTTTCTTTCTACTGTATCCCGGCATACCGGACAGTGGCTCACTTTATCAGATCAGGAGAGGTGACTGCTAGATTCGCACATTGAGATGATGACTGAGGGTCTCACCCCCGGTTGAGATTTTTTGTTGTTGCTTGGCTCAGTAAAGTAAACTAGTACTGTTCTGCCGTATTCCTCGTACCGTATCCTGCCTCATTCAGGTCTGCTACATGCCTGAGAAGTGCAAGGGCGGTAGTACATCGATGGATCTGGCGCTCATCAAACCGTCCACTACTGTATCCAACCCCGAAGAGTGCGACTTCTACTTCATGTTCAGGTACGGTAACCCCGTCGAATAACCAATAAAGATATCCATACCGTATACTGTATACGACTAGGTGTTGATTATCTATTAGTAGCATGCAGCATACCCCATCGAATAATCTATAAAGACATCCATACTAGAGTGGTTGAAATGAACGAAAATGTGAAATGCGAACGACGATCGCTCTCCCTGATGTGAACGATTAGAAATGTGAACGTTCACATTCGAGGGGAAAGTGAACGTTCGCATTCTCATAATTCACATTGTCAAAATCAGGCGAACGTTCACATTTCGCGAATTAATTCATATTATTTTTGTAACCCCGGACTTTTAATTTTGATCAGCTAAAAATGTCGTTCTAAGGTAATTTTCTCCGCTGAATACGATGGCAATTCCAGTTTCTCTCCATCATCTCTCTCTGGATTACTGTAATAGTCGGGAAAAACAATTTTGACGGCCTCCGATTAACAAAAAAATATAGTTTTCCATGAATTTTCAAGCCTTAGACTTGCACGGCGTCGATTAGATTGGAATCGTGTGAACTACCGTGACTTAACCATCGTACTTTGGATGCAGTAATGACGTTACCGTAACACTTTTGTGACTCGAGCAACTTGACTCGGTTTGTGTAGGACTGCGGGCTAACATTCTGTGATGAGCATACTGTAATCCCCAAATACTATCCCATCTCGGATTTTATAGGGGCACTTTGGGACTGTAACCGGAATACCGTAGTCAGGAGTACATTCCAGTGAATTTCAGGCATTTTGAATTATAATAATTCGAACTCGCTAATCCGAGATGGGATAGTGTTTGGGGATTACAGTATGCTCATCGCACAATGTTAGCCCGCAGTCCTGCAACAACCGAGTCAAGTTGCTTATAGAAATAAGGGTTACGGTAACGTCATTACCGTATCCAAAGTACGGTGGTTAAGTCACGGTAGTTCACACGATCCCAATCTAATCGACGCCCTGCAAGTCTAAGGCTTGAAAATTCATGGCAAAACTTTTTTTTGTTAATCGGAGGCCATCAAAATTGTTTTTCCCGGCTATTGCAGTAATCCAGAGAGACATGATGGAGAGAAACTGGAATTGCCATCGTATTCAGCGAAGAAAATTACCTTAGAACAACATTTTTAGCTGATCAAAATTATAAGTCCGGGTTCACATAAATAATATGAATTAATTCGCGAAATTTGTACGTTCGCCTGATTTTCGCAATGTGAATCATGAGAATGCGAACGTTCACTTTCCCCTCGAATGTGAACGTTCACATTTCTAACCGTTCACTTTGCGGCTGAATCCGAACGTTCGCGCGGTCGATTTCGCGAACGTTCACTTCATTTCAACCACTCTAATCCATACCGTGTTCTGTATGCTACTAGATATCGATTATAGATACGGTACCTTGCAGGCCGTACTCCGCCACCAAGATCATGGTGCAGACCTCGTCAAAATCCGATCTGGACGTGCACTTTCACGACGGCTCTCGATTCTTCACATGCGCTGTCAATAATGACGCGGTTACCGTATTAACTGGCAGTCTGATCTCAGGTACCGTACCCTGGAACCGAGGGCCCTAGTTAACTTAACTTGAAGACGAAAGGTGACCGCTAGATTCGCACAGTGAGATGATGAATCCGGTATGGTTAACTAGTGCCGCAGCGAGCTACCGTAACCCCGATAAATATTTGATATTTGCAGAATCCCTCGAAACGGAGAAAGTGAACGATCGCATCTATTGCCGGTTCTTCCTCACGAGCAAAGGCAATACAGTAAGATTATTTTTAAAAATTAAACTAAAAACATATTTTTCAGATTTTTCCAGACAGCGATTTGGATGAGCTAAAAGTCACACATGGCAGCGTGCAGAGCATAATGCGACAAAGGATTATGAGAGACGATATCAGAGGCCAAAGTAAGGATTATTGTTGACCACTCGAAATAACTTTTGTTCGAGAACAAAGTAAGATTAACAACGAAACAAAGAACTGTTCCGAAAAGGAGTCAAAACTCTTTGTTTTTTTGGTTTCCATTTTTCGATTGGTCAACACTAGTGCGAATCAAAGTTCAAAGATCAAAGTTATTTGATGAGTTCTCAGTGAGTTGCAACCCGGACTCGATAACCTTTGATGAGGCAAAGTTCAGTGTTACCGCATTCAATCTGGTGCCGGTATGTGAAGAACACTTGTTGACCTACCTTGTAACCACTGATGCAGGTCAACGCCGTGTTCAGCACTGCATCCTGTCCGAGCTTCCACAAGTTCATGTGGGTCGTCTAAGGCAGAAAACAGACAAACGGACAGACAGACAAACAAAGCCAAAGTAAATGTCTACTGAATTCCAGGATCTCCCATCCAGGCGTCAATTCGGGAAAGGTGCAAGACGCGAAGAGTATCGTTTGTGAGAAGGACGGGACGGAGTGGAAGTACCGTATCAAGAGTGAGGGAGGACTACAGCTCAGCTTTTCCAACAAGAAATTCGATGCCGCTTGTCTCAGCACGGACAAAGGCGAGTTTGGGTTACTGTATCGCAGGTTACGGTAATTTCCTCCGTGAGGACTTCCCCGAAATATTGCCTATATATAAAAATACCTGTGACCTACCACGAGCGGAACTTCTTTTCTTTAAGGGCGAGTACCGCCCCTTTCCCATATCACTCCTATTCCTCCACTATCACTCCTCCTTTCTCCTCTTGATCTCTTGACCTATCCCTCGAGAGGGGAAAGGGGCTTACCCCCTATAGACTCGCTCGTGGGGCACTTCTTTACTATAGGCTATAGTAAAGAAGTGCCCCACGAGCGACCAACCTCATCGATGATTCGCCTCTTACAGTATGCCGTCTCTGCACGGCACCGGTCCACACGTGCCAATCGTATACATTTTCCGCCGCTGGCAATCCAATCTGTCCGAGCTTCACGAAAGGAGCAGATGCGACCAAGGACTGCCACACATTCGCGGTACGAAGCAGGGCAAAATCTCATATACTCCTGACTACCGTACTTTTCCCGGCAACCAGTTCGGTCCTAAACAATGCCTATCAGACAACAACAGCAAAAAACTAAACTGTCTTCCCTAGTGCACTAGAAATTCTCCGGTGTACCGCAAACCTCACTCACCGTAATCCTCCTGTACCGTAACCCGTCCTTACAGTGCCCATCTCCTCTACTGCTACAAACTGACAAAGCTGCGTCGCGCGACGGCGCAACGTGCACGCTTGATAGTGCGTCGGGACAGTTCCAGTGGACCGCTGCAAACTTGCCCTTCCTGTCGGCAGGATGTGCGAAGGAAGGTACGGTAGATCTGGGCGATAAATCGAGAAATGTACTTTGCAGTGCGATGCAACGATGCGCATCGGCTCACGAAGAAATGCGACCCGGGAGGCTGCGATGGGGTAGGTCGCTAAAATCAGGAAATATACGGTATATATTATATACCCTAACCGTTGATTTTCTATCGTAGACTCCACCCAATACAATTCAGTTACCGTAGTCATCTGTATCGATAAATGATGTATTTTCAGATGGACTTGAAGAAACCACCGTTGCGCTGCGCCTCCGGCTTCACCATGACGTACCGTTCCCTCCCTACAGTATCCACCAATCAATCGATAATCTCTCAGCGCGCTCATCGACGGCGCTACGGTATCCACGGAGTCGATCGAGTGCAATCGATCGACAACTGAGTGGGTACTATCGAACGGGCGGTCGATCGCCGACAGTTTCTCCTTCAACTGCACTGCCTCGGGCTTGGCCGGAAGTTCAACCGGAAGTCCCACGGAGGCTTCTGAACAGACTACCGTATCCGGCATGGTCATCGGCATCAGCGTCATTGGCGGCGTCCTCGTGGTGGCAAGTACGATATACATGATTCTAAACCTCCAGAAAGGGGCCAGGATGAGATAGTGTGCGGATGAGAGAATGAGAGTGTCCCTCTCGATTTCACACGCTCTGTCGCCCCAGACCCCTTTCTTGACCGGCTTTTGGAATGGTGTTCGTAGCCCCGATTACGGTAGCATCAATCGATACACTCACAGTAATCATCGCGGTGTGCGTCGCGTGCGTGCTGCAGAGTCGCAAGAAGAAGGCGGCGAAGCAGCAGAAGGCTGCTGCAGCAGCTGCTAAATCTGCAGCAACCCCGACAACAGCGCCGACAGGAATGAGCAGCAGCGGCCCGCCCTCGAAGCTGCAGCAGGCAAAGTCGCAGCAGAAACCGAGTGAAAGCGTGCTGCCACCATCATCCAGCAGTGCTGTGAGTTTTGCACACATTTTCCGCCGAAATACGACTACTAACAATAAGCGGATGATTATCTGAGAAATTTTACGCTCTTTTTAGAGAGGCTGTAATAGGAGAGAGGTGTATCAAAACAGAGACTGTCTCTCTACGGGAAAGGGTGAGCGAGAGAGGAGAGGAAGTGAAAACGTCATTTTGCCAATCCCCCAATTTCTATTCGATCTCGCTGGGAATTTACTAGAGCTGTTCAAAATTGAATTGGCCAAAACGCCGTGAAAATAATCGATAATCTCGAAGGACACGCCGAAAACGCCGGTGACTCCTCCCCTTCCTGAGCCCGCCCTCCTGCACCCCGCAATGCCGCCTATTGTGGTAGTTGTGAAGCAAGAAGAGGCCAAGAAAAGCAAGAAGGAAAGCAGAAGAGAGAAGAAAACTGTCCGGGTAAGTCGATCGGATCGATAAATGGGTACCGTAATCGAAATTATCGATTGAATGCAGGACGAGAATAGCCGTATTGCGGACGAGCCGAGCGCGACGGGAGAGAAATTGACGGAGAAGACGGGTTTGATCTTTGATCTCTTACTTTTCAGAATCTGATATGAGAATTAATTATTTATTTCCGCTCCCAATTAGTATTCCAATCAATCCTATAGTTTTTTAATTATAGATTTCTGATCTCTTTTGTCGTTCATCGATGAATTCGCAGGTGAGAAGACGAAAGAGCGCTCGAACGAGCGGAGCAAGGACAAGAGTGTCGGCACGTTGAGAGACCAGAGGACGATTACGGTAAGGAGGGTGATCTTTGATCTTTCGTTTCGAAAGTCTTTGAGATAAAATAAAAATTTCAAGGCGTTTGCGCTGTCAAAATGGGAATACTAAACGTGATCTTTGATCTTTCAAACTTTCAAATTTTTAAAAAGAAAATAATAACACTCAATAAGATTGCAGAAGAGTGACGTGCAAAAGCGGCGCACCGTGTCGGAGAAACAAGAGAAACAAGAGAAACAAGATGAAAAGACGAAGAAAACGACGGAAAACTCGTCGGAGTCGTTCTACGATGCGTACACAAAGGTAATTCGTGTGTACGGTTGAATCTCGGAAACCGTGTACAATATATTCCCGAAAAGTCTTGGAAGTATCCATTTTTTGGATGCGCGGATTGTACAGACTCGCCACTGCATAGTTATTTGGAACGGTTTTGATAAACTGCCCTCGTTATTTGATATCGTTTTCTTCCTCTGACAAGGGGAGACCGCATAGTCGATATGGAGTTTCCGAATGAGACCTAGTGGGATCGATTACTCTCATAAAAGTAAGAAATAATCGGTGGTTTAAAACTGCTAAAGAGATCTGGTGATATCTGCACTCTCTGTGGGGAAGTGGCTAAAATTGCGGCTATGTCCGGAAAATTAGCCAATCTCACTAAGGGTGGAGAAAAGGTGGGGCTTATTTAGCAGTTTTAAACCACCGATTATTTCTTACTTTTATGAGAGTAATCGATCCCACTAGGTCTCATTCGGAAACTCCTTATCGACTATGCGGTCTCCCCCTGTGAGCACTTCCAGATATTTTTAAAAATATTTTGTTTCAGGAGCTCGACAAAAAGATGGGAAAGCTAAAGAAGAAGAAGAAGAAGAAGTCTGTAGAATTGTAGGAATACAGTAGAAATACAAAATAAATCTAGAAGAATCATTCATTTCACTAGAATAAATACGATCTGATGATTCGTCGACCCATTCGTCTCACAACAGAATCGATAATTATATAGTAGTACAGATTCGTACTCGATCTCTAAATACTCAGAGCGCAAAGAATCTGTTTCTCGAGAATCGCGAAATAATTACGAATGTGATTCCGAGATTCTCGAAAATGAAATACCACAAATGACAAATGGTTATCCCTCTCAGTTCTCCTGGTGTTCGGCTATTCCACCGTCTATTTGCAACTATGACTTTCCTTATCATTTTAAGAACCGAAAATATTAAAAACCGACAAAATATTTTTTTCACCAAGATCTTAGAAAATTGGAGAGTCGCTCACTAAATTATTCTACTGCATTACCCTGAACGAAATTTAATACTACTATCACTAGTATGTGAATTATTTGAGAGAAGCAATAATCTGAGTCTCCGATGTCAATTAGAGAGAACGTGGATAATAAGGAACAATCGGCAAATAATTGGAAATACTTTATCTATCTTCTTTCGAAACTATTCGAAACGTTCTCCTCCCTCCTCATCTCACATTTTGCTCTTCCGTTCTCACTCATTTCTCTTCCCTCTCGCACTCATTTTTCGAAGAGTGTTGCCACAGGGAAAAGAAGGCGTGAGATTAAATGCATCCGAACTCACTTTCGCACCTCTCCCAGTAAGGAACGCAATATGAGTGTCGATCTCCTATATAAACCACCTCTTCCCCTGACATCCACACCAGTCCTCTGACACTTCTTCCCTGTTCTTCACCATGGCTGCCTCTCACATCTCCATCATGTTCATTGAGCTTCACAAGGACCTCAACGAGCCGTGCAGTGTAAGTAAATTCGACTTCTAGTACACATTGAATATTCCTTTGCATTTTGTTTTTTATCGATTGCTCCATGCTATCTTGTATTTTAAAATTATAGGTCGCTTCGGCTCTCCAGCGACTAGCTACCTTGGGAGTGCCGGAACAAACTCTCATCGCAACTGGAGCTCGTGAGGTAGAATAACTTGCTAACTGACAAGTCAATTTCATTTGAAGACAAAAATCAGTAAGGGGTTAGAGACAAGAACGAGAGAATTTGTGAAAATTATAGAATTTCTTTCAAATTGCACATTCTTTCCCGACCCGTAACTGGAGATGTTGTCGGGTTTCGACATTTTGTTTAATAATTCCTTTTTCAGAAGGTCGCTCAATTCGTGTCATCTAGCTACTTCGGACCTCTTGCCACCTCAGTTCTTGAGTATTGGAGTATGGAGACTGATGAATCTTCATCTGAATTCGATTCGGACTCCGATTCTCCCATGGATTCTGAAGTTTCCTCGTCGACGACGTCATGCCCGCCATCTCCTATCTACGAAGACTCGGATGATGATGAACAGGAGTCCGGTGGAATTCCATCTTCTCCCATGACATCTGCAAATTCCTCTCCCATCATTTCGTGCCCGTCTCCTCCTTATGAAGAGTCAGATGATGAAGAAATGGAGGAGGAAAATGAACAAGAAATGTTTTCGTCGAAGAAAGGGCATACCAAACTTTATGCAGGACGAATCAAGGTACGCGTTTAATTTAAACATATTTCATCATCATTAGCTCACTTTCTTTTTCTAATCAATTCCATAGCAGGAGCCATCTACCTCCTCCTCCACTCTTCGTCCCTCGGCGGTATTCATGAATGCCTTCAATAACGCCAATATTCCAAGTGGGAGCAAGAAAGAAGAGAAGAAAATGGAGTCGAAATTGAAAGAAGTCACGAAAAAGATAACTAAGGAAAACAAGGAAAAGGAGGAGAAGCAGAGAAAGGTATGAAATAATTAATTGATCAGTTTAGTTGAGATCTACACACGTTATTACAAAAATCACTTTCCTTTCCTTCTTGGATAATGTAGTTCAATATTTATTGATAAGAAATATTTGATTCCAGACTCTCTCCATAGACATCGTTCCTGCCGCCAAGAAGGCGCGATCGACGCGCGAAAAGGACGCGGCGCCTCCTATTCGCCCTTCCCTCGATTCAGTTCATGGCGCCAAGAAGGCGCGAACTCAACACAAGAGCGGCGCCGAGTCTTCTATTCGCACCGCCTCTACTAATCCCATCAAGAAAACAACCAAAGTGGAAAAAAAGAAAACCGATTCCAAGAATGGAAAGAAACCCGGGCATTTAATGCAGAAAATTAGGAGAATGACCGGTAGAAAACATTGAATTTGCACTCTCGTTTTTGTATTGTCGTTGCTATTTTGAACCACTAATTGCCTCCTAATAATGTACACGAATAACAACATTAAAATACATCATTTTTAATTTATTTCATTGTCTTTATCACACCGCATTAAAATACGAGAAGATTTCTGAGTCGATCCAACACTAACACATACAGTATTTGTTTCCATCTGCTCTACACCACAAATCATATCAGACCACGTCTAATAATAATGTTTATCATGCAATTTACATAGCAAATTGTAATATAAATTTGAGACGAAGTGAAAGTAACGGCATACATGAGATACGATGTCACATATAGTGACAAAGAAGGTGTTCTCAGAAAAGCGGTGTTCTCAGAAAAGCGGTGTTCTCAGAAAAGCAGTGTTCTCAGAAAAAAATTTCCTAAAAGACAACTCCATGACGTCTCTCGAAACTGTCATCTCATAGGGGGTTCGCATTACATATTATTGTTATAGTTTGCATTACATATTATTAGAGTGGGAAGAATTCTGCCTCCCAACCTGTTCCAACCGGGGAGTTATCAGTCGGCTCGAAAACGAGCTGGAATATTATGAATTAATGATTTTCAAGGGTTTAAGAATGCTACCTTGATAATGTTCGATGAGGCTGCATAAATCCGGGAAGGGTTGGGAGCAGTGGAGGTGAAACTGAAAATTCAGCCATTGATCCACCGTCAAAAAATGAAGAACGAAATTGATTAGTTGAAACATAGTACGGCATCAGCTGACGTAAGAATCTTTGAGAATTTCAATTGAAAATGTTACTCACTACAGCAGGGGATCCTCGCTGTCGAGTCCGTCGTAAACCGTCAATTTCGTCCCCGATTCACAATCGTACACGGGGAATTTGATATGGGCCTGAAACGAAAATGTTTACAAAAGGAAAAATTTCCAACAGTATCGATCAGTATCTTCATATCACTATAAATGTAACTGAAATTATCACAATAGTGTCTCGATCCGTAGTTATTACGTATTCACATCTCTGCTGAGGAGGAATCGACAGAGGAAAATTGGGCGAGTAGATCTAAAAGAAGAAAATCCATTTACTATCAGAAGTGATCAAACACGGATTGCTCATGCTGTTTTGACGATGCGATTGATGGGAATGAATTATGACAAAAGATGAAGGGGACACATTGAGATATAGGGGGATAAAATAAGACCATCAGTGCATTTTACTCACCTTTCCGGCCCTGTTGAAATACTGAACGGGCGGACACTTGTAATGAGACTTTGGATCTGAATTATATATTTACTTCATCATTATGTAGCATAATACTATGCCTTTGTAAAATTATATATATTTTTTTAAAGTCAATCTGGTCATGGAGTTGTCTTTTAGGAAATTTAAAAATAAGTCACTCACAAACTACAGTAGTCGTGGATGGCTTGGGAGTTGTCGAATACAGTGGCACATTTGTCCCATCTCGGTAGCAAATATACGGTAGTTTTGTAATGCAATCGACGTTTGTCCATTGACCGAGAGTTCCGAATTCAGAGGAGAGCATCATTTGCACACAATCATCGAACGCCGAATTGGGAAAGGCTGCAGATCAGTGAAATCGATGCATAATTTTCTCCCAATTCTGCTCCTCCAGAGTAAATTTACAAGTTTGCTCTTGCAATTCTGGATTGGAAAGAACAAACTACTCACGTGCGATGAATTTATTAAAATCGTAATAAGTTTGATCGACCCAGATCAGCGCTGTAATGGTTCATTTGGGTAAGAAACAAATTGTAGCTATTGTTCATACATTTCTGCTTGAATAAGAAACAAAAAAAGATAAATTAGTTAGAAATAGAGTAATGATACACTTTAGAAGATAAACTAACGATCTTTAGCGTATTGCTTCCCTCCGAGGTAAACTGATCCCGAAATTCCGGAAACCAGCGCTAGATTTTGGTGAAAGTTGTTCTCCTAAATATCTGTTTTTACTTGTAAAGGGGACATTAGATAATCGCTAATGAAACTAAAAATGACAAACTTCTTGGCTGTGAATGCTAATAAGATGTCCTCCTTGTCCGGGACATGAATTCTCAGCGACCGACTGATTTGCGGGCGTTGTTTGAACGAAAACACAGCCTCCTTTGTACTCGACTTCGTTCGCATTGCAAGTGATTGCTGAATGGAAATATTACTGCTTAGATATGTAAGACACCTTTCTCAGCATTGGGAAAGAATACACCCAAAACACAAAACTGGGGGAGGGAAAACGAGATAATGTGTGAAAAGTGGAAAAAAATGTTCTTTATAATAATTCCTATAAAACGTAAAGAAAGTCATGAAGTGGTTTGCTTACTCCTCGCTTTGACTCTGCAGAGAAAGCATCCCGTCTGTGTACCGCAGCTCGCCCTGAATAAATGGGTAAGCAATTTGAGCGGTGCAGTATCGACGATAATTTACAAAAAAAAAACTTACTTCATCTTGTACCACAATCCGTCACCGTTAGAGAGTGAGTAGCATCTTTCGACCTTGTCGTTCGACGGCACTGACAATTTCATAATTTCCTCAGCACATATTTATTTCGAACGTTTATTCAGTTACAACACTCCTTTCATTAAAACGAAGTTTCACATTGCCTGTTACAATTTCTATTTTGATGAATCGATTACCATTTGCGGGGAAGAACCGTGTGTAGTCCACGTCAGATCCATCCGTCCACTCGCACTCCAATCCCACGCATCTCAGCCCTATCAACTTCTGCAGATCCGACTGGGGACAAACCATCGATCGTCCTGCTTCGTTGTCCTGAATATTAAGATTTTACTACTATACTTAATTGCTAGTTACCAGTACTAATTGACATAATCTAATAGCTTTTATCACATGTGTTGTCACTAGTGCACTCAATGTATAGGTATAATTGAAGATACCATTGCAGTTTTAAACATTCCGTAATTATGGCAGAGAGTGAGTGTATTGTTTAAAAAAACCTGATCGTTGTGGATGGATGCCAGCATGCCTCCATCTTCGTTGCACATCATTTCGGCTTTAGTGAAAGTCACTCGCTCACCCCACATTGTCTGCAGTCAAATTACATTATTCCACTCCACAAAGGGGATAGGGGAGAAAGTGAGTGAGAGCGATGTATATGAAAGCATTTTAGAGAAGAATGGTATTGTCATTTAATGTATAGAAGATATATTAAAATAAATATATTACATGCTCTAATGTTTCACAACTTTCAAATATCATTGAAACATAACACTGAAAACAAAACCTTGAAACAGTCGCCTCCCCCCACTTGTATGTATCCATCAGGACAAGGCGTCGCTTCAATAGTAAATAACAGAAGAACGACCAAACAGGCTGATCGCATGCCGACATGTAACATAGCCTATTTGAATGTCAAATTGCATTTTGAATTACGAATAGTGACAAAAAATGATATCTAAATACGAGGGTGAAAATGGACAACAAGAACAATGTAGAGTGGGATCAGAAAATTGGGCGCGGATCGATGCGAATTGGAGAACTGATAAGAATAATCATCACTTGAGAAGAAGCATGCTCAATGTGAAAAATATCTCATTGTCACTTATTGCAGCGAAGGTTTATGCAATATATTCAATGCTGCTAACCAGATTCGTTCATCTTCGATGCTGCCGCAGTCTAGAGCTGTTCTATTCTCACAATCTCGTGTAAAAGAGAAGCGTGCAAGTTTTGTAGGTGGAGAATTATTAGTGAGTTGGTCATCAAACTTCGCTGATAAGAAAGTGATCATGACCAACGATTTGTGCGCGGGATACGTAGGAACAATGAGCAACGTAGGCAAAATTGATCAAATCTTTATCGTCTTGAACTATTGTTCAGATCAGACTAAAAAGGGAAGAATTCCGCTTCCCATCCTGTTCCAACAGGACTTGAGTTGTCTGTAGGCTCAAAGACGAGCTGAAATGATGTTTTGGTATTTAATATTTTGAAATTGTTGAAGAAAATCTTACCTTGATAATGTTGGATGTGGCCGCATACAGCCGGGAAGGATTAGGAGCAGTGGAGGTGAAACTAAGAAATAAGAAATCATTATCGCCTTAAGGGCTTTTTTTGTTGAAAAAATGAAGAGATGAAACACAACTGAAAAAAAAACCAATCTTTTCCGAAGAATTCACTTTCTATTCCATTCAGCATTACATAACGTTTCACGCGAGGACTTTCGCGGGCAAGAGAGCGGAGAGCGGCAGAGAAACTAGTAAACACGAGAGAGCGTGTGAAAGCGAGAGAGCGCTAGACAGCAGTCTCCGCTCCTTTGTTGTTGTTTACTGTTCGGCCGCCCCGGGATTTGAAACCCCTGCACATCAAAACCGTTCAAACGCAGGAGTCCCTATTTAGGGGGTGATGAAACGCTGTGGCATTAGCTGTGACTTACACAAGTGAGACGAATATTATTGTAAATTTTAAGAGACCGTCCACGAGAGAACGTAACAATTGGGCAGGGGTCCCGGATGAAAATTTTACAACCTACCCTCAAACTTTTTTCATGGAATGAGCATCACGAATGCTGATCGCGACCGTATATATTTAAGCTTGAAAATTTTTTTCGAGGTCAAATTTTTTTTTCAAAATTTTCAGACATTTTTTCGTCGAAAAAAAAGTTTCGAAATACTTTGCGATAAATATTCTATTATGCGTATTTTTATGCGCTGGTTCCGAATTTGGTAGTTAGAACTGTTGAAACTCACTTTAAAAAAAGTTATGATCGAAAAATCATATTTTTTTGTGAAAAATCGAAAATAACTTTTTTCCCACCCCCCTTTAAGGTAAAGCCACCTATATTTTCGGAATCTACATCAAAAATTACGTTATAGGTATTTTTATCGTAATTTTAAAAATGAGGAGTTTGATCGATATTTTATCTCAAACTTGCATAATTCCTTATTTTTCGTTCGGCAAGTTTCTTACAAGTGTCTTACAGGTTCGTGTGTGTGCCAACTTCCGATGTCAAATAGACAAACATATTCAGAAAGTATGAAAGCATGGTCTATTTAGATTATCGAGAGTAAATACAAGACGTTTCAAAATTTTCCAAAATTCATACAATCATCATAATAAACTTTCAAAGATCAGGGTTCTATGACGAAATATAGTTTCTACTTTGGGCTCAAAATGTTTGAATTGCAATATTAAATAAATGTTCTGTTGGTACTCTTCGATTTCATGCATTCGTTCATGTCGGAAAAAAATTAAGACTCGGAAATGGCCAAAAAATGATATTCATAAAATATTTCTGAAAGTACCAGTGGCGTGCATGATTAAATATCTTAGCTGTGTAGTACACTTACAGAGTTGCATCAACTGACAAAAGGACAAGTTTATCCAACTTCTTCGAAAAAAACTTTTTTTCTCAAAAATCACCATGAACCCGGGGTCATGGTCAAAAATCGCAAAATATTTTTTTCTAATTTTATGGAGAATTAACTGTTAATAAAGCTTCTTTATACTCAATAAAGTAACATAGGGCGCTATACGTAACTTTCAGATGAATTGGGGAGAAATGAAAATTTTGAAACGTCTTGTATTTACTCTCGATAATCTAAATATACCATGTTTTCATACTTTCTGAATATGTTTGTCTATTTGACATCGGAAGTTGGCACACACACGAATCTGTAAGACACTTGTAAGAAACTGGCCGAACGAAAAATAAGGAATTATGCAAGTTTGAGATAAAATATCGATCAAACTCCTCATTTTTAAAATTACGATAAAAATACCTATAACGTAATTTTTGATGTAGATTCCGAAAATATAGGTGGCTTTACCTTAAAGGGGGGTGGGAAAAAAGTTATTTTCGATTTTTCGATCATAACTTATTTTAAAGTGAGTTTCAACAGTTCTAACTACCAAATTCGGAACCAGCGCATAAAAATACGTATAATAGAATATTTCTCGCAAAGTATTTCGAAACTTTATTTTTCGACGAAAAAATGTCTGAAAATTTTGAAAAAAAATTTTGACCTCGAAAATTTTTTTCAAGCTCAAATATATACGGTCGCGATCAGCATTCGTGATGCTCATTCCATGAAAAAAGTTTGAGGGTAGGTTGTCGAATTCTCATCCGGGACCCCTTTCCACTCTCTCGTGGACGGTCTCTTAAATTATAGCAAGTTCATGGAATGATGTGTGCACAATTTTCCATACCTCGGCGTATTTCTTGCTTTGTCGTGCTCTCTGGACAGCAGAAAACGTGTGCTTAGTCGCGGAACGGTTTTCATTTTTTTTTACGAATCTTTGTGAATATGTAATACTCACTACAGCAGGGGATCCTCGCTGTCCAGTCCGTCGTAAACAGTCAATTTCGTCCCCGATTCACAATCGTATACGGGGAATTTGATGTGGGCCTGAAACCAGTAATTGAGGATACGCTTGTTAGCATATTTTTTCACTATGAAACTAAGACTTTCAAAAAAACTGGCCGCTTCTATAACATTTCGTAACGAATTCGTGAAAAGTAAAAAAAAGGTGACTTTAGACCAATCTATTCTGATCAGCGAGTGCAATACAATACAAAATTTATCACTGTCGCTTTAGGAGCGCTGTTCAAGATGGGGTTTCAGACGTTGTCGATGATCTTCTTAAGAATGATTCATTTTGAAGAAGACCATCGACCAAGAAGACCATGTCCGATTTTCAGCGAGTGAATACAATGATAATATCTTACGAGAGTTCCTCTATCCGTGGAGATGACGTATTCACATCGCTGCTGTGCGGGAATCGACAGAGGGAAATTGGGAGAATAGATCTGAATTAGGTTATTCGACTTTATTTGTATTATTAATTTTGTATTGCATGGATTATTTCATATTTGTATTGCATTGATTAAGATGTAGCCTAGTTAAACAATGTGCCTGACTAAATGATGATTAATAATTAATGAGTAATCGTAAATCACTGCATTATATTCAACTCTAGATACTCACCTTTCCGGCTTTATTGAAATATTGGACGGAAGGGCAATTGGGGCTTGCAAGTGGTTCTGAATTAATTAATATTTTAAATTAAATTAATTTACATGTTTGCTATAGTATCACACGTATCAATAGAATTTATTCTTGTTACCAAAATATACGTTATAATGTATCTAATTGCACTTTAAAAAAAGTTCCTTACGAATTGAAGTAGTTGTAGTAGTTGTCAAGCGCACGGGCGTAGTAGGCATAACAGTGCCATCTCGGTAGCAAATATACGGTAGTTTAGTGATGCAATCGACGTTTGTCCATTGACCGAGTGTTCCGAATTCATTGGAGAGCATCATTTGCACGCAGTCACCGAATGCCGAATTGGGGAAGGCTGAAGATGTTGCCGTATTCTTATTTCTCAAAATAGGATTTTTGCTGGGAAAAATATCTCATTGCTGGAATGCTACATAGCAGAAATGAGAAATAATAGTTTACATTTTAAAAATTTGCTGCAAAAAAGTCAAGATGACTTACGGGGAGTGAAATGATGATAGTCGTAGAATGTTTGATCGAGCCAGCTCAAGTCTGTAAATTTCATAACTTTGTTTGTTTGACTTAAAAAATAATTTCAACCTCCGTTGAAGATGTAATGTAAAAAAATGCATGGTGACCTTATATGAAATTTTTTTATTATCATTGATAAATAAAAATATTTTGAACCTTTGTCAGAGTACTGTTTTCCTCCAAGGTAGATTGATCCAGTTATTCCTGCAGATGACGCAAGACTTTGGTAGAAGGAGTTCTCCTGAATGGAGCGTTAACGACAATTTTTTAAAATATTTTTATATAAATGCTGACAACGTCTAATATTTTTCTCTGTTTCACATCCATAAATCAATAAGAACTAAGTAAATTATCAGCTTACAAAATCGCTGTGAATGCTAATGAGATGTCCTCCTTGTCCGGGACATGAATTCTCCGCGACCGACTGATTTGCGGGCGTTGTTTGAACGAAAACGCAGCCTCCTTTGTATTCAACTTCGTTCGCGTTGCACGTGATTGCTGAATTGTTAGAGTTGTCGGCCGGTAGGCAGAACAATACACGAACAAAGGTTATTAAATTTTGAAATTGATGCGTCCGTGTCTTGATATGCCATGCAATCCTGCGTTATCATCGGAATGTTTTATTATTGTGGACGAATGGTCGATATAGATAGGAGAAATACATATTTGAGGAACTCAAGAATGAATAAGTTGCCTACTTTTTGCTTTGATCCTGCACATCCAGCAAGCCCGACCCTCCGTAGGCATCAGCCTTTCACCACAAGTTGTCCTGAAAATATAAACGATGGACATATTTTAATTTCAAGGACATTTAACTTCAATGAAATTTCAACATTCAATAACATTTTCTAAAAAAATTCTGCGAAACACTTTTTAATAAAAATATACTCACGACGTCTTGTACCACATCCCATCGTAGTCAGAAATGGAATAGCATCGCTCCTGACCATTGTCGATTGGAGCTGTCAATAGTCACAATTAACTGTCTTTAAGTTAAACTTATGTAATGGATTCGAAATCATAGGTATGTATAAATAAACTATTTTCAAAACAAATCAACTGATGTTGCACATTTGCTGCAAACAAAATCCCGAAAGCCTTGTGCCTTTTGATAACCAAGCATGTTTCTCATTCCTTTTTGCTTCTACAAGAATGCACATTTGTTTCTTTCTTAGTGTTGTAGGCTCAGCTCAAAATCCGGAAAATTGAACCGCCTCCACGAGTGGCCTAATTCCTTTTATTGTCCACTACTTTAAAAAACCTTTAAAAAAAAAATAATATAAATCTTATTATAATATTACCATCATCGTATGCGAAGTGGAAGTAGTCGAGAGGTGTTCCATCAGTCCACTTGCAATCGATTCCCACGCATCGAATGCCGATCAACTTCTGATGAACACTGTAGTAGCACTCCATGTCTCGCGCTGCAGCATTTTCCTGAAATGAATACAAGATAATATAGGTGTTACTATTTTTCCCTCTATATATGTGACCACCATAATTATTATCGTTATCATTCTTACAGTGAAATAAGTTTACGACACCAGCTGAGCTGAGCTAAGCTGAGAAGCGGTCAAAGTCAAAACTTCTTGCTCGTCTATTAGATTTTGGAGTCGTAGATTTATTTTCCCGTGAGTTGGATGCACGCACCTATATTGCTCGCACCTCACGGGAAAACAAGTTTGCGTTTGCGATCACTTTTGTGAGAGTGCATCTTGACTGACAATTGCATCCCTTCTTCGGACTTTGGACCAGACGAGGCGCATGACATCCATAAACGATACAATTCTAAGTTCTTATCATTTGTGCTGCTAGAATGTTCACACTATAGTGTATACGGGACGATTAGTTTTTGCGTAAAATTCATACTTTCAAACGTAACCCAAATGTGGCGCAATATTTACAACACGTAAGAGTACGAGTTATACATAAAAACACATAATTTCTATGGTTTTTAGCTTTTGTTAAGTAATAAATCAATCAATCAATCATTTATCATGCCAAAAGTCGTTGATTGAAAATATATATAATATGTGAGCAAGGGTAAGTGAACACGATAGGTACGATGTCACAACAGGGTGACAAAGTGAGAGAAAAAAATCTAAATTCTTAAATTAAGCTATTTTAATAATACGGATAGTAATCAATAGGAATATGAACACGGCATCTCATCATAAATAAGTCTCGATTCTGTGAGATAACTATGTTGTGGGGGATACTATTCCAAGTTTTTACAATACGATTTGGAAGGAAAAGGTGAAAAAAAAGAAGAGGATGAACGGTGCTTACGCAATTGAAACATATTGTTACGTCTTGCACGGGGAGGAGCTATACAGAGAAACGAGGGCAATCCAATGTCTACATCATTATGTACAACTTTATATATGAAAGCAAGGTCAATGAAATTTCGACGATATTCTAGAGGCTCTAAACTGAGTAGTTGTAACCTATCGGGATACAATCGGTACTCGATACCACATTTATAAAGCACTCGCTCAGAATAATTACGGAGAACTTTTTCGATTTCGAAGCACGTTTTTTCTATCATGGGGTGACCATAGTTCGGAACAGGATTCGAGCACAGGACGGACGTAAGCTGCGAAAAGTCGAGCGTAGAGAAGGGGGTTTTTGGTGAGAAAGGTGCGGAGTATGTATGAACAGCGAGCACGTGCTTTAGATATCTTTAGGCTAATATGGGGGTAGTCTAGTGTATTGGTGTAGGTTATACCTAGGTCTTTAAATTCGGTCACAACAGGCAGTTTTGTTTTGTTCATAGAGAATTGGACAGGAGGATGAGAAGAGCCAATGAGCATGGTCTCTGTTTTAGAGAGGGATACTGTAAGTCCCCAGTCAGTAGACCAAGTGTAAAGGAGATCAAGGGCAGATTGCAAAGAGGCAGGATCAGAATATGTCCATAGTTTGACATCATCAGCATAGAGAACACAGTGTACATTAGGAGGGAGTATTGAGGGTAGATCACTGATGTAAATGTAAAGAGAGAAGAGGAGTGGTCCAAGGCATGAACCTTGAGGAACACCAGAAGGGACAGAGTATGAGGGGGAGAAAGAGTCTTCTATCACAACTGATTGTGTCCTGTTTTGAAGAAAAGAGCGAAGTCATGCAAGTAAAGATCCACGGATACCAAGCAGATAACACTTGTGCAAGAGTAGATCAATAGGTATCGTGTCGAACGCGCGTGAGTAGACTTTGAAAGGCGGAACAACTACCCGTGTATTCCGTCTCATTTTCAATATACGGAGCGGTTGGCGGGTAGTTGCGAATTACGCGGGTAGTTGCTAAGAATTCCGCGGGTAGTTGTTTAGCATAGTGATCTTTGTGAATTGATTTATGAAAATCATGAAAGAAGAGGAGATCATTATTATTCCTCGCTCATTTCTCACCATGTCGGCGCCCAGAGTTGGTGGGTTGCCTAAGTTGGAGCTAAATCGGAAGGCAATAGCGCCTACTTACGCCAATTGCAAGATCACCTATTCGGATTTCGGCGGTCAGATTTTAATATATTTATATTTAACGCAATATTTTTTAAAAAATGTTCACATCTTCCGAGGCTCTGATATCTTATACCCATCTTTGACATGTTTTCGCTTTCAGGCTGAAGTCGACCGCAAGTAACGTTATCACAAGCCTCTTGTACGTGAGAAAAACTGAAACCAACAGATCTGTCTGTCTGTGTTTTAGGGCTATCCGATTGTTCTTTCTCACTAGCCGTGACCATATCGAGG
This sequence comes from Pristionchus fissidentatus, assembly GCA_036245785.1. Classification (NCBI taxonomy): domain Eukaryota; kingdom Metazoa; phylum Nematoda; class Chromadorea; order Rhabditida; family Neodiplogasteridae; genus Pristionchus; species Pristionchus fissidentatus. The sequence continues at coordinate 30,798,302 of BTSY01000005.1, read as the reverse complement.
CTCTGATACTCTGACTCACATTATTTGACCTATCAAATTGCTAAATAGAATACGGTACTCAATGTGTCTTCCGGTTTATAAAATTTAAACCATCATCGGGCATATTTTCGGTAATAATTTGACTAGGTTATGCTAGCCTCCTTTCTTCACCTAACCAGAAAATCAATATGCCGCGGAAAATACCAAGTACCTAACTTTTCAGAAATATAATCAGTTTTTGATAGTCCAAACTACCGTAATCTTTGTCGAAGGAAACCACAATAGTTCGAGAGTGCAATGAGTTACGAACGATAGGTGAGTTTAGATGGGCAAGTAATCACTATACTGATAAGTTTAGTATCGATTGAAGAACTCACGGCTCATTCTACTTTTACAGAATCCCGCTTACGCAACTAGTTGCGGGGTTAAATAAACAACTACCCGCGAAACCGGTTATACGGAGAATAAATGGGAAAATGAGAATTCCGCCAATCTCGTACGCAACTAGTTGCATTGTTATTTATCGTTACCTTTCAAAGTCTACGCGTGAGAAATCAATGAACGCGACAGAAATGTAATGTTTTTTGTTGATCGCAGCATGCCATTGGGCGAAACTATTGAGTAGTGCGGTTGTGCAAGATCTGCTGGGTCGGAAACCATGTTGGTATGAAGAGATGAGATTGTGCTCCGAAAGATATTTCCAGAGACAGTCAACGATAAGCCTTTCCATAACCTTGGATATAGAGCAGGTCAGAGAGATGGGGCGATATGAGGATGAGTCTTTTTTGGGACCTTTACGCTTATAGATAGCCTTTACGTGTGCACTTTTCCAGATTGTAGGTGATGTGCCATGCAAGAGAAAAGAGTTGAAAAGGATTGTAAGCGGTATTTGATTGATGGTATTGATGATATGTGCAGCAGTGCGTTTGAGGAATATGTAGGGAATGCAATAGGGGGAAGTTGAATTTCGGGGTGGAAGACGAGACAGAATTTTACAGATAGATATAGGTGAGATATCTATGAAATCAATAGAACTTTGGGTGGTAAGAGTGCAGTTGGACGGTTAGGCAGTGTTGCGGTATTATACGAGTCCGAGAAATGACGCGCTTTTGCAGTACCAGAAATACAGAGAGTACCACCGGGCGAAATAAGAGTAGGGATAGAGTGCGAATTATCTTTTATCCTTGTACTGGCGTATGACCAAAAGGAGCGAAGATTACGAGATTTTGCTAGCTCGTTCTCTCTTTTCTTAGCAGTGAGTTTAATAGATTTCTTGAGTGCTGAGCAAGAATTGAAATAGCGGGAAAAAGCACGTCGATTATAACTGGTGCGGCATCTGCGCAAATGACGTAGGGAATCGGCGGAGAAACGAATATTTTTTTGCTTGAGAGTACGGTAGGGGACATGCCTATCGATTATCGAGTGCAATATCTCGAGGAAAATAGAGTACAGGTGATCAGCATCGCTAGAGCAAGAGAGAAGGGATGACCAATCGAACGAGTCGATCTCGGAACAAACTAGATTCCAGTCAACTTTGCCGTAGTCACGAAGACTAATCGATTTGGGTGATGAGATCGATATGGGCATAAAGTGATTTGGGTGATGAGATCGATATGGGCATAGAGATCATGAATCTAAGGTTAGGTTATCGAATAATCGGTAGCTAAACGAGGCATGACTTATTAGAAGGTCACAATAAGGGCAACATAGGAAATGGTACCTCTGGATTGTGAATGGACGCGAGCATGCCCCCGTCTGCATTGCAATCTGCCTCAGCATCATCGAAAGACGATGCAGAAGGAGCAGAAAGAAACGCCTGCAAGATGAGCATTTAGGATTCTTTCAATATATTTATCATGTCAGGCAATACTATTCATCGTTAGATGAGGATGGGTAGGAATATACCTTTTTTGTGCATTCCTCCATTGCGACTCGATTGGGACCCCATTGGGACCCCATTCCGACCCCATTGGGACCCAATTTAAGGCCACCTCTCCATCTCTCCATGACTATCCAGGGTTCTCTTATTGGAAACAATTGAAAACTAGCAGGGTGTGTTGAGGTTAAACTACGTTATGGTAGGGTGCGCACTACGTTTTCAAAGTATGGTTCAGGGGGGCGTTCAGTTGCAGGGCACAGTTCGGTCCAGGGGGAGCTTTGCAGCCGACTCCAGGCTCGGTCCAGGGGGAGCTCGGTAGCCGGCTCCAAGATCGGTCCAGGGGGAGCTTTGCAGCCGGCCGAAGGTTCGGTCCAGGGGAAGCTCGGTAGCAGGCTCCAAGTTCGGTCCAGGGGTTTTTAGCCGGCTCCAAGTTCGGTCCAGGGGAAGCTCGATAGCCGGCTCCAAGTTCGGTCCAGCGGGAGCTCGATAGCCGGCCCCAGGTGACATTGAAGCTCGACTTATGTTGGGGAGTGTTAATGTGCAAAGAGTACTGGCTTATTCCGTTGCAAAAGGCTCGTGAGGCTGAGAGCGATCGAAAAAAAGTTGCCACTACGCCACTTCGTGGCTCCGTGGCAACTTTTTTCGATCGCTCTCAGCCTCACGAGCCTTTCACAACGGAAACGCAGGATACAGTGCTTTCAGAACTTTTAGAGCAATTTCGGAAACGTTTTCTATGATCCCCTACGCTCTCTGAATCATTTTGGAACTTTTTGAAATTTTCGATTTTTCACGTTAGAACGTGTTAGAACACGTTCAGACACGTTTCTGACATCGCAAAACACTTTTCCTGTGATCCCCTACGCTCTCTGAATCATTTTGGAACTTTTTGAAATTTTCGATTTTTCACGTTAGAACGTGTTAGAACACGTTCAGACACGTTTCTGACATCGCAAAACACTTTTCCTGTGATCCCCTACGCTCTCTGAATCATTTTGGAACTTTTCGAAATTTTCGATTTTTCACGTTAGAACGTGTTAGAACACGTTCAAACACGTTTCTGACATAGCAATATACTTTTCCAATGATCCTCGACACTCCCTTCAACATTTGGGAAAATATCGAAAATTTCGATTTTTAACGTTAAAACTCGGCAAAACAGGTGAAAACGTGTTTCACGGTACTCAAGACCGTGTTAGAACAGTTTCTGGCACTTGCGAAAAATGCGGCAAAAGGTTTGCCCGCGGCGGGGATCGAACCTGGGGGTCTCGGATTCAAAGTTTGGCTCGTAACCCACTTGGCTATGGATTTCGTTAATTCAAATCAAATCAAATCATTTATTCAAGCCTCAGGTCGTGAGCCTGTTGAATGATGCTTCTGTTCCACAAATCGGGGTATCTTCTGCACGTATTAGCCCATCTGGATCCCATTCGGTTTACTATTTCATCTCGCCATCTCATCTTCGGCCTTCCGACAAGCCGCTCTCGGTCGATTGGTGTCCAATTAACAGTTCTCACCGCCCATCTATCATCATTAAGTACAGCAAGTCTTCTAGCCCAACTCCACTTCTTATGCATTGCTCTTACACGAACGTCTGGCAGCGGTACTTTTGTTTCAAGCCATTCATTTGTTCTTCTATCAAATCGAGTTACTCCTGCCATTTTTCTCATCATACTCCTCTGTTTCTCATCATACTCCATCATACTCCAATCGAAGAGTCGGAAGCGCTTGGAGAGCATTTAACAGATTCTACCATTTTCTTACTAATAGAACAGTTGAGATGTCACTCAAGTCAAGAGTATACCGAATGTGTGTTGAACCCTGCCTGCTCTATGGATGTGAATTATGGAATACCACGAAGAAAATTTCGTTAATTAAATTTTGTAAAATTTGAAAGGTATTCTGGTCGGGAATCATATGCAAAAGGATTTGGGAAGATAGCGCGATTTTGAAACGAAATATAAGGAAAATGCGAAAAACGTGACCGCCGGACACACAGACAGACACACACACAACGTTTGGACACGTTAGAACGCGTTGGCATATGCTATAACACGTCTTGTACTACGCAGCATGTGTATCGTGCGATTCTTCACATCCTACGCCTATTTCCTAGAAATTTCGACAATTCCGTTGAAAAATGATCTGAAATAATAGTCTTTAGGAATGGGAAATGTGGAGAGCAACGGAAGACTGATCGCTATACGTGCAAGAGATTGAGCGAAATAGAGATGGCGCGTTCATTTCCATTAAAAATGAAGGAATCCCACACACACACTCAATTGTTACGCACGAAAACATGCAAAACGAATGAAGATGCATTCTAGAATGATATTGTCGTCTACAGGAGAGAGCGCGATTACGCTTTCTCACATGTCCTCAAACTTCAAATCTCATTTAAACCTACCCTGAAGCAGTCTCCTCCGTTTACTTGTTTGTATCCATCAGGACATGGCGAGGCTTCAGTCAATGTGAGTAGAAGACAGACGAATAAACATGACGAAGCGGCCCGCATTTCCCCCAATCTAAAGCGAATACTGCAATTCGTTTACAATTTCAAGATGGAATTTTGTCGAGACAAATGAAAAAGAATGAACTACGATTACGAAATCGGAAAGCGTAATTCGTAACCCTAGTAAAACACAGACTGTGAAGAAACACTGAACAAATCGCTCTGTTTTTGTAATCAATACCAAACTGGAATTTATGGAGCGGGATGATAATGATATGATGAGAAGTGAGAGCAGAGAGCAGCGAGAATAGAGAGAGAGTGAAAAAAGAAGAGAGAGATCGGAAGATTTAGTTTGGTGTTGGAAAGCGTTGTGAACTGATAAGAACAGTCATCGTTGATTGATCCGCTCGTAACATGGAGTGCACGCTTGGGAATTTATCTTACTGATTTTGAGAACACGATTGACTCCCCGTTCTCACTCTGGTTTTCATGAATCTTTGGGTGCCTTCTTCTATCAGTAAATACAGACAGCACTGATGATATTATTATGCTGAGCAAGCAGCGGGAATAGAGAGTGAGATCTGCATGTTGGGATTGGTGCTGGGATGCTTTGCTGAACTGATAAGAACAGTCGTCGTTGATTGACGCGCATGTAGCATGATTGGACTGCGCTTTCGGGAATTTACTTGCTTATTTATGTTGAGAATACCTCCTCGTCGAATACCTCTTTCAGTCATTTTTGGATACAACTTTAAGTATTAGATACAACTTTAAGATATAGCTTGTTTCTGAGTAGACTACTCATTGCCGAGTAGGCTCAAAGTCAAACTTTAAGATAAGTTTTTCGGATAGTTTTGTTTACGAGGATTAGTGATGATAGGCGGGTCCACGAGGATTGAACTGCTCGTTCAACCTATTTGGCGCCCTATCGATCCAGCTCTAATCAATACTCCACTGTTGAAAATCTCATTGTTTTCCACCTAACTTTATTTCACATTAAACGGTGTGGCTTTGATATTATGCATCGGTGCACTGAATTGAATATAGGTCATAATTGTGTAAACCATCTTTGTAAAAGTGAAATCGAATACACAGGGAAAATAAATATGTGGACCCGACCCCTACTCCATATTGGACCTTGACCCGAGGTTCATGGTTCCACGGCGCCTGCTATGCCTTATCTTGGGAGGCTGCGTGTAAGTCTGCCTCCGTTGACGCGAATATTCATGTTTTAATACGCACGGTGCGTTCACGATTTTTACGTTAGCAAAAGCACTCCCGAGGTGTAATTCGGTAACAAAACATCGACAGTTGCAAGCACAAAAACTCCAATCATGCCGAGTCGTTGGCAGAGAGACAAATGGTATCATGGAACTATGGGCCTTTCATCTTCTTCATAGCGAATAAAGACAGACAGCTCACAACGACTGACATACTTAAGCATCTTGTCTTTCAGTTTTGAAGCTAGATAAATATTTAATTCGATACATTGTATATGAGCTCGAGTGATGCAAGGCTAGTGCTCAGTTTTTCCCTCAAAAAAATATCTAGGGAAACCTAGTCGTCTTTAGTAAACCGTACTAGTATCATGTGCTATAATAGATATATTATCTATTCTGAGCTAGTAAAGTGTGGAGCAGGGCTCTGCGGCATTATCGATGCCGAAAATACATTTCATCGTATACGAAGCTAGATTGTATTTTTATTGTGTTACAAAAAATAGTAACACAATAAAAATCGCAAACGGCATCAGTCGATACTTTTTAAAATATTAGATCGTACGAGAACATTATTCCCTCGGGAGATTTTGTGATACAAATTATGAAATATTTTAACGGATTTAGTGAAATAAAAAAATAGGGCTGGAATGCGGTATGAGGTAATGCGAAAGGGTATACACGACGTTGTTCTTGTGCAGCGCCTCATCGACGTTCGTGAAGACTGCACAGCCGTTCATCATCTTCTACGAATCGGGCAGCATCCGTGGCTACGTCTCGACCGATGTCCTCAATCTAACCGGCCTTATCTACCCCAAGCAGGGCATGGGCGTCGCCAATGCCGTCGTCGACGTATTTGAATTGTCGCCAGCCGACGGTCAATGACAGAACACTGTCTGGCCGCATTAGATGGTTTAAACAATGATACGAGCTCTCGCACTTTAGATAACTCCAGTAGCCAAATGGCGTTATCTAAAGTGCTCAAGAAGTAGGAGCACCGTCAAGTAAAGTGTATTTCGTGGAACAGTAAAGAAGATGAACATGGATCTGCACAGGAATCATCGGACTCGGATGGCCGCCTCTTGCTGAGGACGGCATTGTGACTCCGATGCAGAACCAGCTCGACCAACTCGGCCTGCCCCTCTTCACCATCTGGATGGATAGACACGTCAAACCACAGGTTAAAATAATACGAGACAAAAATAGCTAAATAGGTAAAGATAGAGCTGTATTCTGATCGAATACTATTCGACCATACCATTACATTATATGACATAGAACATATATACTATGAATCAGGAGGCGAAACTTGGGCGGACTCATCACCTACGGTGGATACGACACCAATAACTGTGAATCGGAGATGGCCTTCGTGCCGCTCTCCTCGCAGACATACTGGCAGTTCACGATGGATGGATTCGCATTCGGAGACTACGTGCTCAACAAACGTCGAGGTGGGTAGCACTCACAAGCGGATTCACACTGTTACAGGAGTAGGGGAACTTCGCATTCACGCACAAACCTCACATAGATAGTCAAGTTGTACTTTCCCACGTGGTGTTCCTTGAAGTAGTCACAATTGATACTTTTTAGCCATAAGCATGAGTAGGATACGATATCAGTACTGGGACTGACAAGATCTTTCTCCAGGCCATGTCGGATTGGCGCGCCCGCCGCCGTCGTCTCTGCCATCGTGAAGGCGATCGGTGCCAAGTACGACTGTTCGAATCAGATGTTCACCGTGCCCTGCACCGGTGCCTACCCCGACATGGTGTTTACCATAGGAGGCAAGGCGTACAGTGTACCGTCCACTGAGTACGTCAACGACATCGATTTGCCCAACGGCAAATGCGTCCTGACGATATTCGAAATGCAGGTTAGTCAAAGCAACCAATTACAGATTATCGGACAGTGTTCATGGCCTGTAATCAGTCAGAGTGGAGCCTGACATATTGCCTGTTCTATCTCTCATCTGTCTCAGTTCAACTTCTCATTTTGTATTTTATAGTTCGTCATCTGTCATGGTTGACGAGAGTGTATGAAGTAGAATATCAGTTCATTCCTGTTCAGAGCGGCGGATTCGGGTCCGACTTTATCCTCGGAGATACGTGGAGCAGAAGCTTCTGTAACATATACGACATTGGAAATAGCAGAATCGGATTCGCCAAGGCTCGCCACACGGAGATCTAAGTCTCTTTTGAATTTCTGTTATTGCTGGTCTGTGCTCGTGAGACAGCGTTAATAAAGAAATTGTCGCAACCGAATTCTGGGCAGAGAGAGAGAGATTGAACCAATTCCAGTAGTATCGTTGTGCAACAATGTGAGTACGATTAATCCACATTTTGATTAACTTTAATTCTTCGCTCCTTTAAAGCTCCTACACACCATCCACGCGTGTCTCAAATATTATTTTAAATGGAGGCCGTTGAGGCAATGACAATGAAGAAGGCTGGTCCATCCTGTCTGAATATAAGAAACTCGGAATCTAACTCTTTCGAGAATTAGTTATGGGGGACAAGGAAAGTCAAGGTTTTTGCGGTTCGCTCTTGGGGAAGGGGATGGGAAATAGATGCATTCAATTGTATGATGTCCAAGCGTCCGATAGCTATTAAACGTTTCCCTATTTTGTATATCACCGAGATCATTCTATCTGAAGAAATACAAGAAGCGATTGAACAATAATTCTTTATCGATTCTTCTAAGCACATATTACAGTAGAATAGCCTCCCATCCTTTTCCGACTGGGGGCGGATAGTCAACCGTCTCAAACACGAGCTGAAATATTTTCATATCACTGAGTTCTGTGCGAAAAAGCGAAACTGAAGACGTGGTTAGACCAGCGCCTATTTGCATACTATTTTCGCATTCTGTAACTGTATGCCTCAAGTTTCATAGACTAGCTATAATGCCGTGCATTAAAAATATACACGGCACCTTTTCAATGAAATAAACAGGATAAATTAAGAAAACTACTCAATTATTTTATTTTTAAAATTGCAAATGTTATTTACCTTTATGACGTTGCCGGAAGCGGAAAACACTCGATTCGCGTCAGGAGGAGTTGAAGTGAATCTGAGAAAGTTATGAATTCGCTTGACAAAAGTTTAATTTGGAGATGATTACGCAATTGAAATTCAATCAAATAAAAATTCCATGATCACACAAATAGCCCTAACATAATTATGGCGTTAAGGAATGATGTCATATTTCCCACTTCAGGATCGGTTCCTCACTATCCAATCCATCGTAGACCGTCAGTGTCGCTCCCGATTGACAATCGTACACGGGGAATTTGACATGGGCCTGAAAATTCAAACGGTTTGGCTAACACAAAATCTTTAAATGATTTGAGAGCCTAAATTAAGGAGGCCGAAATGTTTATTTAAAAAATATAAAGTAAAACATACAAAGGTTCCGACATCCGTGGCCAGGAGATACTCGCATTTTCTCGAGTAACTGGGAATTGAGAATGGGTAGTTGGGAGAGTAGATCTGAATTGTGACCGTCTATTTTACTCCATGTTGTCATAACAATGTTTTGTCATAAATTTATTACAATATTGTCTGTAGTATAATGATCTCAATGCACTCACCTCTCCTGATCTAGTGAAGTACTGAACTGGCGGGCAGTCTTTATCAGCCAGTTGATCTGGAAAAAATAATAGGCATAAAAACAAACAATATACGATAAAATCGGAAACAAACTTGTTTTTTTCTATAACGAATAAATACTATTGTATTCTGTTAGTTCATAATGGCAACTCACGTGTAGGCGTAACAGTCGAGTGAGGCGGTGGTAGGGTCGGGAGAGTTCTGCCGTCTCTGAAGCAAATATACGACAGTTTCGTGTGGCAATCAATGCTTGTCCATAGTCCGAGCGTGCCGAATTCAGTAGATAGCATCATTTGAACGCAAGAACCGAAGAGCGGGTTGGGAAAACCTGAAATCTCTCGTTACATTGCCATAACGCGTAATGCAGAGCCCAGCATTGAAATCTCTATTGGGCCATTTGATCTAGTATAATTCTTTCCATTTACAATCAATTGCAATTTCTCAAAGTACCAGAATAGTTTGTTTCTTACCAGTTGCGAAGTTACTATAAGAGGGAAGTGTGCGATCGAACCATGTCAGTTCTATAATAGTTTTATTAGCACATTATTATTTTGCATTGATGAACATTAATATTAGAGCATAAATACTGGAATTTTACCGCTAGTGTTTTGGAATCCTCCGATGTAGATAGATCCCGTTATTCCAGCATTGGATGCAAGCTTTTGGTAGAAAGAGTTCTCCTGAAATTTTACATCTCCCATCATATTTCAAATATGTTAATTATTATGTAATTATTGCTGACCTCATCACTGTGGACACTAACGAGATTTCCTCCTCCGGTACACAAATTCTCAGCAGTTTCTTGATTTACGGGCGTTGAATGGACGGAAACACAGCCTCCTTTGTACTCAGTCTCGTCCTTATCGCAATCGATTGCTTAAAAAAATTCTATAAAATTAGCTGATTAGAACATCATCTCAATCTCTCTAGATTGAAGCTTCCTGATGAGTTATTTTTATCGGAGTTTGAATAGAGGAGGCACGAGTAATTATTTCTATCTCAACTCACTTCTTGCTTTCATTCTGCACAGAAAGCAACCCGTGGTTTCACTGCACCTGAAAATGATTTGATTTTTACTTCCTCAAAGCGACAAATTTTCGAAGAGTTTGTGAATGTAAACAAAATCTGATCAAAGAACAAACCTCGTACGCTGCCACAGTCCATTAAATAGTCCTGATTCACCGTGGTCAACTATAATGTAGTAGCATCTCTCGAGACCATCATTCTCCGGTGCTGCAAAGTCGCAAACTATTTTCTGAAACGCATGCCAACTAGAGATCACGATTCGATATTTGACTTACGCTCCGTAATGTCGTAATGCCGATCCCCTGCCTAAGACGTCACCACGCCCTGTCGCTTTGTTCAAGGGGCGAAACAAAGGAATTAATCAAAAGATGTACGGTAATGTACCGAGGCTTTCGCGTGATTTCATTCAAAGGATATGCTAGCTATATTTATTGATTCTTAAATATTTAAATTTGTACATTCACGAAATTTGTGCACTCTATTTTAGGGTTAGCCTGGCAAGCAAGATCTTGGGATCCCGAAATGAGATAATCCAGTTATCTCACTTCTTGCAAGAACAATGAAAATCATTTCAAGTTTCTTGACAATTTCTTGGAAAGAACACTTAGTCAATTCTCATTTTCAAAATATCGCATTAATCAAAATAATTATTCATAAAAGCATTAATAATTTGCATTGTAATCGCTAGACCTGATCTATGTCCATTCCTGATTCGATTCATGTTCGATCTTCAGCTCAATAGGACCACAAAAGGGTGCAAGGTACTCATGGAATCACTAATTATCTTAAAGGGGAGTATGCTGCAATATCTAAATAACAAGCAAAAGAATATTTCCATCATTTTCGGAGTAGTGGGTTAGATTTTGGAACAACGATGCCCAAGTTGCAAATCTCATGGTTTTCATGCGTTTGTAAATAACTCCCGATGTTGTGTAATATTTTTTAATAAACAATTTTACAGATTTCTTGAAATGTTCTTGGTTCTTGGTTATTTCTTGGTTCATTTCAAGAAATTAACAAGAAATCTTCCCATTTCACTTCTTGCCAAGATCATTCTCCTCATTTCGGGAAAAATAGCGGTCTTTTTTCTTGCCAGGCGAACCCTACTCTATTTCTATATTTCGGCGTTCCTCTTGTTTTGTCGTGCTCTCTCACCAGCGAAATTTTACTAGAGGACCATTTTGGACGAGCGTTTGTGAGTTTATAATACCGTCTCCTTGGAAGAATCGAGTGTAGTCGACGGCTGTTCCATCTGTCCACGTGCAATCGATGCCTACACATCGCAGCCCCATAAATATGTCACCGTAGGCGAAGGTGTTACCCGCAGCGAGGCAGTTCATATTAGTCGCCAAATTGTCGTCCTAAAGGTACTTCAAATTGTTGGAACTCGGCTTAGATGGTTGATAGAATGTGTCGATTGTCATGCCCCATTTGAACGTAGAGAAAAATCGTGCCTCTCAAAAATGGCTCTAGTTCTTCATAAATAACATTGAGTTGGAGGTTGAAAGAGTGATGATCAGACTCTCCTAATTTTATATGCGCTCTCATCGATCAAACAGCGCGAGAGAGCATGCAGAATTGAGAGGGTCAGACCATTACTCTTGTTCAGAAATCCTACTAGGATTCTACTGTAGAATCCTACTAGGAAAAGAAAGAGTAGGATTCCACTAGGATTCCACTAGGATCCTACTAGGAAACCACTAGGAAAATGCACAAAGACGCAAACACACACAATCCTTGTTTACGCTCCTTGTTTGTCAACAACAAGGTGTGTGTGTGTTTGCGTCTTTGTGCATTTTCCTAGTGGTTTCCTAGTAGGATCCTAGTGGAATCCTACTCATTTTCCTAGTAGGATTCTACAGTAGAATCCTAGTAGGATTTCTGAACCAGAGTACTCGGTTGCAATCATAGAGTAACCTCTTCATTATGAATGGAAGCCAATAGTCCTCCATCGCTGTTACACTTTGCCTCTGCATCTTCTCTTGTAATCGCTTTATGATTCACAGTTGCGAATGTCTGCAAAGATTTAGTCAAGTCAATTTGTACGTAAGCGGCGGAATGGCCGAGTGGTGTAAGCTGCTAGTCATTTGAAGGATCACGAGTTCGATCCCCGCCGAGGCCAACCAAACCTTCCATCCACCCCGGGGCGGTAAATTGGTAGCAACTTTGATTGCGAAAGGTAACGTGCCCTAGATGCCTTGGGAAAGCTTGGGTTACGCAATCCCACGTTGCAGCTGGCTTACCGGCTTGCCCCATCTAGCGTGGTAGCTTGTTGCTGTAAAATCGCATGACATGGAACACCTTTACCTTTACCTTTTTTATTTGTACGTATTGTGTTTTTTTTAAAATGCGGATCTAACAAATCCGATGAGAATTGTTTAAATAGCGACATCGAATGAATCATGTGTACACATTAAAACAGCTGAAAGATTTAACTAACCCTAAAACAGTCTCCTCCGTTGAATTGCGTGTAGCCTTGTTGACATGGCGAAGCTTCTGCTACGGTGGAGAAAAGAAGAACGACCAGGCAAGCTAATACGCACCTCATACCTGCAAAATGTGCAATGATTTTCATATTTTGGGAATTGGTATCTTTTTCTGGTACTCGAAAGAACTAAAAAAAGAAATGAAGGCGATCTGGTTTTTTCCACCAGCTGCACCAGTTGAGAGCGTTCCAACTTTCAAATTCACGAACAAACGAAATGACGGAACAAGAGCATGGAAAAGGGAGAACAAAAAACGCGACGAAAAAATGCATTGATTCCGATTTGGCGCGCTTATGTAGTGCCTTGATTTCGAGCTATTTTGTGTGTGAAATCATTCCAGATAAGTAGATATCAGGGCGCGTTCAAGTCTGTGAGGCGCAATGTGCCGCCACTACTACGATATCAGCTGCGCATAAAACAACCACAAAGACTGATAAGGATTGATCAGTTTCGTGGCGGAAAGCATTAGACATTGTCTTAGTGCGAAGAAAGGAAGGTGTGGAATTTTTGTGTTGCGCGAATTTTACCGGTCCACAAACAGCGTTTCACGTGACACAAAAATAATTAAAAATTGCCAATTACCTGATAGGGATAACTCTACCGATAAAATAAGGGAGCTTATCCAAAGCATAAAAAATGTTAACCCTAATCCTTCCTTATCAGTTTGTTGTCGCTGTTCTTTCGATTTCCGACTGATCTCCGCAGTGATTGTACGTTGTATTCACAAAGGTGTACGAGATTTCGAGGTGATGAAGTGTCCCCGAATGATTCGCGCACAAAAGAAATCAGTTTTGCCACTCTATTGGCACATTGATTCATCACTCCAACTACTCGACATAAAGCTGGAAGTATCCGACTTTCCTACACCACTTCACTCGTGATGTTGTCTTTCTCCGGAGCATTTCTAGAGTAAGGAAATTAGCAGACTGCACAGTCTGTGAAAAGCCAGACCCTGTCAGCGTAATTCACTATTTGCGCTGAGCAACTCTCTCAATACAGTTTCGTGATAATAATTATCGCTGTGAATTAGGGATTTTTTAGTTTTCCTTTTGACTCTACTCCATTTGCACATTTTTTCTCGATTTCATATATATATCTAACGATTTGAACAAAGCGGACATATTGAAGAAGGCTGATGAGTCTCGATTATGTTAGCGGGTGTCCTTGCTCGGTAGCAACTCACTTGCGGAATAAAGAATTGAATTGAATTGAATTGAGTGACGTTTTCACCAGTGCTAACCCAATGCAAGTCCCGTCGCATAACCATTTATATTTTTGTTAGTCGGTATTTGGAATAGTACGTAAAACAAGGAAACGTATTAAATATTACTAATTTTATCGATGATATTCATGCACATTAATTATTAGGAGGCAATTCATGGTCCAAAATGGCAAGGAAAATACAAAAACGAGATTGCAAATTCAATGTTTTCTTCCCGTCATTCTTCTAATTTTCTGCATCAAATGGCCAGTTTTCTTTCCATTCTTGGAATCAGACTTCTTCTTTTCCACTTTGGCTGCTTTCTTGATCGGATTTTGAGAGGCAGGGCGAATAGGAGGCGCGGCGTCGCTTTCGCGCCTGGAGCGCGCCTTGTTGGCGCCATTAACCGCGTCGATAGAGGGGCGAAGTTGAGGCGCGGCGTCCTTTTCGCTGTTCGATCGCGCCTTCTTGGCGCCGTGGACGACGTCAACGGATAGATTCTGGAAGCACGAATTAATCATCCAATAAAATTAGACTAAGAGAACCACGAAGGAATGAAATTCCAATGGAACGCGTGCTGATTTCGAATGGGCTGGTGTATTTATTACATTTTTTACCTTTCTCTTCTTCTCCTGTCTTTCCACGTTTTCCTTAGTTATCTTCTTCGTAATTTCCTTCAACCTCGAATTCATTTTCTTCTCTTCTTTCTTACTTCCAGAAGGAATTGTGGCATTATTGATTTCATTCATGAAAACTGCCGAAGGACGGAGCGAGGAAGAGGTAGATGGCTCCTGGAATTGAATTAATTAAAGAATTATATCATTTTTTTTATTCCAAATATACAGAAAGGGTTCAGGGTGATGTGCAAAAGTGAGGAAGCTTTTATTTTACGATTCCTAACTAATTTATGTAAGGTAGGGGAATGAAGTAATGCCTAAGAATATAAAATTTATTTAGATGCATACCTTCACTCTCCCAGAGTACATTTTGGTGCGCTCTTTTTTCGACGAAAACATCTCTTCTTCGTTTTCCTCCCCCATTTCTTCATCGCTTGATTCCTCATAAGGAGGAGACGGGCATGCAATCATGGGTGAGGAATTTGCAGATGTCATGGGAGAAGATGGAATTCCATCGGATTCCTGTTCATCATCATCAGAGTCTTCATAGATAGGAGAGGGAGGGCATGAAGTCATTGGCGAGGAAACGTCGGAATCCATGGGAAAATCGGAGTCCGAATTAATCCTATTTGAAGATTCATCTATTTCCATTCCCCAGTTATCCAGAACTGAAGTAGCGAGGGGTCCAAAGTAACGAGTTGATGCGAATTGGGAGACTCTCTGAAAAGAATAAATTGAACTCCGATGCTCTGTCAACAAATCAAGGGTGCGAGAGAATTATAAGATAAGAAAATAAGTGAGAGGGGTAACAATTTAGCGCAGCCTACTTTTTGGAGGATTAAAAAAAATGATCGAAAGAGAGTGCCAAAAACAAGTATTTCAGATGAAAAATGTCCCACCTCACGAGCTCCAGTTGCGACGATTATATTCTCCGGCACTCTCATGGTCACCAGTTGCTTGAGAGTCGAGGCCACCTAGAATATTATTTATGTGGTGTTAGTTTTCGGAAAAAAGGTATTGGAAAAAGGCCAAGATTTGAATTCCCGCAATTTCTTATCTCAGTTCTCCGTGGAGCAATCGACTCAAAACATCGAATATAACATTTTCCGACCCTTTTGCACCTATAAACGAAGTTTTGAGTCGATTGCTCCACGGAGAACTGAGATAAGAAATTGCGGGAATTAAAGAAAACACATAAACTTACATTGCATGGTTCATTGAGATCTTCGAGAAGCTGACCAACTGCGATGAAGATAGAACAGCCAGCCATGGTGAAGAAACGGTGAAAGATGAGCCAAAAGGACTGGTGTGGTTGTATGTAGAAATGGTTGGTTTATATAGGAGATCGTCACTCGTATAGCGTTATTCCACACTGGGAGAGGTGGTAAAGCGAGGTCGGATGCACTTTCTCTCACGCTTCTTGTGCCCGGTGGCAATGCTTACGAGAAATGAATGCCAGAGGGAAATGAGGAGAGTGGGTACTGTAGAATAGATCGGAAGATGATGAGAACGCATTAATCGTTTCGAAAATGTAAATGTATTTTTATCGACTTATTAAATGTTCCTTGCCATCCACATTCTCGACTCGAACTACTCTTTAGCTACCCTTATTGAGTTCAGGAAACGATTTTTTTCTGTTTCAACAATGCCTAATTCACATGCCCCCATTGTCTAGTTACGTATATAGCCTTTCAGGGAAAATCAGTGGAGTTATTTATTAAACGACTCTCCAATTTTCTAAAAAATTCAAAACTCATTCGAGATCATTTCACAATTTTCGAGAGAGAGAGAGTGAGAGTTCTTTTTTCTCACGCCAACTATATCCAAGCTTACGTTCAGTTATTCGTTTTGGTTGAGTGATGGTTCACATCTCTCCATTTTCTCATCGACTTTTATGTTTCTTTTTTATTTGAATGCCGTATTGCGCATCATGTGTAAAAAAAAATTGTCATTACGATCACTGCTGCAATTCGCTTAAAGGTGGAGTCCCACGAACTTTTGGTCAACTGAGATCTCACTGTCGGGTTATGGTAATCGATCTCCTGATAAGGGCCCCTCAAATCGCATGTTCAGCCGATAAGTTTGAACAAAGTTACTCGCGTTTGGCTCTGTGCCAAACTGACCCTGAATGCAGGAATTCAAAAATGATAGGGAGGAATAAGGGGGAACGAGGAGAAAGCGACCGCGGTATTGACACATAGGAGATGAGGAATGAGGGATCAGGAGATTCGCGATACTCCTTCTTTAAGAGAGGTATCACGAGAGATTGCAGGAAATATCAACCATTTCGGAACAATTTTCGAAAAAGAATTTTTGATTTCGATCAAACTTTTATATAAGAGTACCCAGGACGCGAGGAATTTAAATTTCCAGTCCCAGGTCCGAGAGCCGGCTTTTTCGACTTAAAGTCTACCCCTTTTTATTTTTTATTATTTTTTTTTCTAGACAGTATTCGACAAGCTCTTTCATATTCTGAAATAAAATTCCACTTGTTCTGGCATTTTAGATATCATCATACATGTCCAAGCCGCAGTCCCGCTTGGGGGCACTTTGCACCCATGATGGGGGTATCATGGAATCTTGGGGGGCACTTTGCACTCATGATGGGGGTATCATGGAATCTTGGGGGGCACTTTGCACTCATGATGGGGGTATCATGGTCCAAAATGGGTTTTGGGTTGGGTCCACCAAAGTAAAAGTGGTGTACTGTAACTTCACCACCGGGGTCCTGCAACGAAAACAAAGTACCGTAACCCGGTCTACCGTAATCCGGAAATACGAAATTGAGAATATTGACCCGGTATACGTTGCATGAGGTAGGCCTCGAGTAGTAATTAATCGGACTGCATACGGTGGTCTCGACACGACATTGCCGATACCGTAACCACCTACAGTATGCTGAAAATTCAAATTGAGCCAATTCGTTCGGTATTTGTTGCATGAGCTAGGCCTCGAGTAGGAATTAATCGGACGGCATAAGGTGGTCTCGGCACGACATTGCCGATACCGTAACCAACTCTACATACATATACATATTTATCCTGACATCAAGGCAAGGGCCTGCAGGAGATATCATTCGGAGGCAGAGGTGGTCGGGATCTTCGAATTCCAGGCAACTGGGTCAAGGGAATGGATCTTGCTTGGCTTCTTTGGTTAATTGTAGTGTCGATCTTGGACGATAGACATTGAGCGTAGAAGTAGATCATTCTTCATTCTGTGCCTCGTGACGGGCGGTCGACAGTCTCCGCGCTCCTCTCCCTCCTCAGTTTCGAGAATCCTTGCCAGTCAGCTTGGGCAACCCGGCAAGTATATCGCCCACCCGGTACCACTTCGAGAAGAGGGCCCGGATCGACTACATCTAATTCAAGTCACCAACTCTACAGTATGCTGAAAATTCAAATTGATCAAACCGACTCGGGATTTGTTGCATGAGCTAGGCCTCGAGTAGTAATCAAACGGACGGTATACGGTGGTCTCGACACGACATTGCCGATACCGTAACCAAGTCTACAGTATGCTGAAATTTCAAATTGCTCAAATCGGCTCGGGATTTTTTGCATAAGCTAGGCCTCGTGTAGAAATTAATCGGACGGTATACGGTGGTCTCGACACGACATTGCCGATACCGTAACCGCCTACAGTATGCTGAAAATTCAAATTGATCAAATCCACTCGGTATTTGTTGCATGAGCTAGGCCTCGAGTAGTAATTAATCGGGCGGTATGCGGCGGTCCCGGCACGACATTGCCAATACCGTAACCGGCTACAGTATGCTGAAATTTCAAATTGATCAAATCGACTCGGGATTTTTACAGGAGGTGTACTTCAAATAACCATTGCTTGGATGGTCTACCGTTTCTCCCCTACCGTACTGTAGCGGGGTTAGAGAATGACGAATTTTTAGATTTAATCTATTCGAGTCGGGATTTTTGCAGGAGCGCGACCTCGAGCGGGAAATACCAGAGGGGAATACCGTATCGATTCCGCCGTACACAGGGTTACTGTAGCGGGAATACGGTATGACCAATTTGTAAAATTGATCTATTCGAGTCGGGATTTTTGCATGAGCGCGACCTCGAGCGGGAAATGCCAGAGGGGAATACCGTATCGATTCCGCCGTACACAGGGTTACTGTAGCGGAAATACAGTATGACCAATTTTTAAAATTGATCTGTTTGTGTCGGGATTTTTGCAGGAGCAAGACTTCGAGTAGGAAATGCCAGAGGGGAATACCGTACCGATCCCGCCGTACCCAGGGATACTGTAGCAGGACAAGTACTGAACTAGGTTTTACCTGCTCCCAATTTTCCGACTCCGTATACTCGATTTCAAAAATGCGGCATGCTGTGAATGCACTCATATTGTTATGTAGCTGTCTACCCCAACTCTGAGAGCATAGAGGAGTAAGAGTTTATCTACAAGCAACCAGTTGACACCACTGCACGGATCGAGAGTGGAGAGGGGCGAAGGGATAGTCACGTATCTAATTATGCTAAGATGGACTCATAGACAAAAGGGGCGAGTCACGTGATAGGATTATGATAATTGACTATGGGGAGTGGAGGGAAACTACACAATACAACACATATAGTAACCCATTCATACCGTTGTTGTAGTAGTAGAAAACACAGTAGTCGCCCTCTCCTACATACTAAATAAATAAATAAGTATAAGTATCGTAATCATTTATCGTAAATAGTCATTTCTCAATCCAATTAAATTGTTCCGTTTGTTTGTACCGTACACCATCCGGTGTTTAGAGATTTGAATACAAATCAAGATTAGCTGAGATTTCCATATGGAATCATCGTTGTTGTTCTCTTGTAGTTGCCAGTTGTTGTATTAGCCCGCGTCGCGAGCGGTGCTTGCTCTCCTGTGAGCTAGTAAAGGTTATTTATTTGAATTCTCCGTGTTGCCTTCGCATTTCAAGGGTTCTCCAAGTCCCTTCGGATTCCTTGCCTTCTTGTCTTCTTGTTTCTTGTCTTTTGTCTTTCCTGCATTCTTCTTGGTCTTCGTTTTGTTTCCACGTGTCTTCTTGTGATACGTGAAGGTGCTATCAGTGCGCCAACACGTATTGCAGTTTCCTACTTGGTGCTATAAGTGCGCTAAGGATCCCGGTGCTATAAGTGCGCTGGTCCGACTCGTTACTATCAGTGTGACGAGAAGGTAAACTGTACTGGTGCTATAAGTGCGCTAGTTTGTCCCGGTGCTTTAGTGCGTCGTGGAAAGTCTTGATTGTCGCTCGTATAGGGTAAGCCTTGACCGAGGTCTTCACTAATCCGTGTATTGAATTGCTGACGTGGCCTATATCACGAAAGTTTCTCAATTGATCGATTACAGTGACTCGCTCAACCGGAGGCATCCCCACAGTGACGCCAAGGACAAATTGAGATTCGTGCCCAAGATTCGAGTGGAGATCCATTGGAGGATATTCTACGATACAATCAAGGTGCGTAATCTTTACATGGGGGCCAAGCTCTGGTTCGAATAAGTGGATCAATAATTGAAATCGGTTTAAGTGTATTATTGATTTATTGGAGTGGAAATTACAAATTGTGATAGATTGGAGTAGAACAAGCATATTCCAGATCTACTACGAGTACAATGGATCCTCCGAGAGATAACGACGAGGAGAGAGTTGCGACGCCCGCAATAGAGATGAATGAGCTGAATCTGAATGATGGAGACGAGGATATGGAGATGGATGAGACGGCTCTGCTAGCAGGCGCACACTATGAACCCGGAGCCCCCACTCTTCAACAGGAGGTGAGTGCACAGCCACGATCGATTAGAATGACGAGAGAAAAGGTGGCCGAGATGGAAAAGGGCAAAGATATCAAAATGTTAGTTGATAGAGTGAGAGCGAAAGTAGGAGATATGGAGGAAAGTGCCGTCAGACAAGCAGCATTTCTCCGACTGTCGCAGAGAAATTGTGAAAGTTTGCGAGAAGCTCTTACGAAAGATAAGACGGCCATTGGAGTACTCTTGGATAAAGTAGTGAGTGAATGGGAAGATGCCATGGAAGAGAGAACGGGAGATAATGATGATGGTAATGAGGAGTGGAGAGAGAGTGAGGGCATGCGCATGATGCGAGAGAAACTCTCTGAACAAGTGGATAAACTGGCAAATATGGAAGAAAAGTCCAGAATGGCCATGGAAGGCACTGGCTGCGATGATTTGGAAATATTGCGTGCAAAGTATGATGAACTGATGAGTCTTAAGGCCCAGTGGAAGGATGGTACTAACCAATGGGTGAAAGAGAAAGAGGAATTGGAGAGAAAATGCAGAGAGAAGCAAGAAATTCTCGAAGAGAAAACTGGCTGTGTGAGCATTGATGAACTGATTTCGAAATATGAGTACGCGGTGAAAGAGATAGAGGGGTACTCAGACAGAGAAATAGAACTGTTGGAATACTTTGATGTAACTTCAATTGGGAAATTGAAACAGTATGTGAAAGAATGCAAAACAGGATTACTGGTAGAAAGCATAAATGAAGTACAAAGAGAGCTGGAGGAGAAGAGAGAGCTGATAGAGAGCATCATGCATATGACTCAGGCGGAAGAAGAAAGTGAAGTGATGAGGATATTACAGGTATTTGTGTACAATCGTGAGGAACTGGAAACGAAGATCCTGGACCTGGACGAGGAGCTCACGTCAGTGAAGATTTCACTCGAGAATGTGAAGAGGAGCAAGAGATAAGCCGACCAGAAGATCAGCTTACTGGAAGGAGAGGCGGCCGAGAAGGCTAAGAGTGACGCCAAGGACAAATTGAGATTCGTGCCCAAGATTCGAGTGGAGATCCATTGGAGGATATTCTACGATACAATCAAGGTGCGTAATCTTTACACCGTAACCCGCTACAGTATCCTTGGGACACGGTATAATCAATAGAGTACACCCCAAAAGACATTTCCTGCTTGATGTATAGCTCCTCCAAAAATACTGACTCAAAAAATCACTTTTAAAAATTTGTCATACTGTAACCCCGCTACAGTAGCCCTGGGCGCGAGAGGGGAGAAAATATATATTCTCCAAGCAATGGCTACTCGAGATACGTCTCTTGTGAAAATCCCGAGTCGATTTGATCAATTTGAAATTTCAGCACTCTGTAGCCGATTGCGGTATCGGCAATGTCGTGGTGGGACCGCCGTATACGGCCCGATAAATTTCTACTCGAGGCCTAGCTCATGCAACAAATCCCGAGCGAATTGGCTCAATTTGAAATTTCAGCATACTGTAGACTATTACGGTATCGGCAATGTCGTGTCGAGACCGCCCTCCGATTATGCCCTCCGATTAATTACTACTCGAGGCCTACCTCATGCCTCTATACCGGGTCAATATTCTCAATTTCGTATTTCCGGATTTCGGTAGACCGGGTTACGGTACTTTGTTTTCGTTGCAGGACCCCGGTGGTGAAGTTACAGTACACCACTTTTACTTTGGTGGACCCAACCCAAAACCCATTTTGGACCATGATACCCCCATCATGAGTGCAAAGTGCCCCCCAAGATTCCATGATACCCCCATCATGGGTGCAAAGTGCCCCCCAAAGGTGAGACTGCGGCCGTGGACACGTATGGATGTCACGTTTTTTTTGTTGAAAATTTTCGAAATCACTTTTTCGATCATAATTTTTTCGTTTCAGTTTTTCACACTCGTTTTCAACATGTAATATGTTGGGTAAATTATTCTACAAATTTTAAGCCTAACGCCATCGTTCTAGATCAAGTTTGAGCTGAGTTATGACGATTCCTGCATTGGAGCCGGTAATTTCCTAAAAGCCGGCTCTCGAACCTGGGACTGGAAATTTAAATTCCTCGCGTCCTGGGCACTCTTATATAACAGTTTGATCGAAATCGAAAAAAACTTTTTCGAAAATTGTTCCGAGTCACCTGCAATCTCTGGTGATACCTCTCTTAAACAACCCGGTGAATTCCTGATTCCCTTCACATGTAAATAAAGATTGGATGAGCG
Source organism: Pristionchus fissidentatus (assembly GCA_036245785.1). Classification (NCBI taxonomy): domain Eukaryota; kingdom Metazoa; phylum Nematoda; class Chromadorea; order Rhabditida; family Neodiplogasteridae; genus Pristionchus; species Pristionchus fissidentatus. The sequence goes on along the minus strand of BTSY01000005.1, from coordinate 30,775,860 downwards.
TTTTCCGATTCTGTCTTCTGATAGCGGTACAATATAATTATAACCACTAAGAAGTGTTTGCTTACAGCACACATTAAGCGTCTAGTACAGAGTTCCTCTATATTATACACGCAGTGCCACTCCTGAATAGAGTGCGAAATGTGAGACCACGCGCTCTTCATTTCGCACACTCTCTTCACCGGTCGGTGGATGAGAGAATGTGCGAAATAAAGAAACGATGGCCTCACCTTTCTCACTCTACTCCTCTTCTTTACTCTACTTCTTTAAAGGTTTTGCCGGGATGTGGAACAATGTAATAGTGTCATTATAATAGTAGTGCATGCCCGACACCTGAGTGACAGGAAGTCAACAGGGGCTTCGCTCTATTAAGATGATTTACAAAGTGATACCTCGGAAATTATGATAACTTTGTTTACATTTTGCTCAATTTGTCGAACTTTTCCACACCAGTGAAAAAAGGAGAATGTGAGAATTTGAGATCCCTTAGCTGCACGAAATCGCCGTGTAATAAGCAAAATGTGAATTTTTTTCTCAATTGTCGTCAAAATCAACAGGGATCATTGACAGTTTCACCATTTTTTTTACTAATTCTATCACAGTTTTACTCTGCGCCTTTATTTTTTTATTTTTTTTATTCGTAAGGCAAACTATACTCTGTAAACTTGTGAAATGTTATGCTCCTGGCATAGTAGTTGAGTGATGTGGATATTAAATTTTTCATATGAGTTAGAAATAATACGAAATCTTGCATTCTTTCGGTGATTTTAAATCACTCTACATCCCATTCTAAAGAACGTGAGTTGAAGTGAGAGACCATGTAAAGTCAACAGGGGCTTCTCTCTCTCACCCTGACCCATGACTGTCAGTTTGTCACTTTCGTCTCAATTTGTATCTTGTAGCTTTGCGTCTCAAACGGAAACGGACGATCTCTTATCTCTTCATCATCGTCATTTGTAATTCATTGACTAATATCAGCAGTGATCGAATGATTCGGGAAAGAACTATAATTCTTGCACGCGCTGATAAACTCTTGTCATCAAAAATTGCGCGAATTTGAAACATTAATGGCACATACGCCGTACATAAGCGCACCGCGACAGGGTGCTTCATGACCTCCTTTTTTCCTTCTTTTCTCGCATAAACTTTTTTTCATTGCATAAAAATTGTCATTAAACTTGGTATATTTGTTATTTCTTTAAAGTATTAAAATCAGAGTGAAATTTACAGTAATGTTACGCCTATCGATTTGTCTCATCGTCTTTCTTTTCCTCTCTTCTACTAATGGTTCCCCGTGCCAGGATGGCTACACACAACTGAACGGAGGAGACTGTTTCAAGGTGTGTTTCAATCATATTTGAAATTTGAGATAATACGAGAAAGTGCAATATGTAAAACAATAAATACAAGGTGTGTTTCAGCGGAATTTCATAATTGATTGAACATTACAATAATATTCCTACTGTTGTCATATAGAACAGAATTTTAGATCCATGTCCGATCATGTAAATATTCTATGTCAATTGCAGACAATCATCTCGCATGTGAACACATTTTCTTTTGATGAAGCGGAGAGACAGTGCAACAGCGATGGAGGCATGCTCGCTTCCATTCATAATGCAGAGGTTGGTTTGTATTAATAATTGTATTTTTTTATTTTAAAAATTAAAAAAAACTCCCCAAGGTGTTTTTCATACCATTCCTTGCCGAGTCTCATCACATATCTCGCAGATACCACGAAACAAATGTGTGCACGCTTAGGTAGGGGCCACAACGTGGTCAGCGGAATTACCTTAGTGGGGTGAAATTTAGTCTCAACATGTCCTTAAATGTCTCATTAAGATGAATCTTTTGGATTTAGCTCGATATCTTATCTCTGAGCCGAGCTACACCTCCAAAACCACGCGCGCTTCGACTGTTGTGAGAGGGGGGAAAGTCGCGATGGAGAGAGGGAGAGGCGGAGCCTATTCGCCCTTCTTTCCAGGGGCATAGCGCGCTTAATTGGAGATATTTTGATGTTGTGTCAAAAGATAAGTAGTTTGTGAAGGTATGGAGAGTGCATTGGCGTCTCAATTTGGAGGATTGAACGTGTCAAAGCGCAGCGGGAGTGGAGGAGCATAGCGCGCAATAGCAGAAAGAACGCCATTGCCTGCATGGCGCAGTGGGTTGCGCGTTTGCCTAATGAACGCACACCCGCAAGTTCAATTCCCCTTTTGCGAAAACCGTTGCTATTTACAGTAAAACGGAATGTCGATACTGTCGTACTCGTATTTTCGCAGTTTTTTTGCAAACGAGAGCACAACTCAGGGTCGCCAATTTAGATTTCTTTTTCTCTTGTAATATTCCCAGAAAATTCAAGAGAATAAAATGCGGGTATATCAGGAGTTGTGAGCTCATTATTAAGTCCAATTTCGACGATTTTGAAATTAATTTTCACTTTTTCGACACCTCAACGTTCTCTGATCATCCCTGATATAGGCGCAATCGATTGCGCTCCCCAATAGCTCCAAAACAAGTCATAATATGACTCATAACGTTTCGAATTACGCTTGTGCTCTCGAAATTTCATTTTTTGTCAAATCCGGGTGCGCGAGAAGTGGGCGGACGTTGTGGACCCTACGCTTAGGGATCAGTGATAATCACTCTTCGGACTAGCAAAATCTCTATGAATTTGTGCTCCCTTTTCACGATGTCGTGCATCTGACTGGCCTCTTCCGTCTAAATGACAAAAGTACTCTTCCAGGAGGATCGTCTAGCAAGTCAAATGTCGTGTGAAGACCCGGCTGGAATTGTCAATTTCGCTTCGACATCAATTGGTTTGAAATGCGCCGGTCTTGATTGCAAATGGACTGATGGAACGGCAATGGACTACACTCATTTTGAGGAAGGAAGAGGTAAATAATTAAAATAAATTTATTTATTTTAATATTATATTTCTATTTCCGTATTTTACTGTGCTACTTCCTTTTTAAATCTAATTTAGTGGATAATGTTTTTAAAAGCACCTTCAAATTCATAAAAACATTACAGAACCGACAAATGACAATCGTGCGAAGTGCTACTTCGTTGACATATTCGAAGGACCGTTCTTTGGACTGTGGGATACGTGGGGGTGAGTGTAGCAACCGCTGCTTTGCTGCACGACTCCTTTGACCAAATGGGGAAAACTGCAACCAGAAAAATGCGATGATTGACGTTAGAGATCTGTCGAAAGCCGGAATATCTGAGGAAGAAATGTTTTTAATAAACGAGCCGGCAAACTCTCTTGTCCGGTCGCAAATGAGTTTTTCGACAATTCAAATGGTGATTTTATAATACTTTGAGATACCTCAGAGGGAAATAAATCTACTATTGTACTATAGACTAATGGGCTGGATAGCCACCCTGCTCCCCTGCGCATATTAGACTTTGAAGTCGTAGACTTATTTCCTCGTTAGACAAGTCAACTTTGAAGGTGCGGCCCACGAACTGGATGTTATCTGTGCAGGATGAAAGCAAAAAGTAAGCTGAGAAATATTCATTCATTCATTATTTCATTCTATATTCCGTCAGATTCATGTACATGAATTATAACTGTGAATTGGGGTCAAGAGACGAATGTCCGTCTACGTAATCGAATCGGTGGTTTTTGCTTTGGCAGCAAGGGTAAGGTGAGGGAGGAATTTGGTCCAAACCTTCCAACATAGAAAGAGCGAAATTTGAAGTGCAGCTGAAATTTTGCAATTTTTTTACACAAACGGCGGTTACTTTGAAAAAAACATCAAAATTTCACGTTTTTTTTCAGCAATCGATTGCGATAAGGACGAGACTGAGTACAAAGGAGGCTGTGTTTCTGTCTATTCAACGCCCGTAAATCAAGAAACTGCTGAGAATTCGTGTCCCGGAGGAGGAAATCTCGTTAGTATCCACAGTGATGAGGTCAGAATTAACAAATAACTATTAAAAAATAAAGATGTTAAATGGGAATACTAATTTTTGAATTTAGGAGAACTCCTTCTACCAAAAGCTTGCATCCGACGCTGGAATCACGGGATCTGTCTACATTGGAGGAGTTCAGAACACTAGCGGTAAAATAACAGAAGACAAATATTTATTAGTGTTAATAAAAAAAACCCTTTCAGAACTGACATGGCTCGATCGCACTTATCCCTCATATCAACATTTCGCCAACGGTGAGTATCATGCTACCCAAACTAGATAGACAAAACCTATCCAAACGTGATTTCACACATTTCACGAGCAATTTCAGGTTTCCCACAACCCATGTTTGGCTCGTGCGTTCAAATGATGCTGTCCACTGAATTCGGAACTCTCGGTCAATGGACAAATATCGATTGCATCACGAGACTACCGTACATCTGCTTCAGAGACGGCAGAATTGCCTCGACGACGACTACGGTACCCCCTCAACCTTCGACCACCACTGAAATTCGTGAGTATGCTGAAAAGTAACGATGCAACTAGTTGCTTTTCTCCGCACACCCCTCATTTCTCACACTATTTCCGGCGAAATCGGTTGATTTCCCTATTATTATGCAACTAGTTGAACAGACACTTTTCAAAGTCTGTTCGTGAATAATCTTAAACCCTCGAAATATATTAAAATGGAAAAAATATATATTTTCCAAACGGCGTAACCTCTAATTCTTTTTCAATCCTATGCGGGTTTGACGTGCCTGTGGATTTCATTTAAAATAAGATGCAATCACTTTATAAGAATACCTGTGGAATAATACGAGAAATGTTGAAACGTCATTATTACAAAAAACGAAACTCTGCATCAAATGCCTAAACGCAACATTTTTCCAGATCAAATGGCCGATGAAAACTGTCCGCCTGTCCAGTACTTTACCAAACCGGGAGAGGTTTGTTTATTCTAGTATTAAGTAATGACTTTTTTATTGAACAGTGGTGAATTTCGCGTAGAAGTTTGCCTTGAATTCAGATCTACTCGCCAAATTTCCCCTTCTCAATTCCCTCTTACTCGCAGAAGTGCGAATACGTCATGGCCACGGATCCAGGAACTTACGTAAGCTTTATTTTTAATAAAAATATAAAATAATTTATGATTTCAGGCTAGGATTCAATTTCCAGTGTACGAATGTTATTCGGGAACGACCCTGTCGATCTACGATGGATTGGATAGTGAGATACCAATGATGAGGTAGTACTAATTTCGAAATTCTATGTCCCACTGAGCAATGATCTGACCCTCTCAATTCTGCATGCTCTCTCGCGCTGTCTCACATCGTTCTATTTCGACAGAAAGAGGTTGGATGCGACTTCACTTGCGCATTTTCATTCGACAATAGTTTCACTGCAGCGATAATAGGATGAGGTCAGGGTGGTGATGGGAACGCGCACTTTACGCGAACGGGGTTGAGACGCAAGGGAGATAGGGACGTCCGGACCTGTGTCAACCCCGTCTCGAGTAACGTGTAGCAGACGTTTTAATATTTTAGACCAGTCTGTTTGAATTTGTAATAGTCGTGTTTTGAAAAAAATTCCCGATATCTCAATATGATTTCAATAATGGATCTCGTATATTTAGAATTTAAATTAAATTTAATATACAAAAAATAACTACTTTCTCAGCTTCACCTCAACTCCTCCCTTCCCCGAGTCACTTTATGGCGGTACAGGCAATGTACTCAAGGTATGTATAATAAATAATAATTTTGTGTTAATTTGTAATCATTCATTATCAAATTTAGCTCGTGTTCGAGACCACCGACAGTCCGGCACCAGTTGGAAAAGGATGGGAGGCAATTCTAGAGCAATATAAGCCGTAGGAAATTGAAAAAGAGATAAAGAATTCATCATTGAGTCGTAGTATTTTTTTACAAACCGGCAATATCTATGGAAGTATTGACATAACTTACCCATAGTAGGATTCGAAATATCTATTAGTAAAAAATGGTAAAGATGCTAGGGACCACAATCTCCTGTAAACTTCATTTGTCCGATTCGGAAGCTTGTAGGTCACAGGAAGCAAAAGCGCCACACCTACTACACACACACACTTTATCACATAAAACTTTCTAAATTAGCAGCACTCGTCTAGAACGAATACTATCTAGAACGTATTTAGTGTAGCATCATCACTTTTACAACGGGCGGGAATATAGAAAGTCGGAATTTGCATAAAAAAGTAAACATTTCTGTGATTTTTCTATTCAAAAAGTGATTCAGCACACCAGATTGACATTATTTCATTATTTTCATGCTCAATTTTTCAATTCCGTTCATGATTATGGCGATCCCTTAAAGGTGCTAGGTGTTTTACACGCACATCGGTCTCAACTAGAGCCAGTCGTGAGAAACTATTCCAAACCACTCTAAAATTCCAACAACTATTCTAAACTTTATAAACTATTTCATTCACATACTTTAACTCTAATCCATCCTTATCAGTTTGTAGTCGCTGTTCTTTTGATTGCCGACTGATATCCGTAGTGATTGTACGTTGTATTCACAAAAGTGTACGAGATTTCGAGATGACCAAGTTTCCCGGAATGATTTGCGCACAAAAGAGACCGGAATTGCCGCTCTGTTGGCACATTGATTCATAAATCCAACGGTTCAACACAACGATTGAAGTATACTACGTCCCTAGTTTTGAGAGGTTGTCTCCTGCTGAGAGAGTTTCTCCAGAATTAATGAAGTAGGAGACTTCGAGGTTTGTGAACTTGATCAACGTAATTCACTATTTCCGATTATCAACATATTCACATACCCGCAATTTTGCTTGATGAATGAATCACTCTTCTCGATCTTGATCTTCAATCTTGATGCATCTTGACACTCAATCTTGATGAATGAATGAATCTCAGGGCACGAGATTCCAAGTTGTTATTTTAAGGATGTGTCTAATACTTTATTAAATGATATACAATTGAACACATTTTTTCCTAAACATTTTTCTAAATATGGTATTGCTGCATCATCGATTCTGAGAGTGTTCATAGACTGAGAATATCATTGTGAAACACATTTGTATTGTGCGGAGTGTCGGCAAAGATCAATTCTTTAACCCCCATCATTATTCTGATCAAGTTCCAATTCGAACTGGAACGTACAATCACAATAAAAATAAGTGCGCCAGTTTTCTTGAAATGGGAATCAAATTCAATATGTTCACGAAAAAAAGTAATAATGAGAGAATATTTCTCACTTCGAAACGAATTATGATGTATCAATTTATACTCGAGGTTGTTTGATTTCCGAACCATACCCGCATTTCACAAAGTTGATCAGCGTGACTAAATTTCTCTCACACAAAAGTGATCGGTATTGCCACTGAAAACTGTTTGGTACCCTCGTTCCATACTTTGCACTCCCACAATTGTGTTGTAGGTATCCACCCGATTAAGGGACAGTTGGCATGTGATTACAATCATGGTGGGGGCAATGAATGAATATTTGCCGACACTCCACACAATACAAGTAGGGACGGGCGTGTGATTTTTTTAAGTACGCGATAATGCAGTACTACCTGCGACGCCGTTGGTCTCGAAATACCGTATACCTCTGTTGTAAATTTCGCAACTATCTACTTTTCTGGTATTTCGGCGGCTTATTTCGAAAAATTATAACAGCTGTTGGATTGAGAAACATCAAAAAAATATACAAAGCACGCGATATTCACAGATCGCCCCGCAGAAACAGAAATAAACGACTTTTCGCGAATTTCAATTTTTTTGAATTAAATGCTAATTTCTTCAACATCGGTAGAATTCGTAGTGTAAATTATGGTTATCAAAACAGAAAATCGATTTGAGAGACCATAATTAAGAAACACGTCATCAAAGTTTCGTATTTTACAACGGGAAAATCACTATTTTTGCATTTTCTCGAAAACCGCGGAACGATCGAGCAATTCCTTTTACAGAGATACGAGTAATTGAACGATACAGCGATGCTGCGAAAACTAAATGCGATCGTTCCGCGGTTTATCTGCTATTAACTTTCGAAGTTTGCACAAGGGAGGAATACGGTAGCCCAATTTACTAGACTCTTCATCTTAGCTTTCTGTCATTTAAATGATATCATTTCTTTATTGCATAATTCACATTGGAATTTATTGTAGCGAACTGGATATCGAAAACAAAAGACACAACGGTTCCTAACGAAAGAACCGATTTTCAGTTTGCGATTCATCAATCACAAACCTGACCCAGTCGCTGCTCCACTTGAAACCAATGGCGTCGCACAAACAGTCTCTCTTTTCAAACATTTTTATTATTAATTAGACTTAATTTGTAAAATCGAAGTTGATAAGTCGAAATGCGGTAGAATAAGCCATCGAATGATCATACTCTTGTAATTTATTTCATTCATCGGTGTGCAACCCGCCCGTCCCTAAATACAAGTGTGTTTCACAATGATAGTATCACTTTCAAGACACTTTCAGAAAAGGTACTGCCGCAGTATCTTCGTGCAATAAACTATTTAGCCAAAATCTCTTTACAAGTGTGCATCGCAATTGTCCCGCGTCCTCCATAAAAAGTAGACGCATTTAACAATTCACAAAAAATCTCTAGTCCTGAGATTTTTCGTTCCATTTTCACAAAAAAAGAACCACACAAAAATATGTTTTTAAAACTCGTCATTTCTCTCAGTATGTGCTTTTAAAGTTCGTTGTTGCGGTCTATTCTCAACCAACTAAGATTCTAACGAATTCCGTTCACTCAGATGTCTTCTGATTTTTTAAAAACATATTTTATGACGTTCTGTGTGATAGAAACAACAATCAATTAAAAAATATTATTAAATTTATTTATGTTATACATGCACATTATTAGGATGCAATTGGAGGCTCAAATGGCAAGGAAAATACAACAACAAGAGTGTGTATTTAATGCTTTCTACCGGTTATTCGTCTAATTTTCTGCATCAAAAGGCCAGTTTTCTTTCCATTTTTGTTTATTTCCGGTTTCTTCTTATCGATCTTGATTGCTTTCTTGATGGGATTCTTGGAGGCAGGGCGAATAGAAGGCTCGGCGCCATTCTTGTGAAGAGTTCGCGCCTTGTAGGCGCCATGAACCGCGTCAACAGAAGGGCGAATAGGAGGCGCCGCGTCCTTTTCGGCCTTCGATCGCGCCCTGTTCTTGCCGTGAACTGCGACGATCGTGAGAGTCTGGAATCATGAATTTATCACCTATAGAATTGATTGGTATTTCCCAAGACGAAAAAAAGAATTTTTTCATGAAAAAATGCAAATCAATTTCGAATAAACAGAAAAATTCATTATTTCTTACCTTTCTCTGGTTCTCTCGTCTTTCGTCGTTTTCCTTGTTGATCTTCTTCGAGACTTCTTTCAATCTCGAATCCATTTTCTTCTCTTCTTTCTTGGCCCCAGAACGAATAGCTGCGCTATTCATGGCATTCAAGAAGATTGCCGAGGGACTGTGAGTGGATGATGTAGAAGGTTCCTTCAACGAAATTGATTAGAGAAAGAAAGTTAGCTAGTTATGATTAAATACTGTAACATTCTGAGATTAGATGCATACCTTCACTCTTCCAGAGTAAACCTTCGTTAGTCTTTTCTTCGAGGCGAACATTTCCACCTTCATTTTCCTCCTCCATTTCTTCATCATCTGAATCTTCATAAGGAGGAGACGGGCACGAAATCATGGGAGAAGATGGAATTCCATCGGACTCCAGTTCCTCATCATCAGATTCTTCATAAACTGGAGAGGGCGGGCATGACGTCATTGGCGAGGAAACGTCGGAATCCATGGGAGAATCGGAGTCCGAATCAATCCTATTTGAAGATTCATCTATTTCCATTCCCCAGTTATCCAGAACTGAAGTAGCGAGGGGTCCAAAGTAACGAGTTGATGCGAATTGAGAGACTCTCTGAAAAGAATAAATTGAATTCCGATGTTCTGTCAACAAATCGAGCTAGCAAGACAATTATAAGATAAGACAATTTTATGGTGAGAGGGATAGCAATTTTGCACAGACCCTCCACTTTTTTTTGGAGAATTCAAAAAATCACATCATTCCACAGACAGGTCAACCTTACAGAAAGGCTTTGGGGGTGAGAGAGCGTGTGAAATCGAGAGGGACTCTCTCAATTTTGCACGCGTTCTCGCTCTAACCCTGGTCTGCAGGTTTGGAATCATGTGAAATGATCGAAAGAGAGTACCAAAAACAAGTCGAATGTTTTCAGATGAAAAATTTCCCACCTCACGAGCTCCAGTTGCGACGATGATATTCTCCGGCACTCTCATGGTCACCAGTTGCTTGAGAGTCGAGGCCACCTATAATATTAATAAGTTAGACAATACAAAATGGTGATCGATGAAATATTTTAGAATTAATGAAAACACATAAACTTACATTGCATGGTTCATTGAGATCTTCGAGAAGCTGACCAACTGCGATGAAGATAGAACAGCCAGCCATAGTGAAGAAACGGTGAAAGATGAGTCAAGAGGACTGGTGTGGTTGTATATAGAAATGGTTGGTTTATATAGGAGATCGTCACTCGTATAGCGTTATTCCACACTGGGGGAGAGGTGGTAAAGCGAGTTCGGATGCACTTTTTCTCACGCTTCTTGTGCCCGGTGGCAATGCTTTACGAGAAATGAGTGCCAGAGGGAAATGAGGAGAGTGGGTACTGTAGAATAGATAGGAAGGTGATGAGAACGTAAATAAATAATGAATGAATAAATAAGAATAAATAAAAAAGAATGTAAATTTATTTTTATTGATTTATTAAATGTTCCTTGCAATCCACGTTCTCGATATTGGAGGTCTTTCCTTCTGGAGGTTTGGTCAGGATATGGAACGAGGTCACAGTGCCATTGCAATGGTAGTGCGGGCACACTCGAGGCACAGGAGATTGAGATGATTTACAAGGTGTAACCTTTACATGTTTTCTCTCAATTGTCGAAATCTCCTTGTCGAAAGCCAGACCAGTGAAAAAAGGAGAATGTGAGAATTTGAGATCCCTTAGCTGCACGAAATCGCCGTGTAATCAGCAAATGTGAAAAAAAAATTTCTAAATTTTCGTCAAAATAAACAGAGATCATTGACAGATTCACCATTTTTTTACTAATTCTATCACAGTTTTACTCTGGGCCTTTATTTTTTTATTTTTTCATTCATAAGGCAAACTATACTCTGTAAACTAGTGAAATGTTATGCTCCTGGCATAGTAGTTGAGTGATGTGAATATTAAATTTTTCATATGAGTTAGAAATAATACGAAATCTTGCATTCTATTTCTAGATTTAAAATCACTCTACTTCCCATTCTATAGAACGTGAGTTGGAGTGAGAGACCATGTAAAGAGAGGGGCTTTTTTTACTTTTGCATACTTTCTCATCCGGACCCGTCTCTGTTAGTTTGTCACTTTAATCTGTAAGTTTGTCAATTTGTATCTTGTAGCCTTGCCCCTGGACGGAAATTGACGATCTATTTACATATTTATACATATTTATCCTGACATCAAGGCAAGGGCCTGCAGGAGGTATCATTCGGGGGCAGAGGTGGTCGGGATCTTCGAATTCGAGGCAACTGGGTTAAGGTAAGGGATCTTGCTTGGCTTCTTTGGTCAATTGAAGTGTCGAACTTGGACGATTGACATTGAGCGTAGAACAGTGCGTTCGCGTAAGGAGCGCAGAAATTACGAAAACTCCGTACAGCAAAAAGTGATCACGCCAGTTTTTCACACATTCTGGTAGCCCTTGGTATGCTCTATCGATTTATGTTTGTCTCATGACCTGATCTCTCTAATTTTCATAATTACACGAGGTCAAAGTTAGCCTATATTTATTGTTTTCGAACTGTAGCTCGTCAACGAGAAGAGCTAGAGATTTGGTCGTAACAGCAATATTAACCGCCTTGACGAGTTGCATCTAGCTGTGTAATTTGTTAATTCAAATTTTTAATTTTAAAAAATTCGAGAAATTTCAAAGACGATTATCTCGAAAACAAGGCAAAATATGGTCTCAATTTTTTGATATGTTGTAGCCCTTATCAAGATCTACAAGATAGGCTCAATTAAATACTATTTCGAGGGAGAGTATGTACTCAAATCATGGAAAAACCGAAGGGTCCTAATGGAGAGAAACCCCTAATTTCACCCTCATTCCACCCATTCGACGCGGACTGCGCGGTCTAAATTGATTGAAATGAGATGATTCGACAAAGAATCGGATGCAAATCACGTATCTCTCTCATTTCACACCGCGCGGATGGAGCAAGCGAACGCACTGAGAAGTAGATCTTCCAGCAACCAGTAACGTCCTGACTAGCGTGTATCAACCTAAGTTGGAACTCATAGTCTTGTCGACTGGGCTTTTCTCGAAAGTTGGCGACTTGAATTAGATGCAGTCGATCCGGGTCCTCTTCTCGAAGTGGTACCAGATCTCTGATCTATTCATAATCGTCATTGTTGTCTGACTAATAGCATCAATGATCGAATGATTCGAGGAAGAGCTTTAATGATTGCACGCGCTGATAATCTCTTATCAAACAAAATTGCGCGAATCTGAAACCCTACATAAGCGCACCGCAATAGGGTGCTTCACGCAATCTCTTTTCCATTTTCGTTATTTCATATCGCAGAAAGACTTTAAAATTAATTAAGGAGTAATAACTTGCTTGTTTAATTGTGTAATTTACAGACATGCTGAGTGTCTCGTCTTGTCTAATTCTTCTTCTTCTCTTCTCTTCCACTAGTGGTTCCCCGTGCCAGGATGGCTACACACAATTGAACGGAGGAGACTGTTTCAAGGTGTGTTTCAATCATATTTAAAATTTGAGAAAATACGAGAAAGTGCAATATGTGGGAATCCATTAGTCGGCAATATGTGCAATGCATTCAAGGTGTGTTTCAGCGGAATCTCATATATTGAATCTCATATAGAAAATTGTCACACACAATTGCTTTTCCCCAGTGACTACAAAGTACAATTTATTAAGATGCATCTTACATTACCCAAAAGTTAAGCCAATTGCAGACAATCATCTCGCACATTAACATTCTGTCTTTTGATGAAGCGGAGAGACAGTGCAACAGCGATGGAGGCATGCTCGCTTCCATCCACAATGCCGAAGTTGGAATATATAATATGAATATGGAATATGTATTAGATGTTTCATGTGTATATTAGTAACCTTTCCGGTGAGTCCGGCAGCGGTTTACAGCTTTATACCGGCAGCAACTTCAACTTTTAAAAAACTTTACCCATTGACCCTAATCTGATAAACCATTTTCAATTATTTCAAAAAATGACTCTTCCAGGAGGATCGTCTAGCAAGTCAAATGTCGTGTGAAGACCCGGCTGGCATCGTAAACTTCGCCTCGACATCGATCGGTTTGAAGTGCGTCGGACTTGATTGCAAATGGACTGATGGAACGGCAATGGACTACACTCATTTTGAGGAAGGAAGAGGTGATTAATTAAGTAATTATTTTAATTAAATTACACAAAAATTTTATTGCGATTTCCTTTTTATTGTCGCGTGTTTTTCCAATAAAGATATTTGAGTGAAATATTAGGTATATGTATTCCTTTAAATTCATAAAAATTACAGAACCGACTAATGACAATCGTGCAAAGTGCTACTTTATTGATATATTCGAAGGGCCTTTCTTTGGACTGTGAGATACGTGGGGGTGAGAGTAATTTTTTTTGTATTTTGAAAATATAATTATCGTACAGAACAAAGATGCGTAAAAATGCAGTAAATGTGTGTGAAAACGTTAATATAGTAATAAAAGAAGTATTTGCACAGGTTATTTTAGATGAGAAAAAGAGAAAAATCGGGGTTTTTTTCTGCAACACTCTTCGTCCAGGTTAAAAAAAAGCAAGGAATGTCGATTACGGATATAACATTTCCAGATACTAATCAAGTTTTGCAGGTGCGGTCCACGATCAGGCTGTTATCTGTGCAGAATGAAAGCAAAAAGTAAGCTGCCCACATAACAATTCGAGAAGTATTCTCTCACTTTTGCACACTCTCTCACCCCTTCTGCCGCCGTATTAAATACCTCGGAGGTGGGGGGAGGCAGAGAGACGAAAATAGTGCGGGGAAACGAGAGAGACAGACAGTGACCTACCACTCCTCCCCCGAGAGGAGAACACACCCCGCTGCTACCGTCTTTGTTTCTAATTTTACAATTTCTCACACATGAAATGTCTCTAATACCTAAATTAGTCTTATCCTACCTTAGGCAGGTCTTATTATATCATTTTCATGTAATTTTATTCGATTCTGTCACCACCCCCGAGCTCGAAACGAGCCTCCCTCAATGCGGATAGAGGTTGCTCTCGTCTTTCATTTCCGCGTGCTCTCTCGCCACCCCGCACCCCCGAGCTCGGGGGAGGAGTGGTAGGTCACTGTCTGCCTCTCTCTTTTCCCCGTACTATTTTTGTCTCTCTGCCTCCCCCCACCTCCGAGGTATTTAATACGGCGGCTGTAGGGTTAGCATCATGCTTGTTCGGTATATTTAGTAATAACTTTTCAATGCGAACCCTTTCTAGGATATTACAGTGGCGCCGGAAAGTATTTGCCCACTTTTATTTTCCGATGTAATTTTTGAACCATGCAAGCAATCGGGTTGAAATTTTTATTGAAGAGAGCAAATCTATCGGGGAATAAGGTGCTTGTAATGCCATATCCAGGAAATTAAAAGGTGTTGCGTAATGATCACTCAACTGAACACCACTTATTTGAAAAATTATATCTCTCAGGAACGTTTTTCCACACTCACAAAAATATTTGAGTGTTGAGTACTTGCCAAGGACTGCTCAGAAAAAAAAGTTTCAAGTTGCTGCGATTTTTCTCCTTTCCAGCAGCCTTGCTGCAATATATGGGCTGCAAACTCATAACTCCGCTCCCAGATAAGCTAGAGACTCGTGCTAGTGCTAAAAATGAAAGCCCAGAAATCTCTGAAAGTTTGGAGCAGATTGCTCAAATATTTTTGTGAGTGTGGGAAAACGTTCCTGAGAGATATAATTTTTCAAATAAGTGCTGTTCAGTTGCGTCATCATTACGCAACACCTTTTAATTTCCTGGATATGGCATTACAAGCACCTTATTCCCCGATAGATTTGCTCTCTGCGAAAATAAAAGTGGGCAAATACTTTCCGGCGCTACTGTATAGCCAATTCAGTTCGAAATGGGGTCACCGTCGTGGACGTCATTTTATTTTTTAGCATTTTTTAAAATACAAAATTGTAAGTTTTTCAGCAATCGATTGCGATAAGGACGAGACTGAGTACAAAGGAGGCTGTGTTTCTGTCTATTCAACGCCCGTAAATCAAGAAACTGCTGAGAATTCGTGTCCCGGAGGAGGAAATCTCGTTAGTATCCACAGTGATGAGGTCAGAATTAACAAATAACTATTAAAAAAATAAAGATGTTAAATGGGAATACTAATTTTTGAATTTAGGAGAACTCCTTCTACCAAAAGCTTGCATCCGACGCTGGAATCACGGGATCTGTCTACATTGGAGGAGTTCAGAACACTAGCGGTAAAATAACAGAAGACAAATATTTATTAGTGTTAATAAAAAAACCCTTTCAGAACTGACATGGCTCGATCGCACTTATCCCTCATATCAACATTTCGCCAACGGTGAGTATCATGCTACCCAAACTAGATAGACAAAATCTATCCAAACGTGATTTCACACATTTCACGAGCAATTTCAGGTTTCCCACAACCCATGTTTGGCTCGTGCGTTCAAATGATGCTGTCCACTGAATTCGGAACTCTCGGTCAATGGACAAATATCGATTGCATCACGAGACTACCGTACATCTGCTTCAGAGACGGCAGAATTGCCTCGACGACGACTACGGTACCCCCTCAACCTTCGACCACCACTGAAATTCGTGAGTATGCTGAAAAGTAACGATGCAACTAGTTGCTTTTCTCCGCACACCCCTCATTTCTCACACTATTTCCGGCGAAATCGGTTGATTTCCCTATTATTATGCAACTAGTTGAACAGACACTTTTCAAAGTCTGTTCGTGAATAATCTTAAACCCTCGAAATATATTAAAATGGAAAAAATATATATTTTCCAAACGGCGTAACCTCTAATTCTTTTTCAATCCTATGCGGGTTCGACGTGCCTGTGGATTTCATTTAAAATAAGATGCAATCACTTTATAAGAATACCTGTGGAATAATACGAGAAATGTTGAAACGTCATTATTACAAAAAACGAAACTCTGCATCAAATGCCTAAACGCAACATTTTTCCAGAACAAATGGCCGATGAAAACTGTCCGCCTGTCCAGTACTTTACCAAACCGGGAGAGGTTTGTAATAGAGTTTGAAATTCGGGTAAATAATTGGATTAGTCCTCTTCGTTTCGCACACTCTCTCACCACTCGACCGGCGTAGTGAGTGTAAGAAATGAAGAGTGCTAATCCAATTATTTACCCGAGTTTAAAACTCTAGTTTGTAATGACTTTTTAATTGAACAGTGGTGAATTTCGTGTAGACATTTGCGTTGTATTCAGATCTACTCGCCCAATTTCCCCTTCTCAATTCCCTCTTTCTCGCAGAAGTGCGAATACGTCATGGCCACGGATCCAGGAACTTTAGTAAGCCTTATTTTAAATCTGAAATTGTTTACCAAATAATTTCTGATTTCAGGCTATGATCCATTTTCCCTGGTATGATTGTCAATCGGGGACGACTTTGTCGATCTACGATGGATTGGATAGTGAGATACCAATGATGAGGTAGTACACATTTCGAAATTCTACGTCCCACTGAGCAATGATCTGACCCTCTCAATTCTGCATGCTATCTCGTGCTGTCTGATCGATGAGAGATCATGTAGAATGAGGAGAGTCTGATCATTTTCGTCCCACGTCTACCTGTGGCGTGTTTGTAGTCTCATTCTCTCGCATTCGCGCACACTCTCGCCCACGTTCTTGATGTTTATCAGCGGAACGTTTTAATATTTTAGACCAGTCTGTGTGAATTTGTAATAGTCGTGTTTTGAAAAAAATCCCGATATCTCATTTCAATAATGGATCTCGTCTATTTAGAATTTAAATTAAATTTTAATAAACTAAAAAACTACTCTCTCAGCTTCACCTCAACTCCTCCCTACGTCGATTTACTTTATAGCGGTACAGGCAATGTACTCAAGGAATGTATAATAAATAATAATTTTGTGTTAATTTGTAATCATTCATTATCAAATTTAGCTCGTGTTCGAGACCACCGACAGTCCGGCACCAGTTGGAAAAGGATGGGAGGCAATTCTAGAGCAATATAAGCCGTAGGAAATTGAAAAAGAGGTAAAGAATTCAGCACTGAGTCGTAGTAATTTTTTACAAACCGGCAATATCTATGGAAGTAAGTATTGACATAATTTACCCATAGTAGGATTCGAAATATCTATTGGTGGTAAAGATGCTAGGGACCACAATCTACTGTAAACATCATTTGCCCGATTCTGAAGCTTGTAGCTCACAGGAAGCAAAAGCGCCACACCTACTACACACACACTTTATCACATAAAACTTTCTAAATTAGCGGCACTCGTCTAGAACGAATACTATCTAGAACGCATTTAGTGTGGCATCATCACTTTTACAACGGGCGGGAATTTAGAAAATCGTAATTTGCATAGAAAAAGTAAACATTTCTGTGATTTTTCTATTCAGAAAGTGATTCAGCACACCAGATTGACATTATTTCATTATTTTCATGCCCAACTTTTTAATTCCGTTGATGATGATGGCGATCTCTTAAAGGTGCTAGGTGTTTTACACGCACATCGGTCTCAACTAGAGCCAGTCCAAAACTCCAGAATTTTGAATTTGAACTGTGGAGAGAGGGGCGCGCAACGCGACCGTAACACATGCGTCTCTTCATGGCGTCGATGTCTCTCGCTTTTTTCTCTCGCCGTCTGGCATGTGGCCGCTCTCGAAATGCTGTGCAAAAATTAATCGCTGGTCGTCAATCGATATTCATAAGCACACAATTCCAAGAAAGTTCATATTTTAAATATGAGACTTACGAAAAAAAATTCCGTCGTTTGCACTGCAAAAAGAATCGGTGCAGAATGTTGAACTAGAATTTATTTAATAAGACATGATTAACTGACATGCGGCTAACCAAATGTCGTGCCTATTCAAGTAATGGTCAGACCCTCTCCATTCTACACGCTCTCTCATCGGTCAGACAGCGAGAGAGAGAAATGTGCAGAGCAAATCACTTGCTCACCTATTCTCACTTCTCAGACGCCTAGTGCAATGCACTTTGAATGCCTCCTCCGCACGTGTTTCCATTGACAGAAAGCAGTCCTCTCTCACTTTGCATCTCTCAAAACTAGAGTCTAGACAATTTACTTCAATTTAGTTCAAATACGCCGGAAAAGAAGGTCGAGATTTGACCTTGAGCATAGCCTCTGTTCGGGCACGCACCACAATTGGTTTTGAATTTGCACTAGCACGTTTTCTATAGAAAGAACGCAGTCCTCCCACTTTGCATCTCGCAAAACTAGAGTCTCGACAATTTATCATAACTCTTGTCCATTTTCCACCTCACTTCTCAACTTTGCGCCCATCTCCATCGGTCGCTTCGCACCCACGTTGGCTACTCATCGATCGATATCGGATTGTCTGGTAGGTCAAACTCTGCCCCTTTTCTATTGTAATCAAAACTTCCCGTTAGGATCAATACGCCCCTTTTTATAATCGATATTTCGCTGTAAGTCAGACCCTGCCCCCTTTTCTCTCCTAATCAATATGTTGTTGGGTCAAACCCCGCCCCTTTTCTCTGATAATCAATACTCCGCTGTAGGTCATGACGGAGATCCCCACTACTCCGGACGACAAGAAGTTGATGGAGAAGACGTGGAGCGAGGAATTCGATGTCCTGCTCACACTAGGATCCGATATCTACGTGTGAGTTATTGATTACTGTTATCCTACCGTAATCCTCGACTACGGTAATCCTAGAGTTGATTGACGCAATCTGTTCTGTCTTTGATCTATCTGAGACCTTGGGTTTCCTAGTGATGTCGTAGTCGCCATAGGTCACATGTTTTCTATATCGGACCTCGAGTGGTGACTAGGGTTCCCTTATTGGAAGTATTGGAAATGAACTCGCCATCTGCTCTCTCGATTACACTCACTCTCTCACACGCGTTGCGGTCTGCGTTCCTTTGTTCTCCACATTTCCCATTTCTAATAGTTTCCAATAAGAGAACCCTAGTGGTGACCGCTAGATTCACACAGAGAGATGATGAATGAAGAAAACTAATGCCTCCCCTTAGCCCTCCAGTTGCCTAATGATGACGCAATCTCTAGGTACATCTTCTCCCAAATGCCCATCTGCAAGCGCCTCTTCCCGTGGGTGATCAAGTACGAGGACGAGGGCGTCGACTGGAAAAAGACGCAAGAGTTCAAGGATCAAGCACTCCGATTCGTCCAGGTACCGTACCCCCTCACACCCCTGATACCATATACCTGAGCCCTGAAATCGTATGCCGTAGCCCGGATACCGTATACCGTATCCCGATCGTGTGTAGTGAACGCTCTAGTGACCATGCAAAAATGATAGGAGAGGTATACAGTACTCCTTGTAGTACTACAGTAATCATAATGTACATGTATACTGCATCTCCTTTTTGAATTATATTAATCCTATTGCTCTTGGGGCATACGGTATCTACAGGTGATCGATACCGTAGTCTGGGGCATTTTGGACGGCGACAAGTCTGGGCAGTACCTCTACGAGGTGGGACAGCGACACGTGCAATACGCCAGCCGCGGATTCAAGCCCTCCTTCTGGGACGTGTTCCTGGTCAGAAAACGATACCGTAACCGATGGGTACTGTAACCAGAGTACCGTAATCAATCTATTTAAGTTCGAGTACGGTCGAGATATATACCGTACTCTGGTTACAGTAATCCCCTTCTACAGTATATCAGATACAGTAATCCATTCGTTGCAGGACGCGATGCACCACGCGCAGGACCAACGCATTCCGAAGATGACGACACTCAGCCAACAGGAGAAGACGAAGGCCAAGCAGGTTACGATTTATCGATTGACTACTCCCCGGCTACAGTAAACCGGCTATCTTTCTATTGATTATCGATTGATTTCTCTCAGATTTGGCACGACGTCGCCGCTTACATCATCAAGCACATGAAGATGGGCTTCTTCGATGGTGTAAAGGGCACTGACAAGTACGCCGAGAAGTGACCTACCGTAACCCCTCATACCGTAACCCTAATACCGTAACCCCCTCTAACACGTAACCCCTAATCGCAACTCTTCCTATCGTGCTTGTATGCTTTTATCGAGTGTTGAATAAAGTGAACACTTGTTGTATACTGCATACGGTGTACAAGACAATCTGGTTAAGATAACGCAACGAGCGTTACTTTCGTTGTTGAGAACAAGCGCACCAACCGCGTAGAAAGAGTGAGTAGACAAGAAATGGGACCTCTCGAGGGAAAATAAGAGTTCGCAGAAGCTACGAAGTGGGCAGGTCCCAACAACGAAAGTAGTGCAACACAACGTGAATATATGTGATCCGTGTTAAAATACATGTAATACCTATTCACAAATATTTAGTTTGCAGAGAGATTAGAAGTTTTGCAGTTGCTCCTTGGCACTTTCCTGCTTGAACACTTGAATCGCCCTGAAAAAAAGATTATTTCTGGCTGAATTATGGCCCAGGGAAGTGAACTCATCAGCCATAATATCAATATCAAACGGAAACGACCACAACTGCACATCGTTACACATGCCGGTCAACTCGGCAGAAAGGGTGTTTGAAGTCTCTCACTTTTGCGTACTCTCTCACTATGACCTCGTTCTGGAGGTTTCGAATGATGGTTCACTCACATTTCCACCGACACCATAGTCGTTGCCACATCATAACTTCCATTCTTCATTCGCCCACTCTCAGTTGCCGTCGATGCCGGATTGCACTTCTTGTCTTTGTAGCGACGATTCTGCAGCCAGATCTTGATCTGAAAAAGGAACTCAAATGATTTTATTTTTTTTAATGATTGTATAGATAGATCCGATTCAATCCGAAGCAATCCCGGTTGGAGAAGCAAATGAAATAAGTGCAGTCTGAAACGGCGTTTAACCTGGTTGCAAGTTATTTCGGGCACTCCGCCAAACGCAATCCCGATTTGAGAGAATACAATAGGTGAATTATTATAGGCGGACAAAGGGATTGCCGACATCCTTCTCTAATTTGCACTATTTATAAATATTTCATTTGGCTAGCCGCCAGGAAGAACAAAAGACCACCCAAGATAATTTGTGAAAAAAAGGTTCCCGACATTTTCATGTTCCGTGAATGATTGATCACTCCGAATTTCTCTGTAATTGCAGTAGGATCTTTGAAAATTTTGTAGCTAAAACATAAATCCAATCAATGTGCACCTGTTCCTGTGTCAATCCGATCCTGTCGCCCAACTGCTCCCTCTCATCACGCAGAACGTTGGGGGTGCGGGTGTACAGCGTCCTGGAATACCCAAAGCATCTTTCAATCGCCCCGCAAATCCTCCAGAAAGGTGTTAGGAGCGAGAATGTGACATGCCCAGTCACACTTTCACCGTCACACCCTTGTTGGTCACCCCTTTCTAGAGGTTGGCAAAGGAAATCGTTTCACAGCGATTTCAGATTGAAAATAAAATTGTGTGAAAACTCACTTGAGAGCGGAGATCTGCGGTTCGGTGAAGACGTTGCGCTTTCGATCTGCAACGAACATCAATTTCACTGAGAATGAGGAAGAAACTGTGCAATGCATCACCCCATTTTCGACCGTTTTTTGCTGACTTGACCCAGACAGTTTCTACACAAATTCACGCACAAAATTGTTCATGGTTCAAAACATTTTCCAGTTCAAACACATTACACCCCGTTTCCGCTCACCTTTCTTCATCGTACACGTCATCTTTCTAATCGCCGGTTTCTTAACTGCTGATTTCGGGAAGTATACTGTAGGGTGTACTGTAGGCAATAGATTCTCATCGTTGCTATTGCAGACTGACATTGCCATCATCGCTGAGTGGACGGGGTCCATGGGAATGTAGGAGGGCACTGAAATAAAAATGAGTTACCAAGTTTTAATGGTGCGAAAGCCGCCTCAGAGCTGAGCATTGCGCTTAAAAATCCCCATGAGGCAAATGTAAAGATCAAAGATAAAAAATTGTGAACAAACTGGTGGGACTCTGGAAGCAGGCCTGATGTGGACTGTACATCATGTAGGGCGGATACATGCTGAGAAAAGAGATTCTTTGATAATTGACCAATTACTGATTTCTACAAAAATTCATAAAGAATACATACAAATGAAACTATCCTGCTTTCCTCTATTGTAGCCGTACAGAAAGGCTTGTGTTCGAAAAACTGAATTGTACACTTACTTCCACGGGTTACTGTACCACTGCTGCTGGTGGTATTGATCGACGGGCGCGGGGAAGCCGGGAGGCGGGGTGGGATACGGTAACTGATCTTTGATCTCTGACGTCATCCCTGACTCCATCATAGTCGGTGGGTAGAAGGGACTGAGCATCTCGTGATTGGCCATCGACGGTAGATTACCAGAAGACATCTGAGATCATGGACTACTATAATGAGACTAATCAATCAATTCACAACAAATTTCAACTGACAAGTGATGATAATAATAGAAAAAAACGGTGACAATGAGCGCAATCCAACTCGTGAAGTGTCAATGACACTACTCGTTTCACTCTTCTCTCTTCTCGCTCATTTCACTGACTCCTCCTTCTTTTTCGATACCCTCGGGGTATGGGAGTATCGATGGCAAGGTAATCTCCCCATTCTACATGCTCTCTCATAGATCAGACAGCGCGAGAGAGCATGAAGAATTGAGAGGGTCAGACCATTACTCGAGTATCGATGGCTGCTCGTGCAGTGCCAAGTGCTCCCACAGGGTCGACCTCGATACACAGATAGGTGTCTGTGGCTGCCACTAACTGTAGGGAGCAATCGGCATGATCATACCTATAGGTCGTGGGAGCCCCTCGAGATTACCAGATACTTTATTCCCGGTAGGTTGGTTGATACAGTAATATTTTCCCAATTTAGTCAAATCACATTTTTAATTATGTCAGGATTCCAAATATCCGCAGCGAAGTGTAAAATCGGGCGAGGATGGTGAAACTGTGTTTCACTGGCTCTCCTTAAAGTTAAAATGATCAAGGTGTTCACTGAACGTCCCTAAAACACCTCAAACAGGGAATTCGACAAAATTTTAAAACAGTTTCCCCAGGCGAGGCGCAGTCTCAACAGTCTTCAATACCCGTCACATCATTCCGCAGGCCGATCAACCTTACAGAAAGGCCTTTGGAGTGAGAGAGTGTGCGAAATCGAGAGGGACTCTCTCACTTTTCCATACTCTCTCGCTCTAACCCTTATCCGAAGGTTTGGAATCATGTGCCGTATCAGTCGTTTATTTGATATTGAGTGTCGATTCCGTTACAGGATGCGATGAAAAAAAGGTTAAAAGTAAATATATCCAGACAATGCATCTAATGGTGCGGATATTGTTAGAATAATGTGACAAATACTAAAATGGATTCCATATTCCTGCTGATTTGTCGTCTCACCGATTCATTATACCCGCAATAATACTTCATTGACAATTGAACGTCAATGTCTCTTTCACTAAACTTTCAAACACCGTTCTAACGATAATACAAATCTCATATATGCATTACTCTACGGAGACCCCGCATCTTATTGCAACATCACTACTCAATTTATATTTCTTCACGCCTAATTTCTTTCCTTCAGGTCTCATGTTATCTATGTCAAGTGCGGATAGATTACCATCTTCTTGGTGATTTATCGTCGCAACAATTCATCAAACGCGCAATAGCCTTTCATTATTAATTTTTGGGCCTCTACCTCTTTTCACTTAAAGCCTGATCCCGTGCAAAAACGCAATTTATATTTCTTCACTCATATTTCTTTCCTTCAGGCCTCGTGTTGTGTCAAGTGCCCCCAGAGGGTCGACCCCGCTACACAGATAGGCGTTAGTGGCTGCCACTAACTGTAGTGAACAATCGGCAAGATCAGACATATCGTGGGAGCCGAGGCTCTGTTAAAGGTCAAATTAATATTCGAATTAGTAAGATACAGTAAAGGATACGTTTTAAAAATGCTAAAATATATAAATAAGTGGGAAATTCATAGGAACTGTCGGTCTGGAACGGTGAAACTATGTTTCAATAACTCTACATAAACAGCGAAAATACAGCGACTCGCTGCAATCTTTCCTGCATGTGATCATAAAACAATAAATCTCCGAAAATGATAAGCGAAGTGGACATTGATTCCGCTCCACGGCGAATTGAGCTCACCAATTCTTCTCAAATTGGTAGTGTGGTCCAACGACCAATACGATTCCAAAATTTCGAGCCATTTCTGTTAACACTTAACGGGAGCCTTTCTCGAAAAATGAATAGGATACGTGATTCTATTAATTTTTGCAAAGTTGAGAAAACATAATTCATGATTTTCACGCTATTTTAATCACTCGGCCGTCTTAAACGTCCAATATCTTCTTCATTCTCGTCTTGCTCACTCTTTCCGGGAGGTCGTTTTCTCTGCGGACTTTCGAATTCTCCAATTGTCAATGACTCTGATTCTGCTACTAGTGAGGGAAATCATTGGAAATGTGTTTCATGCTCCAATCCTAAGCAGCACCTAGCAGTATGCTGTTTTTCGTGTCAAATGCGTAATTCGTTCCTATTTAGAGTCGCTCCTCTCGCTCTAACTCTACTATTGTGTGGAAAGAAGAAGAAAGTGGAAGAGGTGGAGAAATATGCAAGAGAACAATGCACAAAACACAGTTTTTATACCATAAAAGCATATATTTCAGCCGATTGACTGCGTTGAGCACTATCCGCTATGCATTTGCGGCGCAGAAGATAACCCATTGAAAAGTCACCACTGTGATATCCGGCGTATCCATCGCTTGCAAAAGATTGAAGCGGCTAAAAATGCGAAATTAGTTCGCTTGTACTTACTATCCGCTTCGCAGATTAGCGAAGGCTAAGGAAGAGAGGTAGATCATTGAAGTCTCTCTCGTCAGAAACGGGAGGAAATGAGAGAGTTTATGCGCTTGCACTCTGTCACATGTAAGAGTGTTGCCCTAGTGTCTCACACGGAATTGCTCAGACTTAATGGCGCAAAAACTTTGCGACGACGTCGTCTTTTTCAACTGTTATTTTCAGCAACAACATTTTGATTTTTAAACTTCACCTATTGCTCAATTAAGTTGAATCATGCTATTAGAATGGTTCACGTTATCGAATTGATTTACAATTGCTTCACAGGAAGGATGTTTCGGCGGATTCACCGATGGAGGAGCAAGACGCAGCTACCAAACCCAGCGGGAAGTAGTGAAAAGGGACAGTGAAGGAATGAATATACTCGGGAGTTGATTGCTTGCGCATGAATAAACTTGATGAATAAATGTGATTTGTCCAACGTCTATTGTATCCAAAAGAGATGTTTGCGCCACTTTAACACATCAATATTCGTGAACTTGTTCAAAATAAATCACGACATCTGATCATTTTCCACAACTGTGTTGAATAGTCTTCCCCCCTTCAGAGACCATCCAACCAAAAATCTCCTTATCAGTTTGCAATCAAAAGCGTTGTTTGGTGACAGACTGATTCCAGCAGCGATCGAATCACTCCACCTTGCACTCAGAGAATGGATGGATTCACGATAAACACCCTCTTCATTATACACATTATCTCGTAGGTCAGACCAGTGAGAGAGTGAGAGAGTGAGATTGAGTGAAAGCTATTTCTTGCGAAGCCCTCTCTAAAGCAGAGAATGGCACGGTCTGATAAACTGATCTCCTTGAATGATTCAAACACAAAATGAATCGAAATCGAGGCGGTGAAAGGCAGCCCACTTAATACTTATCATCAAGTTCTCATTTCACTTCTCCGCATATCTTTATCATTTCTTGTTGATAACAGTCTCACTCATGATAATAAGCAATCTATAGATCATAACCTGATATTATTTCATACAAATCGCACATGTGAACATTTATTGCAATTTTCCACGTTTATCTATTCAGTTTGCGATTGATAGACGAAGATGAGGGGTATCGTATCCTCAATTCTTCCTCTCCTTCTATTCACTGTAATTGAATGCTCGCCGTGTCTCGATGGGTACACGCAGTTCAATGGAGGAGACTGCTTCAAGGTGTGTTTCAAAGGCCCCTGTTATTTTAAGAACTTTTTAAAAATGCGATTTTTCTCAGCCCGAGGTGATCAAGACTAGGAAATGAATACTTTTTTGATGTTTGAAACTCATTTGATGTTGAATCAGCTGAAACACAAAACGAAAATTTGAGAAAGTGTTTACATGCTACACATTATCCCGCCCTGACCCCTTTCGGGAGGTTTTTAGACATCGGGGTATATATCGGGAGACTGTGTAAAATTGTAAAACTTTTTTTTGCAGACTATCACGTCCTACAAGGCGCAGCTGACTTTTCAAGAGGCCGAAATGAAGTGTAATAGTGACGGAGGTATGCTGGCGTCCATACACAACGCCGAGGTTGTTTAAACTATTTTTTTATATAAAAAAATTATTTTTTCCAGGAGGATAATTTGGCGACCAAACTTTCGTGCATTGAGCCGGGCAGTTTCCTGGAGTCGACAGCTTTAGTAATCGGGTTGAGATGCGTCGGTCTCGATTGCAAATGGACTGATGGAACGGCGGTCGACTACACAAGATTCTTCCAAGGAAGCGGTAATCACGAATTTTGATAGTCCAAATATTTAATGTATATCAACTTTACCTTACTTTAGTTTTAAAGTAGTCGCATAATAACGATTGTCGAACCAACTCCTCTTGATTCCGGCAGCTATTTTATCCTCGTATTATCTAAATACGAAGTTGAGCGCGTTTGAGAGCAACTTATATGGATGCATTAGCGATCACTCAAACTTTGCTTTCACTGATTAGCCTGCTCTCCTTGTTATCTCTCAGCGTGTGTCTATTGCGCGCAGACATGGTGTGTGACTTTTATAGCACCACAAAGATATTATCCTCCACAGCGATCATAAATTAGACTTCCCTATCACCAACTTCTCAGATGGAGAGACAGTATTAAGTATAAAGTATTAGGACGCTCGTAATAATTAGAATTAATTAACTTAAATAATTAACTAAATAATTACAGCGCCGTCTAACGACGGTCGCGAGAGATGTTACTATATTGACGACGATGGTGATGGAGTGTTGAACGGAGTGTGGGAGCAGGGATAGTAAGTAAACCTTACCCAGATATTATTCTTGCATGTGACTCTGACGGAATAAATAATAAATGAATGAATTTATTTGTCCATTTTTTTAAAAAATTGTACCACACAACATTAATGCAGAATGAGAATCGCGTTATCACTTGATGCACTTATGCTTGTACGATAATAGATGAAAATAACTAATTAGCAAGTATTAATAAACAGTGTGAAATAATCAACTATTTCTAGTTGCGATGCGGGAAGAGGCTGCTGGCTGTGCAGAATGAAAGCAAAGAGTGAGTCGAAATGTATTTGCCGAACATAACGTTTTTAAAGAAGGTATCCCACGAATATTTTCTCAACTGAATTCTCGCTATGGGGATTGCTCAAACGATGAGAGCCTCAAAAATCGTTCAACGAGGGTTCCATTCCCGGCAGTGCTTCCGGCCACAAATCACCCAGGAAAATGGAAAACACATGTGTTTCAGCATTCGACTGTAATACGGACGAGACAGAATACAAGGGAGGCTGTGTTTCTGTCCATTCAACGCCCGTTGATCAGAAAACTGCTGAGAATTCGTGTACCGGAGGAGGAAATCTTGTTAGCATCCACAGTGATGAGGTCAGTATTAACTTTAAAGAGAATTAAATATGTACGGATTTCAATCGAGAATAAGTAATTACTTATTTCAGGAGAACTCCTTCTACCAAAAGCTTGCATCCGATGCAGGAATCACTGGATCTGTCTACATTGGAGGAATTCAAAACACTAGCAACGGTGAGAAAATAATGTTGTGTTTTACTACAATAAAAATAAAATTGCAGTTCTTACATGGATCGATCAATCGTATTCTTCATATTTGCACTTCGCTACTGGTGAGCCTATATATTTTTGAAATGTGTCTTCAACTAGGATTCTCTTATTGGAACTGAATCTAGAATTGCAAAAAAGAGAAAGAAAGGAAATGGTGAAATATGACAGAGAATGAGAATTTCTTGTAATTTCCAGTTCTAATGGAGTTCTTTTTGAATAAGCGATGCTAGACTTCAAAACAATATTTTTTTAGGTTTCCCTAATCCGTTCTTTGGTTCTTGCGTGCAAATGATGTTGTCTACGGAATTCGGAACACTCGGTCAATGGACTAATATCGATTGCATCACGAAGCTACCGTACATTTGCTTCCGTGACGGTCGAATTCTCCCGACGCTAGCACCTCCTCCGACGACTGTTACTCAGACGCGTCAGTGAATCAAAACAATTGATCGAACATTTTTGCTATGCTCTTAAATGAAGAGTGCTAATTTTTTTTCACCTCATGGGGCGCAACGGAATGTTGAAATACCACAACATTCCGCTGCGCCCGAGTGCGTCGATAAAATATAATAAATATTTCGTTCACATAGAAAAAATGCGTTCAAGATTTCCTTTTGTTAGAAATGAAAGAATGAAAAGCTTTTGATAACAAACTATTTCCTGTAAATTTCTCTAGTGTACTATTTATTACTAATTAACTATATAAATTATTATTTTAGATGCACTGGCCGATTACAACTGCCCGCCCCTCCAATCCTTCACTGGTTCCGGAGAGGTCAGTGGTGCCTTTGTAGACTGAGAAATGTGAGACCTTGGCCCACGAGGATCGAGCAAAGTATGTGAAACGAAGATACAACGAACCCACGTGTCACACGCAAGCATCAAGCACACTGAAAACGATAACAACAATAGTGCGGCACTTTGCCAGTGAAACTTTACCATACATTGTGCATAACCTTTATTATAATCATGTTTTGTCACCTGTAAAGTGGCTGAGTACACAAACTCGATTCAGATCTACTCTCCGAACTACCCACTATCGATCCCAGCCGTAGCGGCGAAATGCGAGTACCTCCTGGCCACTGCTCCGGGCACTTTTGTAAGTATTTAAAAAAATCTTTTTACAATTTTGTTTTATTTAGTGTGGTTAATGACGCAATTGACATGAAATCTCTTGAGAAAACGCATTTATTACATCTATCACTTTCCGGTTTCAGGCCCATGTCAAATTCCCCGTGTACGATTGTCAATCGGGAGCGACACTGACGGTCTACGATGGATTGGATAGTGAGGAACCCCTCGTTCGGTAAATATTTATTGATTGATATTGATGGAAACAGAGATTAGAACATTAATCATTTTGTTCTATCCATTTTTTAAATATAAATGTAAATACAAAACTCCATCAGATTCACTTCGACTCCTCCCGATCCGAATCGATTTTTCGCCGCCTCATATAACGTTATCAAGGTATTTTGCAATGATTTTTTTGAAAAATATATATGAAATTAACGCTAAGGGAGCGAAACAGTCATACCAATTGTAGTTTTAACCGTATTTAACTTGTAGTACACTTGACATAGCAATCGATATTGTAACCAAATGGTGAATTATGGTGAATCTATGAAAATCGAGGCAGACCGTTAGAGAATGCGAAAATATAATTCAAATCGGCTTTGGTCTCACCACGAATTCATTTTTGGCCTTTTGCACAGAAGGTTGTGATATTAAAAAAACAACATTTCAGCTCGTCTTCGAGACGATTGACCATCCGCCCCCAGTTGGAAAAGGATGGGAGGCAGTTCTGATGTGATCAGGAGTTAAAAATTGACAGGGCAGAACTCGATTTCGACCGTACTGTAAGAAGATCTTTAAAATTGTCCCCAGTCGATAAAACCTGAAGATTGATTCGTGTATGCTACTGTAAAATCACATAAAAATAGTTCATCGTAGGCTAGACTTTTTCCTTAAAAAATAAAAACTAAAAAACTTTGTATTTACAGTAGGATAGGGTGCTCATGACAAGGATATTTTTATTCTTGATAAGCAGTTTATAGATACACCGTTTCTTTTCACAACGACATAGATGCGGATACTCAATATGAAGGGAGACAGTAAATCGATAGACAATATCGATTGATCGATTGGCATCGTTAACACGGATACTGTAGAGTTGGGCAAGTAAACGTTGTATGACGAGCTCAATTGTTAGTTGAAAGCGTCCGTTGAGTTGGCCGAGTCTTGCACTGAAGTTGTACAATTATTTGTAAATTTACAATTTTAACTTTTTCTAACAAAATCAATATATGAGGTCACACACCCCTTCACTGTAAGGCTGGGTCTTGTCAAGTAAATTTAGATTCATCTTTGAATCGATCTGCTTCTTGCAAGACTTGGTGGTGTTCTATAACGAGGATACTGTAGTTTCAAACACGTCATCGAGTTACGGTACCTTGGGAGAGCGGGCCGGCATAGGAGCTTGTTGTGGGTGCCGATACATGGCAGAGATCTGAGTGCAAAAGTCAGTTGTTGATCATCGAAACGATCTACA
This sequence comes from Pristionchus fissidentatus, assembly GCA_036245785.1. Taxonomy (NCBI): domain Eukaryota; kingdom Metazoa; phylum Nematoda; class Chromadorea; order Rhabditida; family Neodiplogasteridae; genus Pristionchus; species Pristionchus fissidentatus. Next base: position 30,745,221 of record BTSY01000005.1, on the reverse strand, counting down.
GTAACCTCCCTCTCGACTTCTTTGAGGTAGCCCATCTGAAATTGGAAAGACATTATGTGACGGTACCGAAAAAAAGGAAAACTCACGTCCTTATCTTTGAAGCTCATAGTGGTAGGCTCGAACGTGGGTTCCTGTAACTACATCATCACAATGCAATCCGCTGACTAAAGGCCGGCTAAACTGACATTATTATTTTTCTTTGAGATGGACTGTGTCGCCAGCGCTGTGCGTATTTTGCTCCTGATAAATAGAGACAATCGATTCAAGTAATGAAGCTACCGTAATCTATTGAATTACTGTAGACATCGTAATACGGTAGAAGTACCGTACCTGGGCCCAGAAACAGCCGTCTTTTCGCACGCCTTGTCAGTCGCTGTCTGTTCTGGTAATGGTGCTGGAAAACAGGGTTACTGTATCTCACCGCGCCGCGGTACGGTATCGATTACCCGGAGGACGTGCACTGGGGGAGACCTGGAGATCGGTATTCGATGACGCGACGTTACTGATTGCCGGTTTCGTATCCTCCGAGTTTCCTTGGCCCTGAAGAATACGGTAGATCTTGACGGGAAATACGGTATCTACCTCGATCGATTCGTATTTTGCTCTGAGCGAGTGCAGAAAATGATTCTGAACCAGAAAGAGGACGAGGTCGATCAGTTGGAAGACCATGTACACGATCAATAACGCATTGATTACTGTAATCGATCGTATACTGCCTACAGTATCCTGGCATTGCACCTCGTTGGGTAATTTCCTTGTCCAAAATGGAGCACGGCGCTCTGAAGATATGGTGTGCAATGATTAGAAAAGATAAAAGACCAACTTGAATACAATGGTTGGTTCCGCACGCGCTATGGCGAGTAGATAAAATGCGAATAAAATCTGTTGCAGAGTAATCAAGTTCTCGCTGTTCTGCGAAAATCATAAATAGGCAGATCATCCTAATTATGATGAGTTGATAATGATGAGTTTCCACAAAACATTCCGATCCCGACAAGCATCTCTGTTTTCTTTTGTCCCACTAGGATTCAATTTGCCTCCCAATGGGAGAAAATATTGGGATGCCGTTGTGACACGTTCTCCCCGTTAGGATTCTAACATTTCCCTTCCATTGGGATTATAGTGGCACCTTCGATGCTACTCACAGTGAGAGGAGAATGTTCCCAAAGAACCAGAGCTCGTACCTTGGCCACCGCAAAATGCTGCAGCGCCTGTCCACTTGGGTTTTGCATGTAGTAGGTGAATTGGAGGTAGGAATTGCCAGAAACCAAGAGGTGTCCCGTCGCGATAGCCATCTGACATTACACAGTTTCGGTAGATTAGTTTATGATTCGGTGCTGGCATCGTGCCAACTCACGAGAGGAACACTATAGACATAGCAATACATTCCAACCAAAGTGGAAGTGGCCACCAGCAAAGCGGCGAAACGTGCCACCATCCGCAATTTGGTCACACATTTTATCGATTTCTGAAGATTACGGTAAGATTGAGAAAAGATGGTGTGGATTACGGTATGTGCACTCACAGCCGTCGACGAGTTCTCAATGCCGGTCGCGGCTTCGGTGGCTGCAACATCTTTGACAGTTGCAGCAGCTGCAGCAGGGGACTCGATGACCGACAGTTTGGAGAGGGAAGAAGGAGGGGAGAAGAGAGGAGAGAAGGGATAGACCGATTGGGAGTAGAGGGAGAGGAGGAAGTGAACGATCGATTGCTCAAGCGACCTGGGGCTAATTTAATTAGGGCTGGTAACGTGAGAAATGGCAAGCCGAGGAATAAAATTAATTTTATTCTCAATTCAATTTCGACTGGTGTCATCTAGCACATCGTTCGAAAATAGCATGTAAATGGGCGATGGTCTCACCACGAATTAACTTTTGGAATTTTTGCCCATAACACTGTGGGATGAATCAGATACGTTTCAGAAACGTGTGGTGCGAACGAGGCATGCTACGACATACAAATGTTGTAGCCTGCTTCTCTGTAGTGAAATCGACCGCCTTATATTCAAGAGAGTGCCTACTCTTTACATTGCTCATAAGTTATAAAATGAGGGTGATTGAGTTCACTAGAGAGACGGGGTGTTATTGGGGGGGGGTGTTATTGCTGATAAATTTTAAGACAGGAAGATACAATTTCTACAGTAAGAAGTGATGATGAGAAGGATATTTTTATTCTTGATATGCAGTTTATAGATACACCGTTTCTTTTCACAACGACATAGATGCGGATACTCAAAATGAAGGGAGACAGTAAATCGATAGGCAATACCGATTGATCGATTGGCATCGTTAACACGGATACTGTAGTGTTGAACAAATAAACGTTCTTGTGTAGGTTTCGGGCGATCTCAATCGTTGGTTGAGAGCGTCTTCTGAGTCGGCCGAGTCTTGCACTGAATTTGCACAATTATTTGCAAATTAAAAAAATGTAACTTTCAAAAAGCTACAACATAATCAATAAATTGTATACCTCTTCACTGTAAGGCTGGGTCTTATCGAGTAAATTGAGATTCATCTTCGACTCGGGTTGCCTCTTGCAAGACTCCGTGATATGCTAAACCAAGGGTACTGTAGATTCATGCAAGGCTTCGGATTACGGTACCGTGATAGTGCGCGCCTCGATAGGAGCTAGCGGAGGGTGCCGATACATGGCAGAGATCTGAGTGCAAAAATCAGTTGTTGATCATCGAAACGATCTACAGTAACCTCCCTCTCGACTTCTTTGAGGTAGCCCATCTGAAAAATGAGATATTGTGTGACGATTGAAAAAGAATATAAAACTCACATCCTTATCGTTGAAACTCATAGTGGTAGGGTCGAACGTTGGGTCCTGCAATTGCATCATCACTAGGCAATCTGCCGAGTGGAACCAACATTATGCTTTTTCTTCGAAAGGGACGGTGTTGCCAGTGCCGCGCGCATTTTGCTCCTGAGTAATAGAGACAATCGATGCAAGTAACGAAGATACCGTAACCAATCCGATTACTGTATGCCTCGGCATTATATCTATCACGTTACCGTACCTGGCCAAAGAATTAGCCGTCTTTTCGGACGCTTTGTCAGTTGCTGTCTGTTCGGGTAGTGGTTCTGCAAAATGGGGTTACAGTATCCCTGCACGCGCCGAGATATCAATTACCCGGAGGACGTAAACTGGGCGAAATCTGTTGTCGGTCGGTGGTCCGCGATTCAATACTACTTATTGGTGGTACATTCTCAGTGTATTGTACTTGGATCTGAAAATTGCGGTGTAAGATTACGGTAGATAAGGAAAAAACGAGACCTTTGTTTCGGCCGAGTCGTATTTTTCTCTGAGCGAGTGCAGATAGTGGTTTTGAGTGACAAAGAGGACGATGTCGATACATTGGAGGATGACGTAAACGATCAATAACACGTTGATTACTGTAATCGATCACGGACTGATTACAGTATCCTTGCGCCTCACCTGATTGAGTAATCTTGTCGTCCAAAATGATGCACGAGAGTATTTGTTTCTAGTTTAGGAGACCATATTTTGTGTGCAAAGATCAAAGACCAACTTGAAGGCATGTTCCGGGTACCAGTGAGCCCTCATTAACAAGATGGATGCATGCACAGTCTGTTGCAGTGTGATGAAATTCTCGCTTTTCTGTAAAGCAATAAGAATTGACCGTTAGTACGCACTAATTAAAGAGGCCTTCCTTACTAAACTAATGAGTATTTAGATCTTATGGAAGGCGCTAATTCGACCAAAATGCCAACAATAGATGTCCACGACACAATAAAACGAGCGTAAGCTGCGTTTGAGTATCTAACTAATAAAACTAGCATAAACCGACCGATTAGACACTAAATTTCTCTCGCTGATTGGGGGAGGGGGAGACAACTACCGTACCTTGGCCACAAAGATATACTGTAGCGTAGTTCTGCTTGGGTTGTCCCTGTAGGCGACATATTGGAAGTACGAATTGAAAGACACCATGCCGTGGCCGAACCTGGCAGTCAACTGAAGAAGTACGGTAGATCAGTTGGCGATTCGTTGTGCGGCCTCACCATGGAGTTACTGAAGAGCCAGCAATCGAAGCCGACAAATGTGGAAGCGGTGACTAGCACGCAGACGATGCGTGTCAGCAAACGCAGTTTGGACACACGTCCCAACGATTTCTGAAGAATACGGTAGAGATTATGGTAGGGACTGCTGAGGATTACGGTAACGTCCAGAAAATAGTATTGAATTATTAGATTACGGTAGGGAGGATAAAATGGTGTGGATTACTGTATGCGCACTTACAGCCGCTGACGAGTTTTCAATGCCGGTCGCGGCTTCGGTGGCTGCAACATCTTTGACAGTTGCAGCAGCTGCAGCAGGGGACTCGATGACCGACAGTTTGGAGAGGAGAGAGGAGGGGAGAAAGGCAGACCGATGGGGAGTGGGAGGAGAGGTGGAAGTGAAGGATCGATTGATCAAGAGACCACTGATTAATTTAATACGCGCTGACAACGTGACAAATGAAAGGCCGACAATGTAATTAGAGCATCAAAATTATCTTATTGTTAATTTTTGCACGTAATATTGGTGAATACAAATCGTTAATTTGTCTGCAATGGTCACATGCAAATGCAATATGCAAAAGTCAAACGCATTCAGAATTTAATCCGTTTTAGAGTCTCCTTTTCGAAGCCAACCATACATGTAATCGATAGAAAGCAAAATCGTCGCGTCGCACTGTTGCACTGTGATGAGTGGAAGCAAATTTTACTAGCATACCGATTACTTAATGATGACGTAAGATAAGTAAAAATCGGCAGTAGCCTTTAGAGAAAACAATAAACACTATGTGTAATACGAGAGATATTATTTTAATATATAGAAAGTTGATTGTGCCCTCGAGCGTTTGCCTACAAGGGATACGGTTGAAGATTGCGGTAGACAGAACACCACACCTAACCAACGGCCTGGCACCTGATGTAACTTAGACAACTTATTACTTAGATACGGTAACTTAGACAACTTATTACTTAGATACGGTAACTTAGACAACTTATTCGGAAAAAAGTAGGGAAACAATGGAGTATTTTGGACGATGCGATTGAATTTCCGTTGTTAGCAGGCAAGAAAAGATCAACAGATACTTTATTCCATAACAATTGCAAGGTGAAAAGCAGTCTTCGCATTTCAAAACTTGGGAAAAACAGCAACACAACAAGGTTCGCTTCCTGACAAAAATAGGGTGAGTGGCAGAGAGTCAAATACAAGAGATGGATGAACGGGAGGGAGGAAAGGGTAAAGAAGAGAAATAATCAGAGAAGCTCCAGGATTCTCTCACAGATCGAAGCCTTCATCTCAGCCGAATATCCCTTGAAGTCTTCCGAGGTCTAAAAATATATTCATATTTGTTGCACAAATTAGAGTAGATTTTGAATGTTGATTACAATATCTTCTTGAGTCTATGGTATAATTTTAATACTGATTTTTTTAAAAAAAACCTTGAACTCCTTGATCTGTGCAAGCGTCGTGTACTGATCCATGCAGAATTCCTGAGACATTTTAATTTCATTTGTTTTTTTAATGCGATTATTACTTTTGCAGTTATTGTTCAACGATTTATCGCGCAGAATCAAAATATCTATTATTTTTTTTGCGTTGATTTAACTGCCGTTATTTTTTCAGCAAATCGATACCATACTCATACCGTAGTCTATTCTCACCTTCAGATGGTCCAGTCTGTATTCATCGGCCATCTTCAGCTTAGCAGCAGTGGTGAATTTGGTCGTGTCAATGAGATACGACTCCGCACGCTCCAGAACAACCTGCATTTCACGGTTATAGAGAGTGCACTGTACTGACTGAAAATATAACAGCAGTGCGCAATAACATTCAACTTCCATGAAGAGATTCCCTATGTGATTCGGCAGGAATGTCAAGTTGTTTCAATAATGGCTGATCAGCCATCAGACTTTACTTCACATCACTTCTAACTTATAGTTAACAATGTTTTGTGCTGACTTTTTTTGATTTCTACCTTGCAATCGTATAGATCGGCCAATTTGAGGATGTGTGCAACGGTACGAGCTGCAAAACGAAACTTTAATACCATGCCTCTAACGCTCAATTCGAATTCGACGTCAGCTTTTCATCTATGAGGGATGTTATGTGTGTCGATGAAACGCTTACCGTTGGCTTCAATTGACGTAGGATAGATCATATTGAGGAGATCGACAAATTCCTGACAGATGAAGCATTAAAGGCTAATTGCTAAACAAAGTATAAACAGAATTCGGAGCATATAAACAATTGGACCTCGTATTTGACTTCGTTGATTTCGATTTCCTCCTTATTTTTCTCCTCGAATTCACCGTAGAACATTGCAGCGAAGACGGGAGAATGGACAGAGAGAATCTGAGCGACAAATTCAAATCGAGAATTGAAAATGTAATTTCCGCATTGGCAAAAACAAAATAGATTCACGCATGATTTGACTAGGATCCCAATGCATAAACGAAGAAAAATGCGTGGGGAAATCTATAAAACCCACAAAGAAAGGACGAAGTACTAGTAATAGTGTAGGAATAAAAACAATTCACGTCATAGTCGACCTCGTTCTACAAATTTTCTGACTATGAGTGATATCACAGGTGAAATATCAAACCTGCTTCGACACGTGTAGTTTCTTCTCTCCAACCTTCAGAATGATCGTACTTTCGTTTGAAGGTTGAGTGAAGTCGAAGCGAGCGATCTTTCTACAAATTTTCAGAAAAAGTGAATTAATTTTTAGAAATAGAGAGATATTTTTTTAAGTTAAAATCTTTTTCAACTGTACACTTGCGAACTCATTTTTGCCAAATTATTTTTGATTCAAGGAATTTCCAATTATGCAGATACCTCATTCCGCGAACATTCTTGATGTTGAGGTGGGCCTCTAGAGTTAGCTTGGTACCATCCGCAAAGCCCTTGAATGATTTTGGTTGTGGAACGGGAACTGATTCGAAAAAATAAGTATTTTTTTCTCATAAGAAAATAGAATTCGTATTTATTGTAAAGTACAATTCAAATTGATACCACCGCTTGATTCGTGATATTGGACCAAGCAACCAATCCGTCGTTTCCAAAATGCGTGTTATCGCGGCTGACATTCGCCGCAATCTGTAAGAGAAGAATAGTTTATATTCAAAATTACTTGCCTCATGTATACTATTTCCTTTATCTCGACAAATTTTACCCACATGCCAATTCATCTTCTTCTCCTGCTTGTTCATAATCATTAAATCTGCCGCGACATCCGCTTTCCACTTGGGAATTTCCTCCTCGCGGTCACAATGGACTTTGAATGAAAGATAAAGATTGTTAAATCTCGCGCGAATCCTCCTGCAAATTTGTTGTCGTAAAGGTTGAAGCACGAAATATAATGGGAAAATTGAAATAACATAGCGATAATAAAGAATTGGCGTAAGTATAATTCGAACAGCCTCATCTGCCTGCGCATTAAACCGCCCCCCCCCCCCGCAAAATTGAGTGAATTCTGATGAATAGATACTTTTTCGGCGATGAAGCCGACAACATTTACAACAAATTGCTTATTTTGATACCACTGGAGATCCTTGCAAACGACGACGTCCGAGTCTTTTCCCTCTGCAGTCAAAGTGTTAACATCGTCGATTTCACACTTGAGAATGACATCTGGATTGAGGGACATCTGAAGTGGAATTGAACAAGTTTTTGATTGAAGTCCAGGTGGATGTTGAGTTTCCGCACTCTTTTGTTCTAGGCTCGTTTGACCGAGTAATTGACCGTTTGACCGTTAGACCGTATACTCGGCGAGTATACGATTGATCACAGCTGTAAAAATACGTGGAATGATTTCTAGATAACTGACAGGCAGCAAACCTTATGATATTATAAAGTAAACAAGAATTAAATAGAAAATATTTATTCTAGAACTAATTCAGAGACAACACAGAGAAACAACTGAGAAAAAATAAAACATAAAACCAGACCTAATCAGTAATTCTCATCAATCTCGTCTTTGACATCCACTCCATCGTTCTTCTCCTGAAATATAATATGAAATATATTTTTGGAAATACATTTACAAAATGGAAACGGAGCAGAACGTGGAAAAATATAAAAATTGTAACATTTCGAAATATATAAAACTAAATCTCACCAATTCCTCTTCGTATTTTACAGCTTTCTCGCAATCTTCGACGAATCTCACCAGATTCTCCCTTTCTTTCCATCCATCTGAGATTTCTTCTTTTTCTTCTTCCCCCTCTTCAATCTTGATTCTCTTCGGAGCTACGCGGACATCGGGGACATTTTCGGAAGGGACAGCAACTGAAGAAACTTAATATTTACACAATTTTTGTAATTATCATTATGTATTTTACTATTATTGTTATTCACCTTTAGAAGACTCATTGATGCGTCTCTTCGCGATGCTCTCCATTCTCGATCTATTCACATCGCCCATAGCAGTCGATTCCGTGGTCTGAAATAATTATATTGTCAACCAAAAATAAAATAAAAATTGCGCCCATTCGATAACAAATTTAAAATGAATAGAAAATTTCATTCATAAGGAGAACTATTGCTTCGACGTAGAATAAATCGTCGCGTTTCTTTAAAAAAAAAAATTAGACGAACCGGAATGACAGGAGCATAGGGAGCAATAACTTGACCGAGCGCTGGCAATTCAGTTCTGTTCCAAACTGAAATGATTAATATTTTTGCTCGTTATTTCATTTTCCTTTTAGTTCAATTTTGAGAACATACAGAAATACTTTTTGCAGAAAAAATATCAACGCATCGTTTTTAGCTTGCTTAACATATCAACAAAAAAAGGATCAATATAAATGAATAATGACAAATTAATGGTAACAAATTTCGATTATTTGATTATTCGATTAATATATTACTACAGTATACTAAATCCTACCATAATCTTCCGGTGTTCGAGCAGGAACGACTTGATACGCGAAAAGAGTATCGAGCACTTCGTATCCGAGAGTGTACTGTACAAAATGATCAATAAATATATTACCCTTTCTAAAAATCAAATAACTTTTTTAATTGAAGAATTTAAAAAAAAATTCATTCTATAATTCAATTTGTTATTCTCACAGTTCTGAATCCGAGTTGGAACGGTTGCTCATTGGAAGGCAAGTGCTGCAAATGAGTGTTGAACAGCCGCTGAAAATAGTTGGATGTAAGGTTCTCGTATCACCATTTTTATCAAATGGATACTATGAACCAGGCATCCATGGCGAGAGAGCGCTCAAAATTGAGTGGGTCGCCTAAGTGCCTGCATGGTAAACAAAGCCCGTATATTCACATTTTGGAATGATAGTAAAGTTTAAAATTCGGGTAAATAATTTGATTAGCACTCTTCATTTCTTACACTCACTACACCGGTCGATTGGTGAGAGAGTGTGTGAAAAGAAGAGAACTAATTGATTTATTTACCCGAATTTCAAACTCTAGTATGATAGTATCGTTCGATAATTATAATAACGCACATTATGGAAGTATGTGAAGAACAAAAGAGGACCGATTCCTTTGACCATCGGGAGCGCCGGAGGAGTGTCATGAGTTGCGAACTTCCATAATTAGAGAATTCAAGTAAAGGCATAACTAAATCAATTTCAATATTTGTAGATATCAGAAATCGGTGTAAAGGACTATTATTAAAGAACATAGAAAATTCAAACTCACCTTTTCGAGTATTCCTTGATCATTAGTGACGTTTGTTCTGATAACTTGGCCAAGAGTTGCAATATGATTGAGCAGATTGGGATTGAAAGAAACTTGCATCGATGGCGCAATTTCGGCTCGAATCGGCTCCAACTTCTAAGATTGCGTCATCACTACGCAATACGATGTTATAATAATATGACCTTGTATTCCTCGACCCTCTCGGTGGCACTTGAGACTACAGCAGAGGCCGCACGATTTACGCAGAATCGATTGACTGAATTTGTCTGGCAGTACCGTCTTTGGGATAGTTCCACTCCCTGACAGTGAAATTGATGACAAAACAACTGCCAGACAAATTGAATTCCAATTCGTACTAATAATCTTTTACCATTTGTATCTTTTGTTGAAAAAGTTCTTTTTTTTTTAAAAACTTAGTTCAACTTTTTGCTGTAAATTCAGTTGGAAATGTTCTCACCGCATCGATATTCACAATTAAGCGGTTAATCTGAGACAGTTGCTCGTCGTATTTCGCATATCGGTCCTTTGCCAGAGCCTTCGTCTGAGCCATCAAATCCCAGCATCGACTGATCGCCTGGTAAATAAATAAATTCTATACTAAATATTTGATTGAGCACAATCTTCCATAAAATATTTAGTACCTGAGCGATGATCTCACTGAATTTGGCGGCGATTTTTGTGTTTGAATTGTCGATGAACTTTTCAAAGGCCTTTTTATTCTCCTGAATTTCCTTGTATTCGTTAAAGAGTTTCTTCTTCATAGAATCGAGTAGTTTTATCCTTTTTGTCAGCGCTGCCTGCTCCTGAAATGTGTTTTTCCAATACAATAAAATAGTATCACCCATATTTAGCCCCCACAGTCTCCGCCCAAATCCACCGGGCCCTCAATCGCGAATAGTCGAGCGGGGTGAAGCACAAGCTGAATTCTAAACGCTATGAGACGTGCTTGGGCTTATCTTGTAGCTTTTGAAAAGCTCTATCGTTCGAGCCCAGGCCCCCCCCAAGAGGGAAAACAGTTTCAAATACTCCAAATAATGTCATTATAGCTATCGTAGCATGCTCGGCCGACTGCCATTCTATTGTTATCATCCTAAAAATGAAATCTGGTAAGAAAAAACAAAGATAACTTCAAAATTCGAATTGTGCTTTCTTTTGCAAAAAAAGTAGTGAAAACGAGGGTTTTAAGAGTACGAGAGTATCAAAATTCCGCTTTACTGTAAATAGCAATGGTTTTCGCAAAAGGGGAATTGAACTTGAAGTGTGCTGTGCCTGAAGCGCGCGCTTAACCACTGCGCCATGGGCGTGATCTCTCCTTCCACTCTCTCACGCGCTAAGTTCTTGCTCTCTCACCGCGCGTCGACTATCGCAATCGTCGCAATTCAGATGCCGTTGCACTCTCCACATCTTCATAAAGTATTTTTGTTCTGGCATACCTTCGAAATGTTTTCTATCACCTGAGTTATGCCCCTAGAAAGATGAACGATTAGGCTCCGCCCACCTCCCCTCCCCTCCCCTCCCCTCCTCTTTCCCCCCTCTCACAACAGTCGAAGCGCGCGTGGTTTTGGAGCTGTAACTCGGCTCAAAGATGAGATATCGACCCAAATCCAAAAGAATATTCTTATTGAGACATGTAGAAACATGGTGACACTAAATTTCACCCCTCTCATTGAATTCTGCTGACCACGTTGTGGCCCCTACCCATATTTATACCTTCCTCCCTGACAGTGAAATTGATGAAAAAAAAACTGCCAGACACATTTTTAGAAATTTATATTTAGATATTTTATTCTTCATCGTTTCTATAAAAGGTTTATTATTTTTTCTATATTATTATTTCAGGCTGTTAGCCGCGTTCCTATCACAACTTTCTAAGAGACCATCCACGAGAGGCCGGGGCGCTGGGGGGAAATCGTCGGATGCCTTTTTTGCAACCTATCCCAATAACTTGGTGGTGAAGTCAGTATCACTAGTGCTGATATTAGGCCAAGTAACTAAGGTTCTGGGTCCCGCCCCGAAAAGTTACAGTAACCCCTGTTTCCGATATCGATTTTTTTAGTATTTTAAAAAGTGTGTTTTTATAGGTTTTCTAGGTGTATTTTGCGAAGAAAATAACAATCAGAATATTTTTGAAGCGATAGGACATCGATAAAAGGTCGAAAAATCGAATTTTCGGAGTTTTTTGATCGTCCTGGAAAAAAAATGCCCAGGTGACACAAACCATTTTGCAATTTTTGGAATCCTCATCAAAAACTACATCGGACAGTCTACTTTATGGACTCCGAGCTGTGGTTGCGATGTCCGTAAATGAGGTCTGAATATTCAGATATAAGCGGACCTCGTCGAGTGTTTGTCGATATTGCTTATCCGAATTGCGAAATATCACGTGTATCAAGTGATATATTATTTTCCTACAAAGCGGTGAACATGAGTGACACAATTATTTCATCGCCAGGTGGAAAAAATTTCAACATTTTTTTCGACCATGAACCGGGTTCATGGAATTTTCGCAAAAACTTTTTTTCTCAAAAGTCGATGTACCTGTTTGAAATGTGTTCATTACTTGAAATTAAATATGTGTACACCGTATTTGAAGATAAAAGAGCTAGATACGTTCAGAATTAATGTGTTTGCATTGAATTGTACTTTGTGATTTTCTTTCGTAGTTTGCACCATGACAGTCAATTATTACAATATTCATAGTCAGGAACAATGATCAAGGTTGAAATTTTTTTTAGAAGTGGTCTATGATCTTGTTTACAATGATTCATTTTGTCCAGGATTGAACGCGATCCGGGATTAACGTTTTCTCCATAAATCATCCAAATTGTGATGGTCGAATATCAAGCCATTTGATTATTGCTCCCTTACCCCGCAGTAAAAAGTTACCTGACAGTAAAATCTATGTACAAAGTTTTGCATTATGTGTTGTAGACATGATTGAATAGAATTGAATTTATTCGAGAATTGTTTAAAAATGGCGGCAACCAGTAGATTTTTAAATTCGGGTAAATTATTGGATTAGCACTTTTTCACCAATCGACTAGTGTAGAGAGGGGACGAAATTAAGAGTGCTAATCAAATTACTTACCCGAATTTAAACCTCTAGGAACGAGTACCTTGTTATAGACCGCGGCCAAGCTGTTAGAAATTTCTCTTGGAGCGGAATGGACACATTCGATGCATATGATCTAAAATATTATAAAACTAATATGTTAAGTAAATAACGGTACACAACTGTAATGTTAAAGTAAGGGACTGAAATGTTAAAGTAAGGGACTGAAGTGTAGACTCTTTATCTCTTCTCTTGAAAGGTCTATTCATTTCGCACAATATCCTTAACGATTGGTAGAGAGTTTGCTAATTCTAAATGAAAGTAGTGTGGTCTTTTTTCGCACTCTATGACAGACTATCAATGCAATTATGTGTGTAATACCTTTCCATAACCGTAGTAAAATTCAGCGTGATTATAGACGTGTGCGCAGCCTAAGCACGGCATTAGACCCGAGTCGATGAGAAGAGATCTGCAGAGGCCATTAAAAATAAAAGAGGAAATCCGGATTACAAAGCTAGTGAATAGTGCAACTATATGTATTCGATGTCTCTATTTCAGGCTGAAATAGCAGGAATAGCTGTTAGATCCAGTTGAATTTCATGGAACTAAATAGTACATAAGTGATTGTGAAAAGGGTAGAGATTCGGACGTACTGCATGGTGGACTCGTGTGTAGGAAGAATGAAGGAATCGGCGGAGGCTCCACATCGAATGCACTCCACTCCTCCCGCCGATGGAACACCTCACATTTATACAAATATTATTAATGTATTCACATTTAATTGGATTACGGGAAAATAGTTTACGTTGTTTGTTCTCTTTCCCAACCATATGTGCCCGAGCCGCACGCTTGCACGGTAACCACCAAGATAATTCTAATTTTCTATTCGTGGGCTCAGAGGTTCGTGGGTTCTTTGAACACCTATGTTCCCAACACATTTCCGCTACAAACATATATTCCACATTTTTTTAAAATATAAAGTAATGCTGTCTGTACCTCTGCAGTCATTGCACACAACGTGTCCACATGAGAGAACAAAGGCATATGGAAGAGGGAGACGGGTGGGCGCATCGAGACATCCCGCCAGTTGACATAAACATCGCTACAATTTATACTTTATTTTAATTTAGAATTGTAAATTAATTGGATGTAGTGGTTCTGGTCTCATTGCATAATGGGGATAAAGGAGAACTAACCGAGCACTGCTTGAAGTTGGTCAGAACGGGACGGCCACTCATCAGTGAACTCTTCTAAATTAAACAATTAACGAGAGAGATCAGTGGTTGCATCATCTTTCGCCGACAACAAGTAATGAGATGGACAAAAACCATTATTTTTAGATGAGTGCCAATGCACGCGAACAACAACTTTATTGAGGCAAGGTAAACATCGAGGTCAGTGTGAATTATTTCAGCAAAAAAAATGGACGCAACAAGAACTTAGAATACTCGAAGAGCAGAGCCGCGGTGAATGTGAAGGACAAGCCACAAAAAGTAACAAACTACGAAATAACAGCTTAATTTAGTGTCCTCAGAGTCAATAATTGATCGAATATGGTGAGACTGATAGTGACAACTGCAAATAATATCGATTAGAAGTCACAACTTCGAAAAAGTCGCGTATTTCTCAGAAACGTCTCTTCTTGGGACTGAAAATTGACGAGGAGGCAGAGGCTTCAGCCAGGGCAATCGATATCTTCACCATTGATTACAGTAATCGACGAATCCAAGACGACCACCGCCTCCTGGGATACGGTATCCGGTACGGTAGAGGCGAATCCGACAGCCGATATGGACAGGGAGAGAGGGGGTACTATACTCGGTCGCTTCGAGATTACGTTTTTGAAAGAGATCTTCGAGGGTACGGTAGCTGGCTTCTTGTTTGCGAGTACGGTAGACGAGGGATGGTAGGTGGGAGAAGGAAAATAAGGAGGAAGGGGAGGAGGAGGTATCGCAGACTGAAATTAATATTTTAACATTGCTTCGCTTTAACAGAAAGTCAATAAATATCGTAAGCCCACCACCATACTCTCAAGTTCATCCCATTCCATCTCCGGATTGGGATCGTAAAAAGTAGGTCGTTCCTGTAGTTTCTCCTTCTTCTCATCCGCTTTCTCCCTGTATAATAAATATCGCTAGAAGCTCATTGTCAAGACTCAATTTTACATTAGCAATCATTTATTAAAGGGAGAAATACCCCTAGAAAAGACCTAGAGATTGACCTCTCCTCCTCTGTCTCTCTTGGAGAGAGAACAGACATTGGGGAATCGGGGAAACGAGAGATTGGGGAATCGAGGAGGGGCGAGAGATGCGAGAGGAGAAGAGAGACTGAGTAGATCAAAGAGAGTGCGAGAGGGAAGAGGTGACCTCGCTTCCAGGGAATCACACTAGTCCGGAAAAGGGATGGAATAGTTTGTCTTTTCGTGGCGAGACCATCGAAATTCGCGCGAATTCAAACATGGGGTAACTCTCCCTTTAAAATCATAAAACGAGAGCATATCGATTGGGTAATGAGAAGAGACTTCAAAAACAAATCTTGAAGCCTAACTCGAATCGTCTATTTTTAAAACAAAAAAGTAAATAGTCTACCTCGAATTGGTGATTCTATCGTAGTCGTCTCTATATGTGAACAGTTCTCCTTTTAATTCCTCGTTTCGCTTCGTGAGATAATGAATTTCGTCCTTCGCAGTGACCAAACGAGATTCGGTTCTGTATTATTTTTATAATTATTTTAAAATAATTTAAAATTTTCAAATTGACAAAACGCCCACATTTAAACAATAATTTCCTGATACAAAAAGTGATGATGCATACAAACTCTACTTGACAAACGTCGTAAATCAAATTGAATATCGAAATTGAACCTCCACATCTTCTCTATGGTCTCGTTGAGAAGTTTGTCCTTCAAATCGTCATGCACCTTCCCTCCGAGACTAAATTAATATATTAATTATTCATTAGTGAAAATATTTCCTCTTTTCGGATGTACAGGCCTCGAGTTTCGGCGACGTCATTACGGAGCACATGATTCCAAACATACAGACCAGGGTTGGAGCGAGAGAGTGTACAAAAGTGAGAGAGTCTCTCTTCATTTCACACGCTCTCTCACTCCAAAGGCCTTTCTGTATGGTTGACCGGGCTGTGGAATGATGTGGGAGATGCGGATAATATAAAACTTGGTTTTGAGCTTTTCACTATCCGCTTATATTACTAATGTATAAAATAAATTAAATTTATTGATGAATTAATCGTTTGTGTTTTCAAATTGTTTGGATGACAGAGGAAATATTAATTTTTGTTGGGCATTGCATCTAAATTTTTAGCCAACAACATTAGCCGACAATCATAAATACTCACTTGGCAATCAGTTTGACGGAGTCCCTGCCGAGAATATTCATAGAGGGGGATTTACCGGCTGAAAGATCTCATGCTCAAAAACAGAAAATAAAAAATGAAATTATGACAATTCTAAAAATCAGAAACGTGAAGAGACGCATTTGAAAAAAATTGAAGAAATTATGAAATCGTTTTTCCCGAATAATCGAAAACGTGTAAAAAATATATTCACACCTGAGATGGAGGCTATCTGTCTCATCTGGTAAAGTTCTTGGTCTATCCGTTTAACCCTGAACAAATACGCATTTTCGAATAACATTAGGCAATTTGATCATTGCGTCAATTTTTTGAGAATAATATTATTGAATCATCATAACGAAATTATCGCAACGAAATTATCAACTTACTCGTTGACCAGTTCGACATTTCTCGATTCGAGATCTGATGAAGCACTTGTTGTTGCAGCTGAATGTAAATATGTATGTATAAATAAATATATAATAATAATATGTATGTAAATACGCTTCATGAGAAACTAAAAATATAGCGAAGACTGTTTAAAAATACAGGTTAGTAATAAAAATGAGATAATATATATTTTACGGAGAATAGATACAATGAAGAAATGTATCTTACCCAATTTGTTGAGTATTTCTGTTTGTATTTTCTCCTTTTCTATAAGTTTCTCCTCCGATTCATGAAGTTTCTTCTCAGATTAAATCAATCTCTTCTCTTTCCAAACCATTTTCATCTCGATTTCCTTCAATTTTTTCTCTGCTTCTTCAGCTCTCAACAATGAAATTCCCGCCTCTTTGCAAGCTTTCTGCAAAATAAATTAATATACATATTTTTTTTAAATCCAACTCGGCATCCAAACATTCTAAACCTCTATAATTTTTTTTCTAGCAACTTTAGGGTGAAAGATACTGCTGTTTTTCTAGCAAATGATTTTTTATCTGAAAAAAATATTTTGGTAATGAAAGCTCTTTTCGTAAAGTCTCGATTTACTATTCAAGTCATGATTTTTGTACCACAATTCATCCGCTTTTTCCATCTTTACTTTTGAAAGATCAAAGTTCGCCTCAAGTTGAAGAGTGAGCGCAGCCTCCCTGAATAAAACAATGCGAGTATTTCGTAACCATAAAAAATGAAGAATTATTAGGGAATATAAGAAAAGAAAAAATGTATTTAATTATCCCAATGCAATCGCTTACCGTTCCTTAGATTCCGCCAATTCCTTCTCTTTCCAAACCATTTTCATCTCGATTTCCTTCAATTTTCTTTCTGCTTCTTCAGCTCTCAACAATGAATTTCCCGCCTCTTTGCAAGCTTTCTGCAAAAAAAATGAATTTATTTATTTTAAATTTAATCAAAGTTAGATAATATTTGTGCGTTGAAAAGATATGATGAAAATATTTTGAGGATGAAATCTCACCTCGTAAAGTCTCGATTTCCTATTCAATTCATCATTTTTGTACCACAATTCATCTGCTTTTTCCATTTTCACTTTGGACAGATCAAAATTCGCTTAAAGTTGAAGAGTGAGTGCAGCCTCCCTGAATAAATTGTTTAAAAAATATAGAAAAAAAATAATTTTCTGTTTATATGGCATAACAAAAGTCAATTATGTTGCATCCTCCCTATGCAATCACTCACCGTTCCTTATATTTACTCAATTCTTTCTTCAGTTTTTCGTTCTCTCTTGTCGTCATGTTGGCTAAAATATAATTTTAAACAAAAAACAATTTAGATCACTTTTGTAAAACTACGACAAAAAAAACCTAACAACAAAAACCGATCACTACCTGAGGGCAGTAGGACTACGTCCATCGGTTCCCATTCATTATAAGCTACCACTCCATGTAACCCACTGTGATCGGGCAAAGATGCCCAGTGGCCCATGAAATCTGTCACCTACCCATCCGCTCCCATACATCACACCCAGACTCAATGATAATACCTCACTTTCCATCAATTTTTTTTGCGGAGCACCGACTATTTATCAAATTTACAATGCTGAAATATCTTTGATATATCACGCCTCTCACGAGAGAATCGAGCTGGCGGATGCAATGGGCCAAAAAAGTGAAAATGAGATTTCCATGGATTAAATCATGCCTGGGGATGGCGGACATCCTCCCAAAGTTTAGGACATCCAGGATCACGGGGATCCGTAGGTACGCTGGGTATCCAACTTTGAGCTCGATTTTCTCGGTTGTGAGTTGTTTTTGTGAAAATGTGTGTCTGAACGACCCGGGCTAATTTTTGGAGCTCTATCGATCCATGTACTTCATTTATCGAGAAATTGAATCTCTAATGCGCTACACTCAGGCCAATATTTTTCAAAAGTGTAGGAAAAGCGGGAGCTCTAATCTCTTGAGCATGTAGATCTCATCAAGATCTTTCGATTGAGTAGCTTATGGTGAAAATAGCCGGGGATATGTGAGAGTTGTGTACTTTTGAAAGCCCGAGATGATTTGAAGTAAATTTTGTTAAGCGATAACCGGTCTTATGCAGGAAAGAGGGAAGAAATGGAAGAATTACAAGCTCATTTCATTTCTCGTTTCAGAGACCGCGCGGTCAATGGTGAAGAAAATTTACTTCAAATCATCTCGGGCTTTCAAAAGTACACAACTATCCCATATCCCCGGCTATTTTCACCATAAGCTACTCATTCGAAAGATCTTGATGAGATCTACATGCCCAAGAGATTAGAGCTCCCGCTTTTCCTACATTTTTGAGAAATATTGGCCTAAGTATAGCGCTTTAGAAATTCAATTTCTCGATAAATGAAGTACATGGATCGATAGAGCTCTAAAAATTAGCCGGGGTCGTTCAGACAAAAAAATTCACAGAAACAACCCACAACCGAGAAAATCGAAGATGGATACCCCGAGATCCAACTCGGTGTAAGGACCTCCAACATGATATTCGTGGTTTAAGCTTTTGGGAGGTTGTTAGGCATCCCTAAGGAGGAATAATCCCATAGGTAACTCAATTTCACTTTTTTGGCCAAATCCGCAAAAGATGTGTTTCAGCCCGATTCTCTCGTGAGAGGCGTGATATACGATTCAATGTTCACAGCCTTTATGACCAGTTCATGGAACGACAATTCCAGGAAATTACGGTAGAAGAGGAAAAGTAGATCACTCGCGCATGAAAACACGTATATTCGAAATTTCGATTTTTAAAATAAACAAATATTACTTTATCATACAAAACACAGGAAAAAAATTATTAAAATACAACGAACGAAAAACTTCAGTCCAAATTGTCTTAGAATATGGTAAAACTGAGATCACTTGAGTTACTACGGTAAATATATTTGACTACGATAGATTTCTTATAATATAACACAGATATTCTGAGAAAGTGTAGGAAAATTTGAACGATCTGCAGCAAAAAATATTTTTTGTCTCCGATTCCTGTGTAAGTTGTTATATGTATCCATATAAAATTAAGAAATTTTTTTATGAACTTTGTTTTTCGAAATTTGCATATTATCGATTTTTTTTGATCTACCTCTTTGGTGGGTCATATCTCAGTCAATTCAAAACATTTTTGCTACATCTTTTTTTCCAATCGCATCCTCATTGCATCGGCTACAATTTCTTCAATTAGCACCCTGACCTATCTTCAATAGTTTCAGAGATATGCTTCGAAAATCGATTTTAGGATCATTTATATCTCTTTTTCTCGAAATAATTGGTCAAGCACACTCGGTATTATTTCAGAATCGGAATCCGCGTGGTCGGTTTGCAATATTTGCATATTTCGTTTTGCATATCTCGAAGCGCTTTTTTGCGCACCACCAGTGAGTTTTTGGACTTGTACGAAAAAACGCGCGGAAACGGTTTCGGTCATAACTTCCTTCAAATTTATCGTGCAGAGCTCTCACAGTGTTCAATCGACAGCTGGTCAACTGCTCTATAATTCACTTTTACTACATCTAAACGTTAAATTTACTCGTTTTTCAGTTATGGTGGAAAACAAAAAAATAACAGTGAGGAATGGAAAAAATACATTATCGCACAATAATATTTAGTCTGTTTTTCGTCAGCTATAAGTTGCAAACTTGGTCAGCAATCATTCTGAAATGTTGTCTAGATGTGGTATACACCGCGAGGACTTGTTTTCAATATTGGGCGATTATTTGTGATTGCGTAATGATGACGCAATTTTTCACAGATATTTTAGCGGTGATATTTCCTCATTAAAGTTTGACAGAAGTTTGAATATCTTCTTAAATAACTATTACAACCATTGTGTGGTGTCAAACAAATCTATTGCACACCTGAAAACAAAAATTCATTTTTTCGGGGTGCTTTTTTAGAATTGTTTTTGCTTCGGCATGGAGCCGTGCAATGAAATACATTTTTCTCTTATACATACCTCCGAATTAACTTTCACCACATAATATGTAATGGGTTGAAAAAAATGAACCCACAAAATAAACAACTTCAAAATATCTGTGAAAAATTGCGTCATCATTACGCAATCACAAATAATCGCCCAATATTGAAAACAAGTCCTCGCGGGGTATACCACATCTAGACAACATTTCAGAATGATTGCTGACCAAGTTTGCAACTTATAGCTGACGAAAAACAGACTAAATATTATTGTGCGATAATGTATTTTTTCCATTCCTCACTGTTATTTTTTTGTTTTCCACCATAACTGAAAAACGAGTAAATTTAACGTTTAGATGTAGTAAAAGTGAATTATAGAGCAGTTGACCAGCTGTCGATTGAACACTGTGAGAGCTCTGCACGATAAATTTGAAGGAAGTTATGAACGAAACCGTTTCCGCGCGTTTTTTCGTACAAGTCCAAAAACTCACCGGTGGTGCGCAAAAAAGCGCTTCGAGATATGCAAAACGGAATATGCAAATATTGCAAACCGACCACGCGGATTCCGATTCTGAAATAATACCGAGTGTGCTTGACCAATTATTTCGAGAAAAAGAGATATAAGTGATCCTAAAATCGATTTTCGAAGCATATCTCTGAAACTATTGAAGATAGGTCAGGGTGCTAATTGAAGAAATTGTAGACGATGCAATGAGGATGCGATTGGAAAAAAAGATGTAGCAAAAATGTTTTGAATTGACTGAGATATGACCCACCAAAGAGGTAGATCAAAAAAAATCGATAATATGCAAATTTCGAAAAACAAAGTTCATAAAAAAATTTCTTAATTTTATATGGATACATATAACAACTTACACAGGAATCGGAGACAAAAAATATTTTTTGTTGCAACGGTTCCTACACCTTCTCAGAAGATCTGTGATAAATTGACATTCAGAAGTCAGAAGAGGGATTTGATCTCTCACAAATGTCTCTTCTTGGATCGGAAAGTGGACGATGAGGAAGGAACCTCTCCCAAACACTCAATATCATCATCGTCGTCTACCGTAATCGAATAATCCGAGAGAACGACCACATCCTGGGATATGGTATCCGGTACGGTCGAAGAGAATACGGTATCGAAGGAGATCTTCGAGGGTACGGTATCCGGCTTCGTTAGTACGGTAGACGAGATACACGAAGGCGCCAAGGAATCAATGGGATTGACTGATCTCGAAGGGGGGAGAAGAGGCGGTGAGGGAGGTAGAAGAGTCGCCAGCTTCAATTAACAATTGTTTACTTACGTTTGAATACAAAAAAATCAATAAATGCCGATTACCGTACTCACCAGTTCATCCCAGCTCATATCCTGATCTGGCTGATGTAAATTGAGTCGTTCCTGTAGTTCCTCCTTCTCCTCAAACGAATTCTTCCTGGCAAGTAAAGATCAATAACAAATATTCAATTTTTTAGTGATTTCTCCTATCGTTCCCCTACTCTATAGAGAGACATAATTTACTGATTTTACCTCACTATTCATTTTCGCTGCGCCCTCGGGACCCGATAAAATATATGAAATATAGTTGGGTTGTAAAATATAAATAAACATCGTATTTGAAACTTAAATTCTCACATATTCTCAACGGCGTCATCAGTTTTCGCCGTTCTCTTCGACTTTTGAAGGCTGAAATTGGCATACCTTGATCGATTTCACAAAAGCCATTAGGTTAATAATTTTTTTATTTAATCACCTCGTTTTGGCCAGATGCGAAATCACTTCATCTACAGCCCCCTTGTTCCTGCAAAAACTAAATCACGAGAATGGAAAATAATTTACAATTAGTGATCTATATCAAAAATAAGAATAATACATAACTAATAACAAAAAATAATATCGGACCTCAATGTCACCTCCAACTGCTCTCTTCGCTCCCTCTCAAGACTAAATCTCAGTTCAGCACTTAATTATAAAAAAATAATTGTAAATCGGTTCGAAATATTCAAATTCCGTTATGTTAAAAACGTATAAATAAATACTACTTTTGGGAAAGAATTATTTTTAAATGCATCAAATATTATAGTTTACTTCGATTCGGCGAGCTCCTTATTTCGTTGCTTGAGATAATGAATTTCGTCCCTCGCTGCGACCAAACACGACTCGGTGCTGTACATAATTATTTTTAAATTATCATACGTGGAGTCGTGATAAGAAATTGTTCCACTATTGAAATGGTACACCTTTTCCCACTATTTTTTAACTTCCAACAGATCGTGATGGAGATGAGTATAATTTAGGCTATATATTCGTTTAATAGACTGATCTATCGATAAAGAAAATTTTGAAAATTAATCCATTGTGAATCATTTTAGACAGTTGCGAACAGTGAAGCCAATGAATAACCATTTGCCAAAATTCTAAAAAAAATCTATATTTTGTTCTATCTTGTTCACCACGGATTGCTGGAAGAGGAAAATATAGGGAAAATACGTTCCGCTGTGGAACACTTTTTAAACCATTTTCCCACTATACACTATTTACACTAGATATAAAGTGCTCGATGCAATAAAAAAATCAATTTCCATAAAATGTATAAACATTAATAGGACAAATGTCGGAAATAAAATTGAAATAAAAGTTGCACCTCCACATCTTCTCTATAGCCTCTTTGAGAAGTTTATCCTTCGCGTCTTCCTGCGTCTTTCCTCCGAGACTAAAGAAATATATCGGAATGAATTCATTATTTATTCAAAAAAATATTGTCCCGAATTCGGATGTTTAAGCTTTGAGTTTTCGCGTCGAGTCACAACGAAAATGCGGATATTGACAAAGTAGAATTTGACGCATCAAGGATCAAAGACCATTACGATCAAGCACCCGCTTGTCGTATTTTCTAGTCGTTTTGATGCCAGAAGGAAGTATGAATTTTCTCGGATATTGCATCTTCATTAGTCAACAATCACAAATGCTCACTTGCCACTCAGCTTGACGGAGTCAACTTCGAGAATATTCATAGAGGCGGCTCTACCGGCTGAAATGTTTACACATAAATAGGGACCGCAAGGTGTGTTGCCGATTTTATGCAAATGTTTGAAAAATATGTTCAAAGTATCCACTTAGGTCCCAGTAACATCATCCTTTTTGCCGTTTGTCGATATCTTGTTTCCGAGTCGCGCTATAACTCGATAACCATTCGCGCCGATTGACTGAATTGGTAACGAGAGAGAAAGGGGCGGAGTTTATCTGCATCTCTAAACTCTGACTGATCATGAGAGCGGCATAGAGCATCTTTCCCGTGTTCCCCGTGGCTCAGGTGGTTGAGCACGGGCTTTATAAACAGAAGGTCGCAGGTTCAAATCCAACGGTTTGCAATTTTTTTGCTGATTTTGTAAAATACTTAAAATTCAAATGGCAATTCTGCGCATTAATAAAATTCAATTTTTTTTTCTTGGTATAGATTCCTCGAGCTAATCCACACAAACTGAGTGTTGCGCAGCTGTGCCGATGAAATGGAAGTGCTCTAAACACCTACTATCGAAGCTTTCAATCAATATTTGATCTACTAAATGTTGTCAGAACACGGTGCGCAAGGTCTCATTTGTAGAGTTCACCGAGAGCTCTCGAATAAGCTTTTGAACGAAGGATTTGGCTCAAAATGAAGCTTGCCATTTGATCGGGACACTTTTCGCCTCACGTGAAGACAAAAAGTGGGCGGAGCTTGCGTTGGCTACACATAAAAGAGGCCAAAATAAAAATTACGACTCTCCAAAAATCAGAATTTAATAGAATTAAATAAATAACCCGCTAAAAAGGTAATAGCAGAATATTCGAATGTTTTCATTTATTAGTATTGAACTAATCGTTTTTTTTTCTCAAAAATGTACAAAAAAATAAGTCCACACCTGATATGGAGGCTATCTCTCTCATCTGGTTCAATTCATGGTTCAGCCGCTTAACTCTGGAAAGATTCCACACTTTTTACAGTTTTTCAACATCATTAGGAAAATATTATAGCATGTTAATTATTATTACATCATAAATAGGTAACAATATGATCAACTTACTCCTTGCTAAGCTCGACGTTTCTCGATTTGAGATCAAGAGCGTTCGCAGCTGAATGTATAAATAATTCAAATTGAATAGGAATGCAAATCGCATTAATAAATTCAGTAATCAAAACATACTTGGTTAGTTATTACAGAGAATACAATAAAGAAGTATTATCTTACCCAATGTTTTCTCCGTTTCTGTCAGAATTTTCTCCTTCTCTTTCAATTTCTCCTCCAATTCATGAAATTTCTTCTCCGATTGAATCAATCTCTTCTCTTTCCAAACCATTTTCATCTCTATTTCCTTTAATTTTCTCTCTGCTTCTTCAGCTCTGAACAATGAAATTCCCGCCTCTTTGCAAGCTTTCTGCAAAATAAATATACAAATATTTTTAATATTTCGATTCGGTTCCCAAACATTCTGAACCGTTTTTTACCAATTTTAAAGTGGAGACTTTTTTGTTTGATAATTAAAACTCACCTCGTAAAGTCTCGATTTCCTGCTCAATTCATAATTTGTGTGCCACAATTCATCCGCTTTTTCAATCTTCACTTTTGAAAGATCAAAATTCGCATCCAGTTGAAGAGTAAGAGCAGCTACTCTGAATCAATCTATTCCATTATTTTATAATAATTATTTTTAAAAAGAAGAAGAAAAGAGCATTCGCATCAGATTTCTTTATAAAAAAAGTATGAGTAATTACAGTATAAAAATATCAATTTTTATTTCATAATCTCTATGCAATAGCTCACCGTTCCTTTGATTCCGCCAATTCTTTCTTCAATTTTTCGTTCTGACTTGCCATCGTTTTCGGCTAAAATATTAATTAAAACAAAAATAGCTTATTCAGCAATTCCAACTGCTAAATTTTCAAGATTATATTGTTTTTGCATTACCGATAGATAGTTGAAATATTACTGAAAGCCGGAAATATCACGACAATATTGTTAGATAGATAGATAGATATTTATACATGCTGGACATGTGGTTATAATTAAAGGGGGGGGGGTTGGATTGAAGAATAAGAGATGACGATAAGATCTTCATTATTTGATTTCGGAAATCATTTGCTTTGAGAACTCTGAGTATTCGGTTGGTAATTTTTTTTTCTGTAATAAGGATATTAATAGTCTAGTAATCCTATGGGCAAAGCTATTTTCGCGTTGCTTTGACTTAGCCATGTCGATGGTGATCTTGTATCCAGCTCCACGGGTTCTTGTTCTCACAAGTGAGAAAAAGTTTAGCATACACTCAGATAATATTCCCTTTCCAAATATCATCTGATATGCAAGTTTAATATCGTCTACACACCTTCTGTGTTCAAGAGTGGGAATATTAAGAATTGCATTCCTAGAGGTATAATTAGGACGAGTCGAATAATTATAATTCAGGGCTCTATAGAATATAGAGCCCTGAATTTTAAAGTCAAAAAGACAGAGAATGGAGTGATTGTGAACTGAAAACTCCGGAATGAAATTTTTATAAGTTCGCAGAAATTTCATAAATTTCATTCCTATGGAATATTTGAATGTTGGAATCTCAAAAAAAAGAAGGAATAATAATAATAGTGATAATAATTAATTTATGCATTAACTTAGTCGTTCACAATGTTCTATTTTAAAAAGTAGTGATCCGTGCAACGTAAAAAAAACCTTGTTCCCTAATTTGTATATTCTGTAAGTATTCTTGATCGATAAATTTAGATAAGAAAGAGTGTGAAGTTTAATAATACGCATTTACAAAATGAAACCAAAAGTAGACGACTCGTGCATAAAAACACGTAAATATTCCTAACATCGTTTATAAAAAAAACAGGAAACAAATTATTTTATCATTTAAAAGAGCGGAATCGCCAATAATGGGATACTAAGAAATAACTGCTTATATAAAAAGAACAAAGAAATATTATCATACGATAAAATGGTACAACACGGACGAATACGGTATAAAATATCGATTGACAATCATTTACTCGAAGCTCTCATAGTCCGAAGCGTATCTTCTTGGAGCGGAAAAGGGAAGAAGAGGAGGAAGGGACATCACCCAGACACTCAATATCGTCATCTTCGTCTACAGTAATCGACGAATCCGAGAGGACGACCACCTCCTGGGATACGGTATCCGGTACGGTAGAGGGGTCTACGATAGTCTGCGTGGAGAGGTAGAAAGGCGGTACGATACCCGGTGGCATCGAAAATACGGTATCAAAGGAGATCTTCGAGGGTACGGTAGCCGGCTTCATGTTCGTCAGTACAGAAGACGAGGTACGCGAAGGCGCCTGATTCAATAACTTTCTTTCGTTCGAATACAAAATCAATAAATGCCGATTACCGTACTCATCAGTTCCTCCCAGCTCATTTCCGGACTTGGCTCGAGTAAATTGAATCGTTTCTGTAGTTCCTCCTTCTCCTCATCCGAATTCTTCCTGTCAAGTAAAGAACGATAAAACAAAATGTTTAGTTGGGTGGCGAAATGGAAACAACTATTGTTTTTGAAACACAAATTCTCACTTAGTCTCAACGGCCTCATCAGTTTTCGCCGCTATCGTCGACGTTTCAAGGCTGAAATAGGCATAACTTAATCGATTTTCACAAAATAAATTAAGTTGTTAATACATTATTATTTAATCACCTCATTTTGGCCAGATGCGAAATCACTTTGTCTACCGCCCGCTTGTTCCTGCAAAAATTAAAACGGGATTACAGTATATGTTATAAATATGAGTTTCATTTTTTAAGATCTGGGGATCCTAAAGTTGGAGATCCGACCCAATTTTTGCACAAAAGTTTTATCTATCCATAGGCATGATCTCCAAAAAGTTTTAGATCCCTAGCTCCATTTTGAAAAGTTGTGCCGCATTCTAAGTGGCAGCCCTCCGCTGCTACAGAGAACTCGTTTTAAATCAAGAAAAAGAAGAAAAAAACTTATCATTAGTGAATTGTATAAAAATAATTATAATATTTATAATAAACTAACAATAAAAATAATATCTGACCTGAATGTCATCTCCAACTGCTAACTTCGCTCCCTCTCAAGACTCCATCTCAGTTCAGCACTTAATAAAAAACAATTAGGAAATCGGTTCAAAATATGCTCCATTATAATAAATGCGAATAAATACGATAGTTGGGAATTTTTTAAAGCATAAAATAGTTTACTTCGATTCGGCGAGTTCCTAATTTCGCTTCTCAAGATGATGAATTTCGTCCCTCGCAGAAACCAAACACGACTCGGTTCTGCACAAAAGGCAATAATTTGTAAATTATTTCGCGATAAGAAAGTGTTGCACTGTGTTCCAACGTGGAACACCTTTTCCCACAATTTTCTACTTCCAACAGTTTTTGGTGAAAATAAATATTATTAAAGGGACCATGCATAGATAGTGAAACACACTTATTTGGCATTATTTTGGTCGACTAATAAAGGGAAAAATAAGAAAAAAAATTGTTCGGACCCTTTGGGAGTGGTTTACGGCAACTCCCAGAGGCACACGCTCTGGGATTCGACGTTTCCTAATTTCTTTTCAAAAGTGTCTCAGCTTCAAAAATTGTGGTGGATGAATGCCTACGATGTCCTGAATAATTCAGGGCATGCCACGTTCATTCCTAGAAGTTATGACCACATTAGGAAACGTCGAATTCGTACACCACGACAGTTCAACTTCGCATATCCCGACACACAAAGTTCCTAGAATTTGTTCACTATTTTTCCCGTTATCAGCATGTCATATTTGACTAATAGAGGTCAAGTTGTCAATCTCTGCCGGGTCCCTTTAAGACAAGATGCTCGTTTGTTGGACTGATCTATCTATCAATTCAAGAAAATATGAAAATTAATCGATTATAAATCATTTTGGAACAGTGAATTTAATGAAGAACCATTTACTACAACTTTAATTATATTTTGTGCTAACAAAAGGAAAATATTGTTTAAAAAAGCGTTGCAATGTGGAACACTTTTAAACTATTTTCCCTGCTACAAAGTTATCGATTTACGCAACAAAAAATTCAATTTCCATGAACCGTTTAACCATTAATTGTAAAAAGGCCTGAAATAAAACTTCTTCTCTATAACCTCTTTGAGAAGTTTATCCTTCGCATCTTGATGCTCTTTCCCTCCGAGACTAAATAAAATATATTCGAATGTATTCATTATTTATTCAAGCGACAATTTTCAGGAATTCGGATGTATAAGCTTTAAGTTTTCACGTCAAGTCACAACGAAAATGCTGATATTGACAAAGTAGAATTTGACGGACCGATGATCAAAGACCAGGCTCAAATCGTTCGAGCCTTTCACTATCAGTTTACATTTCAATGATTAAAATAAACCAATTTAATGTGATGAATTACCCACTCATCGTGTTTTATAGTTGTTTTTTTTATAGTTGAAAGAAGTAAGCAAACATTTTGAAGTAGAGCATCATCAATAGTTAATAATCACAAATACTCACTTGGTACTCAGTTTGACGCAGTCAACTTCGAGAATATTCATAGAGGCGGCTCTACCGGCTGAAATAACACCACGCTCAAAATATTTCAAAAAAATATAACTCGCTAAAAATCAGCCACTTGAAGAGAAAACTTTTTAGACGATTTCATAGAATGAATTATATAATTGGCTAAAAAACTTCGAAAAGGAATTTGTGAAATATTTTTGGAATGTTTTCATTCATTAGTATTACAAGCACTAAACTAATCATTTTCTCGAATAATCGCAGATAGATATTTTTAAAAAAAGTTCACGCCTGATAAGGACGCTATCTGTCTCATATGGTTCAATTCTTGGTTCAGCCGTTTAACTCTGGAAAGATTCCACGATTTTAACAGTTTTTTTCAAAATAATTAGGAACTTATAATAGTATTTCATCTTAATAAATATGAAATCATTTTGTAACAATATGATCAACTTACTCCTTGTTAAGCTCGACGTTTCTCGATTTGAGATCAAAGGCTTTCGCAGCTGAATGTAATAATAAGTCAAATTTTAAAAAAAACATAGGAATGCAGATTACATCAACAAGTTCAGTAATCGAAAGATAATTGATTAGTTAGGACAGAGAATAAAATGAAGAAAAATAACTTACCCAATGTGTTCTCCGTTTCTGTCAGAATTTTCTCCTTCTCTTTCAATTTCTCCTCCAATTCATGAAATTTCTTCTCAGATTGAATCAATCTCTTCTCTTTCTCTTCTCTTTCTCTTCGATTTCCTTCAATTTTCTTTCTGCTTCTTCAGCTCTCAACAATGAAATTCCCGCCTCTTTGCAAGCTTTCTGCAACATAATTAATTTAAATTTGATTCCCAAAAATTGCATATCCTTTTCTTAAACATTTTATGGTGAACGGGAGTATGGCCGCCTTTCAGGCCACATCACTCCACATGCCGGTCAACGATCCAGAAAGGCCTTTGGAGAGAGAGTGTGTGAAATCGAGAAGGACTCTCTCACTTTTGTACACTCTCTCGCACTAACCCTGGTCTGTAGATTTGGAATCATGTGAGGCTAATGTATTTTCTCAAAGCTATTATTTTGAAGATGAAAACTCGCCTCATAAAGTCTCGATTTCCTATTCAATTCATAATTTTTGTGCCACAATTCATCCGCTTTTTCCATTTTAACTTTGGAAAGATCAAAATTCGCCTCAAGTCGAAGGGTGAGTGTAGCCTCCCTCAATAAATGTCTATTATGGGTCTGTTATTTAATAACTACTAAAAATGAAGAAGAAAAGAAAAATCTTCATAACAACGACATGAATCATTACAGAATAAAAAAATATCAATCATATTGCATCATCCCTATGCAATCGCTCACCGTTCTTTAGATTCCGCCAATTCGTTCTTCAGTTTATCGCTCTCTCTTGTCGTCATTTTCGGCTAAAATGTAATTTTCAACAACAAAAAAACAATTAACATTACTTTTTTTAAAGACCTGTGCCAGAGGGCCGTGGAATTAGGTCCATCCGTTCCCATACATTCGAGACACCCACTCCAGGTGACCGGGCAAAGATACCCAGTGGCCCATGAAATCTGTCACCTACCCATCCGCTCCCATACATCAAACCTAGATTCAATGGATGCACCTCAATTTTCGTACCCTCTGGAGGAAGTAGCTGTAGTTCCCACAGACATTCCGTGCCCTAGTATGCCCAACTGGGGTATATTAGGGCACCAAACCCTTGGTTCTCCACAAGTCTCAATGCGAGAATACCATGGATTCCCTCAGCTTTAATAGTTATTCTCATATTGTAAAATATTGTATCTCTGATTGTTCTTTTACTTTCCTCATCTCTTCTCTTCTTTTCTCTCCTCTCATCTCTTTTATGTCCCAGCTTTCTTATCGAATTCATCGCCGAGAGTCTTCCCATATTTTCAACATTTTAATTTGCCTCGGGTTTTATGAAATATAAATATTTTCAGTGTCTTCTTTCAATAAGAGCAATGCCTTCTCTCTATTCGACTACCCTCACGTCTATCTCTCCCATCTCTCCCCACTCGTCTATCTCCAATTGGGTACAATGCCACTTCAACCAAGATGGAACCACGATCGATACAATGGAATCCCCCGAACAGTAAGTGCTACAGTAGTCTGAGATATTCTTTAGGACATTCTAACTCATCGTCCTCTCATACCGACTGATTAGAATCGATAAATTATATGAATTCCAGGAAGAAATATTCTGAAATGAGCGCATCCGAATGGAAGGATTTCTTTCAGTCAATGGAATATTATGAAGCAGCAAGATTCATGGAGCAACATACGAAATATATCAAGCAAGAAAATGTGAGTACAAATTAAGGCCAATTTTAATTCATTCTACATTAATAAAATCATTTTTTTACAATCATTTAAATAATATAATATAAATTTTCAGTCCTCGGAGGATTATTTTACTGCAATCTACGACGATGGCACTATAACGATGGCTAGACCATTCTCGGAATATCCTCTGATGATCTCCATTTCCTATCCACCCACCGATAATGACGTCAGTTTAATCAGCAATTAAATAAGTGTTAATTAGTGCTTAAAACGGATAAGAAAGAAGAGTTATAACTAACTCAAACAGAACAGAGCAATAAAAAAGAAATTCAAAAATAATAAAAATTATTATAATTTCAGCTGGATATTATACGCGCATCGTGTGGAGATGAATTCACTGCTCAGTTAAATTGCATCCATAAATTCGCAGGTTTGTTAAATCAAATTATGTCTCTTAAGATAAAACAAAATTCGCCAACAAAAACCTGAACTCACATAAGATGTGGGATAATTTTGAGGCTCAAAGATAATTATGAAATCAGGCAAAAATAACTCGTTTATTTCCAGAAGTCGCCCGCCAATTCAAATACACAGGAAGCGCCTATCGGCGCACTCTGTTATTATACATCGCTTACAAAAGATGGTTGCAAACTGAGACAGAAAAGGTATGAATAATCTCAATCAACGATAACGCAGTAATTTTGATCTATAAATAAGAATTGAAAAAAAACACGTATAGAAAGGGAGAGAGAAAAATACTGCCAGAGGGTAAAGTAAATACAGGTCTATTTTCAGGAACACCCCATCCGTATGTGCACGAACTATGATGAATACGACACTTCTACTGAAACTTCGCGTCGCTTTGTTAGAAGAAGAGTAATAATCGAAAGAAATGATGAAGTGAAGGGAAATACTCCCAGAGGAAGAAAAAGAATGATTACATCATTGAGACTTTTCCGCGAAGAGGAGAAAGAGGAAGATGATGATTGTTGTATCACAAAAGTAGTTAAGAAACGAAGATTGGAAGATATTGAGGATGATACTCCCTCAATTGATCTACCCCAGAGATCCCCTAGTATCATTGTCATTGACTAAGGAATAATAATAATAATAGTGATAATAATTAATTTATGCATTAACTTAGTCGTTCACAATGTTCTATTTTAAAAAGTAGTGATCCGTGCAACATAAATATCCTTGTTCCCTAATTTGCATCCCTAATTTGTATCCCTAATTGATCGATAAAGAAAGATAAGAAAGAGTGTCAATGTTCATATTATGCATTCACGATAGAGAACTAAATAATAAAAAGTAGATGATTCGCGTATGAAAACACGTAAATATTCATATTTCCATGAATACAAACAGTAAAAATATATTTATCATTAAAAATTGCAGAAACTCTAATAATTGGATGCTACGAAATAACTGTTACATAAAGAAATATTATCATACGTTAAAATGGGACAACTCGTGTGGATACGGTATAAGATATCGATTGCCTGTCATGTACTTGGTAGTCTCATAGTCCGAAGGGAATCTTCTTGGAGCGGAAAAGGGAAGAAGAGGAGGAAGGGACATCACCCAGACACTCAATATCGTCATCTTTCGTTATAGAGCACATATTTCTGATCATTTTGGTGTATAGCATGAACATGATCATTGAAAGACAGAAAAGATTAGTGCTCAGACCGGGATTCGAACCACGGGCCTTCCGCTTACCGGGCAGATGTCTTAACCACTGAACTATCCGAGCTCTTCTCTGTCTTCTCTCTATGTGATAGGCATTTCGCCTGGATGATCCTTCGCTACGCAAGATACATTGTATCATTGCGCTCTGGGGGAACATTTCATGTTCTTTGAGCCTACTCGGCAATGAATAGAGTTTACTCAGAAACAAGTTTGTATAGCATGAGGTAGTTGACCCCGTGGAAAGTTGTTTTATAAGCATTAACAAGAATTTGAAGCGCGCGGAACGCGTGTAAACACGCGGCATCCGCATGGTCGATGCGGTAGTGGTCTAGAACTTCAACCCGAAGGTCACTGGTTCGATTCCTATCGGTTGACAAAGTTTTTTGCCGAATTTATTTTCATTGAAAAAATCACTTTTTGAGATTTCTGAAAAAGCGCCAATATTGGCAGGAGGTAGAAATTCGATGAAAAAAATTCGGCAAAAAACTTTGGCAACCGATAGGAATCGAACCAATACCTTCGAATTGAAGTTCTAGACCACTACCGCATCGACCATGCGGATGCCGCGTGTGTACACGCGTTCCGCGCGCGTGAAATTCTTGTTAATGCTCGTAAAACATCTTTCCACGGGGTCAACTACCTCATGCTATACACCAAAATGATCAGAGAAATGTGCTCTATAAACTCGTACCCGGATCGGCCGCGATAGGGCTTGAGTCAAAAATCGACTTTTTCTCTGTAACGAAAAATCTTCACGATGCGGCATTTGCGCAATTTGATAGAGCGCGAAATTCTGATCTACATAGTTTTCCCGCCATTTTGACGAGTTTCTGAGAAGTTATTATCGAAAAACGCGTTTTCCGCCCAAAGTGCGCGGCGCCATACCGGCGCCCAACGGCGTCCCATTGCGAAATCGATGACGCTAGCGTGTTCAGCATCGAAAGTTACCCCTAGGACCATGTTTTCAGCGAATTCGATTTTTGACCTGTTCCAGACCTCTGTTGAGTCCTTGTTGATCCTAACGCAAACAGCGTCATATCGCCCGGCATAGATTGGCAACTTGAGCTAGTAGAATATGAGCCCCCTATTACGAGAAAAATAACAAAAAAAATTTTTTGAACTTTCCATTTCGAGATATGATCATTTTGAATCTCGTGGTTAGAGACCGCCAAAGCTATAATAATGATTAAAGTATATAATGGGGGGAGAAATGTGAAAATTGTCAATTTAATCATTAGACCGCCAATCAGAAATATTTTTAGATGATTAAAGGAATTAGATGATTGAATAGATGATTAATTATAGCTTTGGCCAATCCTATAAACACATCCACTTTGTTCCTCGACCTCCGAGATCCACATGGACCCCACCGTGCAATTCTCACTATAAATTATATAATGGGGCGCGGGGAACGAATTCAATCATCTAGATTTTGAACAAAGGATAATGAAAGGGTCAATCATCTAAGCGGTTTGCATACAGTTTTGATCAATCATTGAACCATCTCTACTCGTGGTGTGCAAGTTCGACTTTTACCACTGACGTCACAAATACGGGAAATGAAGATGAAACGCTCAGAATTCCACTTAGTAGTCATTCAGCATTCAGTAGGAATTCGTCTGTATCGAATTTTATAGAACTGCGAAAATTTTGAAAATAAATTAGGAAAAGTCGCCCTCTTACAATTAGATGCACCGTGGTGTGGTTAGAGGACAAAGCCGTAGCGCCTTTCCTAAGGGTCTGCATTTTTTTCTTATTTTTCCCGTGATCAGTGGACCAAATACATAAGTGAATTTCGCTGTCTATGCAAGGTCCCTTTAAAGATCCTTCGCCGTTATTTAATTATAATATAATAATAATATTTATCAGTAGGCGCTGATTCAGGAAAATCTTGTTTTCCATTCATCACCACTAACGCTTCATCAATAAAGAATACTCACTGAAGGAATACGCAGTCACTTATAAAGAAGAATATAAAAAAATAATCCGTAAGTTCGGGTAGATATAAAGATAAAAAGTAGATTATCAGTGAATGAAAACACGTAAATATGCATAAACTTAAACATTAAACAAATGATTTTATCATTCAAAATAGCGGAAACACCAATTATGGGATCCTGCGAAATAACTGCATAAATGAATCAATTTTACAATAAGGTAGAATTATACAACTGGGATGGATATGGTATGAGATATCGATTGACTGACATATTCTCGGATCTCTCAGATATGTCGTTTCTTGGAACGAAAGAGGGATGAGGAGGATGGGGCCACACAATCGATATAATAACCATTGTCATCGACCGTAATCAAAGAATCGACCACTTCCTGGGATACGGTACCCGGTACGGTAGGGGCGACTCCGTTAGTCGATATGGGGATATCGGAAGGGAGTACGATGCCCGGTGACTTCGAGAATACGGTATCGAACGAGATCTTCGTGGGTACGGTAGTCGCCTTCTTGATTGAGAGTACGGTAGACGAGATTTGAGGAGGCACCAAAGGGTCGGAGGGATGGAAGATTGGAGAAGAAAAAGAAGGAGGAGGGGGAGGAGGAGGTATCGCAGACTGAAATTTATTTTTTTTAAATTCTGCATTTTGTGTCGTTTGAATACAATATTCGTAGGCCGGCTACCGTACTCACCAGTTCATCCCATTCCATTTCTGGATTAGGATCGTATAAATATGGTCGCTTCTGTAGTTTCTCCTTCAGTTCATCCGCTTTCTTCCTGTCAAATAAAGATCAATGAAAAATAAATCTTATGTTAGGTCGTCTGCGAAGTTTTGCTCCCTCTCAAGGCGAAATTTAACTTCAGCACTGAATATTAATTTTTAAAAAAATAATCGAGAAAATACCGACTGGGCATGGAGTATATGTTACAAAAGCATTTCTTGAAACCTAATTGGAATCATCGTTCACAACTTTTTAAAAAATCAAATGGTTTACCTCGAATTGGCGATTATATCCAAATCATTTCTATATTTGAACAGTTCTCCTTTCAACTCCTCATTTCTCTTCTTGAGATAATGAATTTCGTCTTTCGCAGTGACCAAACGAGCCTCGGTTCTGTAATTTTTTTATAATTATTTTAGTTTAAAATTTTAATTTTGACAAAACACTCGAGTTTATACAATGATTTTCCAAGTTTCCTGATATAAAAAGAGATCGATGCAAAAACCTTATTTCAGAGAATTAGAGATTATTTCATAAAAAAACATTAATTGGATAGACAATTCAGAAAAGAAAATGTAAATTTAAAAGTTTACCTCCACATCTTCTCTATGGCCTCTTTGAGAAGTTTATCATTCACATCTTTATGAACTTTCCCTCCGAGACTAAATTGATAGATACATTATTTATTAGAGCAAATATTACCCTGATTCGGATGTATAAACCTTGAGTTTTCGGCCCAAGTTACAACGCAAATGCAATTCTAGGATTTGACGCATCAAGGATCAAAGAACAATCTCTGAGAGCTTTTCACTATCAGCTTCAAAATCAAACCAAATTAATGTTATTGACGAATTACCAGCTTAACGAGTTTCAAGTTATTTCATGCAAGGAGGAAGAATGAATTTGGGCGAGTATTTCATCATCATTAGCCAACAATCGCAAATGCTCACTCTGCGCTTTTCTTGACGGAATCCACTTCGAGATTGCTCATAGAGACGGATTTACCGGCTGAAATACTAGATGCATAAAAGTGGTCAAAATAAAACTCTGTAAAATCACCTGAAGTAAAGAATAGAAAAAAGTAGTCGAAGTAAAGAATATTGTCGGAAAATCGCAGGTTTCAAAAAAATTGCAATTTGCTTCTCGATTTTTATTCTCGAATAGTCGACAAGTTTCGGAATATTGAAAATAATAATATAATAGTCGCAAAAACATATAGTTTCACACCTGACATGGAGGCTACGTGTCTCATCTGGTCCAGTTCTTGGTTTAGTCGTTTAACTCTGCAAAGTTAACACATTTTCAAATGACACTAGGTAATTTGATCATTGCGTCAATTTTCGTCAACATTTTTGTTTAATCATCTTTAAAATAATCAACTTACTCGTTACTCATTTCAACATTTCTCGATTCGAGATCAGATGAAGCACTTTTTGTTGCAGCTGAATGTAAAAATACGATTCATGAGAAACTCAAAAGACAATTCAAAATATAGTGGAGATTGTTTTAAAAGACTGATTAATAATCAAAATTATAATATTTATACGGAGAATAGATACAATGAACACATTTATCTTACCCAATTTGTTCAATATTTCAGCTAGTATTTTCTCCTTTTCATTGAGTTTCTCATCAGATTCGTGAAGTTTCTTCTCAGATTGAATCAATCTCTTCTCTTTCCAAGCCATTTTCATCTCGATTTCCTTCAATTTTCTTTCTGCTTCTTCAGCTCTCAACAATGAAATTCCCGCCTCTTTGCAAGCTTTCTGCAAAATAAATATATATATATATATATATATTTATGCGATCACAAGAAACGCGGTACAAAATTAAGTTAGATTAAAAACGAATTCAGTAGGAAGACAATGACAATCTAATAACGAGTCACTCAGAGAAACTGATCAATTCTCTGGACTTCACTAATAGCCTTGCCGCTCTGGGGAAGAAACTATGATGTCGGTAGTTTGAAGTGGAACTAGCGTTAGTGAAATTTATCCCATGTCGAGTGAAGTAATAGCTAAAGTGATGTGGTGCCTTTTTAGATATTTTGTATTTGCCTCTCAGGAGATTACTGGCTGTCTTCAGGTCAATTTCCTCTCTACGCTTTTCTAATGAGACTAGACCTAACTGCATATTTCTATTAGGGAAATTCGGCATTGTTTGCCAGGTTGATTTGTGGCATCTCAAATATTTTTTTTGTTTAAAAAATCTATACAGCATCCAAGCACTATTTCACCTCTAGCCTCTAGCACTTTTTTTCTAGAAATTTTAGGATGAAAGAAACTGCTGTTTTTTAGCAAATATTTCTTTATAACAGAATATTTCTGACAGGATTGAGATTCTGTCTGAAGGGTCCGTACTAGCGAAAATTAACCTATGCTGAAAAGTTGCCCTAAGGGTAAACTTGATGCGTAGAGTCCGAAAATCAACATTAAAATTGGCTCCGACCAAACCCGGCTGAGATATGTTTCACAAAGTGTATAAAACCCGAAAATGGATTTTTTGCCAGAATCATGTATAACCCTCCAATAGCTATATTTTCTGAAAGATGATGCCAAGAGGAGTATTTTTAGTGTTGGGAATTTGTCGCTAGCTGATCGGGGTAAAAAAGTTATTTTTGATCAAAACATAAACATGACCATCTTGAAAAATTTTTTGCGAGTAATCGGACAAATTTTATTTCATTTTCGGAATCTCCTTGAAAAACTACTTTAACAGCCAAACTTGCGTAACCTGATTTTGGATGGAAAATATTAAAACGCTCTCGAGTACTCAGGCAACTCGTTTTGAATCTAATCAGAAACAATTTTGAATCTAATCAGAACAATTTTAACACTAACCGTGGCTAAATTAGATTCTAATTTCTCTCTGATTAGATGCTAAATTCGTTTGATATTCTGATTAGATTATAAAAACGTCCTGAATAGATTCTAAAAGCGTTCACATTAGATTCCAAAAACGTTCTGTTTAGATTCCAAAAACGTTCTGATTAGATTCCAAAAACGTTATGATTAGATTCTAAATGAATTCTGAATAGATTATAAAATTAGTATGATGATGATTTTCTGAGCTGTCCTCATTTTTTTCAAAATTGATGTAGCCCTATCCAGGCACAGCGGGGCACCTCGTCCCTTATGAGGGAAGGTGCTTGCGATCCCCACTCTCGCATTGAAGGGGAGAGTGGGAAACGATCCAAAAATGGCTGATATATCAGCACAGTACATCACCCAACAGGGAAAATCCTGATACGAACTTGAATGACCCGAAGCAATGAGTAGGCACGACGGTATGTACTCGAGACGGGGTTGACAGATAATTTGGAATCTGATTAGATTCTGATTAGATTCTGAATTCTATCGGAATAGATTCTAAATATTTGAAGGAAGTTTAGTATCTAATTAGATTCCGTTTAGATTCAAAAGCTCAAGAACAATTCAGAATCTAATTAGATTCAACGTAGACTCTAAAAACTCTATGATTAGATTTTATATTCCACCAAACTCTGATTAGATTCAAAAAGAGTTGCCTGAGTATGCGGGCAAGTCGGTGTTTTCGCACATATTTCACCGTAACTTTTTTGTTTCACTACCTTATTTACTAAAATTCTTCATATATTACATACATTCATTTTACTACATCTTCTGGAGAAATAGCAAAATTATTCATGCACTTTGAAAAAAAAGTATTTTTCAAAAATACCATGAAAGTGGTCTAAAAGTGGAAAAATTGTTTTCAATCCAGTCTGAATGGTTTATTTCGAAAATTTGAGTAGATACTATGCACATATCAGAAACCTCGCCAGTTGTTCTGGGATACGGTTAGAGCGAAATTGAGTGTAAAAATATTTTCCATTTTTGGACCATGACCCCGGGTTCATGGTATTTTGAAAAAAACATTTTTTTCAAAGTTGAATAACTTTGCATTTTCTCCAGAAGATGTAGCAAAATGAATGTATGTAATATATGAAGAATTTTAGTAAATAAGGTGGTGTAACAAAAAGTCACAGTGAAATATATGCGAAAATATCGACTTGCCCGCATACTCGAGAGCGTTTTAATATTTTCCATCCAAAATCAGGTTACGCAAGTTTGGTTGTTAAAGTAGTTTTTCAAGGAGATTCCGAAAATAAAATAAAATTTGTCCGATTACTCGCAAAAAAATTTTCAGGACGGTCATTTTTATGTTTTGACCAAAAATAACTTTTTCCCCGATCAGCTAGCGACAAGTTCCCAACACTAAAAATACTCCTCTTGGCATCATCTTTCAGAAAATATAGCTATTGGAGGGTTATACATGATTCTGGCAAAAAATCCATTTTCGGGTTTTATACACTTTGTGAAACATATCTCAGCCGGGTTTGGTCGGAGCCAATTTTAGTGTTGATTTTCGGACTCTACGCATCAAGATTACCCTTAGGGCAACTTTTCAGCATAGGTAAATTTTCGCTAGTACGGACCAATTTCGACCCTGTCAGATAGTGTCTGATAAACACATATTTTGAGAAAAACAAAAGCTCACCTCGTAAAGTCTCGATTTACTATTCAATTCATCATTTTTGTACCACAATTCATCCGCTTTTTCCATCTTTACTTTTGAAAGATCAAACTTCGCCTCTAGTCGAAGGGTTAGAGCAGCCTCTCTGAATACAACTATTTGAGTATTAAATAATTATTGAAAATAAGATTTCTCTACAGTCAAAATGACATATTGTGAACAAAATGTTATAAGATATAATAAGTTATAAGATTTTATTATAAGATTTAGTTGAGCGGGTTCCCGTGAAGGGAATCGCCTGAATTTGTGGGAGCATGCTCCGTTCGGTATTCAAATAACTTCTGTCCAAGCGATTATCGAAACTCAAATTGTAAATACAATTTTGAACGCGTGTGGTATAACTTTCCTTTGGGAAGGGAAAATAAAAAACGCAAAATAATGCCCGAAATCGAAAGTTTCCAAATTTTTAATGACAATAGCCCTTTTCTGCACCCTTGGTAACCCCAAAGAGAGCCATTTATGAATTTTAGGATGCAATTGGCATTTAATTTGGTGGTCTTTAAAATAAACGAATAATAAATCAGTATTTGATGCTACACGGCTACAGTAAGATTCTGTCGTTTCGAGGTTCTATTCGACGGTTCTGAGCTTACGGATCGCTTAAAAATTGTAATTGAGTTATTTTTAACCCGACCAAAACCGCATTTAGAACTTGAGTTTTGATAATCGCTTGGACAAAAGTTATTTGAATATCGAACGGAAGATGCTCCCACAAATTCAGGCGGTTCCCTTCACGGGAACCCACTCTCTTATAATAAAATGATATAACTTATTATATCTTATAACATTTTGTTCACAATATGTCATTTTGACTGTAGTACTCTAAAATCGCTGGTGGTCGGTCCAGTAGCATTTAGTGGTCGGACGTGTGGACAGATAGCCGACCACGTAGCATTTTGTGGTCGGTCCCGTAGCCAAAGATCTAAGCTGTGGTCGGACCAGTGGACAGTTGGCCGGACTAGTAGCCAGTGTGGTCGGTCCAGTGGATAATGTGGTCGGTCCCGCATCATTTCGTGGTCGGTCCCGTAGCATCTTGCGGCCGGCCGTCGGCCGTCCGACGGCCGGCCACAAGATGCTATGGGACCGACCACCGGCGATTCTAGAGTAATATTACAAGAATAAATTGTATTTCATCATCCCTATGCAATTGCTCACCGTTCCTTAGATTCCTCCAATTCCTTTTCTTTACAAACCATTTTCATCTCGATTTCCTTCAATTTTCTCTCTGCTTCTTCAGCTCTCAACAAAGAAATTCCCGCCTCTTTGCAAGCTTTCTGCAAAATAAATTAATTTTTAAAATATTTTCTATTCGGTTCCTAAACAATCTACACCCCTTTACAATTTTTCTATGATAAACGAGATCGTCTTAACCTTTTAACATAATGATTTTTCTCTACAAAAAAGTTTGACAATGAAAACTCGCCTCGTAAAGTCTCGATTTCGTATTCAATTCATCATTTTTGTGCCATAATTCCTCCGCTTTTTCCATTTTCACTTTGGAAAGATCAAAATTTGCTTCAAGTCGAAGGCTGAGTGCAGCCTCTCTGAATACAACTATTTTATTTATTTTTTAATACTGGAAATGAAGAAGAAAAAAAAACATGCGCATTAGTTTTACACTCACCGTGCCTTAGAATCCGCCAATTCTTTCTTCAGTTTATTCTTTTCACTGGTCATCGTTTTGGGCTAAAATATTTCAACAAACAAAAAATTGGGAACAGAATAATCACGAAAGGAATGGAGCACGATAGCATGACTTATTGAAGTTATTGGAACGAATTGTAGAAATTGATAGAAGAAAGGGGGTTCAATGATTATAAATAAGCAAAAAAACCGATCACTACCAGAGGGATGATTATGTCCATCCGTTCCCATCCATTTCCAGTCAACCTCTCTAGGTAGCCCACTGTGACCGGGCAAAGATACCCAGTGGCCCATGAAATCTGTCACCTACCCATCCGCTCCCATACATCATACCTAGATTCAATGGATGCACCTCAATTTCCGTACCTTCTGGGGGAAGTACTGGTAGTTCCCACAGACATTCCGCGCCCAAGGATGTCCAACTGGGGTATATTAGGGCACCAAAACCTTGGTTCTCCACAAGTCTCATCCCGAGATCACCATGGATCCCCTCAACTTTAATAGTTATTCTCATATTTTAAAGTATTGTATTTCCGCTTGTTCTCATAATTTCCTAATGTCTTCTCTTCCTTTCTCACCTCTCCTCTCCCATTCAGTCCCATTTATTCAATCTCATTCATCGCTTAAAATATTCCCATATTTTCTTGAATTTCAACATTGTATTGTGCCTTTAAAAATATATATAAATATTTTCAGTGTCTTCTTTCAATAAGAGCAATGCCTTCTCTCTATTCGACTACCCTCACGTCTATCTCTCCCATCTCTCCCCACTCGTCTATCTCCAATTGGGTACAATGCCACTTCAACCAAGATGGAACCACGATCGATACAATGGAATCCCCCGAACAGTAAGTGCTACAGTAGTCTGAGATATTCTTTAGGACATTCTAACTCATCGTCCTCTCATACCGACTGATTAGAATCGATAAATTATATGAATTCCAGGAAGAAATATTCTGAAATGAGCGCATCCGAATGGAAGGATTTCTTTCAGTCAATGGAATATTATGAAGCAGCAAGATTCATGGAGCAACATACGAAATATATCAAGCAAGAAAATGTGAGTACAAATTAAGGCCAATTTTAATTCATTCTACATTAATAAAATCATTTTTTTACAATCATTTAAATAATATAATATAAATTTTCAGTCCTCGGAGGATTATTTTACTGCAATCTACGACGATGGCACTATAACGATGGCTAGACCATTCTCGGAATATCCTCTGATGATCTCCATTTCCTATCCACCCACCGATAATGACGTCAGTTTAATCAGCAATTAAATAAGTGTTAATTAGTGCTTAAAACGGATAAGAAAGAAGAGTTATAACTAACTCAAACAGAACAGAGCAATAAAAAAGAAATTCAAAAATAATAAAAATTATTATAATTTCAGCTGGATATTATACGCGCATCGTGTGGAGATGAATTCACTGCTCAGTTAAATTGCATCCATAAATTCGCAGGTTTGTTAAATCAAATTATTTCTCTTAAGATAAAACAAAATTCGCCAACAAAAACGTGAACTCACATAAGATGTGGGATAATTTTGAGGCTCAAAGATAATTATGAAATCAGGCAAAAATAACTCGTTTATTTCCAGAAGTCGCCCGCCAATTCAAATACACAGGAAGCGCCTATCGGCGCACTCTGTTATTATACATCGCTTACAAAAGATGGTTGCAAACTGAGACAGAAAAGGTATGAATAATCTCAATCAACGATAACGCAGTAATTTTGATCTATAAATAAGAATTGAAAAAAAACACGTATAGA
The DNA here is from genome assembly GCA_036245785.1 of Pristionchus fissidentatus. NCBI lineage: Eukaryota > Metazoa > Nematoda > Chromadorea > Rhabditida > Neodiplogasteridae > Pristionchus > Pristionchus fissidentatus. Next base: position 30,701,647 of record BTSY01000005.1, on the reverse strand, counting down.
AAGGGAGAGAGAAAAATACTGCCAGAGGGTAAAGTAAATACAGGTCTATTTTCAGGAACACCCCATCCGTATGTGCACGAACTATGATGAATACGACACTTCTACTGAAACTTCGCGTCGCTTTGTTAGAAGAAGAGTAATAATCGAAAGAAATGATGAAGTGAAGGGAAATACTCCCAGAGGAAGAAAAAGAATGATTACATCATTGAGACTTTTCCGCGAAGAGGAGAAAGAGGAAGATGATGATTGTTGTATCACAAAAGTAGTTAAGAGACGAAGATTGGAAGATATTGAGGATGATACTCCCTCAATTGATGTGACCCAGAGATCCCCCAGTATCATTGTCATTGATTGAATAATTATAAAATAATAATATTAATTAATTTCTAGTTATGCATTAACTTAATCGTTCACAATGTTCTATTTTATAATGTAGTGATCCGTGCAACGTAAATAATCTTGTTCCCTAATTTGCATCCCTAATTGATCGATAAAGAAAGATAAGAAAGAGTCGTCCCTTATAATCCGTCAGAAGTTCGCGAACTTTTCACGCATCTTTTCTTGCTCGTTTTAGGCTATTTATAATTTGCGTTAGGTCATTAGAGCAGCATAAGAAAGTACTAATGCAGAAGAAATTAACCTAAAATATAAACTAGGGAATTAGCCGCACCTCTTAGAAGGTCGCGGTATTCTGCGAGTTGTTTTACGCGAGCTAGACAGTGACGAGAGAGCACGTGAATCGAGAGAGCGCAGAAAGACAACAACAATTGTTAGTCTTTCTGCGCTCTCTCTGTTTACGTGCTCTCTCGTCACTGTCTAGCTCGCGTAAAACAGCTCGCAGAATTCTGCGACCTTCTAAGAGGTGCGGCTAATACCCTAGTTTATATTTAAAGAAGGCCTCCCACGAATATTTGGTCACATAGACTGCCAACGTAGTGATGTTGGGGGCGCTCACCCGAGCACATTGCAACGGATCCGAAATTCTACCGTAATCTATAAATCGATATATTGGCGCTCAAATGGCCGCAAAGATACCAAGAATCGACAGGCAACGCGTGCTAGGACCAGAAGAGGAAAATGAACGGAGGAAAATGAAGATGCCAACGATATAATAATGTTTACCCCTATGGATAATATCGGTTTTCATTTAAAATATAATAATTTTCGCAAGGGAATGCTTAGAAATTGCCCCTAACGATAGTGTGCGCGCTCCATACTTTTTTCGATAAGCCAAATACAGTACACCTGAAAAATGCGACCAAAAATGGAGCGCGCACACTATCATTAGGGGCAATTTCTAAGCATTCCCTTGCGAAAACTATTATATTTTAAATGAAAACCGATATTATCCATAGGGGGAAACATTATTATATCGTTGGCAGCTTCATTTTCCTCCGTTCATTATTCTATCTTCTGGTCCTACCACGCGCTGCCTGTCGATTCTTGGTACCTTTGCGGCCATTTGAGCGCCAATATATCGATTTATAGATTACGGTAGAATTTCGGATGCGTTGAATGTGCTCGGGTGAGCGCCCACAACATCACTACGTTGGCAGTCTATGTGACCAAATATTCGTGGAAGGCTTTCTTTAAGGTTAATTTCTTATGCATTAGTACTTTCTTATGCTGCTCTAATGACCTAACGCAAATTATAAAGAAAATAGCCTAAAACGAGCAAGAAAAGATGCGTGAAAAGTTCGCGAACTTCTGACGGATTATAAGGGTCGAGTGTCAATGTTCATATTATGCATTCACGATAGAGAACTAAGATCAAAAGTAGATGATTCGCGTATGAAAACACGTAAATATTCTTATTTCCATGAATGCAAACAGTAAAAATATATTTATCATTAAAAAAAGCAGAAACTCTAATAATTGGATGCTATGAAATAACTGTTACATAAAGAAATATTATCATACGTTAAAATGGGACAACTCGTGTGGATACGGTATAAGATATCGATTGCCTGTCATGTACTTGGTAGTCTCATAGTCCGAAGGGAATCTTCTTGGAGCGGAAAAGGGAAGAAGAGGAGGAAGGGACATCACCCAGACACTCAATATCGTCATCTTCGTCTACAGTAATCGACGAATCCGAGAGGACGACCACCTCCTGGGATACGGTATCCGGTACGGTAGAGGGGTCTACGATAGTCTTCGTGAAGAGGTAGAAAGGCGGTACGATACCCGGTGGCATCGAAAATACGGTATCAAAGGAGATCTTCGAGGGTACGGTAGCCGGCTTCATGTTCGTCAGTACAGAAGACGAGGTACGCGAAGGCGCCTGATTCAATAACTTTCTTTCGTTCGAACACAAAATCAATAAATGCCGATTACCGTACTCACCAGTTCATCCCAGCTCATTTCCGGATTTGGCTCGAGTGAATTTAATCGTTTCTGGAGTTCCTCCTTCTTCTCATCCGAATTCTTCCTGTCAAGTAAAGAACGATAAAACAAAATGTTTAGTTGGCGAAATGGAAACAACTATTGTATTTGAAACAAAAATTCTCACTTAGTCTCAACGGCCTCATCAGTTTTCGAAGTTATCGTCGACGTTTGAAGGCTGAAATAGGCATAACTTAATTTATTTTCACAAAATAAATTAAGCGGTTAATAAATTATTATTTAATCACCTCATTTTGGCCAGAAGCGAAATCACTTTGTCTACCGCCCGCTTGTTCCTGCAAAAATTAAATCAAGAAAAAGAAGAAAAAAATTATCATTAGTGAACTGTATAAAAATAATAATAATATTTATAATAAACTAACAATTAAAATAATATCTGACCTCAATGTCATCTCCAACTGCTAACTTCGCTCCCTCTCAAGACTCCATCTCAGTTCAGCACTTAATAAAAAACAATTAGGAAATCGGTTCAAAATATGTCAACTCCAATATAATAAATGCGTATAAATACGATAGTTGGGAATTTTTTAAAGCATAAAATAGTTTACTTCGATTCGGCGAGTTCCTCATTTCGCTTCTTGAGATGATGAATTTCGTCCCTCGCAGCGATCAAACACGACTCGGTTCTGCACAAAAGGAAATAATTTGTAAATTATTTCGCGATAAGAAAGTGTTCCACTCTGTTCCAACGTGGAACACCTTTTCCCACAATTTTCTACTTCCAACAGGTTTTGGTGAAAATAAATATATTTAAGACAAGATGCTCGTTTGTTGGGCTGATCAATCTACATATCAGTTCAAGAAAATATGAAAATTAATCGATTATAAATCATTTCGGATAGTAGCGAACAGTGAATTTAATGAAGAACCATTTACTACAACTTTAATTATATTTTGTGCTAACTTGTTCACAAAAGATTGCTAGAAAAGGAAAATATTGTTTAAAAAAGCGTTGCAATGTGGAACACTTTTAAACTATTTTCCCTGCTACAAAGTTATCGATTTACGCAACAAAAAATTCAATTTCCATGAACCGTTTAACCATTAATTGTAAAAAGGCCTGAAATAAAACTTCTTCTCTATAACCTCTTTGAGAAGTTTATCCTTCGCATCTTGATGCTCTTTCCCTCCGAGACTAAATAAAATATATTCGAATGTATTCATTATTTATTCAAGCGACAATTTTCAGGAATTCGGATGTATAAGCTTTAAGTTTTCACGTCAAGTCACAACGAAAATGCTGATATTGACAAAGTAGAATTTGACGGACCGATGATCAAAGACCAGGCTCAAATCGTTCGAGCCTTTCACTATCAGTTTACATTTCAATGATTAAAATAAACCAATTTAATGTGATGAATTACCCACTCATCGTGTTTTATAGTTGTTTTTTTTATAGTTGAAAGAAGTAAGCAAACATTTTGAAGTAGAGCATCATCAATAGTTAATAATCACAAATACTCACTTGGTACTCAGTTTGACGCAGTCAACTTCGAGAATATTCATAGAGGCGGCTCTACCGGCTGAAATAACACCACGCTCAAAATATTTCAAAAAAATATAACTCGCTAAAAATCAGCCACTTGAAGAGAAAACTTTTTAGACGATTTCATAGAATGAATTATATAATTGGCTAAAAAACTTCGAAAAGGAATTTGTGAAATATTTTTGGAATGTTTTCATTCATTAGTATTACAAGCACTAAACTAATCATTTTCTCGAATAATCGCAGATAGATATTTTTAAAAAAAGTTCACACCTGATAAGGACGCTATCTGTCTCATATGGTTCAATTCTTGGTTCAGCCGTTTAACTCTGGAAAGATTCCACGATTTTAACAGTTTTTTTTCAAAATAATTAGGAACTTATAATAGTATTTCATCTTAATAAATATGAAATCATTTTGTAACAATATGATCAACTTACTCCTTGTTAAGCTCGACGTTTCTCGATTTGAGATCAAAGGCTTTCGCAGCTGAATGTAATAATAAGTCAAATTTAAAAAAAACATAGGAATGCAGATTACATCAACAAGTTCAGTAATCGAAAGATAATTGATTAGTTAGGACAGAGAATAAAATGAAGAAAAATAACTTACCCAATGTGTTCTCCGTTTCTGTCAGAATTTTCTCCTTCTCTTTCAATTTCTCCTCCAATTCATGAAATTTCTTCTCAGATTGAATCAATCTCTTCTCTTTCCAAGCCATTTTCATCTCGATTTCCTTCAAATTTCTTTCTGCTTCTTCAGCTCTCAAAAATGAAATTCGTCGCCTCTTTGCAAGCTTTCTGCAACATAATTAATTTAAATTTGATTCCCAAAAATTGCATATCCTTTTCTTAAGAGACCCTCCACCAGAAATCGGATAGGCCTCTCGGATGGCCGAAAATACAACCTACCCTCAAACTTTTTTCATGGAATGGGCATCACGAATGCTGATCGAGAGCACATCCCTTTGATCCTGAAAAAAATTTTGACCGAGAAAAAAATTTCCAAAATTTCGACCACTTTTTAGGTCCAAAAATAAACCCTCGTAGTTGTATTTGAAAAATATTCTATTATACGTATTTTCACGCGTACATTCCGAAAATAATACTTAGAACATATGAAATTTGCATATAAAAAAGTTACACTTGAAAAACTGATTTTTTTCACAGAAAATCGAAAAAAACCTTTTCTCGAAAAATTCGGTTCGCATTCTCACTATTATTTTCGGATTCCTTGCAATAATTTGCATATGGGGTATTTTTTCAGATTTTTAAAAATGGACATTCGTAAGATATTTCAATTTGAACTTAGAATGTTTCGCACTTTGGGGTACTGTTTCCGAAAGTGAGTTCCGAAAAAAGTCGCATATCTTTTACTTTGACATGCTCTGATTTTTTTCATACTTTGCTCGTATTCCGAACTTGTCGTAACTACTTTACTGGGGGTCATAGAACAAAGTTCGACGATTTACTCAGGAGGAATTTGTTTTGATCCACCCTAATAATTGTGCAACAAGTTCTCACAATCAACTTTCCTTTTTTTGAGATAGGATAAGTGAATTATCTTTTTTTGTGAATAACATATTTCTTTATTATATTTTTGAAATATCTAAACGTTCACTCTTTTTGCAAATCGTACAGTTCACTCTTTTTGCAAATCGTGCAAAGCAAATCGTGCACCGTGCAATGTGCGCATTTTGTGCTCTTTGTGTACTAACTCTCTCTTTCTCCCCCCACACTCCCTATCTACTTCTCGTTGGTTCGTACAAAGTTTTTTCTAAGTTCCGCAACCATTTACTTGCTACCTCGCTCAGAATAGTTCCGCATTTCAGAACCACTTCCATCGTATAGAGTTTTTCTGTTCCGCATCAACTCACTCGTTCACTCTCTCAGAATAGTTCCGCATTTCAAAACTACTTCCTCGTGTTTCCTTGCATGTTGTTTCGCAGTGGGCGGAGTTTTAATCACACAAGAAAGTATAAAAGGTAAAGTTTTAATTCTTATTTCCATCACAGCAATGACGCTGAGAATGTTCGCCTTCTTCGCGTTTCTTATCTTCGCTCTTCTAATGTACAAGGATCCAGCAAATGCTGCTCAGGTGCTGTCTGCTATATTTTTTATTCTATTATGTCTCACTGTTGATTATTTCCAATATGTAATCGAGTGTCCACTATTCATAACAAACATATCTCAGGAACCGGAGTGTTTCTTCTCCGAGAAAAGAACCACTGAGCACGAGACTTGCCCGAATCGAGAATTCTACTCATCTGTTTCACCTACTTGCAGTGGCGCAAGAACTAGGTATTCCTTTTGAAATTACAATGTTCATTGAATTAATTTTCTCAGACTATCGGACCTGCAAAAGATCGAGGTTTCCGAAAATGGTGCTACAAACGAACTGGAGCTCGCTCTCGGACGAGGGGCGGGTATCTTCGATGATGCCACGTTTGCATTTGCGGCGAAATGGAACAAAAAGTTTATTTGTGAACACCACTTGAATGAACTCGTGCGCAAATGGGGACAGGTCACCATGCATCATTCGAAAGTAAGCGAAATGAGCATAATCTCACAACATGATACTTTTTTTCAGAGAAGGCACACCACTCACGGATGGAGGACTCTTTGCGGAATACCGGAGCACGATCGGGCCGTCATGCTGCGTCATCCATACTACCTCACACGGGAGATGGCGCGAAATTATCTCGTCAACAATCACAAATTCGAGCAGATGGATTGGAAGGAGAGCCCGGAGCCCGAGGATCGGAGTCCGGTGTCGGTTGTGAAGGCTCCGTTCGAAGCGTTCGTCAAGGCATCAGGAGTTCGTGGTGCTTGTTCTTCCCCGGATTTCGCCACCTTCATGAAGGAAACCAAGGAGAGGAGAGTTCTCGCTCTGAGACGACTGATCAAGATCATGATTGGTTTCCTTGCCCCTGGATCGGAGAGTGAATTAACAGAGATGTTAGAAAGCTCGTTCGCTCCGAGGGTGTGGAAGGATGCGGCTGAAAACAAGATCCGCAAGGTCTTGTTTGAGGTCGCCGACCAGTACGAAAAGGAGACCGATCGCCGCTCGAAGGAACTGATTCTATCTGCTGTCGTGGATGTGTTTCCGTACAGAGAGCTTCAAGAATTCATACCTGACCTCTCTGTTAGGAAATTCTACAACGCCAAGTACCGTGCGATTCGAAAGGGGAACGTCAAGGAGCATCCTATCATACGAACCCGCTACGAGCCCGTGAGAGTCAACCTGTTCGTCACATTCATCACGAGGTTGATTTTGTTTGTTTCATACGCTCAGAAATTCATTTCAGCCCATTCATATCGACGGGTCTGCCCTTTAAGGAGAGGACAGTCAAGAAATCCGATGGATCGCTCGTACACGATCGTGAGCATCCCAAACACTCTTCGTCTCTTCAAGAATGCAGAAATCTGGAGAATGTATAAGACTCACATGGAGGTAGAAAAAAGTTTGCTGTTAAATTTTAGGATTCTAATTGCAGCACCTAGGAAAAGAGAAGCTAATGCTCAAAGAGAGTGTGGTTCACGCGATTCTCAAGAAGTGACGAAGAGGAAATCCGGTCGGTATTCCGACAAGGCGAGGGAATTTGTCGAGGATAAGTTCAACGAGGGAGTCGGAAAGGGAAGGAAGATGGACCCTGCTGAGGCTGAGAGATTGATGAAAGAGGAAGAGAGCATTTTACCATCGGAGAGAATGACTGCCCAGCAGATTAAGAGTTATTTTAGTGTGTTGTGTAGTAAGAAAAAGAAGGCAGAAGTGAAAGTGACGAGAGGGCATCGAGTTGTGAGAAGTGAGAATGTAGAGGAGATTTATTGTGAGGAAGATTTGTCTGATGAGGAGATTGAGAATATAGATGATTTCGGTAGAGGGGCTGATGATGTCGTTTCAGATATTATAGAGGAGAACAAGTATGAATTATTCATTGACGCTGATACACCTTATCTTGAGATTGATGACTAAATTTCACGATGTTATGTTTTATGATATACTTCACATTGTATTTTATCGATCTTCTATCGTTTCGCAATAAATTAGTACCATAAATTGTTGATTATCGAAAACCACATGGCAGATCGAAACATATCTTTCGTTAGTTCTATGTCCGCCAGTGAAGTAGTTAAGTTTTGAATACAAATAAAGAATGAAAACAAATCAGAGCATGCCAAAGTAAAAGAAATCTATATACGAACCAACGAGAAGTAGAAAGAGTGTGCGCGGGAGAAAGAGAGAATTGGTACACAAAGCGCTCAAAATGCGCACATTGCACGATTCAATGTGCACATTTTGCGTCATTTGCAACAAGAGTTTACGTATTTCAAAAATATAATAAAGAAATATGTTATTCACAAAAAAAGATAATTCACTTATCCTATCTCAAAAAAAGGAAAGTTGATTGTGAGAACTTGTTGCACAATTATTAGGGTGGGTCAAAACAAATTCCTCCTGAGTAAATCGTCGAACTTTGTTCTATGACCCCCAGTAAAGTAGTTACGACAAGTTCGGAATACGAGCAAAGTATGAAAAAAATCAGAGCATGTCAAAGTAAAAGATATGCGACTTTTTTCGGAACTCACTTTCGGAAACAGTACCCCAAAGTGCGAAACATTCTAAGTTCAAATTGAAATATCTTACGAATGTCCATTTTTAAAAATCTGAAAAAAATACCCCATATGCAAATTTTTGCAAGGAATCCGAAAATAATAGTGAGAATGCGAACCGAATTTTTCGAGAAAAGGTTTTTTTCGATTTTCTGTGAAAAAAATCAGTTTTTCAAGTGTAACTTTTTTATATGCAAATTTCATATGTTCTAAGTATTATTTTCGGAATGTACGCGTGAAAATACGTATAATAGAATATTTTTCAAATACAACTACGAGGGTTTATTTTTGGACCTAAAAAGTGGTCGAAATTTTGGAAATTTTTTTCAGGATCAAAGAGATGTGCTCTCGATCAGCATTCGTGATGCCCATTCCATGAAAAAAGTTTGAGGGTAGGTTGTATTTTCGGCCATCCGAGACCCCTAACAGAGTTGTTTCGTGGATGGTCTCTTAAACATTTTATGGTGAAGGGAGTATGGCCGCCTTTCAGGCCACATCACTCCACAGGCCGGTCAACGATCCAGAAAGGCCTTTGGAGAGAGAGTGTGTGAAATCGAGAGGGACTCTCTCACTTTTGTACACTCTCTCGCACTAACCCTGGTCTGTAGATTTGGAATCATGTGAGGCTAATGTATTTTCTCAAAGAAAATATTTTGAAGATGAAAACTCGCCTCATAAAGTCTCGATTTCCTATTCAATTCATAATTTTTGTGCCACAATTCATCCGCTTTTTCCATTTTAACTTTGGAAAGATCAAAATTCGCCTCAAGTCGAAGGGTGAGTTCAGCCTCTCTGAATAAATGTCTATTATGGGTATGTTATTTAATAACTGTTATGTCTGTGCACAACGGGTGTTTTAGTGTAATATATTTATAATATGGGAGTAAAAGGAATAACGACGTCTCGCTACGCGAGCGGAGGACAAGACTAATGAATTACGTCAGAATTACGAAGCACACTTTAGCATTGCGTAAAGTGTGTAAGAAGTGTATGGAAGTGTATGGAATACAGTATGTCCTACGCATTTGGGGTGTTGTGCTAGGTCAGATACATGACTAGGCTCATACACAGCACCTCCGCCACAAGATATGAAATACGAGTATTGAATATCTGACGATATGAAGTTACGATAGTACGAAGGTAACTTATACGGTAGTAAAGAATCAATATCGTAGTACTGGGTAATGATGGTCAATTATGATGGGACTCATTCAGAGTAACTGTCTTCGTGTCGTTCTCCACATCTTCCGTGGGCTCGAATCTTTCTTCGATGATTGAAGTTGCACGGCGAGACTCGACGATTGCACTCGATGTAGTCGCACTTGTCGTGGTAGTTGAGACTCGCGAGACGATGTAGTTGTCCTCGACGATGTCCTTCTTCTCACACGATCCGTAGATGCACTTCTCCATGGTCATCGACCATCTCTCGACACTCAGTCCATCATGACGCATGATCTCTCGATGTACGGCAGTGCCCATGGCGAACTCTCTGTTCCCACTACCGACACCTCTCCAACTCCCCTCTTCCCTCTCGGAGAGAGTGAGCTGATGTCTGATCTTTGCTCGAAAGATCTCCTCATTGCACACGAACACTTGTTCGTTGCTCTTGGCAGGACCCGTATGTTCCTCCATACTTGGGTAACGGATAGTACTGGTCTCTTGATGTACGGTAGTACCCTGGACGAACTCTCTGTTGTCCCTACCGACACCACACATTCTTCCCTCCTCTTCCTTCTCGGAGAGAGTGAGTTGATCTTTGATCTTCATATAAAAGACATCCGATGCAATTCTCGATGAGAATGCCTTTGTGCATTCCAACACTGGTTCACTGCTTCTGGCAGGACCCGTGCGTTCCTCCAGTCTCGGGTTACGGTAAGTTTCGTTCACGACGAAACCAAGAGAGTTGACATTTTTGTCTTCGGCACCATCTTTGGGAATCCATTCCAGATTCTCCGTGTGCTCTCTCTTCCTCTTCCCATTGTATGCGACATTCTCACGAATAGTCAGCAAGTGCGCTTCTGCATCATGGTCATCCGCATGAAACGTCTTCAGAGTGCGCTCATCTCTGTACGGTAATCTGTCGTTCACGACAATAGTCAGCCCGTGACGTGTCTGATTCATCCACGGTTCCTTCGTCTCTTCGACTTCTACACGTGAATCCACATCACAGAAATCGATCTTGGAGAAGTTGCTCCCTCTCTTTCCAGAGTCCGAGTCAACCTCCGGAATCACAGGCAGACACGCTCTGTCCTCTCTGGGATCAGCATGTTCTTCCACAGACTCATTCTTCTCTTCGACTAGAGAGAATACTCCTGCCTGCTCCAAGTGTTCTCCTTTCGAGTTCACTAGCATTATTGATCTTTGATCGATCTCCTTTTCATACACCTGCTGGCTGGTTCCAGGATCTACATATCCTCCAGTACTGCCTCTCGGGTTCAGTCTGGCCAGTCCAGTCTCGCAATATTCTTGACATTCCATCAACCAACAAGGTCCACGCTTGGCTACCCTGACCAATAATGAGGTTTTAGCTCGCTTGTTGGAACTTCCAACAAGGTCCACACTTGGCTACCTTCACCACTTAATCACACTCAATCACAGTGGTTGCAGCTCTTCTGGTAGACGACCACGTGCTATACTTGGCAGCACAGGTTTGAAGTACCTGCGAACTTCTAGCACCACGGAAAACGGCACTAGAGGCGACAATTAATAAAGAAATATGCAAAAAACAGCCACTAAACTATGCGCAAGCTAGTTAAACAATCCTGATCGCCAAAATGTTATGTCTGTGCACAACGGGTGTTTTAGTGTAATATATTTATAATATGGGAGCAAAAGGAATAACGACGTCTCGCTACGCGAGCGGAGGACAAGACTAATGAATTACGTCAGAACTACGAAGCACACTTTAGCATTGCGTAAAGTGTGTTAGAAGTGTATGGAAGTGTGTGGAATACAGTATGTCCTACGCATTTGGGGTGTTGTGCTAGGTCAGATACATGACTAGGCTCATACACAGTAATAACTACTAAAAATGAAGAAGAAAAGAAAATCCTTCATAAAAACGACATGAGTTATTACAGAATGAAAAAATATCAATCATATTGCATCATCCCTATGCAATCGCTCACCGTTCTTTAGATTCCGCCAATTCGTTCTTCAGTTTATCGCTCTCTCTTGTCGTCATTTTCGGCTAAAATGTAATTTTCAACAACAACAAAAAATTAACATTACTTTTTTTTAAAGACCTGTGCCAGAGGGCCGTGGAATTAGGTCCATCCGTTCCCATACATTCGAGACACCCACTCCAGGTGACCGGGCAAAGATACCCAGTGGCCCACGAAATCTGTCACCTACCCATCCGCTCCCATACATCAAACCTAGATTCAATGGATGCACCTCAATTTTCGTACCCTCTGGAGGAAGTAGCTGTAGTTCCCACAGACATTCCGTGCCCTAGTATGCCCAACTGGGGTATATTAGGGCACCAAACCCATGGTTCTCCACAAGTCTCAATGCGAGAATACCATGGATTCCCTCAGCTTTAATAGTTATTCTCATATTGTAAAATATTGTATTTCTGATTGTTCTTTTACTTTCCTCATCTCTTCTCTTCTTTTCTCTCCTCTCATCTCCTTTATGTCCCAGCTTTCTTATCGAATTCATCGCCGAGAGTCTTCCCATATTTTCAACATTTTAATTTGCCTCGGGTTTTATGAAATATAAATATTTTCAGTGTCTTCTTTCAATAAGAGCAATGCCTTCTCTCTATTCGACTACCCTCACGTCTATCTCTCCCATCTCTCCCCACTCGTCTATCTCCAATTGGGTACAATGCCACTTCAACCAAGATGGAACCACGATCGATACAATGGAATCCCCCGAACAGTAAGTGCTACAGTAGTCTGAGATATTCTTTAGGACATTCTAACTCATCGTCCTCTCATACCGACTGATTAGAATCGATAAATTATATGAATTCCAGGAAGAAATATTCTGAAATGAGCGCATCCGAATGGAAGGATTTCTTTCAGTCAATGGAATATTATGAAGCAGCAAGATTCATGGAGCAACATACGAAATATATCAAGCAAGAAAATGTGAGTAAAAATTAAGGCCAATTTTAATTCATTCTACATTAATAAAATCATTTTTTTACAATCATTTAAATAATATAATATAAATTTTCAGTCCTCGGAGGATTATTTTACTGCAATCTACGACGATGGCACTATAACGATGGCTAGACCATTCTCGGAATATCCTCTGATGATCTCCATTTCCTATCCACCCACCGATAATGACGTCAGTTTAATCAGCAATTAAATAAGTGTTAATTAGTGCTTAAAACGGATAAGAAAGAAGAGTTATAACTAACTCAAACAGAACAGAGCAATAAAAAAGAAATTCAAAAATAATAAAAATTATTATAATTTCAGCTGGATATTATACGCGCATCGTGTGGAGATGAATTCACTGCTCAGTTAAATTGCATCCATAAATTCGCAGGTTTGTTAAATCAAATTATTTCTCTTAAGATAAAACAAAATTCGCCAACAAAAACGTGAACTCACATAAGATGTGGGATAATTTTGAGGCTCAAAGATAATTATGAAATCAGGCAAAAATAACTCGTTTATTTCCAGAAGTCGCCCGCCAATTCAAATACACAGGAAGCGCCTATCGGCGCACTCTGTTATTATACATCGCTTACAAAAGATGGTTGCAAACTGAGACAGAAAAGGTATGAATAATCTCAATCAACGATAACGCAGTAATTTTGATCTATAAATAAGAATTTAAAAAAGCACGTATAGAAAGGGAGAGAGAAAAATACTGCCAGAGGGTAAAGTAAATACAGGTCTATTTTCAGGAACACCCCATCAGTATGTGCACGAACTATGATGAATCCGACACTTCTACTGAAACTTCGCGTCGCTTTGTTAGAAGAAGAGTAATAATCGAAAGAAATGATGAAGTGAAGGGAAATACTCCCAGAGGAAGAAAAAGAATGATTACATCATTGAGACTTTTCCGCGAAGAGGAGAAAGAGGAAGATGATGATTGTTGTATCATAAACGTAGTTAAGTAACGAAGATTGGAAGATATTGAGGATGATATTCCCTCAATTGATCTACCCCAGAGATCCCCTAGTATCATTGTCGTTGACTAAGGAATAATAATAATAGTGATAATAATTAATTTATGCATTAACTTAATCGTTCACAATGTTCCGTTTTAAAATGTAGTGATCCGTGCAACGTAAAAACCTTGTTCCCTAATTTGTATACTCTGTAAGTATTCTTGATCGATAAATTTAGATAAGAAAGAGTGTGAAGTTTAATAATACGCATTTACAAAATGAAACCAAAAGTAGACGACTCGTGCATAAAAACGCGTAAATATTCCTAACATCGTTTATAAAAAAACAGGAAACAAATTATTTTATCATTTAAAAGAGCGGAATCGCCAATAATGGGATACTAAGAAATAACTGCTTATATAAAAAGAACAAAGAAATATTATCATACGATAAAATGGTACAACACGGACGAATACGGTATAAAATATCGATTGACAATCATTTACTCGAAGCTCTCATAGTCCGAAGCGTATCTTCTTGGAGCGGAAAAGGGAAGAAGAGGAGGAAGGGACATCACCCAGACACTCAATATCGTCATCTTCGTCTACAGTAATCGACGAATCCGAGAGGACGACCACCTCCTGGGATACGGTATCCGGTACGGTAGACGGTTCTCCGCGGGTCGGAGTATACAGAGGAGATACAGTACCCGGCTTCTTCGAGTCTACGTTATCGGATTTGATGACTGATGAGACGGTAGTCGGCTTCGGGAGTACGGTAGACGAGGTTGTAGGAGGTGCGAAGGGGTCGGAGGGATGGACGATCGGAGGAGGAGGGGGAGGAGGCACGGGAATCGACAGCTGAAATTTAATACTATTTCGTTTTATTCGAAAAATAATTCGATAACAACCGTAAGCTGATTACCGTACTCACAGGCTGATTCCAGTTCACGATCGGATTGGGCTCATACCAAGTGAGTCGCTGCTGCAGGACAGCTATCTCTTGGATAACCTTGTTCCTGTAAAACAGGGATAAATAGAATATCGATGAATATCGAAGACCGCAATGCAACATTTCAATTTTTTTTAATACAATGAGTGCTTTATTTTATTCCCTATTTCAATTATGGTATGCAAATTTAAATTCAGTATCCTAGTAGCGCGCAATTTTCAGTCGACTGGAAGGGAAATGTCTATGGTCGGGTTCGTGTTTCCAAATTCTGATTCTAACCTCATATCCACAGCTTCCTTTGTCTCCGCCTGCAGCTTTCCATTTTGAAGTCTAAAACAAACAAAAAATTTAGCTCTCCATAAATCATGCACTAATTAAATTAATTAGCGAATAAAATATTTAGTTACCTAATTTTGACGAGGTCCCAATTCAACTTCATGATTTGCTCCTTGCTACTGAATACAATTGAGTAAAGTTAGTTTGAAATAGAAATTATATCACGACCTATTTAGTAAAAACGAAAGCTCTATCACACCTCTCACGCGAGGATCAAGCTACATTGGTATTTCTTGAGAGTGGGACCAAAAAATAGGTTTTCTTGGTTTTGATACTCAAGTATAAGAAAAGTGATTATTTCGTCTCATTTTTACCTCTTCTTCAGATCTACCATCTCTTCAGTCGTGGGACGGCATCTGAAAGCAATTTACATTTTAATTTAATTAGATGAGAAATAATAATTCAATGGGTAAAAAAAATAAAAAAAATAAATAATTATAAATACTCTATATTCACCTCAATTCCCTTTCCAATTTCTCACACTTCTCCCTCACATGACGCAGTCTCACTTCAGATCTAAATTTTAATTGCTATTTGTATTATTACCCGGTCGAATTGGATGACTTGATGTTAGGGTTCCCTTATTGGAATCTATTGGAAATGGGAAATTCGGAGAACAAAGGAACGCGGACCACAACGCGAGTGAGAGAAATGAAGAGAGAAGGTGGCGAATTAATTCCCAATACTTCCAATAAGGGAACTCTAGTTGATGCTCAAAGCCCGAAAAAAATCAGAAAAGTTAATTAGATACATGGTGAAAGAAACTTTTGAAAAATAGATAAATTTTTCGGCTCAAATGGTCTCAAAATGCGTCTCACGTAGCGTTGTCGCTTGTGTCTTCTCGATATTTCAACAGCTCTTCCTTCAAATCCTCTCTTCTTCCTTTTTGATATTTGATTTCCTCCTCAGCATACGCCAAACGATCTTCGCTTCTGTATTCATTTTCTAATTAATTTAATAAAATTTCAAAAATTAAAATACTCTAAAAATATCCATGTGTACGAAATATTCCGAGTCAGAATAGATCAATCATGACGGGACGAGTGAACCAAAAACACAGATCATAAATGATATTGTATTGAGAGAAAATGACATGACACAAATAAATACAATATCAGAGAAAAAATATCAAAAGCGAACATTTTCAGCTTATCGTTGGCCTCCTTGAGAAGTTTGTCTTGCGTCTTCCCTCCGAGACTAAATTAATATCTTTAATATTGAATTACTATTATTCACCCTAAATTTTTGAGAAAAGAAAAGCGTAACCGAATAAATCCGCAATGAAAATTGGAATTCAGGAGATAGACAGTGCGAAATATTTAAGGAAATGGTTTTAAAAAATTAAAGTAGCTGCATGTCAAACGATTTTACGGTAGCTTTTTTAGCCTTTAACTTACATATTTCGTATTTAAATTGTAATTATAATATTTAAGATGAAAGATCAAAAATCAACCTTTTGAGCTTCTCATTCTCATCTTTCAGCACTCTGATCTGCGCCTTCGAGTCAGCGAGTCTAAAATAATATTAATACTAATTTAAGTATATCATTTTATTTTTCTTATTTTTCACACGAGTGCACTGCCGTTCATCTGCTTTCATTGGAATTAAATAATTCAAATGACTTCAAACCAGGAATGAGAGAGCTAGAGGAATTTGTGATCAAAAAAAATTATCCTGCCAGCAACTGAATCGTCTGGAGACGACGGGCCAACTTCTATTTCGGAAATCAGCGACGCACCTCATACGAAGCTAATAAACCTCTTGTGGAATAAAGAATTGAATAAAATATAATAGGAATTGAATTAAAATAACGCAGTTAGGGTATTTCTCACTCATTAATCTGTTCCTCAGCCATCTTCAATTGCTCCCTCAGAATCGAGTTCTCTTCCCTCATTTTTCGCACCTCCGGAGAGACTAAAATATTTTAAAAGAATCTATTTTTTAAATATTGTTATAGAAGTTTTTTTCATAGAAGTTGAAACTAAATTTTGAAAAGAAGTTGAAAATTAATGAATACAAATAGTCTAGTCTACCACATCGTTTTAGAACAAAACACGTTATTATCTCACCTGTAATATCCTTCCCCCCATTTTGTTAAAGATCGAAGGATCTGACCTGTCGAGGATGATATCTGCCTCGCCCGGTTCAGTTCCTCGTTCAGTCGTTGCACTCTAAAGTTTGGCAGATGTGTTATTCGTCCTCGAGTGTATCAATAGTATTGAAAACTCGAAGAAATTATGCATTAGAGCTTTGATTGCATCATCATTACTCAATCAAGCTCACTCGGCCCTCAGAGCGTCGTTTCTTGTTCCGAGATCGACGATCGAGGAAACTTTATCTGCTGAATGAAACTTTCATTAATTCACTTTAAAATTAATTCGCCATCATACCCTTGTAATGATTACAATATGTGTCACTCAGAATTCTATCATTTTAGATCACAAAAAATCAATAGAAAATCGCAATTAATTATGTATTTATATTTCACGCACAAATACAAATAATATTAACACCTGTCATGGAAGACATCTGTGCCAGTTCTCCGTTCAGTCGACGCAATCTGCAAAAAAAATCAAAAGTATTGCATCATAAATAAGCAATGAAAAATAACTAACTCATTGGTCATCTGAAAGTTTCTCAATTCGAGATCAGACGAAGCACTGGTGGTAGCGGCTGAATGAACTTATATTTCACAGTACATTTAAAATCCGAATTAAACTGGTATCAAATGGCACTAAAACCTTCAAGACTATTCGTCTTTTGGTTAGATCGGAGAATATAATGCAAATCTATTAGGTCCTACCCAATTTCTGCTCCGTTTCTGCCAGAATTCTGTCCTTTTCTTTCAGTTTCTTCTCCGATTCATAAAGTTTCTTCTCAGTATTAATCAAATTCTTCTCACTCCATTCTATTTTCGTCTCGGTTTCGCCCAGTTTTCGCTCCGCTTCGTCTGCTTTGAAGAGTTCCTTTCCCGCCTCATTGATGGCGTTCTGAAAAATATATGAAATTGATTTATCACGGCAGACGTTAACGTCAGGTGATGACGTGGTTTCAGGTCAGGATAATTCTTCCCATTTTAGGATCATTTCGGCTAGGGGATAATCAAGCATTATTAATATTGTCACTACGAAAATTAACAAGCAATGAAACTCATCTAATTCTTTCGAATATTTTACCTCAAGGAACAGTAAAACAGTTATTGCGAAGAGTTTGTTAAATTTAAAGGAATAATTGAAAAACGTGCAAACTCACCTCGCACATTCTCTTTTTCCTCCTCAGTTGATCATTTGTGTGCCACAATTCTTCCGCTTTTTCCATCTTCACTTTGGACAGATCAAAATTCGCCTCCAGACGAGCAGCCTCTCTGTGTAAGTTTATTTTCTAAATTTAATAATGCAAATATCTTATAAAAAGATCAGTAATAATTGCGTTAATTATCTTATAAAAATGGAATGGAGCGAGCTTATAATAATAATACGATTATCATGCTATTTACTGAGGCTAATGCAAGATAAGAAATAATAGTTAGTCTAATTTACAAACAAAATTTACAAAAAGCTTATACGGGAAATACATTCATTCATTGTTTATTCCGTCAGAGTCATGCATGGGGGATCAAGAGATCGTTCGTCGACGTCGAAAACGACCGGTTTCTGGTTTAAAAAAAATACAAACAGCAATCCAATTGTATTGCGTCATCCCTATTCAATCTCACCGTTCCTTCGATTCTGCCAATTCCTTCTTCAATTTCTCGTTCTCTCTCATCGCCAATACGAGAGGGCTGCAAATTTAAATAATTAAATTTATTTATTATATTATTTCGGCAAAATTTCCAATTGACACAAAATTACTGAAGAACACAACAAAACAATATCAAGTATTTAGTGATCAGTTTTCTAAAGAAAGATCACAGATAAACATTAATTATATAACCTTTCAATCACTTTCTTCTGGTTGTTCGACGGCTTCGATGGAAGAATCTGTAAAAAAATTAATCAATTCGTAGTTCGCCGACTGACAAATATTTGAAAATTATCCGAAATGATAAAATTATAGTCTTAAATTTCTCTGTTTTCAGAATCGTACAGATAGAAATTCTTACTTCCCAACCTTCGTCGATCGATAATGAATTTTTGCGAAATGAAGACATCCAAATTTCAATTTCAAATTCGACTCACTTCTACATCACTCTCGCAATCTGCATTCTCCTCAATTGCCTCCAGTATTTCCGCCTTCATCCGCAGCTCACTCTCGTCAGATGAGTAGGGAGGAGAGGCACTGGCTGTAAAAGAAGAGAGGGTTTAAAATTTTATAAGTAAATTGAAGCGCAGTTTTTCGACAATCTGCAATGATCGAAGCTATGAGTAATGAACGCTATTATCGGCCAATGTACACAGAGCAACTGCACAAATACACGCTCTAAAAGAGATTGTCAGAAATTTCAAGTATCTTAGCATTTTTATCATGATTCCCCCCTCAATAGTGACGCATTGGTTGTGTACTAGCATACGTTTCGAGTGGTTACGACCTCCCCATACAATTATCCCTACCATGGTTTTGCCGCCTATGCATATATTCTGACCGCTGTAGGTTTCCCTCAGTAGGATACAATACTTTATTCAGTGCGCTACGAGCCCCCAGCAAGAATGCATGGGCGGCTTTTATATGTTCAATGAAATGGCAATAAACAATCCAACATGCGTCTAACACACACTCATATGCGATTCTTCCTACAAATCTTGCAAGCGAACAGCCAAAGATTGAAAGAATCAACGAAAGAGTCAGAACAAAATTCACAAACACTCATCCAAAATATTTAAACGTTCCGCTCCAACACAACAGATACGGCTGCGAGAGAGCAAGGCAAAGCGAGAGGCTCACCGAGGTATAAAAAGAGAGCACACCACCAGCAGTAGTACACTTCATGAAAGTATCATTTTAAATTTGTAATATAGTAACTCCACCCGAGAGTAATCCCTGAATCCATGAAAAACATACCCTGTTTATTCTTCTTCTTGCTTTCTTTCTCATTTGCGACACTTCCTCGTCTTTTCGGTGGCATTTTAAAGAATGTTTGATTCACAAATACAGTACTCCGAAAGCCTGAGAGCTGATTACATACATACTACAGAAGATTAATTAACAGATAGAAAATGGTGCTTGAAAACACGTGGAAACCAATGGAGCCATAATTTCTGGAATTATTATTTATGCATTCTGATTCTATTCAGCTCTATAAAGATACTACCTCTACAACGAAAAATCAACAACAAAACAATTAAACAACGGTAATAAGCGATCATAAAACATCAACATTTGGAACAGGAGACCTGCTTGTAAAGATGGGATAGAACAAGAAGTTTTTTTAAAGAAAAAAAGTGAAATAAGTTGAATTCGGTCTGCGTTCATCCGTCTCTATCATCCACTTCGACTTTCGCTTCAACCTCCATTAATCCATCCTGAAATACATGTTTATTGCAATTGCACAGTGATGACGAAATCTGACCACTTCATCTTCATACTTGATCGCTTTCTCACAATCTTCCGCAAAACTCATTAGATTCTCCATGTGCTTCGATCCATCAATATCTTCCTCCTCTTCCACTTTGATTTTCTTCGGAGAGCTGGGTTGATCTACCAAGTCCTTCGTTCCTGAGAAAATATCGAATCCCTAACAAAAACGACTCAGTTCGACAAAAAAAAGTAATTGATTTGTGTGGTTCACCTTGGCTATCGTCAATCTTCGCATTGCCAATCGCACTCTTGTACGATAGAAGAGGAACACGGACAGGCTTCCAGACATTGAGACTTGTCGGAAGATTCTAAAACACGAATATCACGCCTCTCACGAGAGGATCGAGCTAAATCGATATTCTGGGAATGGGGCCAAAATGTGAAATTGAGGTTTTCGTGGATTTGGACCCTCCCAAGCCTGTCTGATAACCCCCCGAGGTATTGGAACCCACTTTTCATTCTGTGGGTCGTGGCACCGGGTCGGTTGTCCTGGTACCCAACTTTGACCCCGAATATCTTGGTTGTGGGCCATTTGTGTGAAAAATCATGTCTGAACCACCCCGGCTCATTTTTCGAGCTCTATCGATCCATGCTATTCACTTATCCTGAAATTTACATTGAACAGTGCTACAATCCACCTCATGTATTTCAAAAGTGTAGGAAAAAAGCAGCTGGATTTTTGATATGTTGTAGACGACGTTGTCCTCTTTTAAATAAGTGGCTTATGCTGAAAATAGCAGAGGATTGGTGTGTGCTGTGCCGTTTTTTTCAATTTCTAGATGATTTGAAGTCAATTTCACACAGTTAAAACCGCTCATTTTCGAGCGCGGTGAATGAAATGAATGAAATGATGTATCATTTTGTCTATGTTTCGTTCATCCACAGCGGTCTGGGCTGAATGATTATGACTTCAAATCATCTAGAAATTGAAAAACGGCACAGCACACACCAATCCTCTGCTATTTTCAGCATAAGCCACTTATTTAAAGGGACCTGGCACTGCAAAATAAGTTATTTTTATTTTAAAGAAAATTCTTTTCTGATTAGAATGCAAAAAAATCGCATATTTTTACGATTTTTTGAAAGGAGTTATGATTTTTTAAAGATGCTCGCGTACCGGGCATTACTGTGTTTAGCGCGCTAAACACCGTAGCGCCCGGTACATCAACTCAAATTCCGAACTTTGAAAAATCATAACTCCTTTCAAAAAAATCGTAAAAATATGCGATTTTTTGCGTTCTAATCAGAAAATAATTTTCTTTAAAATAAAAATAACTTATTTTAAAGTGCCAGGCCCCTTTAAAAGAGGACAACGTCGTCTACAACATATCAAAAATCCAGCTGCTTTTTTTCCTACACTTTTGAAATACATGAGGTGGATTGTAGCACTGTTCAATGTCAATTTCAGGATAAGTGAATAGCATGGATCGATAGAGCTCGAAAAATGAGCCGGAGTGGTTCAGACATGATTTTTCACACAAATGGCCCACAACCGAGATATTCGGGGTCAAAGGTGGGTACCAGGACAGCCGACCCGGTGCCACGACCCACAGAATGAAAAGTGGGTTCCAATACCTCGGGGGGTTATCAGACAGGCTTGGGAGGGTCCAAATCCACGAAAACCTCAATCTCACTTTTTGACCCCATTCCCATCGCCAGCTCGATCCTCTCGTGAGAGGCGTGATATAATAATAACCACTCACTCCGCACGGTCTGACATACGATATATCGTGCAGAATGAAGAGAGCTCGATCATGCTCGACGGTATACCTCAACGAATCCCGTCCACTTCGGAGCTTCTCGACTTGTCGAGGGTCGACTTTCGACAATGCTTGCACGGGGAGAGACAAGCACGATTTCGGTGGAACTTTTCAGCTACAAATCCAAAATCAGAATATCAGAATGCCCAATATAATCGATAATAGTGTCTGCAATATCACGTAACCGTACCTCGTGAATGGCCAGCGGAGTTTTTTTTCCCGCCATCGAACGCTGTTTCTGCCTCACGAACTGTAAATCAAACTATCAATATTTAACCCCAAACAAATATCAATGACTAGTAGTCAGGAAATTAAACATTGGCGCTTATTTTCACCTCTTTTCTTTCTGAGTTCAGCTATTATCGGCAGCGTTAGCACATATTTTTCATATTTGTATTGTATTTTTTTCCCGAAATCACCAGTCCCACTATGGCTACTATGTACTTGTTTACCATTGTCAATGCAATGCCTATCAATGCCGGCCAAGTCCGGCAGCCAGCGATTCAAGAGTTTAAAAAAAACTGACCACTTTTCCATCATTTGGCTGCTGCAGCATCGGGAGCACGTGCTGGCACGTCTCCGGCCCGGCATGTCGGAAAGCTGCAGATTATCTCGCGTCAATCGATAATGTGCATTTGAAATGCTTTAAGCTAGCTGTCGAACACTAGGGATGTAATTTCGGTATTAGTATTACGGACTAATAATGATCTTGGCAAGAAGTGAAATGAGAAGATTTCTTGTTTGTTTCTTGAAATTAATCAAGAAATAAACAAGAACCAAGAATATTTCAAGAAATTTATTAAAAACGTTTATAACAATTTAATAGTTTACACAACATCGCCAGCTATCGTACGCCAATAACACTCTGTACAAAGGTGTGGCACTTTGTGGCACAGTGTGGCACTTTTTAGCACTTTCTGATTTTCACCTCGAAAGAAGCGAATTGTGTGGCATATCTTTTTTATAAACCGTTTCCTATCTAACTTTCCTCTAACATATCATACACCGAACTTTCAAAGGGCCATGATTGAATTGATTGAATCGGATTAAATCAACTTAATCAAGCGCCGTTTGGGTATAAAGAGCAATTTTAATCAATTTTTCTTCGATCCGATCATTTTCTTATCAGCGATTCCTTTAAATGCGAAGGATTTGAAGCGAACGGACGTCTATTCATAAAAACGATGCCATTTTCCACATGTCATCATTTTAAATTCCGTTCCGCTGCACTCAGAGAACTACTCGCACTTCCGTTTTTTAGCGGCTGTGAAATTTTTGATCGATCGTCGAGCCTCGCGAGGCCCTCGCCATTTTCCTTTTTATTTATTTATTTATCTCAAATATTTATATTTGTTTTGTTGCTCAATTAAATCATATTTGTCGGCGCCGTCGATTGGGCTGTCGTACAGCCCGACTCGACTCCGTTCTTGACCTCTGGCGCTTGTTTTCCCGATTGTGTTGTTATCGTTCGTTTTGAGCGATATTTCGTGAGAATTGCCCTTGTTTGCACCGCCATTCATTCATTCAACTCTTCTCAAGTCAGGAGCGGGTTCGGGTGAGGCACTGCCGTCATTTGGACGACGATCGCGGGGCGAGAGCGGTGGTCGGCGCCTCGCTCCCACGAAGGTAAATCAGTCTAGCTATTACATTATCCTCGGATAGTTAATTTATGTGAAGCTGTTAATATCTAGTCACGACTGATTCGGTCAACAGCAATATCTGATAACGTTTATTACTGTAACTCTTTGTGATTAATCGGTAATATCGATCTCGCTGAGTCCCGTCACTTGCAGCCGCCCGTGCAGGACGACGACTGAAGGAGGAGGAGGAGGAGACGGAACATCAGAGACGTTTTTCTTCTTTGGTTTATATTTATAAAACCAAAAACAAATGCAATTTATGGCAAATATAATAGAGTTGGGCTAGTCTGGGGCAAACATACCCGACCGGCCCTTTTTGGGGTCTTGCCATCGAAATAACCGAGTTAAAGATTAATCACCATGAAAATCACTCAATGAAAATCCGGCCAGGACAAAACGATGTTTCCTCAGCCATGATCGACTCGGGCTCTACATCATAAACATACCCAGTCTATTTGCTCAATTTCGGAAATCCAGGTTACGGTATATCGACTACGGTAGGTGGAGATAAGATACACCTCGCGCACAGTTGCCTCGAGTTACAAAAATATCGAGTCGATTGCTCGAGTTCTTATTTTCGGGTTACGGTAGAATTCTTTACGATGGCCCGGGATACGGTATCTGAGAATTGAAATGATCCTTGGGCAATATTGCCTCGAGTTCTAAGCCTTACAAAAAATCCGACTCTATTTGCGCAATTTGAGAAGTCTCGATTACGGTAGTTTCGTTTTTTTGTGGGACCATGGTAGTTAAATTGCAGTAGACCGCTATGGTTTACCGTACTCTGGATGTTGTTCCCAACTTGCCGTATTACTGGATTACGAAAATTGGATCAGTGTGATATGTATGATAATGAGTTGGATATCGCTAGACGGTTACTGATAGTGAGGATTATACACTAATCCTTGTACAGCATCTCCGAATATGATTATCCAGGTTACAGTAATCCGAAAAAAAGCGATGCTCCGGAAATTGAGTCGGAGCCGGATATAACAGTTCGATTTCGAGTGATCAACGCATAAACAAATACAGTATCCCTGGTACAACATCCCCGCTCTATCTCTATTTTATTTTGTCCCTCATTTGTATGGGCAGTGTAGGAAGGACCGGTACTACCCGTTGGTATTACTAGGGTGGCCTAATCCGGGCCAGCCCGGGACCGGGACCGAAAACGGTACCGGTCCCGTTTTCGGTCCTGCTCACGCACTGGTCCAAAAATCCATTTCGGACCCGTTTGGTCCCGCATTTGGGACCCGCGGGACCGGGGAGTGAAAAAAGTCTGCTGAGGAATCATCCATGAATAATTTTTATTTATTTAAAACTTAACCATAAAGTGTACAATTCTATCATTTTTACTTTCTGATTGAAATACAAGAAAAAAAAAATATTTTTCAAAAAAAAAATTTCGAAAAAATTTCTTTTTCTCAAATTTTCGGGAAATGTGTTTACCATACGGGACCGCACTCTCGCTTTTCGAGTCGGTCCCGGGACCGCGAAATTCGGGCCCGGATTCTGACACCCTAGTGCATACACGATGCACTAAAAACATAAGTCCCGAAAATTGAACAGTGTTCAGTTGAATAACTCATGAAAGTATGCAAGCCTGAGGCGGGTGTGTGTGTTTCCACGCCGACCACAATTTCGGGAGCATCGTTTTTTTTGGATTACTGTAACCTGTACCGTACTCGAAGATGCTGTACCAGGTCACACTGATCTCTCATACATATCACACTGATCCAATTTTCGTAATCCCGTAATACGGCAAGTTGGGAACAACATCCAGAGTACGGTAAACCATAGCGGTCTACTGCAATTTAACTACCATGGTCCCACAAAAAAACGAAACTACCGTAATCGAGACTTCTCAAATTGCGCAAATAGAGTCGGATTTTTTGTAAGGCTTAGAACTCGAGGCAATATTGCCCAAGGATCATTTCAATTCTCAGATACCGTATCCCGGGCCATCGTAAAGAATTCTACCGTAACCCGAAAATAAGAACTCGAGCAATCGACTCGATATTTTTGTAACTCGAGGCAACTGTGCGCGAGGTGTATCTTATCTCCACCTACCGTAGTCGATATACCGTAACCTGGATTTCCGAAATTGAGCAAATAGACTGGGTATGTTTATGATGTAGAGCCCGAGTCGATCATGGCTGAGGAAACATCGTTTTGTCCTGGCCGGATTTTCATTGAGTGATTTTCATGGTGATTAATCTTTAACTCGGTTATTTCGATGGCAAGACCCCAAAAAGGGCCGGTCGGGTATGTTTGCCCCAGACTAGCCCAACTCTATTATATTTGCCATAAATTGCATTTGTTTTTGGTTTTATAAATATAAACCAAAGAAGAAAAACGTCTCTGATGTTCCGTCTCCTCCTCCTCCTCCTTCAGTCGTCGTTCTGCACGGGCGGCTGCAAGTGACGAGACTCAGCGAGATCGATATTACCGATTAATCACAAAGAGTTACAGTAATAAACGTTATCAGATATTGCTGTTGACCGAATCAGTCGTAACTAGATATTAACAGCTTCACATAAATTAACTATCCGAGGATAATGTAATAGCTAGACTGATTTACCTTCGTGGGAGCGAGGCGCCGACCACCGCTCTCGCCCCGCGATCGTCGTCCAAATGACGGCAGTGCCTCACCCGAACCCGCTCCTGACTTGAGAAGAGTTGAATGAATGAATGGCGGTGCAAACAAGGGCAATTCTCACGAAATATCGCTCAAAACGAACGATAACAACACAATCGGGAAAACAAGCGCCAGAGGTCAAGAACGGAGTCGAGTCGGGCTGTACGACAGCCCAATCGACGGCGCCGACAAATATGATTTAATTGAGCAACAAAACAAATATAAATATTTGAGATAAATAAATAAATAAAAAGGAAAATGGCGAGGGCCTCGCGAGGCTCGACGATCGATCAAAAATTTCACAGCCGCTAAAAAACGGAAGTGCGAGTAGTTCTCTGAGTGCAGCGGAACGGAATTTAAAATGATGACATGTGGAAAATGGCATCGTTTTTATGAATAGACGTCCGTTCGCTTCAAATCCTTCGCATTTAAAGGAATCGCTGATAAGAAAATGATCGGATCGAAGAAAAATTGATTAAAATTGCTCTTTATACCCAAACGGCGCTTGATTAAGTTGATTTAATCCGATTCAATCAATTCAATCATGGCCCTTTGAAAGTTCGGTGTATGATAGCACAAAAAATTAAAATTAAAGAATTTAATTAATTAATTTAGAATGGTTCAAGTGCCAAGGTCGAAAAATAAAATCAGTTGTCAATCGCTCCTGCTTCAATCGCTGATTACGGTGTTTGACGCGATTGAGCTTGATTGACAACTGCTTTTATTTTTCGACCTTGGCAGCTGAACCATTCTAAATTCATTATTTTAATTCATTAATTTAAACTTTTTTTGTGCTATGTTAGAGGAAAGTTAGATAGGAAGTGGTTTATAACAAGATATGCCACAAAATTCGCTTCTTTCGAGGTGAAAATCAGGAAGTGCTAAAAAGTGCCAAAAAGTGCCACACTGTGCCACACAGTGCCACACCTTTGTACAGAGTGTTATTGGCGTACGATATTAACGAACGCATATTACATTTATAAAATGATACGATCAAACAAAATTCCTGTGTTTACCGAGACGAGAGAGCACGCAAAAGCGAGAGGATCACCAATGCATGGTAAACAACGGAAGTTCGTTATTCGGCTTTTTCGTATGATTGTATCATTTTATAAATGTAATAACACCCGTATCTTACAAGTTTGGTATCATTCTTCGAAATTCCGACTTTCCTATACCGAAAGCGATGGAAATATCCTTTTGTTTGTCATTTTTATTTTGCAGCCTACCTACGGAAAAGAAAATTAGTGAATCCATGGATGCCAGTACCATTACACTCACTTATTGTGCGCACGACCGATCATAAAGCGAATTAGGTATCGCCATTGTTAAGATCCAGTCACATGATTCCAAACCTACAGACCAGGGTTAGAGCTAGAGAGTGTACAAAAGTGAGAGAGTCCCTCTCGATTTCACACGGTCTCTCACTCCAAAGGCCTTTCTGGATGGTTGACCGGTCTGTGGAATGATGTGCAGTGATCACAAATTATTAATGTTATTATGAATAATTATTTTGATTAAGGCAATATTTTGAATCTAAGAATTGACAAAGTTTTCTTTCCAAGAAATTGTCAAGAAACAAGACATCTTGAAATGGTTTTCATTCCATTTTTGAAACATCTTGAAATGGTTTTCATTGTTCTTGCAAGAAGTGAGATAATTGAATTATCTCATTTCGGGATCCCAA
Source organism: Pristionchus fissidentatus (assembly GCA_036245785.1). Taxonomy (NCBI): domain Eukaryota; kingdom Metazoa; phylum Nematoda; class Chromadorea; order Rhabditida; family Neodiplogasteridae; genus Pristionchus; species Pristionchus fissidentatus. The sequence goes on along the minus strand of BTSY01000005.1, from coordinate 30,673,536 downwards.
GATCTTGCTTGGGAGACGAACCCTAATGTATTGGAAATGGATTCTCCTTCTTCTCTCTCCATTTCACTCATTCTCTCGCACGCGTTGCGGCCTGCGTTCATCTGTTCTCCACATTTCCCATTTCGAATAGTTTCCAATAAGAGAACCCTAGTAATATGGCCTGATGAGAGCCAGAGGACGAGAGGTTACCAGAGGGTATATCCAATACTGAACTGAGATCCCTATCGCACATTGTATCCGCAGCGAGAATTAAATACATTCTTCGAATGCGTGCTTCGATGTACGATAGAAATAACTGGACTGACGCATTTCTGCGTGGATGGACCGGACGAGACCGCCTATCAGTGGAGGAACCACGAATCCGCGCCATGATCCTTCCTAGAAATAATGGTAGTAATAATTGTTAAAATTGAAAATCAAGTACTTGCAATAATAATTTAAAATATTTAGCTAAATATTGCTTAAAAATAAATTAACAGTAATTAATCAACAACACTAGGAATAATTGGCAAATTATCGTTACCTCGCTCTTGGTAAGTCGGAAGAGAATATCGTTGGAGTCAAATCCCAAGTGCTGAAATTTGAAGAAAGAAATTAAATATTTAAGTTTTTAGCTAGTGTGATAAATGATTAACTAAATATGTTCCTCACTTTATAGAGAACCTCGAAAGCGACACTTCTTTTCGTGGAATCCGAATTTTTAATATCGATCATCGGTGTCTTGCGTGTTTCGTACTGCGAAAAATTATCGATTATGAAACAACTCAAAATTGCAAAACTGAAGAAGTAATAAATCACCACGCATGTTGTCCATTCTTTGCCAATACAAATAATTATGCGTTTCTAATTTTTTTAGACATTTATCCTGACATCAAGGCAAAGGCCTGCAGGAGGTATCATTCGGGGGCAGAGGTGGTCAGGATCTTCGAACTCGATGCAACTGGGTCAAGGGGATGGATCTTTCTTGGCTTCCTTGGTCAATTGTAGTGTCAATCTTGGACGATAGACATTAAGCGTAGAAGTAGATCTTCCAGCAACCAGTGACGTCCTGACTAGTGTGTATCAACCGAAGCGAAAACTCACGTCGTAGTCTTGTCGACTGGGGCTTTTCTTGATAGTTGGCGACTTGAATTAGATGTAGTCGATCCGGGCCCTCTTCTCGAAGTGGTACCGGGTGGGCGATATACTTGCCGGGTTGCCCAAGCTGACTGGCAAGGATTCTCCAAACTGAGGTGGGAGAGGAGCGAGGAGACTGTTGACCGCCCGTCACGAGACACAGAATGAAGAATGAAGAATGAAGAAGTTTCTAATAGGGTTCCCTTATGGGAACTGATTCCGGAGTTTCAAAAAGGTGGACAAAGACCACCTCTATTTCCATTAATTCCATTATCCTCCCGTTGTTCGGTGGTTGGAATTCCACCGGTATTGGAATTCCAAAACTGGATGCGAATGAACTCTCATTCTCATCTCATTCTAAAACCAACCGCTCCACTCCTTTGTTCCCGATAATGGAATTCCAAAAACCCGATGGAATTCCACCGCCGACCATTTCCAATATGCAACCACTCACAAAACAAGGGGCTATTGTTAATGAAGAGGAGGCAAATGAGATTCCAATAGCATAGTTTTTCCAACAAGGGAATCTTAGTTTCTAATTTAAATTTTATACTTTAGAATATTTTAATCGCACCATATACTCGGCTTCTTGACCGGACTCTAGATTAGAATGAATGCAGGTTCCAAGGTTCGCAATAAATCTGCAAAAATAGCCATTTATAGACCTCATTTGGAATATTGTAATTTGTGGGGTGCGATCAATTACCCTCGGATCGATTCCGTATTCAGATCCATACCATGCGCGTGAAAATTCATCTTCGACAAAAGCTCAGTCGTTATCTGAAAAGTAAAGTTTTTGTTTGTTTGTTTAGAAGTCGTTTATCAAGAGGCTATTCGGGTTCACAGGGAATCGAATGGGAGCTCTGACGACGTTGAAAAGGCTTAGTATCTTCGGTTGATTGTCTTCTGAAGAGCGAGTCATCTTGAATGGTTTTCAAAGTGGGGATCGGTCTCTCGTCGGTGGATGAGTGGGAATGAGAGACGATCTTCATAGTCGAATAGGAAGTGACGAAAGGTCCGTCCGTTAGGATCTCGTGCGAAACAGGGCTCTTGGATTGGAGCTTGAGCCAGAGTCCTCCAAACTCGAGTCATCGATCTTAGAGAGAATCAACGAGTATACGGATACTGAGGATCAATTCAACTTGTAGGTCATACCCATCACACGGCGACCACTCCGGCTTGTATGGGGATCCAAGTCCTGTTTAGTCGATAGTAGAGAAGAGGGGTACTAGGGAGCCTTGGGCAGAACTAGGGGAAATTCCACCTCTCCATCGGAGGAAATGGAGAGGCGACCGCTCGTGACGACTGACAAAAACGAGAAAAAGAAAAAGTAAAGTAAAGTAAAAGTTTTTTAACAAGATAAAAATTGAAGAAAAAAATGCAAAAATTGGGGAACATCGATTTGAGCTACAGTATACCGTAACGAAATATAATTAGTGTTATTTTCAGGAATTCTTTTTTTTAAACAGCCAACCTCTTCCTCTTCCGCCTCTAAAGGTCGGAAAAAAATCGGAAACCCCGGAAAAACTTAGTTTTTTTGCCATCAGAACCTCAATGTTTGTGTTGTTTTATCACATTAATCTGAGAAACCTTCAAGAAATCACAGAAAACTTTAGTACCTTCAACAGCGAAAATAACACTATCAGAGATAAATGTTAAAAAATTAAATGATTTTTATTTGCAATGAGTTTTTCCTCCAAGATTTCGACCGAAAAAAACCCAATAGAATTCAAATAATATTGAGCACAGAATAGTACTGACTTTGAAAAATAAGATTTTGATGTGTTTTCCTTGTTTTTCAGCATTTGAGATCCTTGGAATATCTAGTGTAAAAATCGGAAAATTTTTCGAGGGTTGACGGAAAATTGTATGTCGGAAAATTCGGAAAATTCGGAAACGGAAAATCATTTTCCGCCCAACCCTGGTAAATATATAAATGTCAATGCAAGCGATCCCATCGGTGATGAATAGATTGACAAATCAATAAAAAGATAGGATACCTGAGCGATGATGTGACTGAATGCCTTGGCGATGCTCTCATTTGTCTCATCCACACACTTCTCTAACTCATCGATTTTCTCATCCACAATAGTCCTTCCCGTCTTGAGTTCGTCATAGCACCTCTTTATTTCCGCAGTGTCGTAATCGCGAATCTGAAAAAAATTGAAATAAGGGATGGCTTCGCAAGAAATAACTGTCTCCATTTCGCACTCTCACCGGTCTGACGGTAATTTAAAAATCGTTGCGAAAAGAAAACAAGATGAATTTTATTTCTATGTTTGTTAGAAGGATACAGCAAAGAATTTGTGCAAACACTTACTTGATCGATTGCGACGCAGTTGTGTCCCATGTCGAGATGCGATGGCTCGCACGACTCACACAGCAACTGCAATAAGTGTACAAAATAAATTAATATTTAATACTAATAAATTAGAAGAAGGCTAGTTAGAATAAATAAACCGTATGCACCTCTTGGCAGCTGCACATTCTTATGTAGGGAGTGAAGTGAATACGACAGTAGGAAAATTCTTTATTCACACACATCGCACGATATGACTGCAAACTTTTTATAAATGGAAATGCAGTGCATTTCTTTGCTGAAGGAAGGGTTTGGAAAGCGGGACAACCGCTCCAAGAGTCGATCGAAAAAGCGATATTTTCACGAGTTTCACACGCATTCACTTTAATTAATCAATGAATAAAGGAAGCACATTTCTCGACCTACCGCATGGCTTGTCTGCTCGGCGTGGCGGTAGATGCAGCTGTCACAGAATTTGGAGACACACGTCGCACATTCCATCGTGGGCTGGAATATACACGCGGAAGAGGAGCATCTGGTGATATTATTATTATTATATAATATTAATAATATAAAATAGTAATATAAAGATAATATAATTATATAATATTAATAATAATAATATAAAACTATACAATTGGCGCACAGTATCAGAACTAAGTTTCACGGGAGTAAAGTGTGAGTCCATCACTACTTCGAATGGACCTAGCCCCTATCACTATCTCCGAGCGTGCTGTAGAAAATTTATTTACTTGTAGCTTTTAAAAGGATATGGTTATATAATTAAAATTCATAACTAAAATAAGTTAAATAAACCACTCACTTTCTGACGCAGTTGGCTGCGCTCGGAAGGCAGAAAGAGGGGCCGGCTGAGCCGCAAATCGAGCACTTGACTACCTTAGGGTTGATCGCCGAACGCCACACTGAGAAATGTGGGAAGAAGTAGAATAGCCAGTCGTGGGATGTATTAAATGCCATCTTTGCATAATTTCGTTTTGAATTTTCTCCGATTACCCAGTGGATTGCGCTCCGTCCAGTAGTTATGATAGCTGGTTATAAATATGTAGTCCGCGTAAGCAGCCGACCTTATCGATGCGCACCAGGCGTAATCGCTTGAAGCGGAGCAGCACATACATCTTTACCAAGCGGACTCACTTTTGTTGCTGCACGCACTGCACACGACGTGTCCACAAATGAGAATGACTGAGGGAGAGGCGCCCGGATACCCGCCAGAGATGCAGTCGGCAAGCGGACAACGACAGATCTGCCATTATCGATTATTTTAATAGAAAAAGATTTCAATAACCCATCATAACTACGAATCAATTCTCATTACCGTAATCTCTAGACTATAGTACGCGTGCTACCGTACCTCGCACGAATCGAAGGACGATGGCGCGTCGCCGATCTTTTCTTGATCGACGCCGTGAGCATCCATCGATCGGAAATAAAACGCTTATCGGAATATTATTTCCTAAATCTCGATCAGATATTCGCCATGGTCCAGAAACCAATTTCAGTTACATTTGGAACTCCATAGTGAACAATAAGTAATTTTATTCAACCTGATTATGAGCGGGAAAAAATGACAAACAAACAGCATGAACAATATAACAAACAAACTAACAAAAAACAACAGGCTAAACAAACAAATATAATAAGGAAAATAGTTTGCAACTCTAATACTCTTCGATCTTCACCTCATCTTCCGTGATCTGAAAATCAATAATTACACGATTGCCTAATGATGACGCAATCTAACCAGTTCATCCTCATACTTCGCAGCTTTTTCGCATTCTTCAGCGAAGCTCATCAGATTCTCCATGTGATTCGACCCGTCAATATCTTCCTCCTCCTCTTCCAGCTTGATTTTCTTCGGAGACGAGGGACCCGATTGATCGAAAGGAATTCCTTGGTTCGGAAGCAGTTTGAGGGAGAATTGTCCCTCGGCAGTGAGCGCTGCTGGGCCTGCAACAAATACAATTTTAGTGCCGGAGAGTCCGCCAATAGCATTACAATTTCAAAAGTGCGTGCACTGAATCTAGTAACATTAGAAAGGCGTAGAGTTATCACAGATATCGTATTCCTGCATTCAACCCTGCATAGGAAGTATGAACTTGATTATTCCTCTCTTCTTACTCTCTCTCCTCTCACTCGTTTTATACGTAATTCCCATCCTTTCCGCATTTCACTTCCCTTCCTCCCTCACAATTCCCATTCCACATTTGCCTCTAGAACTATCACAATCTGGAACTCCTCCCCTTATAAATCAGTTTTCACCTCACATGATACTTTCCACAAATTTTTTCGCTCTCAACCCATCTCATTTTTCCCTGAATCCATTATTAAAAATTGGCTCTGATCCCCCTCCCCCCTCCCCCCCCCCCTCTCCAATACCCTTGCTGCCAAAGCAAAACCACCGATTCGACGACGTCGACGGACATCCGTCTCTTGCCCCCCATTCACAGTTATAATTCTTGAACATGATTCTGACGGAATAAACAATGAATGAATGAATGAATGAAAATGATACGTTAATAAAATGTGTTACTAGTGTGTCTACTCTTTTTCTATACCTCGGCGCGTCTCTCGTATTGCCATGCTCTCTCGCAGCCACATCTGTTGCTTAGGAGCGGAACGTTTTATTTTTTTGGAGTTTTGAATACCTTCGTCGTCATCATCAATCTCATCAACGATGCTTCTTTCTCCGATTGTAGAACCTTCAAGTGAAAAATATAAATGGTTTATGTAAACGATGTTCATTCATTATTTATGTATTCCGTCAGAGCATCGCATAAACGAGAGTTAAAGAAGGCCTCCCAATGGTTTAAACCTTTTATTTTCCCCGATGTTCGTGGTTTCATTTATGTTATCAGGTTTTGATGAAACATGAAAATGGCACGGGGAAGATGTAACGTGATGTAACGAACTAACGTTGAACTATCAAGTTCTGAGCAGATTGGATCGAATTAAGTCCATTCACATTGATTGGAAGACTCTGTAAGAAACATTTTTTTAATCTTCAACAAAAGCCGCATAATATATATATATCATTTCATTCAAAAACTGATCAAAACACCTCCGCACTTTTCTCATTTCTCAATGTTCTCTACTACTTTTTCGCCACCTTCGTTCAAATGAATATTCCTTCTAAAACAAATTACAAAAGTAAAATAACTTACGAAAAAAAATATGTATCTTTAAAAAATACTGACGGAAATTCGTCGAAGAGAAATGCACGTTAAAATCGACAGACTCTTCATTTGGCCAATTCATAGTGATCTGCACATGTTTTTCAATTAATGTTACAAGACAAATAATACAGACTTGTAAATATCTTGACGCAACTTACATGGGAAGGGCCGAGTTGGAAAGGATTAACAACCTCTTTTGCACAGCCTTTGGACGATGAAGAAGCGGAGAGCTAGAAATGATTAGCTTTGGAAATACCGAATTGCCTGACTGCATTTAGACACCGAAGCCGTTCATTTTCATGATTATTGTTATTTAGCTATAACAGTGCGTTCGCGTAAGGATTTCGTCCCCTCCGTACAGCAAATAGTGACCACGCCAGTTTTTCACATATTCTGATAGCCCTCGGTATGCTCTATCGATTGATGCTGGTGAAATGAGGGGTTTCTCTCGATCAGGACCCTTCGGTTTTTCCATGATTTGAGTAAATACCCTCCCTCGATACCGTATTTAATGGAGCCTATCCTGTAGATCTTGACAAGGGCTACAACATATCAAAAAATTGAAACTATGTTTTGCCTTGTTTTCGAGATAATCGTCTTTGAAATTTATCGAAATTTTTATAATTACAAATTTGAATAAACATCCTACACAGCTATATGTAACTCGTCAAGGCGGTTAATATTTTATGCTGTTACGACCAAATCTTTAGCTCTTCTCGTTGAGGAGCTACAGTTCGAAAACTGTTATTATAGCCTAACTTTGACCTCATGTAATTATGCAAATTAGAGAAATCAGGTCATGAGACAAACATAAATCGATAGAGCATACCAAGGGCTATTAGAATATATGAAAAACTGGCGTGGTCACTTTTTGCTGTACGTATTTCTCGTGATTTCTGCGCTCCTTACGCGAACGCACTGTTCTACGCTCAATGTCAATCGTCCAAGTTCGACACTTCAATTGACCAAAGAAGCCAAGCAAGATCCCTTACCTTAACCCAGTTGCCTCGAATTCGAAGATCCCGACCACCTCTGCCCCCGAATGATACCTCCTGCAGGCCCTTGCCTTGATGTCAGGATAAATATGTATAAATATGTAAATAGATCGTCAATTTCCGTCCAGGGGCAAGGCTACAAGATACAAACTGACAAACTTACAGATGAAAGTGACAAACTAACAGAGACGGGTCCGGATGAGAAAGTATGCAAAAGTAAAAAAAGCCCCTCTCTTTACATGGTCTCTCACTCCAACTCACGTTCTATAGAATGGGAAGTAGAGTGATTTTAAATCTAGAAATAGAATGCAAGATTTCGTATTATTTCTAACTCATATGAAAAATTTAATATTCACATCACTCAACTACTATGCCAGGAGCATAACATTTCACTAGTTTACAGAGTATAGTTTGCCTTATGAATGAAAAAATAAAAAAATAAAGGCCCAGAGTAAAACTGTGATAGAATTAGTAAAAAAATGGTGAATCTGTCAATGATCTCTGTTGATTTTGACGAAAATTTAGAAATTTTTTTTTCACATTTGCTGATTACACGGCGATTTCGTGCAGCTAAGGGATCTCAAATTCTCACATTCTCCTTTTTTCACTGGTCTGGCTTTCGACAAGGAGATTTCGACAATTGAGAGAAAACATGTAAAGGTTACACCTTGTAAATCATCTCAATCTCCTGTGCCTCGAGTGTGCCCGCACTACCATTGCAATGGCACTGTGACCTCGTTCCATATCCTGACCAAACCTCCAGAAGGAAAGACCTCCAATATCGAGAACGTGGATTGCAAGGAACATTTAATAAATCAATAAAAATAAATTTACATTCTTTTTTATTTATTCTTATTTATTCATTCATTATTTATTTACGTTCTCATCACCTTCCTATCTATTCTACAGTACCCACTCTCCTCATTTCCCTCTGGCACTCATTTCTCGTAAAGCATTGCCACCGGGCACAAGAAGCGTGAGAAAAAGTGCATCCGAACTCGCTTTACCACCTCTCCCCCAGTGTGGAATAACGCTATACGAGTGACGATCTCCTATATAAACCAACCATTTCTACATACAACCACACCAGTCCTCTTGACTCATCTTTCACCGTTTCTTCACTATGGCTGGCTGTTCTATCTTCATCGCAGTTGGTCAGCTTCTCGAAGATCTCAATGAACCATGCAATGTAAGTTTATGTGTTTTCATTAATTCTAAAATATTTCATCGATCACCATTTTGTATTGTCTAACTTATTAATATTATAGGTGGCCTCGACTCTCAAGCAACTGGTGACCATGAGAGTGCCGGAGAATATCATCGTCGCAACTGGAGCTCGTGAGGTGGGAAATTTTTCATCTGAAAACATTCGACTTGTTTTTGGTACTCTCTTTCGATCATTTCACATGATTCCAAACCTGCAGACCAGGGTTAGAGCGAGAACGCGTGCAAAATTGAGAGAGTCCCTCTCGATTTCACACGCTCTCTCACCCCAAAAGCCTTTCTGTAAGGTTGACCTGTCTGTGGAATGATGTGATTTTTTGAATTCTCCAAAAAAAAGTGGAGGGTCTGTGCAAAATTGCTATCCCTCTCACCATAAAATTGTCTTATCTTATAATTGTCTTGCTAGCTCGATTTGTTGACAGAACATCGGAATTCAATTTATTCTTTTCAGAGAGTCTTTTTTTTAGAAATTTTCGATTTTTACATGTTAAAGAAGGTATCCAACGAATATTTAGTCAACTGAGTTCTCACTGTGGGGAAATAGAGATTGAATACCCGATGAGAGCCTCGAAAATCGTTTCAGTTTTTAGATTGAAGAAAGTTATGTTTAATAAACTGTCTAAAACTACCAGAATTCTTACAGTATCTCACAGTGAACATGCAATCTTTTCGCGGTGGGAGTTGGCATTTTGTGGAGGAGAAGAAGTCAGAGAAAAGCAGAGAGAGAAGGGGAAACGAGGAGGGTGCGTGAGGGAAACGCGCGCTGCATTTGTGTTTCACCAACTTCTGATAACAGAAATGAAACCTCGAACATGGGGGAATAAAAAAGGTTTCAATCACTGTGACGTGTTGCGCCTTCTTTAGAAAACGGAGCTAGGTAAGACGGGTGAAAACATGTTTAAAAAAAGTGAAATCAATCTATAATTCACTTTGAAACTTGGCATAATATGTTCAAACACGTTTCTAGTTACTCAAAAAATGGGTGTGGACCGCATGTGACACTTGCAAAAAAATGCGGCAAAAGAAAAAGGGGCAAAGGAGGGGATTGAACTGAGAACCTCGGATTTCTATTCGAGCTCGCTACCGACTTGGCCATGAAATTATCCATTTTCAAATATAAATTTTGAAATTTATTCTGATGGCCTAGCATATGCAAAAGGATCTGAGAAGATTGCTATCTTTGAAGCAAGTTATAGCGGAAAAAAACGAAGAAAAAACGTCCGTCACGCGGAAGTAAAAAACTAACAGACCAACAGACAGACATTTGGATTCCCTAGTAGAGGAGGAACTCACACCGATAGTAAGTGATCTCCCCACAGCGGCCTCGGTCAGACACTGTGAGATGACGTGAAGGTAATCATCAACAACTACCGAATTCGACCCGTTTCCTCTCACTCCGTGCACTTTCAGACCCTGCCGATGGAATACATAATTATAATAAATGAATCATATACATTTATTGATAGTAACTAGTAAAGTATTTTTCTTTTATAAATTTTTATTTAAGAATATCCCACATTTTTCAACTGGAGCAGTATATTATCGAGAGTAGAGAGTGAATGCTCAATTTTCTTAAATCGTGTCGCTCCCTTGATTCGAATTATATTCAGTAGATCCCAGCATCGGACAATGGCCTGGAGTGAACTTATTGAATACAACTCGCTATTAATTTAAAATTGAAAAAAAAACTTATCTTCCAATACAAATTCTTTATTTTTCTTTAAATAAACTGTCTTTATCTCGCTTTGTTCATTGATAAATCGTAGTTTCTTGCATTATAAGTTCACAAAAGTTCTTTCGAAATAATATAAACGTTGGCGAGAGTGCATGAGATACGTGGAGAACAGAAAGAAAGTACACACGCCAGTAGGCCCTTTCATAAATGTAATATTTTAAAGTTGTAATACCTGAGAGATGATTCGGCTGATCTGTTTTGTCACATCTTTGTTCATTCGATCGATATAATCCTCCCAAAATCGCTTCTTTTCGAGCACCGCATTACGAACCTTCTCGAGAAATCCAAGTCTCGTAGTGGCATCACAAAAGAATTTCTCGTTATTCTTTAAAAATATAAATATTATTACAGTCGAGCATCGGAAAATAGTACCGGTACGAATGGAATAGTTGAGTGGCCTGCATTCAGATGTCCCACAGCGCACAGATCGCACAGATTCTGAGCAAAATACAACATTAGATTTTTTTTAGATTCAATCAGGAGTCATATAGTCTAAAATAAGTATAATAGTAAAACAATAATCACTTTTCTGCATGAACATCTCATCGAAATCTTCCGGTGATGCGTGGTGCAAATCGTGAAATCTCTTCTCTCAGCATGAGCGGAATCAATTTGATGATGAAAAAGGCAGGTTTCGCACGATGCGAAATCGCATTCTGCACAAATCTTAGAGGAAAGAGAAGTCTGGGAGCAATCACCGGTGCTGCACACTCTGTAAGAGCAAGGGAAAACTATATTTAATTTATTTATAGATTTGCAACGGTGCGCCTACATTCTATTTCAAGAACCAGTGGAGAAAAAATTATATACCAGTTGCATGAACGGATCATTGAGCGACTGAGCGGACTGATCAAATTTCGACATGTATAACTATTTTTTCAATAATAAAAAAAGAAAAGGAAAAAAACAACAAACTCGTTTTGCAGGGTAACTCCAGGCAGCAAAAATTCCTTGACCGTTGATTGACACCACTCACAGCTCTGACGATCCTCTCCTGAATAGACGGAAAGATATCAAATTTGTAAAATTTAATATCCCAAGAAACTCAACTCACCAATATTTGTGAGATATCATTTTCAATTAAAAAAAGAAATAATTGCAGTTTTACTACCGTTTGTAAATGGAAATAATTGGACACATACTTAATTCGTTGCATTTCACACACAGCACGTGCCCACACGACAGAAGAACCGCCCTCGATCCTCGACTTTGTCGACTCGAGAGAACACTTATGAGTGAAGAGTGGCAGAGCTGACAAATATTAGCATTTCACTACCACAGATAGGACGTTTTGGAGCTTCCGTTTAGGAATCAGCATAATATTTTTTTCCAGGATTTGTTCGGGATACGTTTCAGAACAATAAGAAACTTTGACATTTTCGGGATCCTAAACGACAGTTCCAAAACGTACATTGATATTTATAGATAGATACCACACCATGGCTGAGGCGAAAAAAAGAACAGCGCCACTTAGTACTCTAATGAAGTATTTTTGAGAAAAAATTTAAATATATTGTATTACCTGGCACGAATCGAAGGGTGAGTTATCGGCGTGATTTGGTACTCCTCCATTTTGAGATGCCATCTATGGGAAATAAGAGTTCTCACAATTACGATCAAGCTACAGTCGATCAAATATTTGACATGGTCTAGAAACCATTTCGAGTTGGGCAGTCGTAGTAGTAATCAACAAGTGATTTTATTTAGCCAAACTAAAGCAACATGAAATCAAAACAGCAGCAACATCTAATGCTAATTGAAGAAAATAAGGAAATTGTGATTAGCTAGGATCGAAAAGAAGTCAGAAGTCGATCAACGATCATTTATCCCTCTCCTAGACCCTCCTCAATCTTCACTTCCTTCTTATCGACGATCAAATCACTGCTGTTAATTTCCTCCTGAAATTTGCAGTGTTTTAGATATTGCGTAGTCGGCACGTAATCTCACCAGTTCATTCTCGTATTTCACCGCTTTCTCACAATCTTCAGCGAAACTCATCAAATTCTTCATATGCTTCGATCCGTCTTTCTCTTCCTCCTCCTCTTCCATCTTGATTCTCTTCGGAGACGAAGGTCCGGGCTCATCGAGTATTTCTGCAAAAAACGTAAATTGTACATGGATGGTAACCATTAACTAATATTTAAGGAGCAGAATTCTCCCGGTTCTGAAGCTTCGTCCACCTCAACCATCAATGCGATAGATCGTTTTTAGTTGACTAGTCTGAATCTTTCCCACAACCATAGGTCAAAAATTGGATAGATTTCGACATAACCTGCCCGCCCCTGCCCGACCAGTTTTCCAAGCTACTTTACTTTTTGACCTCTGCCCATCACTTTCCCTAACTACTTTTGGATTACCTAAATTAGTGGGTGCATCAAATAAAGAAAAAATATTTAAGGTGCACCTCGATGCGTCTTCATTCTGCTATTCTGCAGTTGCTTTTCAATCATAGCAGGAGAAGGAGAAGGAACTCCCGCGTCGTTCCCGAACTTAAAAGTGCAATAATAAAATATAATACATTTCTACAGCTAAATCTATTGTATTCACTTTGTTCAGCAGAAAAAAGATTGGGAATAATAGAGTCCGAAAGGGATGTAAATAAGACAATGCATTAGTAAAATATCACTCGCTAATGATAAACCTGTTGGTATTCGAGAGGCGGCTGTGCATTCATAGCATTTGCCCGAGGCGTCTTGAACTGCAAGAATGAATCTATTAGCCACTCAATTATTAACAACAGTACATTCAATTATTCTTAAAATACTAATTCTTAACACCATAAATGCTCAAAATAAACGAGGATGCCAACTGGCTTTAAAACATGTTCACTGTAATATGATTTCGTATTATTATCTCATCCACATGTCACTGAGAGAATGAACAAACCTTATCAGACGCATAGCTGCCCTTTCCTATCGGAGGTAGATCTAGCGTGAATCCGGGCACTGTCAAAGGCACAGCTGTAATTGTCTGCTTTTTTAAAAAAAAACAACCCTTTTAAAAATATAAATGTTATTCCCAAATATATTCGATAGAACAAACGCAAGGGAGGATGCGTCGGTACTCCGAGTCCGTACAGCAGTCGGCTAATGACGTCACTGCTATTCGAAGTGTCCGATTCCGATGTGGACTGAGTGAAATTATGTTTTGAAATGAATGACAAAAGAAACATTTTCTTGTTTTTCTTGAACATTATCTCCTTCATATTACAGTTCCCCTATTAAGCCCACATCTAGTCCTTCTACCGTAATCTCACTTGTTTTTCCTCGATCGATCGACGACTGAAGGTATTAAGTGTATCCATTCTGTGACGCTTCTCATGTGATATGTGTATCTAATAAAATGTTCATGTTTTACAATATTAACTTTTTAAATGTACAATAACCTTGTAGAGAAGATCGAATGCCTTGCCGGACGGCATCATTTTCCCATAAAGAGAAGAATTCGGCAGTTTCTTGATCAGTCGGGATGTGTGAAGAGAATACTGGAAAAATTATATCTTACTAAGAGGTAGGGATGTCTAAACGGAATACGGAATGGCCCCCTCTCATTTTCCTCATTTCGGAATTCCGTAGACCGGCCGATCGGTGTCATTATGTCTGCGGAATGAACGGTTATTACGGAATTCCGTATTCCTAATTCTGCCGTTTACCCGCGGCATTGAGCGGTGAACTCATCGATTCCCTCTCCACTCATTACTTGTCATAGACTGCACTAAATAACATTCCCAAAATGTCCAATTAGTTGAGCTGTTGATAGTTTGTCTAATGGCCGCTACATCCTTGGTTCAATTCCTCGATGCAAACTAATATTTTGCCATTTTCTTCCTAATCGCTCGATAACATACCGTAGTTTACAGTATAGTCTACCATACTTGAGTACAATTGAAGACAGTTACAATAAAGAAAACTATTAAATCGTAAAATTGAAACTTTTCGTCCCAAAATGTTGAAAAAATATATTGGTTTTTCCTGAATAATATAAATGAATAAGTGAGAATTAATTGACTTCTTTAGATTTCATGACAAATCGACTTCAGGCCCTCAAAGGTAAGATTTTGATTACGGAATTCCGTAATCATTCGGAGAACCGAATGAGGGCTGACCGGTTTACGGAATACCGGAAAGTTAAAATGAGATGGAAAATCGATTCGGAATTACGGAATGAATTCCGTTTAGACATCCCTACTAAGAGGGGGTAGTTCCTTAAGAAGTATAAGCATACAGGTATTTTGTCATCTTGTAAACATTAGCTTGCCACTCTCTGATTTACTACTGTCACTATAAATTCCACAACAAATTGTACAACACTATTGGGATTAAAAAGAGCTAGCATTTTTTCTCACAGTTGCAGTGCTGAACTTGGAGCTTGTGATCAGCTCCTTTCCCAATCTCGCAATCGATAATAGTACTTCGGATACCGTCTTCAACGGGCAGATGTTGATGAATAGCCGAGTACTGTCCAGTGTAGAGATGATATCCTGTAGAACAGATGAAAGAAGAGAAATAATTTTTTTTTAAATGATTGTCGAGGCGGAATGTTCTTTTTTTAAATAAAAGATAGCTTGAAGGCTGTTCATTCATTACAATAATGCAAAAAATTATTTTAAAAAAATAAATTGTCGTATTGATTTTTGCATTATTAAAGTGTCGTAATATTTGCTTGCATTATTGAAATGATAAGCCTCATTTTTCTGGAATTAGAGAAATCGTTACACAGGGTACCTTTGAATGAACATTTTCGTAGAGACAAAAA
Organism: Pristionchus fissidentatus; assembly: GCA_036245785.1. Lineage (NCBI taxonomy): Eukaryota > Metazoa > Nematoda > Chromadorea > Rhabditida > Neodiplogasteridae > Pristionchus > Pristionchus fissidentatus. The sequence continues at coordinate 30,658,218 of BTSY01000005.1, read as the reverse complement.
GAAATACACGCACCTTGACCGCTCGATCGTTAACTGATTCTGTTAACAGAGAGTCAGCGACACAATGTGTGTAATCTACCATGGGTGAAGAGAGGAGAGGAGAAGTGCGATCACGCATCTCACGACTCTGAATGATCATAAATATGGAAATTTCTATTTCGACATATTTGGTTTAAGTAAATACAAATACGTTTACTCAGTCAGAGTGCTAAATCATAGTGACGGTTGCAACATTAGTTTGTATTCTCTCGTCAGACCCACCCGTTGAGTCTGCCTGATCAACCGATCGATATTTCCCCTGGACTCTATGAGAATGTTCTGATTCGTCTCCCCGAGCTCCGTAACTTGTCTCATGAGATCCCAACAGCGAGTCACAGTCTGTAAGAGTATTCTGACCTCTCTTCGAAAATTTCGAGAAAAAAAATGAATTCTCTAACCTGTCTATGATGCATGCATAAAGAATTGCAAACAGATCAGACTTGCATGATGCATAGATTACCAAATTAATCAATAAAGAAAATATTTAATTAGCTATACCTGCTCAATGATAAGCCTGCATGTTTCGGCGATTTCTTCATTGGTACTCTCAATACTCTGTTCCAATTCGGCCAATTTCAAATTCACGGTCTCCTTGGCTTTCATGAGAGTATCAAGCGTGCATTTCGCTGCCCCCTCATCCAATTTCGATTTCTGCAAACAAATATTAACATTTTTCACTCATTGACATTCGTTCCACAACGTGTGATATTTCTTATCTTTGCTCTCGATGCATTCGTTTTTTTCCCACGGTTTAGAACGAATGATTATCTTCTGCATACTGCAACATGGCCATGTATGACACCGTTTCGTCTTGTCATCTTGTTTAGATAATTTACATTGTTCTCTATATTTTCCGTGTATTTTCCCAATAAAAATAAGTTTAATTACCCAATTTTGAGGTATTTTCACCATGAACCCTTAAGCAAAGAAACCCTCTATGAGAACATAAACTAGAATTTGATATTTTAAGCGATAAATGTCCGACCTGGCCGATCCGAGTACAATTATGACCAGTGTACGGATGCTCTGTGAAACATTCGGAGCATAGCAACTGAACAAAACTTGATAATTATTATCACTATTAGTAAAAATAAAGGAATAAAAAAGAAACAATTAACTCGCCTCTCCACAGCTGCACTTCATTGAGTATTCACAGGAGTGTTCTCTACACTTGGGCAGTTTTCTGTGAGCCCCAACGACGAGATGTCGAAATGACTGCAATTTTAACTTACAAAATAAATACTTTACGTAGAATTAGAAAGACAACAATTATGCATTCTTCTTGCTCTCCTAAACGCTATCTGATTGTGCAAACCCGAAATTCACGTTTGCCTGGTAGCTATCTCTCACTATCATTTATTAGCTAGACGTACCTGTGACTACAGTAACGTACCGTATGCCTGACTACAGTAACCTACCGTATGCCGGGTCCTCTTCGAGTGCTGCCAAGTACAATTCTGGCACCAGTTGGTGCCGCACGTGTTGCAAACTCGAAGGGGAAGATATCGATGAGCGACGCAAGTGGGAGAAGAACAGCGTCTACAAAACAAATGAATTATTGAAGTTTAAATTATATTTTAAAAAATCATTCCTCATTATAATAGCTGAATATATTCCTAGAAATATGGGTGCAATGGCGTATATTGTATGTATTCTAATCGTAATTGCAATTACTAGTTCTAAAATGGTTCTAAATTCTTTACGATCAACATCTAACACGATCAACATGCAAATACGAATAAAATTATTTTCGCTGTTTTATTCAAGTCCACACTTACAAACGTCATCTTCAAAACTCACTCATTGACCCATTCAGCTTCACTCAGCAGAGGATAAGGAACGCCTGCGATCGAGCAGAGAGTGCACTTGACCACCCGAGGATGCAGCACCGAAAGGGGAACTGTGAAAATGATTAAGATCTATCATGTTAAATGACGTCATTAGGAGTGGAGGCAAGTTTACTATAACAGCCTCTTTTCTGGTTTGTCGACGTTCAACTCCGCTAATTTAAGCACAAAAGCATTACTTGCGATATAATGATTCATAGCGCAAATATTAAAATTTTGTTAGAAAAAAAACTATAATGTGCATTTATTTATTAAATAAATTAAATATTATAGTTGAACCCTGACGTTTGTCGCTGCAGGAGTCGCACACTACGTGTCCACAGGCGAGAATGACAGAGGGAGGGGCATTCGGGTCGCCGCCCCTTACACATCCAGCCAGAGGAGAGAGACACATCTACAATCGATAATTGTCGATTGATCATGGTAGTGTTTTCCAGCTTTTTGGTTCTTTGACTTCCTCGCAGAACGCGCATTTACGAGAATATCTTTAGCTAGTCATGTCCCGTAAATGCAAAAAAAATGGATACGAACCTCGCACGAGTCAAACGCCGTCTTTTCACTCTCTCCTTCATTCAGAGAATTATCGCGATCAGCCATCGATCTTACAACGAGTATTTACGAAAAATATATTTTCATCAGTATCGCAAAAAAAGTAAATAAGAAAAAAACTCTTTCAATTGACAAAAAGTATTCCACAACGCTGCGTAACGTCTGGGGTCGCTTTTACAAATGTGCCAATTCAAAAAAAAACTAATTTATGCGATTGATCAACAGAGAATTTAATTTGGTAACATTTGAATACATAACAAAACAAAGTGGCATATGAATGTAACATGATTTTGAGGGAAATTATGATCAGGGCGAGATGAGAAGTTTATCTTTCGTTTTCATTCCCTTCCAAGTTCACCACATAGTGCGTGCTAGCATCCTGAAATGATGTTTTTTCACGGTTGCCTGATGGTGACGCAATCTCACCAATTCTTCTTCGTTCTTCACAGCTTTCTCCAAATCTTCAACGAAATTGAACAGATTGTCCATGTGCTTCGATCCGTTCTCTTGTTCCTCTTCTTCTTCTCTCATTCTCTTGGGAGAGCTCGGACCGGGCATGCTACAGTTGAAATGCGCATTTTTGAGAGGGACGCGATCTATAAGAAATGTTAGAACTTTTTAAAACTTATTCCCATCATATTTTCCTCAAATTTCAAAGGCCTAACGATATGATTATCCATTTTTCATCTAATGTAGCGCGTCAACTGTTAAATATAGCATGAGAGCGAGGTAATTTATATGACACTCACCCTGTTGTGAAGGAACTGTAACTGATGGTATCACTGTTCTCGCTCTCCGCACAAGTCCGCATCGTTCATCTGCAATCAGCAGAGTTTTAAAAACGAGTCCAAATCTCTTGACTTCCAACGTTATCTGGTCAACAGACCGGTGAAAAGAGAAAATGTGAAATGAAGAGATCCGGACCCGTCATTTATGCTGCGCAAATTTCATGGGGTGCAAGGTGCACATCAGTTTTATGCACCCTTTCATAACTGTTTTCCTAGTGAAGCTACAACTTCCAAACTTGATACATGGCCCAATTAAAAGGAAAATGTTCCAAGCGTGGCTTGCAATCCCTGTATCAAGTTTGGAAGTCGTAGCTTCACTAGGAAAAATGTTATGAAAGGGTGCATAAAACTGATGCACCCCATGAAATTAGCGCAGCATAAAATTCTAGTAATCAATAGTCATCCTATAATCAATAATTGAGACACCACTGACCACGGACTTCAACACTCGGAGCACGCGGTGCTGCAACTGCTGCAGGGACAGGCTGCAAAATATCATTATGTAGCCAATCAATATCTGTTTTGAATCGAACGAATACATAAACACAGGTACTATCATGGTTTCACTGAGAAATTTTAATTTTTAAATCATAAATCTCACCTGGCTCAAGACCAGCACGGGACCGGCGGGTGTCTCGCGCAGCTCAGGCGCACTGAACTGAAGAAAAATATCTTTCCCAACGCAAGATCAAATTATGTTCAGATCCACTTCTCATTTTCTATCGACGGTTCATTACCTCAGTGACGAAAGAATGATTCACTGAACTGGTTGATTTATTTTCGACATTGTGGAAACCGTGTAAAGACAAGAAGAAACTGGAGATTTTTTTAAACAAAAAGGGCGTCTAATCTAGGGATGACAAAATGAATCTTTCCCTCTCATTGCGAATCTTTACGGTGCGAATCGCCCGGTCTATGGATTCGAAATGAAAGGATTCGTATCGAAACTGGAATGTCTGGGTAACGACTCAAAAGGAATGGCTAGTTCATTTTTCACGTGCCACGTTAAGGTTCGGGTAGAGCGGTCAACAAAGATTAATTTTGCCGTCCACACTCACATCATCGTAGTTGCATTTTGTCGATAGCAAGGAAAGAATTGGCGAGTGAACGTTAGTGGACCGATGAATTAGCAGTGCTGAATCATATTGATTGAATTTACATTTAGGACTTATTTCACAACGCTTCTGAATAAATGAAAATTTAAATTGTATGAAGTATGTTCATATAGAAATATGTTCCTAAACCAATAAAGGCTGCAAAACATATTTAATTGCAATGGGCGCGTGCTGTTGTATATAAAAAAATGGAAACTACGACAGAGGAGCTGTTAAGGCATTGCTTATTTTGTTCGGCATACATTTAGCACTATGCTTCCTTTTCGGAAAAAAAATCGGCAATAGGAAATGACGCCTTATTGGTATTCTAATAGCACGTTGAATTCCCCGTGCGAATTCTTGGTTGAGTAGCCACCCGACCCTATTGGAACTCCAATAAGAATGAAGTTTTTTCCATCTAACCGGAATACTCTCCAACCAGGGAGCCTTATTAGTCACTCATCGACAAACACCCCCCCCCCCAATAGAAACAACTCACGATGTTCTGGCTGCACGGGTGTGTACAGTCCACGTACAATAGCAGCCAACGAGGAGAAATTAATCTGAGAGCCAGGTTGCAGATGCTGCAAATTAATGCCAGATGAGAACATATGATTTCAGAACCTGATCAGGGAGAGAGAGCGTGCAAAAGTGAGAGTTTTCCCCACGGTTCTCTCGCTTGAAATCCGTTTCTATAGGGTTGAACGGCTTGAATGATGCGAAAAGCTGTATAACGATGTTTTAAATGGGGAATTTTTTTCATCAAAATATCGTTAATGTAAAAAGCGACTTTTTAAATTATTTTTTGAAGTTCATAGACTTGCCTTGGCCATGTGTGCAAAGGCGTGAGTAGCCATCTCGCGCGACACAAATTCCCTCTCTTGACAAAGGGGTGATGGATGAAGAAAGTACTGTAAGGATTACTGTAGTGAAACTATAATCGTAGAAACTTGGTAGTAAAATGAAGGGTTTTATAATGGGATGTTCAGCAGAGACGCCTTTCGGATAATATCCACTCTACGGGGGCCAAAATTCTCAACGATCAAATAAGGGTTTCAAAGTGTATTGATGGGTTACTGCACCAGAATTGTTTCCCCATTTTGACCACTTTACCCCTGTCAAGCTCACCATTTTACGGAACAAATTAATATTCTAACTTCAGATTCCTTCGAGTCATTCACACACTCGATTGTCGTGCCGAGACTCGCGATCGATTTCAGCGTCGATACCGTATCCAATGGCACCAGTCGGATACCGTAGTGAGCATCGGACAGCCGCGCAGTCACATTCTGCAAATACGATAGACGGCTGATATTAAATCGTGAAAATCTAAATATTAACGCGTTGCTTATCGGAATACGTGATTACGATCTGCTGGAAGGACTCACGATTGTCTCATTCACGCGCTGAACCGGCTCGCGGAGCAGAGGAGCGGCGACACTCCGCGCGTACGATTCTACGCGAGCGGAGCGGCAGCCGCCCACAACGCGCATACGCTCCACAATCGCGTGACCCTTAGAATAATGTCGTCTTGTGCCTTCTACTGAAAACACCGTAATGGAAATACCAATTCAGTGTTGTGAGTACCCTCTGGCAGTCTACCTTTCTCTGACAATGCCGGAATACGAACACCGAACCGGTTTAACTACCTCCTGCAAATACAGTACCTTCTGCAATCTTCTCTCAAGTCGAACGATATTGTGTCTTGTCTCCAGTAGATCATTGCTGGTGTCTCGTGTTATTATCGTCACTTGGTCCATCAAATCCCAGCATCGAGTCAGCGTCTGAATGTAAAGAAAGAAATATCTAAGAAATTTTTAAAAATAACTATTTTAAATCCAGATTTTTTTGAAAACGAAACGAGCGCAATGTCATATTTCCTTTGTCCACTGGCTCAGCTACGACGCCTTTGCTTCCATTGGCCATTTATATTTACCTGATAGAGTGCGACATGTGAAACCACGGTATCTTCATTTCGCACACTCTCTAAAAAGATGAGAGCGTGCGCGAAATAAAGAGAGCGTTGTATCGCATTTCGTAGTTTGGCACCTGAGCTAGGATGAGACTGAACTCCTTGACTATCTCCTCTCTCGCTTCCTCCACACCCTTCTCCCACTCGCCAATCCTCTCATCCACAACTTGTTTCGCCCGCGCGAGCTCTTCGAAACTTCGCGTAATTGCTGCGTTATTGGCACCCCTTATCTGAAAATAAACCAACATCGCACTTCAAAAAACTCTACACATATATTTATCAGTTAGTTCCTGCACAAAAAGTGAGTGCGCTGATCGTGGCACCCAACTGGCCAACTCTTTTTGGCCAATTCTTTGAAAAAATATGTTAATTAATAAATATAGGAGTGCTACCCTGATCATTTCGAGATTCTTGTGACCGAGGGCGGTGTGAAAGGACGCGCAGTTGGCACAAAGTAGCTGCAACATTTGTAATCACGATTAAATATAAGCTCAGGGTATATACAATATTTATACCACACAAAGGGGAGCATTAAAAACGCCCCCAGGGAGGTGGTCAGTGTCTAGATCAAGGGCCGAAACAATGATCGCCATTTCCTTATGCTGATCTTTGATATCTTCTCATTGGTTGACTAGAAATAGCAATCTTTCAAAACATTTTGTCAATTCGTGAGGAATATTTTATCGTACTTTCACTTCGTCCCTTCTCCTCATCAGCTCGTCCAATATTACGGTCGAAACACTCTTGGCGTAGTCGACTACCGTACTCGAGTGGATTACGGTAGAGCAGAGACGCGCGCCTATCTCGTGGCCCTAGAAAACGGGGAAACAATTTATACGTTATTAAGTGCCGCCCAATCTTTACAGAGAACGTATTTGAATAAAAAAATGAAAATATATTAAACAATTTTAAATATTTAATAATAGCTACCTTGTACAGTTTTCTGATGAGTCGATCGATATTGTCTCTGGTGGCGGTAAGACTTCCATGGGTGTTTCGTCCAAGTGATGTCACTTGTTCCATTAGATCCAGGCAGCGATTCAGCGCCTAATATTTAAAATATAAAATTATAATATTAGAAAAGAAAATAATCATTCGAAATTTTAAAGAACATTATATTATAAATTACAAGTAATAATGGTGGTAATAATATTTATACGAGTAGTAATGAAGCTTCAACTGTCGACTAATGCGTTTATTTGGATAAAAAAATGCAGAACAATTCTGACCTGAGCGATGATAGCAGAAAAAGCTTGAGCAATGTCCTGATTTGCGTTTTCCACACAATTCTCCACCTAATGAATGACAGATTAGGGCACATTATCGATTTTTATTTTGGAGGAACTTGTTAATAAACTATTTTCCATTAATCACCTCTGTCATACGCGTCTCCACTGCGTGTCTAGCAGTCTGGAGATGATGTAAACCCTCCTTGACAGCGCAATTTCCGTACAAAGGCACCTGCAATACAAACACGTTTTCACATTTCCAACAACGACAAACTCGTGTAATTAGAGTACTACTTGTTCTCACATAAAATTGACTAATCACAAAAAGACTTAGCCCTAGTATTGACCTTTGACCCCACTCCCACCTATTTCTTATCAAAATTAAAGTCATGTTGCGCCTTGGGCGTAGAAAAAATATTATTATTAATAATATTATTGTGTGACTCGCCTGGTTTAAATCTTCCGAATCATGCCCGAAAGTGGGATGAAAAGTGATGCAATCCGAACACAGAAACTGAGCGCGAAAAATAAATTATTAGGTTGACTATTAGTTAATCCTTATAATTAATTATTAGTTATTAAATTAATTATTATATTTCTTAATTATTAAAGTAATTATTAATTATTTGATATATACCTTAAATATTATTTATCAATTTTGAACATCTATCAAATCTAATTTTATTTATATTGTAAATAAATTAAACGTGTTCTACTTTCCTTACCTCGCCGCAGGAGCACTTCTTCTCATAGCTGAGAGAGTGAAGTGGACACAGCGTTAGCAGATCAATGATAGGTCGATATTTCTGTTATGAAATGATATACCCAGAAAGAATTACAGTGGGACTATCATAATTATGTCAAAATTTGGCATCGTGCGGGAAATCTGCAGAAAACCCTTCAGCACCGCCTGCATTTCGCTAGTGCGTGTTTTGGAAAGCAAATAGATCGCATCTCTAAAATTTGCAATAGTTTTTAAAACGCGTTCTCTGTAAGAGTGCAGTGAAAGCTGAGATAAGCGGCACAACTCCTTCAAAGTGAACGGTTTGGGCTCAAACTTTTTTCACAAACAGTTCTAGGTGAAAATTAAATTTTGAAAGTGAGAAATACAGAAAATGTCAACTTTTAAAAAATCGATAATTTTTTTACGAAAAAATTTTTTTTTTTAATTGTTTAATTTTGCTATCGTGTTATATATCATTCAAAAGAGCATCAAAAGTTATGCTTATATTCACAATTTCATGATAATTGAACCACCTGGAGGGAAAATCGATGATCATATTCCCAAAAATTTGACGCTTATGTGAAAAGTATTTTTGAATAAAATTGTTCCCATGACTTCTACCTCGTGGATCCGATATATAATATGTATTTTTCATCGTAGAATCGCATGGTCACTATTTGGTTGAAAATCTAGGGAGTAAAAGTACTCGTACATTCACTAGACCGTCACAACCCAGAAATGAGATTCAATTTTGAAGTGCGTAGAAAATATTTTTTCAAGGTTCAAAACTGAATCATAGATACCCCATTTGAAAGAGCATCAAAAATTATATATAAATTTATGATATAAGGAGGATTGAACAGCTAGGAGCGCCAATCGATAATACAATCCCCAGAAATTGAAAATTTTAGTCATGCTCACTATTCGCTTATATTTTCATTCAAAGTGATCTACCAAGCCTTAAAAATTTTTAACAAGCATTCTTATTTGTAAAGTGAATTTTAATCGTAAGAAAGTTATGAAAAGTTGAATTTTGAAAAATCGATAAAAATATTTTTCGAGAAAAAAATAATTTTTCACTTTTTGTAAAATTTCCTGTCGTGTCATATCTCATTCGAAAGAGCATCAAAATTTATGGTAGATCACTTTGAATGAAAATATAAGCGAATAGTGAGCATGACTAAAATTTTCAATTTCTGGGGATGGTATTATCGATTGGCGCTCCTAGCTGTTCAATCCTCCTGATATCGAAAAAAAAAATAAAATTTTTATATAATTTTTGATGCTCTTTCAAATGGGGTATCTATGATTCAGTTTTGAACCCTGAAAAAATATTTTCTACGCACTTCAAAATTGAATCTCATTTCTGGGTTGTGACGGTCTAGTGAATGTACGAGTACTTTTACTCCCTAGATTGCGATTCTACGATGAAAAATACATATTATATATCGGATCCACGAGGTAGAAATCATGGGAACAATTTTATTCAAAAATACTTTTCACAGAAGCGTCAAATTTCTGGGAATATGGTCATCGATTTTCCCTCCAGGTGGTTCAATTCTCATGAAATTGTGAATATAAGCATAACTTTTGATGCTCTTTTGAATGATATATAACACGATAGCAAAATAAAAAAATTAAAAAAAAATTATTTTTTTTCGTAAAAAAATTATCGATTTTTTAAAAGTTGACATTTTCTGTATTTCTCACTTTTAAAATTTAATTTTCACCTAGAACTGTTTGTGAAAAAAGTTTGAGCCCGAACCGTTCACTTTGAAGGAGTTGTGCCGCCCAGTCCTGCGATCTTACAGAGAACGCGTTTTAATGCCAAAACACGACTCTTCTGTCACTAATAATAATTCCATTTTCTCACCGTATGATTCATCTTCTCTCTATGCTTTCTCCGACAGATTTCACACAGTGCCGACCGACACGACACACACTCACTTGCCGCAGCACTGCTGCAGTCGGGCGTGCTGCAGCTGTAACAATTATACATGATTAATCAAGAATAAACATAACCTCTCAAAAATCGCAATCCGTTTTTTGTCGGTTCATAAATATTCTATAGAACTTCTTTCGACTTGAAAACCTGACGTCGAGTGCATTCCGATCTATTCTACTGTTTTTAAATGCATGCTGCGCGCACTTTTCTGTTACAGTTCTTCCCTCTCTCGTCGCGCCGATGCTCAGCCGGGAGAGGGAGGAAATGTGAGAGTATGTTCACTGTACGGGCGTGGTGCGTACATGTACGATCCATTCAGAAACAGGTTTTTTTAGTGATTTCGGTGATTTCAGTGATTTCGGTTAGTTATTTAGTTTTTTAATTTCAATCCACTCACTTTCTGCATTCGTCCGCACTGGGCAGCAAGAAGAAGGGACCGGTGGTGTCACACAACGAACACTTCACTTGCTTCGGGCGACTCATCGTGCGAGGAACTGGCAAATTATCAGTAAATTATGACTAAATAATATTTAAATATATTTAAAACAAAATATTCTAACGCACCGTTCCACTAGGATTAGTGATAGGACGTTTTGGTACTGCCGTTTAGGAACCCGAAAATAGAAAATTTTCTGAATGTTCTGAAACATGTCCCAAACAAATCCCGGGAAATTTGTATCGGGCTCCAAAACCATACATTTTCGTTGGCCGAGATTCTCGATTTACACTTTTTTGAACTAGGCAGATTAGAGACTCGAGACCTATCTAGGAACATACATTTTCGTTGGCCGAGATTCTCGGTTTACACTTTTTTGAACTAGGCAGTTTAGAGAATCGAGACCCATCTAGGAATGCGCAGAATGTCGAGTTTAGTAAGAATTGTCCCCTATCTGACCTATTTTATCGAATTTTCGATAGAAATCTGACGTGTTTATGAAATATCTGACGTGTTTATGCGAGGCGAGAGAGTGTGTGAAAATGAGAGATCTCGGCCGGGCGAAAATGTATGTCCAAAACCGTAATTCTCTGAACGTCCTATTAACGATTACTACAATGGAACGAGTCATAAGCACCAAACGTCGAGTCTTCTTTTATGAATCGATGAGTTACAGTACAGTAAGAGTAATGCCGCGCTAATTTCATGGGGTGCAAGGTGCACATCAGTTTTATGCACCCTTTCATAACTTTTTCCTAGTGAAGCTACAACTTCCAAACTTGAAACAGGGCCCAATTAAAAGGAAAATGTTCCAAACGTGGCTTGCAATCCCTGTATCAAGTTTGAAAGTCGTAGCTTCACTAGGAAAAATGTTATGAAAGGGTGCATAAAACTGATGTGCGCCCCATGAAATTAGCGCGGCATAACAGAGAACAGTAACTCACGCGAATTGGTGCAGCCCAGGCAGATGACGTGCCCGCAGCTGAGAATGACCGTGGGAAGGAGAGGGTTGGAAGCAGTCGGATGGGTCGCATCGGTCGCAGAATCTCCCGTCGGGTCGGTCGGAGCGGTCGCAGGGGCGTCAATGATGCAGCCAGTCAGCTGACGATGACAAATCTGCAAGTACTAGTATTACTTACTCAATGTGTAAATATTAGGTCCCAATATCACCAAAAAAAATGAGAGACAAAATCTAGTACGCGTTGCCTCATGATTCCGAATCAACAGGATCAGGGCGGCAGAGTTTGGACGAGTAAGAGAGTCTCTCGATTTTGCACGATTTATCAGTTAAAACCCCCTTTCTGTCGGGTTCACCGGCCTGCGGATTGATGTGTTCCCACCTCGCATTGATTGAATGACGAAGAAATTGAGAACCCGCCGCCTCGTGATGCCATTAACCTAAATTTCGCTAAAATTCAACCTCTAGCAATGGTCTAAATTTCACATTAGATAAGGCGGTTGGTCGAGAACCAATCCAAACGAAATATCCACATTTATTAAGCTAAACTGTTTATCATCAATGCCGAAGAATGAAAAATGGATCAAGTAAATAACGATGAATGTAAAATATTTTTTTTAAAATATTTATAAGTAACAACAACAAAACGAAACATCGTTACTAGTTCAAGTCGATCGATAATTCCTTATCCTTCTCCTTCTTCTCCCTCAACCTTCACTTCGTCTTCAGCAATCAATCCACTGCTATTAATATCCTCCTGAAAATTGACATCAGCATCGCTTAATGGTGACGCAATCTCACCAATTCCTCCTCGTATTTCACAGCTTTATCGCAATCTTCGACAAATTTCATCAAATTCTGCATGTGTTTCGATCCATCGATTACCTCCTCCTCTTTTTCCATCTTGATCCTCTTCGAAGTCGAAGATCCCGGAAGATCTTCGCCAGTTGTGCACAACCCTGAACTTCACGCGTCATTTGACAACCTTTTCGACCTGACAAGCTGCGCAGCTTTCCGTTCGTGATATTTGAACGGAAATGCTGCATGCACGACGGATCGTTGTAAGGTTGGTCACTCGATGCGCCGAACCATACAAAGATCCGGTGAAATAGCTGCGCCGAAAACCCGTAGCATGTAAGAAATCACCACTAATCAATATCTACTAGTGTGGAGACCGGGTTCATTTCTAGAGTGAGATCTCGAGCGAATTGGGGTTCGGGTTCATTTATTTCGAGTTCGTTTTCCCCACACTAAAACCTACCTGTGGGGGTGACTGCATCGTGGGTGGTCTCATCTCGGTTCTCCATACTCCTTCGACCTCCTTCTCTCACCAGTGCAGCACGCAGAAGATTCGCACCCGATTCTCGACCGCTCTATATTGTAGAGAAAATACAAATTGATAATTTAAAAAAAGTTGAATTATCTTTTTTCATGCCAAAATTACGATCAAAATGAGCAACGGACAAGTTTTTCCCTGTTTAATTTTTGTGTTGTACTTTTAGAGGTTGGTGAAAACGAACCTTCACTATGTACTTCGGCAGTGCATATCTTTTCGTAGCGTCTAAAGCTGCCTAAAATCAGTATCAGTGAGTTTGATTAATACACTTTTATAGACTTTTATTCTAACTATTTTTTAACATTTATAGCCAATTTATAGCAGGTCATCTAATGAATTATCTTAATTATATTATATTAAACCTCTTTGCTGCTATCTTTGTCGTGTTGAATCACTCGATAGCGTTTTGCAGCGCCCGCCGATGGTCCCGTCGACTCAGAAACTCAACAACCATATGCAATAGGTGAAAGACACAGGATCAGTACAAGATCATATTTGCCTTGACATACTGCAATCAACCGTAGTTACCATCAGTTTACGATAGTTCAGATACCTACCGTAATCGTTGTTACCTGCTTCGGTAACGCCTGGGAAGAGGCCTTGGTTTGGCGGGTGCACGTTGTGATCAACAAGAGACGGGCATGACTCGATTATTTCTGACCACCAGAAAGAGGTCAGAAACAAAAGACTGTTTAAGACAGCGAGTCTCTCGCACTCGCTTTAACTCATTTTACGGCTTAAAAAGAGTACGGAGAAGAAGAGTAATAACAATTACTCGCAGGAAAAAAGTCTACAAATCCGAAAACCTAGGCTACCGAGCGAGGGCTTATAAAAGTATGATTGATTCGAACGGAAGCAGGAGAGTGGTATTCTTAAACTTCAGTTGCCTAGAATTCGGACTTGTAAAATGATTTTCCTAGGACAACATACGAGAGTCGGGAGTGGTTGCTGCAGAAAGAAAGGGTTGTGCAGCACATTGAGCTGCATCTGCTGCAGAAGACCACACACTCGGAGATGGGACTTGTCTGTTGACAACAGGCTGCAATGAATCATGCATCGCATTCATAGAAGTGCGATGCTCATAGCATTTATAATGGTATTGTAGATTGAATGAGGTAGAAGCAACTTTTCCATTCGAGAAGATAATTGGGCGAACCGCTAACGACAGCTGTGAATAGGACTACAGAACCCAGTAAATCCCACATGAATATGATTAAAGCGCCCTTCATTTGAACACCGTAACTCTAGAATCGACGGTGACTGGATTAGTAGCCAGCGGTGGTCGCTTAGTGGCCGGCCACTACTCCAACCACCCGTATTCTAGAGAACAAACCGATCGGCGGGGATTCGTCGTCTCGAGCAGTTCTCGCAGTGGCATACCGTGGTCCGACGACGATTCGCAAAGGATCGCTGAATATTATAACAAATATCATAATTCATTGAATGCGTTATGATCACGAAATGTACGAAATTTTACGGTAATAAATTTAAAATTCTCCCTATTTGAACAAATAAAAAGAGATAAATATGACGCACGACGTTTCTGCTCCACGCGAGTCGAGATAGCGCCGAGGAATGACTCCATTGAGACTGTTGAAGTCTGCAAAGACCTTCCGATTATGAAATTAATGAAAGGCAAAGAAAATATTGAATACCGCTGGGCATAAAGAGGACCTCTCGGTAGTCGGTTTTGATAACCAAAGTTTGTTCGTCTTCTTTTAAATATACTAAATATTATACACAGAGAACGAGCGTCAGATGGTACTGTGCATGATGCACTCAACGTTTAATGTATTCGGGCATCAAGGTAAGTGAGCAAAAAATGAGATATTTGCAAATGCTAATACACTTGGCATTTCAGCACTCACGTAGTAATGCGTGCATGTAGATACATTCCAAGTGTACGATCACTAATACCATGTTACACCGAAGCTTTGTTCGATTTTTCAATAATTTCAAAATTTTATATTTTCGATATTGATCCTTACTGCACGTCGATTGCCGGGGACAGTTTTGTTCCAACTCGGAGCGAGGACCTCCTGAAAATATTTCAAAGATAATTAATATATTAATTAAATAGCTAATCTACTTGATCTGAAATCTATAATCTATTTGTGCGCATTTCTTATACCGAGAACAGTATTTATACAGAACATGTAATAAAGACGGATGCGTAAAGCGGCTTATGCGGTCAAAAGATCAACACTGTGATGCCTTGTATAGCTGCCACAGCGTCAGCATTGCCGCCCTTCCTGATACGATGGAGAGATTTTTAGAAGGAAGCAGACGGTACTGTAAAGAAAACTGCACTCAATCGCGCGCGTTCTTCTTATGACGAGAGACGAGAGGTATCACGAGAGATTCTAGGAAAAATCCCCCATTCGGAACAATTTTCAAAAAAATATTTTTGATTTCGATCAAACTTTTATGCGAGAGTACCTAGGAGACAAGAATTCAAATAATCCAGGTCTCAGAGCCGGCTTTTAGGAATTTGCCGGTTCTGTCGCCGGAATCGTCATAACTTTCTTCATTGTTGAGCTAAAAGGTCGTAGTTGAGCATAAAAAATGTAGAAAAATATGGCGCAAAACATTGCTGTTGAGAGTGTACTCCTATCTGGCAAAGCCATGGATTTATATAGAAAAAGACGTTTTGAGAAATCTTTAAAAAATCAAAGGGTATTTAAAATTTTCGAAACACAATAGTTTTATTGCATATTATGAAAGAGCACGTCAAATACTGTATAATAAAAATTTAAGAAAAAATAAAAAGGGGTCACTGAGACGCGAAAAATGGCGTCGAAAGTGAAAAATCGGTAAATTTCGAAAAATCAGTTATTTCAAAATCACGTGTAATCTATTTTTCTGTGGTTATTGAACCTTCCTGAGTTTGCGAAAAAAATATTACAGCTCATTGCGCTTTCATATAAACCTATTAAATTTGAAGTTTTCTTTCATATCTCGCCTATAAAAAGCAGACCGACATTTTTCAATTTTGGCAGGTTTGTATGCATGCGATATGAGCTGTTATCATTTTTCGCGAACTCATGAAGGTTAAATAACTATAGAAAAATGGATAACACATGATTTTGAAATAACTAATTTTTCGAAATTTTTCGATTTTTCACTTTCAACGCCATTTTTCGGGACTATGTGATCCCCTTTTTATTTTTTCTTAAATTTTTATCTAGCAGTACTTGACGTGCTCTTTCATAATATGCAATAAAACTCTTGGGGTTCGAGAATTTTAGATGATCTTTGATTTTTTAAAGATATCTGAAAACACCTTTTTCTGAATAAATCCATGGCTTTGCCAGATAGGAGTACACTCTCAACAGCAATATTATGCGCCATATTTTTTTTACATTTTTTAAGCTCAACCACGACCTTTTAGCTCAACAATGAAGAAAGTTATGACGATTCCGGCGACAGAACCGGCAAATTTCTAAAAGCCGGCTCTGAGAATTGGGACCAGGATTATTTGAATTCTTGTCTCCTAGGTACTCTCGCATAAAAGTTTGATCGAAATCAAAAATATTTTTTTGAAAATTGTTCCGAGCCACCTGCAATCTCTGGTGAGACCTCTCTTATATCACATAAAATCCCCTCTTATTCCTCGTTGACCATTATGTTTAAACCTGGGACAATTCATTTCATTTTTTTATCAATGCCGTCCGAGAATGTTAATCTCAAAGACGACATCAGATGAAGCCACCTCTACGAAAGATGCGCTCATGGTTCGACAAGGTAGGAAGGAAAATGTTTGTAACGATTGTCAAAATTGGCCATGAAAATGCCAAAACATTGGTTGGATTTTAAATTTTTGTCTCAAAATCCAAAAATGTTTGTAATTTTTTCTCAAAAATATTCATTGAAAATGCCTAAACGAGAGAAGGCTTCGTAATTTTTACGTCCCTGTCGGCCTATGGATGTGCTTCAAACCTTGCTGACGTTGTTTGTCTCCAGATTGGACATTAGTGGCGAGTTAATACCGAATCGAGCAATTGCTTGAAGGATGGGATTGGGGTAAATATAGGGAAGATGCAGGACGTAATGAATAGAATCCAGCGTTGCGGCAGTATTCTGTGATATATTAATACAATTATGTAATGTTGTGGATTTTGTCAAATAACTTTGCTCGTAAATTGCAGTATGATATATCAGGGTGGCCCTTCAAATAATGTCGCAATCATCTTTTCATTGTTGCATTGAACGTAATATCGATCGAAAGCCACGGAGCTTTGATAGGTAAGACATAATAGTGGCTATCGATCGATATTAAATACCTTCACTTCTTCTCTTCTCTGCATCGGCTCGTCCAGCAACGCCGTCGACACGCTTTTCGTGTAATCGATTACAGTACTTGAGTGGATTACGGTAGAGCTGAGACGCGCGCCGATCTTGTGGCCCTATAAATATTGACTAAAATGGGCTATTCAGACTTTTAGAAACAAAAAAGTAATGATTAAAAACTGTTTTAAATTTTACGTTTCGAGTAGCAATGTACCTTGTGCAGTTTTCTCGTTAGCCGATCGATATTGTCTCTGGTTGCGGTAAGATTTGAAAGAGTGCTTCGACCGATGGATGAAACTTGTTCCATTAGATCCAAGCAGCGATTCAGCGTCTAATAATGAAATAGTGAAAATTATTCAATTTGAAGAAAATCATTAAAAAATATATTTCAGAAGTTTAAATATCAACCACGTATTGTTACCGTTTTTTTTTATCTATTCATGATAATGTAAACTATGATAGCTGAATAAGTTTTCATTCCCCTAAAAACAAGAGAATATTGCTTGCCTGAGCCATTATAGCAGCACATGCTTGAGAGATGTTCACATTCGCCTTTTCCACGCAATTCTCCACCTATTGCGTTATAAATCAGGGCAGTGAGCGACAATTTTTATTAAAAAAACTAAATATTTTTTTCCAGAATTATTTTTTATGATTACTATTTTCAGAACATTCGTAGCGATAGAAAAAAATACTGTGTCACGCTCATCGCTTAGTTTTCCTAATTTAAAAATTTGAAAATTTTTCAGTTTTTTTCAAGATAACAATCTTGGATCGAAGTCCGTATAAAAAGTGTCAGGGAGTCGGTTGTTTAATACTCGATAACTTTAATTTTTTTTTACTGTACTGAGCTAATCACCTCTCGTATCCGTAAGTCCACAGCGTATCTAGCAGCCTGGAGGCGAAGTAAAACCTCCATCACGGCACAATTTCCATAGAATAACACCTGTGACAAACTGTATTTCAACAACGAATATTTTTCACGGACGCAACATTTGCTATTTCGCTTGAAACTAGTGGACTTTTTCAGTTTGCATATACAATATTTTTAAAAGCGTAAAACGTGCCTTATTAAAATCTACTGAAGCATGGTCCAACATAGCGTGATTGATTACGCACGCGGAACAGAGAAGCTGAAAAGAAACACATTTGGTTGTATGCATAGTTGCATACATAATACATTTTCGAAATGCGAAGAAACGAAATTATCTTAAAGTGACCAAGAATACCTTTTTTTAAAATTTTCAAAAAATAAAATGTTAAAAAAATATAACATTTTATTTTTCCCTTAACAATATTATAAAGTTAGCATTTTTTTACAATTAGTTAATTCTGTTTGAAATTTGCCAGGATTAAAATGACTGGTTGTGGAGATTGTTGCTACCGTAGTCCAGTGTTGAAAATACGAAACTTTGAAAACTAACACATATTTTATTAAAGGGACCATAAGAGAGGTCTCACCAGAGATTGCAGGTGGCTCGGAACAATTTTCAAAAAAATATTTTCGATTTCGACTAAACTTTTATATTAGAGTACCCAGCCGACGAGAATTCGATTTATCCCGGTCCCAGGTCCAGAACCGGCTTTTAGGAAATTTCCGGCTCCAACACCGGAATCATCATAACTCAGCTCAAAGGTGAGCTAGAATGCTGTGGTTGGGCTCAAAATGTTCATAAAAATTGGATAAACACATTTGCTGTTGGAAACGAGTTTCGTACTCATTAACTAAAAAAGTTGAAAAACGATAGTGATATTCGCAGAAATGTTCAGCGTATTTTTTCCGAACATTTTGAGCTCTTGAAAGGCATTGTATCTATATTTTGAAGATACAATGCCTTTCAAGAGTTAAGCCGATTCCGGCTTCAGAACCGGAAAAATCCTAAAATGCGGTTCTACGACCTGGGACCAGGATTGATGGAATTCTCGTCCCCAGAGTACTTCTACATAAAAGTTTGATCGAAATCAAAAATACTTTTTTGAAAGTTGTTCCCCGAATTTTCGTGTAATCTCTCGTGATACCTGTCTATAATCTGTAAACTTCACCTCTCCACAGCTGCACCTCTTCTCAAAGACGAGGGAATGCAAGTGGCACATTGCAAAGGAATTACTCATCGGCCGATGTTCCTGCAAAGATATTATATATTCAGAACCATTAATGAAACAAATGTGCTTAACAAGGGCTATCAAAGTTGATATAAATTCGAAACGCTGGTATGTGAATGATAAGCTGTGATACATTTTCGACAGTGTCTGCGGTCTACATCTCACAAGATGAAGAAATTCATAGCTCACCAATGAGAGCCAGATGTAGGAACGCTAATAGTCTTCTTATTTTAGAGAAATAAGTAATGGAAAACATCAATTTTCCTACCGTATGATTCATCGTCTCTCTATGCTTCGTCTGACAGATTTCACACAGTGCCGACCGACACGACACACACTCACTGGCTGCAGCCCTGCTACAGTCGGGCGTGCTGCAGCTGCAATTAGATCTTTTTTTTAAATCAATAAATAATTCGTCTCAAAAATCGCAATCCGCTTTTAATGCTTCATAGAATGCAAATCGTGAGACGACCAGTGTCTTCACCGGTCGGTGGATTAGACATTTCGCACTCTATTGTTGAATAAATATTCTTTAGAACTGATATGGGCCTCGCTCAAATGATTTATTTATTTTTACGTCATTTCATTCCACTTACTTTCTGCATTCGTCCGCACTGGGCAGCAAGAAGAAGGCACCGGTGGTATTACACAACGAACACTTCACTTGCTTCGGGCGATTCATCGTGCGAGGCACTGTCGAATGACACTTTATTTTAAAATAAATAAATGTTAAAGAGAATATACCATCGTACCATACCACTAAGACAAGCGTCCGTCCAAGATTTCACTGAATCGAGTTAGAATCACCCTAACTTTCATAAATACAGTAAGTAGTACAGTTTTCTACCGTAATCAAAATTGTAACTCACGCGTATTGGTGCAGGCCAGGCAGATGACGTGTCCGCAGCTGAGAATGACCGTAGGAAGGAGAGGGTTGAAAGCAGTCGGATGGGTCGCATCGGTCGCAGAATCTCCCGTCGGGTCGGTCGGAGCGGTCGCAGGGGCGTCAATGATGCAGCCAGTCAGCTGACGATGACAAATCTGCAAATATTGAAATTATTACTTACTAAAGCAGAATTATAAATGTCAGCTACCTATTCCACCAAAAGTAAGAAGAAAAAAATATAGTAGACTTACTAACCAGCGTTATGACAATTTTTTAAGTTAACCGGTTCTGAACGGAATTTTCGGTACTTTCGGTGAAATTTTTCGACTAGTTAATAGATAGAAGTACTCTAAATGTTCGCGCAAAAAAAATCATTTTTTTGCACACATCATGAATGTTTCTTCTTACAAAGTGTTCACTTCCAACTCGAATCGAGATTTGTGAGAAAACTGGTGTGTTCAATACTAACAACAGAGGAGAAGAAAAAAATGAAAATTACTTCCCATCTTTGTTTCACGTGTACGCACTTTTTGTAGAGAACATTTTTTTTAATAATATATTTCCGATCCGATTTTTTGACGAGAAAAATGGGCAACATTCTTTCAAAATTGATTTCACCTGTTTTTAGGACCGGATAACACCGGTCAGAGAAATTTCACCGCTTGTAATTGTCCAACGGAGCTCACCTCGCATTTACTAAATGAGGATGAGATGGAGAACTTGCCACCCCGAGTTGACATTGACCTGAATTTCGTTAAAATTTTAATAACAAGATTTTAAAAATCTGAAGATAATGTGATTGGTCGAGAACCGATCCGACAGAAATATTCACAATTATACTGATGAATTCTTTATCACCGAAGCCTACCACGGGAAATGAATAGAAAAAATGCTGAAATGAAGAAAATATCGAGTATTTAACGATAAATGTAATTTAAAATAAGAATAAAAACAATGTAAAACAACAACAAAAACGAAACAACAGTACTAGTTCAAGTCAATCGATAATTCCCTATCCTCCTCCTTCTTCTCCCTCGTCCTTCACTTCGTCTTCAGCAATCAATCCACCGTTCATAATTTCATCCTGGAAAATTCAAATCAACGTTGCCTAATAATGACGCAATCTCACCAAATCCTGTTCGTATTTCACAGCTTTCTCGCAATCTTCAGCAAAGCTCATCAGATTCACCATGTGATTCGATCCTCCAATATTTTCCTCCTCTTCCATCTTGATTTTTTTCGGAGAACAAGGGCCCGCTGTGTATAGATCCGTTGCCTCTTCTGCATGCGCAGTAGCTCCTGAAATATGACTTGATATAGATTATTTTAAATCGCTAATACACCTGCGATATTGATGTCGGGCGGATTCTGCTTTGCAGCAGCTGCAGCAGCTGCAGCAGTCGCATGCTTGTTGGAGTCGTTGATGCAATGCACGAATGGCGCCGAATCAAGAAGAATCGAGGAATGAGAGATGGTCTGAATGATCCGGAGGGAGAGTGTACATAATAGAAACTTTCAGGATTTTTACTACTTTTCTTAAAAAGACATTGAAATGGTTTTCTGAATTAAACGAGTAGGATACGTATGAGCATGTACTGTACAGGTACCTGCGATACAGTGGATAGATGTCTTTGCACAGATGGAGCAGCTTTCCAAGGATAGAACTAAAATATCGAGGTGCGTCATGAAAAATATTAAACAAGTCCCACATCACATCATTTCTACCGTATACTAACCCTATCGATGATATGTATCTCTCACTTCATACTGTGAAGTCTTCCTTTTCGGTAGAGAAAAATCGGGAATGGAAAATTTATCGTCTTGCAGTGTGGCTGGAAAATCATATTTGAGAATATATCGACATTTTTCGTTTCTGTACTTAAAAAAATGTTCGGAACAAAAAATACAGCTATTTTGAGCATATAATCATAACTCACACTCGTTGAGAACTGATTTGAACAATCCGTCAACTATCTTTCCAATGAAATCGCTCTCTACGCCAGTACCCTGAATAGGAAAGAAGAGTAAGTAAGAAAGTAATTTTTTATAACATCTTTAATCAGAACTCTACATTTGTCACACTGCTTTCACTAGATCATTTCAAAATTGATTACACGAAAAAGTATGAATATTTTGGTGAGAGTGACGATTTAAAAGAAATCACCTCGGCTGCACTATTCGAAGAATGGTCCTTGAGTAACGTAACTTCGGTAGAGATAGAGTGATTCAGATACGACTAAAAGCATCGATAACTCGTACGACGGAAAGCTTGTGGTAAACTCAGAAATATATTAAAATAGAGCATTGAATATTATTTGCGAAAAAAAGTGACTCACTAGGGTGGGAGCTCTGCCAAGGGAGGCAACATTGTACCGCATTTCTTCGCCCAATTTCGCAATAGATTGACAAATTCTGGACGCACTCAGAGACTTGATCGTAATCGTAAAGGGAGTCTTTACGGAAATTATTTTCTGAATAATTTGAGTAATTTGGTAGTTTTTGTTAGTTTATCATCTTCTAGCCGCTGTGCAGTCATTATTTTAAAATTAAACTCGCTGGTTTATCGTTTGACGTAATCATAAGCTTAATTCACTATCATAAAGGAGAATATTGTACGTATCAATATATTCCCATTAAAAACGAAATAAAGTGGATCGTACATTTTCAGAAGCGCTTCTTCGATTAAGCGATTTTTTTCGAAGGGTTGTATTCGTACCTTGGCAGCAGTGACGTTCTTCACGACCATATTTCCAGTGTGCAAAAATGTCGCAACACTCTCGGTGTAGTCCCTCACAAGGGCTGATTTGATACCGGAAGAGCCGAGACGAGACACCATTTCCTCACTCTGAAATCATTTAATTTTAATTTAAAAATTCAAGAACAACCGCACGATGGCATTCTTTTTAACGATGAGTTTCTGTTTCTATACATTCATTATAATGGCAATGGTCACGCTAAATTATGTTCTATAACAATTAAAGACTAAAACCTACGAATAAAAGCTCAAAATAGGGTAACAAACCGCTCTCAATGGTTTCGCCAATCGATCGATATTTCTTCTTCTCTCTATGAGACTGTTTTGCGCATTCTCTCTCAGCATCTTCACTTGTCTCATCAGATAAGAGCAACGAGAAAGCGCCTACCATAATAAAATAATTAAAATACAAAAATTACAGCCTATTTTGGACGAACTAATAAATTTAGTCTTTATTACGAATTCAAAGTTCCACTTCTGGGGGTGTGTTTGCTGTTTGATTATTTCGCTTTCGCGTGCTCTTTCGCCCTCCTTTATGTTTTTAATCAGCGGAACGTCCGAATATTTCGGACGATGGCCACTGCTGCTGAAGCCTGGCACAGGCTAATAAATAGATGAGGCGCTTTTGAAATGAGCATTTCGAATGACATTGTTCTTACATTCCTTTTTGATGACTCCGGGCTTCAGCAGTAGGGTTCTCTTATTTGAAGCTATTGGAAATGAGAAATGTGGAGAACAAAGGAACGCTGACCGCGGCGCGTGCGAGAGAGTGAGTAAAATGGAGAGAGAAGATGGCGAATTCAATTCCAATACAGTATTGGAAATGAATTCGCCATCTTCACTTACTTCAAATAAATACTTCTATACTTCAAATATTCAAATAATACTTCAAATATTCAAATAAATACTTCAAATAAAGGAACTCTATTCACCAGTAGTTTCGAACGAGTGTTTGTAAATTTTTAATACCTGGGCGACGATGGCTTTGAACTCCTGTGCAATTTCCTTATTCGTATCTTCCACACATTTCTCCAATTCGGCCATCTTCTGATCCATGATTGACTTCATTTCCTCCAGTGTCTTCTTTACAGTATCATCGTGTAGCTGCGAACTCTGAAAGTAGCGACAACCACATTCCGAGAAAATGTTTTACTCTTAAAACGCGTTCTCTGTAAGATCGCAGTGAAATTTGAGGAAAGCGGCACAACTCATTCAAAGTGGTCGCCCCGGATGCAAACTTTTTTCTCATGTAGTCTTAGATGTAAAGTAAATTTTAAACGTGAGAAATACACAAAATATTGATTTTTGAAAAATCGATAATTTTTTTACGAAAAAAAAAATTTTTTCTCAATTTTTTTATTTTGCTTTCACGTTATACATCATTCGAAAGAGCATCAAAAGTTATATATAAATCCGAAATATCATGAGTTTTAAACCACTTTGGACGAAAAACGATAGTGATATTCGCAGAAATTTGCCATTCTGATGAAACTCTATTTTGGCAAAAATTGTTCCCATGATTTGTTGCTCTTGGCTCCGATATATATTATGTATTTTTTACCGTAGAATCGATTCGTGAACTTCACAAAGGATTTGTAGGGAGTAAAAGTGCTTCTACACTCACTAGACCGTGACCACTCAGAGTTGCAGCCCAATCTCAAAAATAGTTGAAAACTTTTTTCTGGACATTCAAACTAAGTCAAATGTACACCATTTGAAAGAGCATCAAAAGTTGCACATTTATCTACAAAATCACGGGGATTGGACGACAAGGAACAAAAATCGATAATCAGATAAGCAGAAACTGAAATTTTTGGTGAAGCTTTTTCAAAAGTTGACTCTATTCTGATCCAAAGTGTTCGAAAAGCGCTGAATGTTTTTTGACAAGCATTCTTAGATGTATACTAAAATATAATAATGAAAGACACATGAAAAGTCAACTTTAGAAAAATCGATAAAAAAATATTTTCGAAAAAAAATTCATTTTTATTTTTTTTATATTTTCCAGTCATGTTATATCTCATTCGATAGAGCGTCAAAAGTTATGCATAAATCCGAAGTTTCATGCAGATCGAGCCACTACAAGCAAAAATATGGCCGCGTCCCCAGAAATTTGTCGTTCCTTTGTAGACACCGATTTTTGCTTGTAGTGGCTCGATCTGCATGAAACTTCGGATTTATGCATAACTTTTGACGCTCTATCGATTGAGATATAAAATTACTGGAAAATATAAAAAAATAAAAATCTTTTTTTTTCGAAAATATTTTTTTATCGATTTTTCAAAAGTTGACTTTTCATGTGTCTTTCATTATTATATTTTAGTATACATCTAAGAATGTTTGTCAAAAAAAATTCAGCTCTTTTCGAACACTTTGGATCAGAATGGAGCCGTGTATTGAGCTTCACCAAAAATTTCAGTTTCTGCTTATCTGATTATCGATTTGTGTTCCTTGTCGTCCAATCCCCGTGCTTTTGTAGATAAATGTGCAACTTTTGATGCTCTTTCAAATGGTGTACATTTGACTTAGTTTGAATGTCCAGAAAAAAGTTTTCAACTATTTTTGAGATTAGACGTTAATTCTGAGTGGTCACGGTCTAGTGAGTGTAGAAGCACTTTTACTCCCTACAAACCCTTCGTGAAGTTCACCATTCGATTCTACGGTAAAAAAATACATAATATATATCGGAGCCAAGAGCAACAAATCATGGGAACAATTTTTGCCAAAATAGAGTTTCATCAGAATGGCAAATTTCTGCGAATATCACTATCGTTTTTCGTCCAAAGTGGTTTAAAACTCATGCTATTTCGGATTTATACATAACTTTTGATGCTCTTTCGAATGATGTATAACATGAAAGCAAAATAAAAAATTGAGAAAAACAATTTTTTTTCGTAAAAAAATTATCGATTTTTCAAAAATCGATATTTTGTGTATTTCTCACTTTTAAAATTTACTTTACATCTAAGACTACGTGAGAAAAAAGTTTGAGCCCTGGGCGATCACTTTGAATGAGTTGTGCCGCCCAGTCCTGCGCTCTTACAGAGAACGCGTTTTAATTGAATATCACTAGTAATAAGTAGATATTGCTACCTTGCCCAAGCCGAAGCGCTGCACGTGGCACTTCTTTGAATGGGGGCGCACGCATTTCGGGCACAGAAACTGAACAACGAAATATCAATTGCAACGAAAATATTCAATATTTCATGCATTACCCTCATTTTTGTAACATATTTATTATAGAAAATGATAATTAAACAAAACGGAGTAATTCAAATTCCATACCTCTCCACACTCGCACTTCATGTTGTATGTCATATTGTGAGCTGAGCATGAAGCATACGTGCTATTGGCGAAGAAGTAGTGATAGGCCTTCAATTGAAAAATCTTCTTAAAACAATCTTAACAGAGCTTTTTTTAAATAAAAACTGTTGTCACATTTACCTACTATAATTCCATTTGTCATTCTATATCATAAGCTACCGTATGAGTTTCACGGTTCCCACACTTATCCGGTTTCGCAAAATTCGGGAATCCCTTCGTATGCGATGGGATTAAATTTTGGAAAGTTAGAAAAAAAGCTGCCGTATCACCTACCGTATGCCCAGTCGTTCTCGCGTGTTTCCACGTGCAGCTTTGACAGATTTTTAAATTCTTGCACAGATTGCACACTCTCAGTTGCCGATCCGTCTGAGGGCAGTCGTCGAATGAGCACATTCTGTAATCGCAATTATTTTAGAACATTGAAATTTTTTTTTTAATTTTGAAAAAGTACCATCGGTGATATCATCGGTCTACATAATAGTAATATTATATTGTCAAGTGGGAACTCACTCGCTTCTACAGTGTGCTTCGCTCGGAAGTGGATAGAACAATCCGGAAACTGAACAAATCGTGCATTTAACCACTTTCGGATTTTGTTGAGAGCGATCCACTGCAATTTCAATATTAAAAAAAGAAACATATAATTTCCATATTTTCTGCGTGCTTCTCCTGTACCGATATTTACTCAATATTTTACAGTGCAAATTTTGACTACAGTATTCATGGAAATTGCTAGATGGTACATCATGATTTTCGTCATGGTGATAGATTAATGCTGCCTTCTTTGTATGGCCAAGAAACGTCTCAAGAAAATTGACAACTTCACCCCTCTCGTTTTTTAGCCAAACAAAGAAGAGATAACTATTCCTGGATACACGCCCACAAGTATCGTATCTTTTTCCATCCCTCCCTCGATTGACTTACTTGCATTAACACACGACTGGCACACAACATGACCACAGCTGAGAATAACGGAGAGAGAGACGCCGAGTCGACCACCCGTGAGACAACCAGCCAGATGAGAATGACACATCTATAATCAATAACTGATATCGACTACGGTACCTCAGCAGGTTGAATTACCGTGATACCACCGAAACTGAGAACATAATATTGGTCTACCGTATCCCGCTACCGAGCCTCAATGGACTGATCTACCGTAATACCCCAGAAACTCACAATGATCTACCGTATCCCCTTACCGTACCTCGCACGAGTCGAAAGACGAAGCGCCGTCGCTACGAGACGCCATCGATCTGCACAGCACTAGATCGTGACAACTGGCAAAGCGCCAGTCGCGAAGATATAAATCTGGCTGATAACCATTATTTCCAAAAAGGCCAAATAAATAATAATATCAACGCTTTATTAACCAAAAATAACAACAACAATCAGATAACGTGCCGCAGAAGCCTGGTCAGCAGGGGATACGTAGACCTCGTTAGCAAACCGGCCTTACCGGTGACCTAACAACAAAATGGAGGAATGACTAATAAGAAGTAAATGAACACAATTCCTCCTCAAGGTAAGTAACAAAAACAAGAACAAAACAATATTACTAGTTCAAGTCGATCGAAAATTCTCTATCCTCCTCCTTCTTCTCCCTCAATCTTAACTTCATCTTCAGCAACCAATCCACCGTTGATGATTTCCTCCTGGAATATTGGAATCAATTTTGCCTAACGATAACGAAATCTCACCAATTCGTCTTCGTATTTCACTGCTTTCTCGCAATCTTCGACGAAGCTCATCAAATTCTCCATGTGTTTCGATCCTCCAATCTCTTCCTCCTCTTCCATATTGATTCTCTTCGGAGATGAAGGGCCCGGTAGATCAAATGCAGTTGCATCATCAGCAGAAACACGCACAGTGCCGACTTCTGGGAAGACTTGAGTTTGTGGTTTCGGAAAAAAATATTTATGCGATGTAAGACTGAGAAGTTGCTGGAATTGCTTTTGCTATTATCTTAACCGCTACATAACTTTACCGATAATGGGGTCGGGCGAGGCCAGCTTTGCAGCAGCTGCAGCTGCAGCAATCACATGATTGTTTCTGCTCTTGATCCGTCGAACGGATGGCATAGAAACGGGAGCAGCCGTATTGAAATTGCATGTGGGTTGAATGGTTCGAAGTGAGAATTCCTAGTATTAAATTTACAATTTATTGATTTTCCACTCTTTTCAGTGCATTATTTTTTGATGATTTTCACAGAAATGATAGAAATGTGAGAATGCATAACAATGGTGCTGACTCCAAGCTCTACAAAACGATGGTGCACACTTTATCGCTCATGAGACCTTTTTGGTGGTTTTATAGGTGTTGTGGAATGAATCGTGTGGGCACTTGAGTGTCATGAGTGTGAGTGACGGTGGGTTGATGTCTCACAGTTGAAACAATGCTGATATTCGGAAGTGAGAACTGAAATACACATGTGTATTGCGATAAAATTAAAAAGAATCTTTTTAGATCACACGATTTTAATCTGTTATTGGAAAAGCGGACACTATATCACGTTTGATGCTCTACTGTAACCAGTGATATCCCAGAGATAAGGTATCGCTCACTTCATCCTGTACTGTCTTCGGTTTAGGTGGAGGGAGATCGGGAATAGATATATATATATATATATATATATATATATATATATATATATATATATACAGAACATAAAATACAGCGACTTTGGGCATCTAGTCATCACTTACACTCGTTTATAAACGATCTGAATAATCCGTCCACAATCCTTCCAATGTAATCATCCTCTCCAACATTGTCCTGAAACAGAAAGTAAAGTAAGCAAATATTTATTTCATCATAGAGTAACGAATGATGATTCCCATTAGTGTCATATTCCGTGCGGTTGCCCAGATAACTCCCTTCCCGCTCCCCTAGGTACTCATTGAATTACCCATTCCTAAATAGCATTATTATCGCTCACACCATGTCAAGCGGGGGAAGAATGCTCATTTGCGTGGCGCGAGTCTCTGGGGGATTAGCGAGCGGCGAGAGCGGCGAGAGTAAATCGATGCTAATTTACATGTCGGATTTCTGAGATTCAGTTGCGAGCTCATAGCTCAGAAATGAGAGCAGCTAGAGACAAGGTGAAAACGGTATTCGGTAGAGAATGTGTTTCCCCATGTCATATCCGAAAACTACGTTAAATGACTCAGATAGAAGAAAGATAGAGAGAATTTTCTTATTCCTCATATCAAGAATGTATGTTACTATTCAAATAATTGCTCGAAAATAAGAACGAAATTGAAAAATCTGCCCTGAGCATTTTGTGAGGAAATGCTTTCTCTAACTGCTAGTAAAATTCTCATTTCCATATCTTCCAACTCCACGGAGTTAATAGCTCCAGCGTGCGGAAAACAGCCGTTTTTAGCTGTTTTCGCGGGGTTTCCAGCCTTTCTGATTTTTTAATAAAATAATTAGGTTGAAATCGAAAAATCGGCCTTGAGCATTTTGTGAGGAAATCCTTTCTCTAACTGCTAGTCAAATTCTCATTTCCATATCTTCCAACTCCACGGAGTTAATAGCTCCAGCGTGCGGAAAACAGCCGTTTTTAGCTGTTTTCGCGGGGTTTCCAGCCTTTCTGATTTTTTTAATAAAATAATTAGGTTGAAATCGAAAAATCGGCCCTGAGCATTTTGTGAGGAAATGCTTTCTCTAACTGCTAGTCAAATTCTCATTTCCATATCTTCCAACTCCATGGAGTTAATAGCTCCAGCGTGCGGAAAACAGCCGTTTTTAGTTGTTTTCGCGGGGTTTCCAGCCTTTCTGATTTTTTCATAAAATAATTAGGTTGAAATCGAAAAATCGGCCCTGAGCATTTTGTGAGGAAATGCTTTCTCTAACTGCTAGTCAAATTCTCATTTCCATATCTTCCAACTCCACGGAGTTAATAGCTCCAGCGTGCGGAAAACAGCCGTTTTTAGCTGTTTTCGCGGGGTTTCCAGCCTTTCTGATTTTTTAAATAAAATAATTAGGAATAAATAGAAAAATCAGCCTTGAGCATTTTGTGAAGAAGTGCATTCTCTAACTACTTGTTATATTGCCATCTCCATATCGTCATCCTCAACTTAGTTGATAGCTCCCGCATGCGGGAAAAAAAGGATGTTGAATGTTTTCACGGGGGTATCGAAGTTTATGATTTTTACCAAAATATTTCGAAGTCAATAAATCAGTCTCGAATATAATTTAGAAATGTGCTTAGTCAGAACATTTTTCTAGTTGCCATGATGATAGATGCGCCTTCGCATCTTGGCTGAAAAGGTAAAGGTAGGTCTCGTCCTCGAGCTGGGCTCGCGGGAGAGTTACAGTGTTACAGATTCAGTCCGGAGTGCGTTGTACCAGACCTATTTATCTCTAGTCACGACTACCAATTCCCCTTTCCCAATGGGTGGGCGCCTCGGAGAGGCAGTTACCTCTCAAAAACACGAAAATCAATAAATCAATAAGCGCTACCGTAACCTACAGTAAAAAGTTCGCTGGGCAACTTTTTTTCGATGCCCCCCTGAACCGAAAGGTACCCGACGTCTGAAGTCCCCCTTGACCGAACTATACCCGGCGACTGAAATCCCCCTGGACAGTACCTTAGAAAACGTAGTGCGCTTAACCTCCACGCACCCCGCTAGTTCCGGATCAACCGTTTGCCAAAGTCAAAGCCGGAACATGACTTGTTTTCTAGATGTTACTGAGAGCACGATTCTCTAGCATAAAGTTTCATTCTATGTCAATTATTCGAAGTGCTATGACCGGAAAATTTTCCTCGCGGATAATAATCGTCTCTGAAATACTACCGTTGGAATGTCGCATCATCACTTCTTAATAATGACAATTCGACTTCCGATAATTCCATTTATTCCCGCTTTATCTGAATCATCACCAATCTTCCCGCTTTATCTTTGGTCGTACTAGAAGTCGAAGTCTTCTTCGAACTAGAAGCTTGTCTAGAAGCCGAGAAATCTGTTAACGACCGGCCAAGAAGCGAAGGCGCAGCAACTTTATTTTCTTTCCAGTGTTCCATCATTGAACTATTCTCTACGCTCTAAAACTTCCAAGAGCTGGAAAAAATACATGAAACCATTATGATATTCCAAAGAATAATGGTGCGATTGCGTCATCCCTACGTAACAAAACAGCAAATCAAAAAACCTAAATATCATTAACATATTCGTTTCTACATCACCTAAAAATTTCATCTCAATACCTTTTCTGGTTGAAAAGATACATCCGGTTGAAATGTGTACGTTCCACAACGTTCATTTGTGTTTCAAAGAATCTCTCACTGTCGTCTGATCACACCTCCCGCCGCACCAGACATGCTAATCGGATTAGGGCAGAGATGCAGAGGAAATCTCGCGCCACGCAAATGAGCATTCTTCCCCCGCTTGACATGGTGTGTCGCTCGCCCATTTTCGCACCATTTATGTTGTCGCATCCTTGACTAGGAATGGTCGCGAACTCTCACCGAGCTTTCCGGATGAGATATAGCACATTCGATAGAGCTCAGCGAGATTAGATCAGATTTCAATTTTTAGCTGCTTTCCCTGAAGGAGCTCCGAGTTATTGAGGTCCGAAGTTTGACCTATTTTTGCATATAATCAACGTGCGTAGTCGGGACGCGCATATCTAATGCACCACGCTCTCTCGTCTTCATCACCTCCTGATGTAGTGGTAGCATGCTTGTCTAGCTAACTTTTGCCCCTGGGTTCGGTCCCAACAAGACACATCCTCTTTTGCTCATTTTTAAAAGTGATTTCTAGTCTAATTTTCACTTTAATAACAAATTTTCATGCTATCTTTCAATTTTCATGCATGCACAAGCTTTTTTGGAGAATGACTTTTTTTGAACGCCTATTTCTGTGAAAGACTTTGAAAGACTTTCCACTATTTATCTTCCCGGCTGGAAATCGAGTAGGCGAGACAGATACAACGCTTAAAATGAAAGAAAGAGGTAGCAGGACGAATGAAGTCACAGGTGGGGACTACGTCTTTCGGTAACAGATATTGAGGAAATGTGGAGAAATGTGGCATCAATGAATCCGCATTTTGAATACATACTGATGAGAATGCCAGATGCTTTGTTGTCACGAAGTATCAGATTTGTGAATTACAATATTGAAAAAAAACTTATTTCCTCATATCGTTCGTAGTCTAGCCTAGTCGATGTCCACCCGGGAAGATCAATAGTCTTTCACAGAAATAGGCGTTCAAAAAAAGTCATTCTCCAAAAAAGCTTGTGCATGCATGAAAATTGAAAGATAGCATGAAAATTTGTTATTAAAGTGAAAAATAGATTAGAAATCACTTTTAAAAATGAGCAAAAGAGGATGTGTCTTGTTGGGACCGAACCCAGGGGCAAAAGTTAGCTAGACAAGCATGCTACCACTACATCAGGAGGTGATGAAGACGAGAGAGCGTGGTGCATTAGATATGCGCGTCCCGACTACGCACGTTGATTATATGCAAAAATAGGTCAAACTTCGGACATCAATAACTCGGAGCTCCTTCAGGGAAAGCAGCTAAAAATTGAAATCTGATCTAATCTCGCTGAGCTCTATCGAATGTGCTATATCTCATCCGGAAAGCTCGGTGAGAGTTCGCGACCATTCCTAGTGAGGTCTACGATAAATATATACAATAAATACTTCAAACTCCACAGTTTGCACACTATTATCACAAGTCGTTTCACATGTATATTATACGGAAAGGTATGACTAATTTGGTGAGAGTTGCGATAATAAATCACCTCGGCTTCACTGCTTGGAAAAAGGATCTTGAGTACGGTAACTTCGGAAATGATAGGCCGATTGAAATGAGACTAAAAGTGTGCATAACTCGTTCCACGGATATTTAGTACTGTTACATATTTGTATTTATTACAGTAATACTTGCAAAAAGCCAGTATTGTTTTTGCAAAAGAATCATACATGTTGTTCCGTCAAAGCAATTACCACACAGTACTTCGTACTTATATGAGCTAAATGTCTTGTCTTATAGGTCATTATTTGCAAAGAAAAGAAACTCACACGATTGGGAGCTCTTTCAAGCGAAGAAGCGTTATACCACATTTCTTCTCCCAATTTCGCAATCGATTTACAAATACCGGTCGCATCCAGAGACTTGATAGTGATCGTAAAGGGAGTCTTTACGAAAATGCTTTTCTGCTTTATATGTAATTCGAAATTTGGCTAGTGTGTCCTCTTTTCAACATCGTCGTTATTCCTTATTTATGTGGCGTTAGTTTTCCGGAAAAGCAATCGAGAGCGTTAGTTTTCCCGCTAGCTTTCCGGAAAAGCTGTTAGATTTGAATTTCCGCATTTTATCTCGGCTCCTATTGAAGCTAGCAATTAGAAAATTTATTTTAGGGTTACTTTTCGCATTTTGCCTTCACGGCGGCTGCACGCGGTCCCAGAGTTGACTACCAAACTTGGAGATCGATGACTTTATAATCATAAGAGTGTAAACTACGATTTATGAACAATGGTTTAGGAAAAATTTGTTTTACAACCTTCTTTGAAAAAACAGCTAATTAGAACGACTTCACCTGGAAAAACGTTTTTGGAAAAATCAAGATAAACACAATTACAATAAAACCAACAAATTATAAACGTTTTTTTGTAACCAACTATTTATAAACGACGATTGAGAACTTATTTTATTGGAAACTTCTTTTTGGAACACGACGGTTTATAACCGAGCGCATATCGCGCGCCAGTGGTGGAGTGAAAGAGGAACACGCGACGCAACCGCGCCGCGCGCCGGCGCACGATAGCGCGCAATGCGCACTCGGTTATAAACCGTCGGGTTCCAAAAATAAGTTTCCAATAAAATCAGTTCTCAATCGTCGTTTATAAAACATCGGGTTTTAAAACGTAGTTTATTTATCCTAGTTTCTTTTGTGTAAATAACATATTGAAGTTTCTAAATGTACGGTGTCTAAATAGTTGGTTATAAACAAATAATTACAATTTGAAGTTTATAATTTCGTGGTTCTTCAATGACAGGTGACAAAATTATGGTTATACAGTCATCGATCTCCCCAAACTTGGACCGCGTGCAGCCGCCGACTGTCCACCTTTTAGTCTGTTTTGGGCCGCGCGCCGTAACCGCCTTTTAGTCACCCCTGTGTCACTTATATTACTCATTAGCTGAAATCACTATCATAAAGGACGTTAAAGAGGGAAAAAAGTTTTTTTTTGTAAGAAAGCACGGTTTTACTGTTCGCAGTGTGTTATTCGTACCTTGGCAGCAATGACGTTCTTCAAGATCATATTTCCAGTATTCAAAAAGGTCGCAACACTCTCGGTGTAGTCCCTCACAAGGGCGGATTTGATACCGGAAGATCGGAGACGAGACATCATTTCCTCAGACTCAACTCGCGTATTTTCACAAATTATAACAATCACAGGAACCCATGAATTTTCATCTCCACATTTCTCTTTCATTACATAATTGTGGAAATGCATACGCTAAATTTTCCTCTCAGACAATATCTGAATAACTTAAAGGGACCTGGCACCGCAAAATAAGTTATTTTTATTTTAAAGAAAATTATTTTCTGATTAGAATACAAAAATCGCATATTTTTGCGATTTTTTTGAAAGGAGTAATGATTTTTTAAAGGTACTCACGTGCCGGGCATTACTGTGTTTAACGGGCTAAACACCGTAACGCCCGGTACAACGCAAATTCCGAACTTTGAAAAATCATAACTCCTTTCACAAAAAAAATCGTAAAAATATGCGATTTTTTGCATTCTAATCAGAAAAGAATTTTCTTTAAAATAAAATAACTTATTTTGCAGTTCCAGATCCCTTTAATATAAAAAAAAGAAAATACGGAAACGAACCGCTCTCAGAGGTCGATCGATATTTCCTCTGGTCGCAATGAGATTCTTTTGAGCCTTCTCTCCCAGCATTTTCACGTGTTTCATCAGATCCAAGCAACGAGAAAGCGCCTGTCGTAATAGAACAATTCAAATAGAAAATTACAATGTTTTTCAGAGATCAAATAAATTAATAAAAACTTCTCGATATTTTTCCTCTCGATACTAATATTAATAAAAGTTTATCATGACAATCAGAAAATGTACCACTTTACAGTGTCGTTTATCATATTGTAAACTTACACATTTCCTGATTATCATTGTCAACTATTATAATTATAATTATAAAAACCTGAGCAACGATGGCTTTGAATGTCTCTGCAATCTCCTCATTCGTATCGTCCACACATTTTTCCAATTCGGCCATTTTCTGATCCACAATTTCCTTCATTTCCTCCAGTGTCTTCTTTACAGTATCATCGTGCTGCCGCGAATACTGAAATAAGTAAAAATTGTTTTTAAATTCGGGAAAAAAGGTTCTGTCTCTTACCAACCGATGGAGAGAGTGTGTGAAATGAGGAGATCAAAACCAATTATTTTTCCCGAATTTCAAGTTGTAGTGACAATCGCATGCCGAGAAAATGTATCATTCTAATATTACCACCAGTATTAATTTAACTAGTAACTGGTAATAATAACTAAATAATAATTTACTAGTAATAATACACACTTCGATACCTCGCTCAAGTGGTAGGGCCGTAAGTGACACCAAATGAGTATGTTCTTCCAATGAGTATGTACGCATTTCGAACACATAAACTGAAGAGCAATATTTTAATTTCCATATGAAAATATATATTTTGTAAACTGCCATTATTTTGACACATATTTAGAAAACGGTGATTAAATATTATGAAATAATGTATATTCCTTACCTCTCCACACTCACAATTCCAGGTGTATGTCTCATTATGCTCAGAACAAGAAGCATATGTGCTATTGGCGATAAAGTAACGATATGTCTTAAATTGAAAAATTTCTGTTGTAACATTTACTTACAGTTATCGCATTTGGTATTTCATACAATTTTAACTGTAATATGACTCGACCCAGTGAATTTCATAGTTCCCAAAATTCAGGAACCCCCTCGCATACTTTTTTTTAAATTCAGAAACCCCGTCGCGCTTTAATTTTCGGAACGTGCGAAACACTGACTAGACACAGTATGCATATGATTAAGTAGTCCGTAAACGTTTGCACCTATCCTGCCGTGTCACTTACCGTATGCCCAGTCGTCCGCGCGTGTTTCCCTGTGCAGGTTTGACAGATTTTCAAATTCTTGCACCGAGTACACACTTTCAGTTGTCGATCAGTCCCGGGGCAGAAGTCGAATGAGCACATTCTGTAATCGCACTTTTTTAAAGTTTAATGTTTTTTTATAAATACAAATTTAGTATAATCTTATTATGTATATTATTTTGCAAAATTTAGGCATGGTAATACAAGCAATAATTAGAAGAATAAAATAGGTATCACTCACTCGCTTCTACAGTGTGCCTCACTCGGAAGAGGATAAAAGAATCCGGAAACTGAACAGATCGTGCACTTGACTAACTTCGGATTTTGTTGAGAGCGGGGCACTGCAAGTTCAATATTTACAAAAGTGAGTTCCGAATGTGTACAGGTACTGCGTATTCCCTGCAAGTGAGGGATTGGGTTTCGTACAGCAACCACTCAATCTACAATGTCTTTGTCCCACGATCACAGAGCAATTCCGAGTCGGTACGTGCATCATACCCAATGGCAGTTCATTATTTTCCCAAACTCTTTGCGCCTACTATATTAACTCAGTCGAGAAAAGAGGAATGAGCGCGAAACCTTTACTCACATGCATATGATCCTTATTAGCCTCAATTTCCTGTTTCATAAGTACCACTATTCACTCACTTGAATTAACACACGACTGGCACACAACATGACCACAGCTGAGAATAACGGAGAGAGACGCCGAGTCGACCACCCGTGAGACAACCAGCCAGAGGAGAATGACATACCTACAATCAATAACAACCGTCGACTACCGTACATCTGTGGGCTGATCTACCGTAATACCCCTGAAACGAATAAGACACCACAGAAACCGAGTTTCACACCACGGCGCTCTTGCGGGTCTATGCTAATTGAGGCAGACAGAGAGGGCGAAAATAACATGTAAATGGGCGATGGTCTACCCATGAAATCACTTTTGGCGTTTTGCCCAGAACGCCGTGGTACCTCTATCTAATGCATTAGATCAAAACGTCACATCCCACTGTTACCGTATCCCCAGACACTCTACCGTACCTCGCACGAGTCGAAAGTCGAAGCGCCGTCGCTGCGAGATTCCATCGATCTGCACAGCACCCCAGAATTATATAGATCGGGAAATCGTGTAAAGGGCTAATTTTACGATATGATTCAGGCCAATAACCAGCATTTTCAATCAGGCAGAATACAAATATCAACGTTTTATCCAACAAAATAATCGCAAACAAAATATACGAATGACATGTATACAGTAAAAAAAGCAAAGCAATCATTCGTTCTCAAGGTAAGTCACAACAACAAAAACGAAACAACAGTACTAGCTCCGGTCGATCGACAAATTCCCTACTCCCTCCTCCTTCTCTCTCAATCTTCACTCCGTCTTCAAAAATCAATTATGTCCTCCTGGAATATTGGCATCAATGTTGTCAAATGATGAATAATTCTCACCAATTCGTCTTCGTATTTCACAGCTTTCTCGCAATCTTCGTCGAATCTCATTCATCCTCTCTTTCAATCAATCGATAATCACTTCCTCCTCTTGATTACCTTCGGAGAATAATGGCATCTCTAATCACAGGAGTATTTCGAAAGAATTTTCCATAATACATAAATAAAACAGTATTTCGTGGACCTCAAGTATATGTGTATAACGGAAGTGGCATTTGGAAAAATGTTATTTATTTTTTGAATTGTTTTACAGAGATAAGTTGGAATTATGGTCAACCACATTTTTAGTTCTCTTCCTACCTGTTTCCACACGGCACTTTGGTGCATCATGAGAAGTGAAAACTGCGTGCCCACAAGGCTGATGAGATCAGAAGTAGAAGTACTAGGAAAAAAATGAAGGGGCAAGAAACTGCGGATGAGTAGCACAAATTTCATTCTTCACTAAAAGGCTCGTGCTTGGGCTTATTCGAGAGCTCTTGTGATGGGCTACAACATATCTCGTGCGCACCATGCTCTGTAGTGATTAAGTAGGTCAAAATCGATAAACATAGTCGGGAATAGGTGATTCAAGCACTTCCAGCGAAGGCACATAGTTGCGCATCTCGCAATTCGTAGGGAGAATTATTCTGATTAACTTAGACAAAACTAAATCAATTTTAATTGCCCCGCGCAATTGTGCTCCTGTTTAGAAGATTTTAGTATTATTATTTTCCGAGAATGTTCTTTGGCATGACGACTTACGGTGTTTAGCGGCTCTAATGGCAATATTTTGGGCTGTGAGCAAAAGACCAGCAAAGTATGGGATTCGAACTAACGACCTATGCCTTGCTATGCAATCACTCTACCACTGCACCATGATGGCAACGGAACTAGTTATCGCATTTGCTTGATGATCAGATACTATCCCTTCATTTTCTCACCACTAACGCAAACTCCGCCCACCGAGGGAGAGTGGCCACCTTTTGACCCTCTCCCGTTAAAAGCCGCGCGCGTGGTTTTCGAGCTGTATCTCGGCCCAGAGACAAGATATCGACAAACGGCAAAAAGTATGATGTTATTGACACCTCAGCGGTAAATATGGACACACTTTCCACCTCATTGCGTGAAATCGGCAGACCACCTTGCGGTCCCTAACTATAAGAGAACTGTAAGAGAAAATAATTATACCGTAAACATTCGTTTCTTATGGAGGGAATTTTAGAATTAGCGAGCGAACCAAGTCAAAATAAACAACAACGATTATGAATACTGTGCAACTGCGAATCTGAAGGTTCCTCGTCCACCAAATATTCAAATAAAATACAATTGATAAGGAACGTGTCCAAATAGTTTCCTGCGCTAACTTAATCGATACATTGCATGATACCGTAACTCACGGCTACAGTACCTCAGTGATCCGGTCGAGACACTGCTTGGCGACGGAGGCTTCTCTCGCGTCGACGCCATACGAATTGCCCATTCGAGACTCGTACATCTGATTGTGAGCTAACAATAAATCAATAGTGTGATTACAAGAATTTTTTTCAAATCTTGCATCGATCTGAGACTTTCTCATCGAAAAAAACAGCAGTCCATCGCGATTAGAGTAAATTCCACCATCTCCCCCCAACACCTTTCCAGTACCCGTAGATGGAAAGGGTAGAATCGCACAATAGTTTTCAATAACTTTCTTTAATTTTCAAAAAAAGGATAATAACATCAGTTGCTCGTATGGTTACGCAGCCCGACCGAATCTTGAGAAAGAGGTAAAGAGAAAAAAGAGGGTGCAAGTGTGACATGCACTCTCTAACTGAACACTCTCCGAAGATTTGAAATATCCGAAACGTCCAATCGCAAAACACAGAACGGCAAACAAAATATTTTGCTTACATCGCAACCGGTGCGTGTCCCACAGCACAGAAGCCAGCACGAATCGTTGCAGGAAGAGACACCGTGACATCAAGAGCGAGCGACGAAGTACGGTAGTCACTCCTGAGAAGACGTTCATTACTGTACAGCAGAAATGATATTTGTTTAAACAATACAAAATGGAGTCTATTTGTGCAACACTTAAGGTATTAATTATATTGTGTATCACGATTCAAGGAGGCGACCACCAGTGCATTTATAATTGCCTACTACTTCATTATTCGGCGAAACCAGAACTTCACTTGATTGGCAATCGCCTATTTCTTTTATATTCCGCTCGATGCTGGATTTCTCCAACAAGTCTGTAGCCTATCGCACAGCACTTTCAAAAAAGATAAGCCCCGCTACTTCAACGTTTCAGCACATTTACAAAGCCACTAGAATTTCCCTTTCTGCAATGAAGAGGCTTCCGAGTTTTCCCAAAACAATCCCCCACAAAAGTAGCCCAAACAAAAAAAAATTGTTGACCCATTTTAGATGGCGCTTACAAAACGCATGGGCTTTAATTTTTTATTTCACTTCGGCACTGGATCGTAGTACAAATCACACGTTCCTTCTCTGAAGAAGGGGCAGCGAAACACGAAAGCGCGGGGAATGCTCATCACATCAAAATGTAAAAACACAGATTTAAAAAAATCAAATCCTTCTCGTCACCTCTTATCATTCTTCGCCCTTTCATCGCCGTAAGAAGTCTCTGCGAATTTCCTGTAAATATTAACTAAAACTTATTCTCCATAGTTCATGCACTATACCGCAAAATAATATTTTTTTCGTGTAGTACATAGTTCGATTTGTTCATCGATGAGACAGATCTACCGTAACCCGTCAGCTCCAACTTACGAAGAGCGCGATCTGCAGCCAATGGTGAGGCAGGAATCACACGAGAGAGTGAGACGACCATCCGAGCAGAGGGATACGGTAGTGAAGACGAGGTACGGTAGCGAAGGAGATACTGTAATCATCACTCCTAAGAGAGGCCACATGACTTCTCCACCCTTAGTGAGATTGGTGATTTTTCCGGACACCCCCGCAATTTTAGCCACTCCCCCACAGAGAGTGCAGATATCACAAAATCTATTTAGCAGTTTTAAACTAGGGTTGCGAAATCGGACAACGTCGGACGCCAGACAGGGGGTGTGAGAAATGAATGGGAGAGTATCCGACTTTGTCCGAGATCCGACGGACGTCCGAGTTGTCCGAATTTGTCCGAAATTACTGTAGCTTGAGCTATCACAAAATGATTTTCTCTCTAAAAATGTGCATTTTACTGTTTATTCAAATGGAATCGTTTCCAGTCCACTTTCATTTTCATTTTCCCCTCACGCTCATCTTGAGCAGTCACCACATCTTTGTCGGACCCGCATTTCGACAATTTCTTTCGCAGATCAAACAGTAATTGAATACAGTAACCGGGGACACTGTATGAGGGTTCTGACTATTTGAGAACCAAGTCAGACATTTACGATCAATTCCCTTTCGCGAATGCATATTTCGGGTTACTGTAGTCGAGTATTTAGCTGGTGGTACGTCAGGAAAGAAGTGGGAACAGTAACAAATAGAGAAAGTGATAAATATTGAAGCAAATGTGATAAAAACCCATTTCACGATAGCTTTGTTCGGACAATCCACAGTAATTTCGGACAAATTGGACAATTCGGACGTCCGTCCGAACAACAAAGGTGTCCGAACACAAGGGAAATGAAGTCGACCGATCACTTTGTCCGGAATTTGTCCGAAATGTCCGTCCAAATTCGCAACCCTATTTTAAACCACCGATTATTTCTTACTTTTTTGAGAGTATTCGATCCCCCTAGGTCTCATTCGGAATCTCCATATCCTCTATGCGGTCACCCCTTGTGAGGCATTTTTTGCGTGCATTAGAAGCATTTCTGTGTTTAGTGATGAATGGATACACACCAACGTAGATCGTGTTCATTGCCAGAAATCATATCGTTGAGAGAAATCAT
Organism: Pristionchus fissidentatus; assembly: GCA_036245785.1. Taxonomy (NCBI): domain Eukaryota; kingdom Metazoa; phylum Nematoda; class Chromadorea; order Rhabditida; family Neodiplogasteridae; genus Pristionchus; species Pristionchus fissidentatus. Next base: position 30,616,481 of record BTSY01000005.1, on the reverse strand, counting down.
ACCTTTGAAACCACAACCACACAGGTGACAACGAAACATAATTTTCACACGCTTTAATTATTTTCCCCAATTCCAAACATTTTTTTAATTGAACCCTTCAACCCTATTCGTCGTGTTTGACGTACATTTCGACCTATGAAAATGACTATGATCTAAACAACGCCCTAATTTTCAAATACCAGTATCGCATTACTCCTCTATAGCTATCGTACCTCTGGCCAATCCAATCTCGATGGCGGGTCGCAGGCAGGGAAATATCCGTGCAGCTGCAGCAGCTGCAGCAGGAAGTAGAATAGATGACAGCCGTTTGTCCCACTCACGAACAACTGCAATAACTACGATCATGGACTTGTTATATTCTATCTTGTATTTAATAAATCATTCCTATACATTAGCTTATTTCCGGTTTCATCTAACAAGAGGAGAAGAGTAATAACGTCACTTTCAGTTTAGTATCCATGAAAGACAAAACCCTGAAACTTCGCCGTTTCATCACATGATCATCCTCACAAATATGTTCCGTCTGTAATTTATCTTTCGTACTGAACTCCGATATCCATCTATTCTTCGTCATCATCTTCGTCATCTTGCAGACGCTCAGTGTTGCAAGTCGCATGGCACTGATTGTTGCTCGTCGAGGAGAGAGAGAGAGACGACAGCCAGAGTACGGTAATTATTCCTGCCAAGAAGTGGATTGCTGTACATACAATAATTTGCATGAAAAATGTGGCTACAGTAGAGTCATGTGCCACTTGAAATAAGTTATTGTTTCTATACGGATCACTTCTCAAAATCCGGCGCCCGAGCAGGGCATAAATCTTTTGCCAGAGCTCGCTGTAAATGAAACGAAGTAAATTGTGTAGAAAAATAAGCGTTCGGACTTTGAGAAGTACCGGCAAAAGATTTATGCCCTGCTCGGGCGCCGGACCAGGCGAGAGAGTGCGCGGAAGTGAGAGAGTGGTAGAGAAGCAGAGCGTGCGGGATTTTGCGCATGAACGGTTTTCTAAGCGCCGTAGTTATTTTGTACGACTAGATAGCCATTCACTTTCAAAAAGGGAAATGTTTGAGGCATTATAAGGAAACTCATTACCAAGTAGCGTCAGAATAGGGCCAATTTAAAATGTCGATCTCTATTACTGAATATGCAGACAGAAATAACCCATTTAAAGCTCAACAAACATTGAAATACGAGTAAATCAATGTGGAACTATCAAAACTTATTATATGGATATAGATTTGACACACTAGCGCTTAATTGAACCGCATTTTTGATGAAAAAAAATTTTTAGTCGAAATTTTTCGAAATTTTTTTTCTTAAAAAATACCGAAAAAGAATCGTCTCAAAACTAATAGGAATATTGTTTTTAGCTCATTTACGATTATTTTCATCACTAACTTGAATGATTCCAACAATTTGGCCATGAGATGTCATTGGCCGGTCCCACATAATGGTGGGCGTCTTTAAAAGTTCTGTACGGATTTGGCCCATTTCTTGGTTTTAAATGGTACACACAGTGACTGTAATAAAAAGCAACAAAACCCATTGCTTTTTTAGTTTTAAGAAAATTAATCAAATTTTTACAAAAGTGACCGCTCCGCACCGGTGCATCAGCCAGGAATGAGTTCAATAGTTGTAGTTTGTAGTCAGGGTGATTCCCTATCTAACTCAAAAAAGAACGAGTCGCTATCTACATTTTGAAGCATGTTATGATTTTTCAAACATGCCACTCTCTAAATTTTTTCGCTGAGTCACCAGGTTTGTTTGTGTTTCACGCGATTGCGAAATTTTTTATCGAAATTCTGACAACGCCATTCGATAGAGGGATGTTCGAAATACCTTAGGCCATATTTTCAGCCAAATTGAAAATCATAAATTTCTACGTCCCAGCCATGCTCGAGTTTCTCGCGATTCCTCTCATAAAAGAGATATTAGAGGAATGTCATTGATCTCTCCCGTACTGTAATCATCTATCATTTGATTGATTTTAAACCACATGTGAGCGTTTGAAATAAAAAAAGGCAAAATAATGAATAATCACTAGTCAATATCGTAGTACATACAGTAATCGAATGTGGCTTGAATTGAGAAGACAAGCAAAAGGAGCGCGCTTCAACTAAAATATTCAAGACCGGTTATTAATCATCATCGTCAGTGTTTCTCACGTTTCCTAAATTCGGGAAGCCGAAGAGGTTGCGGTAGGGGTAAGAATTGTAATATTGCAAGGGAAGTGTTTCTAAATCGGTAAATTTAGAGAAGTGCGAGAATCACTGCTGATTATGATGAGAAACAGGGCTAATGTGCAGCACTGGATTAATTTCCCACTACCAATATTTATCCTAGTTGCAAGAAAGGGGAGATCGAGGGAATGAGTACGAATGGACATGTCTCGACTTAAAAAAGAGCGCGAAACGAGAAACGACCTAGTCGCGCTTTATCGGAAACCGTCTGTTTTCTTCTCTTTTTTTAAAGCAATGAGTGATCTGAGTAAGCATAGTGCAAATTCAAAGGCCGTATAACCGTATCCCAATAACAAGCTACAGTATTCACCTTTGCCCGCAGAAGTTGCTCGTTGAGAGAGAAACTATAACCAGAGTACGGTAGCCGCACCTTGCAAGATAAAGAGTACTGTATATACAATTTTTCTTTTTGAAACCAATATGCAATTTCAATAGCTTCATTTTTGCACGGAAGGAACTCATTATTTTCAATCGAATTATACACTCGTCCAAATCACCAATATACTGAGTGCCTAGAACATTTTGACGAAGTGGTGAAACGAGAATGTCGCTGTGGACAACGAATTGTTGAAGTTCTCAGTTCACGTTCCTTTTCTCACGACGCGTCATCAATCATACCGTACCTCATATCAGTCCAATCTCGGTGGAGGGTCACAGCAGCAACTGCAGCAGACGCGACAGCCGCAGTCCGTACAACTCGAGTGTGTCTGAAATTCCACGAGAAATTATTAATATAAATAAATTCCCCCGTGTATTATAAGGGTGTCCGGAAAGTTTTTTCACTTTTCGTTTTTCGAAAATTTTAGAAAATGTGCACCTCCTTGTCACTATTTTTCATTTGTTATATCAATACAAAAAATAGGCAAAAATTCTTATACTGTTGTCTTATCCAAATATTACCTAGTAGTGATGCAATACGAAATTAATCGATTTCAAAAGCTCAAATTGGCAAATCAATATCTAGATGAATATTCAAGCAAATAAAATGCAACTTCATTAGTATGAATAGAGTGAATTTTACTTTTATTCCAAATGCTAAAATCGAGAGCAGCTCGTTGTCAAAAGTGAAAACTGGAAAATCGCCAAAAATATTTTTTTCGACATTTTCAAAACTCCTACTCCTTCAGCCCCAATTCCCCTCAAACATGGCTCATAAACATTTTAAAGTGAATAGTAATTCAAAGCCACCGATTTTACGTAGAAAATCTCAGCGGTTAAAAAAACACGTTGAAAATGTATTCTTGCGTAGTGATGACGAAATTATTCAGAAATTATCCGCAACCATCCGTTGACTCATTTGCCACTTTGGGCGAACTTTTCCGACTGCTATTCGAGATAAAATCTTAAAACTTTTGAATTTTTGGTTTGAGTATGGTAGGTTTGCAGTTGTACAGAAGGCACCATGTGTGTCATAACTCCCTAGTCAAAGCTCGAAAAGTAGTAAGAGCAGGCCCTCACACTAACGTGTTACAGCAATAGTCCATGCGGATAATAGGAAAAGAGGGAGGAGCATTTCCGTGAAAAAAGTGAAAAAAAACTTTCCGGACATCCTTATAGTACAGCGAAAGAACGACACAGAAGCATAGGTCGAAAGGGTGCGTTGCGGCAAGTCTAAAATTCGGGCTGGGTTTGTCAAAAATGGGCATGAGACCCCGAAAATGCGGGTTGGGTTCGTCAAAAATGCGGGTTGGGTTTTCATTTTTTTCCACCAAAACTTCTCAAAATGCGGGTTGGCTTCGTCGTTTTTTTACGTACCTTTCGATACATGCACAGAAGTGTAAACAACTGGGAGCACTCTTCGCCGACCTTACAACACTGTGCCACAGCAACCGAGACTTTTGCAGAAAGCCTCATCGCACGATTTCAATGCGCTGTCGCGACCAGAACGTACTAATATGTAAACCAATTGTAAAAGAAAGCAAGACAAAACATAAAGAGTGTCGATTTTGATAATACACAGTACAGCGCGAAGCTTCTAACGAATACACATCTCGTTCCTTGCCATACAATGAATCTGTGACACTAAAATGTCACGGATAACCGAGAAATGAGCACTCCTAACAACACCTCCACACTGTTCCTCAAATGCGACTGTACCTCTGTCCAATGGAGTGTGTTGATCGATAGTCGCAGGCGAGCGGTAAACTTGCAGCAACTGCAGCACCCGCAGCAAAGTCGGCGGCACCAGCCCGTTCCACTCAAACAAATCTGCAATTTCGACAAATATTTCCAATTGAAAACTGAGTCTTTTAACGATTTTAAATTATTAGTGAACTATTTTTGATGAAATTCATAAATAGGACTGAAACTGCTAACATGGCTTTTTTGGGATTCACTAACATCACAAAGGGATGGGTAAGAAACGGAGCCCGTTCAACGGCCACTGACTTTTTCTGCGCTAAGTTTATAAAGGAACGTATACATGTATGTCTAATTGCAAGCATATCACAAATTTGAACGCATTCACAAAATAATTTAGGCATGATCGATAACCCATACCTTCTCCGCCTGTTAGTACAGTAGTCGAGTGTGCCGTGTATTGAGTAGAAGTACATGAGCGTCATACATTTTATAACACACACAATGTGTGTGAACAATGTTTTGAAGGAGGCAGTTTTGACCCTCGAACCCTATCTATAAATACGCGGAAGGATGAGTTTAGTAAGAATTAATTCAAATCTGGCCAGTTTTATGGGACTACACTATAGATCTGGCCAGTTTATAGCGATTTCTGGCCAGTTTATATATTTCGCAATAAGCCGCATTGTGCGTGGGACGAAAATGTATGATGAGCGTGCTTCATCTAAAATACCTATATGAGGCAGATTATTAATGAGCCTCGTCAGAGTTTTTTGCATTATATAAATTCGGGAACCACTTCGCGCCTGATTGGGTCGCTATTGGATGCGATGAGGTCAAGAATCGGAAATCTCACAAAATAAAGTGCTTCGAAATCAGTAAATTTAGGGAACCGTGAGAATCACTGCTGATTTTGAAAATGAATAGTAATCCTAGTTGCATCAACGGGTCTATGCAGAAGACTCGAAAAGAGCGTGTAGCCCCAAATTATCTAGCCGCGAACACAAATCGATTCCTACTTTTTTTCTTATTCGTTATTTTTTAAAGCCAGTTTTTAATTACACATGCGCTAACAAAAATGGTTTATCTTACCTTCCTCTATTTTAAAGCGGTTAGTAATCTGAGTAGGATTAGTGATAATTCAGAGACAGAATTACCGCATCCCAATATCAAACTAGAGGCACTACTGCTGAAGCACGGAACAGGCCAATAAATAGTCTAAGCGCACTTGAAATGAGCATTAAAATTACATTATTCATTGTTCAGGAATCATTGCTCGTAGATTCTTTTTTTTATGATTCCGGGCTTCAGCAGTAGTGTCAAACTACCGTGCTCACCTTTGCCACTCCGCTGATTACGAGCGTTGCATGAAACTGGTTGTTGCTTGGTGAGAGTGAGAGGGAGGGACGATTACCAGAGTACGGTAGTCGCACTTAGCAAGATGAAGAGTACTGTAAATACAATATTTATTTTTTTTGGAGAAAAAAAGATATTTCATTTTTTTAAAAAGAAAACATACTTTTACTCGATTTACACACCAGTATTACATCAATGTGCGTTGTGTTTGAAACAGTACACCGAGGTGGTGAAACGAGAATCTCGCTGTGGGCAACTAACTGATTTCCCTATTTTTGTTGCTATTTGTCGCCGTATATCCTAATCAAATCATACCGTACCTCACATTAGTGCAATCTCGATGGAGAGTCGCAGGCAGGGCTGCATACAGCAGTTGCAACATGCAGCAGACGCGACAGCGGTATCCTGCCCAAATCGAGTGGCCTTAAATTCAAGTTTTTTTTAAATATAGAGTGCTAAATACGTTTTCCTTGTAATCAGCGCCGCGAAAGAATGGCAGCCAGGGAATATCTTCAATGAAAAGCGCTCTACGCTCACTTTTCAACGCATCAACAAGGCAACGGAGTGCAGTACTAGCCGATATTTGCAAGTATCGAACCTTTTTAAAGAGTATGATAATTAATCAATGCATAGGTCGAAAGGGTGCGTTGCGGCAAGTCGAAAATGGGGGTTGAGTTTTTTTCAAAAATGAGAATGAAAAACCGAAAATGCGGGATGGGTATTTAAAAAATGGGCATGAAAAAACGAAAATGCGGGTTGGGATAGGGAGGTCTCTTCCGCCATATGAAAAAGTGGACAAATGTGAAAAAGGGGACAGATATGAAAAAGAGACAAATATGAAAATCTTGAATCTCAGATGAAGATTTTGCGTTCCTAGTTTGGTTGGCTAGGCTTAACGCTAAGGCTTTGAGTGTGTGTTTACGCTTAGGCTATTTGCTCACGCTTAGGCTTAGGCTTAGCGCTTAGTCTCTTCGCTTAGGCTTAGGCTTAGTGCTTAGTCTCTTCGCTCAGGCTTAGGCTTAGATCTTCGGCTCATCGATTAGCAAAATAGAAATTAAGTACAAAAATGAAGATATGTAAAATCAGCAAAATAAAATTACGTGGGTAAGATTCGAACTCACATGCACAGGAATGGCACACAAGCTCTCTACCAACTGAGCTATATTCAGATTGTTGGACAGGGAGAGGTTCTGACATAGAAGGTAAGAGCGCTCTCTCTTTCATATTTGTCGCTTTTTCATATTTGTCCCTTTTTCATATTTGTCTCCTTTTTCATATCTGTCCCTTTTTTCATATGGATACATTATCCGATAGGGACGGTGGTCGTGTAAATGGAACCGAAAGATAAATTACAAGTTTGTGCTCAATCGGTAGTTGAGTGTGCCCTATTTCGACTTTACTTTTTGCAAAAAATAACTAAAATAACAAGAAAATTGCTTCGAAAGGTGAACTCCACATGCGACGTTTTAGTTCAACTTAGCTCAAATATTCAGATCTCCGTCCCAACCGTTGGATTTCATTTTTTTTCACACAAATATCTAAAAATGCGGGTTGGCTTCGTCGTTTTTTACGTACCTTTCGACCTTTGAATCAATGGCGGGAGAATTAAAATGAACTAGCGCAACCAGTAAACACCGCAACCCTGGAATTCATCGGAAGCAAAAATACGCCCACATCTAGCCAAATTCAGTTCTATGTCGGAAATGAACAATTAATTTTGCGACAATAGTAATATCAGCTATTACAAGCAAAAACAATCATAAAAATTATAAATAATAATAAACGTACTTAGCGACACGATCGTGTCCTTATCATGGAACGAAGTGAGCTGCGACCATGCAGCAAGCCTTGTCGCACCATCTCCATGTGCTACTGAAACTAGAACACATCGATAATTATGGTAATTGTAACGGGAAAAAAGCAAAGATGCGGAGGGGCATTGTAAAGTACAGTGGAATGCTTCTAACCAAGTAATGCGACACACAAGCCATCTTTGGAATCATGTATTGGGTGTTGCAAGACTATGGGACTAAGAAATTATAACTAAACGCGCGGAGCGAACAGGCTTTCATAAAACAAAGATGACGAATGTTCAACGTTGATCAACAGTGAAATGAAAGACGGAAAGTGCTGTTTACGCAACTATATCGTGAGTGTGCTTGCTCACCGATTGATAAGTAAGAAAATTAGGAAAAAGAAGAGCAAATGTTAATGAGATCGTGAAGGAAGTAGGAACATGAGCGGAAAAGAGAAGAGGCGTTCTTATGAGGCTTTCAGACTGACGCTCAATCGCGCATTAGAACCCGGCAAGACGGCGAATCCATCAGCTTAAGTAAACGCGTCCAATTAACAGTGAAATAGCAAGAAAAATTAACTATAAACTATATAAAACAAGCGAAAACAAGCAAGACCCAAGTAGATTTTGTCAATACGATCGCCATAGACAGTATGAATCAGTCTGCGATTATGTGTGTACTTGATGAAAAATTACGGCTACCGTAATCTAGCTATATTGATTTATTTACAAGTATTTACTTTTTCTTTTTTATTTACAATTTTGCTCATTAATTTGTCTACTCACCAAGGTGAGCCATACACATGAATCAAATATGTTTGTTCATTTGAAGGTAACACATAGATTTCAGCATGGGCAGATGAGAGTTTCGGTATCGATTATGATAGATCTTGACTGCAAGTTCGTTAGCTTCACTCTGGTAGGGGTGTGGACTTAGCAGGATCTGGGAATGATGATGTCGATGATAGCAATGCGCCGCCAGTCGTACAATACTTGATACAGTAGATACAGTATAGGGACCACCGCGTAAAATTGAAAATTGCTCCTAAAAATGCAAATTTCGTGCCTCTGGGGTAATGATGGATGCAGAATCACGATAGCGTTTTCAGATTTATCAAATATTTCCTGTTCAACTAGTATTAGACAAGTTTCTAAGCCCCGCCCTTCGTGGTGTAATCGCCCCAACGAAATCGTGCCGCAAGGTTGCGCCATGAGTTCGGTGAGGCGATGTCTGTTTGCTGGGCCAGAGTCGCTCGTTTTTGGTGTTTTTTTACTCATTCATAGACTTAAATTGATATTTACAGTTACTCTCAACATCTAACTAATATAATGGAGCCATTAAGCACAAAAAGTTAATTTTGAATATGTTATGTAAAATATAACTGGTTCGTAATCAACGGCTACAGTATTAAACCCGTCAAATTTGAAGCCAATATAAATTATGTTTGCTCATACCGATTTTCCCTATTCTTCTCTCAACACTGCACTCGATTTCATAGACTTCAGCAGTAATAAAATCTCAGAGCGGCACCCCTTGAAACAGTAGTTATTAAATATTATTTAAAATCACTGAAGTTCGCACCAGAATTAAAACACATTTGCTCGTACAGATTTTTCTTATTTTCTTTCTGTTATCGCTCTGACATCTAAACTTCATAATAAGCAATAGAATTGAGAGCGGCACCCCCGAGAAACCCAATTTAATAGCAAAAGCAGCTTTTTCTGTGCAGATAATCGTTTCTGTGTTTTCGTACTTTTCGTCGGCTCTGATTTTGGAATTTGCGGTTCGGTGGTCCCTAGATACAGTATCATGGATATTTCACCTATTTCCCCCTGACATATTTCAGGTTGAAGAAGAAGATGGCGTTTTTTTCACAATTTGAAAAATTGGTATATTAATGGCACGTAGCTAAAATGCAAAACAAAAATGTTTGGGGAAAAGAAAGAAAAAAATAACATTAAAAAACTAATTCAGCGTTGCGGCAAAAGAATTCGCAGCCAGCAGGATTCGAACCTACGCGGGCAGAGCCCAATTGATTTCAAGTCAATCTCCTTAACCACTCGGACATAGCTGCTTATGGTCGGTAGCCTCCACAAACTCTAGCCTGATTGGGATAGGAATCTGCCCTGATAATCTTGTTTCACGTCAATCGCAATAGGGAGGAGGGGGGGGGGCGATGCACTCTGCATTTTGGATACTCTCGGCAAGAACTTGCGCACCAACCTTACATTTAGCGTTTCGAGAGCGGCCACAAGGGTTAGACGACTAGACGAAAGCTAGAGAGCGCTCACTCAAGGGAGACGCCAGACCGCGAGGCAAAAGAACGTGTCGTTTTATATCGGACAGTTTCGCGGAGGAAAAGGGGCGGAGACTCGAGCTTCAGCCCGCTCCCTCTCGGAGACGCTCGAGAGAGAGAGGGGGCGGGGCGAGACATCGGATTTCTCCCCACCGTCAAACCCGGCTCGCGTCAGGACCGCTTTCTCAATACTCTATATAAGCTGCGCGCGCTCGATCAATACCGCGAGCTACCGTACATGCCCGCCAATACATTCAAATTCAAAATTATTCTGGAATTGTGCCAAGATCTCTCTGGCCGGAAGTGCCGTGTTGCTGAATCGCTGTGTTTCGGCGACCGGCAAGTGCTCGCCGCACAGTCCTGGTCGTCGCTCTACGGTTTTTTTAGTATTTTTTCTCTTTTTTTTCGGACCCTTCAGATCGAATCGGTATTTGCCATTGTCGTCGTGCGATCTCTGCATCGTCATTTTGCCTATTTTCTCTCTCCCTCTCCCTCCCCCCTCATTCATTTCATTGATCCCCCTCCCTCTCATTGTGAGAGGTCGATTCTCGTTTTCTCTCTAGCCAGACAAGGTGTCTATTACAGTCATAAGATGTTACGCTCGTACCGAAATATGACGAAAATATGGACTTCTGTTGCCCACTCTAGGATCTTCATATTTCTTGTTCGCTCTCACTTGGGTCAGGAAGTTTCAGGCTCGGAACGGTCGTATCACATTGAATGTATACTAGGGCATGCCACGAGCAAAGGCATCGGTCGCCAGGAAGAGAGAAACGACCGCGTTGAGGCAGGCAGCGCTGGATGCAAGGGCGACTCGCCGTAGGGATGTGGGTGCTCCTTCCCCTAGCTCCCCACCTCCAGAAAGGGGTTGCGGTAGGTATCTATACAGGGATGTCTATCCGAAATCTATGATTTCTATCTATCTAGGAGTTTGCCCACTCTCTCTCTTTTTCACACACTATCTCGCCCCCTGACCCCTTTCCGGAACAGTGATTGCAGGGCTACCGCGGCCCGAACTACGAGGTGCAGCATCTCCGGGCGGGAATGGTCACAGCTCCCAAGATGCTGGCAGAGTATACTCATGTATACATGGACTACGAGGTGAACGAGATCTGCTCCATCCTCGGGATCAGACGAACTCGCGTAATGATGAATTGGAAGAAGGAAGAGATCGTGGTGAGCAATTCTCTCAAATTGTCAATCAATCATCAATTCTCTTTATCATCTCTCGTATCGAGTACATAAAGGGGCGTGGGTGGATTGCATACATAGGGTCTCAATAAATAGGCAATTTAAGGTGTCGTTCTCTCTGAGAAATGCAACATTGGGCATAGGAAGATCGCATTCCTACCGTACCCACAAAAATATAGTACCATAAAATCGCAAAAAAATGTTCGAGTTTGAAGGGGCAAACAAGATTTGCGGGAGAAAAAGTTAGTTGGTGATGTTATGTTATGTCGGCCATTTGTACATTCATTTGCAGGAGGCGCTGCAGCGGCTGACGACGCATCCGTCGATCTGGTGGCAGATAGTCTGATCCACATACCGTAACCGTCCCCCATCTGTAATCCAAATCCTACCGTACTCGACATTCCTACCGTACTCGCTGTTCCGAATAAAAACTCTTGCCAATAAAATCGCATTATTTAACGCAGGCAACTGGATGGAAATATGAAATACGGAAACACGTGCTGAGATATAGTATCACTGAATGATAACAAGTGCCGCAAAGGGCACTAGTCTACTTTACCGTTCTAATAGAGTGACCGCTATTAGATGCACATAGGGAGACGATGAATGAGAGACTCATTTTATTAGCCTGCCTGGTCCGGTAAAGTAAACCGGTGCCAAACAAAGTTCACATGCATTTCGATAAGAAACTGGGGGGATAATTAGTATGATCGCAATATCTTTCCTCGAGTGGGAAGCCGTATTTTTTATGCCCACGTACTGATCCCCACGCACAGCATCGAGTTGGCAGCATGTCATGAACGTCTTTCGCTGCCTGACTCTCTCCTTCCGCACACGAATGTGATTACCACCCTTTTCCGCAAATCTGAAATCGTACGGGCATTGTTCGTAGGATAATTGTGTTTTTTTGCTCTACGTAGTCTCAATCTACTGCGCATCCTACTTCATTGCAACCAATGAATTGGACATGAGACGCGAAAGTGCGTGGTAAAAGTTCTGAGAATTGTCATTAGACACTTGCCTGGAAAAAAAGATAGAAAAAAATCATTACTTCCGTAATTTCCAATTTAACTCATCAAACGGGTCAGAAAATTTTTTCTTATTACTAAAGAAATCTATGCAAGAAACGAGAACTCGGTGAATCCACGCCACAACAATGTGTGATATCATGAATGCCTACTTGGTAGTATTCGACCCTGACGTAGAATAATCAACAATCAATACGATTCATTTGCCACCAAAATCAATTTCTCTGTCGCTGTGCCGAACATTGAATTATGAGTTGCACTGATGGAACGTGATATTTTCTTTCTCACTTTGAAGCTCGCATTGTCGAGACGTATTGATGGCTCCCATAGCAGATCAAGCGAACGTAGGTTGATGAGAGATTGCTGTGGAGAGTAATGAATCATGGAAAATGAGAGATACTCGTGAACTCGAGACTGCGACTTGCTGCGCCTCTCTATCCCTTTACTGCGCCCTCTCGATCGGTCGCGTAATCAATGTATGCAACACTTTCATCGGCTTGTTTTGAATGAGGTGAGAGGATTGGATAGTGATGATGCAACACAGTCAAATTTACCTTGAAAACTAATATGGGAGAGGTTGATATCTCAAATTTTAGTTTCGGTCTACGTAGTACAAACTGATCGGATATTCTGAGATTTTCTTCATTTGAAAAGCTTATGAAGCACGAAAATTCCAACTAGATTGGAATTTTTTTCTATGAGACTTGTTATTTACTTTCGTTTATTTCTCTTCTAATAAACATACTTCATAACTTAAATGAATGGATAGAAAAGTGCAAACCTGATGAACTCAGGTCTCAGCATTTTATTATCTATCCCACATTGACATGAGCTGTAGTGATAGTCGATCGAACCACCTAATCACAATCAACAACACAAATAAAAAATTGGATGGGGCGGGTAAACATGTCGAAAACGATTGGACATCATCCCACAGGCCTCTCATCCAAACATTCAACAGCCGCCGGTCAACCCTACATAAAGTCGTTTGGAGTGAGAAAGCGTGCAAAATCGAGATGAATTCTCTCAATTTATCCATTCTCTCATCTCCTGTTGTAGTTTTTTTTGGAATAATGCGATTGGTAAATGAGGTGATACGCGTGATCTTGCGTTTCACTTGTTCTTCATAAACAGTGAGTACTCTGATATTGTACTGAAAATGAGTAACGTAGAACAAAACACATAATTTCTAAAGGGCAAATGGAATTCAATTACTGAGAATGCAGAGAGTCGGAGAATTTTATGATGGTATAGATGGTATAAATAATAATACAATTCTCTCGAAAATAAGTTGAAATGTCTACACAACTTAATCAGACCATAAATTGAGAAAAAATTTGATCAGGAAAGAACAGTAAAACAGAAAAAAAGAATAATTATGCAAAACTCAGCACGGTGATTCCAGGTCACATCAGCAGGTCATCATATTCACAATAGATAAAAATCTCTAGTGTTAAAACCTAACGTAGAATATAGAAAGCCGATATCGTTCCTCTTATAACAATTTGTTATCCTTGTACGGAATCGAACTTCTAAAACATGTATTTATTCAATTTGCAAATTCTTTAAATACACTCAAAGGTGACTAATGAGACAAGTGGGGGGAATGAGGAAAGATGATGGATTGGGGTTGCAGTGGCATTTCTTAGATTAAATGTTATTTGGAATTGTAGTAATATCGAGTTGACGCCCATGTACTATCATAGTTAAATAATTTGATTGAATTATGCCGCGGAAGTCTGATTCATTTAAAGAAGACCTCCCACGATGTGTTATGTGAGAGACCATTGATAAATTGGAGTTTTGTTTTATTCTACGTAACACCTTAAGAGTACTTAAAAGGTATTGAAATTTCATTTCTTAAACAAAATCAGACACTAAACTGCAAAGAGCTCGTATCAGAAAAGGTACAAAATAAACTCAAAAGCAAAATTGTGCAAAAATAATCCCGGTGATTACAGGTCCCATGAGGATATTATATTAACAATGGACACACATTATCTAATTATAAACTGTAACGTAGAATTGAACAAGTCACTTGAAGTCCACTTGAAGTTCTCTCAAATTTCTGGTTCACATGTGCCTTTATTTCGTATTTTTGTTATTTTTACTATCTCGATAGTAAAAATAACAAAACTAATTTTAACTAATTGGTTGTCCTTGGTGTCAATCGAACAAATCTTCCTTCCATTAACGTCACTCGGTCATTTCGGCCGGTGAATTCATGTATTAACTAACAACTTGTCATAATCACGACTTCTTTTCAGCCGTTAATATTCATCCATGGCATAGAATTTTTTGAAAAATCTCCATGTAATTTCCATATACATCTTAAATTTACCCCCCCTCACTCTGTGTGTGTGGCTGGGGGTTGTGCGGTCGACGCTGGGGATGGGTGCCCGGGTGTGAGTGTGTCTTAATTTCTATTTTTTCCCGAACTTAACAGAGCGACTTTTTTCTCAACGCGGTGGTTAGATGTATCGCAGTGCTGCATAAAGTCCCTATTTGAGTGATTTTTCGGTAACAGCGATATTCGTAAAAACGAAAACAAAATAAAAATCCGAGAAATACTTCCCACCTGGCGAATTCATATTTCGTAAATGCAAGATAACTAGTGAACCGACTAGCTCATTCGCTGACATGAATTCACTTAGAACAATCCCAATTGGTTCAAACTCCCATACTCACCACGTCAGTTATTATTTTGCTCGTTTTCAAAACTCATATTTAATCTGAAATTGAAACTGTGAATATACTAAAATCAATACTTCATAATCATTCATTTATTCATTTATTTACAGCAATCGTATTCAAATATGGGGAAGATACGCGATGTTATCGTGAATGGAGGAGAGAAGGGCGGGAGATAGGACAACAATAGATGGCAACGACCCTAAGGAGTATGGTAACAAATACTCGTTTGTCGATCGATCGATTACTAGAGAATACGGTATGTCAAATATGAACAAGAAGAGACAAGAGTAGGGAACGAGGGGAAAGCTCAGAAGCATTTGCTTGCCTATGTGATAAAGGATGTGTGGGAGCCCGTGGTTTGAATCAGAGGGATTACGGTAGGCGAAGGACGAATTATCGATTGATAAGCAGAGAGAATCAGAGGGATTACGGTAGGCGAAGGACTAATTATTGATTGATAAGCAGAGAGAAAAGGGTGAGCTGATGATTCACATCGAGTCTGAGGTATTATTCAACTTGGAAAATATGAACGTAGACAAGGCCTAGAGACGGGGTATAATCTGTGGCAAGAGTGACTATCGATAACTCTGAGATAGATAAGGGTGGAAAGGGGAGAGGAACTAGGTAGATCAATACTCTAGATGGAGAGAGGGAAGGAGTGTTTAGACCCGAAAAAGGGAGTGAAAACTGGCCTAATTATTACACATAATATGAGAAAATGGAGCAAAATATGAGAAAGATAAAGGGAAAGAAAGAGGGGGAAAATCGATAACCGGTAGATACGATACAAATCATTGGTACATCGTGAGTAGACATGAGGGAATCGATACTGGGAGAGAAAAAGAGGTACTGTACAATGACTAGATCGATTGATTTGGGGGAAAACTGTAGTCTACATATTGTATGCCACATAGATGGGATCCAACTTGTCCTTCATGAACGTCTCTCTCAGGATAGTTCGCTGTTTCTCGCCACGACTGTTCTTGGGTACGGTAGATGGATCGACGATCACGACCACGCCCACTATCAGATGGTGCTCCTGCAACGAACTACCGTAATCTACTGCCACCAATCGATATCAACTACCGTATCCATCTTCACAAATCGATATTACCCATTCTACCGTACCTCTAGTATGGTAGAAGTAACAGCGGGTACGATATCGAGTGCCTCTGGTTCACTTCCCGTGCATTCAACAACGGCCACAAGGAGATGAGACCAAGTGAATACAGCACTGAAAAGAGACGATTAATTCATTTGAGAAAAGCAAAATTAATAGAAATATGCAAATGGGAAAACAAGTGTTTTACAAAGATCAAAGAATAAAGAGTTGTTTCTTACCACTCTCCGATATTCTTGTGTGCGCGGGAGATCGACGTTTCCATGTCAACGGGATGGTATCTGGAAAATGAATAATACAGTTTGTGAACCTTCATATTTGAGTTTCAGCATCAACATATGAACTTAGACTCTTCTTAGCAACAATACACATTCATTGAGGAATTCAAGACCAAGCATACGCTTTTGACACAACAGATAATAAAATTTAATAACTGAACAGTATGTCTCTTTTTTCCCTGATCTCCCATTAATTTCTTATTCTGCTGGTGCCTGTACTTCAACTCCTTCTATGACCTATAGTAATCCTTCTCATGTCTCACCTCATTCCTCTCAAGAGAAGTGTCTCATCGAGTGATCCCACTATAAATACTGCATCATGCAATTCTCCATCTTCATTTATCGATTGAGTTTGGCGAAGAAAACCGAGATATCCAGTACGGGCGAATCTTGAAAAGAATGGAATATACACATTGCAAATGTGTGTTTCACTGTTTCATGAATTACACTTTCTGCACTTGTTAGGCAATTACACCAGGGTTCCCTGTTTTGTGCGATTTCACCTGATTGTTCATTCTTAGCGGTGAGATCAACCTGATCAGCTTAATTGTATTCTTGAAATATGTTTTGTGTCACCTGAAACCCCATTATATTCCCTCAGTCGCAACTCATTTTGATGATTGGAGCGGTTGATATGTACCGCAAATCGCCAAGGAAGAACACAAAAGTGAGGGTTTCAGGAAAACATTTTCAATCAGGTGACACAAAACCTATTCTCCCATTTTCACTTCGACCTATAGGTGGACTCGGTGTGGGGAGAAATAAAGGGGAGAGGTCTCAGGTCAAATATTCACCGCCTGAAAAGGGGTACCCTAAATTACACCCTTCTCATGTTGATTTCGAAAACAACTACCCACATTCATGTTTCATACCTCTCATAAATCCCACAACATTTATTATGGGCAGTACGTGTTGATCAAACTTGGATAAAGGATAATTTTTCACTTGGTACGTGCTCTCGTGTTTCGCACTATCCATGTATTCGCCCTCTTTCCCTATTCTACAATTATTCTTCCCCCATCACAACCAAATATCACCCTTTCCCCTCACCTCGTTCTAGTGTCTCCAGTAGCGAGATGAGCATTGAAATGATCAGTGTGCAAACTCGTTTCCTCTCCAAAAACCGTGAAATAAGCGACGGAATTGTGAGGGGCCGACATCCAAACTTCGCCCAGATGAGAATCCGCACATTGACCGCGAGTTTCCGGATTGGCAATCACGATTCGAACTCCCGGGAGTAACTGAAATTAAAATAAATAGGATATTGAAGATTAATATCGCTGATAAGATATCAGAGCATTTAGATATATTAGTAATATCAAGGTACTAATACTAAAAATGTCGAATATTGCAATATGCTACAAGTCTGCAGCTCGGAATTACCATGAGGTGTCCCAAATTGTTTAAGTGTTTCATCGCGCAATTTTCAAGAATCTCCCTCACCTTTCCACTCTCCAATAGTGCCAATGAATGGGGAGCTCCCTTTCCAACAAGTGTCACTCGGTCATTTCTCAATGCTCGAGTGTCCACGTATACTGTAGACGGATCGGGTCCCGCAGCGCCTGCAATTAGATTACGGTAAGGCGCTTATCGATTAATGATCCACCATCTACCGTAATCAATAATTAAAACTACCGTACCTTGCATGCAAATGGCTGGATTGACTCTGCATCCAAATGAGGTCGAAAGAGCTCTAGATGGAAGTCCAAGTGGAGAAAAACGACGAGAAAGGGCAGAAACGAGTGAGACTCGAGGACGTTCTTCGGCTACGATAACACACGATCGAACACTGAAATGACGAGGGGGTTACGGTATGCCTATGCCTAAGTTGGATAATTACTAAAATAAGATTATCTTCTCAATCTATAACCGTGCAAAATAACATTAAATCACCTAGTCATTCAAAATTTTTCATGATTTAATGGAGAGGTAGAATAATATGTCAGAAGTATCTCAATAATCTAACCAAGTGAGATCGACTTTCCTTTAGAATCGGCAGTTGACTTGCCAATTCCTTCACACTTTGTTCGAGTGCGCAATAGGAAACGAACGTGTCACGGGCTGAAAATGAAGTAAATTACTCACAATGTTCTGGTGCCTCAAGGAATGTAAGGCAAACGAGCAACGAGTGTCTTTCCCTAATTGGGAAAAGGCGCCCAAGAGCCACTGTTCGGCGCCTTTTCCCAATTAGGGAAACACACTACGTGGACGCTTCCCTGACAATCCGAACATTGTGTAAATACTATGATTATTTGTACATCAAAGAAATGAACCAAGCACATGACTATCAAATAGTTATCTGAAAAGCAAATAGCGAAACATCATTCCTCCTTGGTTCTCCATCAAAAGAAGTTTCCGGATCCAAGGTTATAATCCAATCAAACGATGTACTATGATATAAACGCGCTATCATTACGTTTCTGTTCATCGCACAGCATAAGAAGTTCCCCTGTAATCCCAATCCACCATCTCCCCCTCTCTCCCCTTCCCTCATCCCCTCCCCTCCTCACCTTTGAGTGTACTCACAGTACTCAACCAAAGTGCGGGACTTGTCTCCAATTCCGATGGTGGAATCAAAGTCGTCTGATGTCCTGCATAAACTCCCGCCAGTGCCCAGAGTGAAAACGCCAGACCCGAATATGGATCCAGGCACAGGGTCACACTTCGGGATGGGTACAGTTCACATGAGAGCTGCAAAGAGAGCAGTTAGGGATGATTTAGTAGTTAGTGAAATAATTCGATGTAACACTACCTTATATTTCTTTATAATATACATTGGTTCTAAATCTCGATTCAAGCAAGTATCATGAAACTCTTAATCTCTCAACTAATGGCCCTCTCACGTAACCCTTATTCACCTTGAGACTCTTGCAGATTGAAATTGCTCCTGCATAGCTCACTCCCACTCCCGACAATTGGCCCGTAGTGGAAACAGAGAAGTCCTGAAAGAAATCGATGATTGAATAAACTACCGTATACCTTGCACATTTTGGAGCTACCGTAGCATCCTAGTCATTTTCAAATCGATAACTGCCGTACCAAATAACAGACGTCGCTGGGTTTTCTCTCCGGGAGTTCCAGATGATTTTTCCTCTTTCCCGATGGCAAATCATCGACATCGAGAATTAGTGGCCACGATTTGGCACCCACACGATGGAGAGCCTCTTTGCTCTGGAAATACGTTACTGTTTGCGAGTATGGGGACTGATGAAAGCATCAGTGCAACTCATCAGTCGATAGTCAAATAGGAGTCGTGAAACACAGAATCTCTAGGAAATATCAAAAATGCCAACCTCATAAAAATAGCCGTTACATTTTTTTAAACTCCCAAAGTTTTATATATTCGATAAATTCTACAGTAGTCGAATTTGTTACAGTACTCCTTACCTTGAGCAATTTGATGATTGCGGGAGTGGATGGAATAGCGACAGCCTTGCTCACATCCTCTATCATTCTCACTGTTGGAAGTGTTGTTTGGAGGGCAGATGAAGAGGGAGGACGGACACATACTGGGATTACTCCTGAGAAGGGGAAGGTGAGAATCAATCGATAAACAAGGGGAAATAGATCACTGTCGAGATTACGATGAAAAGATATTTGGATTGTATGAGGTCTTCCAAGGTACAATAAAGAACAGTGAAGAGATAGCTTAACATGGGTTTAGTGAAACGCCAATCTACTATTCGAATATACGAGTTTTCGAATATTTCTTTTATTGTCACTCAATCGATAATTAGATTTTCTGACCAGCACTGAGACATCCATAGAAAGCTGCGATAAGTTCGATTCCTGGAGGGAAAATCAATGCCACGTGATCTCCTGGATTGAGTCGAGCTTTGTCTGCTAGAAGAGCTCCCACTCTCTCAGCCTTACCTACGCAGAAGGGCAGAGGCTGTGCAGGTCTGAAAAGGGATACTGTAGAATATAATATTACTGTCGTGGAGATTGTGACGGGTACTGTAGAAGAGACTGATCAAAGAAGAACCGTACAGTTTCTTTACAGGGCACTCAGTTAGAGTTTTAATTGTAAATTACTCAGTATGCACTCAGTGTGCATTGATTACAATTTGTAATCAATGCATACTGAGTGGACGTCACATCAAATAAGAAATAATGTCTCTATTTTTAACAATCAGTTGAAACAACAAACCTCCGCCTCTGGATTCTTCGCATTCGCAATTGCAAAAAGAGGATGGTCGGGATTGGAAATTGATCGATGACGTAGAACGTCGAGGAGAGACATGTGAAAATAAAATACATAGGAAGAGAATCTACCGTATCCTAATAATTTCATTTTATCAACACATCAAGTTGATTGATAAGAGAAGATTAGATAAATGGAATCTATGCCGAAAATACAGTAGTTTTTTTAAGAAACAATTGCCTTCTTATTGAATACAATTCTTGCTCATATAGACTGAATTTTGAAACCTAGTTTCACTTGGTGTTTACATCATAAACAATTGGGTCAAATGTGTCTGCCCCACTTGTTCTTCCTCAGCACTGGCCAAACTGAGTGTTCGTCCCTGGGCGGAAGCAATTCTCGCTCCTTGAAGAAGATTTCCCACCATGATCGCTGCTGGACCAACGTCTGACTGCAAATTGAAAAATTTTCGTGTTTATAGATGAGACATACAAAAATCGTCAAGGACTTTTTCTATACATTTCTGAAGAGCTGGTACGTTCATGTTTCTCGTTTATCATAATAATCAGAATTTGCATGTCGAATCTGATACTGACTCGTTGAAGACTTTTCAAACAAAAAAAACAATAACCGCATATAGGTCCCACCTGACTTTCCCTCGGCTTTGGTAGATTGAGAACACACGCGTGCGGACTCATGAGGACTACGGTAGGATGCAATTCTCCCGCAACGAAACGAGATCGTGTCTCGGAGACATGAATACCACCCAGAGGAGTCTGGAAATAAAATCAGTTGATGATAGACCATTCATTGATTCACCGTTGCACATTCTTCAAAGACTATTTCTAACGGATCAAT
Source organism: Pristionchus fissidentatus (assembly GCA_036245785.1). Lineage (NCBI taxonomy): Eukaryota > Metazoa > Nematoda > Chromadorea > Rhabditida > Neodiplogasteridae > Pristionchus > Pristionchus fissidentatus. The sequence goes on along the minus strand of BTSY01000005.1, from coordinate 30,595,403 downwards.
ATTACCATCCTACCGTAACCAATCACTATTACCGTACCTTTGGTAGTGCATTGACGGGAACGAGGGCGAGACAGTAGATTCCCACTTGGTGGATACTGTCGATCGCTTGTAGCACATTGCTCATCCACTAAAAGAATCAATCAATAACTACTGTAACCCGCTGTCCATCTACCGTATCACTCATCCCTAATACCGTACCTCGAATGATTCCTCCTCACTCACTCCTCCTTTCTGCTCTGCTACAATCACAATTCGCTTATCTCTCAATACATTCTGAGAGAAAACTGCGATGCGACCTCTGCAATTTATTGATTATTATTATTTGATTTTGCGATTCAATCGATCTGATACCGTAACCGAACAGGAATAATCAATAACTACAGTACCTGTATACGAAGCTCATTGGTTCAACAACCAGCACAGTTGCAATAATGTCATCAGCTGAATGTTGTATGCCAGAAACGAGAAGTTGAGAAGAACGACGTCCCACCACGAAAATCAAACCATCCTGAACAAAAGGGAAGTATTAATTTGCAGTTCCCTTGAATTACTAATTTGACATTGTGTGTGATTTTTAAAAAAGGGGGGTGTCATTTTGTGCTATTCACATCATTCCACAGCCCGGTCAACCTTCCAGAAAGGCCTTTGGAGTGAGAGAGCGTGTGAAATCGAGAGGGACTCTCTCACTTTTGCACACTCTCTCACCCTGACCCCTGCATGTCGGTTTGGAATTATGTGTATTTATAAGAGACCAATGATTCCTTGTTCATCGTTAATCGAGAAAAAAATTGCATGTTCAGCACTGCGTATTTCGGCTTCATCAACAATTCATTAACTCCGAGTTCAATGATCGTACAATTCTACCCTGCTTTCATGTTTAAACTCTCTACACTAATTTCTCCCTCACTCACCCTGAATGTTGTGGTGGAAGCTCCCTCCAGGCCCCAGTAGGCAGTGCCAGTAGAATGAGAAGAGAGGCAGATCTCTCCCACCTAAAATTGATTATTTATAGTCTGATAGATATTGTTCCTGACTACAATTCGTTACTATTCTATCCAATGATGCTATTCTTACCATAGGCATCCCATGTAAGCCTTTGCATCATTATCAATTTCATCACCTCTACTCAATCTTTCCTCACCTCATCAGCTCTACACAATCTCGGTTTGCCCGTTTGCTTCACTACAACGACGACTCCAGCAGGAACAACCTGGCCAGCGTCCTGGAAAATAAACATAAATAGGAAAAGGGGATTTTGAATCGAGAAAAAATTCACGCTGATTTTAAGTTGTGCTCTCATATTTGTAATTCAATTGTAAAATATTCAGTTTTAGCCATAAAATTTTTCTGAATGAGGAATATAATCAATACATTAGATGTTCCAACCCATCCCGCTGAATTCAGGATACGCACATTTTACATTTGTGACATATTTGTGCAACATTCAGTTACCAATAAGAAATGCATAAATGCGAACCTGTAGAGTGAGTGAATTCAAAGAATTCTCTTTGTCAACTCTCACAACTGCGAAGAAAACACAGACATTGACAGAATTCCTCGACCCGACTTGCATCCACCACCAGCGCTTACTATGCAATCAAGAGGTTACTGTATGTAGAGAATAACTTTATTACAGACAGGTTACGGTAGGATCTCCGACATACCGCTAGGAATGCAGCTTTTGAACGTGATATTAAATGTAAGCCGTTAGAGTTCTAACTATTTCAGACATAGGGAGATCAACATCAATCCAAATAAATCGATAAAGTTCCGTAACTTCTAATGCTTATCGTGCCAGTTTCACTACTTCCCGCACAGGGACACATTGCATCCGATTTGAGTCCATAGGCAACGAAAGTTTCTCCAAATTGATCACAAGATGAGAGAGACCACGGATTTGCCCCTCTGAGACGATGATAGAACGAACGGATGATAGATTGATCTGAAAATCGATTGATTATTTTTCGTTTAGTATATTTATATTTACATTGTAACGAAAGAAATGTAGACTAAAGACATGAAACATGTAAAAATATTTAAGCCGTCACCTTGAAGTTTCGTCAGTTCTTAAAGTTCCCAAAATGTGCTATAGTTCAATGAATTCCTTTGACGTAGAACAAACACATAAGACCGTTAAAACTATTATATCATAGTGAAAAGGTCAGTTTGGAAAAAAGTGTCTTTGATGTGTATCATTTTTGCACTCTTTCTTTAAAAATGGTGATTTAAATTTATTCCTGGATTTCGGCGATCAATTTTTCGCATTCTGTCGAAGTTTTTTAAGTATATTATCATTCCTTTTCAATATTGTGATCTCATGATGCACTATTTTGTGACCTTTATTATGTTTATTTATTTGTATTTTCCATATATTCACGTGTTTCATAACAAGAATAATCATGTATCATCACCAGAGCTTGCTTTAAATTTCGAAAAAGAATTATTTTATTGAAGCACGGCCCGTTACGGGCACTCCAGAAACGCACGCTCGCGCGCCGCTCTCCCCCTCCCCCAGGCTCCGCCCCCTTTGTGACGTATGCTCCCTCTCGAGTCTCCGCCCCATACGTGTCCACGGCCGCAGTCTCACCTTTGGGGGGCACTTTGCACCCATGATGGGGGTATCATGGTCCAAAATGGGTTTTGGGTTGGGTCCACCAAAGTAAAAGTGGTGTACTGTAACTTCACCACCGGGGTCCCGCAACGAAAACAAAGTACCGTAACCCGATCTACCGTAATCCGGAAATACGAAATTGAGAATATTGACCCGGTATACGTTGCATGAGGTAGGCCTCGAGTAGTAATTAATCGGAGGGCATACGGTGGTCTCGACACGACATTGCCGATACCGTAACCACCTACAGTATGCTGAAAATTCAAATTGAGCCAATTCGTTCGGTATTTGTTGCATGAGCTAGGCCTCGAGTAGGAATTAATCGGACGGCATACGGTAGTCTCGACACGACATTGCCGATACCGTAACCAAGTCTACAGTATGCTGAAATTTCAAATTGAGCCAATTCGCTCGATATTTGTTGTATGAGGTAGGCCTCGAGTAGTAATTAATCAGACGGCATACGGTGGTCTCGACACGACATTGCCGATACCGTAACCAAGTCTACAGTATGCTGAAATTCCAAATTGATCAAATCCACTCGGGATTTGTTGCATGAAGTAGGCCTCAGGAAGAAATTAATCGGGCGGTATACAGCGGTCCCGGCACGACAATGCCGATACCGTAACCGTCTTCATTATGCTGAAATTTCAAATTGATCAAATCGACTCGGGATTTTCACAAGAGACGTATCTCGAGTAGCCATTGCTTGGAGAATATATATTTTCTCCCCTCTCGCCCCAGGGTTACTGTAGCGGGGTTACAGTATGACGAATTTTTAAAAGTGATTTATTTAAGTCAGTATTTTTGGAGGAGCTATACCTCAAGCAGGCAATGTCTTTTGGGGTGTACTCTATTGATTATACCGTGTCCCAAGGATACTGGGGTTACGGTATGAACGGGTTACTATATGAGTGCATTCACAGCATACCGCATTTTTTGAAATCGAGTATACGGAGTCGGAAAATTAGGGCAGGTAAAACCTAGTTCAGTACTTGTTCTGCTACAGTAACCCTGGGTACGGCGGAATCGGTACGGTATTCCGTCTAGCAAGTCTAGCTCCTGCAAAAATCCCGACTCGAATAGATTAAATTTAAAAATTGGTTATACTTTATCCAAGCTACAGTAACCCTGGATGCGATATGGGAGAAAAAAATGTATATTCTCCAAGCAATGGCCTCAATTTCCCCAATTTCATTAATTATTCATATTGTAACTCCGAATAGATATGAACAATTTGAAATTTCAGCATACTGAAGATATCGGCATTGTGTTAAGGTATCGGCATTGTCGTGTCGGGACCGCCGCATACCGCCCGATTAATTTCTACTCGAGGCCTACCTCATGCAACATATCCCGAGCGAATTGGCTCAATTTGAAATGTCAGCATACTGTAGACTTGATTACGGTATCAGCAATGTCGTGGCGGGACCGCTGTATACCGCCCGATTAATTTCTTCCTGAGGCCTACTTCATGCAACAAATCCCGAGTGGATTTGATCAATTTGAAATTTCAGCATACTGTAGACTTGGTTACGGTATCGGCAATGTCGTGTCGAGACCACCGTATGCCGTCTGATTAATTACTACTCGAGGCCTACCTCATACAACAAATATCGAGCGAATTGGCTCAATTTGAAATGTCAGCATACTGTAGACTTGATTACGGTATCGGCATTGTCGTGTCGAGACCACCGTATGCCGTCTGATTAATTACTACTCGACGCCTACCTCATACAACAAATATCGAGCGAATTGGCTCAATTTGAAATGTCAGCATACTGTAGACTTGGTTACGGTATCGGCAATGTCGTGTCGAGACCACCGTATGCCGTCCGATTAATTCCTACTCGAGGCCTAGCTCATGCAACAAATACCGAACGAATTGGCTCAATTTGAAATTTCAGCATACTGTAGACAGTTACGGTATCGGCAATGTCGTGTCGAGACCACCGTATGCCGTCTGATTAATTACTACTCGAGGCCTACCTCATACAACAAATATCGAGCGAATTGGCTCAATTTGGAAAGTCAGCATACTGTAGACTTGATTACGGTATCGGCATTGTCGTGTCGAGACCACCGTATGCCGTCTGATTAATTACTACTCGAGGCCTACCTCATACAACAAATATCGAGCGAATTGGCTCAATTTGAAATGTCAGCATACTGTAGACTTGGTTACGGTATCGGCAATGTCGTGTCGAGAGCACCGTATGCCGTCCGATTAATTCCTACTCGAGGCCTAGCTCATGCAACAAATACCGAACGAATTGGCTCAATTTGAATTTTCAGCATACTGTAGGTGGTTACGGTATCGGCAATGTCGTGTCGAGACCACCGTATGCCCTCCGATTAATTACTACTCGAGGCCTACCTCATGCAACGTATACCGGGTCAATATTCTCAATTTCGTATTTCCGGATTACGGTAGACCGGGTTACGGTGCTTTGTTTTCGTTGCGGGACCCCGGTGGTGAAGTTACAGTACACCACTTTTACTTTGGTGGACCCAACCCAAAACCCATTTTGGACCATGATACCCCCATCATGAGTGCAAAATGCCCCCCAAGATTCCATGATACCCCCCCCCCATCATGGGTGCAAAGTGCCCCCCAAGCGGGACTGCGGCTTGGACACGTATGCTCCGCCCCCTTCATCTCGCGGGCGTTTCTCTCGTTGTTTACATAGGTGAGTGAGAACGCGCGCTGTACGCGAGCCGGGTTTGCCTGAGCTGGCAAACTCGGCTCCAGTGCAGAGCGCCTTTTAACTCAACTATGCAAATAAACCGTTTGAGAGACTACCGTAAGACTACCGTATCTAGTCCGAATTCATGTAGCACTGGGACACACACGTAATTTCTACAGTACTCCTTCTACCTTTCCTATATTTAAATTGTGTTTTTGTATTTTTTGACTGTTGGAAACTGCGATTGATGATATAATGGAGTTTATGAGGCATCGTGAGGGTACAAATACATGGTGTAATAACAATAGAAGGGGTAGTTACCTATTCGAAGACTGTGAATCGGTCTCTCAACTTTCTTCTCATTGAGAGTTCACGAGTGACGAGCATCCATTTGTGCTCCTCATTTCTCACATTATAGTATCTCCTCATAATGGAGTTCACAGTGGCATGCATCGATTCGATTGCTTGCTCACTGGCCAATCCCCACGTGTGCCATTTCTCAATGAAAGGCACAACGTGGGTGAGAAGAAGGTGGCACTTGGGAGTGACACGGTACTCAGGGAAGCATGACGTCATCGATGTTTTGTACACCTCGACATCATTTTTGAAGGCTTCGATCTCCCCCGCCTTGAGAATCTTAGCCTTGGCTGCTCCCATTATTCTCCCCAGTGCCTTCATTCCGTTCACAATCTCATTTTTCTTTGAGTGAGAACTGAGAGAGAAAAGTTTTTCAACATTTTCTCCCTTCAATAGTCTCCTCACATCATTCCCATTAAAAGCATTGAAATACTTTTGTCTGGAAATTCGGAGCTGCTCTAGCATTTGCTCCAATTTCAATCGATTGGGTCCCATATTTTGGTAGATCACTTCTGCCAATCTCTTCACTTCATCGTCTCCCTTTCTCACTCTTTCCTCATAGTCTTCGATTTCACTATCGATTGCATTCATCATCTCTTCGAACTCCTCTAATCTCGATTCAATTGTCTCTTTTCGACAGATGTGACATCGAAATGAGGCAGAGGAGAGTTTTCTGATTTCGATTGTAGAGAGTGTCAATGCCCCGTAGCAAAAGAGGTGGATCATGTTTTGACACTCTCTGCATCTCATCGTCTCTCTACATTCTAGAGGGAGGGACTTCAGTGTTTTTGCCCTCATGAGACAATTAGGGCTACAGTAATTCTTACTCGATCTCTTACTGTCTGAGCCCTTTCCACCCTCTTTCATCTCGCGCTCTTTCCATTTGCGCTCTTTCCATCCATTCTCTCTCCATTCTCATATTCTCTAGAATATCTCTACTGCAATCATTCTCCTCTTTCACATGCACCAATTTTGCTTTGGCCTCATCTACCGTACTCACATTACAGTATCCCATCTCCCGCATGTCTTTCTGGAACAATTCATTCTCTAGAAATTCGATGAATGGCTTAATGAGACCAAGCATCATGTGTAATGCGGGAGGAATGATATGGTCCAGAGCAATTTTGAACAGTGGATGTCTGTCCACACTGTGACTTGGATCGACATAATCCGTGAGATCTCTCAGTGGGGCAGTCACATCACCCTTCAATCTACTCTCATCTCCAATCAATACTTGCCCCGTTTGCTCAGTTCGACTACTTTTCCGTTTGCAGATGAAACAATTGAAAAGTGAGCAAGGGCCCTTGTGCCCCATCATGGAACACAGGGCTTTGTAATCGGCAGTAATCAGTACGTCAATGTGGAGAATCTCTGATCTACCATGTGAATTAGTGATCTCGATTTCTGGGTTAGTGATGAGATCATTCACTTGATCGATCACGAGATCCATTTTCTTTTTCATCTAATATAATAATAATATTTATGCCAGTCACGAGGAAACGCGGTACAATAACATAAATTAAAAGAAAGGCACGAATCATTATTGGGCAACAACAACAAAAGTAAGAGGGTCACTCAGGAAAACTGCTCAATTTTCCGGATTTTGAGTATAGCCTTGCCGCTCTGAGAAAGAAACTATTATGCCTGTAGTTAGAGGTTGAAGAGGCGTTTGTGAAATTGATTCCATTCCTAGTAAAGTAATAGCAAAAGTGATGCGGTTTCTTTTTAGATATTTTGTATTTGCCTATGAGAAGATTTCTGGCCGACTTCAAATCAATTTCATCCCTGCGCTTCTCTAAGGAGAGAAGCCCTAGCTTCTTGTTCCTAGTGGTTGAGCTAGGCATTGTTTGCCAGCTTGAATTATAGCATCGTATGAACAGCCTTCTGGTGAAATAATTCTGAATCTTTTCAAGAACTTCCTTATCGCGTTTTAAGTAAGGATTAAAAACCATGGATGCGCTTTCTAGAATGGGTCGAATGTAAATAGAGTAAGCTTTGATGAGAATTTCTACGTTATTTGTACGAAGAGCTCTAAGAATTATATGGCACGCGGTTGTGCCTTTCAGAGCTATTGCCTTACAATGTTTGGAGAATGTTAGAGACTTTTCAATTATGAAGCCAAGATCTTTGACAAGCTCTTTTTGCTCTAGTGTTGTGGATCCTATTTTGTATTTCTTCTTCAGGTTGGCCCTGCCTAGGTGTAACGAGTTACATTTATGTGCAGCTAATGGTAGCTGCCACTCTTCAGACCAACTAGCAATGGTATCAATAGCGCTCTGTAATGGGATAGTAGTGTCGGATCTTTTGAAAGGGCGATAGATTTTGATGTCATCTGCGTACATTCGTGCGATGACTCCATCATTCTGGACAAGGGAAGGGATTTCAGAGGTGTAAATCAAAAATAAAAGTGGTCCTAATACTGATCCTTGTGGGACGCCAAACCATCGTCCCCTTTGTACATTCCTAACAGGGAGATGTGGTCGACGCTATTTGGCTGGATACTGTTCATTACAGTACCCGCCACTTTAGTCGTCCCACCCCCCGCGTCGAAAACAATACAGTAACCCACATGACCATCCCATTGAGATCGATTGAGATTCCCACTGAGCTCAGATCTTTGGAGCTGTTCAGTGAGTCCCCTTCTGATATTAGTGTACTGCTGACTGACAATTCGATCTTTCTCATCGTATCGAATTGCCCACTCATCAGTATTCAATTGCCTCTTTCTGAATTCTCTCAGTGCTCTCTGTGGAGCGAGAAAATTCATACCATTTTGCACTAGTACACTTCTAAATCGTTCTAGCATGGTATCTGACCACCCCTGAGTGTACTGTAGTTGCATGGTCTGCTCTGTACTCCATTTCTCTACTATCAACTCTTCCTTCAATCTCAATCTTCTTCTCAATCTACCAATAATATTCAACTTCTGTACGTCTCTCCCAACACCTGCACACTCTCTACCAACCACTCTATCCAACTCCCTATCAACTACATTCACTCGTCTATCTCTCTCTGACTTTGAGCACGCAGTGAATGGTCTACCGTATTCCTTCTCTACAGACTTTTCCAGCTCGACTACTTTGAGAGAAACATCAGTGAAACAGTTCTGCAAAAGTGCCACTGCCTCTTTGCTCTCATCCAATTCATTCTGGAGGGCAGTGGACTTTAGGTGCATTTGAGACATGGGATCGCTGCCGTTAACCGGCCGTGTGAAGTGCTTTATCGCTTAGGACTGACAATCTTCCTCATCTTCTCATCTTCTGTACACTTATGCTTCTTGAATTGACGTTGAAGAGCTATGAAGAGGCCACCTGGAATAAAGGCAGTCAGTCGATTTTCATCAATAAGGATAAACACTCCACAGACAATGTATCTGATTTTTTGCGGTGTCCGACTAACAATTGATTTCAGGTTTCACGCATATTTTAACGAAGTGGTGAATCACTCGACTCGAGACCGCCTTGCGTGTAGAAGACCTAACACCTTTATCTTTACCTTTTACATTATGATTCACCATATATCTCCTAATGGTCGTACTGCAAATGAGATTGATTACTTTCTGTATCCTAAGGGAATGTGTGTAAGGGACGTCGGAGTAGTGAATCAATTTGATCTCACTACGGATCACCGACTCGTCAGAGCTTCAATCTCTTTCCCTTATCGATTCCCTAGGAGAAAGAGAGCGACCGATCGAGGGGGTTCGCACATCGAAAATGACCTGTTTAAATTCAGTCTGCGATTAGAGTTGCAACGTAGGGGAGGGAATCTGGGATACGGTAATATTGTCGAGGCAATTAGGGAAGCGGGTAAAATCTCTTCTATAGTTACACCAAAGGATGACGGGATATCGCAAAACACCAAGGATTTAATAGTGCGCAGAAGGGACCATAAAATGCAGTCGTCTGGCTTGGCTCATTTGCAGTGGCTGCTCCTCAATCGATCGATACGTCAGTCGTACAGAAACGACAGAGAACGTTCGTATCTCAATTACGTCAACACAGCCATTGCAAACGGGAAAAGTTACAAAAAGGCAACTGCAAAACTGGCTATAGGGAAGGGTCGAATTCATAAGATTAGAAATGGGAACGGGAATTGGGAATATACACAGGCGGGAATAGAAAAGGCATTTCAAACTTTCTATAATGGGTTATACAAAGGGAATGGGGGAATAAACTATCAATCCCAAATAGACAGAGATCCTTTTATTCCAATCTGCAATGCCGAAGTAGAACAAGTATTACGGTACTATAAGCCCGGCAAAGCACCTGGGAATGATGGGATCACTGGGGAAATGTTGAGGGCGGGAACTGACTATCTAACTCCAATACTAACAGGGGTTTTCAATGACATAGTAGTAGCAGGGAACATTCCAAATGGATTTGGGGACTCGCGCACTATTTTATTACCCAAGACAGGCGATAGTTCTCTTATTAAAAATTACCGTCCAATCAGCTTGCTTCCTGCTTTGCAGAAAGCCCTCACTTGTCTTTTGAACAGAAGAATAGCGCCTGTCCTGGATAACAATTGAAGTTGGGAGCAAATGGGATTCAGGGGAGGTCATTCAACTGTAGATGCAATCCATACCCTTAAAACTGTAGTGGCTAACTGCGTCGATCATCGCCTGCCGATTTATCTACTATTCGTGGATATTTCTAAGGCGTTTGATTCCGTCTACGGGGAAGCGGTCTTCAGGGCTCTGGAATTGGAGGGTATCCCATCGGAAATAGTCTCTTTCCTCGGTACTTTGTCACGGGAAAGCAAAAGCGCGATAGTGGTAAATGGGAAGGAAGTTGAAATTGAAGTAGGGAGGGGGGTTCGTCAGGGCGATTGTCTTTCCCCCAGACTGTTTACATCAGTTCTGGATATGGCGTTCAGGGAACTAGATTGGGTGGGGAAGGGAATCAATATCAATGGTCGATATCTTTCTCATATTCTATTTGCCGACGATGCCGTTCTCATATCTCACGATGAGAGGCAAATTCAATCAATGGCAGTGGAATTGGAGAGAGTATTGAAACGGGTGGGACTTTCACTAAACGGGGACAAAACAGTAGGAATGACTTCGAAGGATAATCCTCGAGAAGTCACAGTGGCGGGAAAAGTTGTGGGTTTAAATAAAGAGGTTATCTATCTAGGAAGTGCAATTAGTATAAATGGTAAGGATGGGAGCGAGATAGGCAGGCGAATTAGAGCAGCCTATGGGTCATTCCATAAACATCGTGCATTCTTAGTGAATCGCTCGATCCCAATGGCTCATAAAAGGCGTCTTTTCAATGGTTGCATCCTTCCCGCATTCCTATACGGATGTGAAACCTGGGCTCTGACCAATGCACAATGTGACAAATTATCGGTGGCCCAAAGACGCATGGAGCGTTGGATGGTCGGTTGTACTGTAATGGATCATATCTCGAACGAGCGGCTGCGTGATCGCACAAAGGTAGGAGACGTTGTTCGAGCCGCCTTGAAAAGAAAGTGGCTCTGGGTACACAAGATTGCTAATGATCATGATTTGAAGTGGAGCAGAACCGTAATCGATTGGACCCCCCGAGGACCCAGACGGCGACGTGGACGACCACCAACAAGATGGAAAGATCTCTTCATGCGAATAATCGGGCCGACATTTATGAGACAAGCAAGGAGTCAAGACTGGCCAGCCATGCACATCAGAGCCTACTCTTGATAAATGTGTTAAAATCCAAAATCACCATATATCCCCCATTCCTCATTCTCTTTCCCATCTAACTACAATAGCTTAGTCTGGCCAACCACGTGGTTTCATGCACCACCAATGAAATATATCACAAACTTTACTACCGAATTTAATACGAGTAGATTACGTAGAACAAAAGCAGAAATATCAGAACTAAAAAAAATTTCCCCCATGTACCTCGCCGTTTCATGCTCCACCATGTCATCAAAACCTTTGCCGCTGTCATTCATTCGATTTATCGATTCTACGTAGAAACCCGTACACCAAATTCATTACAATGTCAAATATGATTGATCATGTATCCCTCAGTCCACATTCCTCATTCTCTTTCCCCATCCAACTACAATTGCACTTTCTCCCCTCACCTATCCATCATCCCCTGCTTCTCGTTCAATCTTCTCAACAGTTGACACCGTATCTTCCTTTCATGCAGCAGCTGCAACGCAGTTAACGGCTACGACCCGTTCCAGTCGAACAAATCTGGAACCACGACAATTATCAATTGAACTTTAACGGAAAACTAATTTGGGATGATTCATGAATCCTGATTATGGATGAAACTGTAAATACGGCTATTTCGCATTTATCAAATATCACAAAAAAATAATAAAGGACGGTCTTTGATTTTCTCTCTCTCAGGCAACTCGTTTTGAATCTAATCAGAAACAATTTTGAATCTAATCAGAACAATTTTAACACTAACCGTGGCTAAATTTGATTCTAATTTCTCTCTGATTAGATGCTCAATTCGTTAGATATTCTGATTAGATTATAAAAACGTCCTGAATAGATTCTAAAAAAATTCACATTAGATTCCAAAAACGTTCTGTTTAGATTCCAAAAACGTTCTGATTAGATTCCAAAAACGTTATGATTAGATTCTAAATGAATTCTGAATAGATTATAAAATTAGTATGATGATGATTTTCTGAGCTGTCCTCATTTTTTTCAAAATTGATGTAGCCCTATCCAGGCACAGCGGGGCACCTCGTCCCTTATGAGGGAAGGTGCTTGCGATCCCCACTCTCGCATTGAAGGGGAGAGTGGGAAACGATCCAAAAATGGCTGACATATCAGCACAGTACATCACCCAACAGGGAAAATCATGATACGAACTTGAATGACCCGAGGCAATGAGTAGGCACGACGGTATGTACTCGAGACGGGGTTGACAGATAATTTGGAATCTAATTAGATTCTGATTAGATTCTGAATTCTATCGGAATAGATTCTAAATATTAGAAGGAAGTTTAGTATCTAATTAGATTCCGTTTAGATTCAAAAGCTCAAGAACAATTCAGAATCTAATTAGATTCAACGTAGACTCTAAAAACTCTATGATTAGATTCTAAATTCTACCAAACTCTGATTAGATTCAAAAAGAGTTGCCTGAGCTGAGGCCAGATTACTGTATGCCAATAACCAGTTACAGTATTCACCTTCGTCGCCTAGTAGACACGTTCTTACGGTGGAATGAAGTGAGCAGCGACCGTGCAGCAGGTGCAGCACATGCGTCAAGCTTGTCACACCATGTCCATGCGCTACTGCAACTGTAAAATACCAATAATTATGATAATTATAAAATGAAACAAGGGAAAAACATGGAGGATCGTTGGACGTGCAAATTACAAGAAATGTTTCTAACTAATTAATACGCAAGTAAGGAGCTTAGATGTCAGCTTTGGAATCGTGCAATGGATGTTTCAACTCTACGCGAATATAAAATTATAACGAAGCACGCGAGAGAGAGAGAGCACGGTTTCATGAAACAAAGACGAAGAATGTAGAACAGTGTAGAACAGAATGTAGAACAAATGAAAGCGCAGATTGATATTTTCGCAACTAAACTGCTGGTATGATTATTCAATGATTTATATCTGGCAAAATCAGGCAAAAGAGAACTAAACGTTAATGAGATCGTCAAGAAATAATAAAAATGTGCGGAAATTAGATAAAGCGTTCGTTACAGGCTTTCAAACTGATACAACTGGGCCTCAGAACCGGGAAACTGGGCCTCAGAACCCCACGTACGTTACTATGATTGTAGACAGTATGAATTAGTCTGCAATTGAGTGTGTACTGTTGAGAAATTCTGTAATCTAGCTATATTGATTTTCCCCCATTATTTATCTGTTTCTATTCTCTTTAAGAGTTTTCCTAATATTTTGGCATATTACTTTGTCTTATCATTAAGGCGAGTACACGTATCGGTCAATTATATTTTATTCTTTCCAAAAATATATAATAATGGAATCAAACATGAACATATCGATTACGGTAGATCAAAATGGATATTACAGTACCCGCCATATTGATTCCAGCGAGAAATCTGAATAAAATCATGAATAGGACAGAACTTACTCAAAATTCTAGACAACTGAACCCCACATCAGGAAGATAACGAAATATTCACACGCAAAAGGCAAAACTCTACCCGGTGATTCCATGACCCATGAACCCGTCATACCAACAACATATTTTCACCTTCTAATGAGATACCATTACGTAGAACTAACCCGAACAAAATGCAACAATCAATTTCGCTGTAAAACTTTCTGCAATATCACGTTTAATCCTTTCTCTAGATAACAAGTTCGGATATTTAGTAAAGGTGTTCCGAGCCCGCGATTCTATGTTATTCTGATAGTAGATATTAGTTGAGAAAGTTTAATTCGTCGATTCTTTGATACCACGTAGACTTTTCCCTATTCTAAGATACCCCTCAATACTCATTTTATTTGTCTCACATTTAATTCTTGCCGGGTGATGACTTCGACAGAATCAAAAAATATTTTAAAATCATTTATTCATTCATTTATTTACAGCAATCGTATTCAAATATGGGGAAGATACGCGATGTTATCGTGAATGGAGGAGAGAAGGGCGGGAGATAGGACAACAATAGATGGCAACGACCCTAGGGAGTACGGTAACAAATACTCGTTTGTCGATCGATCGATTACTAGAGAATACGGTATGTCAAATATGAACAAGAAGAGACAAGAGTGAGGAACGAGGGGAAAGCTCAGAAGCATTTGCTTGCCTATGTGATAAAGGATGTGTGGGAGCCCGTGGTTTGAATCAGAGGGATTACGGTAGGCGAAGGACGAATTATCGATTGATAAGCAGAGAGAATCAGAGGGATTACGGTAGGCGAAGGACTAATTATTGATTGATAAGCAGAGAGAAAAGGGTGAGCTGATGATTCACATCGAGTCTGAGGTATTATTCAACTTGGAAAATATGAACGTAGACAAGGCCTAGAGACGGGGTATAATCTGTGGCAAGAGTGACTATCGATAACTCTGAGATAGATAAGGGTGGAAAGGGGAGAGGAACTAGGTAGATCAATACTCTAGATGGAGAGAGGGAAGGAGTGTTTAGACCCGAAAAAAGGAGTGAAAACTGGCCTAATTATTACACATAATATGAGAAAATGGAGCAAAATATGAGAAAGATAAAGGGAAAGAAAGAGGGGGAAAATCGATAACCGGTAGATACGATACAAATCATTGGTACATCGTGAGTAGACATGAGGGAATCGATACTGGGAGAGAAAAAGAGATACTGTACAATGACTAGATCGATTGACTTGGGGAGAATACTGTAGTCTACATATTGTATGCCACATAGATGGGATCCAACTTGTCCTTCATAAACGTCTCTCTCAGGAGAGTTCGCTGTTTCTCGCCACGACTGTTCTTGGGTACGGTAGATGGATCGACGATCACGACCACGCCCACTATCAGATGGTGCTCCTGCAATGAATATTACCGTAGTCTACTGTCACTAATCGATATCAACTACCGTAACCCTCTTCATCCAATCGATAAGATCCATTCTACCGTACCTCTAGTATGGTAGAAGTAACAGCCGGTACGATATCGAGTGCCTCTGGTTCACTTCCCGTGCATTCAACAACGGCCACAAGGAGATGAGACCAAGTGAATACAGCACTGGAAAGGGAAGATTAAATATCAATTGAGAAAAGAAGTATGAATAGAGTGAGCACGTTTTTTTGTTGTTGAAAAATATGTAAGTTTTCACATAAAAGGAAATTACAAAGATCAAAGGCAAAAAGAGTTGTTTACTCACCACTCTCCAATATTTTTGTGTGCTCGGGATATCGATGTTTCCATGTCAACGGGATGATATCTGGAAAATGGGCAATTCAGTTTGTGAACTTTCGTTTTTGAGCTTCAGCATATGCATGTAAACAGAATGCCCCTTGTAGAAGCGATTTGTAAGTGAAATTAGGTCTTAAAATTAGAGCGACTTTATTCTCAAACTGCACTCTGATAATCAGCATACATATTATAATCACTAAATAAATAATTCATAGTCAGCCCCATGTAGCTCCTTGTCATGTGTCTGCTCTATGACTCATACTTTAATCTCAATTATACTTCAGCTATAGTAACCTTCTCATATCTCACCTCATTCCCCTCAAGAGAAGTGTCTCATCGAGTGATCCCACTATAAACACTGCATCATGCAATTCTCCATCTTCATTTATCGATTGAGTTTGGCGAAGAAATCCGAGATATCCAGTACGGGCGAATCTAAAAAGAATGAGGAATGAAGACATTGCACATTTGTGTTTCACGGTTCCGATGAATAATGTACTCTTCCCTAGTAAGGCAATTACAGTGATTAGGGCGTTTATGAAGAAAAAAACTACCAACATTCATGTTTCACACTTTTCATAAATCCTACAACATCCCGGACAATAGATTTTGTGGACAATAGATTGCCTTGTATAAAGGATTAAAATAGTCACTTGGGACTCTCCTGTTTCACACTATTCACTCTCTTTCCCTATTCTACAATCTTCCCTCCATCAGCCGCATTCAAAAATCCTTATTTCCCCTCACCTCGTTCTAGTGTCTCCAGTAGCGAGATGAGCATTGAAATGATCAGTGTGCAAACTCGTTTCCTCTCCAAAAACCGTGAAATAAGCGACGGAATTGTGAGGAGCCGACACCCAAACTTCGCCCAGATGAGAATCCGCACATTGACCGCGAGTTTCCGGATTGGCAATCACGATTCGAACTCCCGGGAGTAACTGAAATTAAAATAAATAGGATATTGAAGATTAATATCGCTGATAAGATATCAGAGCATTTAGATATATTAGTAATACACTAATCAAGGTACTAATACTAAAAATGTCGAATATTGCAATATGCTACAAGTCTGCAGCTCGGAATTACCATGAGGTGTCCCAAATTGTTTAAGTGTTTCATCGCGCAATTTTCAAGAATCCCTCCCTCACCTTTCCACTCTCCAATAGTGCCAATGAATGGGGAGCTCCCTTTCCAACAAGTGTCACTCGGTCATTTCTCAATGCTCGAGTGTCCACATATACTGTAGACGGATCGGGTCCGGCAGCGCCTGAAATTAGAGTACGGTAATACAGTAGATTATCGATTTATGATCCATCATCTACCGTAACCGATCGATCGATAATCCAGTTGAAACTACCGTACCCTGCATGCAAATGGCTGGATTGACTCTGCATCCAAATGAGGTCGAAAGAGCTCTAGAGGGAAGTCCGAGTGGAGAAAAAAGACGAGAAAATGCAGAAACGAGTGAGACTCGAGGACGTTCTTCGGCTACGATAACACACGATCGAACACTGAAATGACGAGGGGGTTAAAATATGCGGGCCTAATTTTCTGATTGGAACAATTTGACTGAAATTATTACTGGAATAAGATGATCTTGTTAATCTAAAACCGTGCTAAATAACAGAAAACCACCTAGTTAATTTCTTTAAGTACTTCATGATTCAATCGGCATCTCGAATAGTAAATAGGAAGGGATTATCTCAATTCACTAACCAAGTGAGATCGACTCCTCTTTCCTTGAGAATTGGCAGTTGACTTGCCAATTCCTTCACACTTTGTTCGAGTACACAATAGGAAACAAACGTGTCACGGGCTGAAATGGAGGGATATTTTGTTATTTAATTTTACTATTATTTGTAACTTATGAAATCATACACGGGATATAGTAGGCAATTGATAAGCAACAAGCGAAACATGGTTCTGTCAGGTTTCTCGATTGACCCTTTCATGATACACATTTCCTAGGCATAATTAAATCAATCTACTTATAACGGTGGTTGGTAGAAGTCTATGGATGGTAAATTGGTATCATTACATTTCTAACATTGTTTATCCCAATAAATGACACTGCAACTAGGGATGTCTGCAACCACAATCCCCCATCTCCCCCCCCCTATTGATTCCCTCCCCTCTCCTCACCTTTGAGTGTACTCACAGTACTCAACCAAAGTGCGGGACATGTCTCCAATTCCGATGGTGGAATCAAAGTCGTTTGGTGTCCTGCATAAACTCCCGCCAGTGCCCAGAGTGAAAAGGCCAGACCCGAATATGGATCCAGGCACAGGGTCACACTTCGGGATGGGTACAATTCACATGAGAGCTGCAAAGGGAGGGAGATTATCGATTGATTAAGTTAGGAATGATGTAATCCAACGATTTTATGTCACGTTACTATATATTTATTTACTAATTGATCTTATTAGTACCTCAACTCAAGAGAAGATAATGATGCTTACGATCGTAGAACAAATGACCCTTTCACGAAACCCGAACTCACTTTGAGACTCTTGCAGATTGAATTTGCTCCGGCATAGCTCACTCCCACTCCCGATAGTTGGCCCGTAGTGGAAACAGAGAAGTCCTGAACGGAAATCGATGATTCATTAAACTACCGTATCACCACTTTGGAACTACCATATCTTCTTACTCATCTCCCGATCGATAAATATCGTACCAAATAGCAGACGTCACTGGGTTTTCTCTCCGGGAGTTCCAGATGATTTCGCCTCTTTCCCGATGGCAAATCATCGACATCGAGAATTAGTGGCCACGATTTGGCATCCACACGATGGAGAGCCTCTTTGCTCTGCAATTAAATTAGTGTTTGCAAGTAGGGGAGTGATGAAAGCATCAGTGCAATTCGTCAGTCTATGCTCAAAATGGGAGCCGTGTAACAGAGAAACGCCAAGTAATATCCAACAACTAGGTTATCCATCAACATCGTGACAACAGCTCAGCATACTGACATTCTACTCCCATATTGTATCGATTCTATTCTACAGTATTATCACAGTACTTCAATATCCAAAAGTACGCCTTACCTTGAGCAATTTGATGATTGCGGGAGTGGATAGAATAGCGACAGCCTTGCTCACATCCACTATCATTCTCACTGTTGGAAGTGTTGTTTGGAGGGCGGATGAAGAGGGAGGACGGACACATACTGGGATTACTCCTGAGATGGAGGAAGATTATCGATCGATAGAGGGGGGGTTGATCATTATCAAGATTTTGTTAAATATCAACGTCTCCCATACCAACCAACAGATCAAGATGAGATGGCCTAACATACATTTAATGAAACTCCAATCTATGATTTATTCCTATAGTCGTGCTTCAATTTGATTTTATCAATCAATAATGATATTTTCTGACCAGCACTGAGACATCCATAGAAAGCTGCGATTAGTTCGATTCCCGGAGGGAAAATCAATGCTACGTGATCTCCTGGATTGAGTCGAGCTTTGTCTGCTAGAAGAGCTCCCACTCTCTCAGCCTTACGGAGAAGGGCAGAGGCAGTGCATGTCTGAAAAGGGATACTGTTGAATAATTTTTTTTAATACAGCACGGCATTTTACATGGGGTGTAGGAGAGAGGTAGATCAAAGGAGAGTAATGGGAAGGGGTCAGCGAGAGAGTAGAGAGAGTGAGAGACCCCGTGTACTGGCATTTTGCCAATCCCCTGATTCTCTCGAAGGGAAATTACGAGAGCCGTTCAAAATTGTTCCCGCCAAAACGCCGTGTACAGTAGTATTTTTTTCAAAAAATGGCTTGATACAGGGGTAGAGGAGAGTAAGAACCACATAATTTCGTTTCCGCACGCACTCACTAATTGTAATCAGCTAATTGTCTTGTACTAAAGAGACGAGCAACTGAGGAACAACCTTCCTAGATACTTTTGATCTCATTTATTAAATAGTTGAAACAACAAACCTCCGCCTCAGGATTCTTCGCATTTGCAATTGCAAAAAGGGGATGGTCGGGATTGGAAATTGATCGATGACGTAGAACGTCGAGGAGAGACATCTGATGGTATTACATTTATAAAATGATACGATCACACCAAAAAGTCAAATGACGGACTTCCGTTTTTTACCACACAGGCACGTACGCGACCCTCTCACTTTTGCCCGCTCTCTCGCTTTGGTAAACACAGGAAGTACAATTTTGACTTTTTGTGTGTTCGTATCATTTTATAGATGTAATACGAGTAGTAAGAGAAGAATAGAGAAATTGAATCTAAGCCAAACAAAATAAAAATCTCAGATTTAAGTTTAGAAAGCGAAAAATCACGGGGGCTCAAAAATTCAGATCCTCTACAAGAGAAATGAACAGATAATGGTCACGAGCGCAATGCGTAAAATTTCCATTGCTTACTACGGTATTGCGATGAAAATTGTGGACTACATCAAGCATTATACCGTAGTAAGTGCAGTTTATTCGCGGACCGCTTTTTTATCCGCCTTTGAGCCCCCGTGAAAAATGGACTTGTATCGAATATAGTAGTTGCGATTTCATTTTACCTATCTCGTGAAACCGGTTTTCACGTGGTCTTCACATCATAAACTAATCAATTCTCCTCTCCCACTCACCTGTTCCTCTTCAGCACTGGCCAAACTGAGTGTTCGTCCCTGGGCAGAAGCAATTCTCGCTCCTTGAAGAAGATTTCCCACCATGATCGCAGCTGGACCAACGTCTGACTGAAAAAAATTAAAGAATATATCTATTTATTCATTTTCAAGTTGAAGTCGAGCTCTCGAATGGGTAGATGAAATTTTTTTTAAATCGTCTCTTCCTGGAAATTAATGGCGAGCTGGTACTTTCATGTTTCTCGTATGTCATAATTCTGAGAATTCTGATAGCGAATCTGATTTAGACTTGTCGAAGATTTCTCAAACAAAAAAATATAATCATCACGTAAATCTCCCACCTGACTTTCCCTCGGCTTTGGTAGATTTAGTACACAAGCGTGCGGACTCATGAGGACTACGGTAGGATGCAATTCTCCCGCAACGAAACGAGATCGTGTCTCGGAGACATGAATACCACCCAGAGGAGTCTGGAAATAAAATCAGTTAATGACATACTAATGAGTATACAGTTAATGAGCATGATACTATATTTCATTCATCGATGCACATTCTTCAAAAAAGTATTTCAAACGGATTAATAATATCATTCTACCGTAATCCTTCCCTGTTACCGTACCTTGGGTAATGCATTGACGGGAACGAGGGCGAGACAGTAGATTCCCACTTGGTGGATACTGTCGATCGCTTGTAGCACATTGCTCATCCACTGAAATAATAAATCAATAACTACAGTACCCAATGTCCATCTACCGTATCCCTGGTTCCTTCTACCAATAGAGATAATCAATAACCACCGTAACCATTGCCCAAAATACCGTATCTCTCGTCCCTCCTACCTCGAATGATTCCTCCTCACTCACTCCTCCTTTCTGCTCTGCTACAATCACAATTCGCTCATCTCTCAATACATTCTGAGAGAAAACTGCGATGCGACCTCTGAAATTTATTGATAGAAATCTTACTGGGAGTCTCCAATCGATTGATAGATGTCATACCGTAACCGGACTTGATTAATCAATAACTACAGTGCTCGTATACAAATCTCTGATTGGTATCTTTATGGGAGCTCCATATTGATTGATGGATATCCTACAGCATCCAAACTGAAGCAATCAATAACTACAGTACCTGTATACGAATCTCATTGGTTCGACAGCCAGCACAGTTGCAATGATGTCATCAGCTGAATGTTGTCTGCCAGAAACGAGAAGTTGAGAAGAACGACGTCCCACAACGAAAATCAGACCATCCTGAAGAAAATGAATTATTGATTTAGAGTTTAAATTAGTAATTACTGATATTCCGCTTGCTGAATTTGCGTTTCACTACCTACTATACATAGCTAGTCATTTAGCGATTTCAATGCACTTGATGAATCATTTTCTAAATCATAATAATTCAACTTACAGGTCCCATGAATCCGAGTAATCCACTCCTCACATAGGGTAGAGGACCGAGTGGTCGACCATCAGATCCTATTGGCTCAACCTGAAAATGCAAAGAATTGGCAAGTCAACTGCCAATGCAAATACTCTAAAATAAATAGAAATAAAAACTGATTCTCAATAATATTTTACATAAACTATTACTAATTATTTGTCCGTGATTTAGTTTTTAAAAAAATATAAATTCTCTGGACGGCGTATTTTAGTTTCATCAATAATACACAAAAGCCGCGCTACATAATCACACAATGCTCCTCCCTTTTCCAAGCGCTGTGCACGAATCCAACCCCACTCACCCTGAATGTTGTGGTGGAAACTCCCTCCAGTCCCCAGTAGGCAGTGCCTGTAGAGTGAGAAGAGAGACATATCTCCCCCACCTAAAATGTATTATTGACAGTCTGATAGAGATAGTTCCTGACCACAATTCGGTCTATCCAATGATGTTATTCTTATCATAGGAATCCCATATAAGCCTTTGCATCATTATCAATTTCATCATCCCTACTCAATTTTCCCTCACCTCATCAGCTCTACACAATCTCGGTTTGCCCGTTTGCTTCACTACAACGACGACTCCAGCAGGAACAACCTGGCCAGCGTCCTGGAAAATAAAGGGGGTATTGAAATTCGGACATTTTGAAGTCTTGAGCAGCTGAATTCATGATACGCACATTTTACATTTGTGACATATTTGTGCAACATTCAGTTAACAATAAGAAATACATAAATGCGAACCTGTAGAGTGAGTGAATTCAAAGAATTCTCCTTGTCAACTCTCACAACTGCGTGAGAAAGTGCAGACATTGACAGAATTCCTCGACCCGACTTGCATCCACCACCATTATTAACTCTGCAATCAAGAGATTAGTGTAGAGAGGGGAACTAGCCGGGATGTGTTGAGGTTAAATACACTACGCTCTATGCACAGTTCTGAGTGAAGGTTCGGTCCAGGGGACCTCGGTAGCCTTTTTCAGGTACGGTTCAGGGGGAGCTCGGTAGCCTTCTTCAGGTACGGTCCAGGGGAACCTCGGTAGCCTTCTTCAGGTACGGTTCAGGGGGACCTCGGTAGCCTTCTTCAGGTACGGTCCAGGGAAATCTCGGTAGCCTTCTTCAGGTACTGTCCATGGGGACCTCGGTAGCCTTCTTCAGGTACTGTCCATGGGGACCTCGGTAGCCTTCTTCAGGTACGGTCCAGGGGGACCTCGGTAGCGTTCTTCAGGTACGGTCCAGGGGGACTTCGGTAGCCTTCTTCAGGTACGGTCCAGGGGGACCTCGGTAGCGTTCTTCAGGTACGGTCCAGGGGGACCTCGGTAGCCTTCTTCAGTTATGGTTCAGGGGAACATTGGTAGCCTTCTTCAGGCTCGGTCCAGGGGGAGTTCGGTAGCTTGCTGTAGTCTCGGTCCAGGGAGGAGAACTCAGTAGCCGGCTCCAAGATCGGTCCAGGGCGAGCTTAGTATGTTGGGGGGAATGTGTTCATCTCTAGAAAGAGTACTGGCTTATTCCGTTGCAAAAGGCTCGTGAGGCTGAGTGCGATCGAAAAAAAGTTGCCACTACGCCACTTCGTGGCTCCGTGGCAACTTTTTTTCTCGATCGCTCTCAGCCTCACAAGCCTTTCTCAACGGAAACGCAGGATACCGTGTGTTGATTTCCCTGGCGTGTTCAAACACGTTTCCGACATCGAAAAACACTTTTCCTATGATCCTCTACGCTCTGCGAATCAAATGGAAACTTTTCGAAATTTTCGATTTTCTTGTTAAAACGTGTTAGAACACGTTCAGACACGTTTCCGACATCGGAAACAACTTTTACTGTGATCCTCCACGCTCTGCGAATCAATTGGAAACTTTTCGAAATTTTCGATTTTTCATGTTAAAACTCGGCAAAACAGGTGAAAACGTGTTTCACGTTACTCAAGAACGTGCTAGAAGAGCTTCTGACACTTGCGAATAATGGGGCAAACGTTTTGCCCGCGGCGGGGTTCGAACCTGGGGGGTCTCGGATTGTAAGTCAAGCGCGTAATCCACTTGGCTATGGATTTGGTCAATTAAATTTTGTAAAATTTGAAAGGTATTTTGGTCTGTTATCATTCGCAAAAAGAACTGAGAAGCGATTTATTAGGAATCTTCCGGATACATGATTCCGCCCCTCCAGAAAGGGGTCAGGGGCGAGAGAGTGTGCCAGGGTGAGAGAGTCCCTCTCGATTTCCCTTGCTCTCTCGTTTCAAACCCCTTCCTGCGAGGTTTGCCGGCATGTTGAATGATTCGGAGCGAAATGTGCGAAAATATCATGAAATCGCGTGAAATCAAGTGAAATCAATCGATATTTCACTTCAAAAATCGGCAAAAGATGCTCAAATGTGAATCTCGTTACTCAAAAATGGGTTTGGGCCACATTTGACACTTGGAAAAAATGCGGCAAAAGACTATGCACCGGCGGGGATCGAACCTGCGACCCTCGGATTTGAATTCGAGCTCGCTACCGACTTGGCCATGAAATTATCGACTTTTCAAATATAAAAATCGATGTGTTTCGTGATGGGCTATCATATGCAAAAGGATCTGAGAAGATTGCTCAACTTTGAAGAAAGTTATTCAGAAAAAAGGTCCGTCACGCGGAAGGAAAAAAACATACCAACAGACAGACATTTCAATTTCCTAGTAGTGGAGGAATACTGTACCGCGCGTTACGGTAGCCGGAAAACGGCTTTTAGACATTCAACTAGGAATACGGTTTTTCGAAATGCAATCCGTTTAACAGCATCACACATGGGATAATAGGTCCACAGTTATTCAAATAAATCGATAATGTATCGTACCTCCTAATGCTTATCGTGCCAGTTTCACTACTTCCCGCACAGGGGCACATTGCATCCGATTTGAGTCCATAGGCAACGAAAGTCTCTCCAAATTGATCGCAAGATGAGAGAGACCACGGATTTGCCCCATCTGAGACGATGATAGAACGAACGGAGGAGAGATTGATCTGAATGTGGAAGGATTATCGATTGAGTTTCACAAATTTGTAAAAAAAATACTTACACGAACTAGCATAGCAATATCTTTCAGCCCAGTTTCGTGAGTTATTCAACTCCGCTGATTTTTTAAAATTTGCAATCAATTCGATCAACGTAGAATAACCAAACCAATATAGATATACGTTCTATAGAACACTTGATTTACTTTTCTTCAACATCTTACTAACCATTGATTGCAGGTTTCACGCGTCAACTATATTTTTAACGAATTACACATCCAACATTCAAAGTTGGCTACGTAGAATAAAACTAACAAATACGTGAAACCGATCTAAATTGCGAGATTCCTTAATCAAGGTGAATCCCTGTCACAACATTCTATCATAACCTTAACTAGACTCTATAGTTTAATATTCGATTGTTACGTAGAAGAAACAAACCAATCAAATTGCCGTTTCACCTATACCATGTTACAACATAACATTGCACAATGCAATAATATGCATACAACGCAAGAGATACAAAAAAAACGCAAGCTATCTCACCTCTTTGTGTTCCTTCACAGCCATCAACGCCCAATGAAGATCGCGAGATTTGGTGATGCAAGTGGTCGCTGTAAAGTGAAATTCTCATATAAATTGAATTCGAAAACGCTACTAAAACATTCTACGAAGATTTTTTCGCTAAGCGCTCGCTAATCGAACATAGTCGTATTCATCACCCCAATTTGCAGTTCTAACCCTATCCTCCCTAATCTGCAGCACCTGCAGCCCCGTCCTCCACTCACCTTGTCGCGTGGTCGCAGTCTGCAGCCAACAACTCGGATTGACTTTCATGAGTGAGTAGGGCACGAAAATGACTCGCATTCCACATAGAACGGCAGAAATAATCGAGTGCCACAGTCCGACCTCACGCTTGAAATCGACCACACACACCATCGTGTCTCCTGAAATACGTCTAAGTTGCAGTATTTTGGCTTCGGCGATTTCGCGTTTCAGTACGGTTATAATATGCAACTATTATCTACGACTCTAGTAACGTGAAATCTATTAAAACAAATAAACTCATCCCAAAACTCTTTCAACTCACCCATTTGGTAGTCCATGGCAGTTGCGAGTGCTCTTGCATGGGCCAACATGGCTTCTCTACTCACACAAACTCCCTTGACTGCGCCCTCTCGATCGGTCGCGTATTCAATGTATGCAACACTTTCATCGGCGACTCTTGAAGGAGGCTGCCAGTCACGAGAGGGCTTGTTCTGAATGGGGGAGAGGATTGCATAGTGATGATACAATGCGGTGAATATGAAAGATCATAAATTGCTCAAATTTTAGTTCCGTTCTACGTAGTACAATGTGATTAGATATTCTGAGATTGTCTTCATTTTAAAGACTCGTGAAGCACAAAAATGCCGAGGGGATTAGCTTTTTAAAATGATTTTCCTAGTTTTTACTATCGAGTGGAATAAAATATTATGGTGGGAACCGAACTAACAAGATTCTCGGTAGTAATCCAATACAATCTTGGCCATCCCTTCAGATCGACAATTTCGTGGGAGCTTCCATTGAGAGAATTTGATCCAGAGGGAGCGTTGCTATTGGAAGGAGTGGAAGAGGAGACTGGCACTTTTGGAAGACCCTGCAATACATATTGATCGATAAGTGATCAACAATAGTGAAAAATAAATCAAAAATACATAATCAATAGACATTAGGAAAATGCTTCCATTGGGAAATATATAATGTGTGATGTATCTTCCTTGCAATCAAGAGCAAACGACTGGCAAATAGATCTCATGCTACAATACAATGAAACCTCACTCTACCTTGTAACATCCTTCCGATGTGAGAGCAACTTTGACTGCGCAACTTCCAAGCAGAAATCCCAGTTGTTGAATTCCCGCATCCTGCAAATTGCGTCATCACTACATTTTTCTGTTACATCATCACCAGGTAATATACTTTCCTTCAACCCGACTACACTCTACTTTCTTATTTCCCCTTCCTCGGAGGAAGGGGAAATAAAAAAGTAGAATGTAGTTGGGTTGAAGGAAAGTTCCTCCCATCACTTAGTATCTCTTTCACGTCATGTGTCATATCTTGCAACTCGTTCACTACAATTTTCTTCATGGCTGGGATTACCCACTGCATCAAACTCTGATCTCCCTCCCCTCTCAACAATTTCTCAAAGTTCTCAAATCTCAATCAATCAAATCGTCAGTTGGTATCTCATTCTTTCTCTCCAATCCACCCCTTCCCTCCCCCTCCCTTCATTCTCTCATTCAACGCCTCTCACTCTGATCATCTCCCAATCACATGTTTCCGTGTGGGAGAGCCAAAGGAGCTCGAAATGAAAAAGAGAGAGAGAGAATGAACAGGTGACAACAGAATTCCGACAACTACATGATAGATGAAAGGGACGAGTCCAGATGGCACAACATCGTCATCATCCAACTCATTCCCTCCCACACTATCTTTTTTTTTCTTCCCCTCCCCTCCCGGAATTCGCCCACTCCCGGCACATTGGTGTTTCACAAAAATCTCAAAAAACTCAATTCGTGGACTTGCCGTGATAACGAAAGATAGAATCGGAGAACGGTCTGTATCTACAAACACACCCATAAATTCGGGCTGCCCATTCAATCAATATTCAAGACGACTACCGTACCCTCTTTGTCAGCGGTACTTCGACAGGAACGGGCACAACTCCAGCCAGGATGCAGCCATAGAAGGCGACCATGAAAGCGAGCGGCTCCGTGTTAGGGTAGATCTGAAATATAATTTTTCAAATATGCAATTTGATGCAAGCGTAAAATGTACTTAAAACCATGCGATAATTACATGTCAATTCATCGGACAATAAATATTCACTACTGGCATTTTTTTCTAGTTTCACTAGTGTGTCTTACTTAAATATTTTGACTACAAAAAATAACGGCATTATCTTAAATTAAATAAATAAATTTCCACTCACAAGTGCAACTCTGTCTCCTGGTTTGCACATGGGCACTTTCGTTCCCTCTCTTCCCACTGTAATCGTCTTGTTGAGCAGCATGTAGGCAACTTTACTCGCTCGGGAGAGAAGCTTCGCTGCAATTTTTACAAAGTAATTTTTTACATTTTTCAAGGAATTCCAACCACGTTGTTTCGTGCACCACCAATGTAATATATCACAAACTCTACTTCGAATTTGATACGACCAGATTACGTAGAATATAAGTTAAGCTTTCGGAATCGAAAAAGTGTGTACGTTATTCCCCGCAACATTCATGTTCAACCAGACCATTAAAAACCCTGCCGCTGAAAATCAAAATTTGTTGATTCTACGGAGAATACAGCTAAACTAATGTAACTTCAAAACCATTTCGACATCAATTATACGTCATAAATTCTGATTCACCATGTATCCCCTCAAGTCCACATTCCTCATTCTTTCCCTTTCTCCAACTACAATTGCACTTTCTTCCTCCACCTATCCATCGTCCCCCTGTTTCTCGGCCCGATCTTCTCAACAGTTGGTCCTATCCCTCTCCTCTCTTTCCCTACCCCTCACCCATGTTATCCGTAGTCTCACCATCACAACAGACATGAATACACTCCAATTCACATTCCCCCCATCTCCCCCTTGTTCTTCTATCTCTCAAAGTGCAACTTTACATCACCACTGCTTTACGCGGGATCCACTTCCGTGTAAAAATGGTGAAAATACACCTTGATTGTAAA
Source organism: Pristionchus fissidentatus (assembly GCA_036245785.1). Lineage (NCBI taxonomy): Eukaryota > Metazoa > Nematoda > Chromadorea > Rhabditida > Neodiplogasteridae > Pristionchus > Pristionchus fissidentatus. The sequence goes on along the minus strand of BTSY01000005.1, from coordinate 30,567,176 downwards.
GTAGACCAATGGTTTACAATAAAAGTGGGGCCAATAACAAGTCTGGCAAGACTCATTGTTAGTACTACACTGAGCACTACTAGTCTCTTCTTCCTCTTCCTAGGCGATCAAACACCGTCTAGAAGTATATATTTTCCCAGTCTCAAATTGCTTGCACGCAGCAAGAGGGCTACTTCATTTCAAATATTAAATAAAACTGATTTGAAAGAACAGAATTACTAGGTGGCTTTTAAGTAGCGAATTTTAAGTAAACTTTTTTGTGTAAAACTACAATCACTAGTAAACAATTGAGAAGAGATCAATTATCAGCAACAGGGAATGGTGATCTGCATTTCGGAACTTGGTCAAGAAACTGTCCGACTCAATGAGGCGAGATTCGTCAAAAGACAAGTCCAGGGACACATTTTTAAAAGGTCAAACTAACAATAGATGAGTTGCTGCACGGGTCGTCCTTGCTGGTCGAGCACCGTTCCCACGACAACCTTGGGTGTCGAGGTCGCGTATTTCTGAAGGGCAGAGTCGAATGTACGGGGAAGACTGCAAGGGATTAGATATACATATAGGACTAGAGGATGTACATGGGAGTTCCTTGTTTCACGAATAACTCAACTATTAAATTCAATTCCTACAGACTGATATCGTTCTCGATTTTTTGGGATTGAGCAAAAGAAACATTATCATTCCTCGCACTCTTCCCAGCCTATCAGCGTTTCGCAGCCTTGCTAAAAGTAGTGACAATCCTATTTCAACAATTCCACTTGTTTGAATCGGAAAGAAACAAAATCAATACTCTCACAATCAGCCCCTAGCATATCAGCGTTGCACCACCTTGCTAAAATCACAAGTCCTTCTCTTTTGAACAATGTTGTTTCAAGTCCGAAATGGGATAAAGATTCAGTCTCTTCGCGCCCCACTAATTCCACCATCCCTCCCATTTCTGCGACCCCTGCAGCTACATCCTCTCACCGTGCAGCAGCTGCAGCTGGTTCTCCTCTCTCCGCACTCATCGTCGCTCCCTCGGCACGCGGAGCATTCGGATCCGTCATCTTCGCCAGTGCTGCAATTTTGAAGACGTTGCATCATCACTAGGCAATACTTTTTAAACACCTTCATCATGCAATAACTCTGCCACTCTTGCTGCCATTATTTTTTGCATCATCGCTATGCAATCCTTTCTCAATTCTCCTCCATCCATCTTCTCTCCACTCTTTTTTTCCATCTTCTTATCCCCTCCTGATCTCCGACCCATCAAATTTGCAGGCAAACGAGCGGCGCTTGATGGCTTCTCAGCAGACTCTCTTTGCACCCGAGAGAGAATCCCTCATATTTTCTTGAAAACTTCTTCACCGTGCAATAAAACTCTGCCCAGTACCTTCCCCTCTAACCTATATTTAACTCTTTGTAAATATGTTTACTAAACTTTCTGTTCAATTTTCTGCAGCAACCAGGAAGCTCTGATCAATCAAAGGGTAAAAGAAGAGGGAAGCTGGAGGAGCGAGAGGGAGTTGTAATGTGTCAGATCAGTCCTTCCCCCCCTGTTCGTTCTTGTCCCATCAGTGTCTGAATCCTATCCCTCCCTCACTCTCACTCAGATACATCTCATTACTACTACTACTCTCCCTCCCCCTATTCTCAACACAACATCTCCGCTCCTGTTACCAAACAATGGGGGCAGGGGGAGGCAGGGGAGGAGTGAAGGTGGCAAGACTGGAAACAAGGGGGGGGGGGGGGGGGTTGACTACTGGGATAGAAAGTGATCTTCAGAAATCCGAGAACGTTCCAGTGTTCGAGTGAGATAGTGGGACTGAAAATAAGTGTCGGCGCCCCTAACAAGTGGTCAATGATTGATGTCAATGTGTCTATTCATTCCTCTACTACTACAAGAGAGAGAGATCAGAATCTGAGAACTTTGAACCTGTTTTTGTCTCTCGTTTGGCCCCTTGGAATCGCAGCGCCAAAACCCATACGTCTTCGGCAAATTGTTTTCCCGTCGTGTCTCACCTATCTAGAATCTGCGAGAGATTGCAAAACACCATCCACTGTTCTATTTCGAAACTCGGGCCTCTGGCAAGTGCATACATATTGAGCTAGAGACTTAGAGAGTGCAAAAGAAGCATGTAAACGGGCGATGGTCACCGCCAATTCTTTTTTGTTACATTTTGCCAAGAACGCCGTGTTTCGATGCTCCGGCAATTATCACCCTCCTCAAATCGCACTCCATTGGCCTCAGGGGGTATAAGAAAGTAGTAAGTATCGTAGCAGGAGAGCGGTGGAATTGCACTAGTAGAAGAAGGGGGATCCGAGAGTGTCAAGGGCGATCATCCAGTCTAATTCCCTCCCTTTCTCCCCTCTCCATTCTCGAGTTCTCAGCAATCCTACCAGTCTACTTTGCATCCCCATCTCGTTTCGAACTAAAGAAAAGCACTATTCCGAAGTACCAGGAAAAAAACAGCTGACAAAGAGATCCCTGTTCAAACTCTGGACAAAACTAGGGGGAGAGAGATCTCTGTTCAGATTGACTCCAGCATAGTTGTAACAACAAGTTAAATCATCTCCACGGGGGCTCAAAGGTGGATAAAAAAGTGATAACGATAATCAACTGCATCATCCTCTGTTAATTTCCCTTCAAGTGAATCAGGATTCTGAGCCCCCGTGCTATCCCTACCCATTACACTCCTCCTCCTCCTCCTCCCAGCATTTCGAGCCTTCCTCTCGATTCATCATTCAACAAACGACTAGAGAATGGAAGAGGGGACGGGAGTAAGGAGAGGAGGAAGGGATGAAGGAAGGGAGAAATGACCACTAGCCCCTCTTCCACAATTCACTACTATCCATTAATTATCACACCTTCCCCTCTCCCTCTCCTTCTATTAATTCTTCACACACGCGCCCCGCGCGTCTCATGTTTCAGCGCCACTTGATGAGCGGCTGAGCGGCTACTGCCAGGATGGTTGGTCCAATATTTTTCGATTTATAAAATCCGCATCTAAATCCCCCCCGTTCATAATCGATTTTTAAAAAGCGCCTGCGGCTTTTCGTCGAAATCAGTGAGCGGCGCTGCTGCTAGTGTTGAGATCACATGGGAGGAGAGGAGAAGAAAGACAACATGCAATAGAAGAGACGAGAGACGCAAAGTGGAGAGAAAGGGGATCGGATGGAAAAGAATCGAGTTAAGAAAGCAAGAAAGTTGAGTCTGAAGGACTACTGCACAACAACTATTTCACAAGCAATCGATTTTCAAAAATCAATTAAAACAATAATTAATTAATAATGAATGAAAAATAATTAATTAATAAATGCCACTCACCCTCTAGCTCCGCATCGTCGTCGTTGTAGTACTCGTGCAGGGGCTTCGTGCGCGGACGCTGCAATTACAATATTTAAAAAAAATAAAAATATATATTTCAGCCCCGCCCGGCACTTTCGCGCATCTTCGTACTTATAATATCCTAAATTGTGAATTATGCTCAATTGGAAAGCTGGATGCGATTCGGAAAAAATCGAAAGTCAAATTTTTCAAAAAAATATGTTTTTTTTTCTGTCTCAACCCGGTATTTTCCCGCCCCGCGGTTCTTATATTCCCCACATTTTGAATTATGTTCAATTACAAATCGCCATCTAATGGGAAAAACAAAAACTCAAATTCCACACCCACCCGTCCCTTCCCCGTTGCACGCTCCCTACACCTCCCCCCTCTTCCACTTCATCCAATCGTTCTCTATCATCAGATGTCTCACCTGCATCATCCTACTGCTCCTCATCAGCCACTCCTCATTCGCCCTCACCGCCCATTCCATCTGTCCAATGCTTCTCTCCCTCTTGCTTCCAATGCACAGTCTCCTCTTTCTCCTCCACTCCCTCACTCCTTCTCCAATCAGTCTCTCCTCCTCACTGCCCATTCTCCGATGACTCGCCTTCCTCTCCTCCTCTTCCTCCCTCTCTCCTGCCTTCTCCTGTCCCTTCAGGAACATTCTCGGTCTCTTCCTCTTCATCTCCTCTTCCTCACTGCTCTCCTCCTCTTCATCCTCCATTTTCTGGGGACAACTGCTCGTCTTCCTCATGAGCGGCTTCTTCGCCTTCTTATCCTCCGTTCCTATCGACAACCTCCTCATCTCCTTGTCCAGCAGACTCTTGAATGGGGCCACAATGGACATGCTCATTCTCCTCGCCGTCGATCCCATTCCCAGTCCCAACGTCGTCGTCTCTCTGCTTCTGCATGTCGATGCAATGGAGATAGTTCCATCGTCCAGTCCATCCTCCCTACTCTTCTGTCTCTCCCTCATTCGCTTCGCCACCTTCTTCGCGTGCAGTCCACTCAGATACTCTCTGTGGTTGTCCGACGAGCCTCGCCTTGTCGCCACTGAGATACTCTGTCTCCTTCCTCCTGCCCCTGCTCCTCCATTCCCTCCCCCGTTCGCATGCTGCTGCACGAGTGCCAGCGTTGGGAAGTAGACGCGCGACACGGCGTACGGCGTCGCCTCCACCATTACGGTAGTAGTGCGCTATCGACGAGTGACGACAATACTCGGGTGCGGTGGTAGGGGACGACTATCGAAGACTGACTTCTTACTTGTTATCACTGACAACAACGCAGATGCGACGACTAGTGTTGAAACAACTGTGAGAGATGGGGAGAGTGTGGAATGGGGCGGGGAGGTTTGAGAGAGATGGATAGAGGGGGGAGCACTACTGAGTGAGAGACGAGAGAAGGGGAGGGAGGGGAGGCCAGGTAGAGCAGATCGCTCGAGGGGCGGAGTGCTCCCTCCCTCTCCCTCCAGTCCCGATCTCGAGTCCGAGGGGGAGGGGAGGGGTAGATCACAAAGAGTATCGGGGGAAGGGTCTCCTCCTCCTCCTCTTCGGCCCCGAGGCATGGAACGACACACACAGTCAGAGGAGTAAGAGAGGAGTAGTAGGAGGGAGGGGAGGGGGGGTGATGATATCCGATCTGCTATAGGGCACAAAGACACCTGGCAGCAAGGCAGACGAGGCAGCAGGCAGGCTGATCAATCTCTCCCTCTACCGTTTCTTACTCTCGAAGGTAAGGTGAGATGACCAGGGCCAGGTATTCATTACTCGCCCAGACCGAAGATAAATGTATTCAATCTCGGCTGTAGCAGTAGATCAACGGGTGGTGGCTGACCCCAATCTTGCGCTCCTCACTTCTTTCAGTGCTTTTCTATGGTCGAATTGGCCGATCTGTCACTCTCTTCTTCTCCATTCTCATTCAGTTGAGTTCTCTGTGCACTTCCTCACTCTCCATCTAGTCTTTCTCGTAATCCCCCTCTTGATCAGATGGACTGGGACGAGAGTAGGAGGAAAGCTAAAGCATAACAACTGAACGAAGAACGCCAAACACACACAGAACAGACTAATTCTCTCTGTGTGTAGTTGGTAGTGGCTTCGATCAGATTGAGGGAGTGGCACCACACTATGTACGATGGCATACTCCCGTTCTTGCCTCTCTTTCCACCTCCTTCTTCCACCCCATAATCAGAGGAGGGTGGGGGGAAGTAGCAGCATTCAATTGAATGCTATTAGAGGAGTGAGTAGAAGAGCGATGAGAGGGAGGAGGCCAAAAAGAGAGAGCGGGAATAAGTTGTCTCTAATGTGTTTGTATGTGCGCGTTGCTAGCGACTTTTCCTCCTCCTCCACCTCCAGTGATTGAGTATAATGGAAGGAGGAGGGGAAGGAAGAAATCGGGGCGCCGATGAGTCTAATGGAAATTGGGGGCGAGAAACGGAGGATGAAAAAGCGGTTGAAAAGACGAACGACTTCAAACCGCTAATTGACAACCACCCCGCTGCTCACTTCATTTGCTAGCTTTTTTGCCAGCAACCAACCACTCTCGAGACCCCGTTTCCTCCACATAATTAGCACCGCACATAACCCCGGAATCGAAGATAGTGAGCTTTTCAGCGTCGTTCCCATTAGATTCCCAGTGAACCCGAATAGCTTCTTGATAAACGACTTATAAACTAAACTAAACTAAAACCAGGCCACCGTACCTCCATGGGATCCCCACAATCGATAGATCAGCTGTTCTTCTAATCGTAGATCACACGAGTAGTTGGTGTTGTTTCATAGTCAGAAGACACTCGTGGGACGACAACGACGACTATTACTCTCCCCATCAATTGTTGTGTGTCGACACCTCCCACCTACCTCATGCATCTTATTATTACTATTATGCCTCGTGGTCGCGATCTCTCGCTCTCTCTTTATCCCTTGTCACAACAAACCTCAGCGCATGCCTTTCTATTGCCTAGTGATGATCACAACGGCATGCTTACTCACAAAGAAAAACTCTAGGAGTTTTACACTCAAATTTGTGAAAGAGTTCACGATAACAAGACATCATCTCTCTCATTTTCGCACACTCTTTACAATTAGAGAGTTTTGCTCTGGGCATGTCTCGATTACCATCATAACTTTGAGAGCACTTCTCTCATCCACCAGTGTGGTGATCGCAAGCCTTTACCACACCGATTCAGCGCATTCCTCTCTATTACCTAGTGATGACAACATCACTGGTGATAACCTCCCATCGGCACCGCTCAAAGCACCTCGTTTGCACGTTGTAAATGGCCCCTCGATGAGTGGGTTCCTGCCTGTCCACAAACAGACCAAACTCATCTGTCTTTCTAGAAAGATGGGCGAGGAAGAACAACAGGGGAACCAGAGAGTGCAGGGGTACATCCCCTCTTCTCTCCTTTTCTCCCTCCCATCCATCTTCCCCTATGACAATTCCGCGGCTACCACAGTGTCCTGTCCTATCTGTGTCCACTCTCCCATACATCAAAGGCGCGCGACTTGCGAACACTTGTTTGCAATCTCTCCTTTCCCCCATCATGAGTTATTGCCACCTGGGAACCAACTTGCCGATTGCACAGGCATGACGCAACTCTCGGGTGGAAAACGTGTGTGGCTATCCACATTTTTTCCACAAAATGTCAGACATTCCGACGCTGATTCAGCTCGCCTTCTATCTCTCTTTCCATTCTATTCCCGCTTTCTGACTCATTGCCAATCGATAACACCGGCCGGATGACCTGTCGGGGATGACAGGACAGATAGACGAGATAAAGAAAGGGTAAATATTTTTGAAATGCATACTGACAATGCAACGTTAGATCACAACTGGTCATCCAATATTATTCAGAGTGATGTGTGCTACAACTCGACAACTCTTTCTGCAGAGGTCGTAAGGCAGGGTCGACTTCCGAAGAATCGCCGCCTCAGGGCATATCGCCTTTCTTACACTTATCTCCCCTGCCCCGGTGCACACTGCGTACCCATCGAAGCAGAGATATCAAGGATCACCTCTGCTCAACTCACGATACGCGATAGGTATACTAATTAGTGCAATTTCACCACTTATCGTACCTTCATGGACATCATTTTGTTGTTTCAATGGTCGAACCACAACCAACCCCGGGGCTCTTTCACCACTTCATCCATGCGCAAAAAGTGGCTAGAATCTGGCTCAATCCATCATCGATCTTCTCATCTTACAACGTGATCTACCACTCACTCTATTCATCATGTGTCGCTCTCTCATTCCCCGATATTCCCCTCCCTATCCCATTGCACTTCCGTGATTCCTCCATTCAACTGGCCAAATTTCACAATGTTGACACCCATAACTAACACAGTTCTTTCGAAACCGTGATCAAATCGAAAAGACCCCTCTTTCATGACTACACATAAATAGTCCCCCATTTCGCATCATTCATCTCTTTATTTCTCTCACTCTCTCTGTCCAACATGTGTAATGCGATGGTCAAATACATGTGTACATATCTTTGCATGAGTAAGGGCCGATTCTCATATAACACCGATACTGATAACTGATAGCCCCTGCAGAGCGCGAAGTGCCAATTACACGACTATGCAGTAGCGCAACCAAGTGAAATTCGCTTTCCTGCATATTTCTACCATTCCGAATATTAAAATATTTTAAAAAAATATTTTTTAATTAATTTATTTTAATTCCCACCTGTAGCGTGTTCAGCAGCTGCTGGATTCGCAGTGAGACACGCGAGGGACGTGAGGCTGAAACAAAACTTATTTATTGATTTTAAAAATGCTTAATTTAGTACAGTTTTATTAGAAATTACAGTCCTACTCGAGTTAGTTTCACGAAACCTGTCACTTTCACGCTACATTGCAATGTTAACAGAGAGACCATTCATGGATCTACAATACTTCCCTAGTTCGCAGTGCAGAATATTTTTTACATAAAAATAAAGAACCAGATTCACGCGTAATATTTTTTCCGGGCTATAGACCTATGACAAGAGTAAGAGTCGGCTGAGAAATGTAGTTAATCATCTTTACCTGTCAAAAAACGCAAACATGATAAAGCAGCAGAAGACGCGCAATTATTTCAATTATTTGGCTCACTAACTTCACACTAATGGGAGAAATGCCCTCCACCGCTCTAAATGATACAAGCGAAACACTGATGCGCCTTGGCTATCTTCCTCCTCCTCCTCCACTGCTTCCAGACACAACAAAGCACTGCCACTGCCGCTTTCGTATAGCATTCGGAACGGCGTACCCACGAAGGGCACAGGAGGAGGATGGGAGAGAAAGTAGAGGAAAGAGGAGCACATGATTCCAAAATTCTAGAAAGGGGTAAGAACGAAAAGAGCGCTAAAAAGAGAGAGAGAGATAGAGAGAGAGGGAGAGAGAGAGAGTCCCTCTCGATTTCACACGCTCTCACTCAAAACCCCCTTCTGTAGGGTTGCGCTTTCTCTAGGAGGAGGTGAAATCGGAAGAAGAATAAGCGACGAATCAACTGGTAAAAAGATGACCTAAGGACGACCAAATAGCCACTACGTGCATATTCTCCTTCTCCCTCCGTTTATATGCACTACTCCTACTAGAGGGGAGGAAACGATGTAAGTGGCTACCGGAAATCAGACCAAAGTAGTATGCTAATTTATCCGTTTTCTTTCTCTGCGTCTCTCCACTTCCGTTGCTCTCTCTCTCTCACTCTCGTCTGTACTTGTCACTTTACTTTGCCATGATTATCATTCTCCTCCGCTTATCACATCTGATCACCATGCTTTTCGCTCTATCGTCCCCTCTTTCTTTCTCTGCCTGTCTATCATCTCTCTCTCACCCATCTTACAACCGTCTGATTGTGGAGGTTGATGAAATAAGACATTATTGTAGATTTCAAATAACAATTGAGGAATAATTGCAAATAATATGCGCAATTATACTAGAATTGATCGTGAAACACCAATTTAGTTGTTTTAACCACCAATTCTCCTCCTTATTATCCATGCGAACAAAATCGACGACTTTCACTTGACTGCGCAACTGCAACCCGCCAGGTGTACCCACCACAGCCAACCATTAACTTGCAATCGTGCCCCAAAACAAGCATGTTGTGTATAAGCGCGCCCCGCCGCTTCATAAACATTTCCCCTCTTCCTCCTCCTCCTCCCAAGCACCCTCGCATGTGCTAAACTCAATAATCTCTATACGAGGGAGGAGGAGGAAAGCGGAAGAAGAAGGGCGAGCAAGCGATTGGTCAAGTGAGAAAAGAGAGAGAGAGAGAGAGAGAGAGAGAGAGAGAGAGAGATGTCAAAAAAAGGAAGGAACGGCCGAATGCCGCACGATGCGGGCAGCTCAGATGCAGCTAAACATGCGCGATAATGTGAATGATAGGGTACTATATTAGCAATGACTACCACAATAACGACAAAACGGCAAATGCAACTACCTAACTACTCGTATCAACCTCTCAAATCAGGTAGAGTAGCGATTGACAAAAGTGTGTAATACTGGTTCAGCCCACCCTACTGCTCAAAATACCCCCAAAATTGCGCGCGGCACCATCACACTCTCAATCACCTATCAGTCGGTGGGTGGGTAATTAAACCGCTGCCCTGCGTCATGGCGCTGCCACCTAATCGACTACTAATCAATCGATACGCCCGGGCAGCACTTACAGTAATGCAGCTACTTAATCAAGCCACTAATCGATAACTCTGCACCCACAGTATCTCCTGCTGTAGAACATGGCCAGTCGTTGGGGCTGCTCATGGTACGATATGATGGGTCGGAGGAATGTCTGTAGTCCCACATTGAGTAGAGACGGGGCGTCGAATCTCGGCGGGGACAGGGATCGGGTGGATGTGGAGGCTCTCCTCGAGGAAGATGAGTGGGAATTATTTGATGATGAAGAAGTAGAGGGCGTGTATGAGAAGAAGGAGGGCATCACCAGCGGCGGGGGATCTCTCACTCGGAGGGGGATCAGGTAAAGGGGTAAAGTTGAAGTGGAATCAAGCCGACAAGCGACTGCTCTGCCGGGGTTCACCGGTAAGGCCGGGGGATCGGGTAGACCCCCTTCTAGCCGAGTCTTGATGTGGATAAAAGGGGGGCTTATGCACACTCAGACGCACACTGATTGACTGACTAGTTATTAGCAGGCGATTGGGGGGACCAGATTGATAAGGGACTGACTGGCTGATACTGATTGCAATGACTGTAGGAAGAGAGAGAGAGGAGAGGGGAGGAAGGGGAGGAGAGAGAGAGAGGGAAAGCCACCGTCCTTCCTCTTCCTTCCGACACTCTTTTCACCCTTTCCATCTATGGTGGGGGAGAGGGGAGAGAGAGAGAGAGGCGATCAGAAAAGAGAGGAGGGGAGGAGGGAGGAAAAGGCGTGATTCACAATGAAGGCATCACTACTCTTATGGACGGATGGAGGGCGAGATGGGTGCGAGAGAGCAGGTGATCGGAGGAGAGCGCAGAGAAAGAGAGGAGGCAGTTGTGGTTATGATTGTATGTAGGGACACGAGGTTTTCTCTCGGTGCTGCGCTCTAGTAATAGTGTATGCACATGTCTTTCAACAGACCGGCCACCTCTACAGAAAGGGGTGAGGAGTCAGAGAGAACGTGCCAAATCGAGAGGGACTCTCTCACTTTTGCACACTGTCTCAGCATAAAAAACCTCTGTAGATTCGGAATCCTTCATTAAAAAAAGTATAGAGAGCCCTCCTCCTTTATGCATGCCTTGCTAAGGATGGAAGGAAGCATGCTTAGAGTGGAGGAAGGAGAGGATTGAGATGGAGGAATAAGATGAGGGAGAGAGAGAGGGGGAGAGAGAGAGAGAGAAGTATCCAAATTAGAGCGAGAGCCTGTGGCTACTTCTCTCTCGAGTATACATCCACAGTGGGCAATATACTAGCTACTGCTGTAGAGTGGTATATTTTTGTGTTGCACAAAGACAAATTCAGAAACTTATCGAAATCCTAACGGAGCTCCCCAACTTATCTGATATTTAAAACCTGAATTCGCAGTGATCTCAACTAAATAAATTAGTTGAATGCCAATAAACAGCGTACCATCTGCGACATAGACGCTGCAACAAAACCGCCCGCACTTGACTGCCACTTCAAACTCCCTATCACCGGGTGGAATCAGTACTTTTTTTAAAAATAAATATTAAAATGTCGTCGACCAGCATCCATATTGGATCGAGAGCCTGTGGCTACTTCTCACATATTAACACTACAGTAGGGTGGTATATGTTTGAGTTGTACAAAGACGAATTCAAAATCCCATCGAAATCGTATCGGAGCTCCGCTACTTACCAGCTATTTGAAACCTGTATGCGCGGGGATCTCTATTACAGAATAATCGGCAATCTAATCAAGACAATGAGGCAGGGCATTATTGATGCCGCGCCAGAATCGCCCGCTATAGACTTCTACTGGAACCCTCTTTCACCGGGGGTTATAAGAGTAGTTTTTTTTCTTTGAATACACATTTAAATATTAGAGAGAGGTATCCAAATTGAGAGCCTCGGGCTACTTCTCTCGAGTAGACCAATCATAGTGGGAAAAATATTAGCTACTGCGGCACGGTGGTATATTTTTGTGTTGTACACAACGGAGTCCCGGACTTATCGAAATCGTACCGGAGGTCTCCAACTTATCAGCTATTTGAAACCTGTATGCGCAGTGATCTCAATTACAGAGTAGTATGCAATCTAACCAAGATGGCGTCAGGGCGATATTTATGTCACAAAAGAACCGCCCGCTATAGACTTCCACTTTTAACCCTCTATCGCCGGGGTGATCCGAGTAGTTTTTCTTTTTTTTAAAATAAAGATATAAATGTTAGAGAAAGAGAAGTATCCAAATTAGAGCGAGAGCCTGTGGCTACTTCTTTCTGGAGTATACATTCATAGTGGGCAATATATTACTGACTGCTGTACCGTGGTATATTTTTGTGTTGTAAAACACCAATTCCTAGCCCATCGAAATCCCACCGGAGCACCCCAACTTATCTTATATTTGAAACCAATATTCGAAGTGCTCTCAATAACAAAATTAGTGAAAAGGTAGAAAAGGTAATGATGAGAACAGCCAAGATCAGATTGGTATTGACGCTACAAGAAAGCCACCCGTACTAAACTTCCACTAGAAACCCCCTATCACCGGGAATAATCAGATTATTATTTTTAAATAAAGATTAAATGGTCATCAAAACAATATGCCATTTTTCACTGATCGCTGCGTTCTTCGCATGATTCAATGTGTGTCAACATTTCGCCTCATCTCAATTTTTATTCTCTATTTTCCCAACTGCTCCCCTTTTTTGACTGCGTTAATCACCAGAAAGAGAGAGAAAGAGCGAGAGAGCGAGAGATTCACTCCGCTGATTCAGAAGAGAGGACAAATGGCGCAATCAGAATGCACTTCCAGCAATGATGGAAAGAAAGGAGGAGGAAGCGGAAGAATAAGGGAAGGATGCAATATGGAATTGGTCTATAAACGCAACCGACGTGATATAATTCAACAAAGGAGCGCTTACTACTTTTATCGATAACTTGAAACCCTAATGCGCGTAGAATAATCATTGGTTCAGTGACGATATCAAGCAAGAAAATGTCGGTCATTAGTAAAGTAGAATTCATGAATACTAAACCAAGGATACAAAAGTTGAAAGCCCATCTGCACTCACCAATGCAGGCGTTCTGGTACTCTTGCTCCTCTCCCCCTCCTCCTCCTCTCGTCGTGTTCACGTAGACAACGTCGTCGTTGATCAGCTGTAATAGAATAGTTAGAATAAATATGTTCGTGGAATGGAAATTTTCATGTTCTTCAGGAGGCTACTTCGCAAAGATCAGCAATTTTAGTTTTGCGCGAGAGTTGTAATATTATTGCAACACAAGGTCTACCAGCAAAGTACACGTTCAATTTCAATGGAACTGACAATGAGTGGAGAATTACTTATTAGGCGGTAAATCGTTTAAAACCATAAAGATAACATCAAATCAACAGGTAGCATTCAAATCATTCACCCACTTTATGGAGAGAGAAAACATATTATTAGAGAAGATCACACAGAAATCATTTCAACTACATCTCTCCCACCTAAAAGTGAAGATCGAAACGCAAAATAATTTGTGCGGAAACTGCCCATGTTATGACTATTCGCGCCCCAGAATATCAGTATTTATCTTATATAATATTGGAATACATTACTCTCATATTATGCACTACAGTGCCCTCATTTTCTACACTGCAGTAAGTCACTCTCGTCTGACTACAGTTCTCCCTTCTCTCATCTTACTACAGTAATCCTCATCTTACTACAGTAACTCTCTCTCTCTCTCACTCACCTGGCTACTACTCGTCGTCGTCGCACTCGAGGGTGAGGAGGACGTCGTGGGCGGAGTCTGCAAGAATATAATCATAATTAATAATTATAATTACTAATTATGCACATTCTCTCTAATTATTACAAGCATAATTCGTTTCTACATCAAATGCCAGTCATATTGTCTGACACTGCGTCCTGCCCAGGGACGCACTGTACCATCACACTTATTCACCTAGTCAACATGATTACAAAAAAAGTTCCAATATTATTAACAATATCATAATGATTGACCTGCAAGGCAGAGCTCGGCCGTGATCCTCCAGTGAGTCCGTCTATCGGCGTGTCCACGCGCTGCTTCAGTCCCTCCAACTCACGCTGCAATTAATACAACCATTAATTACCGTAATCACATTAGTATTACATTAACCATCTCCTCCACTGTTCTCATAACACGCCTGCAACGCGAATAACCGCGGTTGGGCAATCAGTTATTGGACTAGGCGCATCATTACTATCAAATCAAATCGCGCATGCTTGATTAAAAGTTTGCACGCTGCACCAAAACGCCAGGTGCACAAAAATCTAGTAGAAAATTTGGTCATGTGGCAAAAACAAATAGACGAGAGTATCAAATAAAGGGCAAAGAACAGGCGGACAATAAGCTAATTCTCAGGGCAAACTTGACTAGCTCGAAAAAAGTGCTCGTAGACACTCGAAAAAGGTACTTACTAGAAGATCTAACTGTATCAATGCAAATTCCCACAGGACGGTCAACACTACAGAAGGAGCTTCGGAGTGAGTGAGAGAGCGTACACCATCGAGAGGGGCTATCTCACGTTTGTACGCTCTCTCAATGTCACCCCTTTCTGGAGGTATAGAATATGTGTCACTGAATCTCGCGGGGACACTTTGAATGAGAATGCCCTCGAATTAGCGAGGGTACGAATTACTGCGATTGATGATGGCGAGAGAGAGAGAGAGTGAGATAAATGAGGACGGCACGGCGATATTCCGCCGCCATATGGCATATCCCCCTCCCGCTGGATATGGGGGAGGAGTTGCATTGATGATGGGACTATTGCGAGTAAAGGGCGTGTGTCGTGTGTCAACACCAACACTGAATACCTATCACTAGTCGCTGCAGCGCGCAACCACCGGGGTGCTGCAAGTGAGTAAACAGTGAGAATCCACAATTATAGCGCACCATTAATATTTATTTGGAACTACGACAAGTGGAAATATTAATAAACCGCTAAATTTCATGCATATCTCTAGTCTCTGCGGCGTGCAATCACCGGGACGCGGTAAGTCGTGTGGCATAAACACTGAGAGATAGCAATGATGATTTGCTTTTGACTTAGTGCTACCACAAGATAAGAAGAAATCAGTAGATAAATATATATCATGTATATCTCTAGTCAGTGCATCGTCAAATCACCGGGCGCGTCAAGTGCATCAACTGGCAGACGCAGTATTTTTACGACTATTGATATTCATTTGCAACGGAAAGGAAGGCAAAAAGCTATCAGTAAACCAATAAATTGCATGCAGATATCTAATCTCTGCAGCGCACGATCACCGGGGAAGGGGTGTAAGATGGCCGAAATTCGCGTGTTCATTTAAAAAAAAACAGTGATGATCACTGCTGCGGTCTCTAAACGACTCGCAAATTGCACTCATCCCCCACTCCTCTTCATTTCTCGAGAGCTCAATAAAGATGAATGAATGATCGTCTTCCCTCTGTTCATTCCCTCTCACTATCAAATGCGATTTCAGTTCTATCCCATCTCGAATAAATTCGTAAACCATTCGCTTTCAACTGGTTTAGACATCGCAAAATACCTACGAAACGCAGTTGTAAACGGCGACTTGAAAGAGCTACGAACACACACGAGAAAAGAACAGAGATTGTAGAGAAAAGGGCTGTAACGAAAATAGGGGGTGGGAGAGAACCGGGTAATAGACTGGGAAAGAGGGAGGGTAAACCAGAGAGAGAGCGATGGAGAGGGAGGGGGGGAGGGAGGGAGAGAGAGAGAGAGAGAGAGAGAGAGAGAGACGGTGAAAAGAGGTAAGAAGCAGCAGACTGGACCGAAGACAATAGGAGGGGGAGAAGATTTGAGAGAAGGGAACAGTAAGAAAGAGAGAGAAAGAGACAGAGAGAAACTTGAGTGGAAAGTATGGACAGAAGCAGCATTCTCAGGGTAAATTAATCCAGAATACATCGAATTCGAGAACGTCGCAAATTATAGTTTTTTTTTACCTCTATAACTTATGACCATCATTCTCCCCCGCACAATTCGATTCATAGCCTACTCGCGCAGCGCGAAATCACCCAGTTCCTATCACCACGCTTGGAGCTTGAACACTCTCCCATTACATGCAGCATCTCATCAATCAGTGATTTTCACGGTTCCCGAAATTTTTCGACACCGAAAAATTGACCCCCTCGCATCGACTAGCCGTGCTGAGGAATCGGTAGTACAGGGAGCGGGAACATCAGTCATCGCTTTATTTTCAATGGAATCTGTCGAAAACAGTGTAATTTTCACCTCCAACACTACGCGACCCCCTCGCAGACCCCCTCGCGCGCGAGGGGGTTCCCGAATTTCGGGAATGTGAAAAACACTGTCATCAATATACATAAAATTAAACGCTAATTTAAAAAAAAATAATTAATCTGTAATTAATTAATACCTGCTGCTGTCGCATCTGCTGCTGCTGCGCCTTGTTGAGCAGCACCTGGGCGGCCGTGCAGTTCGTGATGTCGGGCGGTGGGGGACGGTCGCCGCCTGTGAGAGGAGATTTAGAGATCAAAGATCAAGAATCAGAAATCAACGACCATTCCGACTTGCATTATCACTACGAATACACACTCAGTTAAACCATCAGTGAATGACTACATATCGCTGACAATTCCTTACTATCCGTAACTACAGAATTCTTTTCTCTTTCAAAAAGAGAATCAGCAAATCGTTGGTTCAACTGCTGTACAGTATCCATCTTACTCAATTACTATCTATTAGGTTCTGTTATAACTTAAATCAGAAAACATTTGTATACCATTAATTGCACCCGCAGTTCCATTTCCATTCCTCTTCTCTCCTCTCTTACTCGATTCTCTACTCCTTCTCACTCCTCCTCTTCCCGTGCTGCCGTTGTAGGAAGACTCGTCGTCCGATGAGGAATCTGCAATTAAATAATACTGAATAGTGTAGAAATAATAGAGTAAATAATTACTTCTATTTTATTCTTTTTCTAAGGAAAAAAACGACACAGAACTGTCGTAACTCATTTCCTCTTCATTCCATCTCACCGGTGATACGCAGAATCACCATGTTAAGAAAATATTCAATGTATACCCAGGCGAGACCGCCCATCCATAAATCTAGCGCTTATCTCCCCTCTCCGTAACTTCAACCGAGCGGGTTTTCAGGATTTTCATCAATCCTCTTCGAAAAAAATAATCCTTTCGAAGCAATCAATATTAATATTTATAGCATATAATTCACCCTAACAACAACGAAACTATCGTAACCATCCCATCTACCTTCTATCACGCCGGCAATACGCAGAATTGCCGTGTTTCAAAACATAAAATTTAAGACTGAGAACAACCTCCTATCGCCCATCCGTAGATCTAGCACTTATCTCCCCTCCCCGCAACTCCAACCTTCCGGGTTTTCACCATTTCTCCCCAATCCTCTTCAAATAAAAAAAATCATCAATGAAACCTCCATGAAGCAATCAACGTGCATTAATTTATACGAGATACTATATTTGCTCACCGTCTTCCCATCTAGCGCAGTAGCTAACTACTATACAATTTCTTGACATGGAACGCCACAAGTCTTACTGTTATTTTTCTGATTCCATACTCACAATAAGCCGAGTATCGCATGGCCACCCTCAATGCACTCATGGGCGGCAGTGGCCGGCGCTCCACCACCGTCGGTCGCTCCCGCATTGATTAGATGAGATCAGGGAGCGGGAGTGATCTACCGAGAAGGAGAGAGATCAGAAATCAGTACAAATGCTGAGACGCGAGTCGATAATAATAGTTTCAATCATAGCGAATGAAGATTAACAAATGAGCGGTCAGAGAAGACTATTGAAATAGATGAAATGTTGGAGACACGCAAATCAGCCCGGTAACACGAAAACATAGAGGGAGAGATACCTCGGACGCTCCCGCATTGAGAATGGAGGAGAGAGAGCTGTGATCTACCGAGAGAGGAGAGATCAGAGATCAGCATAGGAGGAAAATTGATGAGACACAAATCATAAGAACAGTTCGGATCATAGAGAATTGAGTATGTAGAATGTGATACGAGGTGAGCGGCTGGAGAGGAAAATAAAAAATATTAAGTTGTTGAAGAAACGCGAATTTGCCTGGTAACCCGAGAACATAAATATGGATAGAATAAAAGTACCAAGTCGCAAATTGGGTCTATAAAGGGCGGCCACAACGCAATCACAGTTTCAAAGATCACTCCAACAATTAATCCGCTGCGGTAGGTCATTCGATCATTCATGGAATGCTGCGTGCGCGTAATTTCGCATGCGCGCATAAAAGCGAAAATGATGGCGAGAGAGCATAGAAGAGGTGATAAAACGGGGATTTGAACAAGAAGCAAGGCCATCGACCGAGAAATCCTTCTCGTATGATTAGGGAGAGAGAGAGAGAGCTGATTACCAAGGGGGCAGGCGGGAAGGGGAGGGGAGAGTACGTGCGAGATTGAGAGAGCACAGAGAAAGAAAGACAATGGCTATTGCATCTTTGTGCACTGCACCGCGGAATCTCGGTAAGGATGCAAAGAGATATGCAAGAGGAGGAGGAAGGATGGAAGGAAGAGAAGTGAAATCAAGTGAACCATGAACTGAGCTATGGTGACCCGCTATGTAGCAGTAGGGAGAGGGGCGATGCACGGGAATCAGTTATGAAGAGTAGAGTGAGAGTGGAGAAAGAGAAATTGAAAAAGAAAGAGACCAAGCAAGAAAGATGAGTTACTCTTGGAAATGTGAGCAGCGGGCCATTCAAGGCTATTCGGGGACAGACTGATCTGGATATGGGGAGAGAACTATTGAGCGCCTGTCAATCAAAACCCGGCCAACTCGCGCTACAACCACCTGCCTTCAACCGGCGTTTGATACACATTTTAATGATTTGGGGTTATGTTTCAATAAAAAAATCAATACTCCCTACTAGCACTTCTTTGGCTGTTTGCTACTATCGGTTCTCCCCTCTCTCTCTCTCCCATCTCCAATGGCCACTCTTTCGCCCATATATTTTTTGCCCCCTTCACTCCCGCCCTCTAAAGTAACTCGACTAGTAGCGGTCATCAATCGTCACATCGGCAGCACAAAAGGAGAGTTGATATGAGGAGAGAGAGAGAGAGAGAGAGAGAGAGACGAGCGGAGGGCCTAGAGATAGCTGCAGAGTAATCGCTAAGGTCCTTCCTCCCCCCCCCTAACACATTACTCATACTCCCTGTCCCTTTTCACCTTTTCAAGGCGAAATCAGCACACAGGAAGATAAATTATGCAATGGGAATTAGGACTGCGAAACAGCAGCAGAGTCTCGATTGTCAAGTATCGCAAATGCTTCAAATATGTTCTCGACGAAACACGAAAGAGATGGAAGATTTCGAATATGAAAATTAAAGACGGGTCAAAATAGGGCTACATTTTCTCGAGGAACAGAAAGAGGAAGGACGCGAAATGCAACATTCGAGATGCATTGAAACTCCATGGAAGAAGGGATAAATTTCAGAGACAGATTCAATAACGAATCAGCGACGTTTCAAATACTACAATCAACAATCGAATTGCTTCAACGCACGCTTCTCACAGACTTATCAACATTTTGATACGCCAATCCTCCTGGTTTCAACATCTTCTGCTTCTCTAATCTCTCCCCCCCCCCCCCCTGCTTCAACAGATCAGTCCCTCCTCCTTCTCTTCCCTCCCCCTCCCTAATTGCGTTCAATTCTCACATCACTTTGCATACTACCCGATTCAGCAGAAGTAGCCTCAGCTAGTGCTAGACTAGAGTCAAGTGTATTGGGGGGAAGACTGTGAGTGTGTCTCAGGAACGGAAGAAAGGGGAATAGGAGGAAGAGAGGAAGAAGAGCCGAATAACAGCAGAAGCGAACTTCGACCGCTTAGTAAGAGGATCAGATTCCAGATGAAAAATGGAACGAGAAAGCTTTGAAAGCAAGCAGCGCCGAGAAATAGAGAAGATGGGCAATGGGAAAACGGGAGGAGGAGAAGGATGAAACTATCGGGAATAATAGAAGAGAAGAGAAGGGACAGCGAACGACAAGAATGGATCTCATTTGGCACTACTAACATTAAGTTGAAACATAAACACAGTCCCGTAGAACACAGTCAATAGTGCACATTTTAGTACACAATCTCGTTATAGCGCCCCATCGGTCATCTCCAACAGTCTCTCTTCTTCATACCGTCCTTCCTCCCTCCTCCTGTCTCTCTCTCTCTCTCTCTCTCTCTCTCTCTCTCTCTCTCTCTCTCTCCCCTCTCATCGCTTTGTTTCGCTCTTCGGTCAATCTTGGCGCGCCCGCTCTCATTCAATTGTCGCCTCTCTCTCTCTCCCTCTCGAGACACGGAAAGGGACAGTAGCGGGAGGAGGAGGGAGAGATCAGCCCTTCCTCCCCCGAGAGAGAGAGAGAGAGAGAGAGAGAGAGAGAGACCGGAAACAGTCCAGGTGCAAACCCTCTTATCGCCTCGGGGCACAACAACAGGGTAGAGGGACCACACCCCTCATGCCCCTAGGGCAGACCGCCACGGAATGTGCTGCTAACGAGCGTCTGGGGCTGATTCTCTCTTAAAAGTCTCAAATGCGAGAGAGAGAGAGAGAGAGAGAGAGAGAGAGAGAGAGAGGCGATGAAAGATAGACGGAAGAGTAGAAAAGGAGGACAAAGTAGTGGACGGAAGGAGAGGAGAGAGAGAGAGGAAATAAGGACGAATTTCTGAAGGCAGCGCGGCGAGTCGTCGCTAGTTGCGCAGCGAGGAAGGAAGAGTACGAATATGGTGAGAGGGAGAGAGAGAGAGAGAGAGAGGGGGGGGGGTGGACAGACAAAGAATAGCAGAATCTGTGAGCAGCCTCGGTCAAAGAGTACAAGGCAAGGCCAGAATCTGGGCAGAAACTCAACTGAATGTAAAATGAATGAAAAAATGGGTCAACTCGAAAAACGGATCGTGTCAAGATCATCCCCGATATTCCTCACTGGTTTTGACTTCGGAGTTGACTTCGCTCACAAATTATGATCGAGTCAATGAGTGCGGGGGGGGGGGGGGGGGGGGGGGGTGCGGTCTCTCTCTCTCTCTCACTCTCCCTCGCTCAAGAAACATCTCTCTCCATTTCCATCTCGATCCTGTTTGCTAATGAACCAATGAGCGACTACGAAAAATTGGGGACGATGGCTGTGCACTCTCTACCAGTGACTACGGATGTTCGCAGTTTCAAGCAGCAAATAGATGAGCAAAGTCAACTCTTGATCAATAGACGGCGCAGTTTCGAATAGTGAACGCGAATGTTCGCGGTTTCAAGCAGTGTATAGACGAGCCATGTTCGTTCTTCATCAATAGAGTGGTAGATGACTAACAACAACAAACAACTGATGGTGGATTCACGACAATGCGTACTCTTCATTAACTACTTGCGACATATGTTCCTGGATTTATTGTTCCTACAGATTTTCAAACCAAATATTATCGAACATCTTTACACCGCAGTTTCCCGTTTCGACAGCTGCACTTATTGTTAGCACATCACAGCCTTTCACACCTGTCGCTTTTTGGACTTTTGGTTTTGAATTTCTTTGATGTGCATGTCAGCGGGAACTCAAGAAATTGAGAGCGAAGCGGACGCGTTGCGTGAGCTTCGGACTGGCCATGCAAAACTCGAGTGGTGAGATGTGCGGAAGAGCCATGGAAATCAGAGAAGTTGTTGCTAATTTGCGCGCTCTGCATATATAGCCTAGTTGGAGAGTGGGATTTACGCGAGACGGGTTTGAGAGTAGGAGAGAGATGGAGAGAAAGGGGCGGAGAGTGCGATTGTCTCTCGTTTCTCTGCCGGCTCTACTCTCTCGCCCTCAATGTCTGCCCGTGAAATGCTGTGCACATCTCCCTCAAATCACTGATATGCACTCTCACCATCAACCCCAACACTCGACTTCTCTCAAGTGCAATGCAGTGACTCCACTGATCACCATCGCGCCCCTTCACACACTTTAGACAATTTAGTGACGGACATTAGACCACTTCCAGAGAGAGAGAGAGAGAGAGAGAGAGAGAGAGAGAGACCAGAGGATAGAAAGAGAGAATGCGATCACTGTTGGTTTAGCACTTTCAATCACATTTTGGAGAGACAAAAAACCTTAGATGATACTAATCTTGTCGTATTTGACATTTATTCGTATACCTGATGATACCGCGCCACACTGGCAGGTCAAAAGGCGATGCAAACTCAAAAAAAACACCAATTTGTTGCCTCTCGAACATCACGTATGCAAACTGCAAGAAAACAATCGAGGACTGGCCCCTCTCTCTCCCAGTCAGCTGGCACTGGCAGGTCAGATACAGAAATAGACAGGCAGATTGCGGCAACAGGGTTAACAAACAACGGGGTAATTTCTACTCCAATACCAGGCGAAATAACGCTGCATTGGCTGGTCAAAACGTGGCGTACGTTCCACAACGCCAATCCGTGCCCTCTCTATCACAAATCGCGACAAAAGCTCTGTCTGCATATAAACGTCAGTCAGCTGGCAAGTCAGATACAAAAATAGAAAGGTAGATTGCGGCAACAACTGCGGCAAGCCACAGGGTGTGTGATACTTGCCCCTATACCCGGCGATATCGCGCTACATTAACCGGTCAAAACACGGCGCAGACTCCAGAACATCGAAACGTAGATCAAGCGTCCGGGGAAAACCCATCTCTCTCGTCACAAAACGTCTAAACGTCAGTCAGGAGGCAGGTCAGAGACAGAAATAGGCTGACAGGTAGATGGCGGCAACAGCGGTGGGCGAAAGAATAACAAGTAATAACAGTAAATGGGGCGGGCATAGGCAGTTATACGAGTTTGCGAGGCTCTTTTTACACGCCCTTCTACGATTCAATGGTTGGGGAGGAGAGAGAGAGAGAGACCGAGAGAGAGGGAATGACTCTGTCCCTCCGCCCGACCGAAACACGAGATTGCGCAGATACGCAAAAACCCGAGTTACTTAGTGGTGCGTGTATGCAAGAGCAAACACACTGTGAGTAGTAGGGGACACCGAGTACTTACTCCATAAAGGGTAGTGATGACGAGAGTTGCGAGTTTAGAGAGAGAGATTGGATAGAAAAGAGGAGGGGAGAAAGGTGTGGTCTTCTCTTCTCGAACGCAATCAGTGGCATATGCGGGGGTGATTCATAGCCGTGTATGACAAGGAATATGACAAGGTTCGAGAAATTCTCAACAACTTGACACATTTTATGTTGTGACTCATGATGCGCAAATTTCATGGGGAAATTCCCGTTCCAAACGTTCTTAACCATCTCTGTATCAAGTTTGAACGCTTGAGGGAAACGTTGTCCGCTCTAAATTCATGAAATTTGCTCTGCATACGCTTCTGATTTGATTTTAAAAAGTCTGATGATGCTGCTTTCAATGTCAGAATAATATAGAATGCCTCCACTACTAAAAAGGTGCTCCATCATCATCATTTCCCCTTCTCCTCCTCCCCGCTACTCTGCCAACATCGCCCCACTGATGGACACGACTGATAATGAGAAGAATACGACGAGATCTCTCTCTCTCTCTCTCTCTCTCCCATGCTATATCCAGACCCTCACTTGCAGATTGAATGGACACTGGGGACAGACTGACTCTCTCAGACAGGGCGGGCTAGTCAACCTACGACTACCAGATTTATGGACGACGACGTCGTCCTGCAATGCGGCAGGGTCAGATACAACGACAGCAGGCTACAGATGGGCATATTGATATTTGATATGATACGCGCTAAGAGATAATTATGCAATTGTAATACCCAAGCTAATCCCAATCTTGTACACATGGCGAAGCTAAAAAACCGCTGGTCATTTTCACAACATCAAACTGCCTGTCTCTTCTGACACCGTCAATGACAACGGGCATCTAACAACAACGGCCTTACCTTTAGATGCTTCATAAGATCAGCATACGGCAAAATTATTAACTCATTTAAGCAAAAGGCGTCATTTCAGCGGAAGCTCAGCGCACTTTCAATCTTACGCAAGCGGTGAGACTGGAAAGCCGCTGCAAGTTGTGCAGCACATAAACTGCGCAACAAACCGACAGAATGTACTCTTTTTGATCTCTGGTCTCTACTCCTCCCCAATTATCCGTCCCAAATCGTCCTACTCATCCACTCTCCCGTCGCACGCCGAACAACACCACATGAGCGATATCGGATTAAGCCCGAGAATTGGTGGAGAGAGAGAGAGAGAGAGACGGAAGAGGAATGGGACAACGGGCAAGGCGGACAACGGGGAGGAGAGGAGAGAAAATAGACTAGGTGAATAGGAAGAGATTCGTACTATTGAGATGATTCACAATTGGGTAGCCAACAGTGGGACCTCAAGCCCTAATAGCATTAGTGCTACTGACATTAAATAAATATATTAAGTAATAAAGATCATACGCGGAGAATATCGAACACTCGAGCTACTACCAATCTTGCAATACCGACAAAGCTCACATTTCGCTGGTCACTTTCATTAAGTGATCTATCTCAACTGCATCAGTTAACAGCCATCGGAGAGTGAAAGAGACTAGGAGGAAGGGTTGTTCATACTATTGAGACGATAAACTATTGCAATATTTACCCGGTATGAAACAGGAATATTCCAGCCTGGAATGAGACAGAGATACTGCTACGAAATAAAGCAGCTAATTGGGTAGACAACAATGCTCTCAAGACATGGTTACACATTAGCGGAATCACTAATGTAGCCTGATAGGACGGGGAGGGAATCTTGGGGTGTGATCGAGGGATGAAAAAGAGAGAAGGAAAAGAAGGAGGAGGACGGGGGGAGGAGAAGAAGCTGTGAGAGAAGACTCATTAGTCCTTCCATTGAGATGCGATAGAGTAGGGGAGGGGTGGAGAGAGAGAGAGAGAGAGAGAGGGGGAGAGAGAGAGAGAGAGGAGGGAGAAAGAAGAGGAACAAGTGGTTGTATCCGCCCCGAGCACACTGATAGCCGACAATGTTGCAATAGAGGAGACACCTGGGATATCAGAGGAGATTCCAGGAGTAACATAGCAGCATCTCAGAAATTCCTAGTGTTGATTAAACACTTTACGAACGGCTGGAATTCACTAAAAATCAGAGGCATAGCGAACGGATTACGCAGTTTACTGCATAATTGGTAAAGGCTCCACAATACGAGAACAAGAATCAACGAGAGCAAATACCAACAAAAAAGCAGGGCAGGAAAAACTGAAATCCACCAGGTAACTCAACCAACTGATAGTAATGTGTGATTCAAAATAGCGCCGGAATTGAAGCCCTCCGCCACCGAACAAAATATGATTCACGCGCAACTTCTTTTCACGAGGTCAACTCCTTCCCCATCCTACCATAACCATACGGTGTTTTCTCACCAGCACTTTCATCTACATGCGCACATGGACCGGGATTCTAATCCCCTCTCCTCCTCCTGTCCTATTTCTATTTCTATCTCTCTCCCCTCTCCTCCCAATCCCCTCAGGGAACGACAATTTAGGGTCAGCTGTGATTATTCGATTAGAAGATACAAGAGAACAGAGAAGAATGTAGCGAAAGAGAGAAAATATTATATATATATATACATCTAATATATCATATATAAATATATCATATATACATATCATATATACATCATATATATATATATAAATATATCATATATACATATCATATATACATAGAAAATATATATACATCGATGAGCACATTCAGTGAAACAATCACTAAAGGGGGGTTGAAGACAGCAATCGGTGTGTTGCCAAGGCAAAAACCACCGATTCGACGTCGACACACATCCGTACATTGGCCCATATTCACAGTCATAATTCTATATTGCTCTGACGGAATAACCTATGAATGAATGACTATTAATTTTTGATCAGTTGCGAGTATCGCACGGTCGCTCAAAGATACAGTGACACAATCACTGAATGAAATGAAGGGAATAACAGACATACAATATTGTACGGTGTCTGTCATCCGCCCGATATGATCACCTCTCCCTTCTAGTATAAATCACGCGTCCGCCCATCCCTCATCCCCACTACCATCTGTCAGCAAGTGTTCCCCTAGTCCGCATCAAAAACAGCCCACTGATTGACCGTTCGTCCGTGTCCCTCTGTTCTCTATATTCTTTCCACCACCATATTTCGACACAGGTAGATCAACACGCTACGGTAGCTCAAAAGCGCGGATAAAAAGTGGTCGCGACAATCAACTAGGGTTTAATTACTTATGCAGTCCTAAAGATAGTTCATTCCTGATTTACAGTATACCCTTCTTTGACGACACGTGTAGCTGCATAAATAGAGCTGCATAATAAGGGTGTTACAGTAGTCGCAAAACAGCGTAAAGCATATGCACACGAGTACACTTGTTGCCGTATGCGTCAATAGGAGCATGCTCTAGGCAATGTATTCCGGAAGCCTCGTAATATACATAGAGATGGGTGGGAGAGGAATTGACCAACAAGGAGAGATGGAATAAGAGAGGGAGAGAGAGAGAGCGGGACTAAATAGGAGTGAGATTCTCTCAGAATCAGTCCCAATCTACTCCTCTTCCTCTCACATTCTCACGGTGCCTTGTCTACTGCACAGAGTACTCAACGGCCAATCGTACTACTTCGGACGATTATAAATATTGCTTTCCTAACCAAAGACAGCCGAATCGATGCAACAAGAACGAACAGGCTATCAAACAATCGCGAAACCAGAAATTGCCTGGTTGTTCAACTTTAAATATACCTACTGCGTGTTCAGAGTGTTCAACGGGCATTCATACCATTTCGTACGATTACAGATATTAATTTCTTCAGCGAGCCATCGTAATCGGTGCAGCAAGAACGAACAGCTTTTCAAGCAAATGCGCAACTGAAGATCGCCGGGTTCAAATTCTCTGGGTGGATGTAATCCAAGAATGATTCATACACCCAGTTATGCATCACTAGCTCCTGTTCCGACTCTCCGACTCTGCTGGCCATTTCTCTCTCTCTCTCTCTCTCCTCCCTTCTCATCACCCGGTCTCCACTTCCTGGCACGTTCTCAACAATCATCATCATTTGAGGGATGGATACTTTTGATTGCTGTTCGAACGAGCGGCGAGGGAAAGAAAGAAAGAAAGGGAGAGAGAAATGAAAGAGATGTAGCTGAAAAGTTAGGGATGCTCCCTGCGAGCAAGTATAATTGCATAGCCTATGCAGCAAAGGCAAGGCGAACCTGGGTTTCACGAAAGGGCAAAAAATGTGCAAAGCGCGACTCGGTCAGTGAGTCAACGATTCTCGAATTAAAGAACAATTATCATGAGAAAGTTGAAGAAACTAATATTGATCAACGGTAGGCTTGAGTTCCATGGAACGGTCAAAACTCCCGGGGGGAGTGAGTACCAATGCATTACAGAGTCTCTGTCGAGAGCGTTATCTCATTTACCTCTCTGTCTCTTTTTTACTTGCGATCATAATACAACGTCCTCCTGAGAGAGGGGTGGTCTTCCCCCCCCCTATCTGATGCTGAGCAAAAATCATGGGTGAAATTGCACCAAGATGCAAAAATCTTAGGGGGTGCAAAGAAAAAATTTTAATTCCCGCAATTATCGATTTTTGCTTATAACTCGGCTCCCGTTGAAGTCAGGAGTACAAAACATTGGATTTAACTTATTTCACATGTTTAGAATTTGGAAAATAAATTTTGTGCCGCTAGGTTTACCGGGAGCCGAGATATAAGCAAAAATCGATAATTGCGGGAATTCAAATTTAAACTTTGCACCCTGTGATTTTTGCATCCCAATTTTTTTTCTCGCACCTTGCACCCCATGAAATTTGCGCAGCATAAGTGTGTCTGCATCATATTGTAAGATGGAACTGCCGCAATCAGCCACCGAACAAACTCGTCCGAGCCAAAAGAACAACCTATCGAAATATTCCTCAATCCCTACCATGTGTTGGTGATTAGTAAAGTACAAGTAGATCACAACGCAAAGTTCTCGTGAGCAATGAGTGACAGCTTCATTCTCTCGAATCCTATCCCATCGACCTCCACTCATTTCTGTTTTTTCTTGTGATCACAACACAAAGTTCTCGGGTGGGATTGAGTAAACCCCGTCTACTGCACTCTACTCCCCCTCCCCCTCCTCCTCCTCCTACTCTTCAGTCCCAAGTCCAAGGCAGATAATTGACTGCTGAGAGCCGCCCCTCACATTTCACAAGCACAAAAACAAGATATCAGTATTCTTGCAGTACATTATCAGGAACAAAGAAAGGGTTTATCCAGTGAGTAGAGCTTGCTTGTCAACCAACCGGGCTGATTTATTGATAGCGTTGTGATACTGCGACTAGAGAGAAAGAGTAAATGAGTGAGAGAGCGGACTGCAGAGTGTTACGAAAGAAAATTAGCAAAATGAAAGAAGAGAAGTGACGATGGGACAAAAAGCGAGCACGAATTTGAGATGGAGAGAGACGAATCGCCATGAGGCATTTAGTGGAAGATAGATTATGTTTGGGAATAACGAGGTATGATTGGGGCGAGGACCATCGAGGTATCAAAATACTCCGCAAACTTGCACTGTCGGCGAAACCAGAAATCTTCTAGCGGCGGCGGCGTCTCTCACATAAATTTCGCATCAAACTGCCGGGCGATCTCTCTCTCTCTCTCTCTCTCTCTCTCTCTCTCTCTCTTCTCACAACAGATCAAAGAGACTCGCATCGAATAAATCGGCCGCCGTTGAGCGTGCATGAATCACAATGAATCTAATGGGATCTGCGCGCGCATTCAATGAGAGACAATCGACCAAATGACAAAATTGCCTCGGGCAGTCACAGTAACAACAATTTTTTTTTATTTGATACACCCGCGAAGGGTGTGACGGCAATTAAAGAAACTATGAAAAAAAAGAAATATATAAATATGAATCCGCGAATAGTATTCATACACAGTCTACTCAGTAAGAAAACAAGAGAAAACAAATTGTCACAAAAATCGACCGATAGAGTGAAGCAAATCATCTAAATCTGTAGGGGGTGGAGGAAAATGAGCTCCTCTTCCGCGGTAAGTATCGAAACTCTCTCCATCGATACACTCCTCTCCCCCTGCGGTGGGACTCAACACCTCTCCCCCGCCCATGCAAATAGACTTCTCCCAATCTCGAGAATAGAGCCATATCGTCGAGGGAGAGAGACCGGGCGGAATCGAGAGTGCCCCAGAGAAAGAAAGTGAACGGGGTGGATGAGAGAGTGTGTCGGATCGAGAGATGCCAGGCGGAGAAAGTGAGAAAAGTGAGGCTAAAGTGTTCACTAATGAGAAGTGCGTTCCACATTTGGGTGGTCGAAGAGAAGGATGGTTTATACAATTGAATCACTTAACGATCGATAATCAAAGATTACGGTATATTAAAAAATTCAAACTGGGACTGACCACTCCTCCTTCCAGGCTGCGAGCCATCATCACAGACGTTGGTAAAGAAAAGAGGAGTGGTCTGTGCAAACTATGGAGAGAGAGAGACACACGAAGTGAACGTCAAAAGAGACTATAGGACTACGGAACATCTTGCGGTTGAAGAACAGGGATCAACTCATCACTCAAGAAACACGCGCACAAACTAAAGGGGAGTTTTCGCCTCAAACTGGGGTGAAAACTCCCGGAACTCGGACCACATTGATTTCTGGCGAACGGGTCGCCTACCACAACCTTTCCAACACCATTTCTTATGCATGCAGTGTGCGATATATCGACTACCGTAGCCGGTTTACTCAACCCTTTTCTCAGAGTATTGCGAACTCTATCAGCCGCTACTGCCCTTAGAGGGAGCGGAATTGACTACTGGGGAAATGAGATCACAAAAAATGCGAGGAAATGAGTGTACGACGGAACGACTGCTCAGAAAGGGCGGAATGATGGGGGAAGGAGGAAAGAACAGTGAGACTGCCCGGAGGGGAGCTTGATTGCTCTTTTTCATGAGCTCTCTCTCTCTCAATGTATGCTGCTGCCCTCTTTCAACGACTACTGAACGAGTCCCTCATGGATTCTGTGCGGGCAATGAGAGGGTAGAGAGACGGAGGGTAATCAGAAGGCACATTGGAACATAGAGGGAGAAATATAGACGGAAGGAGGGGAAAAGGGGCAAGAATGCAAAACATTGCTGCACACACTAAATCTTCAGATATCCAATACATACAAACCACAAAATCACCGTCGAGATAATTTTCTCGAGTGAAATAATATGGATAAAGGGAGCGGAAGATGAATACTTTTTAAAAAAAGGGAATACAAAGTTTACAATGAAAGACTGTCAGGCACTGCTGCACGCAAAAAATAATCAGAAATAACCACGAAATCACCAAGTCGATGTAATGTTCTCAATAATATGAATAAAGGGAGATTAAGATGTATGTAAAGCACTGACTTCGCAATATTGCTCCGCGCACGGCATCATCAGATATCCATTACCTACGAACCACAAAGTTTCCAAGTAAAACTGCGGTTATCATAACATCAAAAAAACTGTTTTTTTCTTCTAGATTCGGAAATCATTCTAAACTCGGATTGGAATGGGAGAGGAGAAGAGAGAGAGAGAGAGAGAGAGAGAGAGAGAGAGAGAGAGACAATGTGGCACTCGGACAAGACGATGACGACTCCCCAGATGAGCAGAGAATGCAGCAGATTCGAATTATTGTGCGTCAGATTTAAAGGGGAGAGAGAGAGAGAGAGAGAGAAGCGGCGCGTTAAAATCAGTTTAAAAAATGGGGTAAGGGCAGCTATTATTAACTTCTAGCGGAGGCCAAGGTGCATTGGAGCGCTAGAAAGCAGAGGAAAGGAATTTGCTCGGTGAACCACAAATCAGTTATGCGATGAAATATTGACATTGTTAAAGACACAGGTGAGAACAGAAGACGAGATGGTGATTGTACATATCGAAGGGACCGAGTAGGTGTAATTCAATTCCGTTTGTCACGAACATATCATAGAACTAGCAAAGAAAGCTAGCAAGTAAGCACTATGCAACTCAAATCCGTATAGCAGGTAAATCGAATCACGAAACATCACCCCACATCTTCCCTCGATCCGGAGAGAACGACACATCATTCGATTGATGAACACTCGAAAACATTGACCTAACCTCCCCCTCCCTCTCACCCCGACCTCACTACCACCACAGCTCCCACGTAGTAACTGACTGACGCAGTGTTTTGTTTCCCCTACCACATCCCATCGCAAACAATTCTGTTCATGTTTTCTAGGCACCCATCGTACTTTCCCCCTACAATAACCTCATGTGCACCCACCGTAGTACCCCCCCCCCTTCACTGAACAACGCATCTCACTACCGTACACCTTCCTTTTAGGACTCCTGCGTACAGTAATCCTCCCATCAATCGCAAATTGGCTCACCAGAATCCGCGAGTGTCCTCCGCCTCGTGCTTCCATTCGTGCCCAGCGTCCCTCTGTCCATCGAAATGCCCGTACGATTGCGCTGCAAACTTATTATTATCATTAATATTGTTGCAAACAAAAAAGAATTTTAAAAATATTTCGTAATTATTGACTAGTCAGTCTATGCATCAATATTACCCTCCTCGCTTGAGGAAGTAACTTCTATTTTTCAGTTTACATAAACCAATATGTTTCGATGTGCGACGGCTGGCTCAGATCGGTCTTACCCGGTGCTCTGTGGTTAAACGACTGTTTGATAATACTAAGTTGTTCACATTTAACAATATTAGAGAACTACGTGGAACATAAAAAAATCACAGATGCATATATGCATAAGATATATATTTATCACATAAGATGATGTACATTGCGCACAAAATCAATAGTTATGGTAGTTTTGGTGCATCTGGTTGGCAATCATCAATGGTAAACGAGAATTCGAACTTCGAAGTAAAAAAAGGGCAAGACATATTTGAGCATCCATTACCTTTCTTCTGCATATAGAACTGTGAAACCGTGCTGACATATATCATGCCTTACAGGCGCTCTATGGTTTCATGACTGTTCTATAAAGCTGCGAAACTTTCATATAGCAATTTGAATGGACTACGTAGAACGTACATATTCATAAAAACCCACATCACACAGGAAGGTGTAAAACTCGAAAACATTAGCTATAGTCGTTGTTAGAGCTAGCTGGTCAAAAATCAATGGTAGACGACAGATTTTGAACTTGGAAGTAAAAAAAGACATATTTGAGCGGCCATGTCCTTTTCAACTTCAGAACAACCTGAGCAACAGGTTGGCACAGATCAGGCCTCCCCGGCGCACTCAGGTTCCATTACTAAAGAATAATCCCTTGTAGCTCTCAATCATCAATCAGAATGCCCTACGTAGAACGTAAATAATCATAAATGCATGTCACATGACACGATGTGAATTCCGCTCGAAAACAACAGTTATTCCAGGTTTTCGCAACACGGATGATTTAGTGTCCGAAACTAACGCGGTACATTTTTCAACACTTTTAAAATATGAATTTTAGAATAATCTAACCTTAATCGGCTGCAGCATCCTCGGTCGCTCTCTCAGTCCACCCGCGTACTCGGCCAGGGCAGCTTGCACTGCCTCCGTGCGGATTTCTGAAGAAAAAAAACAGAGATATCGATTGAACGCCATCAACGGAAGAGTGACCATCAGGAGGCAAATTCACAATAGTCATCTCTCTGTTAAAATTGTTTCCATAAAGATAGCAGTGATGCACTAATAGTGGACGCAGAATAACCAGCATTGAGAAGACAGCTGAAACGTCTAACTCACGGGTTTTTGCAAACTAAAAATTTTGAGAGAAGAGCGATTTTAGGCTCCGGGATTTGTTGGTTGGAATTGTTTTTGTCTACTCGCATTATTCACGTGAATCGGTAAACGAGAAGAAAATAATGTTCTGAAGTGTCGAAGAAACTAGGAATCAACGGGTCCCTCAAAAGGTCCCTCTTCTCTCAATATACCTTGTTCAAATATTCTACTTGATATTTCTAAACGAAAAGATACGACATTATCAAACGGTAATTGCACACACTACAATCAACTATAAATGAAGCCACTTACCACCAACCAACATTAACAAAAAAGGCCAACCAATTATGGTGATTGATCATCTACATCTCGCGAGCTCATAACCTTTACATCAAATCGAGTATACCCTCCGTGCAAGAACCAAAGATCAAAGATCATCTCTCTCACCCGAGTGATATCTCCCCTCATCTCTCGTCAGTCTCCGCTGTGCTCGTCTGCTCGCACGCGTCGTCGGACTCGCCTGAACCGATTTCAGCGATTCTGAAATTAATTTAATGACGGAATGTAATTGGAATCGCCTGGCCCAGCCGCTTTACTATCCATCATGAAACGCTGAATCGCCGGCAGCTTTCGTCATAAATATCACTCTCTCTCCTAGCTCCCTCTTCACCTATTGTTTTACACTTTTTTTTAATATTGTTGAAATGTGTTTTCTCTATTGCTCTATCAATGCCTCCACAAATTCAAGCATGCGTCATCATTTCTCGTCCAACATCACTATTCCACTCTTTTCCCTTCCTTTTTTTTCCTCACTATTCAATCGCAGTAAAACTACTCGTCTGTTTGCCACACTTTTTACTCGAACCGGTGCATCGATTGAGAACCGAGAGAGAAATGGGGGCGATAGAGAGACTTGGAAAACACAGAGAGCGACGAAGGCGAAATTCTTTGACAATAGCGTAGTTCAAGCACACTCATATTTATGCAGGTTTCAAAAGGCCAAAAGTTGCATTGTGCAGACTCAAAGCGACCTGAATATCATAAAACTGAGAAACATAAATATTCAGGGCGTAGCAACGTGTTGCCAGGACTTATTAAACTTATTCTTTGAAATGTGTTTCCTATATTGCAATCGTTTACACGCTTCACAAAACAAGCTTTTCTTTTATTTATATTGTGAAATTCAAGACAATATGAAATTGGGGTCGCCTGGCCCAGCCGCTTTACTAACCACCTTGAAGCGCTGAATCGCCGGCAGCTTCTATCATAAATATCACTCTCTCCTAGCTCCTTCTCCTATTGTTTTACACCGCCTATCAATGCCTCCACAACTTCAAACATGAGTCATCATTTGTCTTCCAACACCGCTATTCCACTTTTTCCCCTCTTCTTTTTTCCTCATTCTCTGACCCGCAGAAAAATATTACTCGCCTGTTTGCCACCTATTCTAAGTGAACCGATGAATCGATTGAGAACCCAGAGGGAGAATTGGAGGCGATAGAGAGACTCACCAAAAAGGGGACAACTAAGGTACACGTCAAGGATAGGCAAAAAAGGAACGATCAAATTCCACTGTTCGATCACATTCATATTACGCCAATACCAAGAATAAAGACCAACAATCAAGTGGGCTTTCTGACAGCGATCCGAATTTGTCACAACTAGGAAACTTGAAAACTGCGTGAATTTGAAGAAGAAAACAACTCCCTTCTGACACAATTCTCTATAAAACTACTATGAAACGCCCCGATCGCCTGTCGATTCACTCTCCTCATTTTCGCACACCCACTAAACTCTCCTCGCTAATTCCCCCTCGCCTAAATACAACGTTCAACAACCGGCGATAAATCGAAACTACGTCAAGCGAATCAGCGAGAATGCGTCTATCCCCGTTAGTGTAACGCCCCAAACTAATCCGAAGACAGTATTTAGATATCATTTAACTGACATGAAAACTATCATTGAGTAAAAATGAAATTTCGAAAATCAACGTTCGCCCCGCGCATGCAAGTTTCGTCCACACTATCAGAGCAATTGTTGAGCAATAATCTCTCCTATTTACTTTTGTTGTACATATTCTGACATGAATAGTTTCATACAATAATTTCAATCATCCAAATAATTCATCAATATGAAAGTTACTATTTCATTTTCACACGCTCTCTCGCTTCTACCCTATCTTTTTTGCACAAAATTGTATGCGTAAAGCAAGAACAAATCCGACGACAGTCTGCCCATGTCATGCAACGACCCGGAAACCTATCGTAGTCTTTTCCTCCAGTATATATGTTCGCCCCGCGCATGCTTGTTTCATCAACGCTATCAGAGCTATTATTGATCACGTTTAGCAATGCTATCGTCTTTTCGCTTCATATTCTCACATGAATCGCTTTACTATAGTCATTATCATATTATTTTCACACGCACCTATCCTACCATGATCGCAATCAGAATCGCAATTTTTGTTTTTTTGTTACATTTTAGAAAAAATGGTGACCTCTCTGTGCGAGGAGGAAGGGCTTGAGCAGGACGGCGCGCTTCTTCTCGAAACCCTTCGATGTGATGTCGCCTGCAATAATTACAGACATTAATTAATTTAATCAATTAAATCCCCAAAAAATCTCAAACCCAACTAAATTTCACTTCCCCTCTCATCTCAAGATCCAAAAACCGTCGAGATAATCAACCAATCACGCGTAACTAAATTGCGGACTCCAACTGCCTACACAAAATTGTTTCAAATGTTAATTCAGCCTTTTTGGCCAAATCATGAAACGCTAACGTGACAGGTTCAATTTCCTACTTGCCACAACCTCAAACTACCATATATAATTTTATCAATAATTACGTTAATAATCATAAATCACGCGTAAGTCAATTGGGAATTCAACCACACACCTCTAAGGCACCAATTTGTCGGGCTAGATTTCTCTTCTTTTATCTGTCATGAAACGCTAACGTTACATGTTCAACTTCCTCCTTGTTACAACTTCAAACTATCGTATATAATTTTTAAAATTAATTAAATAAATAATTTCTTGAATACCCTCGCTCAGCTCCAGATCCAGTTCCGCCAGTCGCACTCTCACTTCCTCCGGCAGCCGCAGCAGATCAACCTCTGCTGCTGCCATCATCTGATGGAATTAACTAAACAATTAATAATAATGATAATAATAATAATATATGATACATGATAAATGATACATACATACATACATGAATTATCACGTCAAACGTTGAAGTAAGGTGAGGATGTGGTTTCAGGTCACGATCATTTGCATAATAAAATGGTAATAGTATTATTAGTTGTACTCACAGGGACAAAAAGGAAACGCTTGAGATAGAAAAAAACAATATCACTACATGAACCTCGTTTCTTCTACTAACTCGGGGTGAGAGAACATGCGAAACCGAGAGAGTGCCAGCGGGCGGCTGGAGAAGCAGAGAGCGCGAGTAACGAGGGGGGAGGGTCAAAAAGGGCGCCCCGATTACTCACGGTCCTTTCTCTGTCTCTCCTCCATTCCCATACTCTCTCCTCCTTCCCTCTCCTCTCAATCATCCATCTCTCTCTCACTCACACGGGTCAATAAGTGAACCACCGGCCGGCCAACCCTCCAGAAAGAGGTTTCGAGTGAGCGTGTAAAATCGAGTGGGACTCTCTCACATTCGCACACTCTCTCACCCTGGCCCCTTTCTGGAGGGCCGGAACCAAGAGAAGGAGAAACATGACTGATCGACTGCGCTCCATAAACAGAGAAAAAGGAAAGACACACGCATCAGTGGTACAGTCATTGGATAAATAGAGAGGAGAAGGAATAGATAGAGATACTATTGTGGAACGATATTCTACCCCCACTAATGGAACACTCAATCGAATGAACGAACACTGCGTTTTAACTGGTAATGGCATATTCGGCCACGAACCCATTTTTTCGTGTTTCAGCACTTAACCCCAGTCCCCATGATTGAAACTAACGTTAACTAAAGGAAACTCTCGCGCCAAACTGGTAAACTCTCGAGATTGCGAATAGTGGAGGAAACAACACTCTTTCTGTTCTCTCTCTCTCTCTCTCCAAGGTGTCTGTTCGAGTGTAATACTGATTGATAACGAGTGAATCACACTGGAAGAAGAGGAAAGTAGCGAGAGAGGAGGACGAAGATAAATGGACGGGAAACTTGTAGAGAGTGGCAACACCCAAACCTCCTGAAAGGGGCCTGAGGCGAGAGAGAGAGCAAAATTGAGAGGGACCCTCCCACTTTCGCACACTATCTCGGCCCTGCCCCCCTTTAAGGGCGTTTGGAAAGGTGCCAAAGAAGTGGGCAGCAATAGAAATAGAAAGAGAGGGATAAAGAGAGAATAGAGTTATGGAAGCAAGTAGAAATAGCCATGGTTCAAGTAAGTGAGAGAGAGACGGAGTGGAAAGTGAGAAAGAGTTAGAGAGAGGGGTGTGGAGAGAGGGTCGTCCGAACAGGTGGCGAGACGGAGGGGAGAGAGGAGTGTTTGGGACGAGGGGAGAGGGGAGGAGAGAGAGGAAGGAGAGAGAGGAGGAGGGAGGGGGGAGGAGAGAGAGAGGGAACAGAAGGGTCATGCCAATTGGGGGTAAAGGCTAGTAGAAGAAGGAGGGAGAAGGACGACTCACAGAGACTCGAAATCGACATGAAAAGGACGAAAATAGAGTGAGAGTGTGAAAATGGAGCCAATTTGTATACAGTTGCACGATAAAACGGATCGATAAATAGTTCTGTTTGGCAAGTTGATCCCAAAATATTTGCACTGGGCGCAGATGCGGTTCTCTCTTTAGCTTTTGCCAAATATCATCAGATGGAATTCAAGGAAAAGGTTATAGGCTACATTTCTTCCACCAGTAATATTGCATTTTTTTGCAGAAAAAAAACAGCAGAAAAGTATATTCTGATCCTCCTGCTCATTCCTAAGCCGTTTCTAGTCTCAAACCTTTTTGTTTAAAAAAAGAACCAACCATAAATTCTGGGCCAATGAAAAGTGTGTTTGGGTGTATCGAGGGAGGATGGGTTTGAACAAAGTCAGAGTCGGGCAGCGCAGAAAGAGAAAGATGGACGGATGATAAGAGAACAGCGTGGTGTATTGGAGAGATGGGGGAGGGCTATTTCGAGAGAGAGAGAGAGAGAGAGAGAGAGAGATCCAAAGTTTGAATCTCATCTCGAATCTCGGGTAAAAGGGGAGAGTAACCCCTTTGATCTTGATCCATTCAAAACTTCAGCGAAATGCGCCCTTTTGTCCACCCAGGCTAATTCATTCATGAGTCCATCTCTCTCGAATGGACGTAGTGGAGAGAGAGAGAGAGAGAGAGAGAGAGAGAGAGAGACGTCCAAAGAATGGAGGCCCGCACTCTCTTTCTGCATTGGTCATCTTGATGGATTCTCGATTGGATTCCTCCTCCATTTTGCCTGGAGGGGCGAGAGGGGAAGAGAAGAGGGGGTCTTAGCAGCTTCTTAGCCACCTTTTTTATTGGGAGGAGAGCATCATGGGGCAGTGGGGTGGCGTACAATTATAGACATAGATGAGCATTGATGGCCTATGGAAAGCCTGGGTCTGATCCAAAATCAGGCGGGCCTGCTGCAAAAGCAGGGTAACTGCTGTTTCTCGCTATACACAAGTCCGTACATGGATCATAGTGCAGCAGTGTATGCAATTTTCGACCAGAGGAACGACGAAAGACGCGTAAATATATACAAAGACAACGACGGGGATGTTAGAGGGTCAAAGGAGTAGCAGATCGAGGGCTAGCGAGGAAGGGACGGAGGAGGGAGAGTGAAAGAGAGCAAAGGAGCAGAGAGAAAGAGAGGATGAGACATCCAATCCAAGTGTAATACACATCTCTCAGATGAAATCATCGTTCTCCATCAATTCTCTGATTGCGATCATCATCTCTCATACAAGCGGTGCTGCTTTGTTCTACCGGTGCTACTTCACAAGAATGCTGATCACTTTTCCAAGAATTTGATTGACCATTCATACTAACGGCATTCAAAATATGAAGATAACCAAGAGTTAACTATTCAGGGCCAATCACGTTGAACAAAATGGCAGGGACCTGTCGGCATATCTAGGCTTCACAATTAACCCAATCTGGCCTCCAAGATAAAAGTCGATCTAACCATGCGGTCATCGTATCACTCCCATCTCCAATTCAACGTGACAGCTCTCTCCCTCTCTGCTTCACTTCTATGCAAATGGAGATCCCTTTGATCTACCTATCTCTCTCTCTCTCTCTCTCTATCTCTCTCTCCCGGCAGTCCGGTCTCACTTCCGACGCTAGTGGCCAGGACGAAATGGGAATATAAAGGGGAGAGGAAGTGAGGAGTAGTGAACACTCCATGAATGGGTGAGTACTACTGGAAGCGAGAATGAGACTGGGGGAGAAGCTAAGACGAGAGAGAGAGAGAGAGAGAGAGAGAGAGAGACTGTCTCCTCCCCCCCGTCCCATCTCCTCTTTCTCCCCTTCTCACAATCACTAGCTGCCGCTTCCTCTTGACAAGAAACGACTGCTTAGAGGAAGCCGAGATTGCCCGAATTCCGTCTCTTCTCTCTTCTTCTTCTCCCCCTCCTTCTCTCCTCCCATTCCCATACTCAATGGCACTCAGTCCACATCTAACGAACTCGCTTCTAAATCACACTTCCAACTTCGAAATCACTCCTCCGATTAGCCACGGCGGAGCAAAAATTGGCATGTCTCATCAGAATTTGGAACGCACATAATTTCAAACATACATAAATGGCTACGTCGAGAGATCATACGAAAAAAATTCCCCTCTCTAAATCACGCGCTCTCATTCATCTTTCCGTGGGACCCGTGTAGGGCTGGCAGACATGTGGGATACACCTATCAAATTTGCTACCGATTTAGCCGGAGCTAAAGTGACCGGGAATAAAACAAATGTGTCCGTTCAAAAAAGCCGGATCAATAGTGTTCCCAGCAGTGTGCAAGTGTCACATCTGGATTGGATTGAAAACCGATGATCCCATTCTAGAGGAAGAGAGGGAGGGAACGGAGAGTGGAAATGAGAGAGGAGAGATGGCCTCTGGTCACTCTCTCTCTCCCCTTCTCTTCTCTCTCTTTTCCTAATCGTCTTCTATTTCGGCTACTCTCATCCTACACACAAAAGCGATGAACAACAACAACCGAGAATGCAATTGATTCCAATTTGTAATTTCCAAACCTCCAGAAAGAGCCTTACGTTCATACAGTTTCTCGATCCTAACGAGAAAGTTTGGAGAAAGATTATGATTGAGCGTTCGTTGGAGTGCTGTTCGAGGGGATAGATATAGAGGGGGAGGAACAAAGTAAATGCGGGATAGGGGAGAGGAAGGGAGGGACAGGCCATTAAAATGAGGAGGATGAGTGAGCAGTCGTCGACTTCTATCCATCTCCATGAGTATGTTCCTACTCTATCTCTCGACCAGTCTGCTGGTTTCGCAAGAGACCCCTTCCACCAACTCATCACGGAAAGAGTTCTACTCTCTTTCTACAACCATTCAAATGGCATTCAGGGACGTGGATTGTGGTGGCTTCACCATCCAATGGTAAATCACTCAAAATTGTAGTCTCTCCTAAGAGCCATCCAAATGTCTACCGGGTATTCTCGAATATTCATGGAGATCACTAACTATCACCTCCTGCCGTACAGATTCACCATCCAGTAGTATTTAACTTGAATCTTTCTACTCTTCCAGACAAATACATTCAAATGGCGACCGGGTCTTCTCTCTCTCTTCTCTCTCTACTCGTTCTATTGCATCGAACCCAAAGGGTATGCTCACACAATCAGATTTAGAGACGGAATGGACGAATGGAATGGGGGAGGGACAGTGAAACAGGCACAAAGAATAGGTGGACACCCTACCCCCCCCCCCTCCAGCCGGGAGAAGGGAGGGAGGGAGAAGGGAGGTAGATACAACACATCAAGGACGGAATGACCGGTGCGAGAAGGATCCATCAATGTTCGAACACAATAACAATACCCGTTACTATCTATACCACAGTGAATGATATAACTGTAATATTGGACTACTGCATAAATATAAGCGGATTTGGATTGAGGTCGAAAGAGCAGGTAGGTAAAAGTCAAAACGGAGCTAGGCTTGATCGGTTTTGGTGTGCCTTTCGACCTACACACTCTGATATTCATCTATTCTGGTATTTTTCCCAGTCTGGACCTCGGTGCCGCAAGTTTTCCCGCCTGTATCCCGGTAGGAAGAAATGTAGAGACAAATCCAGGTAGGAAAAAATACCAGAGCACCGCCCCAATGCGCGAGGTTTTTGATCGAGATGACTCAGCAACTGGCGGATTCGAGGTACACCCTCCAATAAATAGTATCCCTTCCGTTCGGGTGGGGGAGGCCATACCATTCCCTCCTCTCCTCCTACATTCAAGTGTTAGAGGGGGTGAGAAGTGGCGGTGGGAGACAAAGGCTAACGTAGTGTGAAATCTGATCGGCACTGTGGTTGTAGATCAAGGGGGGTTCAGACAGGGGAGAGAGGGAGAGAGAGAGAGAGAAATAGATCATTAATTGGGCGGCCCTCTGCAACCGCACGGCGCGGAGGAGACAACATTCAATTATGCATACGAGCGCGGGGCGAGACGCGAGAGAGCGGGCGAAATGGAGAGAGTGCAGAGATACCAAGGGTGGTGTAGATTGTGAATTTGATGAAAGATGAGAGGAGGAGCACTTCGCACCACCCACATTTCTTATACTCGAGTAATGGAGAAGGAGGGGAGGGATGGGAGAGAGAGAGAGAGAGAGAGAGAGAGACCAGTTAATCGAATTGGCAACAGCAGCAGTAGGAAGTAGTGAGTAGTACAGATGAGAGGGGAGGGGTAAAGTGAGTGTGCGGTGCAAGAGGAGATGGAGAAAAGGAGACGACGACGTGTCTCCATGTTGACCAGTGGTCTTTCCCCCCTCTTCTCTCTCTCTCTCTCTCTCTCTCTCTCCTCCCCCTCTCTCTTCGATAGTTAAGACATCTTCGAGAAGAAAGGAGAGATGAAGACACACGCGCAGAGAGAATTATGCGAGCGCGCCTTGCAATGAATACTTCGGAAGCGATGGGCAGAGTTGAGCTACAACTCTATAGAAATTCCAGTACGGTTCGAAGGAGTAAGAGAATCGCAACACCGGTTCACGTTCTTATTTTCCGCTCCATCACTACGTCAAAAAAGAAAGTGCCCGTAGCTGCTCAAATTTCGCTAACTAGTAAATAGTAAATTTAAAATTCCGCTGCGCCTTCATTATCTCGCCGAGCACTTCAACAACAAAAAATGGTCGGCAAACTACAGATTCATATATTTCGTAAAAGCGGCGCCCTGACTTCACTGATCACGAGGAAGAGCGCTCCTCGTCGTTTGGCAGAGGCAAACGACACGGACAGCGATTTTATGGTTGTGATTATGTGTCAGGAATCGGAGAAAAGATACATGTCATCCATCACTTTTGATGGATGAACTACTCCAAATGGTAGCAGCAAGCAGAGGGAGAGTGGGGAGCTAAGAGGGGGGGGCACAATACGCGTGTGAGAACCCCATTATTGAATAGCACAGCATCTGTAAGATCGATCAGCGAAACCTGATCATTGGGAAACAATAACAGTTCAGGGGGAGATTCAAAAATTGAGTTCGTGGTGGGATCATCGCATGCAATCTCGCAAACTTTAACGGTCAGCCTACATTTGAATATGCTTGCCAGAAATTCAAGTTTATGGTCCAGAATGCCGTGATAATAACAAGAATGTCTCCTATCAGTTCATCAAGTAACGAGGTCGAGGTGTGAGACCACAGCCGTAAATAGAGACATTGATAGACTGATAAGCAAGGAACGCGCTATCACTTACAGAAATATTACTCATAGATGGGATGAGAGCAGTGTTGCTAGATCGAATAATTCTACTCGCGAATAACCTTTGTTATTAGCGAATAATGCATGGTTATTAACCTTTGCTATTAGTGAATAGGATTATTCGATCTAGCAACACTAGTTGAGAATAAGGAAAACAAGACAGAGGGCAGTTATTGAGAGAAGGACTGGAGAAGGAAAGAAGAGGTTTCCCCTCCCTCCCAGTAGGCAATTAGGATACCATCCACCCTCTCCTCCCCTCACACAAGGTCAGGCTACCAGACGGCAAGATTTGCGAAGAAGAGAAAGGGCGGAAAAGATCGAGAGAGAAATTGAATGATCGAGGGAAAGCGGATTTCAAACCGCTCTAAACCGTTAGGAAAAAAGAAGAGTAGCGGTAGAACGCATCACAAATCAAAGGTTCATAGGCACAGGGCACATATTAGTGCGAATAATGTACGAAAATCATCAAAATTAAGCAGATAATCGATTAAAATAGGAGAATTATCGAAAAACAGTCAATTCACGCTACAGTATTCTGAAATCATTGACCCTGAAAATTTTTGAATTGTCTCACCACTAAATTCACCTACCGTATACTTCATAATATTGAATTGTTTTGCTAAATTAATTATTACCGTAATCCAGCTCTTATGTTCATTTTTTTGAATATTTACTTTGATTGTTAATTATTTTTAAAGTGTTAAATATATTCTCCGTGCACTTCCGTGTTTTCACAGCTCTTCCTCCTCTCCATCTTCATTTGTCGGCTCGATTGCCAATCACTGAGCAACTCTTTATCTTCCTTTCTCATCGCATTCACTATCCTTGAAGAGAAAAGGATGGAACAGGCGTGAAGGGAGGGGGACAAAAACCCGCAAGGAAGCCAGGCAAAAAATGAGAGATAGAGCGCAGACAGGCAGAAGACTAATGGGATCAAGAGATAAGACTAATTGACGTCTCAGACATCACTGGGCTCTCTGGGCTCTGCCGATCGACACCTGAGAAGCACAGAACATTTAACAATCTTCTGTTTCCCAGCACGACATCTACCGTACCCCTCAATCAGGGGCGTCCGCTGTATTGAATACCAGGTTCCACGGTCATGCGCCTCATTGTGATAGTCGTCCCAAAGAGAGGTCAGAGAGAGAAAGAGAGAGAGAACGTGGGCAGGAAGTGAAATAGGCCGGGTTGGGTATAGATGGCAGAGATAAAAAGAGTGCAGAGAGCGTAAGGATGAAAGGTATCCTTAGTGAGTGCCCGCGGGGAGGAGCTTCGACCCTCCTATAAAAGCC
Organism: Pristionchus fissidentatus; assembly: GCA_036245785.1. NCBI lineage: Eukaryota > Metazoa > Nematoda > Chromadorea > Rhabditida > Neodiplogasteridae > Pristionchus > Pristionchus fissidentatus. Next base: position 30,523,399 of record BTSY01000005.1, on the reverse strand, counting down.
GACAGCTCCATGCTTGTCTCACTTCCCATTGTCCTTGTCTTCTCTCCTCATTTGCCTCCAACCTTTCATTATCTTTGAAACAATACACTTGCTTCTTACAGTATACTGAGCCAATAGTGTCCTACCGTAATATTCTGTCTACCTAATGTATTCTATCATACCTCTATCTTATTCTAATGAACTTCTCCTACCGTATCCTTCACCTACCCTACCTTCAGCTATCGTATCCACTACCTACTGTATTCCTCAACTTATATACCTATCTAGCGTACCCCAACCTACCGTATCTCTCTCTTTCCAGAATGATGAAGGTAGCGGTCTCCGTTGGAGCCGCCGGTGGCATCGTCGCGACCCTCGCTTGCCTCTACGCTACGGCGATCATCATGAACGACATCAACGACATGTACAACGACATCATGGACGGCATGGGCCAGTTCAAGGTACGTACCGTAACCCCTAAGCATACTGTAGGTGATTTGCATCTCCTACCGTATCCCCTGGGTCCTGACTCACTATAGTCTTCTTGGGATCATGCACTGCATGGACCAGTTCAAGGTACGCAAGGCATCTCCACTCTTCTACCGTAACCACTAGGAATACTGTAATTAACGCCCCTCTCATACCATCACCCTTGACTCCGGATAGGTATACTGTAGCCATGCGCTTCCTCACCGTATCGCCTCAACTACGGAGTACTGTAGCTCACGACATCTTACCGTAAACTCCCGTGTCGAGGAGTGCTTTAGCTCCATGCCATCCTACCGTAACCAGGAGCTGCCGCAACCTCATCATCACCCTAAAATGATTGTACGCTGGCCTTCTCAACGTGGTTTTTTTCAATAGTTATTGCGGCAGTTAGTCGTGTGCCAGGGGTCATATTCAAGGATCTATTACACCTTTAGTGCGACCCTGAGATTAGTGCAGCCGCCTGAGCGAAACGAGTTTCAGCGCGCCTTTGTTCTAGCGGAAAGCGAAATTGAGAGATGGGGAATTAAAAGAAAAGGGGTGCCGTTAACCAAAGAGAGAAAGCGAATCGAGGATTGAGTAGCGAGTTTTTAGGCAAAGAGACACACTAATCACCACTCATCCGCCCGTGTCCTGAGGGTAGATCAACCCTACCCTTTACAGTACCCCCCCTCAAATATCTTATTCTAACCAACCCTACTGTAACCTACCTTAGATTAGATAGTCCTACTGTACTCCCTCACTTGCCTACGATTCCTGACTTATTAGTTACAGTACTCCCCCCCAATGCCACACCAAACCAGTCCTTCTGTAACCTGCTATGCCCTGGGTGTCTACCGTACTCTCAATCATACCCACCGTATCCCTATCATTACCGTATCACTTTGCAGACTGTCGCCGATGACTCGTGGGGTCAGATGATGATGATCCGTCGTGGAGATCCCGCCGAGAACCACGAGTACGTCCGCACCCTCTTCGGCAGAAACAAGAGATCCGCCGGACAGTGCAGTAAGTTGTCTGACCCACCGAACCCTACCGTAATCCTCCCGTCTTGCATAAGTTATCTGACCCACAGAACCTACCGTAACCCTCGCCCCAATTGCAGGCTGCGGACTGCCCCAGGTCAACTGCCCGCCCGGTCCTCCCGGACCTCCCGGACCCCCTGGAGACAACGGAGACAACGCCGAGGACGGAAACAACGGAGCCCCCGGTCTTCCCGGAGTGCCCATTCAGGAGGAGAAGGAGCTGCCTCGTGGATGCATCAAGTGCCCGCCCGGACCTCCCGGACCCCCCGGACAGATGGGATTCGAGGGCATGCCCGGAGACCAGGGCAAGCAGGGCGAGCGCGGAGCACCCGGACAGGACGGACAATCCGGCTACGGCGGACCCCCCGGAGATGTCGGAAAGCCCGGACTCGCCGGACAGGACGGCATGGTCGGCAAGCCCGGAGCTGACACCGTCACTGGCAAGGGAGCCCCCGGATTCCCCGGCAGACCCGGTATGCCCGGACCCCTCGGAGAGCCCGGTATGGACGGAGAGGACGGTGTGCCCGGCCCCGCCGGACCTCAGGGACCCCAGGGCAAGCCCGGAAAGCAGGGATTCAACGGCCTCGACGGAGGACAGGGACTCGCTGGAGACATCGGAGCTCTCGGAGACGATGCCAACTACTGCGCCTGCCCCGAGAGACGCGCTCGCGCCTAAGAAGGACGAAGGAGCGCGAGGTCTTCTACCAAGAGACCATCTGCGGCTTGTCCACCATAACTTATTGCTGCAGCCAATCGATAAATTATTTCTTGCTGCAAATAAATCCCCTCTCAACACACAAGTTGCCAGACATGGGCACGATCACACGGGAGCACTAGGCATTTTCATGAAAAGAAATACGAAAATTTGAAATTTTGTGGAATCGATTACAATATCTTGCTCCAAGAAAACATTTGGGGCACTCGACGATTGAGTGAAATCGGGAGGGGAACACTCTGCAGATAGTTTATAATTTGTCGCCCACGTGTGCACGCAACACATGACACTGGGAGTACCTCCAATATCTCTTTATCTAGGTGCATAAATATGAACATTCCATAAATTATTAAAACAAATCTCGTATATACCAATATGTGTATAGATACTCTCACACCTTAGGAAGCAATTCCGTGGAAGGAATTCGCTCAATCAGGCGATGGGGGCTTATCTGGAGGGAGGAAAAGGGGGGCAAACAATGGAAAGGAGAAGGAATCCGAATAGTGCAAAGTACAGTAACCTACTTTCACTATCCAACTCTCCTTCAACTCACACCAGTGTCAACAACTCTACATATTACTCTTGTGTATATCACAAAAAAACGACTTAGGGTCAAATATGTATTTCGTATGAATATTGTATGTCACGTCGGTTCAAGGAGTACATTAGAGAGACGGAGCGATCGAAAATTCAGCAATAGTTTTGCCGAAGGGAGGAATTGAACTTCCGATGCTCTGCTTCATGTCCTATCGCATTAGCCACTACACTATACGTGATAGTTGAATGGTGGGCAATGCGACTTCCTCAAGAGATGAGAGTCTTACTAGCCTATCGGGTGGTAATGCAAAGTATGCTAATCATGCAAAGTGCCATGCAAAGTATGCTAATCACGAGATACTGTAAGCATTTGCATCAAACTTTAGTAATTCTCGGATTGTGTAGCCAGGTTTATTTAACGGCTCCGTTCTCCCCTCTATTGCTAGTTTTGAACTGGCCTGAACCGACGTGATGTTTTGTCTGTGAATACGTGCATCTTTTCGATTTTCTATTTGCATATTGCAGGAAGGTAGACGAGGGAACAACGAGGTGAATCAAATATATAAGGCCGTGTGAAGTACAAGAAGAGGAAAGAGCAAAGAATGCAACTGAGCACTCCGTGCAATCAGTCTCACAAGTATCGAATGAAATAAAAGAGGCACTTCAATTGTAGGTTATCACATGTGAATTGTAGTAAGTAAGCCAGGTTCATCTCCCCAACCGTACCTTCTACCGACTCGTCTAGTTGAAGATGGACAACTGCAGGTTCGACCCATTCTTCTTCGCCGCTCCATTGTTGTTGTTCTTCCTCTCCGCTCCCTTCGGGCCCTTGGGCTTGTTGGGACGACGGATCACCTCAGCGCCCGCTGACACGCCCATAAGGATGTCCGTGCTGATACCCGACGCCGCCAGACTGTCCTGCACCTGAAATATAAAACGATAAGATACGGCGAATCGATTGAATTCAGGATAGTCGAAACAGAAATAAGAAGACCGGCCGACCTGCTTCTGGATGGCTGCCAGTTGGTCAGCGCTGAATCCGTCAGCGGATGCGACCTGGATGGGGCCGGCGCCTCCGGAGACGGGCTTTGCCACTTTCTCGGGAGGGACGGGGCTGCCCTGTCCGAGTCCCGAGTCGTCGCCGACCGAGGAAACAAGGGAAGAGCGAGAGCCCGAGTGCTTCATGGGAGGGGGTGAGATGGGGGAAGCGGACACCGCGGAAGCAGAGGCGGACGCCGTGGGCAGGACACCAGTGGAGAAGACTGAAATATATTTATTTGATATGTTTTGCACATTCACTCTTTCCATTAAAAACTTTTTTCAATTGAATGCGAGTTTCAGAAACATACTTCTACCGAAAGAGGAAATCTGGTTGACGATGCTGGTCATGTCGTAACTGAAGACGTCCGACTTGAGCAGATCCTCCTCCTGCTTAGCGATAGCCTTCAGCTCGACGGTGACGTCCTTTCCAGACTGAATGAATAAGCGATAATTGGCAGGGTCCAGCTTACGTTGCATTCACAAGATTAATCTACCGTATGCCTACGTCGGCTAAACAAATTGGTAAACTTACAGCAGCCTTTGCTCGTAGGGTCTCAATAGTCTGCTTGTGATTGGCGAAGAGTCTGGAGGAGGAAGCTTCTTGTCTCGCCAGCTCGGCAAGCAGCATGTTTTCTCTCTCCTCAACCACGGCGCGCAGAGACTACAAGAGTTATTCCTGATTCGCATTACACCAAACCGGAAATTACCTTCATCGTAGCGATAATGTTCTGCTTTCCGGCCGAGCACTCCTTCTGCCACTGACTAACAAACTGGGTTTGTCTGCTGAGAGCACCATCGATTGAAGAAACGTCGGCATCTTAAATATTACAAATTAAATATTATACAAATTACGAACGCCGTATGCATCGAGCAATCGCCAAATGTTTTATAAAGAATCACTCACTCTTCTTCTCACTTCCGTTGATGCCATTAGCGACCGGTGCTTTCTTGACTTGAGAAGTCAGAGGCACAGAGGGAGCAATGGGGGCAGAAGGTGCTGAGACCACCGCGGGCTTAGCTGAATATAAACAATTTAGTAGTGTTGGCAAAAGAATTGGGAGGGTGAGAAAAAGATGCTACGCATACAAAAAAAGCGTTAATGGAACACACCTGCGGGAGCTTCGGATTTGGGAGCCTCAACAGGCTTCTTCGAGTTGTTATTCGCCTTCTTCTTATTCTTGCCGGCTGATCCACCAGCGCACTCCCACTCATCAAGAGCTCCACCTGAATAGATAGGAATAGAATGATTATTCGGAAAATGATTGACAGTACCGTCCATGAGTGCTGCGATTGTGCGCGCAACATCGAGGTCATGGGAATGCAGAGCGAGAATGATGTCGTTCTTGCTCACGTTGGAGATCACTTCACGAACTTTCGATACCTTCTCGGCCATAATCTTGTTGTCAGCGTTGTCCTTTGCCATTTTGATCGATCCTCTGCACACAAACCAAATATAAGCAATCTTTCGATCGTAAAAAGGACATTTCGATCACATAATAGACGATTAGGATAGGAGGGAAATTGATCGATACGAATTCGACGATTCAGAATATCAATGGAATATCAATATATCACAGGATACTTGTTCATTAGGAACTATGGAAAAGCTAAATTGAACGAGAAAAATGAGGTCACGAAAATCGGGATCAACACATCGCAACAAGCTTAAATCAGCTCAATAATACTTCAATGCGAGTGAACCTGAACGAGAAGATACTAAGGTCACCACGAGTACATCACCAAATATAAGAAAATCAGTCAAATCATGCGTCTTCACCGGCATTTTAGTAATCAGTTCAAGGTCTCGCCTCTACGTTGGATGCACGCGACGCGTGCCGCCCCGCGCCAGACTCCATACACTTTTGCTTGTTACTGTAATTCAAAATCGTCAAACTTTTAATGCTTAAAATCACACTTTATCGATTATTAGTTGCAATTATTCTGACGGTAGTCATGTTGCATTTACAATTAATGGACATAAACTTAAAATAAATCAAAACCCTACGGAATTGGGAACATCAGTCAAAAAATGCGCATTGCGTACAATTTTTTCATACACTTTTCACAATTCCCCTAAAAATTTTGGGCCTTATTTTACTTCCATTTTCGTTCTGTCCATTTTTTGTCATCCTCTTGCCATTCTTTTGCCTTTTTTCTTTGAATATTTCTTCGTAATTTCAGGGGTAAAAATGAGTAGCAGCAAGATCTCTCGCGACTTCTTGAATGAGACCGTCGCGGAGGTCATCAAGGGAGCTCAGGAGAAGAAGCGCAAGTTCCGTGAGACCGTCGAGCTCCAGATCGGTCTGAAGAACTACGACCCCCAAAAGGACAAGCGTTTCTCCGGATCCGTCAGGTGATTGTGAATGCCCAGGTAGTCGTGTCCAAGCACGCTCTACTGCGGGAAGTCGGAATTCGTGAAAGCGATACGGCGAGCCCTTACCCAGGGTTTTAACAATTTGGGGAGGTAGAATTACCGAAAACCATGGCTGCATCCACCGAAAGTGAGATATTTTTGTTTGTTTTGCACTTGAGTAACACTTCTTGCAGCATCCTTATTTCATCATTTATTTTCAGACTGAAGAACATCCCCAAGCCTCACATGAAGGTCTGTGTTCTTGGAGACCAGCAGCATTGCGATGAGTCCAACGCCGCCGGCATCCCCTGCATGAACGCTGATGACCTGAAGAAGCTCAACAAGAACAAGAAGCTCATCAAGAAGCTCGCCAAGGGTTACGATGCGTTCCTCGCTTCCGAGTCTCTCATCAAGCAGATCCCCCGTATCCTCGGTCCTGGTCTCAACAAGGCCGGAAAGTTCCCTTCCGTCGTCTCGCACGCCGAATCTCTCGGAGCCAAGGTTGACGAGATCAAGGCCACCATCAAGTTCCAGATGAAGAAGGTGAGCAATATTTAATGCAAACACTGTTTTCTTGGGCGGCGATAAAATATTAAAGATGTGATAAAATATTAAATATTATTTTGCAGGTTCTCTGCCTCTCCGTCGCCGTCGGACACGTCGAGATGAGCCAGGAGGAGCTCGTCGCCAACATCTCCCTTGGAGTCAACTTCCTCATCTCTCTGCTCAAGAAGAACTGGCAGAACGTCCGCTCGCTCACCGTCAAGTCGACCATGGGCAAGCCTCAGCGTCTGTATTAAACGGTCGTTGTTGTTATCGAGCACTCGTTGTCTCGACTTTGTTGTGCCGATAAATTGTTTCCTTATTATCAATTGCTGAAATCGTGTTGGTCGCATGTCCAAATGCAATATTGTTCAAAACAGAATGCAAGCACAGATTAAATAGTTTGGTTAATCAATCAAATTGTTGTTCTCAAATAAGTAGCATCAAAACCATCCGTGAATTATGAATGTCCCCAAAAACCAATTGAATGTAAGGGATGTATAGCTTTTTTTGGATTTGGTAAAAATCGCGATCTACCGCGTTGTCGCCAAATGACGAAATCATTTTGTTAGGTGACTACATTGTTCTGGCAAACTAAATCCCCAAATAAATTTTTGAACTTACCCTCAACGGTATGTCGATAGTAATTTAGGCACGTGCACTGAAAATGTTACGTTAAATAGTGTAGCAACAAGGTAGGTTTCTCGGCTAATGGGACTAATTTCTCTGTGAATTCAATTATACAAATTTACTAGTGATGGCATATCGTTCGCAAGAAGTCGACGAAAGTGGCGGAATGAAGCCTCAGCAATTTATCGTGTTGCTGGGAAGTGACGCTGTTAATGTGAGTGCTTTGCCGATACGAACATCAAGCACGAGTATTTTGCAGCTGGGCAGTTCTCTTCGTAACGTCATTGGTGGAAGTAGCACGAACACTACCCTCTGCCTCAAAACCAAGTGCGTTACTTACTGTTCACGACTTTAAGGCAAGGGCACTTTACGTCTTTGTTACAGATATTACTCTACGGAAGTGAATGTCATGTCCTTCGCTACGCTGAATCAGTTCATCTCGTGGAAGGAAAAGTCAGCGAAAGATGATTTCTTCATCGGAGCATTGTTTGCTAAGTGTGTTACTTTTCACATGTATTAATTAAATCTCTAACTTTTGTGCAAATTTGTGCTTCCAGAGTGCAAAATGATATGGACCAGCTTTTGAACGAGTTCTATGTACACAAGTTGACGGCGGATGACCTGAAGATAGAGGTATTTCTGGTTAATTACGGTCTCGATGTGTTTGTGTCTTATTGCAGTCGAATGCGATGGTGTTGAGTTCGGTGGAGAAAATGGGCCCGCTGGGACACGAAAAGATGGTCGAGTGGTGCAATAAGAACGACTTTGAGGTGGTCCACCTCGAGAACACTCAGGTACAGTTTCGAATACTTGTGGCGAGAACAAACGATTTTAATCTGTTAAATCAGGGAATAGAGTATTTGTTCATGGGTTCCTGTATTATTTCTACTGTTCAAATTTTGCGAATTATATATTATTAACATTTCAACCTGTAAATATTCTCGTAAGATTAGTAATGCGTTCAATGTAGAAATAAAAACAGAAATAGAAATAAATAAAAATTAATATATTACATATTTTACATGTTTCATATAGAAATACATTCGTGTGTGTTGAGGCTGCGATGGATGAGGCAGCAGAGAGGAATGAGAAGACGGGACTATTGCGACTGGAGGAGCTGCTTCATGTCGTCGATTGGCCCTGCAAGACGATCTTTGCACCCAGAATGACCGGAAACCAGCGGGTACTGTAGCTATTTATCTACTCAGCGCTAATGGGGTAGATCTACTTCAGCTTGGGGGAATATCTTCCGTCTGGTAAGGAGAAGATCTACTTCAGACTGAAGTAGATCTCTCCCGTATCTTCTTCGTAGCTGACGCCTGTCTTCCTTCTATCAGTCAAGCTTTTTCCCGATTATACGCTGTTATTTTTGATAATACTGTTTTTATATGTTGATTTCTTCTCAACGAAGGCATCTGATTGACAAATATATAATATAAAGCGGAATGAGCTTCCATAAGACTACTTTTTGGAGACGCCGTATAGCTGAAGTAGACCTCCCCACTAGCTGAAGTAGATCTACCCAATAACTGAAGTAGATCTACCTTGGCCCAAAACTGAAGTAGATCTCCCCACTGCCAGACGGAAGATCTCCCCCACAGCTGAAGTAGATCTACCCTCTCCCATTTTAGCTGAATTAGACCTCCCCCCGATCTGAAGTAGCTCTACCCCATAAGCGCTGAGTAACTCCCACCGAGCAATGATGATGAGTTTACCGTAATATGCGATCTTCTTAACTATTTTTTTTGCGATAAATGTGTGCATTAATCGATGTCGCATGTGCGTTCCACTTCATTTGCCCATATTCTTATTCTTCCGTCCTTTTCCTTTTTCTTGCGAATCCGGGCTCCATCATCACATTTCAGTTCGATTCCGTGGTGGAGACTCTGAACGGAATGTCTGACAGCGAGGATGAAGGTTTGATGCCGAGCGAGAGCGATCAAGGTGATTATAGGAGACTGTATGCGATAAAATCGGGCATTACTCTTCTGGCCCCGGACATTGGAAATAGTGAAAACTTAGGAAAAATGGGTTTCCATAAATTCAAGGGATTCACAATTTTCTTCTAGTCCGTTCTTCAAATCGCAAATATATTTGAAATTCGTACTCCTTAGATGAATTTTCGGGAATTGATTTTGGCCACCTTTTTTTGTTTATACCTTTCTAGAAACTCACTTTGCTTAATGATTGACACTGGAATCTTACTTCTATCATGAAATATTTGAATACAAGGATTGATTGCAGCTGGAATTGCCGAGTTCTTCGCTCTCAAACGGCCCTCATCGACTGCTCCTCCAGCAAGGACATCGCCCCGTCTGTCCTATGGGAGCAGTGGCAGTGGCACGTCGAGAGTGGCCGAGGCCAGTGTCGACGTCAATGTCGCCCTGCACGGAGGAATCACCGTCAACAACTCGGTGAGGGCGAAGCATAGGTCAAATGGGTTTTTCGCAAGTTCGCAATTAGCATAGGGCGGGGGATGTAGACAGAGGCCTTCATGTGTCTGTCCTGCACTCTCTCGCTACGTTAATCCGGTTTACATGCAAAGTGCAGAAGTGCCTATCTTCGCACGCGAAGACCTATTTGACCCATGGGACGAAGAAGTGAAGATAGTGAGCTATTGTATAATACCGATTTGATCTACTCTTGCAAGGAAACGAGTATTGCATAAATTCAATTGAAAATATAGCCGGAAAGAGTGCTACGAAACAACCAATTTAATTATTATTTTCAGCTATAGAAATGTTTTTGTGATTGTGGAGACGACACAATTGCGAGATCCTTTTAGACATCGACGTGGGGCCCGAGCAGTCTGGTCTCTCCGCCAACGGGGAGCAAGAGAGGAAAGGAGACGGGGGAGAAGGGAGCCGGAGGCAAAGGAAAGAACAAGGCTGGTGGCAGCAGCACTACTTCAAGACAGCAGCAGCTGCAGCAGCAAGCTGAACTGATGCAGGCAAAGCAGGTCGAGAAGCAGCAGGAGATTATTAAACAAGAAGTGTATGGACAGTTGATGGAGCAGTCGCGACAGATAAGGGAGCAGCAGCAGCAGGCTGGCAATCAGGCTGGTTAGTTGTCAGATGTTGTTCTTTCAATTGCCTTCATAATATTTGTCTTTGTTTGTGGTGAAACGTGCAATCCATTTTAGAAGTAGTCATTATACGCTTTGGTGATAAAATATAAGTATTTAGTTTGGGAAGACGGGCAATATTGTTTCGTCGATGGATATGTATAGTGAGATAAAAAAAAAACATTGCAGAAGGAGGCAACAACCAGCGGGATCCGCGCTCGCCCACCGCTCGCCCATCCGTTGTATGTATTTATTTTTTAAAGATAGTTTTATTTCCATATTTACTTTCTTAGGTCGAAAGGTACGTACAAAACGACGAAGCCAACTCGCATTTCCATAATTCTTGGTGAAAAAAAAAGGTTTTTCATGCCAATTTTTGCCACACCCAACTCACATTTTCGTTTTTCATGCCCATTTTTGAAAAACCCAACCTTCATTATCGACTTGCCGCAACGCGCCCTTTCGACCTATGTTTACTTTTTTTTGTTGAGCAGAAATTGTTGAAGCTTTCAAGTTCGATGCCACAATAGTTAACGGCGGTGCGCCTCTTTCCCATACTAATTCGTATAGATTCCAGCACGACATCGAACCTTCAGCAACGACTCTGATGGCCCCTATTGTTAGTAGTTTGTTTATTTAAAAATGTTTTCTAATATTGATAGTTTAGTCTTGAAAAAAATAGAGAAAGCAAATATTTAAATGGTATTTCTGAAAATATGGAGTGATAATCGGGGCTTGAAGGCGCGAGTGGAAGATGATGAGGCGGAGGAAGAGACGACGGAGGACGAGAAGCGGGCGGAGATTGAGGGTGCTAATCTCGCCACCATGCTCAATAGTGTCAGAGAGGTATCGATGAGTGATGGTCGTGATGTGCCATGATGTGACATCACTGAGATCTGTACACTGCACCCCAGCACCCCATTCTTTAAAAAAATCATCATCTTGTTGTGATGTGATGTGATGTGGGTGTTACTGAGACTCGACACTGCACTGCACTCACGGATTTAAAATTCATCCCGCCACTGCTTTGGATGAAGCCTACCCCATTTGTGCTTAAATTCTCCATATTTTCCATCCGACCAACCCGTTGTCGAGTCAGCAGCCTCAATTTCTACCCATGAATGCGGCTCTGCCATCTTACCTGCTTGCCGCCCTGCTTCAGTTGTACTTTGCAGCTAGACACTTCATGCATATCCATATTAGTCGGTATCTTGCTTCTTTTTGCCCCGTCTGACAATGAGTGGTGCTTGGTGTGTGATGCTAATGTGACCTGGCTTCTCTAACTATTAATTGATTGTTGTGGTTCCACTGTCCCCCCTAATCTTGCTCCTTTACAGATACGCGCTCTCAGTAAGCCGACTGGGGGCAAGGGCGGCGAGTCGTCGTCGCGCGGCGTCGACGGCATGCTGGGATTGATGGATAAAGTGTGCAAGGAGATGCTGGGCGAGGAGGGGCTGCTGGAGGAGGTGATGAGGATTGAGAGGGAGCGACAGATGGGTACGTATAGCAGGAAGGAGGATAGTGATTAGTAGTACTGGTAGCTCCATTATTGACACTAGTTTAATTTACCGGATCAAGCAATCCGGGTGGGACCCTCATTCATTATCCCAATCTGTGAATCTAGCGATCAACTCTCATTCAAATTGCTTGGTCCGGTAAAGTAAACTAGCACCCCATTATTGACTCGTTAGAAATTCAGTAATCTCCTTCTCCAGCTTATATTCTTGTACACCTTGCTTTATAATCTCATCGCATGCTGCCAATTGTACTCAATGATCTGTATTAGTCGCGAGAACCTTGTAGTGTTTCTACTTATAGCTATATAGAATTATCTCTATATGATTGTAATTCATCTCGCTTGTATCTATTGTAATTTTCAAGCTTGCTCCAGCTTTGCTCCATTTCTATTTGACTCTGCCCCGAGTAGTAGACTCTTCCAATGTAATTAAACACTTTTAATCGCTTTCCGGGTTCCCCCCCCCCCCCCTGTCGAACCCCCCTTTTTTAGTTCTTAAATATGATGCAGTCAACCACTGATCATCCCTCCGTTTTATCGAAATGTTATGTAATTATTAAATAGATATTATTATAATTATTGTGATTATTGAGATATCTGTATAAACATATTTTACGACATTGCCAGTTCACCGGGTGCATGTGAAAAGCTGAAGCGAGAACATCATCACAATATTCCACTGCCTCTGTGGATTATTAATTAATTTATTGATTGGCGTCGAATTAGATAAACCGTACTGAGTCAGTGAAACGAATGACTTACCCCCTTTACTTAAATGATAATCTCGCAGAATAGATTATTGTATATTTAAATTTTTATGTTGAAATATTTAAAAAAAACCGATGGCAGCGACTGGGCACCCCGGAGTTCAGTAGTTAGGCGCTGACGAGACCGAGGAGCTAGATAATGATCTACGCCAATTAGTAAAATTTAAACAAAATAAACTACTTGTTGATCGAGTTTGCAAACGCAAACTACGGTAAAACATTTCGTCAATTGTCGGGTGTCCCTAAAGGGCGGCTACGGCCCATGCAAACGGCCCGGCGGCCAATGACCTAAAGGGCGGCCGGGCGGCCCTACGGCCCATATTTTAGAACTTTATTTAAATTAACGCTACTATCACAAATGGAGTTGTTTGAGCTTAGTTATGATGCACAATGCTGAGGACTATCATTCAGAGACATGAATTCATTATAACATCCGGTATTTCCGTCACAATTGTTTTACAGGCTACTCTTTGCAGATAGCTTCAATACATGGCTTTCTTCATCGTTACATGATCACTAGGCAATCTCTGTTAGTCAGATCGATGAATCCATAGATACAGGGGAATCTATGCTCGATTTTTCTCTGACAATTCGAATTGAATGTGAGATCGTTACATCATCACTAGGCAATCTCTGTCAGTCAGATCAATAAATCCATAGATTTTTGGAAGAAATACCATTTATAAAGTGAACGATGTGACATTGGAGATCAGAACCAAGGGCCTCTGATATTTTTTTTCTAGCTGGATCCCTGTCTGATTCCAGGAAATATATCGGGATCCAGGCTGCAATCTTCCCATTTGATACCGGGATACAGGCTGGAATCTTCCCATTTGATACCGGATCCATGCTGGAAATTGTGCTATACCGGGATCCAGCCTGGAAATTACACCGGGATCCAGCCTGGAAATTACACCGGGATCCAGCCTGGAAATTACACCGGGATCCAGCCTGGAAACGCTCCCAGGCTGGATCCCTGTCTTATTCCAGCCTGGAAATGCATATTATACTGGGATCCAGCCTCGAAATAAATACCAGAGGCGGTCAAGGAATGAGTGAAGCGTTGAAGAGGAAGAAGAGGCGAATCTTGGAGGAAAACGACATCGATAAAGTTCCACAAGGAACAATCATAAGTACTCGTGGTTTCGCGCATCTAAATTTGAAAGGTTGCGTATTTTAAATTGCTATCTCTGATTAGTAATTTTTATAGACGTTTTTTCACGTGGTTATGGACAGCGACAATTTTGCTGATTCAACCTTGAGCAGTGTTATTCTGGATACACTAGCAAAAGTATGATATAAAATAAGTGGACACACGGTGGTATGTTTTTTTAGGGTCCCCCCCTCAAACATCCCGATCTGAGCACCACACGGAGATCCAATAAGACATACAGTAGCGGACAAAAGTTTACGGGCACTTTTTCTTTTTGATATAACTTTAGAACCCCAGAAAGGTCTGATGCGACATGATGGGGTCTTATGCGAAATCCATTGGAGATTAAGATGCAACTATTGGGGTAAGGCGAAATCTTTCGGTTATTGCGTCGTGATGACGCAATCGATGCACACTTTTTTGAAGTGCCATTATTCTTACATGGATTTTTCCCGACTCACCTAACTTTTAGGGTGTAGAGACATGCCTGGGGTATACCCATAAAAATTTTTTAAAGTTGCTGCGGTGCCGCTACTTGGCTGCAGCCAAGCTACAAAATGGAAACCGAAAAACCATATCTCGCCTTTTAGACATAGCCTAGACCCGACCAATGCACTAAAATGATCGCCGTCATGATTACTGATTATCCAGAGTGTATGATCACGGTAGGTCACCATTAGCCCTCAGGGCACGAAAAAATCACTTTTTCGCATTATTGTGGTCTGACGAAGGGGAAGTATATAGGACGTGCTCTAAAGATCTGGTTCGGGAGTGGATTCGGTTGAGAATCTATGGGAGAACCGATTCCTAGCTGCAATAAGCGTTTCCATTGGATTCCTGCGCGCGGCGATAGTTTTTCGGAAGGACACTGGTTTGACCACGCCCATTTTCTGCGATCATACTTTTGTTCGTATCTCGCCTCACAGCTAACGCAGAATGCTGGCAGACTCACCAATGGAATCAGGATACGAACAAAAGTATGATCGCAGAAAATGGGCGTGGTCAAACCAGTGTCCTTCCGAAAAACTATCGCCGCGCGCAGGAATCCAATGGAAACGCTTATTGCAGCTAGGAATCGGTTCTCCCATAGATTCTCAACCGAATCCACTCCCGAACCAGATCTTTAGAGCACGTCCTATATACTTCCCCTTCGTCAGACCACAATAATGCGAAAAAGTGATTTTTTCGTGCCCTGAGGGCTAATGGTGACCTACCGTGATCATACACTCTGGATAATCAGTAATCATGACGGCGATCATTTTAGTGCATTGGTCGGGTCTAGGCTATGTCTAAAAGGCGAGATATGGTTTTTCGGTTTCCATTTTGTAGCTTGGCTGCAGCCAAGTAGCGGCACCGCAGCAACTTTAAAAAATTTTTATGGGTATACCCCAGGCATGTCTCTACACCCTAAAAGTTAGGTGAGTCGGGAAAAATCCATGTAAGAATAATGGCACTTCAAAAAAGTGTGCATCGATTGCGTCATCACGACGCAATAACCGAAAGATTTCGCCTTACCCCAATAGTTGCATCTTAATCTCCAATGGATTTCGCATAAGACCCCATCATGTCGCATCAGACCTTTCTGGGGTTCTAAAGTTATATCAAAAAGAAAAAGTGCCCGTAAACTTTTGTCCGCTACTGTATGTCTTATTGGATCTCCGTGTGGTGCTCAGATCGGGATGTTTGAGGGGGGGACCCTAAAAAAACATACCACCGTGTGTCCACTTATTTTATATCATACTTTTGCTAGTGTATCCAGAATAACACTGCTCAAGGTTGAATCAGCAAAATTGTCGCTGTCCATAACCACGTGAAAAAACGTCTATAAAAATTACTAATCAGAGATAGCAATTTAAAATACGCAACCTTTCAAATTTAGATGCGCGAAACCACGAGTACTTATGATTGTTCCTTGTGGAACTTTATCGATGTCGTTTTCCTCCAAGATTCGCCTCTTCTTCCTCTTCAACGCTTCACTCATTCCTTGACCGCCTCTGGTATTTATTTCGAGGCTGGATCCCAGTATAATATGCATTTCCAGGCTGGAATAAGACAGGGATCCAGCCTGGGAGCGTTTCCAGGCTGGATCCCGGTGTAATTTCCAGGCTGGATCCCGGTGTAATTTCCAGGCTGGATCCCGGTGTAATTTCCAGGCTGGATCCCGGTATAGCACAATTTCCAGCATGGATCCGGTATCAAATGGGAAGATTCCAGCCTGTATCCCGGTATCAAATGGGAAGATTGCAGCCTGGATCCCGATATATTTCCTGGAATCAGACAGGGATCCAGCTAGAAAAAAAATATCAGAGGCCCTTGGTTCTGATCTCCAATGTCACATCGTTCACTTTATAAATGGTATTTCTTCCAAAAATCTATGGATTTATTGATCTGACTGACAGAGATTGCCTAGTGATGATGTAACGATCTCACATTCAATTCGAATTGTCAGAGAAAAATCGAGCATAGATTCCCCTGTATCTATGGATTCATCAATCTGACTAACAGAGATTGCCTAGTGATCATGTAACGATGAAGAAAGCCGTGTATTGAAGCTATCTGCAAAGAGTAGCCTGTAAAACAATTGTGACGGAAATACCGGATGTTATAATGAATTCATGTCTCTGAATGATAGTGCTCAGCATTGTGCATCATAACTAAGCTCAAACAACTCCATTTGTGATAGTAGCGTTAATTTAAATAAAGTTCTAAAATATGGGCCGTAGGGCCGCCCGGCCGCCCTTTAGGTCATGGGCCGCCGGGCCGTTTACATGGGCCGTAGCCGCCCTTTAGGGACACCCGTCAATTGTCTAATCAGCGGCTACGTAATTTCCCGGCTCTCGTTTCAAATATTTTCAAATTTATTTATTTATTGATTTACCGGTTTGTTGTTGCTTATGTATCCACAATTTTATTGTCAAACCGTGACTACTATCCAGTATTACCATTTTAAATGCATCATGTCAACTTGCAATTTTCATTGTTTCTTTCATCCCCCGTTTTATGTTCTCCAGCTTTTGAGTCATGATTCAATGATCGTAGGGTATAGCGACTTCCTAGTTGACTTCTGTTTTCTATTTGAAGCAGCTATACCCGATGATCACTGAGGATGTTACGATCATGCCAACTTACCCTGGATATTCCAGTCTTCCCTCTCAGGAATGAGGCAGAGTGTCGTGTATTTTTCGTCTTTAGCTCGCAGCGCCAGTTGATGGATGTGAATGGTATGAGGGAAGAGAGAGAGAGAGAGAGAGAGAGAGAGAAGAGAAGAGGGTGTGTCCACCATAGGCGATAACCCACCATCTCCTCCCCTCAAGGCATAGTGATGAGGCTCTCTCTCTTAGTTCAGGCCGTTATCTCGTCCTGATAAGAGTGTGAAGGAAAGGAAGAGAGAGAGAGAGATCGTCTCTCCAGCTCTCCATCTGATCACTCTGATAGCGGGGAGGCAAACATGCGGGAGAGAGGGGCAGCCACGGCTCCATTACATCACGAGGGCTGTGATAATGAGTGTGACCTATCCGACCTCTCCCGCACTTGTTAACTACGGTAGTCGATAGGTCAACGGTCTCTAAATGAGTCTGCTTCCACTCTTCCTCCTTCTCTAGATGACACATCGATTCTCGGCTTCTCTCTCTATGCCTCCTCCAGTCTCTTCCACGTTCTTGCCATCTCTCTCTCTCTCTCTCTCTCTCTCTCTCTCTCTCTCTCTTTCTTGCTCTAGTTCTCAATGCCATTCGGTTTCTGCGTCTCCCCCTCCTTAATTTTGCACGACTTCTTGGGTATCTTTTTCCAAGTGTGAGTCAAGAAAGAAGCAAAGTGTCACCAAGTTCTCTCAACTTAGTCGCATCTAGTAACGAGAATCCACGGTGTGGTAGGTGTGTAAGGTGTCCACATTGCGGCCATCCACCCATCTCTTGCTCCCCTCTCCGTCTCTCTCCCTCCCTCCCTCCCTCCCTCCCTCCCTCCCTCTCTCTCTCTCTCTCTCTCTCTCTCTCTCTCTCTCTCTCTCTCTCTCTCTCTTCTTTTCTCGAATCATTAACAAGTGTGGGAGCGGGCGAGCAGCCACAGGTTGGCACACTCTGCTCTCCCTTTTCATCAACTATTGTGTCGAACGCGCCCAAGTCCCAACTTTTTTTTCTCGTGCTCTCTCTCTCTCTCTCTCTCTCTCGGCTCCGCTTGAAGACTGCATCAATTTGTAGTTTCCACCCCTCGCCCATTTCGGTTTGTAGCAGATTACGCATAGCAAAGGTGATGTGCATCTCGTAGTTTATCAATGAGATCTCATGACGTCTCGAGACCCGTGGTCCTGAGGCGTCGAGATCTGAGTGGAGTACTCTAGGGGTGATTCAGTCTAGATTCTAGACTCAATCCCGTATCCGTTGTGATAAAACCATCATGACGCCAGATGCTAATTCCCAAAGTGCTCTTTCGAGGACTATGCGCGTATGACGCCTCGAGGTCCTTAGTCTTGAGGCGTTGAAAGATTCGTGTAGGTTCTCCAGGGAGGTGATTCAGTGGCTAGACCCTATCCCGTGTCCTCGCTATTATGAAATGCGCGTAGAATGATGACGCCAGAGGCTAATGCCCGCCCGCCCAAAGGGCTATATAGCCTCCTTCTCCTCCTCCCCTTCTCTACTCCACTCCATCCCTCTATCCTACTCATCTTTCATCACACACACACTCTTCACTTTATCCACACTTATTTATACTCTGCAGCCATATCGGATGTGGTCTCTCTGGATATTTGATTGCAGCACGTCAGAGAGAAATAAGTATACGGCTCCAGAAGAATTTCGAAATTGCGAAAAATTCCCTGCCTCTGATCGAAGCGGGTAAACTTTTAAAGTCGTCACTCGGTAACCCATAAGTATAGAGTCGCAGGGTTATCTCCCTCTGAAACGCAGCAACTTGTGCTTGCTGCAGCTGCTGCAAGGCACTAATTGCCTGTCACCTCCTATCCTCTAATCCCTTCTCAACATAGTCTCAGTGATGGGGAGCCAGAGTTGATATTCCATCATTCTTCCCTTTGGGAGGTGAACAAGGACGAGAGCTCCTCTCGATGTCACACGCTTTCTCACTCTAAACATCTTTTGTAGATTTTGAATCATGTGGGGGAAGTCAGAGTCAGTCTCCTATCCACTCTCTCACTCATCACTACTACATTCGCTCCTAGTTCCCCTTGTTTTCTCCTCCCTCCTCCTCGTCTCATATCGCCGTCTCTCTCTCTCTCTCTCTCTCTCTCTCTCTCTCTCTCTCCCTTCCCTATCTGCATCCCGTGGTTAGTTCGCCGCTCCCTCGTTTCCCTTCTCTTTCCGCTCTCTTTTCTCCTGCCAACTCTGACTTTCGTTCGCTGAGAGTTGCTTGTTCACTTCATAGGTCAAATAGTTTCTCTCGCTAGCGGGAATGTATTCTTCTGCATGGCGTCCAAATCATGTTGGCATACGAATATTTTGAATTTTGCATTCAGTTATGACACTTGTTTGGGCAAATTTACCCAAAATTGTGCACTGCTATTTGATTTTAGGCATTTGTGCACGAAGTACCTTCAGGAACCCCATTCGGCCAACGGTTAATTTCCCCAAATATTTAGTACTCGAGTACTCTTGTAATCATCATCTTTACACTGTTGTACTTGATGGAGAGGGAAGGGATAAGATGGAGAGAGAGAGAGAGAGAGAGAGAGACGGAGAGAGAGGGGAAATGAGATGATCAGCTGTGTGTATGCGAATCCCCTCCTTCCTCTCTTTAGTTATCTACACGCTAGATCTCTCTCTCTCTCCCTCTCTCTCTCTCTCTCTCTCTCTCTCTCTCTCTCTCTCTCTCTCTCTCCTATCTCACCTCCTTCCTCCTCCCCTTTCTCACCACTCGCTGCCTTCTGCCATGTCCATTCCATGCCATCCACACATTGTGTTTCCATTCCTCCCTTCTCGCGCTTTCTCTCTCTCTCTCTCTCTCTCTCTCTCTCTCTCTCTCTTCCTCTCACCCTCCTGCTTTCCATCTAGCATCATCGCACCACACACTCACCCTACATACAAGCAGGGAGGCAGAGATAGACGGACAAGTATGCCTAGCAGTACCTTCTATCTCTTCTTTTTCTCCTCGTCTCTCTCTCTCCACTATCCCTACCCTACCCTCGTCTCTCCCTCCCCACCCATCCTTTATCGATTGACTGTTTCTCCGCTCTACTGGTAGTAGTCTACTCTCTCTCTCTCTCTCTCTCTCTCTCTCTCTCTCTCTCTTTCTTTCTGTTCTGCACAAAGTGTGCTGTTTTCTACTTCCTTCCTCCCTATCCATTCAGGGAGGTTTGCAATGGGTGGGAGAGAGAGGGTAGTAGGCAATTCTGAGCATGATTGGGGGCGTCCGAGTTGATTCGAGTAATGTTTTGAGAGCATAGGTTGAAAGAGTGGGTGGGAAACTTTTTAAAAAATTTGCCTGGTTTTTGAAATTTGATGAGAAAAAACCGACATTTTGGTTTGGCCGGGGTTTTGTAATTTGAGTGGAAAATACTAAATTTTGGGTGGTTTCTGCCGAATTGAGATATGGGAGTGCTCGAATCTTGGTATTTTGGAGCCGGCCGCCTACACAGATGCAAAAAAAGTAGAGAAGAAGTCAATTTGACGAGAGTTTGTAGCTTACCCCCCTTTGGTTTGTTTGTCGATACGGGACTAAAATGACATGTTTCGATTGAAAAAAATACGTGCAGATTCTGTACTCCTGCGATTTTTCCTTCAAAATGGGCGGTTTACACATTTCCAGACCTTTTTTTTCCAAAGACAGAATCGGGGCGATCGAGTAAGTAAAAGTGAGAGAGTGCCTCCCGATTTCGCACGATCTCACACTATAGCCCTTTATGTGGCGTTTATCTGTCTTTGAAATTATGTGTTTGACGGTGGGTGAAGTGACAATTGACTTTGGCTGGATAGAGGATGACAAAGGGATGTAGAGTCAAGCTAAATTGAGTAAATCGAGTTGTTTCTTGTGCGGGAAAAGTATGCCCTGCTCACATAAATCAATACGCGTGTTTCGTTGTGCTCACCGGAAATGTGTGTGTGCAACGTGAGTCGAGAAGGGAGGAGAGAGAGAGAGAGAATTCCCATCTTTGTTTCCGATGCTGTCCCTGTCCCCTTTCCCTCCCATCTACCCCATCTCTCTCTCTCTCTCCCTCTCAATCGACCAATTCCCGGTGTGCTCATCTTAGGGTAGAGAGAGGGAATTCGAATTTAATGGTCTCTTCATTTCACACAGTATCTCGCTCTCATAGTGCGTGTTGTAGAGAGCGTGTGAAATGAAGAGACTGCCACCACAGATTACATACCAAAATCCAAGGGGCGTGAAAGCTCAAAGTTCGGCTTTAATCTCGGTAGTAAAATAATGCGGTAGGATACTTCTTGTCGTTAATTTTATCCAAAAACAGATGGTAGGTTTCTTTTTTTCTTTTTCGCTTCCGAAAAAAGTAGAATTTGAACTGCCCGTTGACGGCTCCTTTTAACCTGCGATTGTCATAGAAAAAATGCAAGAATCCTAGGCGTGGTGCCGGGGTGGAGGAGGAATTGCGAGAGAGAGAGAGAGAGAGAAAGAAAGAGAGAGAGAGAGAGAGGCAGTGATGTTTTTTTGATTGACACGAGAAGAGAAGAGAAAGAAAGAGCGCCTCCTCACACAGTATTGCTCCCCCATGATTCCATTCTCCATTTCGATCTCGTCTCGCGGTTCTCTCTCTCTCTCTCTCCACTCCTCTCAAAACCTCCTGTCGATCGAATCGACGGTTCAGCACACTTGTGGCCCAATCGCTCGCTCGAGTTCCCAAGCATTTGCCCTCTTTTTTCGTCGCTCTCTCTCTCCTCTCACGATCTCCCTCCCTCTTGAACCCGATCCGTTTCCGTGTGTCATTTGATCTCGATAATTCCGTGAGTTTGCCCTGCCGTCGTTTAGCACGCGCTCATCAATCGATTGCTCTTCCTAATTTACGGCTCTCCCAATCTATAATTCACGGTTCCCCATATTTTCAGTTTCTGTGAGTGTCGCGCGCGGTCCTCGGTGCCTCGCGCCTCCTCTGGCCCCTTGTGAGGGTCGTCGATCGATAATTACCGCCGGACACTTACCGTAACCCCCTACCGTATCCCCAATCAATCGATAATGGGTGCGCGTCAATCGATGGACGAGCGGCCTCGGTCCAATTCGGTGGACACGGCTTCAAGCGGAGGAATGGCGGGACTGGGCGGAGGGAGATTGGGAGAGCCACGAGGAGCAAGTAGATCGGTGAGTGATTATTGATTGATTGTGAGGGGGAGAGGGGTACGGTAGAGAAGGGGAGGATATTGATTGGCGGTTGGTGGCGATCATAGGTCAAAAGGGTGCGTTGGGGAAACTTGAAAATGTGGGCTGGGTTTTGCAAGTATGGGCATGAAAAATTGAAAATGTGGGTTGGTTTTTAATTTTTTTCCCTCACAATCCAAAGATGTGGGTAGGATTTTTAAAAATTGGCCTTGGAAATGCCAAAATGTGGGTTGTCTTCGTCACCTTTTGACCTATGGTGGCGATTGAGAGTGTTCCAGGGATTAGTGGGAACTGGAGTGATGTCTGAAGGGTAGTGGCCGAAGCTTGAGCGCTCCTGGTTGATGGGAATTTTGTAAATGGGTGAGGAGTAGTGTTGGTAGATCGAATAATCCTATTCGATTATTAATTGATTAATAGGGTGAGTACGGTAGATGAGAATATCGATTGAATGAGAGAACATTTTATGCGTGACACGTTGAGTTAATGTTGATTCATTTTATTGGAGATTCACAGAATGCAGGCCCGTATTAGTTTGAACACGGTCGATGACTGTAGGGTAGTGAGCGGAATCTGATAGCTCCGGGGTAGGGGGGATTTTGTCGTTTCAATTTAATAGTAAATGGAGAACATGTATATACGTTGAGAAGGACTTAGTAATTTAATATGTTATCGAACGCATCAGCTAGTACTATTAGTTTGAACCTGAATACTTCCTTAAGTGTTTGGCATGAAGCCTTATAGTGCCGGTGTTTAATGCTACGCGGAGATGATTACTTTCATTCTTTGTTTCTTTGTAGATTGTGTGTGTGTGTGTTGCAGGTGCTCTCCACGACGGACATTGTGCACGCGATGCGGCGAGCGGAGGAGAGCTTGAGGGGTATTTATTATATTTTCCATTTGCAAATATTTTTACCTAAACTGTTACTAAAAATAAATTTATTTCGAGGGTTATTGTCAACGAATGTAACGGGGGCTAACGGGGCTTCATAGACATTGTCTTTCGAGCGATTGTTAGAAGTAGGCCTAGCAGTGATGCTTATGAGTCCCGAAATTCGGTAGCGGGGGGGGGGTCGACCCCCCCCCCCCCCCCCGCAACCCCAACTCATGTGGGGGGATCGATGGTACAGGCAGCGGGGACATCAGCCATCACAATATTTGGGCCATATCTCTCGAAAACAGTATTATTTTCACCTTTTTCACCCTGCTCGGGGTCGCCGAATTTAGGGGTTATGAGCATCACTGAGGCCTAGGCGGATCGCGGTTGCGCTCTCTCTCTATTTTTCGTCTGCTTTCTTTGAACTGTCATTGTATTGAGCTCGGTTTACACTACTGCCACTGCAAATATCTTTTAATACGATATATTTATTACTATTATCGACTGTTTTCTGCAGGCGATGGTTCGGACGACGATGACGACACCCAGCCCGGCCCGAGCAGACCACCGCTGTACCCGAGAGATGGACAGAGGTGAGAGGGGGACAAATGAGGGGGGTACGGTAGCTAGAGGTGATTGAGTACTGTAGCCTACAGTTGGCAGAGAGGAAGGGATACTATGTTTGATGCAGATATGAAGAATATATCTCACGAGACAGTGAGCACATCATTGTAGACATTCAGTTGAGGATAAATGATAAGGGTTAGATGAAACACGAATCGTGCTGTAGATGATGAAGAATGGGGGAAAGAGGGGGAATTCGTTTATGAGGGAAGCAATTGTCCCGATCTGGGGTGAGAAATACTAGATGTAGTGTAGGTGAAACACGGAACTTACGAGAGCCAAGGAGAACCGGGTGATTGGACACTAGTGGAGAGCTGTGGTTTGGCTTTTTTCTGTGGGGAGTGCTGTTGGGCATAGTGATATTGAAGGTGACAGTGTGAAGTGAATGATAGATGGTTGATGAAGCACTGAGTCGGCGGGGAAATTGAGGCTTCTTACTTACGTAGAAATTAATTGGATGGCAAGTGCTGATTGTTACATTTAGATGCGCCATTAACGCATCTTAAGAACGTAAATTGAGTAGATGGAGATTATATTATTTAAATGTTTTTATTTTCCGTTTTAAGCACTGCGATTTGCTTGCCCTAATATTTAATTTAAATACTCGGCGATTTTGTGTTGCACTGTTTGGATATTTGTAGCTGATGCCCCATTAATTCAATTGTAATTTGGCACGTTTAAAAAAGAATTAAGCGATATTCTCCGTCTTCCTCCCTCAGGTGTAGATTGCTAATCGATAGGTGGTCATCAGGGAGAGAGGAGCAGAGATGGAGAAATAGAGATAGTGAGAGAGAGATGAGCAGTTTGTTGTTTATCTCTCTCTTTCTCGCCCCCCCCATCTCTCTCTCTATACCTTCTGCTTTTTCTTCCTCCCTCCCTCCCTCCTCATCTTTCTCCGATCTCGTGTCTTTAGCTAGCAATGAGACAGATGAGAGATGAGTGAGGGGGGGGCACGTGAAGGCACGAGTGTGGAGTGTGACTGTAGAGAGGAATAGGGAGGATTCCCCACCTCGAGATGTTTGGGGGGATGAAAGGACAGATGAATATTGATATGAAACACGTGTTGAAAGAGAACGCTTCATTTTTGTACTGAAGAGATGTCAACTGTGGTTACTAATCTATAGATTACGGAACCGACTAATGCAACGGTCAAAATAGAGGCTGGTTTGGTTGGTACTTGGTGTTACTGTGCCTGTGGATGTGCTGTGAAACGATAGTACTATTATTGTGGTGGGATGTCCACTGTCCAGTATGAGGAATGATGGGAAGAGAAGATCAGAGGGGAGAAGAGAAGAGTATAAGAAGGGATGAAGACGAGGAAGTGGAGGGAGGGCTGAGAGAAGCCAAATAGGAAGAGATCACACCAAAAGAGCGACGGAGAGAAATATTGTGAGGAGAAAAGGCGAAGAAGGGAGCAGGAATGCACGTACATACCCGGACTTGGATATAGCCAGCAACATTAGCCTCCCGCGCTTTGCCGCTGACCCACCCTTTTTTGTTCAGGGCGTCCCGGTTTTAGAACAGTCTCATCCGCTTTTTGCTTTTAACTCACCAGATGTTGTCTGCGACCCTCTCCCTTTTGAGCTACAGTCCTTGCCCATTTATGGCGAAAAGCCAAATAGGAAGAGATCACACCAAAAGAGCGATGGGGATAATATTGTGTGCGACCAAAGGGGAAGAAGGGAGCAGAAATGCACGTAGCTAGGCGATGTTGGGGGTATTGTGTCTTCGAAATGGGGGGGGGGAGTACAAAGTGACGACTGGATGGTGTGAAGGGGAGGGATATATTTACTGATGTTGAGTGAATACGGTGGATTGAATTGATGTTAGAAAAATTCGGTAAAAATATACTTTGGAGCTTTGATAGTTACATTCTTGCTAGTTATTGAAAGCTCTGTGCAGCAAGCTGTTGACCAAATTAAGCATCTACCGAATATCGAAACATTAATCGGCCTGGAATGATAAATAGCCTATTTAAAATATTGATTGATCCATGTTACCACACTCTACATTCTACATGATGAATATAGCAATATTTTTTTTTGGAAATTAATTAATCGATATGAATCTCCTCTCTTGCAGTCGTCGTTCTACGTGATACATATAATAATAATAATCAAAATATTGATTGATGAATTTCAATTTTCTCTATTTGCAGTCGTCGTTCTCATCCCTCCTCCTCTTCCTCCCATCAACGTCGCCAGCTGCGACAGCACATGAGAAGGAGCTTCTTCATGCTTGGTTTGTGGGCTAATATTGTTTTATTAAAAATAAGAAATGGTGATCAGTTATGACGTGGCGCACCAATGCGCATGACACTTTCACAGTGCGTAGAAACGCGAATGTGCCGTGGCTTACCTTTTACAAATAGTGATCTGCTTGACAATAAATTGACAATATTATTTATTTTAACCGCAAAAGATAAAAAGTAAAGCCACTGACCCATAATTCGACAGGCACATAAAAACTAAGAAGCATACCCACATTTTTTTGAATTTTTAATGAAAAAAGAAAAAAACCAACCCACATTTTGGAACTTTAATGGCTAATGTTTAAAGCCACAACCCACATTTATGACTTTTCCCTACCCAACCCTCGCCCTTGCGTTACTAGTAGGGTTCCCTTGTTGGAAAAATTAGGCTATTGGAATCTCATTTGCTTCCTCTTCATTTCCAATAACCCCATATTTTGTGAGCGGTTGCCTATTGGAAATGACCGGGCGGTGGAATTCCATCGGTTATTGGAATTCCAATATCGGTAACAAAGGAGTTGAGCGGTCGGTTCCAGAATGAGATGTGAATGAGCGTTCATTTGCATCCAGTACTCACCGAACAAGGGGTGGATAATGGAAGGAATTGAAACATAGAGGGCTTTTGTTCATATTATTGGAACTCCAGAATCAGTTCCAACAGGGGAACCCTAGTTACTAGTTAACGGAGTATAAATATAGCTAATAATAACGAACAACATCTATGAGACTCATTACTAGACAGATCAGTCTTCGAATTCATCCAACTAGAGAAACACGCATCTCACATGTGCATGTACTTAACTCCCTCAAACCATAGACCAAAAAGTTCGTCCCACGGAACAAACAACATAAGTTTTTGGTATATGCCTCAAACTGATCGTGATAGCCACTGATTCAATCCCGCAACCTATCAGTATATTTACCGTCTACTGTTAAATTAAAGTACACAGAATTGCAAAAGCAGCTTCACGATTGTATCACTCACCCAAGTGAAACCAGCACCTCACTTGCCAGTGGATCAATGAAACAAGTGGGACGAGTTACTCTTATTTAACAACTATCAATTCCGGAGTTCCAATAATATGAACAAAGGCCCTATGTTCCATTCCTTCTATTATCAACACCTTGTTCGGTGAGTGGAATTCCACCGGTACTGGAATTCCAATACTGAATGCAAATGAACGCTCATTCACATCTCATTCTGGAATATGGAATATGGAATACCGCTCAACTCCTTTGTTACCGATATTGGAATTCCAATAACCGATGGAATTCCACCGCCCGGTCATTTCCAATAGGCAACCGCTCACAAAATATGGGGTTATTGAAAATGAAGAGGAGGCAAATGAGATTCCAATAGCCTAATTTTTTCCAACAAAGGAACCCTACTAGTAACTCAAGGGCGACGGAGGAGGGTGGAATGGTCCACGGTAAATGGGGGCATGTGAGCTGTGTGTTTCAAGAAATTGATAATTTGCTTTGAGGAATGGTTCCTGTGTGTATTCATGAGTCTTTTTTTCATTTGCTTTGGAATAATATTAAATCATAAAAGTAAAGAATGATTGACTGTATCGAAATCACTAAATGTTTGATCGGGCGGATCGTATTATTAAAAATTGAAAATGTTATGGGTTGCAAAGCGTTTAATCGGCAAATCGAATACGAAAATGTCCATTGAGCATATGTCGTGGATGCAGCACTAGATTGCATGGTATTATTTTGAAAGCCCGGTCAAACGAAAATCACATTTACATGTCTTATAGTAGTTACTTTCTGAGAAGAAACTTTCTGATCCGTCTATTCTGAGAAGAATGATCCTGACCCCTGAAACCACATCCTCACCTGACGTTATCGTCTGACGTGATAAATATTGTAATTGTAAATTGTGATTGTAATTGTTACTTTTAGCCTAACATCATTGTAGTTATTATTGATTATAACATAACTCGATAAATGTGCTATCATCTTCAGACCTCGATTGTCCGATCTGCAAGAAGCGAGTGCCATCGGACGAGGCGGACGTCCATCTGGTCATGTGTCTCACGAGGCCGAAGATCACCTATAATGGTAGGCAGACATTGAGTAGTCCATATTTGCAAATTTAATTTTAATAAATTATCACGACAATTAAGAAATGTGTAATTTTGCAGTGATATAGTACATATTGTGGGTGTGTGAAGTGGGTGTGAAAAACACACTGTGTGAATGATGGGTGCAATACCACAAAAAAACCTATCCAAAAATGGAGTACAGTGTCGTTCGTCATGCAGTTTTTTTCTTTTCTTTTGCTGCAATCCTATCATCAGCATAGATGTCGAAGATTTCCACATAATATCTAGCGCAGATGAAACACTAGATAGCGTGGTATAATTTTCCTGTCTAAGGGACATCATATAATTTGGTTCCATTGATGCATTGACTGATGTAAGGATTACATTAAGGGATGATAGTAAAATAGTGAGGAGATAGCATATCTCTGAATACTGTAATAATCTCAATTGTTCCTTGCAGAGGACATACTCTCGGAGGCGAAGGGCGAGTGTTCCATCTGTCTGGAGGAGATGGAGGGAGGGGCGACCATTGCACGTCTGCCCTGTCTATGCATCTACCATAAAGAGTGAGCTTATTGATCGATTGAGGATTACGATAGGCCGCGTGTGGTAGATGTGGAAAAAATAGTTTAGGGTTTACGTTTTTTTTGGTGATTAATAAGATCAATATTGTGCAACTTGTTATTTCTTTGGCTTGTGCTTTTAATGAAACGGCAAACTAGCGATGCTGTAGGCCGCTGATATTTTGTGACTAAAATGCAAATGAACATGAGGGTATTTGGTCTATTTTAAAGTGTTATAGAGTACATTGTGAGTTTGAACATGATGCTCGCGTAGGCGCTATATTGCACTACTTGTTCTTTGTGCGCCTTGTGCTGTTGACGAAATGGGAAACTTGCGGTGATGTGGGGGTGCTGAGAGTTATGATGAAAATGTAAATGAACATTTGGGTATATTGTCGTAGAGCGAGGTTGACGGACCCGGTGATTTCGAGCTAGGCGACGCGTAGAAGTGCAGACTCTCCGTCTTTCGTAGCTTATTCGCACTTTCGCGTCCGCAAAAATTCTCAATTCCAGCTGCATCGACGACTGGTTCAAGCGGAAGAATTGCTGTCCCGAGCATCCGGGCGACGATTGAGAAGCGTCGCCCCGGCCGGCTGCACACATCATCGCACCACCATTATCATCTACCGTATCCTTTCGCTCGATTCCTTCTTCCGTCACCTACCGTATCCCGCCTTGCTTGACATGACGAGTACACACGCCTTCTCCCTTCACCTTTCCTCCCCCTCCTCCCCCCGTGGTTCTTACCTTCTCCCCCCCCCTACTTCAATTTACCGGAATAGTCTGCGTCAAAAGTTTCCTTTGCCTCCTTCCTTTTAATTTCTCGTCAAATCACTCATCCTTTTGATCTTAAGTTTGGCTGGCCCGGTAAAGTGAAGTAATGCCCCCCCCCCCTCTCCCACTGATTCCAGACCACTACGAGTGCCCGTCTCTCCAGCCAATCTAATCGATATTCTTCCCGCCCACTCGAGTCACTCTTACTACTGTAAGTCACTACATCTAATGATATTTCAAATGTATCCGGTCGCAGACCTTCCCCCAATAGTGTGAGTAGATCGAGTAATTCTATTCGCGAATAACAAAGCCTGTTCTCAAATAACTATTCATTATTCGCGAATATCCTTTGTTATTCGCGAATAGAATTATTCGATCTAACAACACTACTTTCCATTCGCCCTTCCTCTTTACTGGTGCACACGCAACGCCCTCGCTATCCTTCATATTTCTCTCCCATCCCGTCTTTTATCCGATTACAGTAACCCCGCCCCCTCCGTTCCTGCACCGATCGATAACTTTTGTCTTTTCGAATCCAGCTTGATTACGGTATCAGCCATCCGCCCCTGTTGTATCGATTGATGTATAGACACACGATCGCGTATTCAAAGATATTTGTCAATAAAATGTTATTGAATTGTCAAAGAAAAGCGACAATAAGGTGAAGAAGTGGGAAGTTACAAAAATGTTAGTGCAGATAAGATCGGAATTGGGTGTGGACGGCGAAAAATGTTTAGTTGCCGAAACCAGGTGGATTGGAAGTACATGAGTGGCTGAATACGCACCCTTTTCTTGTTCTCCGATCCATTCGTCAATTCCATGTGACTATGTTATAAAACTATTTTAGTGCCGAATTTACGTATTTAAAAAAATTGCATAGTATTTGAATTTGGATTAAAAAATCGTTCCTTTCTTGACTCGTCCACAGTAGCTGTTCTTCCTACGACGTCGTCAGGTCATCGGGATCTCTCATATCTCCGCCCACTTCTTACCCTTTCTGTTGATCTACCCTCTCTATCTACCCTCTTGCCGTATCCCTTCTAATTATCATAACCTAAAGTGAGAAGTTGAATTTTTTTTAACTGGACGGCGGAAATGTTGCATTGCTGAAATCAGATGGATTGGAGGTACAAGAGTAGCTGAATACATACTCATTTCGATTCCTCCGGTCGTCCTTCAACTTGTTATAACGATTATGCCACAAAATTGTTGTATCCTCTATTTGTAATAAATTGCATAGTTTTGAATGTGAGTTAAACAAATTGTTCCTTTCTGGAATCTACGCCGCAGTAGTTGTTCTTCCTCTGACGTCGTCAGATCATCGGGACCTCTCTCCGCCCACTTCTCACTCTTTCTGTTGATCTACCCTCTTACCGTATCCCTCCTCATCCACAGAGTTGGGGCCATGCCAAGAACGACTCTCGTTGTCTGTCTCTCTCGTTTCGCACACTCTCTAGCCATATCTCTCTTTCTCTAACTGCTTCTCGCCGATACTCTATCGGGTGCTGTCATCCTAAAGTGTGGTTGTCCTTCGCTGACGTCGCCCCTTCTGTATCTCGCTTTTGTATGCCGATTTACTTACCGCCCATCTCTCTCCTTCCCGTTCTTCCTCAGTTCACAGTAGAACTCTCTCTCCATTTCACCCGCTCTCTCGACCGGAAGTGCGGCGAGAGAGTGTGTGGAATGGAGAGAGTTCTCGGAGAGATAGATGGGAGGACCCTTCTGTTCCGTGCACATTTTCTCATTTGAGTGAGCGTCTCCCTGTCTACGTGGGGACGGTGCAGAACCGTTCGTTTTCAGTTTTGTGCGCATCTGCAGGAAAGAACTTGAAAAGTTACTCTTCAGTAGTATATAACTTCGTGCCCAGTTCCGAATTTGTAATTTTTTTAGCTTTGAGATCTTTGATCACTCTTCAAATGCCAAACGGGATTACCTTGCTCCACGCGCATCTTACTTTCACCCAATGCTGAAGCGCGCATCCACCGGGGCTTTCTTTTTTGGTGTATTCCGTCGAATGTATTGCTTTCACGGATCAGCCAACAACCAAACGGATTGTTTCTCACTGCACAGCCTTTAACCCAGCGCTGCAACTAGTATCCACAAGGGCTTATTGTATTGTTTTTTTATTGTTGTATATTCCGTCGATCTTACTGCTACTACGGATCTTTTCTTTCGTAAACTACCGATTTGACTCATTGTACTTAACTTACCGAATCTTCCCTTAAAACAATTCATTCGTCATTTCTCCCGACGTCACAACACAATTGGCAAACGAGCGTTGTTGATTACAGATCATTGCTCTCTCTCTCTCTCTCTCTCTCTCTCTCTCTCTCTCTCTCTCTCCACTCCCCCTATCCTTGCGCCTTCCCCTCATTAGCCCACAGCCATTTGTGCTTATTTTGTTGTTGGGAGGAATCAAGATCTCATCCTGAGATTCCTGAGATGAGAAATTTCGGGATTCCAAATCTTGGCCTTTTTCCGTTTCAGAAAGTTTACACCACATTAAAGATCACTCCACATTCCACTCTTCATCATCCTTCCCTTCCCACTATTAGCCCTTCAAATATTTGGTGTGGAGAATTTTGTGTTGTTTTCAGAATGACATTTAATCTTAACAGATTCTCTAACCTCATATTTATTATGGTTTTTGTCTTTCTCGATACCTTCGCGCCCGTACCTCCACCAAAAGATCTAGACGAGATTGCCTAACGTACACTTAGTGTAACTCCAATCCGCGGCGCATTCGAATATACCATTGTTCATCGCAACACCTTTCAAATTTCAGTCGAATCTTCCCTAGAAATGTCTCCGCCTCACAATACTGCATCTCATTTTCCCCTCGAGATTCGAGAAATTAAATATTATTATCGATTGCAGATCACTGCCCCCTTCACCCCCCCATACCTCCCTCTGCCCTCTCCTCCCCCCTCCTTCCAACTCCTGTGTCCCCCTGCAGTCATGAGTGACAACCCCATCCGGCTCGCCTTCCACAGAGCATTCTACGAGCAACTCGAAGCGTCAGTTCATTTTAATTTAAAAAAAACTCTATTTTAATAATGATGTTTTGGATTTTAAAAATCGCATTTTAAAAATCTTGAGGAACATTTCAGAAAAACAATGAGAATCCTTTATTTTATAGTTTCTAAACGGTAGTTCGAAAACGTATAACCCTTATTTATGGTCTAATTTATTCGAAAATCAATCAGAATGCGAGAAAACAGAGTTTTTTCCCTGAAGAGCGCACAATTTCTTCGAATTCTCAACCTGCGAGATTGCCGTTTCCCTACTGATTCAAGGAGGAGCCATTCAAAGTTCTTTGTTCTGGACGACGAGGTTGCAACTAATTCACAATTGCGTTTAATTACCAATTAGCGCGTACTTCTCATTAGTGGTCCTTCATTCATTTCGAGAGCCTCTCGTCTGAAGTTTGCCGAAACCGAAAGAAATGCCCGACGCCCTCTTCATTTCTCTATTTTTTCATTGTCTTCCTTACTTTGTGTCTCGCAATTTGGTCTCTCACTCAAATTTCGTCTCGCTAACGAGAACTTTTCGCTTTTTTGATGTGAAACGGCGATAAAACGGAACTTTCTACAGGCCCTACAGAATGGGGTTTGAAGTGAGAGAGCGTGAAAACTCGAGAGAGCTCTCACTCTCGATTTTGACACACTCTCTCGCTCTCTCTCTCTCTCTCTCTCTCTCTCTCTCTCTCTCTCTCGGTCTGACCCCGCTGTGTAGGTCTGAAATAATGTGTTTAGGCTCTCGCTAACGAGAACGTTTCCCCTTTCGATGTAAAAGACGATAAAACGAATGACGATTGGGTCAACTCTGCCCAAAATGACCCAGCATCCCCATCCTTTTTCCATTTCTAATCCCCAGAGTTCGAAGTTGGGTCAACTCAAATTGCAGTTGCGGAACGCAACTAATCCCGTTACTGAAATTCCTCCATCGACTTAAAAAAGTTGACCTCTCGGAGATCAAAGTTCTCTGTAAAAATACACATGATTCCTATCTCACTGAGATTTTGCTCGCTGTCTCAATCAAAACCACTTTCTGTAGGGTTGACTGGCCAGTGCAAAGATGTGACTAGGGAGTGGTTTCCACAAGTATCAGATAATCATATTTCCCAATCTATTGATGAGTGACCCTCCCAATCAGTTGATAATCTATCTCTATCTCTCTCTCTCTCCTATTGATAGTCCTTCCCACCCGATCTCTTTTCTTGTTACGAGCGAGAGCTAATCCCCACCCTATGCGAGATTGATTATGGCCGCTGTTTATCGATTTGCGACCGTCTTTTAGCGCCAAAATCGCACGTACGCGGACCTTTTCTAGCACATTAACGGTTGTAAATCAACTGATTTTTCTGGCAAATCACTCGTTTTCCCGTCCATTTTTCGCCCTTGATGAGTAACATTTTGGTCAGTTGTCAGTTCGCATTTTCGTCTTGATCACTTACTTATCATCATTTTGTATTAGACAGACAGACAAACTCACCGAGAGCAAACCAGTCGATCCCAGGTTTCACTCAGGGTTCTCAAACACGTTCTGATAACTTGTGCAATTAGAATGGACTTTCCATCTCTCTCTGAGAGAAGGGAAACAGCCGAGATTAGTTACTCTTCTATGAGTAATTGTTGCGAAATCAGATGATCATTGAGTAAAAAAGTCTGGAAAAATCAATAATTCAAATGGATAATCGATAATTTACAGTATTGCTACCGAGGGAATTATGCCATCCAAGGGCGTATCGCTGTCGAAACTCCTCTGCGCCTGTTATTCAGTCAAAGTATCTTTATAATTATTTGTTTTATTAGTAATATTGTGACCTTCTATGCAGATCACTTTGCTATTGTTAACACTTTTAGGTGAAGTAACATTTTGGAACACACAATTTCCAGGAGTTGTATTTGATACGTTCCCGAATATAACTTTTATTTATGGATTCTTTTGTCAAATTAAAAAAAGGTTTTTTTTAAATTCAGAGCGCCGGCAGCGACACTGAAACACAAGAGTACCAGTACACCTCGAAACCGCAAGAGTCAACGACCCGAAATGAGGAGAAAAGAGCAGAGAAAAGAGAGGAAAAGAAAGAGGAAGATGAGGAAAGTGGAGTATTGATTGAAGAAATTGAAGAGGAGGAGGAGGAAGAGACGAAGAAAGAGAGGAGAAACACTGTGATTGTTGAGGTTTGTGAGATCAATAACGCTTTTGACCTTTCAGTGTCCAACAAAGTAAATGGATGCACTCTTTAGTTCACACAAACTCTCATTTCCGACCCCCTTTGTGAAGGATTGTTGACCGGCCTGCAATGTGATTACTTACTCTTATCTTGGATTCATTGTCGAAACAGTGCCAGGGGCCACTGCCGCTAATCGGCCGTTTGAAAGAGTCAGTGAAGTTGAGATTTTTGACCCTTCAAAAGGGCGTTGACAACTAGTGCACCATTACTCTTCTAATGATTACTCATTAATTGTCCCCCCCTCCCTTACTTGTGACTACACTACCAGCGCGCTGGAGTCTATCACACACGCACCATAAACTCCCCTCGCTGTCTGACCCTCTCGCTAATTGTCGCGTTTGTTCCCAGGAAACTGTTTTCCTTATCAAATATGTTTGAGAAACGGTGCTCGGGGATCCGGTTTTACATTTTTTCTGGTTACAAAACTTTGCATTACCGTTACAGAGTGGTTGTTGCTCGATCTCTGTGAACTTGATCCTCTTTTTTCAACCATAGCTCAATTGAACATCGGCTGGTGAAAAAGTATGAGTTCTTATAACAAATCAAACACAGAGAGAGAGAGATGACCTTCCACCTCTCTCTCAATTGAGAGAGAGATCTTCATATTTGAGTTGTTCATCTCATCTCTTCCCTCTTTCATCGCAATTCTCAGTGGTTTGCGCATCTCTTTTTTGCTTGGCTAAAATTGAGGGGAAGATTAGGAGTGAAAGAGAAGAGTTCTCGCTTTGACCTTTCCTTCGACCCAAATCGATGATTCCAAGTCTCTCCAGAAAGGGGTCAGGACGAGAGAGTGTGCAAGACCTAGAGAGATCCTCTCCATTTTGCACACTCTCTCACCCTTTCTTAGGGCTTCATGTTCCGCTTAAAAGATTGTGAAAAATGTTCCCTTTTTCGCTTTTTCGTCCTCCAATCACTTCGGTTTCCGTTCAATTTTCGCCTAAAATTGAATGAAATTGAAACTGATGAAAGGGCGCCGTGTTTTGTTACTTTGATGAATTGGACAATAAAAGAGGGGAGAGAAACAATGAAAGAGGGCGCAGTTCAGAGCGCAAACGCCCAATATTCCGCCCACTTTTCCTTTCCTTGTACGTAACTCTTTTTTTCCTGCAGAATTTCGATTACAAGCATTCCTTATTATAAATCATATATCATTCCATATGCCGGTCAACCTTACGGAAAGGACTGGGAGTGAGAGAGCGTGGAAAATCGAGAGGGACTCTCTCACTTTTGCACACTCTCTAGCCGTGACCCTTGACTGTTGGTTTGGAATTGTGTGATACAGAACAAATGGGCCGCTTCGCATTATCATTTACTGAGAAATTTGGCTTGAAGTGATATTGTTGCAACACTAAACTCTCCATAAATCCCCTCCCACTTTCCTTTGCTCCCACATTTTAAAATTTCCCTTTGTCTGGAGATATTGCAATTGAGTTTGTTAGAGAAAGTTTTGTCCTACAATTATCGCTCTCATTGAGAAACATAGCGTGAAGTAATAATGGTGTAACACGAAATTCCCTTTAAAGAAATATTAGTGTTATTTGTGCGGATTCTCCTTCACAGTGTCAATCCATCTTTAGAGATGATATGAATTGATACTGAAGCGATAAATATCCAGGTTTCGCGCTGCTCTAAATGGTGGAAAAATAATTCAAATCTCCTATTTTAATTAATCTGTCGAACTATCACATCTCCAGAACGGGGTAAATTGTCGACCCGCCACTAGAAGTGAGAAAATTTTCTCATTCTTGCGACACAATCTCCCTCCTGACCCCTTTCCGGAGGAATGGAATCAAAAGTCAAACTCTGTGCACCGATCGTTCTCTCACTGATCACAACACTAGAGAAACGCCTCTCTCAAATCTCGCAACTTAGCAAAAATCGGCTATCTTCAACACGCGCCTAATCCGATTTTCCCCACCTAATTCGTTCCGCTCTCCCTCTCCCGCCCCGATTGATTTCGAGCTTCTCTGATATCGATTAGACCTTGCGGGTTACTGTAACAATGCTTTTACAATCAGCTTGTTGGCTGCATTGACATTGATAGCGTTTTAAACTCGGCGCGCACTCTCCTCATTTTGCACACTCTCTCACCTACTTGAGAATTAGTGTGAACGGAGTGTGTTGTTGCTCGATTCTACTAGCTGATCGATCTATTTCCGCGCTACTGTCTCTCATTATCTCTTTCCCTTTTCTCTCTACTTTTCTTCGATCTCTCTCTCTCTCTCTCTCTCTCTCTCTCTCTCTCTCTTTCTCAGAATGAATCCGGTTATCATCACACTTTCCATTCCTTCGAGCATAATCATCTGGTAGATTGAGCGCGTCTTTCACTTTTACCCCTGGTTTCACTCCAATCACTGTTGAAATAAGTTCAATCCTGCCTTTACTTTTTCAAAAAAGTCCAGAGTGTTGTAAAAAAAATGCGCACATTCTCGATGTCGCACTTAATCAATTTTCTCAATTAGCCGGTCGTTTCCAGCTTCATCTCATCATAAAACCATTGTTGTATTGAACTTACTAGTGCCTGACGATTTTTTAGTCCGAAAATGGTAAAATTAGCAATTTTTTGTTTGCCATAGATCAATTTGCCGACTCCATTCTCGATTACTTCAACAGCCCATAACACACATCCCTATCCTTACCATCCCTCCTCTGTCATTTTCTCTTCCCTCAAAAAGCATACGTTCTCCTTGTTTTACTAGGGGACTCTCGCAAGGACCCGGAGGTTTCCAGCTTCCGCACTTGTTCAAAGCCACTGTTGTATTGAACTTACTAGTGCGTGAAGAGTGCATAATGTAAATCTGAAAAATGGCGAAATTATCACTTTTTACAGTTATTTATTTGTACCATCCATATATTTGCCGACTCCACTCTCGCTTAGTTCTAAAGTCCACACAACACAACTGTTCTTTTCTAATCCCTCGTCTGTCCTTTTTTCGTTCTCTTCCCTCTTGACTACTTCATTCTCTTCTCTTCTATTCTTCTTCTCCTTCTTACACTTCTTTCCTCTTGTGTTGTGACCATCACCGCGACATCTTAGTCCCGTTCTCAGCAAGAACTGCTCACTAGAGTCTGTGCATTGTTTCACTGGAAGAACCCGAGGAACCCCGCAGATTTGCGTCTCGCAAACTCCCAAAAACGATTGTCGCCAGCGCGGTTTCGATAACTGAAACACTTTGGGATCAAACATAGAGAAATTTATGCACAAACAGTATCGCATCTGTACCGAACATTCGCCTTAATTCAAATGAAAAGCCCCGAAAACTGTGTTCGCAGTGTCCAAAGTGTGCAGACTGAAGGAGCAATGGTCTGACCCTCTCAATTCTGCATGCTCTCTCGCGCTGTCTAATCGATGAGAGAGCATGTAGAATGAGGAGAGTCTGATCATTACTCGACTGAAGTGCTTCCGACAGAGTGAACACTCATCTCAATAGTCCACTGTGAGAGAGATTCCCGCAACTTCTCCTTCCAATTAAGTGGAAGAAAAATGAACACGATCACCCGTTCCGTATCACTTATCTTATCGCTACTTTTCTCCTTTTGTGTGAAAAATCGCTTGAACACTCATTTCAATGCGCTCTCTATTTTGCACATCTCAGGCCGCGCGTACCCTTCACATTCGCGTTTCGCACACTTTCAAAATAAGGCTCTCCAAGAGAATACCGATCTATTCGGGCCACCCATTTGTGTATGAATAATTTACTTAGCAAACTGGAGTGCTTCCGACGCCGTGAACATTAATTCTCTCGCAGAGACTCCCGAGTCTTCTTCCTCCAATTCAGCCAACTTTAGGAAAATGCGAACTTTCGTATTGCGATCCTTGCCGAGGCTACATTTTCGTCCCGGTCTCACTACGTGTTTTGTTTCGTGAAAGCATCTCAGCCGCGCGCACGCCCTGCAGATTCGCGTTTCGCACGATCCCAAAAACATAACGATCCCAAGGGACGCCGATACTCGAGAGAGTGCAACATATGAACAATTTAAATTCAAATATTATCAGAACCCCGTTGATTTACCTCTTTGTTCTAATACCCTCCGAAACTTTAGTCCAATTTGGTAGAGATCTTTCCCGAACTGCAACCTCAATTTCACCAAATTCAAGAAAAAAATGCACAAGATCACCCGTTCCATTTGATTCAAACCGCTGTTACTTCCCCCCCTTTTTTAAAATTATTCCTGGTATATTGGTGGTGGGAGAACCCAGTGGTTTCCAGCTTCTTTACTTGGTTTATGTCGTTATGGAACTGGAACTATCCAGTGCTGAGAAGTAAAATAATGCCAAATTATTCCATTGTTACCGATATTTTATTGCAATAGCTGAATTTCCCGGCTCCACTCTCGCTTACTTCAACAGTCCACGAGACATCTCTTCTTCTAATCCCTTTTTTAGTCAGTTCTTTTTTCACTCAACTCCACTCGAGTTCTCTATTCCATTCTTCTCTAACACTTGTCTCGCTATTATTATGACTTCTCTACATCTCGGCTCCGTTCTGACTATCACGACATTCTCGCGAGCCTATGCAAATTGAGATAGACAATTAGAGAGTGCGAAGATAGTATTTAAATGGACCATAGTCTATCCACGAATTCAATCTTGGCATTCTGCCCAGAAAGCTGTGAGTACAGTCTCTGTGTTTAATTTCGTAGTAGCCGGCTTAACGCGCGCACCCCGCAGACTCGCGTTTCGCAAGCTCCTCAAAACGATTGTCACCAGTCCGGACTCGATTTTTCAGAGACATTTGACTCATGCACAAACAGTGTCACATCTATACCGGACATTCGCGTAAATTAAAATTAAAACTGTGTTCCGAAGTGCGCTGACTGAAGTGCTTCCGGTGCAGGTGGTGGTGTTACGGTGCACACTCATATCAATAGTCCAGTCTCGAAGACATTCCCGGGACTTCTTCCTTCAATTCGGCAAACTTCAGTTAAATGCACACGATCACCCGTTCCGTTTGACTCATAATTTTCGCTCCCCTGTTTTCAATGACTCCTGGTATATTTACATCAATGGATAATGTTGGAAGAACCCGGTGGTTTCCAGCTTCCGCACTTGATCAAAGACATTATTGTATTAGACTTACTAGTGCGTGGAGAACACATCCAAAAAATGGCAAAATTAACACATGTTTTTGTTTTGCCATTGTTCAATTTCTCGGCTCGCTCGCGTACTTCAACAGTCCACAAAACACATCCCAACTGTTCTTCTCCTAATCCCTCGTCTGTCCTTTTCTCCTCTCCGTCTACTCCATTCTATTCTTCTCCTTCTCCTTCTCGCAACCCACTCGTATTGTGACCGCAGCGGCTACATCTTTAGTCTGTTTTTGTTCTTAGTTTTTTGTTTCCTCGCAGATTCGCGTTTGTCAAACTCTCAAAAACGAATGTAACAAGCGAGGTGTCGATGCTACAAACATACAGTAGCGGTCAAAAGTCTTCGGACACTTTTTCTTTTTCTTATAACTTTTGAACACGAAGAATCTGTCATCTGATAATGGTGGGGTCGTATGTGAAATCCATTGGAGAATATGATGTCACTATTGGGGCATTGCGAAATTTACCAATTATTGCGTAGTAATGACGCAATCAATGCATACTTTTTTGAATGGGCATTATTCTTACATGGAATTTTTCCTGCTCCCCTAACTTTCAGAGTGTTGAGACATGCCCTCGGCCTACCCATAAAATTTTTTTCAAGTTGCTGCGGTGCCGCTACTTGGCTGCAGCAACGCTGCAAAATCGA
The DNA here is from genome assembly GCA_036245785.1 of Pristionchus fissidentatus. Classification (NCBI taxonomy): domain Eukaryota; kingdom Metazoa; phylum Nematoda; class Chromadorea; order Rhabditida; family Neodiplogasteridae; genus Pristionchus; species Pristionchus fissidentatus. The sequence continues at coordinate 30,483,206 of BTSY01000005.1, read as the reverse complement.
GGTCGGAAATCCATATCTCGCCTTTTAGACATCGCACAGACTCGATCAAAGTATCAAAATGATTGTCATCATGCCTGCGGATGATCCTGCGAATATGGTTACGGTTAGCCACCATTTGCCCTCAGGGCACGAAAAAGTCACTTTTTCGCATTATTGTGGTCTGACGAGGGGGAAGTCTATAGGACGTGCTCTAAAGATCTTGTTTGGGCGTGGATTCTGTTGAGAATCTATGGGAGAACCGATTCCTAGCTGCAATAAGCGTTTCGATTGGTTTCCTGCCCGCGGCGATCGATTTCCGGAAGGACACTGGTTTGGCCACGCCCATTTTGTGCCCGTTGGCAACGATCAGACTTTTGAGCGTATCTCAGCACTGAGCGAATGGGCAAGGCTGGCATACCCATCAATGGAATCAGCGTGGCCGGCTCTATAATATCATTCACAAATTGCATCATCACTATGCAATATTTCATCATCCTTAGGCAATAATTCAGAAAGAGCTAAAATATTGCATATTGATGACGTAATTTGCTCATTTGAGTGGTGGAAAGATCAAATTTATTTTATTTGCACCTCATCCATTTTTTTCCGTTGACTTACCGCAAAGAGTACACAAAAAATAGAAGTATTGCCTATGGATGATGAAATATTGCATAGTGATGATGCAATTTGTGAATGAGATTATAGAGCCGGCCACGCTGATTCCATTGATGGGTATGCCAGCCTTGTCCGTTCGCTCAGTGCTGAGATACGCTCAAAAGTCTGATCGTTGCCAACGGGCAGAAAATGGGCGTGGCCAAACCAGTGTCCTTCCGGAAATCGATCGCCGCGGGCAAGAAACCAATCGAAACGCTTATTGCAGCTAGGAATCGGTTCTCCCATAGATTCTCAACAGAATCCACGCCCAAACAAGATCTTTAAAGCACGTCCTATAGACTTCCCCCTCGTCAGACCACAATAATGCGAAAAAGTGACTTTTTCGTGCCCTGAGGGCAAATGGTGGCTAACCGTAACCATATTCGCAGGATCATCCGCAGGCATGATGACGATCATTTTGATACTTTGATCGAGTCTGTGCGATGTCTAAAAGGCGAGATATGGATTTCCGACCTCGATTTTGCAGCGTTGCTGCAGCCAAGTAGCGGCACCGCAGCAACTTGAAAAAAATTTTATGGGTAGGCCGAGGGCATGTCTCAACACTCTGAAAGTTAGGGGAGCAGGAAAAATTCCATGTAAGAATAATGCCCATTCAAAAAAGTATGCATTGATTGCGTCATTACTACGCAATAATTGGTAAATTTCGCAATGCCCCAATAGTGACATCATATTCTCCAATGGATTTCACATACGACCCCACCATTATCAGATGACAAATTCTTCGTGTTCAAAAGTTATAAGAAAAAGAAAAAGTGTCCGAAGACTTTTGACCGCTACTGTAGTTAGTTCATGCACAAACAATATCGCAGCTGTGCCGAATATTCGTCAAAATTCTAAATCCCCCGTGACTTGTGTTTTCCGTGGCACTGTCACTGGAGTGCCCAATGTGGGACCATCGTCTCCTCATTTCGCGCTCTCCAAAAAAGCGCACGATTATTCTCACTCTTTTTCGTTCGTGTTATGATCTCGTCGTTCTTGCGCTTCGGAAACACTTCCCAGGGAGCGCCGAAAGAGTGTCTGGATAGGAGTGCTTCCGACAGGGAAAACTCATCTCATTCAGTGCTCATAGGGGGTCAGCTAGAAATAGAAATGGTCGAAAGCAGCGCTAATTCAGTTCTGCAGAGCTACTCTCTATCTGATTTCTATTTCTAGCTGAATCTCACAAAGAAAAAACTCTACGCGTTTGAAACTCTAATCGCTTTTAGAGTTTCAAACTCTAGAAAATTAGAGATTTCCACTCTAAAGGCGCCTAGAGTTGCAAACTCTAAAACATTAGAGTTTCAAACTCTAATCGCGCCTGCTCCCGGGCTGTGACATTTTCAATCTTTTATTTATCTATTTCACTATTTTAAAGACTATTCATTATGTTTCGATTGTCGTATTTGTTCCCTCGCGGTTGTAGAGATTGACCGCAGCACGTTCAGGTCATGTGGGGCTCTCTGCGCCTCCTCGACCATCTCGGCGATCAATTTCTCTGTTTTAAATTTTCGTTTTATGGCATTGAGAAGAAATGTATATCGGTGAGTTTTTAACAATGATTTTTCATAGAAAAATATTGTAAAGAATATTTGAATGAAACGACGAATCACATATCTGACCTGAAGCTAACAGTAAATTGAACTCAATCTACCCATACTGTAAGAAGTTTCGTTAAACTTCACGTTCACTTAAAATTTCGCTTATCAATGGCTTTTGAGTTTTCTCGGTCGGTTTTATCTGTCAAGACGCCGCGTAGATGCTGTCAACACCATCGCTAAACCACGGTACACTTGCCAGGACTCCTGGCGCTCGCCGTCATTAAAATTAGGTCAGTTTCTCGAGGTGGGCGACATTAATTATTCCTGAGTTCGGGTTTTGCTTGTGGATACATACTCAGGTCCACTCCTCTCGTTTGATGAGCTATAGAGAGGCGAAGAGAAGCTGAATATGATCTCTCCGCAAAGGTTTGTGAGCAGACGGGTGGTCCTTTTACCATTATTATTAGTTACTTCACTGAAAACAAGCACAAATTTGCCGCAAGAACCTGGACCTCTTGCAAGTTGCGGGTAATACCAGCGCATTTATATTGTTGTAGCCGGCAATTTGCTTGAAGTTTGCGAAAATTAAAACTGAAATAACTTGGGCGCGTATTGCGTGCTACTCAGTTAAAGTCGGGCAAGGATCAATCAAATTGCCGGTAAATTTGCTGTCGTTATTTTGTACTTGCGTTCGCCAAGTTTGCAACAAGTGTTGAGCGTACTTGCGGTGATATTCTCTGCATATTGCACAAGGTCCTTGCGGCAAATTTGCGCCGGAGTTTACTTGTGGTGTTTGAGTTACTGACAAAATTTGGCCGAATCACACATACGCGCAGTTCGTTGAGTTATTTGATTTCATAAGAGCTCAAAACGAATAATCAAAGTGCCTCTTTTGAAGTAGTCTCGCATTGATTCAGTTTATGACACGAGGACAATAAAAAAACATCACCGTATCACTAAATAGATTGAAAGTGATTGTTCAGTTTCAGTCCAGCTTTCGCAGTTACATTTGGCATGTATCTATGGAACTCCAACGAATCAACAGGTATTTCACCTTAATCCTTTAATTTTTATTCTTTGCAGACATATCAAGCTGATTTAATTGCTTATAATGTTTATCTTCGAGTCATAGAGAGAGGCGAGTTTAATTCGTTTATTTTAATGATCATATTTGTAATGTTGCCGCAGATAACCCCCACTCATTCATACATGATTGGGGGTTGTCTGAGGAAGGTTTCAGATCGCTATGAAATATTTGTAAATATCTTCAATAATTATATATTTTCATGATTGGGCACGATATTATGTTACCGGTGAGCCATTTTTGTTATTGCGCTTAGCTAACAACGAAAGTCCGAATCACGAGCGTTTCATGGAGTCGTGCATATAGTGATTTTAATTAGAGTGTACTTTTATTATAATCAGTTTACTTTTACAAATAAGCTACCAGTTTGAATGAACACTATCTGGGATGTGGAGTTGAGATGCCTAAAGGAGTAAAATTATCTGTTTTTACTCGGTGATTATCGTTCATTGTATGCAAATGATGCGCAGGAAATTGTCGAAAATATGCTAAAATCGAATATTTTGCTAAAAACGCTCGCTCTTCCGTAAGAATTTTTGAATAACTCCTAAATGTGTGAGTATTTGGCCTCGTATTTGATACGTGTATCAAGTATTGTTACCAGATACATTTGTGATCGATGTGACAAGGAATTGAAGCTTCTGCCACTCTCATTCGCATATAGTGAACGATAAATGTACCTCGATGAAATAGAAATCGTGGGTGGAAATTTGAATCGTAACTTGTGTTTTGCAGGCATTCTCTCACTCTTCTCTCTCTTCCCCCCCGCAATGGGTCGATCCAATTCGCTACCCATGTTCCAATCTGCTAAATTATTCCTCGTTTTCTTCTGTATTGTTTTGGTTGATAAAATATTGCAATATCCTCATTTGCCGAGCATTAAAGCTCTTCCGCTAAACACTGTACGTATCGACAACATAATATCGACGATATTACGGTATCCTGAACGGGCGAAATGATGGGGAATCACAAATCTGACACGCGATGCGCTCTAATTGAACTGAATTACGGTAGAAGAGGAAGGGAGCGTAAAGGGGCGGAGTCAGCACATTAGAGTTTGAAACTCTAATTTTTAGAGGGGAAAACACCATATGTCGAGACGGAGGGTTTAAAACTCTAATTATAACTCTAATTATTAGAGTTTTTTCTTTGTGAGAAGTAGCCCTCACGACCAGTGAGCAATAGTCCCCTGTCAGAGATGTTCCCGGATTACCTTTCTCCAATCTCTCTGATGAAAAATGCGCATTTCCTCCCATTCGTATTGTAATCATCGCATCTTAGTTTACCTCTTAGTCCGATTCTCACAAGTTTTGTTTCGTGGAAGCATCTGAACGCGCGCGCACCCCGCAGATCCGCGTTTCGCACGATCCCTAAAACCATTGTAACCAGCGCGGCCTCGATTCGAGTCTACACGAAATACAAGTCTACACCGAAACCTCGCCTCAATTCAAATGTCCCCGGAAGCTTCAAAGTCTAATAGAGGCAGGGGAGCGAGGCGGTTAGACTTTGAGTCTAGAGTCGTGGGCTTATTTCCCTCGTGCACCTATCATATTCCCGTTTCGCAAACTTTCAAAATTAGTCTCTGCAAGGGAGTACCGATGAGATTGGTCGTCCGAATTCATATATGACAGGAATCGGGATAGACTCGAGCATGCCCGGGACATAGAAATTTATGATTTTTAATTTGGCTGAAAACATAGCACAAGGTACTACAAACATCCCTCTATCGAATAGCGTTTTCAGAATTTTTTTAAAAATTTTCGTTCTCGCGTGAAACACAAATGAACCTGGTGAGTCGGGAACTTTTTCGAGAAATAGTAAAGTTTGAAAAATCATAAATATCGTCAAAGTGAAGATAAAAATCCACGGTTTGGTGTGTTAGATAGATACATGACTCGACTTGTTTACCAACCGCTCGAAGTCATTCCTGGTTGATCCGCCGATGCGGGGTTGTCGCTTTTGCAAAAGTTGAGCTAATTTTCTTAAAAGTCAAAACTGCTGGTTCACTCTAAGAGATGTTCTGGTGAACATTGTGGGTACTAACTATATTTAAAAAATGAGCGGAATCGGGCCATGGATTGTAAAGATGGGATGAATTGTGTGACGTCATCAAAATGTAACTATTATTCACGAATCATAATTATGGATCTATTTCAGTGAAAACAATGTAAAACTAACAGAAAAAAATATTCAGGTTATTTGTGAAGTTGTTTATTAACAATTTTTTTGAGGAAAAAAAATATAAAAATTTTGAACTTCGATTTTTGAATTTGCTGAATGTCTATATTTCGAAGTCGATATGAATCTTAAACATCTTCAGATTATTAGATATACTCGCTGGCGTAAGATCTGACCGTAATTTGTGGAGTATTGCACTTTTGCGGACGGAATTTACAACATGCAAGCGAAATTTTTCTACGAATATTAGAAGTAATCCAATTCCTCCCACACTTCATCGTGAAATTCCTCATTATAGGTAGACCAATTTCTTTTTTGGAAGTGAGAGTCTATCTGTTCGTAGAAACGAGTTACAGCGCCTAGAAAATCGATTACAACGCGAAAAGAGCGTGCTCTAGCTTCTCTAGCACTCTCTCAATTCCCCACGCTCTCTAGCCTGGTTCGGACCCCGAGCTGGAAAGAAATCTTTTGCCAGTACTCCCCTGATTCATCGCCGTGGTTCGTGGGCTGAATTCGTGTGATTTCGATAACACAGAAGCTTTGCAAAAGATTTCAGCCCAGCTCGGGGTTCGAACCAGGCTAGAGAGCGTGGGGAATTGAGAGAGTGCTAGAGAAGCTAGAGCACGCGCTTTTCGCATTGTAATCGATTTTCTAGGCGCTGTAACTCTTTTCTACGAACAGATAGACTCTCACTTCCAAAAAAGAAATTGGTCTACCTATAATGAGGAATGTCACGATGAAGTGTGGAAGGAATTGGATTGCTTCTAAGATTCGTAGAAAAATTTCGCTTGCATGTTGTGAATTCCGTCCGGAAAAGTGCAATACTCTACAAATTGCAGACAGATCTTACGCCAGCGAGTATATCTAATAATATGAAGATGTTTAAGATTCATATCGACTTCGAAATATAGACATTCAGCAAATTCAAAAATCGAAGTTCAAAATTTTTCAATTTTTTTTCTCAAAAAAGTTGTTAATAAAAAACTTCACAAACAACCTGAATATTGTTTTCTGTTAGTTTTACATTGTTTTTACTGAAATAGATCAATAATTATGATTCGTGAATAATAGTTACATTTTGATGACGTCACACAATTCGTCCCAACATTACAACGCATGGCCCGATTCGTCCCATTTTTATAATATAGTTAGTACCAACAATGTTCACCAGAACATCTCTTAGAGTGAACCAGCAGTTTTGACTTTTAAGAAAATTAGCTCAACTTTTGCAAACGCGACCACCCCACATCGGCGGATCAACCAAGAATGACTTCGAGCGGTTGGTAAACAAGTCGAGTCATGTATCTATCTAACACATCAAACCGTGGATTTTTATCTTCACTTTGACGATATTTATGATTTTTCAAACTTTACTATTTCTCGAAAAAGTTCCCGACTCACCAGGTTCATTTGTGTTTCACGCGAGAACGAAAATTTTTAAAAAAATTCTGAAAACGCTATTCGATAGAGGGATGTTTGTAGTACCTTGTGCTATGTTTTCAGCCAAATTAAAAATCATGAATTTCTATGTCCCGGCCATGGCCGATGAGCTCGAGTCTCTCGCAATTCCTCTCATATGGTCAATTTACATAACATTCTCCGAAATTCTTTCATTCATATTTTATTTCAAGTGCCCTCCGGATCTTTCTGCCTATCGCCAAAAACATCAAAAGTGCCCGGACATCGAATACTTCGGACAGAGTAAACACTCATGACAATAGTCCGTTCGAAGTGTGAATCCCGGAACTACTCCCTTCAATTCAGCCAACTTCAGAGAAAAGGGGTTCCGTTTGCCTCATATTGCCGCTTCTTCTCGCCTTTATTGGTGTCCATAAGATCTGTCTGGATGAGTATTTTTGTTTCCTAAATACCAAACTTTCCTCCTCCTTCCTGAGGACAGCTATTGTCTGCCAACTCTACTCTACTACTACAATACGCGTACTTTGTTTGCTCTTGGCCATCTCTCTCTCTCTCTCTCTCTCTCTCTCTCTTTATCTCTCTCTCTCTCTCTCTCTCTCTCTCTCCTTTTTGCAAGGGCGGTTCATCTCTTTCTCTCTTCCTGCTCTTGCTAACTTTGCTCGGGGGGTCAGAGAGAGCGACAGTTCAGGGCATATTGAGAGAGTCAGAGAAACGGCGAGAGAGCGTGTCAAATGGAGAGAGTTTACCCTCAATAGTTGTCTTTATTGACTGTATATCGTGTGGCAAGTATTCATTCATTCAATCTAGTTTACGTGCTTCCGAAGAGGGCAAATAAACATAGGAAAATAATTATATGGGAGGTAATCGGTGGCAATTTCGAGAGCGGGGAAGAGAGAGAGAAATAAGAAAGAAAGAGAGAGAGAGAGAGAGTTGACTGTCTCCTGGGCGCGTTTCAAGTGTTTTCACTCTCCTTCTCAGAACTTTGCCGATCGGAAATTGATGTAGTTTGCTCAACTTCTTTCAATGGCTGTCACAGAATATTTCTACCAAATCGGTTGACCAATTCCTATTAGCGTTTTATCTGCACGCACCGTTGTATTAGTAGTACGAAACACGAATCTGATTGGTTAACATCAATCTACTAAATGTGAACGCAAATGCCCTGAAATATTTTTTGTTGAGTTTTTTTGTTTGTTTTAATTAGAGCTTCAACTCAATTTCTCATTAGATTTGCAAACAAATGTCTAAACTGTCTGTGGCTTGTTGTCGATCTTACCTTCGACTCAAACCCATCTTCTCCGTGCCTGCGCATCTCTTTTCCATCTGATCACGTATCTCTCCCTCTCTCTCCCTCTCTCTCTCTCTCTCTCTCTCTCTCTCTCTCTCTCTACCTCCTTTCGTTTACTTCCCTTCTCTAATCGAACCTCAATTAATCCCAAACTTCAATCTCAAAATTGTCTCCGAACCCCTTCCCCTTCCTTCAGATTACTGGGGGCAAAAAAACTAGATAGAAAGGGAAGGAAGATGGGAGAGAGAGAGAGAGAGAGAGAAGGAAGAGAGATTAGGTAGTAGTGATGACATAGTGGATCACAAACACACGCAAACACGGCATTTCAGTGTTACTGCTGTTTCCTAGATTGAATTTCACCTTTCCTCAGAATTAGTTGAACCTATAGGTTCCACTCTTTGATAGAACCTTGAAACGACGATGTGGCTGATGCCGCGTTGACCAATTCATAATTCTCGCAATCTTTTCACATATGATTTTCAGCACATTTTCCTACATCGAGAGGCAAGCCATTGTTTAACGTGGTCTAACTTAGGTTATGAGCTTTCTCAAAGCGATATTTTTTGCAGTTTCATTGTCTCCGTTTCCTATTTATTATAGTATACATCGACAGTCGATCGTTGACTCTGCGCGTATTTCGGGTTTGAACCAACAATGAAACTTAAATGTCGCTGTATTTTCATGAACACGCATTTTTTTCATCGACGACTTTACTGCTCTCACGTTTTATTTTGTTCTTGTTATTGAGATTGAAGAAAACCTCGAAAAGAAACTAGCACCCGCACACCGCGCGCTCGCACTATATAACATGCGCGAAACATAGAAGCGCGTCGCTATGAAACATTATTATTTTTAAATGCACAAAAGTATTATTAGTTGCACTTCCAATTCAAGCAGTTCAAAGTAGCACTGGAGTGTTCATTGTGAGCTCATTTGATTGAAGCGTGAAACATCAATGTGACTACTTTGACCCTTCGATCACCGTTCTCTCACTCTCCCCTCCTTCCCTTACTCTCTAGCTAATTTGCTCATCGGGTGAGAGAGATAGACAGAAAGAGAGAGAGAGAGAGAGAGGCGCAAGTAGGTCACTGTCCGCTACTGCGCTCATCCATAATAGCTAGCCATTATGTGTCGCTGTATTTGACAACACTTCCATCGTTTTCTTTCATTCCAACCATGGTTCCACACCTGCAGACAGGGGTCTGGGCGAGAGAGCGTGTAAAAATGAGAGAGTCCCTCTCGATTTACACGCTCTCTCACCCACACCCCTTTCTGTAGGATTGGAATGCTGTGATATCATTCCAAATGTCACATGCCTCTCATCTCTGAGAGAGATCTAACCCAATTCCGCTTCATCGTGAATGGATAGGGTCTAGAGACGGTTTACTCCAACAGATGTACAGATAGACAACATTCCGCCCTATTTTAATATCCCTAAAGATGCAGTATTAATGCAGCGAATTGTCCGTTTTGCTCGGTGTTAGGACGTTTTGATTTTTAGGTTTTCAGAACGTTTAGAATTTTTTTTATATTTCCGGATTCCTAAACGGCAGAAACATCACCGTTTTGCCCCGAGATTCGTTCAAAAAGCGCTATGGATTTGAATCACATCGGCCGTCACAATACTACATCTTCTCCCCTCTCTAAACTATCGCTCTCTCTCTTATTTTCTTGAATGATCTCTCTCTCTCTCTTTCTTGAATGAACTCCTCCCCCCTTTGTTCGTGCACGTTTGAAACATGTTTGAATCTCCTTGAACAGGTTCAAACGCACGTGTTCCCATCCTCATTTGCATACTCCTTACGACCCCTCCGTTTCAAATCCACCCCAGGTAGAGATAAAGATGGTTTGTAAGGCATAGTCAAAGAGTATTGTTTATAAGATTAGGCATTCTTAATAGCCACTGTGAAACTCCAATGTCGATTCTTGTAGGCAAAAAAAAATTCACTCCCATAATTCATACGGCACTCTCTCTCTCTCTGTGAAAAAATTTCAAAATTAAATTCGTGGTGATACCATCGCCCATTTACATGCTATTTCCGCACATTCTAACTATCCCGCTGTATAAGTATACATACTCTTCCAGAAACCGTGTTTCATTGTTGATCGTGAGATCAGCCGTGCCTTAAAACACCCGTAAAAGGCCAATGTCGCTGCTTATATAATTTGTTTTGCTGGGATTATTTTTGCTTTTCGCGCCTCTTATTACTTTTGAATGTTTGATTGGTGAACTCTCACTGTTCCAATTAATCTCTAGTTCTAATTAGCGATAGATATCGTTGACATGTACTTTAAGTTAAGTCTCACTTTTCCTTTCCTCCCCTCTCTCCCTCCTCCTTTTCGACCATTGCTTATCTCGATTAATCAATCTCTCTCTCCGCGCTCTCTTTTATCGTTCCATTTAACAGTCAATTCGATTGCGAAAGCAGCATCGACTGATCTATTTAGGGAGTCGCGTATGCTGAGAGCGCACAATGATTAGAAGGCCTGTCGGTCACGTAGTTTTTTCCAAATTGGGAAAAGGCGCTGTTAAGATCCTTTTCCTAATTAGGAAAATACACTATGTAAGTCCGCTTTCCTGACAAACTTAACATTGTGAGCGGGAAGCCCACAACTTCCTTTACTCTGGAAATGTTGTCTTCTGCTGATAGAGTATACGAAATTGAGAGATGATCACTCACTATCTCTCGACCGCTCTCTAGACATTGTATGCTCTCTCAGCAGGAGACAACTTCATCAGAGTAAGGGAAGTTGGAGGCTTCCCGCTATGCGTTGTTCCAAATGTCCAGAAAGGGGTCAGGAGCGAAAGAGTGTGTGAATGTGGGAGAGTCATCGTCTCTCTCTGGGACGGTTCATCTATTGGGGGCCATCACCACATTTGAACGACAGCTATTCTTAGATTGAGCGCCCTCTTTCTAGCTAGTTTTTCTCCTCTCTTAGATAAGCGCATCAATGACTTTAGACCGCATCTTTGATACGAAAAGAAATTTGCACTGAATTTTATAGAAATATTTTCCAATAGCCATAGCATTAGTTCGAAGCGTATTACAAAAAGCAATAATAGGCGAATTAGTGGAAAAATGCAGCTGCATTTAAGTTTCACAGTGACTATAAAGAACGTCTAATCGTGTTGTCAATAATAGCCGCCCATCCGCCGGTCTCTAAATTGAAGCTCAACCAAAAGTAACGCTGCAAATTCACACCAATATCCTGTGATCTCCTCAAGTGCACCCTTTCGGCGGTCAGAGACGATTAGAGAGCGCGAGAAAGCGAGAGAGCACGGGTACTTTTAATTAAAGTTATCACGTGAGTGCGTTCTGGATCATTGTTCGACTGTCCTGAGATTGCACTTCCCTATATCATCACTGTTTCTTCCTCTTCCTCCATGTCACATCCAATCTCAATCCAATTCGGCGACAGTCTGATTAACTCTGCGAGGGAGTGCCCGATTTCTCTTCCTTTTCCGCTTTCTCATTATCTTACTGTAACCTCCATTCACTTCCTTGTTTCTTTTCCGGTTTAAAACAAGCGTTCTGGGCATAATGTCGAAATTCATGGTGAGACCATAGTTTTTACAAGCTATTTCCTTCCTCAACCAAAATAGGCGATCTGGAACCTCACGTAAAACGGCGTTTCAAATGCGAGAGAAACTAATTGTTGCATTTTCTCCTTCAATCGTTCATCTTCGCTATTTCCAATACAAAATAAGCGCATTTTTAAATGATCGATTGCAATCTTCCATCTCCGATCTTCTTCACTCTCCCATCATTCACGAGTCCACCAAATCATCCTTTTTTCTCCCCTCTTTCTTTTCTCTTCTTAGTTCAATCGTATTTGTCATACCATCATTGATACTCTCCCTCTTCTTCTTCTTCCTCTTACTTCTCCTTCTTCCAACTCTCCTTCTTCCTCCTCATCTTTCCTCTCCTAATCCGGCGCATCTTTGAGCAAACCATCATTTTTTCCCTCAATCATGCGCCGTGAACTTCTCAAATAGTACAGTTCCGAACTTTGGCTTCATGATTTCGTGCGATATCAGTGTAAAATTTATGTGTAAAATTATCGTACGCCAATAACACTCTGTACAAAGGTGTGGCACAGTGTGGCACAGTGTGGCACTTTTTAGCACTTTCTGATTTTCGCCTCGAAATAAGCGAATTTTGTGGCATATCTTGTTATAATTGATTATGCATTAGTGCATTTCTCATTCGTAAAATCGATAATTCGATGAACTACCGTACCGGTCACTAATCGGTACACAGTTCAGCCAGTGGTCGAATCTCGATCACATCATCATTTATCCGTTTGCTCTCACAATTCTGCTCTCGTGTTAGTCAGTGTTTTGATAGGGATCGAGTCGTCTCTAAACATCGTAATTTTGACGAGATCGTAAACTGCGGCGACTCGCGTACCCATATAATTGGAGGCATTTCCGACTCGTGAGGCAGTTCTTTTTGTGACACGCTAGTGTTCGTTCGTGAGCGAGAGAGAGAGAAATCATTAAATGGACTTCTCCTTTTTATCTTTTGATTCCGATAGTCATCACACACAAAGTTTGCTTTACCATCATGTTTACACTTTTCCCCGTTTTTCGTTACTGTAATCTACCGTAGCCGTATCTGGTATTCGCTCCCGGACCACGAGACCAATTATCGATTGATCCCCCGGATAATCCCTGTCCCTCACCACTCTAAAAACACGCGGAAAATAGGAGGAACGAACTACTCTCGCTGTTCGCCTTTTTTCTTGTCAGGTGGCCAGTCTCTCTCTCTCTCTTTCTCTCTCTCCCACTCTTGACCACTCTATTTTCGGACCATTCGTCATCTAACCGCCCAATAAATCCTCCAAAGTAAAATGCCACATGACTTTTAACGTCCAAGAAGGGGTCCACGGAAGGTCCCTCTTTTTTTCTTTCTCATACTTGGTGCGATAGCATGCAAAAATGCAGTCTCTCTCATTTTCACACTCTATCTCGCTCCCAGCCCTTTCTGGAGGCTGGAAATCACGTGTTACTCTCGCCTGAACCTGTTGAGGACTTCAGTCACCACCCTCTTCTTTCTATTCCCTCCTTTGGAGGAATGGTCTGCCCCCTCAATTCTACCTTCTCTCTCGCGCTGTCTGATCGATGAGAGAGACTGCAGAATGAGGAGAGTCTGATCATTACTCCTTCCTTTGCTTTGATTCGAGGTCAATCGAGTAATGAATTCGATGTGGCATTTAGAGGGTGGGAAAAGGAGGGAGGGAGAAGATTGATCGGAGTTAATCGAACCGTTTCCCCCCTTTTGTTCCCTCACTCACACACGATTCCAGGTAAAACGCGTAATGTCAGACCATGGTCTCTGTATTTCGCACACTCTCTTCATCGGTCGGTGGATGAGAGAGTGCGAGAAATAAAGAGATCAAGGTCTTTCATTTAGCAATCTAAATCCAGGCCTACAGTAAGGGGTCAGTACTAGAGAGTGTGCTAAAGTGAGAGAGCCTCTCTCTCGATTCCTCACACTCTCTCACAACTGACCCCGTTCTGTTCATCGTCCGATGGGAACTAATGTGTACGCATTGAGTGTGTCACACCTCGTTTGGATCAGGTGGGAACACCTCCTCTCACAAGTTTGAAAACGTTGCGAGAGTCCCAAATCCAGTTTGCCCCTCACAGACTCCTCTCCACGCCCACTCATGCCAACGTTGGCAACTTTCCCGTGATGTCTCATGTGGGGATGGCACATTTTGGATCTTCGGTTTGGGAACCGTACAAACTATGCAAACAATTGTTGAGATCATAAACGTACGAGATAGTGTGAAAACGAGAGTCTTTATTTCACTCCACTCCATATTTCACAGTGCACTGTTCTCTGTAGGGTTTACCATGGAACCATCTTCTGCCCGTAATGTTCGCAGATGTACCTATACTGCCCTTACTCTTCCTTATCCTCTCTCGAGTTTGTCTTGTATACTTAAGCAGCGTGATCTGTAACGCTTTTGTGCAATGCACATTGTGTTCCAGCAGATCAGAGACAATGAACGAGAGAGAGTGCGGAAAGAGGAGAGTAGGGGGACATCCTATCACTTGCGTCATTAGTGCGTCAGATACTCTATCTCACCTGATCACTTTTGTGTTTGCAAAGTATCCGTAGACATTTTGGCAGACTCTCAGCAGTATCGCCCAGGCATAAGTTAACTTGGCTCTCTCATTTTTGAATGCTCTCCATCATTAGATCTTCAAATTCTCGCTCTGGGCATAATAGATTTTTTTATTTATGGATCATTGTAGGAGTCTTCCGTAGAAATGCGAAGATCACTTGAAATTTACCATTTTCATCCTATTTTGATACAGTCACATGCAGTTTTCATTTTATTAGTGTGCTGCAAGTTGTGAATATGGCCAATTTCGGAGAGGACTAGTCGAAATTACGCCGGAAATAGGTACCTATTCATTCCGATCTCCTCTTTTGGGCATAGTGATGGGCTTCAAGGATACGGTCTCTCTTTCACTGTCGATATAGAGTTTTCAATAGTATTTTTTTTCCATTTCGCGCAACCTTTCTACTCTCATCACCGGGAGGTAGTTTTTGAAACTTCACTCCTCTCCTCCCCAACTATTCGCAAGTCGTCTCTGAATAACCCGCTTTTTTCCCGTTTGCGAATCGCGGTGCGCTCGCAACAATTACCCACTTGAGTTATGCCACCACTCATGTCAACACTCGGTTCATCCATGTTTCACGCACCATTCATCTTGCTCTCGCTTCACATTCCTTTGATAGTACTCACTTCATGTCTGCACAATAAACACTGTCAATATAACCACGTACAGTTTTTGCCCTACCTACCTTCCTACCGTATTTTTTTCTTTTCAGGACCCTCCCTCGGCGGACAGAATGCTGACGGCGGTGCATCCTTCGTATGGCGGCGGAGGTGGCGGCAGTGGTGCAGTATCTGGTGGCGGTGCCGGCCACTTCAAGATCGAGGACGTCACTGATGATCCCGAGGTGAGTACTGTAGCTGCATCTGGGTTTTTCATCGGCAATTGACTTTGTTGGCGATGTTTTGACGCTAAAAGGTGTCGCCGTGAATTGGGCCGCATTCAGTGAAGCGAGTGACAGGGCATTCTAGGAGGCAAACACGGGCGTAAATAGGGGCACGGTAGGCAGTATTCGGCAATAGGAGAAGAGAGGGCCGAACCGGCTGACTTACTTATTCTAACAGTCACAAATCCGATCCTATCCGTTTTATGTAGTTGTTTTGACCACGCAAAGGCCAAGTTCTGGCTCCATTTCGGCGCTTTTTCTCAGAGAACGAATTAGGCAGTAGTGTTGTTGGATCGAATGATTTTAATTACCTTTGTAATTCGTGAATAATGCATTGTTATTCGCGAACAGGATTATTCGATCTTGCAACAATTCTAGAAAAAAGTAGACGCGACGCCGCTTTTAGTGACGTTTCCTGGTGACTTCATGCTTCAGAGACTCTTTCTTAGGAGAGCTAAATTCGAATCTGGCCTCGCCGCCCGCTCAAAATGTTGCTACTTCCATTCATAGAGAGCCGAGGCCCCCACGTGCTCTGCTACCTTTGTGCACTCCACTTTCTGACTTATGAAAAATCATTTTTCGATTCGCTCGTTATCCTCATTTGTTACAGTACACTCACTACGGCAACGAGGAGCCTGAGGAGGATCAAGAGGGCGGCTTCGTGGAGTACTGTAGACTCGACAAGAACAAGGTATACTGTCGTGGAAAATATCGATTTTCTGATAATTTCGATCCTGAATAATTATTGATTTTTCTTCAGCAACCATCGATTCCTCAAATCTGCGAAGCGAGTACTGTAAGAAAGATGAACGCCACTATGAGAATGCCTACCGTGAGCTGATTTTATTTTTGTTTTGTAATTATTAAAAAAAATTTTCAGGACCCATTTCTTGGAAAATCCTCTATATGCGTTGAATAAATCTGGCAGTATCCCAATTCAAAGATGAAATAAAAATGGCAGCCACATAATTCCAACATAACTGCGGCTTCCACTGAAAACATACCCATTTTGAAATGTGAGCATTAAAATGAAATGGGATGTTGGATGTGTATGGTTTTGGGTTTTTCTCTCAACCGTGAAACGGCGCTAGTCAGTCAGTATCGGGAGAGAGAGAGAAAGAGAGAGAGAAATTCCCAATAACAAACTCATGGAGGGCTCACTTCAACCCGGCTCTTCTTTTTTTTTGTTTTCCGCAATGTGCATTATTTTCCCTCGCAGTCCCCCAGCCGCAATTTTTCAAATGTCAAACACTTTCACGAGATTTGCGGTTTTCGTCGTAAATTCGGGCCCAAAACGCAGACCAACCGTGTAATTTTAAGCGAAAACCAGCGCTGAAGGAAACCAAAAGCGACTATGTAGGCTTCACTGTCACCCCCCTACAATTTCCAACGTTACATTTCACAAAGTTTGTCGATATTGCAGAAATTTTAAGCCTAAAGGAGGTTCAACCGTGTAATTTGGCGCTAAAGCAGAAAATCGCCGGTGGCGCTGTCAGCTTTGCTGCAATATTAAGCGTCACATTTCGCACATAACACTTATCGCAGATATTTGCGCCAAAAGCCCGTTCAGCCATGCAATTTGCGGTGAAGCTGGGAAACGTTGGCGGCTTTGACAGGCCCACTGCAATTTCGCCCTCACATTTCACAAAGTTTGGCGTTTCGCAGGACTTTCGCGCCAAAAAACGTTCTGGAACCATGCAATTTTGTGCAAAAGTTCCGCATTCTTGAAGATTTCACCAAGCTGCAAGCCCCTTATTTACACTGCATCCTGACAGATTGTCGTTTCATAGCCACCCCAAAATAGCAAAATCAGTGTCGATTGAGTGAGATTTGTTGGAGGATGCGGGGTCGGTTCCGGGGCGCGTCGCTTACTATGCAAGTCTCAGTAGTAGTGGGAAAGTCAGTGATGACGTCAACAAACATCCGAATCTCTCTCTTGCTTCCAATTGACTTGCTCACCACTGCAGCCTACTCTCCATTCAAAGTCCACTCAAACTCGGTCTCTCTCTCTCTCTCTCTCTCTCTCTCTCTCTCTTTTCATTCATTTGTTCATTCTATTCTCCTCCTCCCTCTGGCTATTCTCTTCAAATTAGAGTGTCTCTCTCATCTTCTTATAGATGTCCTCATATTTCCAAGAGATGAATCGGTCCCCTTCATAATCTTCTCTTTTCCATTCAGCGCGTTTGTTTCTGCAGCGATTTCCCCAGTTTATTCTTTTCCATATTTTCGCGCAGCCTTTGATTTTGCAAAATTCGTTCCCCCCTTTTCTATGCAATCAACTTTCCGAAATATATATATTCATGTGCCCAAAACATTGAAAAAATTTTAGTGCTACGAATTCTGCAATTAGAATAAGGGTATTCCTAAAACGACTCCTTGTCCTTCTATAAAATTGCAATGCATTTGTTGATGAGTTGCAACCGCTTTCTGACCTCGTCTATTCAGGAACTTGAGAAGGAAATAAAAGCACTTATTGAAGAATTGAATTGACATTGAATTGTTTGGAATTTATCAAAAATACTGTTCTCTATGGAATATATATTTTTTTCAAAACAAGCGAGATCACGAATTCAGTGGCAACTCGAAAAGCGGAAAGCGTACAGGCAAAAACGTCGTTGTCATTCAAATGTGGGAGAGAGAGAGGCGAATGATCACTTTCAAGAGCGAAACGCTATTTGCACATCATTCCACAGACCGGTCAATCTTCAAGAAAGGCCTCTGGAGTGAGAGAGCGTGTGAAATCGAGATGGACTCTCTCACTTTTGCATACTCTCTCGTCCTAACCCTGGTCTGTAGGTTTGGAATCATGTGATTTGGTCGGTGCTCAAAATTGACAGCACTACGATTGTGTTCTCATCGCTCATCTAGTTAAAAAAACAGATTCGTTAACTTTTGATCTGAGGTTTCGTGTCAGAGTCTCCTATTTTAGCCCAATATAGTGATGTGCCGCTTGAATACTAGAAAATCGTAAATTTGGCAAAGGAAAAAATCGCTTCTCTTCATCTTGAGTTATCTCTTGTTTACTGAACACTGCGTATTCAATTACGTGATGCCCGCTTAAAATGAGACACTCGCTCCCCGTGATACTGTAGATCCCAGTCCTTTGCTAATACCGCCTCGCTCGTGTCAGTGATGAAAACTGCGAACTGTGACGTCTAAAAGTGTGAAATAGTCAGACAGAGCGTTTGGAATATTAGTAAGTAGTAATAGTCATTGCCATTTATCTCCAACTCCCCTCTGACCAATTTGGTCTCCTCTCCATCTCCTGATATCTCCAACACCAATCTGCTTACTCCACTCCTCCTTCACTAGCAAGTAGTGCCATAGTCGTCCCTCTCCTCCTGATCTACCACTCCTCTCACATGATTGCAAACCTCCAGAGGGGTTAGGGCCAGAGTGTGTGCAAAAGTGTGAAGTCCCTCTCGATTTTGCGCGCTCACTCCTTCCATACCCCTTTCTGGAGGAATACCGGGCTGTCAAATTATGTGCAATCCTCCAGAAAGGGGCTTCAAAGTATCTCTTTTGTCCCCGACCCCTTTCCGGTGATTTGACATGATGGAGGAATCACGCGCTCTTTTTCCTACGGAAATCTGCGCTTGACAACCGAAAATCGTAATTACTGAACTAACTTGAGTCTTTTCAAATCTCTTGCACTCTCTTTCTCTTAATTATTAGTGATCTCGCATCATTCCACGGTCAGTATAGTCTATACATCCTAAAAGATGTATTGACTATACTATAAAGTGTGTTCACGTATAATAAGATAATAGTGAATATTTCCATCTGCTCTCGTAATTATGAAGTCTGTGAAGCAAAAAACTCGCATGCACATTCTTGGATTTAGTTTTTGCGTCTTTGTTGCGACTTAGGAAATGAACATCATTCCGCAGGCAAGTACACTCTACCAAAAACGATTTACAACGATAGCGTGTAAAATCGAGAGGGCTCTCTCGACCTCTTTCTGAATGTGTCGAATTACATGATTTATACCCCCCCCCCCAAATAGTTTGTTGCATCATCTAAACACATCGTCTGCTTCTAATCCTAGTTTTGACAGGGCGAAGAGGAGAAAAGAGAGGGGAAAGGAAGAGGAAGAATAAGAGTCGGCGAAGAAACAGAAGTGTGCCGGGCTGACTCATAATATGTGCCATCGCCGTTCTTCTTTTCCTTTTTTTCCTCTCTAAGATTAGCGCTTCGGAACAGTTTTGCCGCTCTCTCCTCTCTTTCGTTTCTTCCCCTTGTAATTTCATTATTTGTCTCTTTCCGGGTCACCAAAATATTGTACACACTTCAACTTCAGTAGCAGCATCTTTGTCCTCCTTTTTCTGCGATCTCTCTCTCTCTCTGCCCACTCTTGATTAGGCAGAGAGAGATTCAAGCATCACTGCTAAATTGTGTGGATGGAGTGAGAGGGGGCCAGACTAAATCGAGTCTTTTCTCGCCCATCTCTCCAAATTTATCCCCAAAAGCAGTGCCAAAGTAAGTACTACTTCCACTCCCATTATACGCTATATAGCGATTCACAGCGCCGCACATCATTCAACAGGCTGGTCAACTCTACAGAAAGGTGGTTTTGTGTGAGAGAGCATGTGAAATCGAGAGACACTCTCTCACTTTTGCACACTATCTCGCCCTAACCCTTGTCTATAGGTATGTCATCATGTGGCCGGGAGTTATCTGTCTGTCCCGCCGCGCGGTCCTCAATTCTGCTAGAGTACGGTAGTCGTATCTCCCCCTAATCTCCCATTCCACATCATCATCATTGTTCGTTTAACGCCCGCTTTTTTTCTTTCCTCCGAGAGTCGTTTGGGGATGGTTAATAGCCGCGCGAGGGAGGGGATCACTGGAGTCTGAAGTCGGGAATGGGTAGGGTACCCTCCACCACCACCATGAAGGGCACCCTCCCGTCCCCACTCATCGCTCCCCTTGGGGGTTATACTCCCCACCCCCCTCCCCCCTCCTCCAGCATCTTTCATGCATCATTCTGCAACAGAATCACACAGAGGAGGGGAGAGAGGGAGCCTTTTGGAGGAAGTCCGAGAGAGAGAGATAGAGATAGAGAAAGAGAGAAAGAGAGAGAGAGAGAGAGAGAGAGAGAGAGAGAGACGAAGAATGACCCTACAAAGGGTCAACGCCAGTCATCCGAAAGAAAATAATCAAGCGTGTCCTGAAGCCGAGATTACGTAGGCATGATGCAACGGGCGCACTCAAGCATTGTCTGGTCCCGGCTCGAAAAGCGATCGATCGATAATTGATATTATCGATTACAGGAACGATTCGCCCTCCCCGCGTCGCACCCTACGGCAGCCGCAGCGGGAAAGCGACTGTCCGGTAAGATATATCGTTTTTTTTATATTTCGAAAATGTTTAAATTAGTTAGAATTTGGATTTTCCATTTGGGAATGAGCATGTGCTACAATTTGATCTTCATTTAGAATATTTAGAATACGCCGGTTAGACTGAAATTGAAGGACTTTACGTGACTGCTTCCGATTACGTAGTCATGACGAATTGGTACAATTGTTCGATACGAAAACAGCAGGAAATTGCGTATGCACGTCCGTTTACCTCAGTTCCATTGCGAATTCGCGCGACATTGGAGAAAACAAGCAAAACTAAGCGAAAACATAGCAACCGAACACAAAAACTGCTGAATGTTTCAGTGGGTTCCCTAGAATTTTTGAATTTTCAAACTGAAATTCACCAAAAATATATATTTACTGCAAATGATAGATGGCTCTGTGCAAAAATGAGCGGAACAGAGACACAACAAAGCATTTTTGGCAAGTGTTTTCGCCCGCATTGAGAAATAGCACCGGAAAACAATGCATTTATCAAACGAGTATTTAAAGCGGGAAATACTATATTTCAATTGCGAAATTTTTCTCAGTTTGAAGTTTCAAACGGAGTATTTACGATGAAAAAATGTTTCCAATCGCAAAATGATTTTATTTTCAGTTTCAATGTCGGGCCCGAAGATGGTGGACGTGAGCTCGGGCAGTCACTGCACGTGCGGAGACTGCAGGATCGGATTCAGGGAGCATCCATGGAGGTACGGTAGAATGGAGATTACGGTAGATGAGGAGTACTGTATAAGAGGAGTACTGTAGATGAGGAGTACGGTAGATTAGAAAAGAGTGGAATGCTGGGATACTGTAGGAATACATTTTCATCGAACGAAAATATGGCGCTCTCCCACAAGTAGTCTTTCCCGAATAGAAATGCCACGTGACCTTACAACGGAGCTTCGCAACATTTTCACAAAATGAAAAGGCGAGCCAGTCTGGCTCTGGTTATAACATTTTCATTAGTCCGCTGCTGAATAATTTAGCTAGACCAATTCTCAGAAGAATAATCAGAACAATAAAACAATTTTGTCCGCCTGCAACATTCACGTTTCTGAACTGGCATGTATTCTTTGAGTACTTTCCAATTCGATCTTGTGTCGGAAAATCTCCCAGCAAAAACACATATGCTATTTTATGTCATGATGCGGGGTGTATAATACCATATTCTCAACAATTTGCGCACCCAAAAAATCATGCAACTTCCATTTCTTCATTCGTACATCACTCTTTCTTGCATGTCTTCTTCCTCTTCCTTCTCTTCTTTTCCATGAGTTCATTCTCCCCTCGGGTATCATTCCATGATTCATACGACCGCTCTGGAGCAGGCAGAGAGAGAGAGAGAGAGAGAGAGGCCCCAGTCAACATTGCCATTCTCTTCCTCTCTTTTGCTGTATCTATCCACCCGCGCGAGAGCTCTTCTTTTTTAGTACCATATGGATCTCTATCGCGCAATCTCGCATAAATCTACCACAAAATTGCCGATTTTTTTCTATATTTTTCGCATAGTTATAAATATAACTATGTAGATAGAAGTCGATTTTAACCACGTTCTTAAAATTTTAAAATGATACGTTCATGAAGTTGGTTACTGATGCGCGCGCACTTTCATTCTATCCTCTGCGCAGTCTCTCGATTTGCCTTGTTCTCTCATTTTTTTCTCTCATTTCCATTATCTGCTGTTTAGGAGCGGAGCGTTTTAAAAAATTTGGACGACTTTTTTTATTTATAAGAATCGTGGGAATCTCGAAATATTACAGTTTCGCCCTTTCTTGTTGTAAAATTGAAGTTCACTTCTGTCTGCTAGAAAAGACTGGGGATCATGTCAAACTCCCTCTGTCTGTGTCTCTCCATCTCCCATTGTCTCTCTCCTTTCTCTAACCTAATATAGAGTGCACGCAATCGAGAGAGCATCGCGTGTCATCCCAGAGAGACGAGAAGGAGCCAAAGAAGGACCAAGAGAGAAGAGGAAGAAAGAGAGAGAGAGAGAGAGAGAGAGAGAGAGAGAAAGAAGAGAGAGATCATTCTTCTCCCTCCATTTTTCTGATTCGTCCATTTTTAGCCGCAGCAGCTTCAGCGCGCTCTAGCCGTTGTTTCGACGCGCAATGAATCATTTCTCCGTTTTACCGGATAGATGAAACCCAATTTCGCCTGCTCTCCTAATATATCGTGTGTTCCTGTCATTTCGAGAGCCGGCGCAAATAAATAGCGAACTCGTGTAGCTGTCTCATTCCTTTCTTTTCTCCTATTCTCTCATTTAGTATTCCTCCTCTAAAAGTGTCACTCTTTTTCGGGATTTCGCACTACTAAACTTAGAGACAGAAATAGTACCGTAATTACTCTTCGCACGATCTCTCCTCAGTCAGGTAGTGCGAGAGAGCGTGTGAAATGGAGAGATTTTCCCGGGGTCTCATCTGGCAGTGCCAGTTCTATTTTATAGTCTCGCCGAAGCCTCAACTGCTCCCCCCTCAAGTTAAGTGTTTATTCGGCCCGCCGCCGATTTTCAGTCGTTTTCATGCAGAGATCAGACAAATTACGGAGAGGCGGCGAGAGAGCACGCGAATTTAAGAGAGTTAGAGAAAGAGAGAGGGCGTTTATGGTTCATATTCTTTATCGTTGTCGTGAAACGCTAATCGGTCGGGTCTACGAACCGATAAACTTCCGCAAGTATCCCTTCTTCTCTCCTTCTCAATTCATCCCACTTTTCTTCTCTCCATGCTTTTTACGCTTTTTTTGCGCCCGAGGCTTGTCTCAACTCATAAATACATCGATCATCCATCTCCTTTCTTACACACTTGTTCGTTGTTTCTCTCCCCCACTCCAGAAAGGGGTCAGAGGCGAGAGAGTGTTCTAAATCGAGAGAGTAACCCCGTTCTGGAGTCTGGAGATTACTATGCATCGCCGCGTTCAACGTTCCATCGATCTTACTTGCAAATGTTTCACTCTCCCGCTCTCATTTCTTTTCTGTTCTCTCTCTCTCTCTCCCGCTTCTAACGAAATTCCTAGCAGAAACGCAACGGCTGATTTCATTTTTGCTCGTCCGCCGACTTGGCCGGGGCTTTTACACTTTCACGAAGACCAGAGTAAGAAAAGCGAGTTATGAAACCGAGAGCTGTGGGGCCAATCAGGGACAAATCGGGGAAAGGGCTAAATGTGATACAAAGGGCATGAAAAAGTTGTTATTAGGACAGTGAAATTAGATCAGACGATGCGATTCATGTAAAATCATTGCAAAAGTTCACAGGTTCATTTGTTCCGTCATGTACAAGAGCTGCAACAGTGAATGGGTCTCAAGAGACGAACTTCCATCGACTTATTCAAATTTACCCTATAAGGAAGCGCGTTTTCTTAGTTCCCTCGTCATTTCGAATTTTCATTGGTTACTTCCCCTCAATCCAAATAATTCTCTTCTTTCTCCATCTTTCCATAATTCCGTCCTCTTCTCTCCCAAAATCTCCCCTTTCTCTCTCACTCACTCTCTCTCTCTCTCTCTCTCTCTCTCTCTCTCCCCTTTCTTTCTTCTCCTCCGTTTTGTTTCTGCTCTTTCGTTTTTCCTCTCTCTCAACGAATCTGAGAGCGAAGCCAACGATTATTCAAGCGGAACAACACGCAGCACAGGAATTTGAATTATTGAGCCACCCCGGTGGCCTACCAAGGGTCGATAACCAGTTCAACCAACGACCTGAAATGTCTCCGATAGCCATAGGGTCATGGACTACCTAGGATACTCCGACCTACGATATATACTCGCACCTACAATAGCGAATCGCAAAAAATTCTTTTTTATTTTTGTATGGACTCACTAATTCAAGCCTAGGTCTGCCATATGAAATATCTGTGACACTAAGATAAGCCATGACCTACCATCTCGGGTCGATACTCAGCCTGGGGGTCATCCCCATCTCAACCCAACTCTCTCAGCCCCGGAAGTCCGCATGATGCCCCCAGGGAGAGCGTGCAACATGCTAGAGACTGCCTGAGAGGGCGCATATCAATACGTTGATTCGTCCTCTTCTTTTCTCTCTCTCTCTCTCAACGAGACGGCGGGAATATCCACAGCAAGATCAATCAACTCCTCTCCTCCTCCTTCTTCCTTGACCACACCTCTCTCCACTACGTCAATATCTCTCGGTTAGTCGCCCCGCTTCGTAAACTCAAGACGATATGAGAAGACACCTTTGTGCTGCCTGCCCTCAGGGCATGAACTGAGAGCGTGCGGAGAGAGAGAGAGAGCTGGGAGAGAGAGAGATCCTCTCTCTCTCTGACTCCACCCCCTCCCTCCGTCGTCCCTCGTCCTTCCCCTTCTCCCTTCTTTTGGCTCGATCTGGCTCCACCGGCGGGCGACTCGACCATCGTGGCTCCTCATGGCAAAGCAACGACGGTTCCCACTCCCTCACCCCCGAAAGCGAACGGAAACGGAGGAGGAATGATCAGAGCTGATGTCGCCGTGTACGTTCATTTATTCCTACCGTCCCGAACACCTGGTCGTGTATTCAGAAAGGGTTCAGCGTGAGGATATATTCTGTCGGTGCGACTGACTGGAGGTTGTAGGGCTCCATCGTTTTTTTCCTTAGACGTTTTACTCAAGACCTCGTCCTGTTGACATACGCTGCATGCACTAACTTATCTCCCTCAGACTGCGCGCTTTCCCTCCCACGCAGTATTATTCTTAGAGCAGAAATCGCGGCGGTAGGTATTACCAAGCAGACTCAGAACTCTATTTATTTCTCTCTCTACGCCATATTTATATTCCTGCTACAGTCTTAACTACTTCGACTCGCAAAAGAAATAATAGCACTGATCTATAATCTATTTAAAAATATGTGCATTCCCAAGTTAATTCTCTCTTTGCCGGCGTGATTTTGTTCGTTAGTCACTCGCTTTCTTCACATTTCCTCCTCACACAACACGATTTGTGGTAGTGGCTCGTGCGTTGAGCGTCGAAAGAAGAAGATACAAGTCTCTTCTCTTCCCCTTCCTCCCCCTCCCCACCCACTGATTCCGACAAGAAGATTCTACCCAAACTTCGCACTACTAGACTCACTCACACTCCACTATTTGTAAGCAACACTCTCCTCTCTCCCCCCTCTTCACCCTACGCGCGCGCGTAAACACAACGAGACAATAAAATGACTAGTGGAGGGTCTGAGAGGACTTTGGGGAGAGAGACGCGCCCCCAGGGCATAACTTCTGCACATGATTCTTTCGCGGGCTCGCGCACTTTGCATTCTGACCGAAAAACAAAGTGCGCTTCCGGTTCAAAACGATGTATGTATGCTTTGTCAGACAGCTAAGGAGTGCAAAAATCTTCTAAATTGCCTATGGTCTCTCCACGAATTCTAACTTTGCATCTTGCCCATAAGGCCGTGGTCTATCAGTTCCAAATTTAACTTTTTTTTGCATTCCTTACTCCTTGCTTCTTCTTCTTCATTGGGGTAGATCAAGAGAGTGGCGGGATTATGCAGGACTTTGGGAGAAGTATGGAGAGAGAAAGAATGACTGGGAAGGGGAAAGACGATGGCTCATTCCTCCAAAGATGGATTGCGCAGTGGCCTCGGAGGCAGGGGATTGATCTACTGCCTTCCGCGTGCGTGCGACCATAATTCATCGTGCCGCAGCTAGGGTTGCTGCAGATGCTGCGGCAGCAACACACCTCAACAGAACGTGACTTTAACAGCACATGGCGCTAAACGTAGGGACATCCATCAAAAGGCCAAGACGGCCAGCAAGATTTATCACTTTCCGTGTAGCTTCAAGCTTCTGGGAGAGAGAATGAAGAAAGAGAAATAGATCATTCAGGGGAGGCTAAATGAGAAGGAGAGAGGGAGAGAGAGAAAGGGGGATCAGTGGAATGGCCCTCTGAATTGATCCACTAACGATTAACGGCCGCCGGGACTGCCAATGCTTCGTTATTGCTGGGACGACGTGATCGAATGATGGGATGATGATGGGATAGTGGCATTTTTACTGACAGAACGAAGGTTCATTGGCCCTGCAAGAATTCATCGACGGTTATCACACAGCTGAAACATACTTACCGTCCTTAGTCTGTAGCACACACAGAAAAAAAGTCTTATATTAGGCCCATGACCTTTTCAAAAGTCTTATATATATAAGAACTTAAGTCTTAAATATAAGACTTTTTAGAGGGTCATGGGCTTCGTATAAGACTTTTTTCTGTGTGCAGTGAATAAGGGAGCGGTGTCGTGTGAGCGCGTTGTGAATGCGAACGAGAGTGATGCAAATAGAGAAAATTTACTGGAAAGACTCGTCGGTAATGAAAAAACCGTAGCCCGACAGCGAAATCGAAGCAAAATATAAGAAAAACAACAATACGAAATCGACCACACCGCGTTGGTGCTGTAAGTGCACCGTTGGTGCGACCTTTACGAAAAGGGCCGTTACCGTAAGTAACGTATACAAGCTATATCGATGATTGATTTTTTAAAACGGTGTTTACAAAAAAGTAATGTTATTCACTGTATTTGTTTAGAATAGGGTAGAATAGGGGGTTGTTCTTTTTCACTTCTTGATCGAGCTCGACTCTCCCTTGATTTCAGTAGTAACTGGCGGAATTATGACAATTAACCATTGTCGTTTTCGCAGTTGATCTATAGGAAGAGTGATATGGTTTATTCAAGTACCTCACTCTATCAGTGATTCGAAATATCAGTGATTCTTTTAACCCCCATCGAAATTTCATGCGGCGCTGAAACCTAAATCTGCCGACCCTCGGTGTCCACAGTGCATCGTCAGCTCCATGCCCAGAAAAGTCGTGCAAACTTCTGCGCGTTCCCATGACCTACTCTACTCTCTCATGAGTCACTACTACGAGTGGTGGTGGGCAGAGCATTCGATCTCTCTCTCTCTCCATCTCAGAGAGAGACGACGAGGTCATCCGATACCCCCACTGCCCGGACCTCGTTTGTATGCTTTATAATCATGGATATTCTCTGTCCTGTCCCTCCTCCCTCCCTCCTCCCCTCCTCCCCTCTCCCCTCCCTTCTTCTCTCCACCCTCTCGTCAACAGTTGCTGATCCCTTCTCACTGCCACAGCATCTCAGTCATTTTCACTCCCTTGTCTCTTCTCACCTCCCCTCCGTATGCCGACCACCTCCGTTCTCCTCTCCTCCCCTCTCCACTCTCCCCTCCTCCCGGCTCGGAAACCACCTCCATGCTCACCTCCGCTGCCCCGTCCCACCTCTGCCTCCCTTCTTCCTCCCACCTCCGGAGGCCTCGAGACACCGACTCAAACAAGGCCGAGAAGGCGGAGGAATGTGATCAGGAGGATCACTTCGTTACTGTGAGTGTTGTGGGCAAAGGAAGAAGTATGGAAGAGAGAGAGAGAGAGAGATAGAGAGAGAGAGAGGAGTAGCTCTCTACTTTACTTTGTCAAAACCGCGGCGGCTACAACACAAATCCGAGAGTGTCGAGGGACGTCGCTGTCGAAAAACAGTCCCTTTCTTGTGTTAGAGACTCGAGAGAGTGACGACTTTGTTTTATTCACTTCTTCCTTCGTGTGGTTTCTGTCTTCGCGTCATTTCGACGAGAAAAACGAATCTAACTCCGTTTTCCTGACGCTCGGGACCTCTGATTTCACTATGCATTTGCGGGTTTCAGAGGTGTAATGATAAATGCGTTGAGAAATGGTGATTCCGGTGAATTTATCATTAGATGAATCTCGGGGTTTCGAGAAAAATGGACGAATTTTGCCTGGCTTTGACACTGGTACTTGTTTTCCGCTACTCAAATCCTCTTGCTTACACACCTCCTAACTCGCTAACTTATTCATTACACACACAATCCCGTGTGGTGGCTACTACCACTCGTGATACACTACTACTCAATTATTGATTCATAGTGGAGAGGAGATCAAAGATAACTTCCGGGAGCGAAATGAGGCTTGAAATTACCGTAAATGCATAATCGACTGTGAAATTATGAATTTCCTTTGCCAAAACAAGAGAAAATGGGAGAGAAAATAGCTAAGAAGTGTTCTCTCTGTGTCATCGCGCTATATATTTTGGCTTTCTCTTTCCCTTTTCTCTTTTCTTCTTTGTATTCTGCCTTGATGTTCCTAACAGAGCCTAAATAACGATCGATGGGATTTGAGCTGACCTGAAATGATAATTAGCATAATATCATAATTAATTAATTGAAATCGACTAATTACAGGAAAGTCTGCGTGCACTGCAAATGCGATAAGAACGAGCACGATATCGGGCCGAATCAAGCAGTAAACGTCTACGAGCGACTGGGAGTACAACCACCCGGTAAATAAATTTAAAAATAATATAAAAAATAAATAATTAGAAAATATTGTGAAATTATGAAAACTATACCCGATCGGCTAAAAAGGGGACATGGCCAATTACTTTTGCGTTTCAGCGGTTCCTCATTGATGCAATAGTTCTCCATAAATCAGTGGGCTTACGATTCTGGCGAAAAAGAAATTAAAATGACGTATAACGGGGATAACTATCAGATACCAATTGCATCTGTGTTTCATCGGTCCTTCATTACCGCTATAGTTCTTCATGTTTGTACAACGCGGACATTATGTCCATCACTTCTGTGTTTTACCAGTACTTCATAAAAAATATAATCCTCCATAATTCGCTGATCGTGAGTTTTGAATCGAGAAAAAAAACGAATCCTCCACGTTCCTTTGTTCCTTGGTTGTTATCCTTCTCTCCTCTCTCCACTGGTGTCTTTTCTCCTCATGTCACATTCATCATTCAATCCATCACAACGACGACTAGCATTAGCATGACAATGGAATTGGGCACGAATCTGTCAGACGTCTCACGATGAATTCCTAGTATTTCAAGAATATTTCCCATATTTCAATATTCACTTTCATTTTGCGAAATTATGAAATATAGCCCAGTGGTGGAATGCAACAAAATGAAGATTAACGAACCATCCTCACCAGATAGTGTTGCCGTTACCGACTTACTCTCATTTAGAGGGCTTAGTGTACCTATCAATGTACGAGATACAACTATTGCGTAGAGAAGAGACTTCCCCAATTTGATCTCAAAAGGCATCTCGTGCACTACCCGAAATTGGGAGTATTCCGTGTCCATATTAATACCATTGATTGCAGCCGACATGCCTGTCTCCTCCACAGCCGAAGTTACGCCGGGCACGGTGGCGCACGGCTACGCCTGGGTCCCGCCCGGACTCCCACGCAGAAAGGTACGGTAGCCTTTTTATCGATTTGTTCGCGCCGCTCCTTATTCATATTTCTACTGTACTTAATGATTTTCTTCTTGAGATATTGTGCAGCGCTTTGATCTTTCCAATTGCCTTTCGCAAAGCGTTGTGGGTACGGTAGTTCAAGCGGGGCGCTTTTTCGATTTTCGATGTCCTCAAGTGCCTCTGCAACAGAAACGTCGTCGCTTCGTTGAGCATACGAGCTTTAGTTTACCCAACCACAAATAATCGGTCAAAATGGCAGCGGAAGTCAACCGGAAGACAAAATAACACGGCACTCAGTGTGAAGTGGGGACAAAAAGTCGAACCAACCTCCAGAAAGGGGTCAGGACGAGAGAGTGTATGAAAGTGAGAGGAGCCAGAACCATCTCGCGTTTATAAATCTTTATCACAGCATTTTCATGCGCGAGCAAACCATCATTCTGGTAGTACTACAATGAAGAATTGGACAATCTTTCGTCGCTGATCCATTTCCGGAGGACTTATCTCGCTTTAGAATGAGGAACTCTCAAGCAGCATATGAATGATGAAATAGGCCCCAGAGCAAAACGGGGTCCCGGGAACGCGTATTTTTTCGCGGGTGACTAACAAACTGCCCGATTCATCCGATACTCCCCGTGTGAAAGCGATACATCTTCTCATTTGTCTTCGTTCCTTTCGAATAATGGGATCGGTTCTGGGGAGAAAAGAGCGCACAACAAGGCGGTAAAGCGTTTCTGATCACTCTCTTAACGATCGCGAGAGAATTTGGCTGAAGCCATCAGTCGAAAACACGACGACGCTGATTTATCGACGGCGTTTGTCTTCATTTAATCGACAGAAGTTCACACGGGACAGCAAAATTGATTAGCACAGGTATTCTGAGAGATTGCATGAAAACGGGCTTCATCTTTACAAAAAATTCAAAATCGTCCAATTCCTCCGTAACTAGGGTAGTATGATCACCTCACGACAACAACTATTTCCCAATATTTGTTGGAGCCGTAAACTCGACGATGCCTAAAAGCCGGCTCTCCGAAGATGGAAATTTCAAAAAATTGTATCTTTTTTCAACGTTAACGAAAAAACTCGTTCAAAAAAAGAAAAGAACCGTAAGGAGATGTAGAATAAATTACCTGTTGGGACTATATGCTCTAAGCCAGCGTAACTTTATGAAAATTTCAAAAATTCGATTTTTCGGCTCAAAAACGAAGAATTCTGAGAAAACTTTCTATTTGTTCAAGTTATTTTACAACGGAATCTGATTCTAAATCGAATTTTACCCCTAGAACCTTAAAATTGGGCAAATAGAAGAGGGCTAATTTTCAGGAGGCCCGATCAAAGTCGAAAATCCCTTATGAAATGGTCACAAGTCGAAAAATCGAATAAAAAAATTTCTTCAAAAAAAAAGGGATGGCTCATCAAAAAATAATAAAACAAATCAATTAAAAAGGACTTTACATTTCCTATTCAAAATCTCAAAGGGTTGGGAGCGAAAGAGCATGAAAATGTCGCACTCCTGCCTGGAGATTTGTCAAGGCGCCTAGATAAAAATTGTTTCACCATGCATGCGAGTTAACAAAATAAATTGCTGTTGCTCTCCACATTTTCCTTTATCTCAATGCTTAAATCAAGTAATTTATATTGATAGTTTCGTGATTTTGTCTCTTAGTGCGGCGGAATGCCCTGTTTTTTCGAGTGCACCGCACTCTCCCTGTTGTTATGTCGTCTCTCTCTCTCTCTCTGCATCCACGTCAATCTTCCACTCATTCCAAGTCTCACCACTCAATTCATCTTGTAGACAGACGGGGGTGGAGTAGTGACGATCAACAGGCAGAACAACTAACAAAGAGAGGACTGCAGGGCAAGGACATACAAACATCCAACGTACCTAGACTCGGAGAAAACATAAACTTCTGTGGAAAGACGCTAGAGCATGAACCTGAGTAATTGATTACTTCGAGAATTTTAGCTGAGTATAGTCTGGACAAGAATGATAACCAAAGAATCCGTTATCAATTGTGTTTTGGTCTTTTTTTTGCTAATTGTGTGTTGTATTATTTTCAAAATAGAATATCATATTTCTCATGTAGGACTTCGTGAAATTGATCAGCAATGAGAAGAGAATCATCAGATGACCAAGATACGTACATTTCTATTTGATGCGCTGATTGTCCCTGATCATTCCTATCACTTACTGACTTTTCTACTGATTCGTGGAAAGTTCTCGTTCTCCCTTCCGAAGCTCCTCGACCTTTTCCGATAAGTCGATGGCCAATCAGTGGGGAAAGCAGTCAAACTGCCGTCTCAGCGAGAAACGAGTGAGAAACGCGCGTCAAAACTCTCGGAAAAGCGCGCGCGCACCGCGCAAAAAACGCAGCGCACTGGCAACACTTCTTGTGAACTTTTGCACACATTGACTAAGCACAATTTCAAATAGACAAGAGGGGGAGGAAGAGGGGGAAGGCTTCCCGGCCATTAGTCTACTACTAGTTCCCCGCACTGTGAACAATGTTCATATCGGAGGAGATGTTAACTGATGTACTACTGCTGGGTTTTATGAAGACTGTCGGGCGGCTCTGGAACGACCGCAAGTGGATGATCAATGTAAATTGCGCGCATGAAAATTAGAGTTTCGGGCTTTAAGCGGTAGATATTCAGCCTGAACCCTCAGGAAAATGTTTTCACATTTTAGCAACCTACCAAGTGGAGCGGCCGCCTATTACATAAAATGGAGCGTGTGTCACCTGAATCACCTGTTGCCTTTAGATACATGAACCCTATTGAAAATCAATAAATGTTCAATTAAATAATAAATGTAAGTTAATTAATTGCAGGTGGAAGAGTACATGTCACAATTGCCAAACAATTTGATTCCTCGGACGGGATCGGCCGGTGAAAAACTAAGGGAGAAACAGCTCATACAGCAATTGCCAAGGTCCGCTAATTAATTAGCTAATTATAATTAATTAGTTTTAATTATTGATTTAAAATTTAAAATATTTTAAAAATTGCAGGCAAGACCTCTCTCTGGCGTACTGCCGTCATCTAAACACGCCGATAGAGAAGAAGGTTTACATTATAATATATTTATTTTTGTGCCGAGCTTGTTTCTTCGTCTCTCTTCCTCTTCGAAAGTCGTTTCTACGCGCTCTTGTGACGTCAAAGCGCAATATTCTTTAATCAGCTCAAAGTCGTATAGTATTTATATTAGTCATGATTTTTTTCATCCGAAACTATAACAATATGTAGAAATTTCCACCGCCACGCACATATGTTTCAGCGCAAATCCATAGCGATTCCGAAAGAGTGAAGCACTACTATTTCACCATCCAGTAGTCCGAAAAAACATGCACAATCTTTCTTCTCGAAGTATGTTCTACAAAAAATCACCCGATTAATTTTCGAGTGCCAAAATGCGTTTCACAGTAGAAACATGAAGTTTAAGATTGCACTAGTTTGCTTAGCGATTGCAGATTAGACAAAACAAATTAAAACCCCTCCCCCCTTTGCGGCTAAAATCGCAGCGTGATCTCTCTCTCTCTCTCTCTCTCTCTCTCTCTCTCCCTCTCTCTCTCTCTCTCTCTCTCTCCCCCTCTCTCTCTCTCTCTCTCTCTCTCTCTCTCTCAAAGTTCACCCCCTTGCGTGTCTTTCTCCATCTTCTCATCCATTGATTCTCCTCCCTTCTCCATCCCCAATTACAAAGTCTCTCTCCACCCACAGCAATTCTCCAAAAAGAAAGGCAGCAACGAAGCGAAACCAGCGAGATCTCGGAATCGTAACTTTGACGACCAAAGTTGAATGCGGGAAACATCCGAATTACGCATAAGCGTATTTCAGAGCGTAGTCTACTGAACGTCAGATGCGATTGCATAGTGGTAACTAAATTCATCAAAAATTTATGGAAAAGGCAAATAAGCGATTGCGTAGTGATGACGAAACTATGGCAACATTCACGGAAAAAATATTAATTATTTCATAGTAATGACGCAATGTTTAGGTATACGAGGAATTCGTGAACGCCCGCAACGAGATCTCACTGGACATTGGCTACGTCTCTCCCAACATTCCCAAGAATATGGTAAGAGAGATCAATCGATTATCAGCTACAGTGCACTACCGTAGCCAGCAAAATGAATAATAACTAGTTTAATGAAAGCGTACATGTGTGAATACCTTTTTTTGTAAAATATATTACCAATGAGTAAGTGTCTGGCTCTCTCCGTTTCACATGCTCTCTCACAGTCTGGCCGATGAGAGAGTGTGTAGAATCGAGAGGATCTGACCATTGCTCTTACCGATCGATACTACCATCGTTACCGTAATCCCCGCTTTCCTCTCAGGACTGCCAGAAGTGTCGGGGTGTCATCGAGCGAGCGGAGATGGCTGTGATCGCGCCTAAACTGGGCGAGAATCAGGGATGGCATCCGGCCTGCTTCACCTGCCTCACCTGCAACGAGGTACGGTAGGACGAAGGGGCGCATCATAGGTCAGAACAATGATGTCTTGGCAAACAAAGTTCATTTCTCTCATGAATAATATAACGAGCTGACCGAATCAGATATGTTTCGCGCGCGAACTAATAGTGCTAGGCTATCGGAATGAGTAGTAAATCCCAGATTTCTGATTAACTAAAAATACAACCATCTAATAAATGTCTTATAACCTTTTTTTCTCACCGCTAGGTGATCGGTAATTTCAATGGTCTTGGAAATACTAATTCCCGCCCTTTTCCTGCTTCACGAACGGGTTTAGAGTATATAGAATGAATGCGCTTGAATTCAGCTGTAGTCAACAGAATTGGTTGCAACAGAAAAAAAATCTCTTTGTCAAACAACACATTTTGTTGAATAAAAATCGATAATTCCCAATTCCAATCGATAATTGCAGCTGCTGGTCGACCTCACTTACTGCGTGCGCGACGGCCAGATCTACTGCGAGCGCCACTACGCCGAGCTGCACAAACCGCGTTGCGCCGCCTGCGATGAGGTATACGGTAGCTCACCCGGGGCGAGCACTGGGTCGAATGCATGTCTTGATTTCTTGTACTCCTATACTAGAGCCTCTCAAGTCCGCCGTCCTGGACTACAGTAGTTCAACGGGGCGCAAGTTATGTCGGATGCATGAAATCTAGAGTTCTAGAGTTCCCCAGTTAGGGCGCCGGGCGAGACGCATGCATCTACGGTACTCCGTCAGTCAGCAATATGCCCCCGACTACGGTAGTTCGGCGGGGCGTCGGCCGGGTCACATGACGAATCTCTCCTCCTGGTTGTTGTTCCGGCAGCAGCACTGGAAATCGTGTTGTCTTCCCCTATCCTAACCAGATGCAGGCGCCTATATTTGTATCATCTCTCTCTCTCTCTCTCTCTCTCCCTTTTTCTTCTCTTCCCTTCTCTTTTTTCTCGTCTCATCCCCCAGAGAAAATCGGAGCACCAGCAACAGAATCTCTTCTTTTTTTCTTATGCTGCTGGCCACGGGACTCCTATTCGACTTTTGCTTCTTCTTCGGGCAAGAATTCCCCGCCACAAGCCTCGAGAAGAAGTCTCAGTTTACGTTCACCGCTCCCTTCCCATCCCCTTTGTGAAGAATTTCTTCACTAAGCCGGTGCCCTCCTCTTTCTTTGTCGTTTTGCGTCTATGAAATGTAGAATCTGGTCGGTTGTCGACGTAAACGGAGAGTTGTCGTGCTACAGTAGCCCCGTCCACTCTTTCAAAGGGGGTAGCAAGCTAACCTTACCTATCCTTACCAGTGAGCCCCGGCAGAGTTGCGTGTGTCGACACAACGTCCTCTTGTTTCCGGTTCAACTATACTTTAACCTTTACCTCTGTGATATGCCAGAAAGAGGTCAGGAGTTAGAGAGTGAGAGAGTGAGAGAGTGAGAGTGCACAATCGAGAGAGTTCCCCACTATTGACTACTGTAGCTGCGGAATCATGTGAGAGAGCGGCAAGGATGGCAAAGGGGTGTAGGTCATCCTATCCGGCCATCCAATCTTGGCCATTAATCATTCGCTTCCTTGCTATCTCTCTCTCTCTCTCTCTCTCTCTCTCTCTCTTTCCTCTTGCTTCTCAGATATTGGCATTTGAGCTGCGCTGGCGGAGCTTCTCGACATATTTCTTCTTGTTCTTCTCTCTTCTTCGGATTGCCTTCCGACCCATCTAACCTCCTTCTGAATTGGTGGTGATAGAGAGAGAGAGAGAGGAGAGAGAGAGCGATAGGACAAATGTGAAGCAACCACGACATATCCCACCCCATTCCTCCCTTCTCCTCCTTCTCTTTCTTCTCCCACTTCTTCAGACCGAGGAGCTCCCTATAGAGGCCTAACGATCATCAGAGAAGAATAGAGATTCCATTCTTGTTTTCATGTTTTGGTAGTTCCCTGATTTAGCGCAGTTTCCACCACATGCTCAGTAAGAACCAACTAACTCTAGGAGCATGAAACTCTACTTTGCGAGAGGATGTACTTAAACAGATCATCCCTCTCATTTTCGCACACTCTCTGACATTGGGGTTTTAGTTTCTGGACATGTGATCATCAGAGTTATTTCTTTCTGATCGGTTCACGGTCATCAGCAAGAGAGAGAGAGCACGCGAAATTGAGAGAGCCCAAAGAAAAAAAAACACCAAAAAATCCCACGTTTGCACATGCGCACCTCCATGTTTGGAAATCCGACACGCTGCGAAACAAATCACATGATTCCAAACGTACAGACCAGGATTAGAGTGAGAGAGTGTGCAAAAATGAGAGAGTCCCTCTCGATTTCACACGCTCACTCCAAAGGCCTTTCCGTAAGGTTGACCGGCCCGTGGAATGATGTGAAATCGGGCGCTGGTGTGCTGCTCGCAAACTGATTCAGAGAGAAACCCAATGCATAAAGCTTTTTTTTGAGAAAAATAATTGAGTTCCTAAAAGGAGGTTCCAACGCGACAGTGACCGATGACGAATTTGCAACAGTCTGTTCGTCCCTTTTGTTCAAATGTTCTACAAATCCGGCTCTCGAATCCTCTCCCATATCCGCTAGTCTTTGTCAGCTGTGTATGAGTGTGTGATCACTAGTAGAGTTGGGTGGAGGTGAGAGGACTCTCTGATACCTTTCTCTCTCTCTCTCTCTCTCTCTCTCTCTCTCTCCAAGCCTCTCTCTCCACTTTACATTGCCTTCTCCTCCACCCCCTCTTCCCGTGCCTCAGTGGAGAGAGGACTTCTTCTTCTCTCTCTCTCATTCACTTCTGCCATCTTTCTTTACTCTGTCATTCTGTCTCATCGATCGCTTTCCCCCGATCACGTTCGTACACTGCAGCTTGACGCTTTTCGACTCACAATAAAGTCGAGCTAGAATTCGAATTTCTGCCATACTCTCATGATTAACGGTGATAGTGTTCAATTTGATAAAAAATCATGGGATCGATCACCATAATTTCAAAACCTATGAGAATCCCCCAGGGCTCCATTTTGCAAGATCGTGAGATATGCTTCAGAGCTGTTACGAAATCCACCAACTGATCGGGTTTTTGCTAGATCGGATGTGGCTGATGCATAGTAATTAATCAATGAGATAACTTAGCGTTCAAGGAGGAAATTAGCGTGATTATTACACGCTGTTTGAGATTGATAAATAGCTTCTTTGTATCTCTTCCATGCTGCCTAAACAACTTTTTAATTTCTCGTAGTTCTTCTTTTGTTCAAGATCTGAAAATGACAGCCTCTGGGCGAGCCCGAAAACTTCTCTTATTGACCAAGTTTGGTGTCAGATTCGCGCGGTTTGCTCTGGAAAAGTGCAGGATGATGCATAGAAAGCAGCCTGAGAGTCATCGAAGACCAACTAGTGGATGCTGAGCAATTGAGAGGATGAGTGAGATAGAAAGAGGGTGGAGTTCATTTTTGAGCCTCGTTGCGATAGTGGTGCTACACCGATGTGCAATCGCAAGTTGATATCAAGCTTGTTGGCGTCAACTTGTGGAAGCACATCGGTGTACTTGTTTTTTTCTGCGGAAACTATCTTTTGAAATCAGGGATGGTTGTCGTGCGGACAGACGTGGTTTACTTCAACTAATGTTCTCAATAAATCGAAATAGGTGTAAAAGCTGAAGAATAGGTTTGACAGTTCAACTCTTTCTTATGTGCTAATAAAAAAGCGCGCAAAGACCAATCAATCGTTCATCACCGCCCAAAAAAATGTGTCAGAGCGCTCGCAGATAAGCGGAAGTGACCTCTTATCAATACTATTTTTTCACCCTCTCATCACGAAGCGTCGATTGCCTTGGCAGTTTGCCCCAGTTATTACTTCACACTGAAGTGCTGAAATTTTTATTTTATCTCTCAGAGTTTTTCAAAAAACCCAATAACGTCTATGCTCGCATGTTTTTATCAATTTCTTCCAATTTTAGCTAAATTTCGATGCAGTTTCTATCAGAAGTTG
The DNA here is from genome assembly GCA_036245785.1 of Pristionchus fissidentatus. NCBI lineage: Eukaryota > Metazoa > Nematoda > Chromadorea > Rhabditida > Neodiplogasteridae > Pristionchus > Pristionchus fissidentatus. The sequence goes on along the minus strand of BTSY01000005.1, from coordinate 30,445,086 downwards.
TCATCAGAGTCAATTGCCCATGGCCAGTTGGACTGAAAAGTCTCCTTTCTACGTCATTCCCCCACTCATCCGGCATTCTGGTGTGTGTAGCGCATCGCTCTCTGGGGACAAATTCTCTCTCTCTCTCTCTCTCTCTCTCTCTCTCTCTCTTCTCAACTTCTCAAGGGATTCCCCCTCATCGTTGTTGTTTTCATCTCCAGCGCGCCAATGACAAATCGCGCTCGCGGTTTGTCACAATGGGCAAGTAGTCGATAAAAAGTATGCAAGATCCAAGACCAGGCTTATCATATCAAAAGTCGATTACTGAATTATATAGTATGCAAGCAATCAAATGTGAACTCGACTTTTCCTTTCCCCAGCACTTCCAGGTTTCAAGAGCCCAATCTATCTCCCCAAATGTATGCCGCCGCATCTGAATCTCGGCTGCTGCCATTTGCCCCACCAACGTGATCTATTTTCCCCCTCTCTCTCTTTTCTCTGAAATTCTCCTCCTTCTTCTCTCTTTTCTTCTTCCTCCGTGACTCCAACACAAGACTTCGACACACAAATTGAGACTCGGTTTGACTCCCTTCCTTTTTTTGCCGTTGTCCCCAATTCATCTTCATTCTTCCATCCATTCCCGAGTCGACTAAAGGCACCCAGGGGGACTACTTTTAACGCTCCCAATTTTCCCCAGCGACGACCGCCTGACCTTTCCGCATGTCACTTTTTCGTGGGGGTAGGGGTATCCGCATCTAACTACCGTAGTGCCGCGAGCGCTTTCTATATTGTATTGGGGCGAAGCAGTAGAGATGTGAGACTACGATCTCTTCATCTCACACACTCTCCCATCAACCTATCGTTCAAGAGAGTGTGTCAAATGACGAAATCGTGGTTTCACATTTCGCATTCAAGCACCGTGGTGAGCCACGTTCACATTCTACATTGCCTGGGGAAGACGGGTGCGTGGTGCGGCGTGCAAATCCCGAATTGCAGTTGATTTTCGCCGGCGAGTACACGAAGGCGATGAACAAGGACTGGCACTCGGACCATTTCTGCTGCTGGCAGTGCGACAAGACACTCACCGGCCAGCGGTGAGGAGTGCACTTTACTATTTGCTCTCGTTGCTTATCGTGTAGTGATTACTGAACCTGAGCAGTAAACTTTACTATTTGGGTTCTCAATTTGATTGTTGATTCTCTTTAATTTTAAGCCACAGTGTCCTACAACAACAAAACACAGACCGCTGTGGAGAAGGGGTTTCTCGGAGAGAGAATCCAATTATGAATTTAGAAAAAGTTAGTTAGCGATGCGCTACCGGGGGAATATCGGAGAACAGGGAATCAGAGAACGAAGAATTTAGTCAGAGAGGGGGGGGTGTTCGATGCGCTGGATGAACATTACGAATTGAATGCGTTGGGGGGGGGTTACGAACCTTCAGAAAGGGGCCAGGGCGGAATTGAACGAGGCCTTATCGCATTTACACACACTCTCTCGCTTGCGACCCCTTTCTGGATGAGAAGTGGTATAGCGTGGGGGGGGGGTGTGGCGTGAACTTTCCCAAATCGTCCGGCGGTGCATCGTGAACATCTCTCATTGCCTGCAGGTACATCATGCGGGACGAGCAACCGTACTGCATCAAGTGCTACGAGGACGTCTTCGCGAACCACTGCGACGAGTGCCAGAAACCGATCGGAATTGACTCCAAGGTTGAAATGATTTTTGATCTTTGCTATTTGGTCTCAAATATCGTCCTCAAAGTCAAATACACTATCACCCTTGCCATTATCGAAAAAAAGCTTTTAAAAAGCAGCTTGATTTGAGTTCCCGCTATTTCGTAAGACAGGTATCACCAGAGATTGCATGAAAACGTGACCTCGGGGAAAAACTTTCAAAAAAGTATTTCTGATTTCGATCAAAATTTATTATACCTATGGACAAGAATTTCATCAATCGATGTCCCAGGTCTCAGAGCCGGCTTTTAGGAAATTCCCGGTTCTGAAGCCGGAATCGTTGTAACTTCCCTCAAAATGGTGCTAGAAAGTCGTGCTAGTGCTTAAAAAATGCAGAAAAATATGGCGAATATTTATTCTGTTGAACAAAATTTGTGAAATTAATATCTGAAAAAGTTATTATGAAAAAAAACATATATTAAATATTTTCGAAATTAAAAAGTGCCTTCAAGTGGTCGAAGTGAACAAAGTTACTACTTTATTTTTAAAGAGCAAGTCATATTGTGTAAGAAAAAAATTTAAAACTGAAAGATTAGGTAGGCACCCGATACCGAAAAACCGCTTCGAATGTGCAAAAATAGAAATTTTCAGTATCCAATTTTGAAATAAACCGTGAAAAATCACCGAAAGCTGGTCTAAAGAATATTAAATAATTGTACTGTACATTATTCGGGAGCCAAAAAATATTTGTTAGGTTCATTTGACCGAGATCCGGAAAATAGGAAAAATCCGGTTATCTCTTCTCAATATTGTGCTACAATGATGCGGTTGCGCTCAAAATGTTTCGATGGACATCCTGAACAGTTTTCTTGTTCATAGCTTTCTTATTAGACTGCTAATTTCACATGTAAAGAGAGGAATTAAAAATTAAACAGATTTATATATTTTTGTGACATTCTCGGAATACCGTATGCTTTAATTAATTTGGCATGTGAAATTAGCCGTCTAATGAGAACGCTATCAACATGAAAGTTGTTCAGGATATCCATCGAAACATTTTGAGCGCAACCGCATCATTGTATCACAATATTGAGCAGAGATATGTATATGCCAGCCGAAAAACCGGTTTTTTCCTATTTCCCGGTTCTCGGTCAAATGAACCTAACAAATATTTTTTGGCTCACGAATAATGTTCAGTACAATTATTTAATATTCTTTAGACCAGCTTTCGGTGATTTTTCATGGTTTATTTCAAAAGTGGATACTGAAAATTTCTATTTTTGCACATTCGAAGCGGTTTTTCGGTATCGGGTGCCTACCTAATCTTTCAGTTTTAATTTTTTTTCTTACAAAATATGACTTGCTCTTTAAAAATAAAATAGTAACTTTGTTCACTTCGACCACTTGAAGGCACTTTTTGATTTCGAAAATATTTAATTTATGTTTTTTTCAAAATATCTTTTTCAGATATTAATTTCACAAATTTTGTTCAACAGAATAAATGTTCGCCATATTTTTCTGCATTTTTTAAGCACTAGCACGACTTTCTAGCACCATTTTGAGGGAAGTTACAACGATTCCGGCTTCAGAACCGGGAATTTCCTAAAAGCCGGCTCTGAGACCTGGGACATCGATTGATGAAATTCTTGTCCATAGGGTAGTGGTATAATAAATTTTGATCGAAATCAGAAATACTTTTTTGAAAGTTTTTCCCGGACTCATGCAATCTCTGGTGATACCTGTCGTAAAAGTGCGGGAATTGAAATAAAGCTGTTTTTTCATACGCTTCTCATAAGAAAAAAATCGCACTAGCATGGTCGAGTGAAAGTGCACGAGTACCTTTGATTTGTGATCCCACTTAATCCCATCTTGATCTCTACCGCTAACTTCGGTCACCCCCCTCTACACCCCAGCTGATCCTCCATTAGCAAGGTTGTTCCTCTCTCGTCCTCTCATTTTCGATCTCTGAGGGGGTTCGGCTCCGCCCCCTTTTCTCTCCCTCTCCCTCCATCCCTTTCTGTTCCTCCTTCCTATCTCCAACTACTTACCTTCTCTCTCAAAAGTAGTTGTACATACAAACTACTACTACTCTCGTCAACTTCTTACGTGCGATCTAATTTAGCCCCCGACGACCTCACACCACCCATGTCACTCCGGTTCTCGGTAGGAAACAATCGATAATTGGCTACAGTAACCTCATCACGTTCATTGAAGGACCTCTCGTACAAGGACAAGCACTGGCACGAGCAGTGCTTCCTCTGCAACATGTGCAAGGTTCGAGTGATTTTATATTTTTAGATTAACTTATTGATTTTCTAAGCGATTTAAGCAGTTTTCGAACCGGAAACTGTGCCGGAAGTGGTGATTTCATCTGAAAATTCTCAGGTTTCATTGGTCGACATGCCTTTCGGGTCTAAAAACGATCGGATCTTCTGCTCCAACTGCTACGATCAAGCATTCGCTACGAGATGCGATGGATGCAGTGAGATATTCAGAGCGGGTACGAATATTTCACCAATTTGAATGTTTTTAAAATTAATTTAATGAATTTCGAATAGTTTTGAGACCTAAAAATGAATAAATGGGTGGAAAATAAATCCGTATATTTATTTGTTAAAAGATTTTGCATATTTTGACGTCTAAAATCAATAAATCATGTTGGGAATCAATCGATAAATTGCAGGGATGAAGAAGATGGAATACAAGGGCAAGCAGTGGCACGACAAGTGCTTCTGCTGTGCGGCATGCAAGAATCCCATCGGTAAGTTTATGATTAAAATGCTTTAAACATTATAAATTTTATTTAAAGGGCGATAAGCCAAGACAATCGCTTTAGTTTCGCCACGGTTTCCTTTCAATGCGCTGCTGAAACACAAAACAACATTGTCATCTCAAGATTGCGCAAAAAATGGGAATTAAAAATTGTAATTTTCAGGAACGAAATCATTCATTCCGAAGAACGAGGACGTTTACTGCGCCAATTGCTACGAGGACAAATTTGCGACGCGCTGCAGCAAGTGTAGAAAGGTACGGTATTTCTGTCTTTTCCCACCTCCTAATTATCGATTTCCCTCTGTTTTCAAACCATTTTTGATCAGGTGAAACCGGAAATGAAAGGGGTTTCTCCTATTCACGAATTTTGAATTTCCCCACATCAGAATTATCGATTTTCGCCCCCTGATTTTCGCCATTTCTGATCGTTTCGAAACCGGAAACCATTTGGTTTCGCGTGCAAACCCTCTCTCAGTGGGCGAGTGAGACAAACAAGAGAGACCAATTCACTCGTAATGTTATGGGAGAAGTGCACCACACAAAAAGCCCCCACGGAACGACCCATTGACAACAATTCTTTCTCACTTTGTGCTTGCTTTTCCTGTTTAAAGGGGAAGGTCGAAAAGCCATCGGAACACCTCGATAATGGCCTAGGGATTATGCAATAGTATCCAGCACGAAAAAGAGTGCATAAGTCGCGTAGAGTTCTCGTCCAAATATTCGCACTCTGACAAAAAGCCACTAGGATGAATATGTTCACTTACGTATAAACGAAAGTTGCAAGAAATAGGAAACATTTCACTTACAGGCAAGTGGACATGTTCACTTGGTGTCCTGATCCTAGTGACTTTTTTCTGTCTGCGAAATGCTAAAATGTCGCTGTACAGGTGATCGCGACTGGCGGAGTCACTTACAAGAACGAGCCGTGGCATCGAGAGTGCTTCTGCTGCACCAACTGCAATGCAAGTCTGGCAGGACAACGGTTTACATCCAAGGTAATACAGTAACTTCAATAGATACAGTATCCAGCAATCAGATACCGTGCCGAATAACGAATAACTTCTGTAAAGGAATTTTGTATGTCATGCAGCATCTGTAAATTCGTTATTACGGGAGGTACTATCAATCGATGAGCTTACCGTAATCTCAAGTCTTCCGTTCAGGACGAGAAGCCGTACTGCGCCAACTGCTACGGGGAGCTGTTCGCGAAGCGCTGCAACGCCTGCACCAAGCCCATCACTGGTGCGTGATCATTATCGATTTCCGTTCGCTACCGTAACCCGGGCTACCGTATTCTAACTCTAGCTATTTCGTATTTTCGTGCGGGTTACACAGGGAGAAATCCTGCTAAGAACAGACGCTCAATGTTCTTACAGTAGGATGCCTCCCTGTGCATACAGTAACCGCTTGCTAATACTCTCCGTCGTGGGTGCTACCGTACTCTCTCCTCTCATGCTACCGTACCACTCCGTAGGCATCATTGTAGGCATCGGCGGGGCGAAGTTCATATCCTTCGAGGATCGCCATTGGCACAACGACTGTTTCACGTGCGCCCAGTGCACGACGAGTCTGGTCGGCAAGGGATTCATCACGGATGGCACGGATATTCTGTGTCCCGAGTGCGCCAAGGCCCGACTCATGGCGCAGAACTCGTGAGCTGACGCGCTCCATGCTCCCACCACCCCACCCCTTCTCTCTTTTCCAATCAATACGGTTGACACAGACAAACACACGCATTTTTCCTTTTTTGTGCATGCACTATTCTATTTGACCGTCTGCCACCTAATAATCAATCAGAGATGTTTGTATTACACTATTCCCATGTCGTTTCTAGTCCTCTTTTTCCTTTTTTCCCCACCCGTCCGCACTCACATTCAAATTTCTTTCCGCTCTTAATCTTTCGCTTGAAATCAATCAATAAACTGTCTCTTCTTTGTTTCCTACCGTAGTAGCCTCGCGCGCCCGCACGTCTAGCCCTCATCTCCTTGATTACTGTAGTGTACATAGTTTATCGATTTCCACCCGCAGAGATACTGTAATTCGGTTGCTACGCTCTCCTCTCCCTGTTCTGCTCTCTCCTTCCGTTTGACCAACGCATTCAGTCTTCTATTATCTATTCCATGTTTATGATAAAGCTTATTTCCTGCCGTAGCTCGGTATTTGGTCGACAAGAAATAAACAGAAAAATATTATTTTCTTCAAACCACAAGTGTTTGAAAAGTTAGCAAATTTCTCTAACTGTGCACAATCGAACGAAGGAATTTTTAAATGCTTGGCGAAAGAGAGAGAGAGAACGCAACACAGTGCACCCAATGGACAGCTGGTACTTAAGTAGTTCCACCTGCAACATTAAACATGGCCGTGTGGCGCAATGGATAACGCGTCGGCCTACGGAGCAGAAGATTGTAGGTTCGATCCCTACCATGGTCCCAACTTTTTTTCTTCTTCAAAATACAACTTTCGGCTAATAAAATTGGACGTTCGGAGGAGAATCGACGCCGCCTCGTTGTCTAAGTGGTAGAGTTTAATCAAAAGTTTTTTTTGTTTTTTTTTAAAAATAATTTTTGAAAACAATTGCGCGCACAAGAAGATTTCAGATGCGGCGGTCAAATTTTCAGATGCGGCGGTCAGAAATACTTATACTTATATACTTATACTTAATCACCAACGCATTCGCGGGCAGGTATTAAGGAATAAGGGTCGGTAGGTTGGTCTTTGGTTCGGACGTGCTTTTTCGGTGGTTGGTTGTGGCAGTTCCGTGCTACAACCTGATATTTGAGGGAATCGATGCAAGGGAGGGTGTTTCCGTAACTTATTCCGGAATTGGGGACGATGTGAGCATACTACGGGGGAAGGGAGGGTGTTCCAGAGTGTTAGAATTCATTAGAAGAGAAGAAAAGAAAAATAGTTTAGAATATGCTCCTACAGCGATTGAAAATCAATAAACATCAACGTATTTTTTTTTTTCGATTTTTCGCAAATGCTGGCTCTCATGCGAACTATAGACACAATAGTTTCTTTCCCAGAGCGGCTCGGCTTTTCTCAAAACCCGGTAATCAAATCAGTTTCCCTGTATGAGCGACGCCTACACCCCGACCTTTCATGATCTCACTCTGTTATGCTGTATTCGTTTTCTCTGACTTGAAGAGTTTGGAAAGTGAATGATATGTGAGATATATGAAAAGGCTGCGAAATTATTGTTGTCATCATGTCTAGATAACTCCGTTTCTTCAAAGCTAACAAGAATAAAACATTTGCATTTCAGATATTTCAAGTATCACAACTGCCCTCTTTTGAAGACGCTCTGTTCGAAATATTTTATAGGGACTGAGGGAGGGTTCATTTCATCCGCGAGGTGACCCTGATTGACAGCTGGTCCATTAGCGGTTCCACGGGTAGCCTGCTGCATGGCCGCGTGGCGCAATGGATAACGCGTCTGCCTACGGAGCAGAAGATTGTAGGTTCGATCCCTACCATGGTCGCAACATTTTGCATATATTTTTTCTTGAATAATGCATCTTTCGAAGAACAAATCGCAGAAAATGAAGGTGGTTAGCATCGCCTCATTGGCTCAGTGGTAGAGCGTCTGTCTAGTAAACAGAAGGTCGCTGGTTCGATTCCAGCATGAGGCACTTACATTTTGAAAGTTTTAAAAAGCAATTTCTTTTTCCATAAACTCACATAAACACGCTTTTTCATTGATCGAACTCGCAAGGGCACAAATTCTTAATTTCCTCCCGAAAAATAGAGGCGCAAAAACATGGTAATGATAACACTTACAAAACTCTACCTCCGTAGGCAGGTAATTGCGGCACGCACGAAACTATATATTTTGTGGAGCGTACTTGAGTGCGAAATGTGAGGCCACGATCTCTTCATTTCGCATACTGTCTTTACCCATCGGTGAATTTGAAAGTGTGCGAAATGAAGAGATCGTGGCCTCACATTTCGCACTCTAGCTCGTACATTGCCTACTTACAGTTCTTCCCTCTCTCGTCGCGCCGATACTCATCCGAGAGAGGGAAGAAATGTAAGAGAGAGTCAGTACACTGAACGATGCATTCAGAAACAGGAGTGTAGTGCAGCCACAACGATTTCCTCTTATGGACCCGATTCCCTCTTTCTTTGTGTTTTCATGGAGTTTCGTACAGTGGGAAGGGCCCCTCAATTAGAGGCAGAAAAAAACAACTCGGCACGAGGGGCAAACGGAACTAGAACGAGTAATTAGAGAAAATTATTTAAAAAATGCTGCCTACGTCTTTGATTGAAGAAAATGACAGAACGGGAACAGTGGTGGACAAGGAATCTTGACATTATTATTAATAAGGCTAATTTGTAAAGATAGCGATGTCGAACTTGTAGGAAGAATATTCCAGTCCCTCTTCCCCTCTTACAGTCTCCCCTTTTCCGATTCCATTTTGAGTCCCCAAACTGTCTGAAGTCCATGGAAACTGAGTGGTGCGCCGAAGGGAGAAGGATATGGGGCGAATAGATGGATGTGACAGCGGGAGTCTCTTTCGTCCAGACCATCTATTTCTGCACTGAACTATTGGGCATACGGTAATTTCAAAATGCAGAAAGTGTCTCGTTGAAAGCGCTGTGGCTTGTGTAGAACCGCACTCATCTTTCGAGAACTGTATTACTCAAAGAACACCGTCAGCATATCTATGGACAACAACGGCTTCAGTTAATAGCACGCTCAACAAGATTTGTAGATATTTTGGATTTATATCACTTGTCCTAGCTGGGTCTTGAAAGTTACGCACACTTGTCAACTTGAGATGACGGAGAAGTGAGCTGTGCCCACGCGAATCGAAATCTTCAGAAAAAGGAGCGAGAGAGTGTGCGAAGTCTCTGTCTGGTGGCTTGGCATGACTTTAGAAAGACGAGAGACAGAGAGACAGAGAGAGAGAGAGAGAGAGAGAGAGAGAGAGAGAACGATCACGATAAAAGATGACACAATATATTTTCTTGCCCAACTATCAAGAAGACGTGAATGAAGAACAAGAAGAATTTCTCAGAAGACCGCGAATTACAAGTTCGATAAACTTTAGTGTGTGTTCAACAAGAATGAGCATAACACAGCAACGCTTTATCGCTAGCACAAACAAAATAATGACGAGTACAAATTCTCTCACTACTTGCATCGATCACATTCTACTTCACACGGCGAATAGTCGCGTTTACTACTCCCTCTCTAGTAAGCAAGGGACACAGCTAATCCCGCCGAAAAAAGCAACACTTTAACGACTCCCGCCGAAAAAGCAACTACAAAGCAACCACCACAAACATATATGCAAAATACACAGAAAAAATCTGTCATAGATTGCACTGACAGAATATTGTATCAGATCTGCTCTCACAGTTGAATCTGCCACTTGTCCGATAGATGTATTCTGTGCCTCTGTCACATTCAACTAGAGAGTGGGGAATGAGACAATAATCGCCATAGGTTATTTTGAGAAATGACAGATTTTTTCTGTGTTTACTACTACCTCTAACAAGCAAACAACATCAATTCCATCACTTCTTCTCTTCTTTCTCATCTCCTTAGTTACCGGCCCGCCTGTTCTCCCGCTCCTGTCTGGCCTGAAATGAGCATTACGTCAAAGATTACTTATTTGCGGAATACAGAAGGCAAACTAAATTATCAAGTTTTCCCAAGAAAACCAGGCAAAATTGCGCGTGTCCTGGGTTTTTTCGTGAGCAAAAAAAGGAAGTATTTTTAATGCATTGCCTAAGGACGACGAAATAATATAATAATGTCGTAAAACTGACCATTCGTTGGCCGGCGAGGTGGTTGATGATCTCCCTCCATCTCTTTTCTTTGATTTGCTCGTAGAAGAGGTAGCGGTTCTCCAATGGTCCGAGAGGGAGGCAGTGCTCCGGCTTCCGAGGTCCCATTATACTGAATAGGAACAATGAGAACATGGGCACCCATTGCTAAGATCGACTCGGTTCTTTCATGTTTCATAATTTTGAGTTCGACAAATGTTGTGACAATACGACTCTTCTCAGATAATGCCTATAAAACTCCGTCCTGAAGAGAAAACAAATTATGCAACGTAAAGCATGAGTTTTAAAAAGTATTTTTCTAATTAAAAAAGTATTCCTTTTTCTGTAGAACCCCTCGGTTCAAGTGTTCAGTTTTGGTGCGCATAAAAAATCGAGTTTAGGAACTCGGAAAAATGAGAAATTTTCCCCGAAGACTAATCGCGACTCCCAACATCGTTGAGACGGAATAATAGTGATGATCAGACTATCCTCATTCAACATGCTCTCTCAATGATCAGACAGAGCGAGAGAGCATGCAGAATTGAGAGAGTCAGACCATTACTCCAGAATAAAGTGTGAAACTGACGCTGGACGATGGGCGTTGAGCCAGAAGTGGTCGTTGATTGCGTGGACGTCCTTGCGGGGATTCGCCGATTTGGTGGGTTGCTCCTCTGGTTGCGAGGGCTGGATCGTCTGCAAAAGGGGATGAATGCCGCGACAATTTCATATGAGGACACTTCAATTTATTTAACCGCGCAATTGCGTATCTCGGCTCCCAGTTGATTTCACGACTTCAAAAAAAACCTATTCCTGGGTGTAAAACTGTTCTAGACCCCAGGGAAGACGTCACATTGTTTCAACTCCGGAATAGATCAATAGGAGAGAGTGTGGAATGGTGAGTGTGTTATATCTAGACTCTTTTCGCTGACTCACCCACAACTCCTTCACGAGAGGTCCCCATCCATTGTTGACCAGCTCAACGATGAAGCAATCATCATCATAGAGAGCATCCCACCGACGATTCTCCTTCAGCACATCCCTCTCGTGGCACGGCATTTGCCTAGCTTCCTGCAATTTAACCAGCATACTTCAAGTGTGTTCCGAATTACTTTGAGCATTGAACAACTTTCCAGTACTTTTAGCGTCCCATGAATCAGGGAACTTGATACAGATATTAGGTCAATTGGACGACATACCTCGCTGCGGGTGATGATGGGCACGTCCAGCACTATGGGAACGGAGGTTATGAGGCCGTACTGAAACTTCCAATACAGCGACCAATACAATCTCTCTATTTCCCCCGAAATTTAGCTCCCGAAGCTCTCAAAGATTCGTTTTCCAGTAAACGCCAGGATCAATGTTGATAATTTCCCCGGCAATTTCTAATTCATCTATCGCACGATATGGTTATATGTTTTGGCAAGCGGAACGAAAGTGTAAGTAGATGTATACATCTACTTACATCTCTCTCCTACTCTCAAACCCGTCTCGCGTAAATCCCACTCTCCAACTAGGCTATATATGCAGAGCGCGCAAATTAGCAACAACTTCTCTGATTTCCATGGCTCTTCCGCACATTTAACCACTCGAGTTTTGCATGGCCAGTCCGAAGCTCACGCAACGCGTCCGCTTCGCTCTCAATTTCTTGAGTTCCCGCTGACATGCACATCAAAGAAATTCAAAACCAAAAGTCCAAAAAGCGACAGGTGTGAAAGGCTGTGCACTAGGGCAGAATTTCACGGCGCACAGATTTGGAATTGTCTCGTCACGCCGGTCCGATCTGTATGCATAAACAATGTCAGAAATTAATCAGCACAAAGTTGCATTTGAAAAAAAGTAATAAACATGCAAAATAAAGTACACAGGCGTGACCACCGTGAAATTCTGCCCTAGTGACAACAAGGTCAAAACAATTGCGATTTCTGTTGCCGAAATATTTGATAAAATGCGATTTCGACGTGACGCGATCTGGCACCAACGGGCGCCTTTTGTGTGAAATGAGTATGCCTATCGTGATCAGCACCCTCGATAACCTCGAATGACACATCGACAGAGAATCGACCTTTTTTTACGGTGCCGGCGCTAGCCGAATCTGCTCGATTCTTAAACGAACAGCTTCATATCGAGCTTCATATCTTCATATCATAGCGACAAGTTCGCGCCTATATTCACCAAGTACTACAAGGATGTTAGCTACTGTAACCTTTAGGCGCAAGATAATTTCAATCGATATCTGCTTCTTTTTTACCGTAGTTTGATTACTGTAGTCATACAAGTTCAGCACCTCTCGGAGTTGGGACTCTAAAATCTCACGTTTGCCATCGTGCAGACTGCATACGCAAACGGCATCTCGAGCAGAACATGGCGGAGCAGCTGGTGAGAGATTACGGTAGAAGGACAAATGGGATACGGTAGACTAAAATCGATCGACATGTGAACAATCCTCATTGCTTTATTTGGATTGCTGCTAAGTGCTAGCATATTATTGATTAATTTAGAAGAGTGTACCCTAACTACCATATAGCCTGCTTACAGGGCATTCGATGTTTATTTCCACGGGCGTATGCACCACGAGACACTCAAATGCGACGTTTCGTTTCGACTCACAAAATCAGAAGATTCTAATCGATGACGTCAAGGAGAAAACGGGCGAGAGAATTGATGAAGTGAGTGACAATAGTATAACACATAGATAGTCGATAGGACGCCACTTAAATTATGCCGAGAAGAGCTCCCCTATATTGCTCTTCTCCCAATAAATAGTCGATTCGCTCTGCCCTTTGATCTGCCAATCGATAATATATTGGGGGAGGATCTTATAAATTATTGTTTGTGAGAGACGGCGGAGGCAGGAGGTGGCCCTCCGAGTAGCTCTCCCCGGTATAACACATGCGACGTACTTTCTACTGAGAGTAGTACGGTAATAGAATTTGGAAAGAGGATACGGTAGATTTCTTATTATTGATCGATTTCAGTTCGAGGACGACTACAAGATGAATTGGAGAGACTACGAATGCTTCATTCTTTCTCTAACTTTGTTTCATAAGAGTGCGTGAGTCTAAGAAAATGCCACATTTTCAAAAAAATAACATGTTTTGTGCATTCCGAGATAAATATTTCATTTTTGGGTGCCTGCCATAACTATTTCATTTTTGGGTGCCTGCCATAACTATTTCATTTTTGGGTGCCTGCCATAAGTTTTGCTTGCACCACTCCCAATGAAATGTGTAATGTTTCGAGGCGTCAACTGATGACCTCTAATGTTCAGCAGCGAGTCACAATGAGATAGTTGCCTATTACCAAATTGCACACACTTCGTCTCATAAAATCTGATTTAAAACTTCTTCTGGTTTGTGTCTTTTTGAACAGTCGAAACAAATATGCCTAATATACATAGCCAACGCAAGCTCCGCCCACTTTTTGTCTTCACGTGAGGCGAGAAGTGTCCCGATCAAATGGCAAGCTTCATTTTGAGCCAAATCCCTCGTTCAAAAGCTTATTCGAGAGCTCTCGGTGAACTCTACAAATGAGGCCTTGCGCACCGTGTTCTGACAACATTTAGTAGATCAAATATTGATTGAAAGCTTCGATTGTAGGTGTTTAGAGCACTTCCATTTCATCGGCACAGCTGCGCAACTCTCAGTTTGTGTGGATTAGCTCGAGGGATCTATATCAAGAAAAAAAATTGAATTTTATTAATGCGCAGAATTGCCATTTGAATTTTAAGTATTTTACAAAATCAGCAAAAAAAATTGCAAACCGTTGGATTTGAACCTGCGGCGTTCTGTTTATAAAGCCCGTGCTCAACCACCTGAGCCACGGGGAACACGGGAAAGAAGCTCTATGCCGGTCTCATGATCAGTCAGAGTTTAGAGATGCAGATAAACTCCGCCCCTTTCTCTCTCGTTACCAATTCAGTCAATCGGCGCGAATGGTTATCGAGCGATAGCGCGACTCGGAAACAAGATATCGACAAACGGCAAAAAGGATGATGTTATTGGGACCTCAGGGGATACTTTGAACATATTTTCCAAACATTTGCATAAAATCGGCAACACACCTTGCGGTCCCTAAATATACAAGGTATCGTACCTCAAATTCGGCCTTGTTAAATCCACGAGGTAGGTTCTTCTTCCATTTTTTCTTGTCCTCTTTCTTAAATTATATATAAATATATATATTGCAATTTTAGAAGAAAAGGAGAAAAGTAATTTTGAATGCTTATCAATTGGGAATGCCAGCAAACGTTTTTGGACACTCTCTGTAAGGGAACTCGCTAAAGTTAGTGCAATTTCCTACGAAGGTTTCCTAAGCGGAGGGTTTCTATAACAAAGTGATTAGCGTCATTCAAGTGGTAAAAATTGGAGGGATAATGATGCGAGCCAATTAGCCTTCGTCCATGCAGTTTGGTTACCAAATTGGTAATTTCTAAAGTTAAAATAGTGGGAATGGCCTCACGCTATCATCGGCGGAGTCGATTTTGTCCTGGTAGAATATCAAGTCACGCCATTGACGAAACATTGTCCAAGCTTCGTTCTGCAATACGGCGATGTTTTAATTGCCTTAAAGAAGGTGTCCCACGAATATTTGGTCAACTGAGTTCTCACTGTGGAGCAATGGTGATCGAAAAACCGATGAAAGCCTCGAAAATCGCATGTTTTAGTTTTTAGTTTGAAGAAAGTTATGTTTAATAAACAGTCCAAAACGACCAGAATTCTTACAGTATCTCGCATTGAACCTGTAATCTTTTCGCGGTGGGAGTTGGAATTTTGTGGAGAAGAGATCAGAGAAAGGCAGAGAGATTAGAGGAATAGGGACGGGCGGGTTGCACATCGATGAATGAAATAAATTACAAGTGTATGATCATTCGATAGCTTATTCTACCGCATTTCGACTTATGAACTTCATTTTAGCAAATTAAGTCTAAATAATAATAAAAATGATTGAAAAGAGTGACTACTTGCGCGACGTCATTGGTTCAAGTGGAGCAGTGACTGTGTCACGTTTTGATCACATCTATCGCAAACTGAAAAACAGTTTACTTGTTATGAACAGTTTTATCTGCTTATTTCTGCATTCAGTGTGTTTTAATAAATGGAAAATAAATTATGCAAAGAAGAGGTACGCTATCAAAAGTTGCAGACCGAATAAATAAAGAATTGATTGAACTGGGCTACAGTAACCCTCCATTTAGCTATTTTCGAAGATCGATTACTCGAAATCCGCGGCGTGTTCACTGTTTGTTTTCTCAACATTGCTCAAACATTCGATAATTCACATCATAATAAAAGTATTCGAGTGAACACGTCGCGGATTTTGAGAAAATGCGAGAAAAGCGAAGTTCCCGTTAGAAAATGCGAAACTTTGTCGAACTCTTTCTCGAAATCGGCAGCTCCAATCGATTTGCTGATTTGATTTGCATTTTTTTTCACTGCGAACTCTACCGATCCTGAAGAAATTAGCCTTCAACTCGATAAATTGAATTTTCGAAGTCGTTTATTTATATTTCTGTAGAGTGTTCCGTGAATACCGTGTGCTTTGTCCATTCTTTTGATGATCATCGATCCAATAACATTGATAAGTTTTCGAAATAGACTGCCGAAATACGGGAAAAGTGATTGCGAAATTGACTACTGTGGTATACGGTATTTTCAACCCAATGGCGTCGAAGGTAGTACTGCTAAATCGCGTACTCAAAAAATCACTCGCCCGTCCCTATAGAGGAAACGAGGAGGGTGCGCGAGGGAAACGCGCGCTGCATTTGTGTTTCACCAACTTCTGATAACAGAAATGAACTTCGAACATCGGGGAAAATATATGGTTTCAATCATTCGTGTTACGCCTTCTTTAAAGAAGGTGTCCCTCAAATATTTGGTCAACTGAGTTCTGATTGTGGGGCAGTGGAGACCGTATATTATAAATGTAAGTGGTGTTGTTCTACCGTATTATCCCGTTCCGCGCGTAGCCATCGAGGACGATGTGGTGAAACAACAGAAAGGCGCACACTACTTTTTTCTTTTCGTATTTTATTTTAAAAATTATTTTCAAAATCCAAATTGAAAAGGTGGTACAGGGCATCATGGGCTATCGATTGAGCTTCGTATGTAATTTAACTCTTCCATCTGTTTACACCGAATTCAGAACCGGCTTCGTGAACCCTATGTGAGCCTCGAAAATCACATGTTACATTTTTATGCTAACCTTGGAGCACTCCCCGCCCTCTAGGAAGTCCTCATCGTGGAGATGCTGGCGGATGAACTGTAATTATTTAAAAAAAAACTCATCATCATTTCATTTTTTATGCACGCCCCAAGTAATGAGTTTGAAATTCGAATAAATAACTGGTTCAGCTTTCTTCATTTCACACACTTTCTCACCTGCATAACGGCTTAGATTGTTCGGAATGAAGAGGTCTAATCCAATTGTTTACTCGAATTTCAAACTCTACAAGTAATCAAAAGGACTATTTCATAATAGCAGAGGCTTGCTCACAGTGCCGAATTAATAATTTTATTTTTCTCATAATAATATATCTCACTTCGATCCCATCGTCTACTTTTATAGCCATTTTCACTCGAACGGAGATGTAAAGTTTCGTCCACGTAATGTATCTGAACTCCTTTATTCTTTCGGGAGTGTCCTGCAATCATTAGGGAATTCGTTAAAAAGAAGTCAAAATTTACATGTAAATATATGTGCATATATGCAAATAAATCGCTGCAAACGTTGCAAACGATTTCAATATGTAATTTGTGATAACTTTTTTCCTGCCGCTACATGTTACTGGTGTTAGGTAACTATACTGAGCATTAGAAAAGTGTGAGTTGTAGGAAACCAGGTTAAAAAAACTATAATTGGCCAATATTTGGGATGTTCTGCGTATAAGGGGACGCTCACTTTCTCGGTCAGGTTGTAGTCATACTGCCAGCACGATTCGGGCCCTTCATGGAATTCCACCGGGAGCAGGGTGAGAGGGATGTTCGGGTGCTGTAAGGGAGTAAAATGGGAAGATTGTTCGGATACTGAAAGTCAAAAGAAAGTAAGATGTGATGTACGAAAATTATTCCGTGTTTCGTGCATATTCACATCACACTATTTCTATTATCATTATTCCTACACTTTTGTGCACGAAATTACGCTAAATTAGTATGATATTTATTATGCTCGTACCTTCTGAAGCATGTAAGCTCGAGTTTTCTCCACCCACAATCGTTCTTTTTCCTTCGCAGCCTCTTTCGCTTCCTTTTCTTTCGCCACGTACTTCTCGTGTCGCTCAATCGAATAGTAGGCGAGCGTCTCGGCGCTGCAATGTTTAAACGTAATGCAGTACCCGGGAATAGCGCTAGTTTGATACGGTAAGTCTACAGTATTACAAATAGAACTCGTCGCCTGAGAAATCAGCTGAGAATGACATTATCATATCCTAAAGGAATTTCATTTCGGGAAAACACACGAATTCTAACAATAAAACGACAGGTTCCCTCCAATTATGGTTTCTCGGAATACGGCAAAGCCACGTACGTTGTTCTGAATGTAAAGGTGTTGAATGCGGGCGCCCACTTGGGGAAGAATACTTGGACGGCGGAAACGACGCAACCGAGTAGCTGAGGAAGATTTATTAGCGAGTAGTTACTAGAGACCGCCAAACAGATATATTCGATACGCGAATGACGAGAAATGAGGGGCATTCAAATAGGTTAGGTCAAATAGGTTAGGCAAATAGGTCAAATAGGGATTCAAATATCTGATTGACCGGTCATCCGAATGGGAAAATATTTGAATGGAGAAAATAGTTGATTGGCAAACGACTATCCATTCATTTGGCCAATTGGATATTGAAAACAGCACAGCCGCGCTAGGGGCGAGAGAATGAGAGGTGAGAGATGGGATATCCGAATGGAAAAATGATAGGGCCCACCATGTGAAGAGGGGGAAGAATCTTCATCTGCGTGGCGCGAGATTCTGATCGGATTAAGACTTAATCCGGGGCGAGAGAGGGAGAGGGAACGGTCGGAATGAGGTTTTTTTGAGATAAAAAAATTCATAATTCAATTAGTAGGTCAAAATCAAAATTCTGCTTCCAAAAAATTGTCCAAAATTGTCTTAGGCGTGCTCTGTAAAATCCGCATAATCTTAGCTGTTTTCCTCGAAGAGTTATTCCAAGTTTAAAATTTCAATGCGGAATAACAAGTTGGAAATCAAGGGTGAGTGTGTGATGAAGAGATTCTTCCCCCTCTTGACATGGTGTGTAGGGTGATCCCCATTCGTATAACAAAGGATATTCGATTCACTTCAATAAATATCATTATAATATCTGTTTCATCATTCTCTGTCTCTAGTATTTACCACAACCGGTCTCTAGTATTTACCACAACCGGAAAAAAGAGCTTGATCTGGCATTCGCGGCGTATGATGAAGTAAAAAGTTACAGGCCACTTTATGCCGAGGCAAAGAAATCTCAAAAAATGATTTTAGAGATGATTTCGAATCTCTTCATTTCCATCACTATCTTGTTCACCGACAGAGTGCGTGAAAAAAATGAGAAAGTAATACTGCTTACCTCACTTGAGTAGACGCTCTGGAACAAGCTGATGGCCGAGTTCACTCCACTCGCGAAGAGTGCCAGTCTGCAATAATAATCGCATTGCAACTCGGAAGTCACGGTTGTGTACGCAAAGCCTAAAACAGCTCATCCCGTTGCTACTTTGTTTGTTTGTTGTTGATGTTTTCGCTATACACACCTATCTTCGAAGACTTATGCAATTAATTTTCGGTCAAAAGAAACGCTTAATCTACAATAAATTATAATCATTGACTCACCCAGCGTACATGAAGATGGGGTTGTCGATGGCCAATGTCATTGTGATGAATACGGCGGCCTGTAGTGGGAGCATCACGTACACTATACACATCTTTCCTAATCTACAGAAAGGGGTCACGGTGAGAGAGTCCCTCTCTATTTCACACGTTCTCTGACTTCAAGCCCTTTCTGTAGGGTTGACCCGCCTGCGCAATGATGTGGTAATTAGTTCTGTAGAACTTAGAGTAGGCAATATTTCCTAGCCTCACTTGAAGTAGTTAATTACTCAATATAATCGACAGGAGACTACACAGAGCGCGAACTATCTAACACGTGTCTCTCTAGAGAATTCGATTATCATATATCCCAGAGAGTTTACTCTCCGCTCTCTTCAATTTATACACTAACTTTCTAAGATAGTTCACCCAACTTTCCAAGATAGTTCGTTCTCTAGAGATGATCTTATTTCATTTTTTTTTCTGATCTTATTTCACAAACTCTCAGGAAAAAGCGACTCACTTGCGCGAAGACAATGTAGGGACCGATGTGGCGGTTGCGAAGCACCTGCAACGTAGACTTTTTTTCGATTATCATTTGGCTTTGCAATGAAACAAAATTACAGCATAACGTCTTGCGAGAGCTGAGTACGAGAGAAAAATCAAAATGAATATTGATCAGAAGCAATTTTCTTGAAACAGGACATTTTTTTGAAAATTACAGTAAGCGAAGTTCTTGCCAGAAACAGGACTCTTACCAATACTAATTTGATACAGGGATATGGTCACGAAGTATCCTGCTTTCCTCACTCAGGAACGTTAATGTCTGTTTAATGGGATTTCTAAAGAGCATGCACTCACAATACGCAGCAATACATGTGCGCCACTCACCATATTAACTTCTTCCTGATCCTCTGGTTGAGCTGTCGTTTCGTAGTAGTTGTCAATCTTGAGCTTCTTCGTCTTGTCGCTGAAATGAACTCATGCATTATCAACTCAAACGATCGCCATATTCCGCACTACTCCTCAATCTCAATTATTCAAACTCATTCACTTCCGTAGTCCGCAGTCCGCTTGCTGCGCGACGGCTATTATCAACAACCCTATGAGGGCGTACATGCACGTCATCCATCCGGCTATTCCAAAGTCATCGAAACTGCCTGAACAGAAAGAAAAAAATCCGATGCAAGGGGAGTCCGATTGTCATTGTCAAATGAGTTCAAATCTATCAAACTATGCAAGTTCACATCGCTAGGACACTATCGAACAGGGCAAACAAGAGACGTATGGTTTTGCTATCTCCTTTCTCAATATCTTAGGATATTGTCGTGGATCAATGTGGAATGGTGCTGACCCAGTGTTGTCCACGGGGCTGTCTGCCTATCCCATTGATAGATCCACAGGGCAGTCACGAGTACAGCGGAGGCGATGTACGAGAGCGAGATCACATACTGCAATCTCCTATCGATCATTCAAATTATTGAATCTCCTTAAAGGGACAGTAAACACACAAATTCTTCTTTCATTTGATCTAGACTTCGATTAATAAACAACTAGTTGTTTCATTCCGTCTCATTTCCTGTTATTAAACCGGTCGGCAACTAGTTGCGAATGAAGCAACTAGTTGCCAAAAAGTCACAACTAGTTGTTTAAAATTAAATCTTTCAATACTTGACTAAGAGGTATGCTAAATTGATCTCTCTATGGGTCGGGGCCTGGTACACCAATCCCAAAGTAATATACTATAGCCTAATCATCATACTATGGATACTGTAGCAAACTTACCGTAACCGGGAATTATGAAATTAAGCATATTGAATCAATTTTGTGTTTGAGTTAGATCTCAATAAGTTATTGCCTGAGGGGTATACCGTTTTCGGGTTACCGTATCCGCGACTACCATAATAGGGTTACAGTATACCGAATTTACGAAATTGAGCAAAGTGATACCGGCGTTGGCTCCTCGACGCCTACCTCTTACAAAAATCCCGAGCCTTTTTCTGGCTTACGATAGATTACTGTAGGCATGTTCACCGTAGATGAAATAAGACATACATCATGAAATTGGCTACTCGAGATCTTCCTTCTACAAAAATCCCGAGTCAATTCCCTTAATTTCCTAAATTGGACATACTGTAACCACACCACAGTAGTAGCGGATACGACAAGCGCGAAGCAGTATACCGCTCATGAAATATCTACTCGTTATTTATCTCATAGAACGGTTTTGAGCCATTTTTTTAATTTCGAAAAAGCTGGTTACGACATAGGCCAGTTACGGTAACTTAGTCAGATTTACAAGAGTACTGTGATTATGATACAGGTTTTTTTCTTCTTCGCTACCGTTATTAATATCGAGAATTTGACAAATATCATCACAAAAATCTCAAACAGCCTGCTCTTGCTAAGCAACTAGTTGCAAAATGAGTACCGCTAAATAAACAACTAGTTGCCAGACCGCTCCAATAAACTATTCTATCGCAGAATGAGATTTTATTAAAGTCTTTCGCAACTAGTTGTTTAGTTATTTATCGTTATTTATCGAAGTCTAATTTGATCCAATTTCCACAAACGACGTAGGGATAGAGATGGTGTGCGCTCTATTCGATATCAGCCCGTGTGGTGCAGCGGTAAAACGCTTGCCTATCAATCGTGAGGTCGCGGGTTCGATACCAACCCTATGCTTTTGTTTCTTCCAACGGGCCGAAAGTCGTGGTGAGACCTTGAAATTTGCGGGAATTCAACGGTGCCTTTACTGTCCCTTTAAATTATTATTGCAACCGGAACGGCTTACTGAGAAATGCATTCATTCATTATTTATTCCGTCAGGGATCGCGTACAAGAAAGTGAACTGTGAACGGGGCAAAAAACGGATGTCCGACGTAGACAGTTGGATTTGGACTAAGAATAAGAGAATGAAATAATAGTAGATAGATGACTCACACCATAGTCCCATCGACGTCCCTGTCTCTGCTTCGTGTACCATTGATTTCTAGACGATCCCTGCACTACGTCGCACATGTTTCTGCACTCGTGAAAGAACATGGCCATGGCTGCAAATGTGACTAATTCAATCTCCTTAAAAGATCGAACTTAAAAAGAACTAATGGGTTCCTTGGCATCGGTTCCTACTTTTTGGTTAGATTGGCCAAGTTCAAGTTTTTGATGAAGTCTAGTATCTATATATCACGCCTCTCACGAGAGGCTCGGACCAGAATCGCATTATTTAGTCACAGTTCGAAATTTCGATCACGTGATTTTTACGGTTTCGGGTGCCACTGGGTCCAACTAAGATCCCAGAGAGCTATTATGCCACAGAAGACATTCCTCGAGTTGCTACAGCTACCGTAAGGTGCAGCTTGCGAACTTTGAAGCCGTTTTTCAGTGTTTTAAAACGCGTTCTCTGTAACAGCGCAGGGAGGGTGGCACAACTTTTCAAACTGATCGTATCGAGGTGAAATTTTCAGAGTATGATTCCCATGGGTAGAGCACACTTCAGTCAAATTTTTAGGTCGGAGCTCCAACTTTTGAAAAGCTAGTGCTACTTTTCAGTGATCTTTCGATCTCTAAAATTCGTTTTTCGATTGCTCTTCAAATTTGCATAATAATTAAATCTCGTGATTTGACAAAACTCCGCTCGAAACCACTGCATTTTTATTTCACCATAGTCTCCGGTAGGTCACAAGGATTCGAATGATAGGTCTATGCTCTCCCAACTCGGGAGATGGTACGATATATGAGGCCGATTGCGTAATTGTCGAACAAGCCTCGGTACAGACGAAAAGTTAATGTCTGAGGAAACAGTGGTTTTCGGTACTATTTGATGTGCTTATCAACTTGGTGTAATGACATGGTATGCAAATTCATGTGAAGCTCAATCTGGAGCTCCGAAGATCTGACTATTTCACTATTTTGGTGCTGTATCTGGATACCCGTTGCCTCCACCGAAAACTTCTGAACACAAACTAGGGCTCATTTTCGATAAGAAATATAATGGAAATATTTATAGGGCGCTATCTCACCTTGTGTTCAAGGCGCATTATGGTTCTAGCGTGTAAGGAAAAAGAGCATGTTCTTACTTTTACAGAAGGTGTGTCGAACCTTCTCTGGTCTGCGTTTTAAAGTGGGGGCCATATGGGTGACGGCAAACAAAGTTATGATTTTTCTACTAAAGCAACTTGAGGTAAAAACAGCCGGAGAAGGAGAGAATTGTGCGATTTGCATGCACTCGCTCTCTCATTTCTTACTTTCAGACGCCGCGCTTAGCCGGGCGGTCGAGAGTGAGAGGGGGAATTACATGCAAATTGAACAATTCTCTCCTTCTCCGGCTGTTTTTGCCTCAAGTTGCTTTAGTAGAAAAATCATAACTTTGTTTGCCGTCACCCATATGGCCCCCAATTTAAAACGCAGACTACAGAAGGTTCGACACACCTTCTTTAGAAGTAAGAACATGCTCTTTTTCCTTACACGCTAGAACCATAATGCGCCTTGAGCACATGGTCAGATAACGCCCTATAAATATTTCCATTATATTTCTTATCGAAAATGAGCCCTAGTTTGTGTTCAGAAGTTTTCGGTGGAGGCAACGGGTATCCAGATACAGCGCGAAAATAGTAAAATAGGTGGATCTTCGGAGCTCTAGATTGAGTTTCACATGAATTTGCATACCATGTCATTACACCAAGTTGATAAGCACATCAAGTAGTACCGAAAACCACTGTTTCCTCAGACATTGACTTTTCGTCTGTACCGAGCGCTGTTGCTGTTTGTTCGACTTTTACGCAATCGGCCTCATATCATACAAAACGTGAGATATATTACCAATTTGGCCATTATGAGACTCTGACACCGCTTCATTCGAGGGAAATGAGAGCTTAGAGCGCGAGAGAACAATGGAGTGTCTGGTCATTCTTCACACAATAATCGAAAAAAAAACTCGGTGTAAGATGCTGATAATCAATGAAGATGACACGTTTTGTATGGTATATCATACCATCTCCCGAGTTATGAGAGCATAGACCTATCATTCGAATCCTTGTGACCTACCAGAGACTATGGTGAAATAAAAATGCGGTGGTTTCGAGCGGATTTTTGTAAAATCACGAAATTTAATTATTATGCAAATATGAAGAGCAATCGAAAAACGAATTTTATGGATCGACAGATCACTGAAATGTAGCACTAGCTCTAAGCAAAAAGTTTTCTCAGAAACTGCGTTAAAATACTGAAAAACGGCTTCAAAGTTCGCAGGCGGCATCTTACGGTAGCTGTAGCAACTCGAGGAATGACTTCTGTGGCATAAATTCTGTGGCATATCTGTGGTCTTAGTTGGACCTATCTAGTGGTACCCGAAACATTTTTTTTCTTTTGGCCCCAAAACGGAGCCGCGCCAGAATACAGTGAAATCACTTTTTCTAATATTCTCCCTCAGCTTTGCTTTTTTGACCTGTTAAAGTGTGAACGTCGTGACATAGCTCATTCGACCCGCCGTGAGACGCTGATTCTAGGGATACATTTGTGGCAAACGTACCTACACAACTATGTTTTTGAGATCATTATAGTAACAAATAGTGGATAACAGATGTTTTAAAAGTAATGACTTGAATATGTTAGCGCAAAATTAGTTTTCCACTCTAGTATTTGCATTTCCAGCATAAAGTTTTCGTTTTTCTATTACCCAATTCACGTGGGTTCGGATCCCCTCCGTGACGGCTCATTTTGCCAAAAAATATATTCTGAAAATTTGTAATGGTAAAGTGTAGTGTGGTGTTGTTTTGTGATAAATAGTACTTTGAAATGTTATTTCACCTTATCATATGCGCACAACACGAGAATAGCCTCGCCACAGGCCGCTGATCATCTCAGGACAGGCTCTCGTTGCCCCTCAGGCATAGGGGTGGTCGAGACCGCCTTGCGTGTAGAAGACCTAACACCTTTACCTTTTACCTGTATATACTAAAACACTTTTTTTCAACTGTTCAGACCAAAAATAGAACGTAAAACATAGTTGCGTAGGTACGTTTGCCACATAAATGTATCCCTAGAATCAGCGTCTCACGGCGGTTCGAATGAGCTGTGTCACAACGTTCACACTTTAACGAGTCAAAAAGCTTAATTACGGGCTAATTAAGATAATTAGCGACACATGAAATACATAGCGAGATTCGCCATCAAATTCTGATAATACACGTGAGATTTCGACGCTCTATCTACAAAGCTGATCGTGAGGGAGAAATATTTAAAAAAGTGATTTCACTGTATTCTGGCGCGGCGCTGTTTTGGCGCCAAAAGTCAAATTCATGAAAAATGAAAGACGCCACGTTGTTCAGCATCGAAAACTACCATAGGGGCATGTTTGGGAGTCATTTCATTTTTTAGCTGTGCGGTGCCCCGTTGGAGACTTGTTGAATCTATCGCGGAGAGCGTCATATGTGTTTGCTAAATTAAAATATTGAGCATACCGGAGATCCCAGTGAAGTGGAAGAGTAGGCACCAGACTCGTCTCTCCATAATATCGATCTTGAAGGTGGTCGGGTCGGAGAAGGCAGTATATATTATTCCATTACAAGTGAGCATAAAGGACCGATGAAGCATCACGCTGTCTTGAATAGTCTGAAGTTACGCGATTACTGTAGCACTACTATATATGCACGTAATGCTATCTGATTTCAGAGTAACCACAGAATCATAATGGATTCCAAAAGCATACGAAATACACATCGCTAACAAAACATTCGGTTGGCATCACACCAAGAACATCTCTCGTTTTCTGACTTTCTCGTTTGGTACGTTCTCCCTCGCCATCTCTCTCTCTTTCTCTAACTCATTCTCGCCGACTCTGTTTCGAATGATGTGTCTACAAAATCTGACCTCCGCGACGGTGCTGGTGACGATCTTGACGACGACTTTGATGACGATGGTGAGGATGGGGATGAGTGTGTTGCTGCCCTTCACAGCCACAGTCATCGCCACCACAGCCTGCAAGGGAGACGACTCTAGCATCGACTGACTAGTAGCCAGTGGTGGTCGGCTGCGGGCAGCCACTGGCCGACCGCCAAGCGCTAATACTCCGGTCACCACTAGCTACTAGTTCGACCAACCGTCTACTAGTCCGGCAATCAGCAATTCTATAGCGAGTGCAAAGTAGATTGCGAAATGGAGACCATTTCGATTCATTTCGCACGCGCTCTCATACTCGACCGGCGAAGAGAGTGTGCGAAGTGACGAGACAGTGGCCTCACATTTTGCACTCTAGCAAAAGTGGTTAATTTTCCGAGCTAGGTAAATGGTTCAAGATGCCCAAGTTGCCGGAAAGTATCAGAGAAACAATAACATGCAGGAAGTAGGTGCATCAATACTTTCGAATTTTTGTCATAGTGAATGCCAAATTTCTCGCAAAACGTAGAAAATTATCAAGGGTTGCGGTGAATATATTTTTTTGCTACAAACGAATGTTCACTGAAATGTGAAAGATAGAAAGTGATCGACTAACCGCAGTTCTGTTTAGGGTCCTTTCCTCGAAGTGGCATTTCTCCGTTTCACGCTTGCAGATGGCATGATCTACCTGAAATGTTAAATTCCGATATTCCAGAAATGCAATCCTGTCATGCCCATACTCATCAATATTTCTGCATTTTGTTTTGGAATGTTTTAGTTCGTATCATATTAAAACTTAGACAATCTGTTTATTTACAACAAGAATACATTAGAATCATACCTGCTCGATGCAAGCAGCTCCCTTGCGGCACGTCGTGTTCGAACAAAATTTGGGAGACTTATAACAAGTCGATCCCTGCAAATTTGATACTATTACAGTTACCCTGAGCTTGTGGTAGTCCGGCATGCAGATATAGATGGTTTATAGAATTCTGACAAACTGACATTGTTTCAAAAGATAAATATTGATTTCAGTTACCCAATAGGGATAATTTCGAGTTCCCTAGAAACTTCTCTCTCAATAATGTGGAATTCAGTGTTCATCAATGTGCATTGATGTACTCTTCATTCCACACTCTCTCTCGACCGGTCGGTGGACGAAAGAGTGGGTGAAATGAGAAGTACATCGATGTGCATTGATGTGACAATGAAGGGGGCATAATTTGCGTCTTCACTAGGGTTCCCTTGTTGGAAAAATTAGGCTATTGGAAATGGTTTCATTTTCCCCTCATTTCCAATAACCCTCATTAATGGAGCGGTGGACTATTGGAAATGGTCTGTTATTGGAATTCCAACAACAGAAATCACTTCCAATGTTGTCTAAACACGAGTTTCCAAATAGTGATTTCTCGAGAGGCTTCATAGCTAAGTACAGAGCATGATTACTAATAGATACATTGTATTACATTATATATTATATACATTATATATTGTATTTTCTTGGAGCAGACAATGATTTTCTTTCAATCACTCCCTTCCACAACACTCGTAGTAACGTGGTTGTCGATGGTCTCAATACACTAGACTCTCAGCTGTGAAGTTATAACTGTATACAGCTTTGCAGTATCTATCGCCATGCGCGTGAAACCATTTGATTTTTTTTAAAAAGCAGCAAAAGAGATTGCCCACGATCGGATTCGAACCAGAAACAATTTGAGGAGACAGCAACCGCTAACCCGACTGAGCCACGATAGACATGTGAAGAACATTCGCGAGATGAGTGAACTACGCAGATGAAATGCGCAATTGTTTTGATTTTTTTTGTGAATCGGATCGTGGACGTGTATCCGCTCAAATAAGGAGTGCCTTTTTGAAAAGGAACATTTTCTGCATTAGGCTAAATGCATCGAAAATGAAAGAAGATCTTCAAATGGCATTTGTTTTCTCAGCATTGCTTATGAACTAACTATATATTAGTAATAAATAAAGTTTGGCAAATGCAGAGATTCTAAACCACTAGTGATAATTATTAGAGCACGGTAATACCGCTAAAGTCACAAATATTGAAGTCGGAAACAAGGCTTTTTCTTATTGGAATTCCAATAAGAAATGGAATTCCATTGACCGCACAACGCGCATTATTGGAACTAATGGAAAGGTAGTATCCCAAGATGTAAGAAATTTTTGGGGAAAGCCATTTCGTAAATTTTCGAACAATGGGCTGGAAATGTTGAACAAAGAAATTGGAAGACCGGGCCATTGTTCAAAAATTTACGAAATGGCGTTCCCCAAAAATTTCTTACATCTCAGGGTACTACCAATGGAAACAATGGCGGCCTTTGTTCACCCTTTTTGGAATTCTGGAATCATTTCCAACAAGGAGACCCTAGTCTTCACTCACCGCTAGAGTGTCGAAAATGACATTTTGAGCCAAATCAATTCAGTCAATTCGATCAGTCAGTCAAATCGATCAGTCAAATCAGTCAATTCGAATTCATTTCAAACAGGGAAATTGTTTAACAAGCGGTCGTGCAGGCCGTTCTCAAAAATTTATCATTTGTTAAAAAACTCAATTTTTCGATCCGGTCTGCTCCTAGTCCTCTTTCCACCACACTTTATAGCTATCGCCGGTCGAAGTGAATAAACTTTTTTATTTCAAAATGACTGTCTGATGCTAATCAAAATTGGAACAGTTGACACAAAGTTGAAACACCCATTGTTAAAAAGTCATCAATCACTTGATTGGTGGAAAGCGACTTTTTGAGGGATGATTCTGTCAAAAAATGATTTACTTTCAACACTCCACTCACCGCCCATCCATACTTGCATTCACATTTGTCATTCGTTCCGTTTACTCCCTCAGTGCAGCTGTCCGTTCCCAGCTCGAGACACATGTCACATTTTATTTTGAAACCGGGCGGATCCTCGTACTTTCCCTCGTCTTCGTCGGCTACAATAGATTGTTTTTACATGGGCATCCAAGAGAGAGTCTGATGAGTAGAGACCGCCAAATGAATGGCATTCAAATGGATATCCGTATATATATATTCGAATGGATATTCAATTGGTCAATCGAATGACAATCATTTTGCATGTTTCGCGAGCAGCTAGAGCGGTGATTTTTTGTTAGGATAGAGATTCAGATGTTTTAGGACGATTCCAATTATTTTAATGGTCCGACCTTAATTCCTAGCGTTAGGGTACGCGACTGAAAATTTTCCTTTGTTATCTATTTGGCGGTCTACTGATGAGAAAGCGTGTGAGAGCAAGTCGCTGTCTCTCACATTCACGCACTCTCTCGTCCCTGGCCCCTTTCTGGAGATTGATCACTCACGATCACCTTCGGGTTCATCGTCACAATAAGATTGGAGGCTGGACGGTTGTGGTTGCATTTGGCCTCGCTCGTTGCAGAAAGAGATGACTGTAGGGACCTGAAGGAAGGGGAGAATAGAGAAGTACTGGCAGGAAGGCTCAGTGCCTGGGAAGAGAGACAGCGATACCTATATCAATTTTGGCTACCATAAAACTGATATAATTAACAGTAGATGCAATTATCTATTCATAATTCTAAGTCTAACTGCTAAATTCTAACTTTCGAGCTCTCCTAGGTATAATTATCTCATTTCAGCTACTTTTTCATATTACAGTTTGACATAGTGATACGATTCTACCAAAATGACAAAAAACTTTTCTTCCTTTTCTTACGACAGGGAACGCTGGTGTACCTTTCACCTTTTCGTGTTCTCTCGCCATTGGTAAACACAGGAACTATTTTTTTCAAAATATTCAGATCATTTTATATTTATAATAGCCCTTCCTCGCCTGTGGATTACTCACATGACTGGCGTTTACACACTGGAGCTGCACCGTTTCTTCGAACTTCAGCTTCTTCCTGAAAAAAAAAAAGAAAATTCATATCTAATTTCCGCCTGTCAATCGATAATAGATAATAACTTATCGTGGCTGCTTGACGAATCGAAGTCTCGGCGCCTCCTTCAGAATATTGGCAGTGGTGCAATTCGGTCGCTGGCAGTGCTCTCAAATGTGCGAATTTTCGAATGCCAACATGGGAAAGAAGGATGTGGACACAAAGTAAACGTTTTTTTCCGTAAGTGAAAATCACTTGAATAAGAGTCTCCTAGCTTTGTATCAGGATCATACGCGCTTTTTCAGTGTTGATAGGGGCAGGGCTGAGAGAGAAGGTGTGAGAGCGCCCAAGCTCGCATACACTCTCGCTCCTGTCCCATTTCCGTTTTCATTGGACGGTGACTTAAGATGTGCTAAGCATACACGAGATCAACTCACTGGGGACCTTACAGAACGCGAGAATTCCTTCCTGAGTGTGCGTAGCACGAGTGATGTTGTGCTGGACGGTCTGCAAAGCAATTGAATTTGGTTACAACATCGATTGCTATTTGAAGTTTTCTACAAGCTTAATAAGTTAAAACTATAGTAGGTATGACTGTTTCGCTCCCTTAGCGTCAGACAGTCATACCCCTTCTGGGGGGAGCTCGTCAGTGACGGCCACAGGAGTAGTTAGGTCAATTTTACTTTTTTCAAACAATAAACTTTGATGAAAACTAGAATCTGGTTGTCGAAAAATGGGACTAGAAATTTAATCAATGGGAAGGGAGAGGAACGGTAGATGTTTTCGATCGAATGAAAAATCAAATTCGAAAATTCAATCAAATTCGAGGATGCCACTTAAAATTAGGTGCCAATCCGAATTCGCATTACCTACTGAATATATTCCCACAATCCGACTTTCCCTTTCGGAGAAGCAATGTGGTTTTGACAGTATACAATACGAATTCAGTTTCAAATGGCAACTAATTTCGACTGTAATTTATATTTTTGAGCTTGAGGAAGTCACCATGATCATAAATTAGAATTTCGAATGGATAAAAAGATTAATTGCGAATAGTCTTTTTTTTGTATTTCACACAGATTTTAAAGGGAGAAATACCCCTAGAAAAGACCTAGAGGTTGACTTCGCCTCCTCTGTCTCGCTTGGAGAGAGAACAGACATTGGAGAATCGGGGAAACGAGAGATTGGGGAAACGAGGAGGGCGAGAGATGCGA
This sequence comes from Pristionchus fissidentatus, assembly GCA_036245785.1. Classification (NCBI taxonomy): domain Eukaryota; kingdom Metazoa; phylum Nematoda; class Chromadorea; order Rhabditida; family Neodiplogasteridae; genus Pristionchus; species Pristionchus fissidentatus. Next base: position 30,414,133 of record BTSY01000005.1, on the reverse strand, counting down.
GAGGAGAAGAGAGACTGAGTAGATCAAAGAGAGTGCGGGAGAGGAGAGGTGACCTCGCATCCAGGGAATCACACTAGTCCAGAAAAGGGATGGAAAGTTTGTTGTTTCGTGGCGAGACCATCGAAATTCGCGCGAATTCAAACATGGGGTAACTCTCCCCTTAACTCTTCACTGGCCGGTTGACGAGATAGTGAAATGATGAAATCCGAACATTTTCTCAAAAAAACATTACTAACGAGAATAGATGAGGTGTGGCTGACGTAGAATACTCGAACCGATCGATTCTGTCTGAGCAAGGGAGAGGAGAACTCGTTGATGAACAATTTGACTGTCGGCACGTTGTAGTCCAGCCTGAGAGATTTTATCGATTGACTATTGACTACATATTTAAGTTCAAAACAAAAAAAAGCAACAAAAGGTGTTGGAACGAGCCAACAGTCGCCTTTTTTCTGATCTCGCCAAGACGTATTTTAATAAAACAGTTAAAACTGTCCGAAAGTAACGTATCCCGCCCCCTAACTTACATTATCCTTTGGATCGCATCGTACTCGGAACCGAGCTCCGTTTCGCTGATAAGATCTCCGTAGGTGGCCTCTTGGCACACATCGAGGGCTCGAGCGTAGTTCCGGCCTGCAAAAATAATCAGTTAGAATGCTATTTGGCGAAGAAGATTTCATTCAATTAAACTGAGATACATAGCAGCATGAATCTGTGTCATTTAGTGGCCACTAGACTTTGAAAGGTAACGATAAATAACAAAGCAAATAGTTGCGTAAGAGATTGGCGGAATTCTCATTTTCTCCGTTTATTCTCTGCATAACCGGTTTCGCGGGTAGTTGTTTATTTCTCCCGGCAACTAGTTGCGTAAGCGGGATTTTGGAAGAAGGAGATGGAATTTGGAGTTCATCAATTGGTACAAAATGTCTCATAAGATGCTTCATGTGATTACCTATCATCTTGTCTCTCATATAGTTGGTACTTCACACCACACTTTAGCTTATACGGTTTCCTTAGACGATGATTACGGTAGTTTGGACCATCGAGAACTGACTATATTTCGGAAGAAAACACAAAAAACCTTATTCGCCCCTATATCGTAATATCTTATATCGCATATTGGTTTTCTGGTTGTATCAGATTCTGGAATTTCGGGGGGGGGGTATAAAATAAGCTGACGATAGCTACCGTAATCGTCGAATGCGGAAATCGAAATAACTCGAACACCCGATGAGCGATAGAGCGACTGCTAGTGAGAAAGAGCAATTGGGATACCCCACAGAACAGACAGATCTGTTTACTATCAGCTTTTCTAATGTGCAAGAGACTTTCGATAACGTTACTTCCGGTCGACTTCAGCCTGAAACAGAAAAATCTACAGTATCGCCGGAAAGTATTGGCACACTTTTATTTTTCGATGTAATTTTTGAACCATGCAAGCAATCGGGTTGAAAATTTTATTGAAGAGAGCAAATCTATCGGGGAATAAGGTTCTTGTAATGCCATATCAAGGAAATTGAAAGGTGTTGCATAATGATGACGCAACTGAACACCACTTATTTGAAAAATTATATCTCTCAGGAACGTTTTTCCAAACTGACCAAAATATTTGAGTGTTGAGTGCTTACCAAGTACTGCTCAGAAAAAAAGTTTCAAGTTGCTGCAATTTTTCTCCGTTCCAGCAGCCTTGCTGCAATATTTGGGCTGCAAACTCATAACTCGACTCCCAGGTAAGCTAGAGACTCGTTCTCGGGCTCAAAATGATTGCTGTGATGAGCCCAGGCAGCTCTGAAAGTTTGGTGCAGATTGCTCATCATTTGCCTTCAGGGCACAAAACAAATCGATTTTTTAAATACCCCAGCTTAGACCGTGTACATCTCCAAGGGTGAATTTTCTAAAAATATGGTTCCTGTGCAGGAAAGACCCAAAACTATCAAAGAATCGATGCCCAACATTTTGTAGCAGCAGCATTTTTTTCCTGCATGTTGCGATCGCATCCCTGACGCGCCCTGGTTTCGAAAGCGGGAGATTCTAGGGGGCGGGGCGAGCGTATGCAAAGAGAGATGCGAGGCTTTCGACACTAGCGCGCGTCAGGGATGCGATCGCAACATGCAAGAAAAAAATGCTGCTTCTACAAAAAGTTGGGCATCGATTCTTTGATAGTTTTGGGTCTTTCCTGCACAGGAACCATATTTTTAGAAAATTCACCCTTGGAGATGTACACGGTCAAAGCTGGGGTATGTAAAAAAACGATTTTTTTGTGCCCTGAAGGCAAATGATGAGCAATCTGCACCAAACTTTCAGAGATGTCTGGACACATCACAGCAATCATTTTGAGCCCGAGAACGAGTCTCTAGCTTACCTGGGAGTCGAGTTATGAGTTTGCAGCCCAAATATTGCAGCAAGCCTGCTGGAACGGAGAAAAATTGCAGCAACTTGAAACTTTTTTTCTGAGCAGTCCTTGGTAAGCACTCAACACTCAAATATTTTGGCCAGTTTGGAAAAACGTTCCTGAGAGATATAATTTTTCAAATAAGTGGTGTTCAGTTGCGTCATCATTATGCAACACCTTTCAATTTCCTTGATATGGCATTACAAGCACCTTATTCCCCGATAGATTTGATCTCTTCAATAAAATTTTCAACCCGATTGCTTGCGTGGTTCAAAAATTACTTAGAAAAATAAAAGTGCCAATACTTTCCGGCGATACTGTATACAAATCGGAGATAACAGATGTGAGCCTTGAAATATGTGAATATCATTTAAAATAAATATAAATATATTAAAATCTAAAAGCCCAAATTTCAACCCACATTGGTAATCTTGGAATTGGCGTATGTGGGCGATACGAACTTCAGATTTAGCTCCAACTTAGGCAACCCACCAACTCCGGGCGCCGACATGGTGAGAAATGAGGGAGGAATAACAATATTCTCCTCTTATTTCATGATTATCATAAATCAGTCCACAACTATCACTATGATAAACAACTACCCGCGTAATTCGCAACTACCCGCCAACCGCTCCGTATATTGAAAATAAGACGGAATAAACGGGTAGTTGTTCCGCCTTTCAAAGTCTAGTTACTAGGGTCTGCATTTTGAATCTTCGTTGACCGGTCGAGCTCATTTTTAAGAGAAAAGTGAATTTTAAACAACAAAACTCTTAAAAGAGTGGAGTGAAACTCAACATGAAAATAGAAAATTTAAATGCGTGTACTTTCGGAATATTCTTTAGCTGGTGTCCACCGGAAGTAGCATGAGATCTGATTATTGGACTGGAGTACCATATAGATGGTAGTAACACAATGTGGAAAAAACAGTCGTAGAAAAATTCGAAATTCAATAGAAATCGACCAAGATTCAAATGAATCTTTGTTGAAAAGTGAGGATCCATTTTGAATCTTCGACCGCTTGACTTTTTGAGCAATGATTCAAGATTCGCACTAAGATTCAAAATGCAGACCCTACTAGTTACCTCTGAGAAACAAATAATCTCTTCAATTACTTACATGGGAGCAATAATTACTTGTACTATTGTGCTTGAATTTTCCGTTCCGTTAATAACGAAACTACTATGCAAAAACTGCGCTGGCTCCGCGATTTTATCATGTGCTACCAATAGCCGTGCAGTCAAAGTATTATGAAATATTAGTGAAACATTTTTAGAGAAAACGTATGCCATCATGGGGAACATAATGTTCCGAAAAACCATTGGCAAATTGGGCGGAGACTGCTAAGCTATTGAACCGCACAATAATTTAGTCTCCATGCATGTGAGTAAGCAATTCGTTTTGTGAGTGTATCTGAATACCTCGTAATGGCTAGAAAGCGATAATTTATCTTATGATTTCGACACTCTGCGTTCTTGTTCATCTACCGCATCGAACATAATTAAGAATATTCCGGGCAGGAAAAGTTACAATCCTTTTAAAAGTGTTCAGCATGATTTCGCAAAGTGGGTCGGGCCAAGGGTAGGATTGGCTTCACAAGGAGCAGATAAGGGGGGACCACATTGTTTTTCCTTGCCAAGGAATTTCATTTTAATGATCTCCTTGCTGGTAGGTATTTCGAAAAACGAGTGGCAAACTCGATATCTCCTCAACATTTTCTATCGATTCCAAGGGCAAAGAACGCGTGCGTCGCGCGAATAGCATTATTCGATGATTATTCGATGTGACCGCACTACTAGAAAGTAGGGTACCCTTGTTGGAAAAATTTGTAGTGGAATCTCATTTACATCCTCAATAACCCCTCACTTTGTGAGCGGTTGCCTATTGGAAATGGCCGGGCGGTGGAATTCCATCGCTTATTGGAATTCCATTATCGGGAACAGAGGAGTGGAGCGGTCGGTTTCAGAATGAGATGAGAACTAGAGCTCATTTGCATACTGTAATGGAATTCCAATACCGGTGGAATTCCACCCACCGAACAAGGGGTGGATAATGGAAGAAATAGAAACAGAGAGGGATCATGAACGAGAGAGTATGTGCAAAGTGAACGAATCTTGCGATTTCGGCAATTCTACATTAGATGATCGGAACGGCATGGCGCGCGACTTTGCAACGGCGAGCAACCACAAACCGATATCAATCGCGCCTCAACATGCAGTCCAGCTCGATATCGTTTTATGAATAACTTTGGAATTAACATCTGAAAAAATATTTGAAACTAGCCGGGATGTGTTGAGGTTAAATACACTACGCTCTATGTGTACACTACGCTCTATGCACAGATTTTTCATTTTAAAACGTGTTAGAACACGTTCAGACACGTTTCCGACATCGCAAAACACTTTTCCTATGATCCCCCACGTTCTGCGGATCAATTGGCAACTTTTCGAAATGTTCGTTTTTTATGTTAAAACTCGGCAAAACAGGTAAAAACGTTTCACGTTACTCAAGAACGTGCTGGAAGGGCTTCTGACACTTGGGAATAATGCGGCAAACGTTTTGCCCGCGATGGGGTTCGAACCCCGGGGGGGTGTCGGATTGAAAGTCAAGCGCGTAACCCACTTGGCTATGGATTTGGTCAATTAATTTTTTTTCAAATTTGAAAGATATTTTGGTCTGTTATCATTCGCAAAAAAAGATCTGGGAAGATATAGAAATTTTGAAGCGATTTATTAGGAAGGTTCCGGATGCATGATTCGGACCCCCCAGAAAGGGGTGTCATGGCTGATCATGGATCATCCATGATTCTCTGATTTCTTTGGTCTTTTGCAACTCTCTGCAATTCCCCAAGATATGATTCTTTGAACTATCGTTTGTTATTCTTTTGCACATTTGCAGATGCATCATAGTTCCCACGCTTGCACACGTTTCCATCAGCAGTATTGTTTGCAGATGCTCTATAGAACCCCAACACTTTTCTATACTAATAAAGCAGTTACTAGTCCACCTGAAGTTCTGCATACAGGGGCGAGAGAGAGAGGGAGCAGAAATGAGAGAGACTCTCTCGATTTCAATCTTTCTATCATTCCAAACCCCTTCCTGTAGAGTTTGTGTGACTGTGGAATGATTTGCGACGAAATGTGCGAAAATTTAACGAAATCAAGTGAAATCAAGTGAAATCGATCGATAATTCGCTTCGAAACTCGGCAAAAGATGTTCAAATACGTTTCTTGTTACTCAAAAATTGGTTTGGACCACTTGTGACACTTGCAAAAAATGCGGCAAAAGACTATGCACCGGCGGGGATCGAACCTGCGACCTTCGGATTTGAACTCGAGCTCGCTACCGACTTGGCCATAAAATTATCGATTTTTCAAATATAAATTTCGATGTATTTCGTGATGGGCTATCATATGCAAAAGGATCTGAGAAGATAGCGTGACTTTGAAGCGAATTATAAGGAAAATGCGAAAAAATGTCCGTCACGCGCACGGAAAAAAACCAACACACAGACAGACGAAACAGACAGACATTTTGATTTCCCATAGTCTCATGAAAAGGCATAGCGCAATGCAAGAACAAAACAGCCTTGAAACTCCGCCCACTGGGACAGAAGGAGCGGTGTGTGTACTCCCGAAAGGATTGTTGGCGTACTGTAATGGCTCGAAGCGCACTGGCAGTTCGGCCCGGCGCATGAGGTTTCGCACGATAGGGTAGCGCAAAGTAGAAGACTGTGTTGTCAGCCCGCATGGCTCAGCAGATAAGTAAGTAGTGTGTCAAGGAGGGGTCGGGGGTTCGACCCACACCCCATGCAAAATTCTTGCCGTATTTTTCGGAGGCTCATTTCTTTTCGTCGACTAATTCCCCCTTGCCCCCACTACACCACGAATCACACCACGCGTGCTTCGCGTGCAGCTTTCGAAATGCGTTGGCCATGAGACTGTGTTCCTATAAGTGGAGGAATCACGTCGGTGTTCGCAAAAACATAGCAGCACCGGAAAAGCAAAAACTGTGCAGCCGAGAGAGAAAGAGATCGCTTGAGAGAGAACGAGAGAGGGAGACAGAGAGCGGGCGTGAGAGAGAGAGCGGGCGTGAGAGAGAAAGAGAGAGAGAGAGAGAGAGAGAGAGAGAGAGAGCGGGCGGGCGAGAGAGAGAGAGAGAGTTCGCTTGAGAAATCGCAGGTGAGAAAGAGCGTGCGAGAGAGGGATAGAGAAATGGTGACTGTGGAGGAGGGGAGAGAAAGATAGAGAGTTTATAAACTCTTCAATTCACATACTGTTTTAGCAGCAAAAACAGAGATTGTGTGAATTAAGGAATGCACCAATATCAATGATTCGAAGATGGAACAAGGAAGACAGTAGGTACTTGGATTGAACTCACTATCAGGACACAGCTGCAGGCAGTTCGATCTTCCCTCGGTGTATCCAGGTGGACACGACTCATGACAGTATTCTGCAAATGAGGATTAATGTATCATGTGGTGTTAGTTTTCGGAAAAAGGAAACGGAAAAAGGCCAAGATTTGAATTCCCGCAATTTCTTATCTCAGTTCTCCGTGGAGCCATCGACTCAAAAATTCGTTTATAGGTGTAAAAGGGTCGAAAAATGTTATATTCGAAGTTTCGAGTCGATTGCTAAACGGAGAACTGAGATATGAAATTGAGGGAATTCAAATCTTGGCCTTTTTCCGTTTCCTTTTTCCGAAAACTAACACCACATCAGAAAGACATTGTAAGGAGTCAAGAGATGAATTATTCATTTTACATTGTGGTTATAACTATTACTATTGAAAAGCAGAAGTTTAAAGGTTAAAGGAAAGGTGAAATGGATTGAGCATAGATCACTTACCGTGCTTGGTGGTATCGGGCTTCTTGGACGTCTTATACTTAGAAGTGGTAGATAGTTCTTTCGGGGCAGTGGTGGTCGATTGAGGAACATTTACAGTTCGTCCGTTGGTGTTGGTGACTGTTTTGGTTGCCTCACCCGACTTCGTTGTCTTTCTTGCCTTGGTCGGTCCAGTTGTCTCTTTTTGTTTCTTTGTCGATTTCTTTTCTTTCGTTGTCTTTCCTTTTCCTTCACCCGATGTTGATGTTAATGTTGGGGAATCATTTGCCGTCTTATCCCTGTTTTCTTGTTTGATCGTTGGAGTAGATAATGTATATATCTTCGAGGGAAGCGTCGGCGGTTGGAAAGTCAGTTCGATGGGATTCGGGTTGGAAGTAAGTTCCGTCGTGCTAGGTACCGAGTTGGTGGTTGCCTTCGGTTCCTTGGACTGAGCGGGAGGAGTACGAGTATGTTCGAGGGTCGTGTTCAGTTGAGATTCTTTGTGTTTAGTCGATTCATTGGGCGAGTCCGTGTAGAGGCCTCTGGTCTTTGAGGACTCATGTGATCCAGTAGAATGAGAGGCTGTATAGGCTCCTCGTATCTCTCCGTCAGATTCGGTGTTTGACCAATCGATTGCCGTAATAAATATAATTTCAGATTCATTTGAATGTATGAAGTCGCTTTGAAAGAAGAATATTTCCAAATCGTCAAGGGAAATAACCGTGTTTGATAGATTTTGACCGTGATTGGAGTTGTCGGCGAGAATAGCTGCAATTGCATCATGGACAATTGCAATAACATAGTGAAAAAACAGCCTGACTTCATCTAAATTGAGGAAGTGAACGTGTGTGTATATGCGAGAACGAGTGAGGCGATGCCATTTATAATGAAAGCAATTTAGAAGAAACCTTCAAAAAAAGACAATAATTGACCGCAGTCCTGCAAATAAGACAAAACTACAGAAAAAACAACGAAAGATAGCCTAAAAGAGTGCAGTTATCCTTGGTGCACTTCGTGAAACGTGAATCTACCGTAATCACACCACAGCGGACTATCAATAACTGATTCAAATTACAATGGTTTTACAGAATGTTTTTATTGTTACGATATTGGTAGCAATGGGGTCGGGGTTCATTTCTTAGCTCGCTTAGAGCTGTTTCCGTCCTTCTTAACAGCCTCCTCCTCATGTGCTCGACGTCTTCGTCGATCCCCATCTACTCCCGACGTCGTATTTCTTCCCGCACCTGCCACCTTTCCCAGCTTATTAGGACAATTCTTCTTCATATGGTCGGGACTAGAACAGTACCAGCACGCCGCGTTGCCTCCTCCACCTGACGACTCCATTCCTTGTTCTCCAGGCTTTCCTCCCTGTCCCACTACCGCTCCGCTTGGCCGTTTGTGCGCGCTCCTTTCCTCCTCCTTGTCCTTCTTCTTTCTTTCTATGTCTGAATTCTCATCGAACGCTCTGTTGTGTTTGAGTGAGGCGATGAACTCTTCCCAGTCTCTTCGATCGTTCCACTGACACACTGTCTGTAGGCATGGAACCGTCGTCCCACGACGAGTCAGATTCGTATCGATACCGTGCACCATGACTCGAGAGTCCTCGTCCGTTGACCATTCCAACAAGAACTTGATGTATCCCTTGGGTATCTCTTCTCCCACGGGCTCCTGCATGATATGGATGAAGATTCCACTTCTCTTTGAGCAGGATTCCACAACCTTCTTCAGCCCTCTCCATCCTTCCTCTCCTCCATATTTGGGCCAAAATATGACTGCAATTCGGACACCGTCCTGGGCCCAGTTGATTATATGAGACGACCACTCTTGAAGTGGACACACATTCCATTTCCAGCGAATCTGGTCACCTCTGAACCTTGTCAATCCGGCTCCTGGACGAGCCAGAATGGCTCCGTAGTAAGTGTGCTTCTTGTCATCCTCTCCCAACTCTTTTCCGTACTCCAATGCCAGGTCCAGCCTGATGCTCGGGATCGAGTAGCGAAAAACGAGGCCAGGCACCTTTAGCAATTGCATGGAGTGCTGGCAGAACGCCTTCGACAGAACGCCTTTGAGATCTTCGCTGAGTAGTCCCTTCTCCATCTCCTTCTTGTCGTCTTGCAAATGAAGCACAGCGCGAGGGAAGGAGAGATGAGCCAACTTTCTGACTCTCGCTTTGATGTGTACCGCTTGGAGTGGGTAGTCGATCACCAGTCCTTTCAGATGCACCGGACAGGCGCTCCAGCACTCGACCAACGTCTTCTTTGGACACTCCGAACAACTCGAACTCCAGTAAAGCGGATGACTGGAGTCAATCACCGTCCTGTAATGAAAATCTTAAATATTTTTTCTTCCCACTTGCGCCATATTCATTTTTACTGTTTCCTCCCTTCGATGTACTATGCTTAGTCTATCAAATTAACCACCTTTCCTCTCTCCTTGTTTTCACCCAACTTCACTATCGTACTTACTGAAAATATCGGAACGTTTACCGGAAAACGTGAAAAATATTCACTATTTGCATCTTTGCGAGTACACATTATCATGATTTGCGTTTACGCTAATTCGATTAATCCGCATCGATTTTCCGGAATCTACCCGGACATGCCCGGTGAAATGTGTGAAACAAAGCGACAAATTCGATTGCAAAAAAGGGACAGAACCGGCAATTACTCGCATTTCCCGGCTGTATACGGTAGTGATGACAATTCTCTAACTTGGCCTCTTTTCGCATCGAATTTTCTCCTTTGTATTAGACATTTCACCGGGCATGTCCGGGTAGTTTCCGGTAAATCGAGGTGGACAAAAAATATGAGCGTACTCACGAGTCGTAAATAATTTTCTTCGCAAAGTTGCAAAAGTAAACGTTCCGATATTTTCAGCAAGTACGATACTGTAGCAGTGGTGTCTGTTCTCTGGTCCATCCCAGGCGGCCCATCCCAGCCTATCCTCAACTTTGAGTACTTCTCTCCTGCTTCTCATTGCGCACATACACACTGTCACCCTCAATTGGCTCAAGAACCTTATTATTCTCAACCTTCTTATTATATACTGCCTTCATCCGCTCTTTCCCCTCTCCCAACTTCCTATTCCTCTTGCGTCTCTTCCTCATAGGGGTAATGTATTGTAACAATACACTGCGTATGGGAACTCTTCTTCCCAATCTTCTGGCCTGCTCACGATCCCCCTTATGATCTTCGTAATGGTCCTATTCAATCTTAAAGCGTCACCATTTGCTCTTGATTGATACGGTAGTGTACACTTCTTTCAATCGCCCACATCTTTAAACAATACTCTTCTCCCCTATTCTACCATGTCGATGGACATCCGTCTCCTGCCTCTTAACAACCTACCTCATCATCCCAATCCCCTTTGACGAAATAAATAAATAATGCATGAATGAATCTTATTGATTTCATCCATACATTCATTGATGAATTCGCAACAATTGTCACTCAAAAGTACCTTCGAGACTCTTCAGCTTTCTAACGCCGATCTCGCAATGAACTCAGTTGCTACTCTAGTTGCTTTCGTATCTTTCAGTGGATAGGCACCTGCGTCGATCGATAACCGACAGTACATATCGATTGCCTGATCCACCATGATATCACCTTAAAAGATGAATCGGGCATTTTATTTCACCAACACACTTTTCACCCGTTCATCCCATTCATCACTACCCTGCGCCGTTCTCCATTTTTTCCTTCCTTTCTTCACTCCCGCCGCTACTGGTAATTCATTCTCTCTTTTCGAGTCTTATTATGCCCTTTTCGCAAAAAAATTGAATTAATTATAAATAAATTATTTAAAACAGTTAAGATAGGAATAATAAGTGCACCAGAGCTGGACAACCGTAGTTAAAGAAGGAGTGTCAGCAAAAATAGGATATGGAGCTTATGATATTAATCGCTTACCCCTGATAAGGATAAAGGAAATCCAAAATTTGGAAGGTCAATCTTTTCTCCGAAGCGAAATACGCTCGTGCAAAGAAGCTACAGTGCTTAGGGAAATCAGGTTAAAGTGCCGCGCGGGCGTGCGCGACTAAGCAAATCTATCGCTCAACTTCCTCTCTTGTGTCGAATTTGCGTGTGCTTTTCCCCCCGCTAGGGAGGAGGGAGAGGAGGGAGGATTTGCTCTCTCGCTAATTTCTGCCTATCTGCATACGCGCATTTGCCTAGGCAGCGTGCTCTATCGCGGACGTCAGACGATTACCCTTACAGTATTCCCCTTCCTCTCTCAGGGTAATCGTGCCAAGATATTTAGCTGACACTCCTTCTTTAAGCGCACCAAACAAAAGAAAGCAACACACCATGACGGGGTCTGTAAAAAGGAAAGCTCTCAACTGCGGTAGTCCGGCTCGAATGCACTTATTATTCCGAAATTGAACCATTTTAAATGATTTAATTATAATGAATGTGATTAAAAAAATATGTGAAATACATAAATAGTATTCGGTAATGACCTCGAGAACACATTGCACTTTAGTTAAACGTGAATTTCTAACTCTCCTGGCTGTGAAAATCAATGGGTCGCTTCTAGGGTGGCGAAAACGGTGCATTCTCTGTGCGTGCACCGTCCGTGCACCGTGCACCGGTGCACTGCAAAAAGCGAGAGTGGTGCACCGTGCAGCGCGGTGCACGCCGCCTCCGCTCGCGCTCGAGAGAAGAGGTGGCGTGCACTGCATCGACGGTTCACCACTCTCGCTTTTTGTGCACCGGTGCAAGAAAAATGAGTGAGTGCACCGGTGCACGCACCGCCGTTAGCCACCCTAGTCACTTCGGGTCGCCGGGCGCCCCGTTTTCACATGGGGATCTGACCGGACTGTAGAAGCGGTCTTCTTCAAAAAAACACAAGAGAATTACGACCAAATAAAATTGGCGATAGATTTCCCTGTATTTTTGAAAAAGTGCACAATCCCAGGCTTCAGCTCAAGTGTGGACAATGTCCCCACTTTCACAGCTAGGCAACCCACCGCCTTGTGGTAGGTATGAACAAAAAGAAAGGGCACAAAACTCAAATTATGGTCCTAGCTCTAGTTCACAATCGGCAAAGGCCCCATTAAATTGAGGACGTCGAAGATCTTCAACAATTTCAGATGTTCCGTCTACTTCGTACAGAAAGAGCAGTTGTCTCTTTTTCATGACCTCTCTCTTTTCCACCTCCTCATGCACTTTATCTACCCACTTTTCCAGCTCCTCGCACACCATTGTGCGAGGTTCCTACCCTGAATCGAATCAACTCTGAGTTCCTCTCAATTTCATTCTCTTCGAAAAGCGTTTCCTCAAATAATTTGCTTTTCAATTCTTTAAGCACCGCATCCAATCCAGCCTTGCGCTTTTCTTTAGGCAGTCCCTTGAGGGTTTCTCTCGCTTGCCCTACTAGATTCTCTATCAACACCGTCAGCGCCGTCACACCATCTAACCTCTCATATCGGATCCGGAACCCGGGCACAAAGTCTTCCTATTTCTCTTTCTTCCCCGTGTATATACTTGGGAATGTGGGTTAATCGAATACCAGACAATCCCGTTCCTACACTCTCGACATCTCTCAGATGTTCGCTCTGCCCCATTCCCATCCCATTTCCATTCACTGATCTCTCTTCTCTCGACTCACTTCGTCTCTCCTGCTCCAACTGCATCTTCGGCTCGGCCGACTTCATATTCGACTCGCTTGTCGAGGCTCTCGATGAGGCACATCCATCTTCTGCCACATTCGACACCCTCTGTAACTCTTTCAGTAAAAGGGTTAAGGAAAAGTAGTTCCGTCTTCAGCATGTTTTCATGCGCGAAACATTGCGCTTTTCAGTGTGCGCGCAACCTAAGCATATACGGCATTATCAGTCACTCAGTTGCTGATTATGCCGATCTAATTCTTCAAACTTTGTCCTTTTTGTCCCTTCACTTTCTCCTGTCCCCTTACCGATGTTTCGCTCCCGTTCCTGAAACTCTCGTAGCTGTCCCTCTTCAACTTCCTTCTCCAACTGTTCGATTCGCTTGTTCAACTTCTCAATGATCTTTTCTTTCTTCCCGTCTTCAATCATCAATGATTGCAGTTGACCGACGAGTGGCTGCAATTTATCTTTCATTTTTCCCCCATTTCTTTACGAACTCTTCAATCATTCCTGTTCCCCATTCTCCCTCTACTTTAATTTATATCTCCCGTTCCTTCACTTCTCTCTATCTAAGCTATAGCGCCTACACCATCCATTCCTCCCTCATTCTTCACTATCGTCAGAATTATTTGTTCTTGCGTCTCACACTTCTTTTTACTCTCCGTGAACTCATTCAAAACCGCATGTGAATTTGGTAGATTTGCGTTAGTAAGAAGCCACTCCTCCCTGCTCAAACACTCTTCAGCCTCATTCACGATATCCTTCCTCCGCTCAATCGATCTTCCCATCTTTTCCAAATATATCACTTCTCTTTCCACTCAACCACTTCTTAAACTCTCTCCTCTCATCCTTATGCGCCAAACTCATCACTATATCTTCTATCCCTCTACACTTCTTCTTCACTTCTTTTCCCCCTTCTCAGTTGGGGGAGAAAGAAGTGAAGAAGTGCCTTCTTTGCTTCGTCATCATACCACCACTTACGTCAGTCTCCGTTCTCTCCTCCAATTCCCTTTCTCCGTCCGCTCCACCCAGTGGCAGCCGTTGTACTTCTCCTTCCTCCCTTCTCTCGCCCTCCTCGGGATATCTTACATTGGCACCAAAGTCTACCATACTTCCTGTTTGGCTATATACTGCAATCGACCCTTTCTTATATTGTTCTTGGTTCCTTTATTTCCCTCGCTCCCCTCAATCAGTCCTCCTGCTTCTCGCAGATTCGTCTCACACACACCACACACAACTCACTCCCTTTTGTCACCTCCAACTACTGCCGTGCACCCGTAATCAGCCTGCTCGACCAGCAACTGGAGTTAACAATTGACTAACAAATTAATAATTCGCGATAGATTTCCCTGTATTTTTGAAAAAAATCACAAAATCTCAGGCTTTAGCTCAAGTGTGGACAATGTCCCCACTTTCACAGCTAGGCAACCCACCGCCTTGTAGTATGAACAAAGAGAGAAGGCACAAAACTCAAATTTTGATCCTAGCTCTAGCTCACAATCGGCACAGGCCCCATAAATTGAGGACGTGAGCGTGTGTACAAGAAGTTTTTTTTACAAGAAGAAATCATAAAAAAATGACAATAGTTTGCCGCAGTTCAAACAAATGAAAAATCAACAGAAAATCAACGAAAAGTGGCCTAAAACAATTATGGTGCGTGCACTCGTGCAACAAGTGCACACACCATAATTACGACGAACTGTTTGAAAAACCGAGTGACCAAAGATTTATGGTGTGCATACTGTAAGTCGGCCGAGATTTGTATTTCCATTAAACGGCGTCAGGGCAGATTTTATCGTGAGCAACATGACTCCCTGGCTGATAAGACTCATGCTGCGCAAAAATCATGGGTGCAATTGCACCAAGGTGCAAAAATCTCGGGGGGTGCAAACGAAAAATTTGAATTCCCGCAATTATCGATTTTCGCTTATATCTCGGCTCCCGTTGAAGCTAGGGGTACAAAACTTCGGATGTTAATTACTTTACACATTTCGAACTTGCAAACGAATTTTTGTACCGCTAGGTTCACCGGGAGCCGAGATATAAGCAAAAATCGATAATAGCGGGAATTCAAATTTTTTGTTTGCACCCCTTGATTTTTGCACCCCCTATTTTTTCCTTGCACTTTGCACCCCCTGATTTTTGCGCAGCATCAGTCAAATGTAGTAATTCGATTACCGTAACCGTCAAGTGGCAAGACGAATCTCAACCGGCATACTGTAGGCGTGTTTCACTCCATGTTTCACTCAATCTCTCATTTTTCGCACTGTGCCAAAATTAATTTGACTGTGTCAGATAGTTTCTCATATGGTGGTGAAATTGTGCGAAAGAGGTTGATTTCGCGCAACCTCGAAAGATAGTGTATAGAAAGGTTGCAAAATGTTAAATTTCTAACCAGGAGGACGGTCTGCCATGAGGAGCAAAACCGTGAGAAAAGTGAGCATCGTAGTGCCTGTATGGAAGAGGAACGACGAAGTGAGGACTCCAAGCGGAGATGGGAGAGAAGGAAGGGGTCCCACAACCATGGTTACTGTCAGAACGACTCAATTCAATTTTATGGCCATCTCGTCTGCTTCTCTCAATTTGCGCTCTATCTAGCCAATTTCCATCCCTCTCTACCAACAGAGAGATCACATTAAAAAAATCCCCTTTCGATGGGCTTGGATGGCTTCTGAGGAGTCATCTTATAGCCATCGATTGGAGAGAAACACAAAGCCACGTCGATTAGAGATCAACGACATAAAATGAAGATCGCCAAGTTGCATGCAAATATCTAGGATGAATCATGGACTATATTTTACTTCCATCTGAACGAAAAAGTGCAAGGTTAACAAACAAAGTACCTCAAAAAGAAATTATTTGATGCTACTGTAAACCGTTGTGGTGAGAACATTAAACTTTGAAAATCCAAAATTAAACTTTGAAAATTCATTTAAAAAATAAACAAATAATATTAGATATTTTTATTCTTCCTGGTACAGTTTTTTTTCTTTTATTTAAAACTTATTTATTTATTTGATACACCCGCGAAGGGTGTGACGGCAATTAAAGAAACGATGAAGAAAAAAGAAATATCTAAATATGAATGAATACGGATGGGGAAGGTGAGGGGAGGGATGCAGGCTAGACAGGGAAACACAATTGGCCACTTATTGGGATGAGGTGGACGAAGCCTCAGAACGGGAAGGGAGCCGTTCTGATCCATATATGACGCTGTCCGCGATAGATTCAACAAATCTCCAACAGGGCTCCGAACAGCTAAAAAAAGAAATGTCTCGCAAACATGTCCCTAGGGGTAGTTTTCGATGCTCTACAACGTGGCGTCTTTCATTTTTCATGAATTTGCGCTGACATACTCAAGACAATAGTGTTAAAACATATATTATCCACTATTTTTCATTAAACTGTAAAAAAACATAGTTGCGTAGGTACGTTTGCCACATAAGCATATCCCTAGAATCAGCGTCTCACGGCGGTTCGAATGAGCTATGTCACGACGTTCACACTTTAACGGGTCAAAAACGCTTAATTACAGGCTAATTAAGCTAATTAGCGACAAATGAAATACATAGCGAGATTCGCCATCATATTCTAATAGTAGACGTGAGATTTCGACTCTCTAGCTGCAACACTGAAGAAGAAATATTGGAAAAAGTGATTTCACTGTATTTTGGCGCGGTGCCATTTTGGCGCCAAAAGTCAAATTCATGAAAAATGAAAGACGCCACTTTTCAAAGTTAGGGTCAAGGAAAACATCGGAAAACGGTGTTCTATCACTTATAAACACACATGCCATCTCAAGTTTAATTATTGTATTCCGTTTTAGCTAGAAATTTTACCATACTGTATCCAAATTTGAATTCCGAGTATGAAAATAACTTTAAAATTAGAAGTGGTAGTATTGGGGGAGTACCTATCGCTATGTTGATACCAATAAAGTGAAAACCGCATCTAAAACCGTTCAGAATTGGCCAAAGCAGAACGAAGATTCAAATGAATCTCGATTCAATTGAATCGATTCATTTTGACTCTTCGACCACTCGAATCTTCGAGGAATGAGTCAAGATTCACTAAAAGAGTCAAAATGCAGGCCCTACAATATATGTTTGATGGATCAAGTGGAGCAACCGTGAATCGATGACTAGAGATTGGGTATTTCAACTTGTAGAACTTTGAGTAACTGGGGACTTCGAAGTAACTGGAATTTAATCGATGACATGGATAGGAGTGGGTAACAAATATGATGTAATTTGGAAAGAAAACGAGAAGCACGATGGGCAAATGAGGTACGAAGATTTTCTCTTCTAGCAAGCGGGATATGAATTGAAAATGCATTATGACGTGTTGAATGGTTTCGGAGAACAAAATACTCTGACATGGGAAGGTCTACGAGAAAACGAACAATTTTCAATGCAAATACAAAATCGGCTTCCAAACGTCTTGTGTACAACGAATTCAAACAAAAATTAGCTAATCGTATTTCGTAAGAGGGTGGGAGGGTGATAAGTGGAGAGGTACGGTAATGCAATAATCTAGTGAGAAGGTGCTGGGGTCTTTCTAACTGTCTTATTCGACCTTTTCCAGGGGGAGACCAAACAGGGAAAGCATACTCGATGATTGGGACAATAAATGAGCGGTAAGCACGAGTATATGGGTCTACAGAAGTACATGAAACGGATCGGAATAAAAACTAGGGTCCACAACGTCCGCCCACTTCTCGCGCACCCGGATTTGACAAAAAAATGAGAATTCGAGAGCACAAGCGTAATTCGAAACGATATGAGCCATATTATGGCTTGTTTTGGAGCTCTTGGAGAGCGCAATCGATTCCTCCACTTATAGGAAATGAAAGTGTCTGTCTGTTTGTCTGTCTGTCTGTATGTTTATTTTTTTGTTGTTGCAGCGTGACGGACATTTTTCCATTTTCGCCATAAATCGCTTCAAATTTGCGCAATCTTCTCAGAACCTTTTGCGTATGAAAACTGCTCAGAAAACCTTTCAAAATTTTAATATAAAAATCCGCTAATTTCATAGCCAAGTGGATAACGCACCAGACTTTGAATCCGATACCCCCAAGTTCGACCCCCGCCGCGGGCAAATCTTTTGCCGCATTTTCGCAAGTGCCAGATAGCGCCCTGACACGTTTTTGAGTATCGTGAAACACGTTTTCATGTGTTTTGCCGAGTTTTAACGTGAAAAATCGAAAATTTCGAAAAGTTTCCAATTGAAGCGCAGAGTGTAGGGGATCACAGGAAAAGTGTTTTGCGATGTCAGAAACGTGTCAAAACGTGTTCTAACATGTTTCAACGTGAAAAATCAAAAATTTCGAAAAGTTTCCAATTGATGCGCAGATCGTAGGGGATCACAGGAAAAGTGTTTTGCGATGTCAGAAACGTGTTCTAACATGTTTTAACGTGAGAAAAATCGAAAATTTCGAAAAGCTCTCAAATGAACCGGGGAGCGTGGAGAATCACCGGTGTGCATCCCCAACTTGGTATCAAGCCTAATTTTGAATCCCAAGTTGGTATCAAGCTTGGGGGCAACTTGGGGATTTTCATAAGAAATAGTGTGTCAGGGTGAGAGAGCGCAGACGACGAGAGCTTGATACCAACTTGGGGAACGAGCTTGATACCAACTTGGGGAATTTCTGTCTCGTTGTCTGATTCTCTCATTTGGAATACTCTCTCATTTGACGCGCTCGTTCCCCAAGTTGGTATCAAGCCTGGGGGCAACTTGATTTTTACTTGATACCAAGTTGGGGATGCACGCCGGTGATCGCGGGAATTTTTGCTATGTCAGAAACGGTGTTTTGCGATGCCAGTGTTCGGACACGCCAAACGTGTTCGGACACGCCAGGGAAATCAACATACGGTATCCTGCGTTTCCGTTGAGAAAAAAAAGTTTTTAGGTTTCCGCTCGTGAGGCTGAGAGCGATCGAAAAAAGTTGCGTTTTGCATCGTAAACAGCCAGTATTCTTTGTAGCGATTAACATCCCCCAACATCCTAAGCTCTCCCTGGACCGTACTTAGCACCGGCTACCGAGGTCCCCTGGACAATACCTTAAGCAAGCTACCGAGCTCCCCCTGGACCGAAACTGGAGTGAGCTACCGAAATCCCCCTGAACCAAACCTGCACGCATAACTACGCATAGAGCGTAGTGTACGCATAGAGCGGCTTCGAAACGAAGACATACATATTTTAGCGAAGTATTAAAGGGACCAGGCAGTCAAAAAATAAGTTATTTTTAAATAAAAGAAAATCCTGTTCCCGGAAGAATGCTAAAAACCGCATATTTTTGCGATTTTTTTGAAATTAGTTATGAATTTTCAAAGTTTCGCATTTTCACTACATCGGGTTACGGTAGCGACAACACCACAATTAATATCTCCAAAACCAGCCATTTTGAGGGAATGCGATTGTGCTCATTTAGTCCGGGAGTGGGCAAAACCTCTACAATCCTGTTTTTGCAATAATATGAAATCATCAGAGCAAAGTAAACAGCTTTCTGTCTTTTCGGAAATAGGCGACGCACCGTTCCACAGTCTAATTTCAAATTGAATTAACTAATTGTAAAAAAATGCTAAAAATGTAATTTTTTCTGCATTCTCCATTAGATGATAGCGAGAAAAGTTGAATAAAAGAAAATGAAAATTAAAAATCTGTTTTTTGGAGGCTGCCTGGTCCCTTTAACGAAGGAAAACATTGAATTAATGTGTTTTGAGAGCATTCTTCTCTTAAAAATACAACGAATAGATAACAAAAAACGTTGTGTTTGTGTTTATCGCCTAAAGTCACAATGATGGGAGAAGCGCGAAGTCGTTCGCTGCAGATTCCGATCGATTCACGGTCACTCTCCTCTTCTTCTCTTCTCCCCTGAAAAAAAGACAGTGCCCTCAGATGCTGCTTTCATAATTAAACAGAATCAGAATGCGTTGATCAGGAAATTCAGTTAAATGGAACTGATTAACACATTCTGTCTACTGATAGTACAATTCGTATTACTCCCTCATAGAAATAGCAGGGACTAATCATTACCATGCTTTAGAGAGAAGGTATGGACCCCCTTCTACTGTAAACTGGAATGGATATTACAAAAAGAAACACAGCCGGGATAACCCGCGAAAATGAACGCACAAAAAACGACTTTTGCAACAGCCTGATATTTCTGGAAAAGAAATTACGTGAATAACATTTATTTGATCCAAATACGATACTCTCTATCGCATGCGTTTTGGGAGTGGCAATGAGCGGCAGTGCCCGATGCTCAATTCTGGCGAAAATGAATCATTCCAAGAAAGATCAACCACGTCTGATCAACCACCTATGCGGAAAAAAAAACTGAGAGAGTAGTGGATGTTTATTTCATCGGCTACATACATCTACATCTCTTCTGCAGATTTATCTATTTTAACGACCTTCTTTCAAATATCATTGTGCCATTTTAATGAAAATATTCGAGTGTATTTATAAAGCTTCGTAGTCGGGATGGGGCTGCAATCGATTTTAATGGTCGATAACGAGCAAAGTCGATAAGTTCCAGCAGAGTAAAACCGAGTATAACTGATTTGTGTGATTGAAACTTAAAGAAGGAGTGTCAGCAAAAATAGGATATGGAGCTTATGATATTAATCGCTTACCCCTGATAAGGATAAAGGAAATCCAAAATTTGGAAGGTCGATCTTTTCTCCGAAGCGAAATACGCTCGTGCAAAGAAGCTACAGTGCTCAGGGAAATCAGGTTAAAGTGCCGCGCGGGCGTGCGCGACTACGCAAATCTATCGGTCAACTTCCTCTCTTGTGTCGAATTTGCGTGTGCTTTTCCCCCACTAGGGAGGAGGAAGAGGAGGGAGGATTTGCTCTCTCGCTAATTTCTGCCTATCTGCATACGCGCATTTGCCTAGGCAGCGTGCTCTATCGCGGACGTCAGACGATTATCCTTACAGTATTTCCCCTTCCTCTCTCAGGGTAATCGTGCCAAGATATTTAGCTGACACTCCTTCTTTAAGCTTGTTATATTAGCTAATTTTAAAATTTTCCTATAATAGCGATAGCTTTAATGTGCCGGAGTTGAAAAGTAAACGGGTAATCAATGTTAAGTAGCTCGAGCAAATGAAGAATGGTCCGGTCGATTACCCGATTACCCGAATCGAATAACCCAGAGCAGTAAAAGGAATTCGTAAATATCACTGCTGTTGTAGAGATTGCGATTGTAGTTCTGTGTGCGGTTCTTTTACAGCAAGAAAGGACATTTATGGACGAATTCAGAAAATTGATTGGATTGCCTTGATTAATGCCGACTGTTTGATTGCAAGACAATACGAGACTAACTACTATTCCTCTTCTTAGTATATTCTTCTAAGTAGAGGAGTATGAATGGATGTGGCGTCGGGCTTATCTTTTACCCATTTGATATAGTTCAGATCCATTCGAGACGGTGGATCGGATACTGTAATCAACGTTTCATGTTTGGTTACTGTAATCAAAGGTTTGAAAAACACAGAACAAGTGAGAATGCAATATTCATCCCATTTCAGCTTGCATGAAAATTTCGGGAAAAAATATAACATAAACGTCCCTCGATTGATTAGCTGTTTCTCCTTTTCCCACTACCTCAGTTAAGGAAAGGAAAGGAGAGAACCGGACTCTCACTTTCTATTGTTTGCTCCCATTTTGATCGAACGGAAGAGAAAGGAATGGAAGGGCTAAGCACTGTTTGGATCCATCTAGGAAGTGAATCCAGTTTGTAGAGGAAATTAGCACAAAGAACTCCCACTTGATTGATAACGGGAAGTCTTGGAAGAGAGCTGCGAGGCGACGGCTCAATCGATACGGAACTGAAAGGAGGAAGAGAGCAGCCTGGGCGGCCTACGGAAGCATCAAAGAAGTCACGTCCATGCTGAAGGATGCCAAGCTGCGCTCATCGTTCTTCGACTCTCACATCCTCCCCGCTCTGTGCTATGCAGCCGAGTCATGGCCTCTCTCGAACTCAGTCATCTCCTACATGCAGACCACACACAGAGCGCTCGAGAGATCGTTGATCGGCACGAATCTATACACGATGCACCAGAAGAAGCGCCGCAGCTCGGACGTCCGTCGGCAGTCTCTCCTCACTGACCCGATACGCTACATCAAACGGGCGAAGCATCGATGGGCCGGACACGTGCTTCGACGGGACGACGGCAGATGGTCAACAACAGTCACGGAATGGTTCCCTCCCGATCTCCGCAGACCTCCAGGAAAGCCGCCAGTGAGATGGAGGGACTCGATCGTGGAATATGCGAAGATGCCCAACAGTGTTCAAGGACGTATTACCCGATGGTCCTCGCAGCGTCAGCCCTACCGACATTGGACTACGCGCGCTCGCGATAGAGAAGAATGGAGGAATTGTGATCCACACGGCAACGGCCGATGAAGATGGATTTTCTAAGTATCTAAATGCTCCATCATGCATTACGGCCTCCACAACCCACTTAGGACTTTTTACATAAATAATGTTGCCCTTAAACCTTCCCTGACTGTAAAAGATCTAGGAGTAATTTTCACCCCTTCGCTCTCTTTCTCTAAGCACATAGAGAAGATTATTTCAAAAGCTCGTTCCAAACTGTATCTTCTGTTCAATTCATTCCGTAGTAATACAACTGATGTTTATTTAAAGTCATTTACTACTTATATCCTTCCTGGTCTCGAGACCTGCTCTGTCATTTGGAATCCAGTTCATGCCGTTGAAATAACTATGGAAATAGAAAAAGTCCAGCGCGATTTCACTAGAAAGTTGTATTATCGATGTTCCCTTCCCCACACCAACTACCGTAATCGTCTGCTTGCACTGAATCTAGTAACATTAGAAAGGCGTAGAGTTATCACAGATATCGTATTCCTGCATTCAACCCTGCATAGGAAGTATGAACTTGATTATTCCTCTCTTCTTACTCTCTCTCCTCTCACTCGTTTTATACGCAATTCCCATCCTTTCGCATTTCACTTCCCTTCCTCCCTCACAATTCCCATTCCACATTTGTCTCTAGAACTATCACAATCTGGAACTCCCTCCCTTATAAATCAGTTTTCACCTCACATGATACTTTCCGCAAATTTCTTCGCTCTCAACCCATCTCATTTTTCCCTGAATCCATTATTAAAAATTGGCTCTGATCCCCCTCCCCCCTCCCCCCTCTCCAATACCCTTGCTGCCAAAGCAAAACCACCGATTCGACGACGTCGACGGACATCCGTCTCTTTCCCCCCATTCACAGCTATAATTCTTGTACATGATTCTGACGGAATAAACAATGAATGAATGAATGAATGAATGAATGAATTGTATTGTAGCATGAAGTGACCCAACCAACAACTAGGTATTGTTAGCGGTTGGTCGTTCATATGCTGCAGATGATTGGTTTTCTTCCCTCTTCGCCGTATTATCTCATTACTTTGTGAGATAAATTATTGCATGAGACAGATAGAATTTGTGGATTAAGCGTGTTTTTTTTCCTTTTTGAGACAAAATTTGAAAATAATCCTATTCCACTTGGATCCCTTAAACTAGATACTGTTTCGTGAGAACAGTATCTAGTTTTCTTTGCTTCGGACTCTCGCAGAGAGATCATTCTGGGGTATAAAAGACACATTGGCGGTCTCTAACGACACCCGGTCTTGCCAAGAGGATCTCGCGAGATTTCACCTCTGACAATATTGGCACTATTTCTAAAATCGGCCAGGCCCGATACCAGATTAAAGAGCGTATTTTTCTGATCATTTTGATATATTTTGTTAAGAAATCAAGTTGTTTCCCATTGCTTTAAAGATTTTTCACGCGAGCGGAACGCGTGTACGCACGCGGCATCCGCGTGGTCGATGTGGTAGTGGTCTAGAACTTCAATACGAAGGTCATAGGTTCAATTCCAGTTGGATGCCAACGTCTTTTGCCGAATTTTTTTCATAACTTTTCAAGAATTCTGAAAAATTGGCAAAAGTGGAAGGGGCGAATTTTCGATGAAAAACGATTCGGAAAAAGACTTTGGCCGCCGACTGGAAACGAACTTGTGACCTTTAGATTGTTTTAGTTCTTGACCACCTCATCGACCACGCGGATTCCGCATATCTACATGCGTTCCGTGCGAGTTATAGCAATGGGAAACAACCGAGCCCAGACTTGATTGCTTAACCAAATATGTAAAAATGATCAGAAAAATACGTTCTTTAATCTGGTATCGGACCTGGCCGTAATGCGCCATGTGCCAAAAATCGACTTTTAATGAAAAACGAGAGCAACAAATGATGTGGCACTCAATCAATCAATCAATCAATTTATCATATCAGGCGATAATCGCTCAGATGAGGATGGGTCGGTACTCTTCATAAGTTGCATTCCACCAGTTCGCGCCGATTGCTCTCCTTAGGTCATCTCTCCATCTTGCTCTTGGCTGGCCTGGGGGACGAGTTCTGCTGTAAGGGGTCCACACAGTAGTCGCTCTGCACCATTTCTCCGTATCCATACTCCTCACTTTCAATGCCCATTGAGCTTTTCGTTTGAGGCTTTCCTGTACCCAGTCTTTCACTTTGGTGATTTCCCGAAGTCTTTCATTTCTCCAGCGATCTCTCAAAGTCACTCCAATCATTCTTCTCTCCATTGCTCGCTGTGTGACGTTCAGCCGATTTCTCTCATTCCCTCTCAAAGCCCACACTTCACTCCCGTAGAGTACTGTAGACGTGATGCAGCTCTCAAACAGTCTTCTTCTGGTCTTCATAGGTAAAAGACGGGACGAAAGAAGGTGAGACAGTTTGCTCCATGCGAACCATCCGAGTCGAATCATATGTTCCACTTCTTCAGAGATATTTAGGGGAAGACTAATTGTCCCTCCTAGATAGGTGGCAGATAGAATGAAGTTGAACTTGTTGTTCTCGATCACAATGGGAGCTCGGGTTGTGGTGCACGAGGTGAGCAGATTAGTCTTCGAAGCATTGACTTCGAGACCAACTCGAGAACATGCATCCATAAGTTTCTTCAGCATTCTTTCCAGCTCTGGACGTGACTTTGCAATGAGTGCCACGTCATCTGCGTATTCTAAATGGGTCAGGTTCCTCCCATCGATCCTAAGTCCATCCTTCTCCCAGTCGATGTCGTTCATGGCGAATCGAAGCACAACATTGAACAGGCGAGGGGATAAAGTGTTCCCTTGGCGGACTCCTCTTCTAACGTCGACTGGAACGAGATCTTCGTTGACTCTGATGAGTGTTGAAGATGACTCGTAGATACGGCGAAGAAGATCAACGAGGGTGGGATGGGCTCCGGAAGTCCATAGTGCTTGCCAAACAGCGCTCCACTCCACGCAATCGAAGGCTTTCTTGAAGTCGACAAATCCGAGGTAGAGGGGGATACCGTACTCATGGGTTCTTTCTGCTACCTGCTTGATGGCATGCAGGTTGTCGAGGGTGC
The DNA here is from genome assembly GCA_036245785.1 of Pristionchus fissidentatus. Taxonomy (NCBI): domain Eukaryota; kingdom Metazoa; phylum Nematoda; class Chromadorea; order Rhabditida; family Neodiplogasteridae; genus Pristionchus; species Pristionchus fissidentatus. The sequence goes on along the minus strand of BTSY01000005.1, from coordinate 30,388,881 downwards.
TGTGCCCTTTCCGGAAACCGGTTTGGGTGTGCGATTCCGCCTCTTATAGCGAGCCCTCGATTCTTTTCAGAATTACCCTTGTGATGGTCTTGAGAGTAACGGTAAGTAGCGAGATGGGACGGAAGTTGCCGATGTTTGTAGGGTCGCCTTTCTTGTGGAGAAGTGACACAACGGCTTCCACCAAATCGCCGGGCACGGGGTCTCCGGCTACCAGGGAGTTGAGAAGGTCGGCGAGAACGAGAGCGAGGTGATCTCTGGAGTGGTAAAGCATCTCGGGGAGGATTCCATCAGAGCCGGGGGAGTGACCACATTTGAGAAGGGACATTGCTTGCTTAGTCTCGTCGGGAAGGAAGGGAGGGAGGGGGTCGGGTGGTCTCGGGGTAACTGCCAGTGGGAGCGCCACCGCAGGAGTGTAGAGGGACTGGTAAAAGCGTTGCACAGCATCCATTGTGGCAGCTTGGGAGAAAACGCCAGTGGCTGGGTCAGGAACAAGTAGACGCTTCCGAGATGTTTGCAGGTTGAGCATCTCCTTGACTATACTCCTTCCCATTGCTGCTGCTTGCCTCGCCTGTGACTCTTTTCTCCTCATGATATCCTCCTTCAGATTCGTACGGGCTGCATTGCAGGCGACTGAATAGGCTACGGATCCTTGGGGATTGGATTGCAGGTGGTGACGTTGGGCGAGTAGATTCCGAGTTGTGGCCGATATCCATGGTGGGTTGTGTCGCGCTCTCCAACAGTTGGTTGCCGCAGTCTTGGTGAATGCCTTGATGGTACTGTAGGCATCGTGGGCAGTGTTGGGACGAACAAGGGGCAGTGACGCGAGTAGATTTGCGTTGGCAGAGAATGCGGCCCGATCAAGATCAAACCGTTCCCTGCGTCTTTTCTGCCTCACCTTGTTAGGGAGAGAAAGACACATCCGGACAAGGCGATGGTCAGAGTTGAACTCGAATTGACCAACGACTCCACAGTTGACTACCCGCGCAGATGGAGGGGCAGCGATGTAGTCAATCTGATGGTAAGTGAAGCCGTTATTAGAGCGCCAAGTCCAGATCCGGCCATGTCTTCTCTTCGGGAGGGTATTCCAGATGCGCAGTCTGTTCCTCATGCAGAGTGAGTGCTGTGAAAGTGAAAGTGAAAGTGCGGCCGCGTGAGTTCGGTGACTTAGAGGCGAAGTTGCCAACGAAGATCTCATTTCCGGGCTCCCTCGCTACTCTACAGTTGAAGTCACCGACCAGAACTGGCATGAAACCTCTCGGTGCCTTCTGCAATGCGGCCTCAACCTGGTCTAGGAAGTCATCGTAGTCGTTGTCGCTGTGGGCAGACGTCGGGGCATACGCGCAGACCAGGAAGAGCCGTTGAAGTGGAATTTGCAGAGTGGCGAGACGGTCCGAGAGGCCATGGAACACCGCTCCACGCGCGAGGTGCGGACGGAGCAGAAAGGCTACACCATAGGACGCGGTGGTACCCCCCGAGTGGTAGACTACTGTGCCTGAAGACGTAAGATTGAAGGAAGCACAACCCACAATCCTTGCTTCCTGCACAGCAACGACGTCCCACTTGATCTTGTCCAGGGCCAGTTCCATCTCGACATGCTTGTCCTTGGGAGCGAGCGTCCGTGCGTTGATGGTGCCGATGTAGATGTGGCGACTCATCGGGGTGGCATACAACTACCGCCGGCCAGGGCTTCTGGTAGAGGGACACTGGGCGGCTCGCGAGACGGAGGGAAAGAGTGTCCGACCGCTCACTACGCTCTTGAGAACCCAGAATGATGTGGCACTAGCGTCATTTGATAGGGCGTTAAGTTCTGGCCTGAATATTTATGTTTCTCACCATTTGGACGCGTTTCCAAGGAGTTTTAATTGAACAACACGTTTTTTTTCACGAAAATGGCGCGGTTCCATACCGGCGCCCAGAGGGTTCCTATTGCGAAATCGATGGAACAGGAGTTTTCAGCGTCCAAAGTTACCCCTAGGACAAAGTTTTTAGCCATTTCGAGTTTTGACCTGTTCAAGACTTCTGTTGAGACCTTGTAGATCCTACCGCAAACAGCGCCATATAGTAACGAGAGTAAATATGAGAACCGAGCTCTCACTTTCTTCTCTCTTCTCCAATTTCATCCCATTAGGGAAGAACTATTTCGATTCGTTAAGAAAGATAATCCTGTTTAGAGCTCAGGGCGACGAACTGTCAATTAGGGGATAACGAGCGCTTATAATCCGGTTGCTATTCAAGAGGAAAAGGAACCACGGTATCACTAGGCCGCTTGAGATAATCCTCCTGAATGAGAACGAAATGACTTTAATGATACGATATTTTTGCAATATTGTTATGACGCCATGTATATAAATGTCTTATATTCCCCCCCCCCTTTGTCGGTTGTCCACTGGTACTTGTAAACTGGGCTTAGTGTGTGATAATTAATTTCGTATAGGAAAATTATCGTCTATGGGATGTGACCTGTAAACACCTGTATGTAAGTGGTAAATGCCCGCAGACGATACCACAATTTCAATTAGGGTTGTATTTTCAATAACAGTTGTTAAAAAGTTCAATCATCAAATGAACATGGGCGGAGCTTTTATATGCGTTGCATTCATCCAACACCCATTCTGCTTTCTTTTCATCACCTGTTCTATCCTTTTACTTTTTCGCTATTCGTGTACATATCAGTGCGTTCGCATGAAAAGCGCCCCTTCACCGTACATCAAATTTTGACGATGTCTGATTTCGACATGGATCGATAGCCCCTGTTCTCCTCTTCCAATCCTGCTTTTCAAAAAAAAATTCGCATAAAATTTGCATAGATAATTAGCTCGAAAGATTGCACATTTTTCAATTTGATCGACTGTATCTCAGTTCCTATTGGGAAATTGGTATAACTTGCTGAACAAATGTTCCTTGGTTTGGCCAAATGAACAGACGTACGTTTTTAGAATTTTGAAATTCGATGATTTTTGAAATATGCAAATTTTAGAAGCTTCATATCTCGAATACCAGGAAAAAAAGTTGTTTTAGAAAATTGATATGTTATGTAATTTTTTTAAAAATTATAGAATCCGATTCTGTAATAAAAATGGAATTTCCAGCCAGGTCAATCCATGAAAACTACTGTTTTCAAAACTGTACTTTCGTATTATTCTTCACAGCTTTCACTCGATGAGCGGTCGAAATGGCTCTAAAACATCACAATTCCTCATTTACATCCCTCTCGTGCGGTCGATAACTCAATTATAGGTCTCATTTCGACCGCTCGCCACCCAAAAACGGTGCAGAATAAGACGGTAGAAAAGCCAGTAAACAGTAGTTTTCATGGATTTACCTGGCTGGAAATTCCATATGTATTACAGAATCGGATTCTACATACAAAATTACGTAACATATCAATTTTCTAAAATGTCTTTTTTCCTGGTATTCGAGATATGAAGCTTCAAAAATTTGCATATTTCAAAAATCATTGAATTTCAAAATTCTAAAAACGTACGTCTGTTCATTTGGCCAAATCAAGCAACATTTGTTGAGCAAGTAATGTCAAATTCCCAATAGGAACTGAGATACTGTCGATCAAAGTGAAAAATGTGCAATCTTTCGAGCTAATTATCTATGCAAATTTTATGCGGAATTTTTTTTTGAAAAGCAGGATTGGAAGAGGAGAACAGGGGCTATCGATCCATGTCGAAATCAGACATCGTCAAAATTTGCTGTACGGATTCTTCATCATTCGTGCGATTTTTACGCGAACGCACTGATATATTATTGCATATGAGGAAGTAACATGTGCGAATCCCTTTTTGATGTTCACTCTCACCTTTGCCACTCAACCGCCCCACCAAGGCGCACATCCATTGGGGAACCCACTTGATTCACTAGATTTTGCACGTAAGAGAGACTATCTGAGTGGGTCGACATATTTCTTCAGGACACTGGCAGTTGACGAAATTTCCGATTGAAGACTGACAACGTTATGGTGTAGTGCATTTGGTGAGAGTTGCGAATTTGCCATTCCGGAAGTTCAAAAATGCATCTACGCCTCAGGGCAAAAATATTGGTACTTGTGACGTCACAAAACTTTTTCGTCAGATCGAATGGAATCTTTCCGATTCTTAGTGCGATCGATAGCCCATCGAAATACAAGAGTGTTTTACTCTCGCAACTTTTTTGATCAGAGTTCACGCAGCAGAGTTATTCTTCAAAAAATGTTTCTCACTTAATTTTCAATACTACTAGAGGTCCTGCAAAATTTTCCCTCGTCCTACTACATCGCACAGCAGTTGCGCACAATCTGTGAAAAATAGAGAATTTAAAAGTTTCTGGCAGGAAGTCAAAAACTGAAAAGTATACGAAAAATCTGAGTAAAATCAGTTCTCGATTAAAGCAATATGGGTCAAATTCTGTTTTAACTGTAATATTTCTCATATTAGTTATCGTTTGCAATGTTTCTGGTAACATTAGTATATACTAAGAGTGAAAAAATGCGAAAGTATTCAGGAAATTCCATAAAATTAAAAAGTTTGACGAAAATACTTACAGTACTTTATCTCTCCGGAGGCGGACGGCTCATATTTTATTAAGAATTTCATATACTTTTCCGTTTTTGACTTCCTGCCAGAAACTTTTAAATTCTCTATTTTTCACAGATTGTGTGCAACAGCCAATCGATGTAGTAGGACGAGGGAAAATTTTGCAGGACCTCTAGTAGTATTGAAAATTAAGTGAGAAACTGTTTTTCATGCTTAACTGGGCAGCGTGAACTCTGATCAAAAAAGTTGCGAGAGAAAAAAACTCTTGTATTTCGATGGGCTATCGATCGCACTAAGAATCGGAAAGATTCCATTCGATCTGACGAAAAAGTTTTGTGACGTCACAAGTACCAATATTTTTGCCCTGAGGCGTAGAAACATTTTTGAACTTCCGGAATAGCAAATTCGTAACTCTCACCAAATGCACTACAACATAACGTTGTTAGTCTTCAATCGGAAATTTCGTCAACTGCCAACACTATTTCGATCCGCTCAGATAGTCTCTCGTAAATATGTATGGAGGAAGGTGGGCATTCGGAACTGACGCGGTGTTAGTTTTTTTTTCGGAAAAAAAGCAGTTTGATTTGAATTCCCGCAATTTCTTATCTCGCTTCCCAGAAGAGCTAGCGAATTGAAAATTGTTTTGTGATGTTTTCGGGCCCTCTGAACCCCTGGAAAATAGTTTCAAGTCCCCAACTTTACTGGGAAGTGGGATAAGAAATTGCGGGAATTCAAATCTAACTGCTTCTCCAAACGCTTTTCCTAAAAACGAACACCTCAGAAATATCACGCCTCTCACGAGAGGCTCGACACAGAATGACATTATTCTGGCACAGGTCCAAATTTCGATGTAGATTTTTTCACCCTTTTGAAGCTATTAGGTCCAACTAAGATCCGTGAGAGTTATTACGGCACCAAAATAATTCCCCGCTTTGAAACTGCTACTGCAGGTTGCAGCCTGCGAACTTTGAGGCCGTATTTCAATGTTTCAACGCAATTGCTGAAAGAACTTTCTTCTTAGAGCTAGGGCTACTTTCGTATGAACTTTCGACTCACGTTAATTGTTTTGACAAATATATCTTAATTTGCATAATAATTAACTTTTTTTAATTTTACAAAAATCCGTTCGAAAGTCCTTATTTTTATTCTTTAGAAAAATGTACAAGGTCATGAGGATTCGAATGATGTTTATATGACGCTGTTTGCGTTAGGCTCAACAGAGGTCTGGAACAGGCCAAAAATCGAATTCGCTGAAAACATGCTCCTAGGGGTAACTTTCGATGCTGAACACGCTGGCGTCATCGATTTCGCAATAGGACGCCGTTGGACGCCGGTATGGCGCCGCACCCTTTGGGCGGAAAACGCGTTTTTCGATAATAACTTCTCAGAAACTCGTTAGAATGGCGGGAAAACTAAATTGTTCAGATCAAAATTTCGCGCTCTATCAAATGGCGCTAATGCCACATCATGAAGATTTTTCGTTACGGAGAAAAAGTCGACTTTTGACTCAAGCCCTATCGCGGCCGATCCGGGTACGAGTTTATAGAGCACATTTTTCTGATCATTTTGGTGTATGGCATGAGGTAGTTGACCCCGTGGAAAGTTGTTTTACAAGCATTAACAAGAATTCCACGCGCGCGGAACGCGTGTACACACGCGGCATCCGCATGGTCGATGCGGTAGTGGTCTAGAACTTCAATCCGAAGGTCACTGGTTCGATTCCCATCGGTTGCCAAAATTTTTTGCCGAATTTTTTTCATCGAATTTTCACCCCCTGCCAATATTGGCGCATTTTCAGAAATCTCAAAAAAGTGATTTTTCAATGAAAAAAAATTCGACAAAAAACTTTGGCAGCCGATGGGAATCGAACCAGTGACCTTCGGATTGAAGTTCTAGACCACTACCGCATCGACCACGCGGGTGCCGCGTGTGTACACGCGTTCCGCGCGAGTCAAAATCTTGTTAATGCTTATAAAACAACTTTCCACGGGTCAACTACTTCATTATATATACCAAAATGATCAGAAAAATGTGCTCTATAAACTCGTACCCGGATCGGCCGCGATAGGGCTTGAGTCAAAAATCGACTTTTTCTCCGTAACGAAAAATCTTCATGATGTGGCATTAGCGCCATTTGATAGAGCGCGAAATTTTGATCTGAACAGTTTAGTTTTCCCGCCATTCTGACGAGTTTCTGAGAAGTTATTATCGAAAAACGCGTTTTCCGCCCAAAGGGTGCGGCGCCATACCGGCGTCCAACGGCGTCCTATTGCGAAATCGATGACGCCAGCGTGTTCAGCATCGACAGTTATCCCTGGGAGCATGTTTTCAGCGAATTCGATTTTTGGCCTGTTCCTGACCCTTGTTGATCCTAACGCAAACGGCGTCATATGCTCCCTCAACTCGGGAGTTGTATTTCATTGGAAATAGTGAAATTTATTGCAACTTTCGGCATTTCGCACCGAGTCGCCCGAACTTGATGTGAAGAATGGCCGGGCATTCTATTGTTCTCACACATTCAAAGCTATCATTTCTTTCGAATGAGGCGGTGTCAGATGCTCATTATGAGGAAAACGGTTATACATCACAGTTTTTCCAATGAAATACAGTGTCAACTCCCAAGTTGGGGAGCATAGACATATCATTCGAATCCTCATGACCTTATACGTCCTTCTAAAGAATAAAAAATAAGGACTTTCGAACGTAAAATTTTGTAAAATCAAAAAGTTTATTATTACGCAAATTAAGATATATTTATCAAAACAATTAACGTGAGTCGAAAGTTCATACGAAAGTAGCTCTAGCTCTATGAAGAAAGTTATTTCAGCAATTGCGTTGAAACATTGAAATACGGCCTCAAAGTTCGCAGGCTGCAACCTGCAGTAGCAGTTTCAAAACGGGGAATGATTTTGGTGCCGTAATAACTCTCACGGCTTAGTTCGACCTAATGGATTCCAAAAGTGCGAAAAAATCAAAATCGAAATTCGGACCTGTGCCAAGGTTGGTCCGAACCTCTCGTGAGAGGCGTGATATGCCCGCCTAGCAGTGTTCACCTAGAAGCTCGAAGTAGAGTAGTTAATTGATTACGAGATCTCGAAATTCTTTCGAGAACTCATTTTCCATGAAACTGGATATATTTTCAACTGTTTTCAAGTCTAGGTACGATTCTTTAAAAAAATTGATAATCTCATTTATCAAGTCTTCGTGATTTTTTCAATATCTTAACGAAAACAGCGTGATATAAGTCTCTTACAGATGAACAAGAATGTTATCATTCTTCTTGCTCTCACGGTTGTGCGTCTCGAAGGATGTCTCCCGATGAACCCTGGCGACAAAATATTACGTATGATCTTTTACATTTTGTTCCCGAGACATTTTTGCATTTAAAATTTTTGGCTACTAGTTGATTTTTACTTCACCAGGGCTTCTTCGATAGTTCTCCGTTGCTTTTGATAGTGACAAGATAGGTGCATGAACTAAAGGGCAGCAGCTGTAGCAAACTCATATAAGACTAGTGCATCTAAAAATAGTACCAAAATCGATCATTCGAGTACTTTCACCACTTTCGTCTCCCACAATTATTGTGGAAGTTACTCTTCCATATTTCCACGTAGTCGGGCAATTGGGTTGCATACTACCCTGTCTTTTCCATAGATTAGTCAACGATATTGCCAAAAAAACAAACCAACTGCAGCTGGCTATGCTGCTATTTGTTCTCCCGATTACTTGTGAATTTTAATAATCTGCCATTTTTCAGCGCTGATTTTTGGCAGATCCCGCCATTTTTCAGCGCTGAATTTTGGCAGATCACGCCATTTTTCAGCGCTGAATTTTGGCAAATCCCGCCATTTTTCAGCGCTGAATTTTGGCAGATCCCGCCATTTTTCAGCGCTGAATTTTGGCAGATCCCGCCATTTTTCAGCGCTGAATTTTGGCAGATCCCGCCATTTTTCAGCGCTGAATTTTGGCAGATCCCGCCATTTTTCAGCGTTGTATTTTGGCAGATCCCGCCATTTTTCAGCGCTGAATTTTGGCAGATCAAACTAACATCAAATATATAAGACATGCTTATTTATTCAAATCTACAATACGATGAAATAGCATCTGGGAAACATAATAAAACGTACATATTATTTAGCGCCAGTTTTTTCAGCAAAATGGGTAAGATTTCTTTGGTTTGATATTACACTAGTGTGAAATAGCCAAAGAAATTGTAATAAGTGTATACAGAGCAAAGGAAATCGTTTTTCGTCTTATAAAAATAAACTGTCTGGCGGAACTACGATTAAATCATTAATGGAAATCCTTCGAATGTCTTCGTGTCGTCGCCATCGACGTAAAATAATCATTCTTCTATTCTTCAACATCGCGAATCACTTGATGGAATCTGAATTGTGGGTTTTTTCATAATTTTGAGCGACCATAGGAATCCACTGGAGGAAAGTGTGACTATGCCATAATGTGTGTGTGTTGAGAACTCTGTAATATCGTAAGAAAAATTCTCATTTTGAGACGCCTGATGTACATACAGTCGCGCCGGAAAGTATTCGTACACTTTGTTTTTCTTGTGAAACTTTCGTAATAGTTGAGCAATTGACCTAAACTTTTTATTGGAGCTAGCCAATCCATCAACTAATCGGATGCCACTATTGCGGTGTTTGGAGCCAATCGTCTGGATTGCATAGTGATTATATCTCGGAGGAAAAAATTCTCCTACATGCTAGTTTTCGAAAAAAAGTGATGTTTAGTTGCGTCATCACTATGCAATCCAGACGATTGGCTCCAAACACCGCAATAGTGGCATCCGATTAGTTGATGGATTGGCTAGCTCCAATAAAAAGTTTAGGTCAATTGCTCAACTATTGCGAAAGTTTCACAAGAAAAACAAAGTGTACGAATACTTTCCGGCGCGACTGTGTACTCTCTATGGGTCTTAATGTCCACGTTTGCGCTATAAGGGTTTAAACCATGTTTGACGGACGAACATACCTCTAGAGTCCTGGCCAGAACGGGCAGAAGAAGAAAAATGGAGGAGTAGATGTGGAGTCGACCGCTCAGAATGAGCGCACAGAGTCAGTATGAAGGGGTCGATTGAAATGAGAATATAATTAACGATTGGCATATTAAAATTGTAAAGTGCAGACAAATGTTTATGCAGAATCGTTAATTATGATCTCATTTCAATCGACCCCTTCATACTGACTCTGTGCGCTCATTCTGAGCGGTCGACTCCACACCTACTCCTCCATTTTTCTTCTTCTGCCCGTTCTGGCCAGGACTCTAGAGGTATGTTCGTCCGTCAAGCATGGTTTAAACCCTTATAGCGCAAACGTGGACATTAAGACCCATAGAGAGTATACATCGGGCGTCTCAAAATGAGAACTTTTCTTCTGATATCGTGCACCAAGTCCACTTTCCATGAAAGCGTGCCACTATGTTCCTCAGTGGAACACCACTATTTTCCATTTCCTCCAGTTCATGGTGATAATATCTGTAATCACAGCTGTTTTTCGGGTTTATCGGTCATGTAAGGGTTGATCTATCGATTTAAAAGTCATTTTGAAGAATATTAGTTGTAATTAGCTTCCACTTTCCACTTTCGGGGCGTGGTGTTCCACTCTGGTGCATTGCGTGAAAGGTCGGTGAATCAGCGCGAACCCTGTGGAACACTACGTCGAAGAATGGAAAGTTGAAGCTAATTGCACATTACTAATGTTCTTCAAAATGAAAAAAAAGCTGTGATTACTGATATTGTCACCATAAACTGAAGGAAGTGGAAAATAGTCCACAAATTTGTTCCACTGTGGAACACAGTGTAACACTTTCATGGAAAGTGGACTTTGTGCACGATAATACAGAGTTCTCAACACCTTTCCTCCAGTGGATTCCTATGGTCGCTCAAAATTATGAAAAAAACCCACAATTCAGATTCCATCAAGTGATTCCATCAACAGATTCCATCAAGTGACGACATGAAGACATTCGAAGGATTTCCATTAATGATTTAATCGTAGTTCCGCCAGACAGTTTATTTTTATAAGACGAAAAACGATTTCCTTTGCTCTGTATACACTTATTACAATTTCTTTGGCTATTTCACACTAGTGTAATATCAAACCAAAGTAAACTTACCCATTTTGCTGATAAAACTGGCGCTAAATAATGTGTACGTTTTATTATGTTTCCCAGATGCTATTTCATCGTATTGTAGATTTGAATAAATAAGCATGTCTTGTATATTTGATGTTAGTTTGATCTGCCAAAATTCAGCGCTGAAAAATGGCGGGATCTGCCAAAATACAACGCTGAAAAATGGCGGGATCTGCCAAAATTCAGCGCTGAAAAATGGCGGTATCTGCCAAAATTCAGCGCTGAAAAATGGCGGGATTTGCCAAAATTCAGCGCTGAAAAATGGCGGGATCTGCCAAAATTCAGCGCTGAAAAATTGCGGGATTTGCCAAAATTCAGCGCTGAAAAATGGCGGGATCTGCCAAAATTCAGCGCTGAAAAATGGCGGGATCTGCCAAAATTCAGCGCTGAAAAATGGCGGGATCTGCCAAAATTCAGCGCTGAAAAATGGCCGGATCTGCCAAAATTCAGCGCTGAAAAATGGCGGGATCTGCCAATATTCAGTAATATAAAAAAGGCTAGATATCGCAATGAACAATAAGAAGTGGGATCTACTGCATTTGACAATAGCCATTTTCATTTCAACACTGCCAAAATTAGTGTCTAACACTGTTACTTCCTGTTATATTTGAGAAAAATGAAAGACTATGCCATAAATAGAAGTAGCTATGTTCATTTGACATACTTTGGTACTTTTTTTAGATGCACTATTTTTATATCAGTGTGTTCGCGTAAAAACTGCACGGAATGAGGAAAATCCGTACATCAACTCAATAATTTCGTGCACCTGGTCGTGTACCTCATGTACCTCTTGTACCTGGTCTTGTACCTCTTGTACCTGGTCTTGTACATCCTGTACTTGGTCTGCACTTCCTAGACCTATTTTGATTTTCTAAATAAATATGCTGGTAACAAAAGCATTTCAATATTACTCAAAGCGTGCAACATCACGTGTTATGAGCACTCGTTGATACACGAAGGAATCTTACTTTGCGATGTAGGGACCACCATCCACATGAAAGAAATTAAAAACACATACAAACCATAATGTAATGTCAACCTTGTATGCTGAATCACATTCCTGATAAGAAAAAAATCACAGAAATGTGCACTTTTTATGCAAATTATGATTTTCGAAAATCATGCCCTCCCAAAAAGTGAAGCTGTCACACTATATGCACTCTAGTGTCCTTTTTAGAAGAGGCCCGCTCGTTTTCAAAGTTTTAAGTGATAAAGTATGTGTCCCCTCATATCATATCCCAAAAATTAGCCGATTCTGTGGTCGCCCCCGGTTTCTTCAATAGATCAAAGATCAAACGTGACGGCGAGCTTTGATCTACTGTAAAATCCGGCGGCGACCGTCGAATCGTCTAATTTTTGGATATGTTGTGAGGGGATACCTACTTTATCACTTACAACTTTCAAAACGAGCGGTCGTCTTGTAGAACGGATTCTTGATCACTTCAATTGTGAGACTAGCCCGATTAGTGGGCACTTTTGACCTTCCACGTAATATATCAAGTGACGGCGACCGCAGAATTCTCTAATTTCTTGATATGAGATACCCAAAATCGTGTATTAAATAATGGTCGAAACAGAACAGGCGGCCCTCTTTCTTCCCGTGAGTTATGTGGCGTTAAAAATCTTCGAAAACAAACGTTGACATCTGCCTTTTAAAAATGCACCACCAAAAGATCGAAAACATCTCAATTTTGAATTCCCACATTTATCGATTTTTGCGTATATCAGTGCGTTCGCAAGGATCGCACACATCATCCCGAAATCCGTACAGCAAAAAGTGACTCGATGAATATTGTACATATTTGGATATCCCTTGGTGAGCTTCATCGATTTCCGTTTCGCTCATGATCTGAAATCTCTAATTTGCATAATTACATGACATCAAACATCGACTATTTTCACAGTTTTCCAATTGTAACTCGTCAGGGAGTCGAGATAGAGAGTTGACGCAAACAACAATATTGACCGCCTTGACAACTCGCATCGGCATGTGTGATTTGTTTATTCAAATTTTCAATTCTAAAAATTTCATGAAATTTCGACATGGATTTTCTCAAAAACTAGGCAGCAGTTAATCGTAATCTTTTGATATGTTGTAGAGAAAACATTATTCTACAGAATTGGTCAAACAAAATATCCAAATTATTGGGGGGATAGATCCAAATACTTGAAAAACTAAATGTTTTAAATCGAGAGAAATCTCTCATTTCACCCTAATTCCACCCATTCCTCTCCAAACGAGCGGTCTAAAATGATGGAAATGAGAGGAACAACGAGCAATTCTTCACAAAATCACGTGGATCAACCATTTTAGACCGCTCATTCAAAGAGGAATGGGTGGAATTAGGGTGAAATACGGTGTTTCTCTCGATTTAAAACATTTAGTTTTTCAAGTATTTGGGTCTATCCCCCCAATAATTTGGATATTTTCTTTGACCAATTTTATAGATTAAGGTTTTCTCTACAACATATCAAAAGATTACGATTAACTGCTGCCTAGTTTTTGAGAAAATCCATGTCGAAATTTCATGAAATTTTTAGAATTGAAAATTTGAATAAACAAATCACAAAGGTCGATGCGAGTTGTCAAGGCGGTCAATATTGTTGTTTGCGTCAACTCTCTATCTCGACTCCCTGACGAGTTACAATTGGAAAACTGTGAAAATAGTCGATGTTTGATGTCATGTAATTATGCAAATTAGAGATTTCAGATCATGAGCGAAACGGAAATCGATGAAGCCCACAAAGGGCTATCAGAATATGTACTATATAAACCAAGTCACTTTTTTGCTGTACGGCATGGTGGCGGTTCTAACACGAACGCACTGATATCTCGATTCCCAGCAATGCTGGAGTGGTCAAACCATAGGTGGCCATCAATACTCCTATCTGGAACTAATGTTCTAAAAATTTAGTACCTACCTTCTCTGGGAGCCGAGATATTCGATAAAAACAGAAAATGTGGGAATTCAAATATTCGATCTTTTTTCGATCTTTTGGTCGGAATTTTTAACAGACAAAAGATAACATCTCGGATCGTTTCCTCGATTTTTAACATCGCATTACAGGCGGTTGAAACTTGCAAGTATTGCTTTCAAGGGATGGTGGTCCCTATTTGAGATGTTTGTGTTTTGTACCTGGTAGTGTTAATGTTGTACCCGGGTACACTCCTAGAAGTGTACCCGGGTACAGGAGGTAAGAAATTCTAGAGAAATTTTTAGCCTTTCTGAATTTGACATAGATCGATGGCCCCTGTTCTCCTCTTCCGATACCGCATATTGAATTTTTTTCCCGCATAAATGTTGCATAGATAGAGCATCCACATTTTTACTTCAAACCTTCTGTATCTCCGTTCTTTTTCGAAATTTTGCATTATTTTCTGAACAAATCATGCTCAGTTTGTCAAAATGAATAAACGTGCGTTTTTTTGAATTTTCAAACATGACAGATTTTCAACTTTTTCAAATTTTTTTAAAATATGCAAATTTTTGAAAATTCATATCTCACATACTAAAAATTTACTATTTTTTTTGGAAAATGTATTCGAGAGGAGTCGGGAGAGAATCGGGCATTTTTGGGATTCCAGGTCGCTTGGAAAAATCATTATTTTTAAATTTCCTGAAAATTTTAGGCAAAGTACTACAAAGTCTCTATCGAATAGCGTTGCCAGAATTTTTTTAAAAAAAATGGTACTGGAGTGAAACACAAACAAACCTGGTGTGTTTGGCATTTTTTTTTCAAACTTGCAAAGGTTGAAAAATCATAACTTCCTTCAAAATAAAGGTACAGATTACCGGTTTGGTTTTATAGATAGAGACAACAGTTGGCTACAAACTACAACCAAAGTTTCATTCCCGCTTCATGCAGCGATGCGGGGTTGTCGCCTTGGTAAATAATGTTATTACTTTCTCAAAAGTTAAAAAGAAGAACCTCGAAATTTGTTGACGGCTGCTGGAGTTGAAAAACCGTTCAAAATCGGAGCGCGATAAACGATTTTTTTCTCAAATTGTATTTTTAAAACTTCAATAAAGCTTCTTCTATAATACATATACACGTTTTACATAGCAAGAAGCACAATTTAGGTCTGATCTTGGCATCAGGGGGAAATAGTGAATTTGCTCGGCCTGCATTTACAAAGCTCCGCCCACCTCGATTTTGGACGGATTTTCAACTCCAGCAACCGTCAACAAATTTCCAGGGCCTCGAAAATTAGTGCATGTGGTGGCTGATAGTACTTGCACAGCATGGCAAATTTCAGATTTTTAGTTTAATGTACTGAGTTCTGGTAGTGCAAAAATCGCACTTCGAAATTTTTCAAAATTTTTCAATAAGCGACCACCGGTAATCAAATTTCGCATGGAGGTGCTCTACCATACTCTCACACTTTCTGCAAAATTTGGGACCTCTATCGTACATGTCAGAGAGATTGGAACAAGTACCGAGCAGTACCGTACAATTGGCTACAATTGAAACATTGTGAATACAGGGTTTTAAATTTTGATTTTATGAGCATTCGATTTCCATTTCCCGATTTGCCGGAAACGGCTCGGATTGTCTCGGTGAAATATCTCTAGAAATCGATAAAACGTAAGCTAAAAAGTCGCCGAGCCTGTCGAATCGCGCCGGCAGTGGTAATTTGCACACTAGAGTGCGCAAAGTGAGACTTCCCGATACATTTTTTACCCGAATGATCGGAATGATTGGGGACATTTCCCGATACATTTGCTCGATTACCCGATACCTTTTTTGGCTCCGGCCCGCGAAAATAACGTTGATAGTGCTTATTCGACTATCATTTGACTGTGAGTACTAGTGCATGCTAATTTCATGCTAATTCACTTATTCCCTCTAATTTCGCCCGTTCGTCGTCTCACGAGACGGTCTCTTCTCAGCACACAGGTCAAGTTGTTTTGTATTCTCTATTTTCACATCGGTTTCTGTGTTCTATTGTTTATATTGACATAAAAATGTCGTCTAAAAACATCGGCTTCTTCTCAAAAAGCCTACACCCGGAATGTGACGTTTTAACGTTCCTTATTAAAATTCGGTATTATCCTTCCCCCATATTTCTCAGTTCAACTTTTATCTTTCAGTATCATCAGAAAACACCCCTGGTCTCGTTACTAATGCGACCTAATACGCTGCCCATGATAACAGATAGAAGACACGAGAAAGAAAAGAAAAGTTCTAACAGCAGCTGGTATGATTTATAATATGTATTTTTCAAAATAACCGTCTAGGGTAAGATTTATAATATGTGATGATTCATTTCTTTACAGAGCCAAAAACGACCTCCCGGAAACATCTAAACATTCTTTCAATTTTATAATTAGTCTTGTCTTTTTTGTCTTATCTACCTGAGAACTCGACATATACTCGAGTCCCGTCGAGTTATCAGTGAGTAGTAAATTCGGTCTTCTACCTCCCAAATTTCTCAATGCCATACTAACTAGCGATTACACGCGGAAATCGTTCAAAAAAATGAGGAAAATTGTCTCAGGGAGCTGAAATAGCTTTTCAAATGATGTTGCGCGGAGACGAACTGATGGATGCAGAAACGCTTCTACCCAACATTATGAAGCTTCTAGCATGTTCCCTTTACTATAATATTGTTAATATTTCACTTTTTATAGCAGTTATGGGCTATTATGGTTGATTTACTGTGCCGGAGATGAAAAGGTATCGGGAAATTTGGCGAAGGTATCGGGTCGGCTCACTTTGCGGAAAATGAGAAAAGGTACCGGTCATTTCCCGATTTCCCGGCCCGAATAGCGCACTCTATTGCACACTACACAAAACATGTGGCACACTGGAACATGCACGACACTGATTTATCGATTTCTAGCGATATTTCACCGAGACAATCCGAGTCGTTTTCCGCAAATCGGGGAAGGGAAATCAAATGAGCATAAAATCAAAATTGAAAACCCTGAATTCGAAATGTTTCTATTGTAGCCAATTGTACGGTACTGCTCGGTACTTGTTCCGATTTCTCTGACATGTACGATAGGACTACTTAGACGAGAGATAAACGATTTTCCGATTTTTTCGCAGGTGTCGGGAAATAGAGCTATCAGCGTTATTCACAAAAAAAGCGTTATTCACGGAGTAAAGTGGACAATCATCCTTGTACCTATTATGAATTTTCTATTTTCTCGGTTGGAACCATTTTACAAGTTTGAGTCGATTTGCGATCACCGATTTTCACTCCAACACGGCCCGTGTTCCGTAACACGGCATTTCCCCTCCCCTCTCCCGGAACACTGCGAGTGATAAGGGATTGACCTCTTATCTCTCGTAACACGATCGCGCGAGGTCAGGGAAGCGAGAGAGAGCCGTTTTACGCAAACCGAACCGGCATCCCTACTACACACTGTGTAGTACACATACACACTGTGTCAATGGGGGAAGCTCATTTGCGTGGCGCGAATGTCTGCCGGATTATTGAGCACAGATAGGAATAATCGATAAGAGACGAACAACACTGCGTTGTAGTGCGTTGCATGAGAATTTAAATTAAATTCGGCATTTTGGAATTCAAAACTGCCTCTACGCTTAAGGTGAAAAAACGGCATGACCATGGTGCTTTTGACGCCAATTGAATGGGATCGTTTTGACTGTTACTGCAATACGACGATCAGAATACGACGAAATTTACCTTTACGTGCAATATTGCTAGTAATTACTATTTTGCAAAAGATTTTTGCACTCGCCGGACATCGAACTGTCGAGAGAGTGTGAGAAATGAGGAACGTGCTAGAGAAACGAAAGCGCGCGGCTGACCTTTATTGCTGCACTTTCTGAAACCTGTAGCTCGCTCCAACGTGAATATAATCATTCGCACTCAAAAGCAAAGTTGTTCAGTACCACTAGACAAACATTCCTATTTGTCACACATACACGGATACCTTGAACTGTTCATATTACAGTAACCTGCCAAATTTAGGTTTCAAAATTCATTATGTCCCGAAATAAGGCCCCGCTTTGCGTGGTAAAAATAGAGGGGCATTATAGCATCCGTTTGGTAATTTTGGAGTTATATAGACAGGTCTGAAACATGAAAAACCTGGTTTTATGATATTTGAAATATTGCCCGTCACATTCGTGTTTCAGCTAATACAACATTTCTGAGGCAAATGAGCAACCAGAAAGTGTTTGTAGTTTATTTTTACAATATTGTTTAGAAAATTAAGTAAAATGGAGAGCAGAAAAGATCATTTTTAGGTAGGTCACTACGACAGCCCTCCACTAAATCGAGTGCGCTTTTTTTTATACATTTTTTTGAAAAATCTAATACGTGGGGTCCAAATACTATCATATATGACCTACAACTTGCGCATAACCAAAAAAAATAGTTTTTTTTTTTGTTTTGTTCGAGTTATGGCCATTTTGCCGATGACCGACCAGGCTGATTCGGGTTTCACACTTAGAGTTATGACATAATGGGAAAATTTTTAGAGAATCTATTCCTCTCCAATTCCTATTTTTTGAAAAGTGTCTATCTCAAGTTTGAAGCGAGATATTATCAATTTCGTGAGGTGTGGTTTTCGGTGTTTTCTCTATTTCGTCATGTTTGAGGCTTTGCAGCTCGTGAACAAAATTTTTTATCGAAAAACGGTAAACGCAGTTCGAACCGCCTTGCTTTTTAATACCTAAATTAATTTTTCCGTCCATTTTGAAGACCATGAATTTCTATTTCCTCCTAGGGGGCTCTGGTGGTCGATTCTCTAGCGATTCGTCTCTTATAATGTCAGGCAACTGTCTCAGATGACCGCTATTCTTCATTAGTTGTACAAATTCCACCATTGGAACCCGATTGGCCGTTTTAGCTCATCTCTCCATTGAATATTGGAGTGGCTTTGGAGTCGTTTCCTTTGTAGGGAGTCCACATCGTAGTTGTCCTCCTACAAATTTACCTTCGCCATACACAGAGAATGAATATACTAAGATGAGACACCGAGTATATGATATACTCAATTTTGAGTATATTCGCGCGTCAAGAGAGCGTGCGAAAACGAGAGAATATACTCAATATTGAGTATATCATATACTCGGTGTCTCATCTTAGTATATAATATACTCAATAGTAAGTATATTCATTCTGGGTGTATCTTCAAAACTTTCGCTTTCCTTTTGAGTGCCTCCTTATTTCAGTCTGGTGATTTCTCGCAGTCGCTCATACCTCATTCGAACCAGAAGGGTAACTTTTGACATGGATCGATAGCATTTGTTCTCCTCTCCCGATCCAGCACTTTAAAATATTTTTCCGCATAAAATTTGCATAGATCATTAGCTCGAAAGATTCTTTATTTTTAACTTTGGACCTCAGTACCTCTGTTCTTTATTCAAAATTTGACATTATGCTCAGAACAAATCATTCTCACACATCGTTCCATTCCGACAGAAAAGAATCGGAATTTACTTTAATAGTGCAGCTCCATTTGGCCATAGTTTCACTGGGGCGACAATAGGTAGGGACCACAACGTGGGTAGCCGATATTTCACTATGATGTTGAAAATATATTCAAAGTATCCGCTGATGTCTCAATAACATAGCCCTTTTTGCCGTTTGTCGATATCTTTTCTCCGAGCTGCGCTAGAGCTCAAAACGTGCGCGCGCCTCTCCCAGTGTGAGAGGGTGCAAAAGCGAGCGAGAGAAAAAGTGGGCGGAGTCTCTCTCATCTCCCCTCTCCAATTCCCCTCCCCTCCCCCCGCTCTCATTAGCGCCTCCCCTTACTTTTTCTTCCAATGAAGTCGCTTTTTAGATAATATATGTATGTTTAGATTATCCACTCTCTTGTAAGAATTGATTGATTCCAAGCGAACCTTCATACACATACACAGAAAACCTGTTTGTTGGAGAAAATACTGTTTATGATTGCTAAACAAACAGGATACACATCAATGCGGAAGAAATACTAGTGATATGATTCCACTGAGAATGTGATCAAAAATATCAGTCAATGCGAAACTATTTTCACAGATAACGGAGAAAAGATGAGTACAGGGGATACGGTAAGTGGTCTGAGAATACTCGAAAAGGGACATGCATGAATTGATGGGAAAACAGGGAGACGCGAAACATGTCACCTGAGAAGGATAAAAGTGAATTCATAGCTGTTTGACAACATCGACAGTGATCTATTTCGAATTGATACGGTAGGCAGGAATATCGATTGATCGACTCTGATAACTCTACTGTGCTAGCACTCTATACCAACTTTGCTAGATGTTATCTTGTGATGGGAGTAGCTTCCTTCGCTTCTTTCTCGACTTCCGAAAGCCTACGTACAGTCAGAAGCTGGTCTCTGCAGATCCGGAGCCGAGTTGAAAAGTAGCTCTTCACGCGAAAATCGCGATGAAATCAACTGCACGACCAGTAGAAACAGTGTGCAAACGAATATCGATCGACATTGTGACGAAAACCAAATATTAAAAGTAAAATAAAGGGGAAACAATCGATAAAATAAAATTCGAATTTGAATAAAATGGTCCGAGGCAATCTTTTCGATGCCGTCTTGGGTGTAACTAGCACACGTATCGCGCATTTGCACGCTCGTACTAGTTTATTCGATGCAAATTGAATTGAAATTTCAAAATGAAATAACAATTCAGGAAATTAATTGTTTCTTTATTATTTTATCATAACTTTACCGTATTGACCATATTTGCAAATTATTCCATGCGCACGTTGCAATTCTCTCTGTAAATGCTATAATCACCTGCTCTTGCTCATTCTAGCCAGATTTTGACCTATTTAGAGTGGACAGATCATGATGCGCAAACCATATGTTGTGTAACTTTTCAATAGCTCCTAAATGGGCCGCTGAACGACCAATTTGATCGAGAATTAACGATGTTATTCGACATTCGCGCCTCTCCCCTCTAGTACACGACGCCCGGAGTGGGCGGAGCCGGTGTTCCCTAACAATAGGAGAGAGTGCAGGGTGGTCATGGGAACGCACACTTTGCATGAGACGGGGTTGACAGGCAAGAGAGAGAGGAGGGAGAAAGGACCCTGTCAACCCCGTCTCGAGTAACGTGTAGCTATCAATCATCTTACTACAGTAGATGTGGTGGTGTAGACTGTACATAATATGATAGATTGGAAAATAAAAACCTCCCTGGATGCCATAACGGGGGATGGAACGATGTACTCAGTTTGTCAAAAAAATCGTGCGTTTTTAGAATTTTCAAATTTGAAGAATTTTACAAAAATGCAAATTTTTGAAAATTCATATCTCGAAAACTAAAAATAAAGTACTTTAATTCATATTAATAATTCATATTAATAATTCGATATTATTGAACCATGCAAGATCGAGAACGGATGTTATCCTGACGATCCAATGTGCGACCCCGCCATCGTCAAGGGAGGCGTTGCAGCATGCAACAATACGGAATGTACATTGATCTATGATAGCAATATGATTGGAATTGGCGACTTAATTTGCAGGAATGGGATTTGGTTTTATCAACAAGTATCGCTAAACGCAAACTCAGTGCTAGCATTTTGCAGCTGCTAATCGATAATCTTAATAAATCAAAGCGTTTCCTGAGCATAAACTTATCATGTTAGGTTGAGCGTTTGTGTAAGAATCGCACCTGTAACGTAAGTACACTCACAAAAATGATAGTAGTTTTTAACTATCATGATAGTCATGGTGGGCACAAGAAGAAGATAAAATATTACTAGCAATGTGCTCATCATAACTATTACTCACTATCATTTTACTATTATTTCTTTGTGTGTAGTATAGGGTAGTGGGTACGGTGTCTCTCCTCGCATTTATCACAAACTGTTATTTTTATTTAAGTATTGTTTTGCATATCTTTATTGTTCATAGGATTAGACATAATAACATGCATATTTGCATTGTCAGACAGTGGGCGACTACGGCACGCAACTATTAGTTCATCTTATTCTAATTGACCGGCACGTCGCAGTCTTCTGAGAACTACGAAGGGACGAGAGAACACTCTCGTAGTAACATCATCACTCTATCGATTGTCTACCGTTACTGCAGTTATATTTCATTGTGAGCAACTGTGTCAAAGTTACACTGTATATAAATAACGTATCCCTATATTCGTTGTATATATATCTTCAACAAAGACATAATACATATATCTTCAACAAAGACATAATGCTGAACAACATTTAATTTGTCATGATTTGACTTTTGGCTCCAAAATGGCGCCGCGCCAGAATACAGTTTCTCACGAAACAGTATCTAGTTTAAGGGATCCTAGTCGTTTTTGGCTGATCCCACCACTCATAAAGGGAAGAATTATTCAAAATGAGGAGACACTCCTCCTTCCAATATTATGTCAATCAAAGGAGGCATTCAAAATTAGACGCAAATGGTGGGAGACATCTCTGTCTCCGGATTTAAAAAGGAGGCATTACAAATTTCTCTATTCGAAGTCTCCCACTTCTCTCACTTGCGGAACCCTAGAAGTGGCATAGAACTTCGATCCGAAGTTCATCGGTTCGATCTCCATCGCTTCTGAGTTTTGCCGAATTTTTTCCACCGAAAAAATCACTTTTTCAAGATTTTAGAAATGTGCCAATATTGTCAGAGGTGAAATCTCGCGAGATCCTCTTGGCAAGACCGGGTTTCGTTAGAGACCGCCAATGTGTCTTTTATACCCCAGAATGATCTCTCTGCGAGAGTCCGAAGCAAAGAAAACTAGATACTGTTCTCACGAAACAGTATCTAGTTTAAGGGATCCAAGTGGAATAGGATTATTTTCAAATTTTGTCTCAAAAAGGAAGAAAACACGATTAATCCACAAATTCTATCTGTCTCATGCAATAATTTATCTCACAAAGTAATGAGATAATACGGCGAAGAGGGAAGAAAACCAATCATCTGCAGCATATGAACGAACAACTGCTAACAATACCTAGTTGTTGGTTGGGTCACTTCATGCTACAATACAATTTGAACAGTTGAGGGAGTGGGGGATCACTTATAGTCGTTTCCCTCCATTGATTATACAATCCGACGTCAGTTTCGTCCCAGCTTCATTCCACCCAACTCGCCAGCTTCCGTTATCTGTGCACAGAAGTGATAGAGTAGTCTTGATAACCTCCTTCTTTGGACACTCCACCTACAAATTGGACAGTTTTATTGTTATAACCTAATGATACTTACAATTACGACAAAGCCGGATCCTCCTTTTGGATCCACTTTAGAGCATCCAGAACCGTATGTCGACAGTCTTAGCCAAGTGGGATC
This sequence comes from Pristionchus fissidentatus, assembly GCA_036245785.1. Taxonomy (NCBI): domain Eukaryota; kingdom Metazoa; phylum Nematoda; class Chromadorea; order Rhabditida; family Neodiplogasteridae; genus Pristionchus; species Pristionchus fissidentatus. The sequence goes on along the minus strand of BTSY01000005.1, from coordinate 30,365,966 downwards.
GCACGCCAAATTAGGAGGACAGGACGCGACTCGACTCAGATTCGGACAAGAGGTACAATCTGAACTAAGTATAGTGAATATGTGAATGTACATTTAATCACCTTTCACTTGGAGAGTTGTAGTGGCCTTCGATGAGACAACCGAGAGGCTGGTAGTCATTGGGACTGAAATATTTTATGAGAGGTCTCACCAGAGATTGCAGGTTGCTCGGAACAATTTTCAAAAAAATATTTTTAATTTCGATCAAACTTTTATGTGTGAGTACCCAGGAGATAAGAATTCGATTTATCCTGGTCCCAGGTCTCGGAGCCGGCTTTTAGGAATTCACCGGTTCTGTCGCCGGAATCATCATAACTCAGCTTAAAGTTGAGTTGGAAAGCTCGCATGGTGCTCAAAATGTGCGGAAAAGATTGCCGAACAATTGTTATGAAGTAAATGAACACGCAACACTTCATCACAATATGTTATATGCCAAAAACTAAATTTCAGAAGATTTGAAAAAAATTCTCCTAAGTTAGATGAGCGATAGGTGCTATTTTTATTTTAGATTATGAAAGAGTACATCATGCAGTATTAAAAGAAAAATATAAACTGGATGATTAGGGTATCACCCATGGGGTAAAAATTGCATTGAATCCATTTTTCACTGTATTTTCGGGAAATAACCTGTTTTTTTCAAATCTTCTGAAATTTAGTTTTTGGCATATAACTTTTTGTGATGAAGTGTTGCGTGTTCATTGACTTCATAAAAATTGTTCGGCAATCTTTTTCGCACATTTTGAGCACCATGCGAGCTTTCCTACTCAACTTTAAGCTGAGTTATGATGATTCCGGCGACAGAACCGGTAAATTCCTAAAAGCCGGCTCCGAGACCTGGGACCAGGATAAATCGAATTCTTATCTCCTGGGTACTCACACATAAAAGTTTGATCGAAATTAAAAATATTTTCTTGAAAATTGTTCCTCAAAATTGTTCCTGTTCCTCAGTTCCTGTTTACCTACAATCTCTCGTGATACCTCTCTTATGTGTCGAATAGGCTAAGGGAATCTCTAACCAGTAGAAGTTGTCGCTGTAGTAGTTGTTGTCTCAATTCTTGACGTAGTCGGTGGTTTCGTGGAATCCAAAGGAATAGTTGTTGCGGTGACTTCATCCTTCGTGGATGTTGAACTCAAATCAGTGGGAGAACCTGAAATCTAAACTTTTAAAAAACTCGTAGAGGATTTGACTTGCAAATTTTAAAAATAACTGAATTTCTTAAATGCATTCATTTTATCGATTTTTTTCCAACTCACTTCTCTCTGAAGTAGTAGTCCTTGTTGACGTGGACACATCAGCAATCTTTGGTTCGGATGTCACATCTTAAAAAATTGTCACTGCGCTGATTTGGATATGGCTCAACTCACTCAATACGGTTTGAGTTGGGGAAGTTTCCGAAGTAAGCAATTCGGTGGTCAGAGTGGTAGTCAGACTCTGGTTCAGCCCCGTATCTGTATATTCATAATCAACACTAAAGAATATACAAATGATTAGTTTTATATGAGTGATAATCAAGTTTTGAATAGTTTTAGCGAATATTAAACTAGCCTGTGGATACAATCGGCTTAGAAGGAGTAGACGGATCCCTAGATCCCTATTAAAAAATTTAACCTGTCGTTGAAGACATTGTTGTAGATGTCGGAGTCGCTGATGCACTGAGTGTCGTGTTGAGTGCGATGGCAGTAGAATTGGTTGCTGAAATTACGTAATAGAATATCAAGTTTAGTAATATTCCCTTCATTCTATTTCATAATAAGAGTACTATTTCCTTGCCACTATCATCCTTCTCCAATATCACCAAATGTTCTTTTGCTGTAAAGACATATCGACAATCAGTTGTAAAACACTAGTTGTACCTGTCCCACCGTCCTCCTCTCCTGGTCCGTTCGTAACGTTCTTCTTGGATCCTGACGTTGTGACTGAATTAGACACTGCATCCGAAATTTTACATTATTCATTAGAAATGTTATCTACTAAACCTCTTGCTTGAGCCCAAAGTAGCCAATTAACGTATGCTTTTTGCTTCCCTCTATCAAATGTCCCAGGGAGAAGTACACAATGGTGCTATTTGTCGCTGAATGCGTCAGAAAAGGTCCTATCGTGCGAAATCTATAGTGCGGAACGCGGAAAGAATTCCGTATAGACAATCCCAATCTATACCAATCGGTAGGTGAGAGAGTTTGTGGAATGGCGAGACCATCTATGCCCTCCGCGAGAGTAAACGCGCCATTAATCAATCGAAATGACATTGACAGATGCGAAAGGAGTCGCTGGAACCTATTGAACTATGAGACGAGGGGGGTTAGTAAAAGATACGAATGCTCTAGTTAGATTGTAATCTATCCAGTTACATACTAATGACCTTTTTTCTCACTACCCTTCGCTAACATCGACAGCACTTTTCCTAATCCATAAAGCAATCATTCTAACCTGTGGTTTTTGACGATTCAGTGGCCTCCGCTGAGTCGCTCGCCATTCTCGATGAAGAGTTGTCTGAAATAGTGTAAAAGTATAAACTATTAATTGTATGAACAAGTGTATACGAACAGGCAAAACAGAAACAACGCCTAAACATAATGCTACAGAATACGTATTAGACAGTACCTGATCTGGGAGTAGTTGAAGTCGACGCTCCATTAGCAGGTGCTGAGGACGTGTGGGGTCGGGATACAGTGGAAGAGGTTCCGTTTGATGCGTTCATTTCTGTAATTACCTTAACGCGATCGAAATTTGAGTGACCTTGATAAAATTCCCATTCCTTTCGCCAACCAAAGATAAACGCTGAGAGCACTGTTCCTTTTCTGATTTCACGTGTGATAAATGTCAAGCAAGAGCAAGAGCTAATGAGCAAGTGCTAAGCAAAAATATGCGCTTCTTAGTAAAAAAAAGTCACTTTGCTTAATTTTTAACTAGTTGTGAGTGATGTCAAACGCGAGCGAAAGTGCGCATCGAGATTGTATACAACTTGCATGCACTGATTTATTGCTAACCTAGGTCGTTACCGATTGAGCCAAGTCATTTATGGTTGAAATGTGCTTATCTATTCGTTAGATCGTTTTTCTCTAGTAGAAAATATATTTTTATCATTCACTGAAACTGTTTTTTTCTAAGAAAACTCCATCAAACCAACCTGTCGCTGGAGACGGTGCCACAGTTGTTCCAGAGGCTGCTCTATCGCTAGGGGTGATGTCGAAAGTTCCTTGAATAATGTGGGATTATAACAACGATAGTAGGCTCTTTCCCTGCAATGTATCTTTGTTCTTTTTTTCAATTAATACATATGAAATTCAAACTTCTCCGGTTTCGCTAACATCTGTTTTAAAAATTCGTGAGAAGTATTGGCAATTAATTGTAGAACACTAGTTCAACGCGTCACACCTTCCGTTTCTCCCTCCCCCATCGTTTCGTTCAATTCTCTATCCGGCGTCGTGATCAAAGATGTATCTGCAATCAAACATTTGCATATCAGGACAATTAAGTTTTCAACAATCATTATTGCTGATTAGAAAAGATATCAACCATAATATGAAGCGCTATTCTTATTCCTAGAAAAACTCATCTTACCATTGATTGGATTCTGAGTGGTCCTTCTCGAAGTCACCGTAGTATTGTACGGAATCAGCGCTGTCGTGTTCACTGAAATGAGGTACAAAGATAACTATGACTCTCTCGTGCTTTCAATTCCCCAATTTCACTGTTCGTGCCCTCTTAAACAAAGGTAACGTTTAGTTCTGGAACGTATATGCAAAATATCGAAAAACAATTGTAAAGTTTTGCCTGTTTCCTGTCCGTCGTCCGTCTGCACTGTGCCATTTGTTACGTTCTTCGCCGGGATCGGTACAGTGGTCGGAGTTGTGTCTGCAATCGAACATTTACTTGATTTGATTAAGATCACAATTGATTTTCATAACAATCATTAGTGTTCATTTCGTTGTTCACCAAGCTAATCGCTTCCCATAAAAGCACTTTGTCATCCACATGACGCAGCAGCAGTCACCATCCTCCATATCTCTCAGTTCATTTTCGAAGGTGTTTTTGTCTCGAGCATGAATCGAACGTAATCCCATCCTGTGGGTTGTACGAGAAATTTCTATTTCTCCAGTGCATCGGGACTCGGTCCCGAGTGTCTCCATCTATCAGAAATCACCGAATCTCTCTAAGAACGTTCACCCAACAACTTCGGAAGTGTCTCATTCTGTGTCTGCATCTGTGATTTCAACAGTTCGTGTTGTTTCTCCATCTGAGATTTGGGGGGGGGGGTGACAATTCCGTAATCGACATTTCCCTACAAACGACCGGCAGGATAAGGCGCACGTCGCAATTTACATGCAACGTACACCTAATCCTGTCGGGGGTGATTGACGCGCCGTGTTCTGCTGAGTTAGCATATCCATTATCATTTGCATGATTCCCGTGCAACGTGTACAATCGATTAAAGGTGGTGTCCCACGAACTTTTGGTCAACTGAGTTCTCACTGTGGAGCTATCACGCTCGGTTCCCCGGTAAGAGCCCCGCAAACCGCACGTTCAACCGATAAGTTCGAACAGAGTTGCTCAAGATTGGCTCTGTGCCAAACTGACCCTGACGCGCAGGGATTTAAAAATGAGAGGGAGGGATAGTGGGAAAAGAGGAGAGACTGACCGCGCCATTGGCACATAGGAAATGAGGAATGAGGGAGCGCGAGATCGTAATACTCCTTCTTTAATCTTCCCCTCAACGACCTAATAGCCTGAGTACACACAATCAACGGAGTGCGGCCTCGCTTAGAAATTGGCGATAATTTTCCCTGTGTATATCGAAAAATCACAAGACCCAGGCTTCGGCTCCGGTGTGGACGATGTCCCCACCTTCAATGCCAGGCTACCAACCGCCTTATGGACAGCAAATGAGAAATGGAGCACTAATAAAGAGAATAGACTAGAAAAGACACGCCAAGTGAGTACTGATCGCCAATGTTGTGTAGAGGTCTGTCCCAAATCAGAGAGTCGCAGAATATAACCGAATAGATTATGATAATTTACTGGAGAGGTTAATTTACTATACAACAGTTGTTTCCCACCTTAAAATTGGTTCCCTTCTTAAAGTAAAAAAATGGCGAATATGATCTTTTGCACGTACTTGAAATTGCTGGCGAGGATGAATTATCTGCTTCTGAGGTCAAAGACGTGATAGTGCTGGAGAAGAGAGGGGGCACGGTAGACGTCTGTCGAAGTTCTGACATGGAGTACTATTATATCAACGCCCAATAATTCCACTAACCCGTGACACATACCAATAACTAGATCAGTAACAACCAATAAAATGAGCTCACCTGAGTCCTTGGTCGCATAAATTGGTTTGTGAGATGACTCTACTTTCTCCATAGAAGTTGTCGAGGCAGGCACGGAATCAGAAGGACCTGCATGAGATGTAGACATATAGGGTACTTTAAGGTTTGAAAAATAACAACAGCTTTATACCAACCTTCGGAAGGTGCTGAGGAGGAAGAGGAGGAACCATAATCTGAAAGATGTTTAAAAATCTTTAAAATCATCCTTTTATGTGATAATTATGATAATTAATATAGTGAGAACGACTTACTACCGACGATGAGTGGAAGAATGTAATCTTCATAGAGTCGATAGACATCGTTCCAGTTTGGGTAACATCTTTCAAGTCTCTTCACTCCTGAACAATTCCTTAGATTCTATTAGTTGTTAGGTGATACACTGATAGTATTTAAGACTCAAGAAAATTGCTTACCCTCAAGCTTAGCGAATATGGTGCCAGAGAACCCTTCTGACATTGTTTGACGCTCGTTTGGCTTGATTACATCCTGACCGGGGTCCTGCATAAAAATCGATAAATTGTTTCAAAATAGAAATTACGGTACCGTGAACTTCTCAGATGTGGTACAGTTACCAGTAGTGTAGTCAAGACTGAAAAGGGGTACGGTAGACCTAATTCGAAAGATGAGAATAAGCTAACCGGAAAGCGGTGCATGCCGTAGAATCACAGAACTGGGCACACTCTTTGGTACTCTTAACCATTTTGCTCCTTATCTTTCCATTGAATTTCACTGAAGAAACTCTAGTTAAGGTTCCTTGATTCTTCTGCAAGAATAGATAATTAAAAGTTTTAAAAAAACAGAAACAACTCACAAGTGGGAGATTCAGAGTTCGGGATGAGCCAGTTTCACATTGACCATTCTGATTGGGGACTTGGTTTGCGGAATAGGAATCGGGAGAGTGGTGAACTTGAGATGGAATTGCGGAAGATGGGTTAGAGGAGGGATCATTGTGTGGATTGAGACTGGTATTGGGGAGAACGGCTTTGATGAGTATAGGACACATCAAAAGCAAGGCGAGGATGCCTCGCTCCTTGCGAAACTTCATGATGACTGCTGGAACTTATCGAGAAAGTTTGGTTGGGAGAGGAAGATTCAGGCAATGCTAGTGGAAGGGGATGGAGTCTCTAAATCTCCCGGGGCAACGATCTACAGTTTCTATGAGAATCCCCATAAAAACTCAATCGAAGGCGTATCCTTTCCTTTCTCTTGCCGTCTCATCGTGAATGAGGCCTGCTACGAATTGCATTCAAACTGGGAAGGGGAAATTAAACATTAGTATAAGTGGATTTATTCTATATTCGCGTGTGATCATCTTAGAACTTTCGTCTTTGTTGATAAGCGTTGTATTTGGTGTTTGTTTTGGAATACTTGCTCATAGAGTAGTACATTCAGATTTATTTATTGACGGGGGGGGGGCTAGCTGTCTGTGCCAGAAGTCTAGACGAGTCACCATGAATTTGTCAATAGAAAAAAGGATTAGAGCTGCTCCAGCGTCTAGAGAAGATGGTAATATGGACTGGCAACTAAAAGCAGCTAACCGAATTTAGGGAATTGCAGTTAGCATGCAATTTTAGAACAAGAATAAAAAATGTGCAAAAGTGGTTTAATAGTTTTCGTGCCCCATTACCCGTCCAAAAGTTGCTTTACACATTCATTTCTTATTCCTTTCTTTCGTTTGAATTGTTATTAGTTTTGGTTGGGGCGGGGTTCTCACTTCTCTTTATGGATCCACACAGTGCTTATCCTTTCCCTCCACTTTGGCTGAAATTGGGGCGAAGAACAGAGAGTAAAAGTCCGCTCTCCTCTCTCATTTCATTGAATAAGGTGGCGGAAAGAGGAACTGTCGCTAATTATTTGAGGGCTTTCTTGATTCATTAATTTTTATCTTAAAAAGAATAACTGCGAAAGTTACATCAATACAAGTAATTTATGGAGCCAAATTTCACGGTGCAAAAATCATCATTACTTAGTCTACAATATCTATACATTTACGAAAGTTGCCTAATCTCTTACCAATAAATACAGTACATTTCATGCTATCTCGTCTAGACATAAGGAAGACAGAAGTGTCGGAACGAGCGAGTCACATTCGATATGTCAGATGTTAGTCTGAATCAGTTGTGCTTCACCGAGGACACCAAAGGCATCCCAGGATGGAAAGAAATCTAAATGCAAAAAGTCAGTTATTTCGTTATCATTTGATTCGATCAGAGATCGACCAAGTGCTACTATCTTCTTTCCTTTCCTCCTTGACTATCAATTTGAAGATAAGCGCCCGTTATCAATCAAGTGGGAGTTCTTTGTGCTAATTTCCTCTATAAACGGGATTCACTTCCTAGATGGATCCAAACAGTACTTAGCCCTTCCATTCCTTTCTCTTCCGTTCGATCAAAATGGGAGCAAAGAATAGAAAGGGAGAGTCCGGTTCTCTCCTTTCCTTTCCTTAACTGAGGTAGTGGGAAAAGGAGAAACAGCTAATCAATAGAGGGACGTTTATGTTATATTTTTCCCGAAATTTTCATGCAAGCTGAAATGGGATGAATATTGCATTCTCACTTGTTCTGTGTTTTTCAAACCTGTGATTACAGTAACCAAACATGAAACGTTGATTACAGTATCCGATCCACCGTCTCGAATGGATCTGAATGCTTATCGTTTACCCTATTGTATATCAAATGGGTAAAAGATAAGCCCGACGCCACATCCATTCATACTCCTCCTCTCCTTCTCACTGTGGCACACCTCTCAGTTTCCATGGAATTTAGAAGGAGAGGGGATCCGAAATGGAATCGAAGGGAGGGAAAGAGAGAAGAAAGAGGAATAGTAGTTGGTTTCGTATTGTCTTGCAATCCAACAGTCGGCATTAATCAAGGCAATCCAATCAATTTTTCAGAATTCGTCCATAAATGTCCTTTCATGCTGTAAAAAAATCGCACACAGAACTACGATCGCAATCTCTACAACAGCAGTGATATTTACGAATTCCTTTTGTTGCTCTGGGTTATTCGATTCGGGTAATCGTGTAATCGACCGGACCATTCTTCATTTGCTCGAGCTACTTAACATTGATTACCCGGTTACTTTTCAACTCCGGCACATTAAAGCCATCGCAATTATAGGAAAATTTTATAATTAGCTAATATAACGAGCTTAAGGGTAAGTTTTAATCACACAAATCAGTTATACTCGGTTTTACTCTGCTGGAACTTATCGACTTTGCTCGTTATCGACCATTAAAATCGATTGCAGCCCCATCCCGACTACGAAGCTTTATAAATACACTCGAATATTTTCATTAAAGTGGCACAATGATATTTGAAAGAAGGTCGTTAAAATGAGATAAATCTGCAGATCATTAAAATCATCATCATTGATATAAGACAGTTGAAACTAATATGTCCTAGAGAGAATGGCACTTCGTACAAAACTGCATTTCTTGCGTATGTCGAATCGCCAAAAATGGAATTTCTTTTAGAATCGTGAAATCATTGATTTCGCGTCATTTCTCTTTTCGCCTTTTCAATCGTTTGTTTTCACTGTTTTTGCAGTTATTAAAATTTTCATTTGTGTATTTCGTAAAATGCATTGAATAACATTATCAATTATTTATTTGTACATCAAACTATTAGTCAAGCCTCCGCTTTCGCGTCTTTTTGTTATCATTGATAAAGGCCTGGAGCTCCTTTTGGTCTTTTCCCTTCAGCTGGTTAGGTGGGAGCACTCTCTTCGATATTTTGAGCAGAAGGCCGTCGAGCACTGATTGAAATGATACTGAAAGATATAGTTCTTTGGAGCTAATACTACTTCTGCACCTGGTGCAGGAAGATTCTCCACTCGAGACTTGGCCACTTTCCACACAGAGATTACTTCGTCAGGTAAGGAGCTATTTTTACCAGCCTGTTCGATCAGCCTCGCAATAGCATCACTATCAGTGGATCTCAAAACAACATTAAACGACATATTATATCCGTTTTCGCACCTTGCTAGCCAATTTGGAGTTCCCTCAAGTTTCATCATAACAACAGTTCTCGTATCCATCTCCGAACTACCGAAAGGTCGATGACTCATAATGACGTCATCTGCATAGAAACATAATTTATTAGTGATTTAAAGCGAAAATATACCATCCTTCTTCTCAAATAAGAAGTGCATTGAATCGAAACAGCCATCGAGTTCTCTTCCAATCTGATCCTCCGCCCAATTTTTGAAATGAAAACTCAGGCGCTCCAAACGAACCGATCGGACACCTTTCATCGCAGAGAGAGAGTTGACCAACTCGGAATGAACTAAAATTATTTTCACAGTTTCTACTAGCTCACCACCGGGGGTGTACATCTCTTCAGCATTAAGCACTTTTCGAACAACTGAAAAAAAGCGATCTGCATGGGCGTGTGAATGTCCGGACGGCAGGAAGTGGACTATCACCTGGATAATATACTATTTGTGAAGTATTGATAGAAAAAAAACGAACAGTTGAGAAGATGCTCAAATGAACAAAGTGAGCAAGGGTGGAGAAAGAGACTTTGTTCTTATTGGCCTTAGCGCCGTCGAACTGGAAGTATTGCGATATAGCTAAATAGTGCCCTTGAAACCTGAATGTGAAGTGTGCTTGGAAGTACATCACATCGTTGAAGAGTCGAAATAAGGAATCCGAGAGTCGAGTTGACAGTACTTCCGTAAATGTTAGAAACGTCCAATAGGATGTCAGTTATATGACCACCGTTAGAACCTTCAGTAATCAATTACTTTAAGTTTCTAGGATTCTAATACCTTTCTTAGCGTGAACTGCTGCAGTTAGATCGGCTCGGACGAGGAGGCTGTCAGGAATAAGTTTCGCCCGAGAATCGATTTGACTGAAAATAAGTTTACAGTACTCGAGCGAAGTTAACTGGAATTATTTTTTGAAATGATTACTAACTGAGGGAGCTTCGTGGCAACGTTGGACATATCGTCAATCGTCACATGCAAATATTCCGGGTCGCATTCAGATTTCGCAAAGTGAGAATTCACGTATTCTCTCTCTTTTCTGAAATGTCGCAAATTCGCGGTGGAAAAATGCGACATTTCGCATCATTCCTTCCACTCTCTCCCCATCGAGTCGGCCGGTTTTGGATTTTGTCGCAAATTCTCGGTGGAAAAATGCGACATTTCGCATCATTCCTTCCACTCTCTCCCCATTGAGTCGGCCGGTTTTGGATTTTGTCGCAAATTCTCGGTGGAAAAATGCGACATTTCGCATCATTCCTTCCACTCTCTTCCCATTGAGTCGGCCGGTTTTGGATTTTGTCGCAAATTCTCGGTGGAAAAATGCGACATTTCGCATCATTCCTTCCACTCTCTCCTCATTGAGTCGGCCGGTTTTGGATTTTGTGGCAAATTAACGGTGGAAAAATGCGACATTTCACATCATCCCTTCCACTCTCTCCCCATTGAGTCGGCCGGTTTTGGATTTTGTCGCAAATTCGCGGTGGAAAAATGCGACATTTCACATCATTCCTTCCACTCTCTCCCCATTGAGTCGGCCGGTTTTGGATTTTGTCGCAAATTCGCGGTGGAAAAATGCGACATTTCGCATCATTCCTTCCACTCTCTCCCCATTGAGTCGGTCGGTTTTGGATTTTGTCGCAAATTCAACACATCTCAAATTATTTTGTGGTTCCAAGGTGAAACATACTTGACACCATCCGAGTGGACATATATATGAGTGGACATAAGGCGATTGGCGTTAGCAGAAGTGAGTTGCCCTCTTCGCGCGTGGGTTTTAATCATGGCGCATCGATTACATCTCGTCATGAGACAACTCTGGATGATAACAGGGATTAGAAATATTAGTTTACAGATATTTTACCTGCTCTCGCGAGATCAGCCTCTTTGTTTGTCGCATGAGGTATTGAAGTCGAGAAACCTTCATCACTCCACACTGGGCAGCAATGACTCTTAATTTATTTAGATTGATTCAGATTATTGATGAGTTGGAAACCGTGAGGGTATGTTTTTGTTGATGACCACTTTTCCTGTAGTAGGGTGAAATTGCCCGTGCTCACGATACCAGTTCATCAATCGACCTATACAACTATTCATAATATTTATTAGTATTTTTCCGAAATCCTACCTTTATCCTCCATAGTCTTTGTCACATTCTTCTCGGCCCATTTATTGCCATGGACTTTTCGGACAATTCCGGCTAAGACTTCTTTCTTCATTGCTGTAACTCTGAAAGAACACTTATTTATCCGTACTTTCTACAATGATTTTAAAATAAATTGTTTTTAAATTATATAATTACAATTTGCTTGAGATCTTGTAAATCCGCGCAAATGATTCGTCACACAGGGGGTGTCCTTTCCATCGAAGAGAGATCATCTAATTGTAAATTATATTTAACTATAAAGCAACAAAGGAAACACACCTCAATTCCGCATCTTTTGGCAACACAACTTGCGATTATCTGTCTAATAGCTGTCTTCCGCTCCTCAAAAGAACCCGTAATCCTGAGACGGCACGTCACAACGTCCATGCTGAAAGGTTCAGAAGTGATATTGGCTAAGGCACACAACAAGTGAATAAGGCAACTTACATTGATAGACGACATAGACACCGGAGGTCGCAACATGCTGACGACATCACAACAAAGGGGGAGAAATGGTTACCGTTACACGCAATATCTTCCTTCACTAGATCAACCAAATTGGTTTCATGATCTACCGGCGAAGTACGGGTTGCTGGAGGAGGCTCACTTAGAGACCTCATCTCAACCAACCGGTCAAACTTGGAGGGAGAAGGCGAGATGAAGACAAGAAGATTTGATTCACTCAATTTACATTCTATAATTGGAAACTTCAGTCAAATCCAAACAATTCCATTGAGTTCTACTCATCTCGTGCGGTTTCTTCTTCTCTCCTCGTGAGGTATTTAGTTGAATTTCTGCATTAGGTGTGATAGTAGATCATATTTAATTGATTTTCAGACTTCTAATATGGACGACTCTCCAGTATTGAGTCTCGATGGCAGCTCTTTTGACTACAAGACTATCTTCACATCGGATATGGACTGATTGGATGCCTTTATCAATTTTAACAAGGTATTTTTCCAGGCAATGCCTTTCAATGGTTCTTTTACGAGAGATCTCACCAGAGATTGCAGGTGGCTCGGAACAGTTTTGTATCAGTTTCTCTTATTTGACGAACTTACAATGTTATGCAGGTCCTCCTCATACCTCGCGAATCGAAAATTGACGTCGTGAAAGACGGCTCTGTATTCAAAATATTTGATGTGGCGAATAAGAAGGATGTCACATTCGGTGAAAGAGGGTGAATAACTCGTATTAACTAGTATCTAAATGCCTTATTATATCCTGATTTTATTTAATAAGGTTCTCCTCAATTTCCGCTGTAAGTCAATAATTTTCAGCCTGTGCAGCCAATGATCATTCAAACTATCGATAGAGCTATCAAGCAGTACATGCTCGAGTGCCAGCCGGATGTGGCAGAAACGGATGGAGTTTTCGTAAGTGCTTCAAATTTTGGACTCGTGGTGCATTATAGACGTCACAAAATGATTCATTTGGTGTCGTCTGGAGCATCATCTACTGTTTACCTCATTTTCTGCCCTTCGAACCGAATCTCAGAAGAACATTCGAATACGATTTTAACATCACTTGAGGCTGCATGTAATGATGAGGCTATGTCGGAGAGATCGGTGGAGTACGGCACCGGTGAGTCACTGGTCATGTTAGGTAATATATTTTAATTTATGAACGTTTTACAGATTATCAACATCCGTGCACAGTGGAACAACATGTGAACGCGAAGGATCCGGTTCATGCAGAATTCGATGCAGAATCTGTGCCTACTTCTGAAGCACCGCTTAAGAAAAAGAAGTATATATTGCATGGAAATGCTTTGAAATGTCTTATTTTTACAGGAAAATCAATGTATCTACTCTTCATGAGCGTATTACACTTCCCGGCTTACCCGACTACTTTGATGTGATGAAGCTAAAGATGCGCAGCGGTAAATAGCTATTTTTTAGCTCCTTTATTGCCATTGATGTTCGGAGTTTCATTTCTGTATTCAGAAGTTAGCGTGTATTCGAATACAATTGCCCCACAGTGAGAACTCATGCGGTTTCTTCAGACAATGTGGTACTTGCGATCAGTCAATTGGTGCCAGGAAACATGAAGAGGGGAATTAATGAAAAAGAAGTTGAGATGTTCGTCACGCTTCTTCATCAAGGCCGATTTGATGTAAGAAAAAATGCTCTAACAATTCCGTGTATCGTTTTCTTCTTCAGTTGTCGATGCTCACTCCTATCGTGGAAATTGTCAGTGATTCGGTGTACAAGGTTCTGGATGGTTGCAATAGAGTGCGCGCTCTAGCTCTGTAGGTTATGTTTTGTAGAAAATAATATTTGATTTATTCTCAGGTACTACGACAATCATTCCACTCCACCAAAGGAAAGAACAGTAACCTGCCGTGTCTGTACGCCTCTCAGTGATATTGAAAGACTGGTTGTAACTAACGAGCTGATGTACAATCCCAAATCAAAACCATTGACTACGATTGAAACTGTAGTAAAAGGTAAAAGGTAAAGGTATCCCCTTATCTAGGCTCCAAGTCCTGAGGGAGAAACTGTAGTAGTCTATATTTATTATCTATCGACAAATGGTCAAATTCAGGCGACTCTCATCCGCAGATTCCTTGGAGAGGATCTGAGTGCTAGACAGAGAACTTCCATTACTTCCAAGACCATTGAATACTACGCAAAAACAGCGTGTGCCCCTTGTCTGGTAATAAAAAAAGTATTCAAATTACGAGCGGAAGACATTGCAGATTACGTCAGTCGTTCTTCTAGTGCGGATGCCACTCACACTGTTCACTGTATTGTCCACTCTGCTGTCAAGATTTAACGAAGGGCTGATCAAAGTAATTTGCAACTGTTTAGGCTCAAAAAAGGGAAATATTTCAGTTCTCCGACATTGACACCATGAAGAATTCGGCATTTCACCACATGGGATACAAGGACTTTCATAACGCACGGTGAGCTTGATCATTACGCATTATAGCAATTCCAATTCAGGTTCCTCGCTGCCGCACGAGTCTCTTTCAACAAATCACCTATTCATGCCACGAATACACTAAATTCCTTAGCAGAAGGATCGATGTCTCTCTCTGTTGCTTACGAAGTTGAAATAACATCATTTCGAATGTACTATTTTAAATTTTACAGAAATTCACAAATTGTGATCGGCCTCTGCATGAGTACTGTAGGAAGAAGAAACTTGAAGTGATGAAAAGCGATGAACAAGTTGCTATTGAAGTCTTTCCCGATGATCAAGATGCAATGAAAAAGATGATGCGAATTGTGAAGTACGTTCATTCTTCAAATTCATTAAATTAATTGAAAATGTCGCATTTTTCCACCGAGAATTTGCGACAAAATCCAAAACCGGCCGACTCAATGAGGAGAGAGTGGAAGGAATGATGCGAAATGTCGCATTTTTCCACCGAGAATTTGCGACAAAATCCAAAACCGGCCGACTCAATGAGGAGAGAGTGGAAGGAATGATGCGAAATGTCGCATTTTTCCACCGAGAATTTGCGACAAAATCCAAAACCGGCCGACTCAATGGGAAGAGAGTGGAAGGAATGATGCGAAATGTCGCATTTTTCCACCGAGAATTTGCGACAAAATCCAAAACCGGCCGACTCAATGGGGAGAGAGTGGAAGGAATGATGCGAAATGTCGCATTTTTCCACCGAGAATTTGCGACAAAATCCAAAACCGGCCGACTCGATGGGGAGAGAGTGGAAGGAATGATGCGAAATGTCGCATTTTTCCACCGAGAATTTGCGACAAAATCCAAAACCCGACAAGTAATATTAGAAATATGAATGTTTCAGAAGTCTTCGAGCTGAATCGTTCGACTTCCGAAGCCGTCATCTCTCTGCGGTTATCAAGAAAATCAAAGCTGTTGCAGAAAGTAATCAGCATCTAACTGTAGATGCTATTCGCGAGATGGAGAGGATGCCTGATCGTTCATAAAGGGATTGGACGAAGAGGTGAATAAAAACAATTTAATTTAATAAATTTAATTTTTATAGGCTTTGACTCAACTACAAGAACTGGCAGATGGGGATGGAGAGGGCGTAGCTCTGGTGTATTTCATCGACGTCGAATATCCACTTCCCGAAGATTTCGTCGATTTCTCTTTTTCGAAGACAAAGGTAAATGAGTAGAAATACAAAAAAATAGAAGAAAAAACGATTATAAGTTCAGACACCTACGAAAACGACCACTCTCATGCTGTCGGAGGCATTCATGTCGGATCGGGAGAAGTCGCATCCAAGGAGAGAGTGTGGGAAGAATTGGAGAGAAGAGGAGTTCCTCTGCGGAAGGGAATGTGTCACACGCCGAGATCATTCGAGCGACTGACCTCGGGGAGCAATACCGTACTTCTCAAGTCTATTGAGAAGACGTCTATATTTGAAGATCCATCCAAATTCACCATATTCACTGTCTGATAAATAAATAATAATTTTGAATATTCGAAATGTTAAGAATTGCAATAGAAATGTTGAAATACAAGTACAAATGAAAACGAAAGACATGAAATACATTAATAAAACATTAATTCTTAGAAATATCGAATTGCATCTTTATTGTGTAATAATATTACAAAGATCGTGATTTTTTATAAAAATACTAGAAACACCCAAATGACTGCAATTTGTTTGCACACTATATACTCTTTATTCGATATTGGCCTTTTCTCTAGGACATATTAGTTTCAACTGTCTTATATCATTAAAATCATCATCATTGATATCATTAAAATCATCAATTGATATGGACCGCATATCGCCAAGGAAGAACACAAAAGTGAGGGTTTCAGGAAAACAATTTCAATCAGGTGACACAAAACCTATTCTCCCCATTTTCAATTAGACATAGATGGTACCAGAGGTACTCTCGGAGAGTGGTAAGTGTGTGAATAAACAAGGCTACAACGGTTATAACTACTAAGATTTTATCTACCAGCTGATCTACTACCGTAAACGTACAATACACGGGCGATTGATGACGTCACATCGATCGATGACGATTCCCGCGGAGTCGACCGCTCAGCTTGATCCGAGACGACTAAGACTAGTGTTACCTAATATGACTAGATAATAACAATTGAAAACGACATGTAAATGTGTATGATAATAGGCTAGAGTCACGTGATCATTGGCGAAGAGTCACGTGATCATTGAAGAGATTGGTGTATGTAGATTAGGAGAGTGTAGTTTGAGGGACAAATGTGTGCTCTGGTGCCCCACACCTAACTACTCGCCGCTCCCCAATTTTAGGCTCTTCCACTGAGTCTATGGAGTATCTCTTCAATTCTCTTCAATACACACAGTACATGCCTCCTGACAGTACAGAGTACTCTCTTCCGTGGGGATTGACACTGAGAAACGAATTCCCGATCGTGATTCTCAGAATGAATCGAACATGCGTTTTCATTCTCTTCGACCGATTCGAATCTATGTAGTTCCGATGTGCAAATTGTAAGTTCGAATAATCGAGACTTCCATTGCGAATTGTGGAATTGAACATTCTCTCCGGGTACTTCTCTTCACAATTCATGGAAAGATCTGCCTGGAATACTCCATTTCCTGTGTGTTCGCTGAATTCACACTATGAATTCACTTCCTTTATCCATTTCTCTCGACTATAACTCGACGTTTCCACTTCTGGCTGCAATCCGAATGCCAGCTCCCTTGTCGGCAATTTCGATGATTTGCCAATTAATCGAATTGCGTTCACGGAGTTCAGATGATTACACGTTATTATGCAACTGGCGTTGAGCATTTCACATTCATTCAGGCTTCGAATAGTGGGAGGGACGTGTTCCTTGTACGGATCCCCGATCACGCACACATTTTGTACAGAATGAGAATATGAGACCACGTAACTAAGACTCCGAAATGTGGGTTCGACCATTCTCGATGGTGCCCTCTCTTCACAATTCACATAGGAATCTCCTTCGAATTCTCGATTGTTTCTGTACTTATTCCCTTTGTAAGAAGAATTGCCGCAAATTATCGACTCTTCTGCACACACACTTGGCTCCACTTCACTTTGGAATCCAATTGTTTCACCATTGCCATTCTTACGAGCACTGATTCTCATTCTGATATGTTCAGACTCGAGGGGATACAACTCGTCGAGTAAATCACACTCATTTGGACTGTGAACAGTAGGCGGCACATGCTTCTTGTACGGATCCCCGATCTCGCACATTTTGAGGTTCACTTCGCTATGAATCTCACTTCTCGAATCACCATGATTCTGCTCGTTTAGTAGCAATGCCAACTTTTGATCGTTGATCTTTCGATTTCGAAATGAGAAATTATCTCCATCCATGTTAATCGAATTTGTCTGATCGTATCTCTCCTCCGTATGTTCCCGTGAACAACGTATCTCGAGAGATTTCTCACAGTTCTCTGGACTGCGAATTGTGGGTTGCACGAAATCTTTGTGAGTAGGATTCATTCCACATCCACATTCATTCTTGTTACCATCAGGGATCGAATTCATCCTGACCTGGCCTTTGTCAATTGACTGATTGATCTTTGAACTTTGATCAGTTAGACACTTCTGAACTGACTCATTCAGATATTCATTAGACATCGACAATGGGAAATTATCATTCCCCTTCTTATCACTCTGGTAGAGTTCTCCGAAAGAGCTCTGTCCATCACTGATCTCACTCGTATTCGACTCTCTTCCTGAAATGAAGATGGCGTCGGTAGTGCAGATCGTCGTCAGACGGCACTTGACATTCTCAATGTCCACTCTCGATTCCTTATTTACACTGGTATATACCTCTCCAGTGATTTCACTCTTCGAACATTTCGAATAATGTTCATTCTTCTCAGTAACCAATTGACTCTGTTCCGCAGTGCTAATATTGGGATCAACACTCATTCTGTCACGTGCGCATTCACTAATGCCCTCGTTAATCTCTGATTCTCTCCCTGAAATGAAGATGGCATCAGAGACTAACGGATATTCGAGTGGGTCACAATTCTCTTTCTCCTCGATCGAATACTTCGAAACGAGCTCGAATTGGCCACTGTTCTCACTTTCCATAACCCACGTATCACTCAAATCGATAAGATCATCTGTGAATTTAGGCGACCTGGATCTACTATCGATTAGTTCGTTAGTGATGTCATCAGAGCTGTGAATGGTAGATACCGTAGTCACACAATCACCCATCTGTTTTCCATTAACAGAGTTAAGTGCCTCTAGTATCTGACCAACCCACTCCTTTCTCTCATTAACCTTCACAACCGCTGCATTCTGTTCTGCCCTGCTAAGATACTTGAGAGCGTTCTGTATTCTCTCGTGCATTCTCAGCATCGCACCACTCGGGTCGATCTTAGCAATATCCATCCATTGGTCGTCCTCTCCAAGAACTAACTCAATGCAATGTGAATATCGGTACCACTCAGTTTTGAAACTCTCGACGATCTCATCGAAGCACATTTCATCATGGTCGATTTCGCACGATGTGAAAATAGCGCGTGCCTTCGGTTTCAGGTACTGTGGTAGCCAGACACTCTTCTCCTTCTCAGTTAGCTTGAAATAATATGCATTCACATTGAATTCTGAGAGGAACGACTCGATACTCCGATCGTTAGTCTTCACATCTCCCCAGTTCATCAGTTCTCTATCATAGAAACTAAGTGAATCGTCGCCAGCTTCCATCATGATTCGTCTCATCTCACTGAATCTTCTGAATGGTCTTGGCTGGTATTTTCGAATGCAATATTCCGACACTTCGTCAGTGTATGAGACAATCAATTGTTTCATGTATGCATTCGGATCGTATTGATAATCGAAATCACTCAATCTATCATCCAGATCAATCACTTCCACGTCATATCGGAAAGTCACTACTCTCGAGTGATCTTTGATCTCATTACCGAATGGTCTCTGATCATTCCTGATCACCTCATTCGTTACTCTCTGATCTGGGTTATTCTCAAATGCCATTGATCTTTGGTCTTTGAAGAAACCACTTTCAATTGATCTTTGATCTCTTCCAGTCTTGCAATCAATTGATCTTTGATCTGCACTGTTCTTATCCACGAATGATCTTCGATCTCTGAGAGTGTCACTATCTATTGATCTTTGATCTCTCCCAGTCTTCCACTCATTTGATCTGTGATCTGCGATAAACTCTCCAGTCATCGCATCCTCAATACCATTTGCATGCCCCGCATCAATCAATTTGAGATAATCTTGTCTCTGATCATTCGCCTTGCACTGCACTGTATGGTAATCATAGTATACGCGTGGATCCGACACGTAACAGCCATCCATCGATCCATGATGGGATACTGTAGTCGCGATCTCACTCATCGGTAGTACCGGTAGATCATAGGGGTTCAGTCTCTGCTGATTCTTGGCCTCTTCCGTCTCTGCGGCAAGGGCGACCCCATAGTGCATCGGTGGCACTCTCAGATCATAAATGGGACCCAGTCGGTGCTGGTCCATTGCCACGTTCGGGGGAATCATCATTCCCACCCCGACGGGTACTGTAGCTACCATCCTTCCCACATCCGTCAAAGCGGCAGGTACTGTAGCATTGGGCATCATGCTTCCCACATTCAGATAACTGACAGGTACTGCCCTGGCTGACTGCCTTCCCACATCCGTATTCACGGCAGGTACTGTCGCCATAGTCGACGGCCTTCCCACATCCGTCAAGACGGCAGGTACTGTCAACTTTATCGACCGCCTTCCCACATCCGTTCTCACGGCTGGTACTGTCGATATCGACTGCCTTCCCTCGACCGTCAAAGCGGTAGGTACTGTCAACTTTATCGACCGCCTTCCCACATCCGTTCTCACGGCTGGTACTGTCGATATCGACTGCCTTCCCTCGACCGTCAAAGCGGTAGGTACTGTCGATTTCGCCCACTCCGACGCATCGGCAGGGGCACACTTACCGGACAACCAACTTACCGGTGAATCATCGACTGATATCGATCGGGGATCAAAGTCCACTCCAATCGATGGATAATCTCGTCCCTTATGGTAATGATCTATCTGGGGTATTTCAAACCAGAGCCCCTTCTCTGGGAAAGATCGATAATCGGACGGAATATCACTTCCACTAGAAGTCAGTCGGAAACAGAGATCGTGATCTACCACACTAGGACCAGGTTCATACCCATCTAAGGGCTCACGCAGAGACTGTCGCATCTCTCGTAGTTGTTCCTCCACGTCATCAGCAGTCCACACGTTGGCTCTGCTAACACTCGGGATCCTTCTCGTCCACTGGCCGGTGTTCTTTGGTCTCTGGGCACGTGGCGATCGATTGACCTCAACGGATAAGCAGTATCAGCTCTAGTAGTACCGTAAACGCCCCCGTGGGCTACCTCCAACTCAACACTACTTCCACGTCTCATAGCGACTATATCGACTGGTTCGCCCCCCCCCCCAAAAAGTGGTAAGTGTGTGAGTAAACAAGGCTACAACGGTTATAACTACTAAGATTTTATCTACCAGCTGATCTACTACCGTAAACGTACAATACACGGGCGATTGATGACGTCACATCGATCGATGACGATTCCCGCGGAGTCGACCGCTCAGCTTGATCCGAGACGACTAAGACTAGTGTTACCTAATATGACTAGAAAATAACAATTGAAAACGACATGTAAATGTGTATGATAATAGGCTAGAGTCACGTGATCATTGGCGAAGATGAAGATTGGTGTATGTAGATTAGGAGAGTGTAGTTTGAGGGACAAATGTGTGCTCTGGTGCCCCGCACCTAACTTTTCACTTCGACCTATAGGTGGACTGGGTGTGGGGATAAATAAAGGGAAGAGGTTTCAGGTCAAATATTCACCGCCTGAAAAGGGGAACCCTATTGAAGACGTGGCTCCCTGATAGAGAGAGGCTAGATGGAGAATTCTGGTAATAACACTCTATAGATTATAGTGCGTAAGAGAAACTATCTGAGCGGATCGAAATAGTGTTGGAAAAAACATGAAAAATTCATGAAAAACAGTTTCTCACTTAATTTTCAATACTACTAGAGGTCCTGCAAAATTTTCCCTCGTCCTACTACATAGTACGGCAGTTGCACACAATCTGTGAAAAATAGAGAATTTAAAAGTTTCTGGCAGGAAGTCAAAAACGGAAAAGTATATGAAATTCTTAATAAAATATGAGCCGTCCGCTTCCGGAGAGATAAAGTACTGTAAGTATGTTCGTCAAACTTTTTATTTTTATGGAAATTCCTGAATACTTTCGTGTTTTTTCACTCTTAGTATACACTAATGTTACCAGAAACATTGCAAACGCTAACTAATATGAGAAATATTACAGTTAACACAGAATTTGACCCCTATTGCTTTAATCGAGAACTGATTTTATTAAGATTTTTCGTATACTTTTCCGTTTTTGACTTCCTGCCAGAAACTTTTAAATTCTCTATTTTTCACAGATTGTGTGCAACTGCCGTGCGATGTAGTAGGACGAGGGAAAATTTTGCAAGACCTCTAGTAGTATTGAAAATTAAGTGAGAAACGGTTTTTGATGAATAACTGGGCTGTGTGAACTCTGATCAAAAAAGTTGCGAGAGTAAAAAACTCTTGTATTTCGATCGGCTATCGATCGCACTAAGAATCGGAAAGATTCCATTCGAACTGACGAAAAAGTTTTGTGACGTCACAAGTACCAATATTTTTGCCCTGAGGCGTAGAAGCATTTTTGAACTTCCGGAATGGCAAATTCGCAACTCTCACCAAATGCACTACACCATAACGTTGTCAGTCTTCAATCGGAAATTTTGTCAACTGCCAGCTTCCTGAAGAAATATGTCGACCCACTCAGATAATCTCTCGTAAAAGAGTGCGTAAAAGCAAAACAATACTGTTAAAAACTTTTTTGACATGTTGTTTTGTGCTGCTTTTTATTGATTGCAGCCCCATCCCGACTACGAAGCGACTACGAAGACTACGACTACACTCGAATATTTTCATTAAATGATATTTGAAAGTGATATTTGAAAGAAGGACGGCACAATGATATTTGAAAGAAGGACGTTAAAATAAGATAAATCTACAGAAGAGATGTAGATGTATGTAGCCGATGAAATAAACATCCACTACTCTCTCAGTTTTTTTCCGCATAGGTAAGGTCCACAACGTCCGCCCATTTACCGGGCACCCGGATTTGACAAAAAATGAGAATTGGAGTGCACAAGCGTAATTCGAAACGATATGAGTCGTATAATGGCTTGTTTTGGAGGTCATGGAGAACGCAATCGATTGCGCCTATATCAGGGTTGATCGGAGAACACGAGAGTATCGACATTCCGTTTTACTGTAAATAGCAATGGTTTTCGCAAAAGAGGAATTGAACTTGAGGGTGTCCGTTCACTAGGCAAACGCTTAACCCACTGCACCATGAAGGCAGTTACAAACTGTCTGCAATTGCGCGCTATGCTCCTCCAAATTGAGGCGCCAATGTACTCTCCATACCTTCATAAACTACTTATCTTCTGGCACAACATTAAAATGTCTCCAATTAAGCGCGCTATGCCCCTGGAAAGAAGGGCGAATAGCCTCCCCCTCTCCCCATCGCGACTTTCCCCTCTCTCACAACAGTCGACGCGCGCGTGATTTTGGAGGTGTAGCTCGGCTCAGAGATAAGATGTCGATCTAAATCCAAAAGATTCATCTTAATCAGACATGTAGGGACATGTTGACACTAAATTTCACCCCACTCAGTCAATTCCGCTAACCACGTTGTGGCCCCTACGCATAGGTGGTTGATCAGACGTGGTTGATCTTTCTTGGAATGATTCATTTTCGCCAGAATTGAGCATCGGGCACTGCCGCTCACTGCCACTCCCAAAACGCATGCGATAGAGAGTATCGTATTTGGATCAAATAAATGTTATTCACGTAATTTCTTTTCCAGAAATATGTCATTAAAATCGTCTTAGCTTTATTATGGATTTCTTTGCTTTATTTGACAACACTTTTAAGTGTAGACTGAAATGGGATGAAAATTGCATTCTCGCTTCTTCTGTGTCTTTCAAAACTTCGATTACAGTACCCAATCTACCGTATCTCGAATAAAACGGAACTGTATCGAATGGACAAAAGAGAAGACCTATACTACTATCCATACGCCTCGTATCCTTCTCACTGTGGCGCACCTCACTATATCCATGGAATTTAAAGAGGATGGGATCCGTAATGGAATCGAAAAGAGGGAAAGAGAGAAGGGAGAGGAATAGTAGTCATTCTCGTATTGTCTTGCAATCAATTTTTGTGAATTCAATGAGAGAGAAAGAAGATTACAACATCGGTCCACCGTATCTACACCGTAAGATTTTCGACTTATAATATTTATTCGCGTTCAAGGGAAACGCGGTTACAAATAGAAAGAGACAAAAAATAACATCAGAAAAGAAAGTAGCATAACGAAGTGAGATCACGGGTCAGGCTTCGATCGCTCAAAATCTTAATGTGATTTGATTGCCGGGTTTTGAGATAAGCAGAGCCGCTTTTCGTAATTAAATCCTTTCGGTGCGAAATTCGATGGGCGTTGAGAGAACTTAAAGAAAGTGTCCCACGAATATTTGGTCAACTGAGTTCTCACTGTGGATCAATCGGGATCGATTACGATGAGAGCCTCGAAAACCGCATGTTTCAGTTTTTAGTTTGAAGAAAGTTATATTTAATAAACTGTCCAAAACTACCAAAATTATTACAGTGTCTCGCATTTATCCTTCAATCTCTTCGCGGTGGGAGTTGGCATTTTGTGGAGAAGAAGTCAGAAAAAAGGCAGAGAGATGAGGGGAACGAGGAGGGTGCGCGAGGGAAACGCGCTCTGCATTTGTGTTTCACCAACTTCTGATAACAGAAATGAAACGTCGAACATCGGGGAAAATAAAAGGTTTAAATCATTCGTGTTACGCCTTCTTTAAATATGTAGTGCATAAGTATTAGGATGGCGAAAACGGTACAGTACAAATACACGGTACATTCTCGGTACGCGTACAGAACTTTGGACGATGTACGCCGCTCAAAAAACGAGTACCAGGATGTACCGTATACCGCGGTGTACGGCCTCTCGCCGCGCGCTCTCTCGTGTACCGAGTACATTATGGTACATTACTCTCGCTTTTTTTGGACGTGTACCGGTGATGTGGGACATGTACCGTAACATAAAGGTATTTTTTCAACAAAAAAGAATCGTATGTGCGTGTATTTCGAGGTATTTCACATCTTCTTGCAATTCGATACAATCAATACGAGCCACGAACTTGCAGCTACCAAAAAACACCAGCGAACTACCTCATGCTCTCCTCGCACAAGGCAACGCATTGGGATGGTGGACGAAACAAAACTTCTTGTAATTAGAATCAGCAAACACGCTTACTAACTAACGTTTCTGAAAGATTTCTGAGAGATTGAAAAAAAAGAAAAAAAACACTTGTTTTGCGTCTTAGTGTTTCCACGTGATGCAGTATTACTCCTAATAATTGTCAGAGTTATCATAGTGTCAGGGTATGAAATACTCAGGCTTACACTTCCATATAGGTATTCTAGTCTGATTCTGTTGAATGGTCTAAACGAACATCTGTGGGCACCGTCTATTGATTGTTTTTAGGGGAGAAGAAAAGACGAGGAGAGCGGCCCGTGAATCGATCGGAATCTGCAGCGAACGACGTCGCCCCTCCTTCCAATTGTACGAATCACTATCATTAGACAGAATGTGTTAATCAGTTCCATTTTACTGAATTTCCTGATCAACGCCACTGAATTTCCTGATCAAACAGAAGGTCGCTGGTTCGATTCCAGCATGAGGCACTCAATTTTTGAAACTTTTCACTGCAACCTGTTTTTCCATTTGTATCAACCGTTTCCATTGATTAAACTCGCTAGTTTAAACTTTCTAGTTATTTTCTAATATATGGGCGAGCATACAAAAAGGCAACTTACAGAAATGCCTACTCACTTCTCCGTGCCGTGTACTACGTATGAAACTTTTTTGGACCCTTACAATTAGATTACATGGGAGTAGAGTTTAAAATTCTGGTAAATAATTGATTAGATCTCGCCATTCTTTCACCAACTCCCCAAAAAAAACAATCAACAGACAGTGCCCTCAGATGCTGCTTTCATGATTCAACAGAATCAGAAGGCGTTGATCAGGAAATTCAGTAAAATGGAACTGATTAACACATTCTGTCTAATGATAGTGATTCGTACAATTGGAAGGAAGGGCGACGTCGTTCGCTGCAGATTCCGATCGATTCACGGGCCGCTCTCCTCGTCTTTTCTTCTCCCCTAAAAACAATCAATAGACGGTGCCCACAGATGTTCGTTTAGACCATTCAACAGAATCAGACTAGAATACCTATATGGAAGTGTAAGCCTGAGTATTTCATACCCTGACACAAATGATAACTCTGACAATTATTAGGAGTAATACTGCATCACGTGGAAACTGATCGTCGTTTATCGAAAAGGATTGTAGCTCCAGTTTGCAGTAGTCATCCATGACGTGTAGCAGCTAAAATCTATGAAACTAACCGCGTGCACGCCCATTCATCTAAAGAATCCACTCATGAAGAGGACCCGTTTGATATCTGAAATTAATCTGACGAGATATTACTTAAATATAACAACTAGTTGCCTATGGATAGGCGAAACTAGTATTTTAACAACACTAAGACGCAAAACAAGTGATTTTTTTCTTTTTTTTCAATCTCTCAGAAATCTTTCAGAAACGTTAGTTAGTAAGCGTGTTTGCTGATTCTAATTACAAGAAGTTTTGTTTCGTCCACCATCCCAATGCGTTGCCTTGTGCGAGGAGAGCATGAGGTAGTTCGATGGTGTTTTTTGGTAGCTGCAAGTTCGTGGCTCGTATTGATTGTATCGAATTGCAAGAAGATGTGAAATACCTCGAAATACACGCACATACGATTCTTTTTTGTTGAAAAAATACCTTTATGTTACGGTACATGTCCCACATCACCGGTACACGTCCAAAAAAAGCGAGAGTAATGTACCATAATGTACTCGGTACACGAGAGAGCGCGCGGCGAGAGGCCGTACACCGCGGTATACGGTACATCCTGGTACTCGTTTTTTGAGCGTACATCGCAAAGTTCTGTACGCGTACCGAGAATGTACCGTGTATTTGTACTGTACCGTTTTCGCCATTTTGCAGTGATCTTATCCCATCCTATTGATCGTTTGATTGTTGTCGGATAGTGATACCGTTAGCATCTCGAGACCATATAGGATGTGCGTGGTTTTTACCACGAACCACGGTCGATAATAATCTCACAGTTGCGATACTGTAATCCTAAGCGCGCGCTCTTTGCATTTTACTCTAGAAGTCACCCGATTCTCTCCACTTATTTGATCAATCGATAATCGTCCATCCTACCGTAGTTGTTGTCGTGTTGTTGCCTTTGTACTCTTTGTGTGCTCTTCATATTTGTTTTCTATCTCCTTCATAATCTATAGAAGCTCTATGATCGTTGCCTATGTATGTCCAGGAATTGTCTGTATGTTCGTCTGTTCGTAAGGCTTCTTTCAAATGTTTCGAGTAATTATCTTTCCGATCCATCCCGATGTTCCCACAATAATCTTCCCTTCCCTCAATTCCGTACCCTCGTCCCGCTTTTCTCACGTTTAGGCCCGTAAGGCTAGTTGTTCTTGTTTTTTGTGCTTCTCTTCTTTCACACCAAATACGCTTTTTGTTCGAAATGTTTCTGTTGTCAATCGTGCTCCAATCTCACAGAAGTTTCGATAAAAAGTTATAAAACGTTCTGTTTACTAGACAGACGCTCTACCACTGAGCCAATGAGGCGATGCTTACCATATTCATGTACTGCGATTTGATCACACAAAGATGCATTCTACAAGAAAAACATCTGCAAAATATTGCGACCATGGTAGGGATCGAACCTACAATCTTCTGTTCCGTAGGCAGACGCGTTATCCACTGCGCCATACGGCCATGTCTTCATCTGCATGTGGAACCACTCATGGACCAGCTGTAATTGATTGTCACATCGCGGGTGAAATCTCCCCACCCTGCGCCAGTTCCTGTGCAATAATTGGAAGGAAGAGTCTTCAAAGAACGGACAGTTCTCTGAAATGCAAAAATATAACTTTTATTGTCTTATCTTCGACAAAATTGGCCGATTTTAGCACCACGAATTCAATTTGGAATTTTGCCGTAACGCCGTGCAGTAGGCATTCCTTGCCTTCTCTTGGATCTCTTTCTGACCTCTCGATGCCGGATTAGAGCAGATTAGATGGGAAAGTGGGAGAGGAAGGAGGAGAAGAAAGGACGGCGCCGCTTCGGATGATCGCACAACTTAAAATTCCGCTTTTAATCCGATCATTTTAAATGATTTAAGGTCATTATCGTATCCTAGACTCAGTTCAAATCGCATCGACACTTTACAAACGGACTAAAGAGAATACCGAAAAGGGCGCGCTTCTTTGTGTTTATTGCCGGCCAATTCTGACCATTGCTCTCCTTCCTCTAATAGCGCCGATTTATGGCTCGCATTTTCTCTTCGAGACCCACCATTTTCTCCCCTCACTGAAAGATTTTGTATAGTAGGAGTAAAGTCAGATTCCTTGCCTTCTGGGTAAAATTCCAAAATTTAGTTCGTGGTGAGATCATCACCCATTTGCATCCTATTTTAGCACTCTCTGCTGCCTGTCTAATTTTGAAAGACTTGTCAGAATGCCGTGAAATAGAAACAATCATTATTTATAAATATTTTGACCATCAACTAAGTGGCAATCCAAGTCAGTCCACCCATACTTTTTGAACTTTACCCTACTCGTGTTACCTCCAACCCCATGTACCTATGTCTCTCTCCCATCCACCTGCAGTCTTTCCCTCTATGCCCGACGAGAGAGTGTGTGAAAGTGAGAGAGTCGATGACCTGTCAATACTCTCAGAGACAATGGGAGAGCTCAGCCAGAGTGCAAATACGATGATTCAGAGGGAGAAGAATGGGTGGACAGATGGGGAGGGATTACTAAGAAGTTGAATTGGTTCTGCGCCTACACCGGCCATTGACTTGCAAGCTGATCTATTGACCTATGGAGTTAACCTATTGATCATTGACGACCCAATGAGAATAACAGGATGAATCGGTAGAGTGAAAGGTGTTCCATGTCAAGCGATTTTACAGTAGCAAGCTACCACGCTAGATGGGGCAAGCCGGTAAGCCATCAGTACAGTCAAAATGACATATAATGAACAAAATGCTATAACTTTTTTTTTCTTTTTTATATATTATTATAACTTTTTATAACTTTTCATTTCAGTATGTTCCCGTGAACGAATTTTTCTGTTGTTTTGGGAAAAGGTTCCCGTTCAGAATCGAATAACTTCTGTCCAAGGAATTATCGAAATATTTATTGTGAAGAAAGTTATCGCCGAAAAAAATAATAATTACGAAATAGAGAGTAGAGCCGGGGCCGGAAAATCTGGCCGGGAACGGGAAAAGGTCTTTAAGATTACGGTAAGAATTAGTATTCCTCGGAAAATTAAGACTTTAATTTCCGGTTCCCGGCCAGATTTTCCGGCCCCGGCTCTACTCTCTATTTCGTAATTATTATTTTTATCGGCGATAACCTTATCGACAATAAATATTTCGATAATTCGTTGGACAGAAGTTATTCGATTCTGAACGGGGACCTTTTCCCAAAAAAACAGATAGTTTCGTTCACGGGAGCATACTGAAATGAAAAGTTATAAGAGAATAGAGAGGAATCGCGAGAGAATCGACCAGAGCGCGGACTTACAAAATTTTTGCCTTCGATTTCGCTGTAAAAAGAGTGCAAGGTACTTTCAACCCTGCTCTATTTGATAGCGTTTCCCGTTTTTCGAGATAGACCTTATTTTTCGAGTACGCGAGTAACAAAGTGACGGTCCTTTGGATTTTGCACCCGAGTGTGCTTCAGTAGAACTTTTATAACTCGCTTGAAAATTGAGATATGAAGTTCTAATTTTTTTCATTAAATAGAGAAATGGATTCTCCACAATTCCTATATTTACACGTGACATTTTAACATTTTTCGTTTTTTCAGTATTTTATAGCGAGAAAACGCCGGTGAAAAGTGCAATCGGAAAAACCGTATTTTTTCTCATGGCGCATTTTGTAGAGCCTATTTTTATGTATTTAAAAAAACAATTTTTAGCAAAATCGGTAGATGCGAACAAAATCGGCCTCAGGTGAAGATTTTTTCAAAAAAATCGATTTTTTGAAACATTTGTTTGTGATACTTTAAAATGGCACTTTTGCGGTCGAAACTGACTAATACCATCGGAAAACATTTTAGAAACTCTAAGTTAGAGAATACTAATTGGTTTGACTCTAGGAAATCGATTTTTCGGATACTGGGACGGAAATATTTCGATCGATAAAACTAGCGTTCCGGAAGTGTGGCATGTGCCATATCGACTTGAATCATGAACATATGTCGGTAGGAGACAGCTCATGTAGTTATACAAAAACGGCGCCAGCAGAAATTGAGTTATTTAATTTTTAAGGTTTTTGAAAATTTTACAGAATATCACATGTCCGTTCGTTTGGTGGACACGATCTGACGTGCCAGGAGTACTGTGCTAACTATGCTGAACAACTTTGCTTTTTAGAGCTAGTTGATATCTTTTCATAGAAAGAAGCTAGAGCCTCAGGAAAAGTGGCTCTAGCGTCTTTCTGACGGACGAGACTGACCGGAGCGCGCGCTCTAACACCCCTCGCACCCTCTCATTTCCACGCGCTCTCTCGTCTGGTTCAACACCATTATTGTTCAAAATGGCGTAATATCCGTAAACTCTACTTTTCTAGTCGTATGTAAGCTAAATTCTCTAAAAAAAATATCATGGCGAAAGAAAATTCGATCAAAAGGAGTCGAACAAAGCGAGAGAGTGCGCGGGGATGAGAGGGTGCGAGGGGTGTTATAGCGCGCGCTCCGGTCAGTCTCGTCCGTCAGAAAGACGCTAGAGCCACTTTTCCAGAGGCTCTAGTGTCTTTCTATGAAAAGATATCAACTAGCTCTAAAAATCAAAGTTGTTCAGCACAGTTGGCGCAATACTCATGACACGTCAGACTGTGTCCACCTCGTGAGCGGACATGTGATAATTTTCACTCTTTAAAAATTCTGAAAAAATGAAATAACTCATGTTTGACCAGAGCAGCTTTTGTAAAACGAGTTGAGTGATGTCCCATCAATATATGTTCATGATTAAAGTCGATATGGCACATGCCACACTTCCGGAACGCTAGTTTTATCGATCGAAATATTTCCGTCCCAGTATCCGAAAAATCGATTTCCTAGAGTCAAACCAATTAGTATTCTCTAACTTAGAGTTTCTAAAATGTTTTCCGATGGTATTAGTCAGTTTCGACCGCAAAAGTGCCATTTTAAAGTATCACAAACAAATGTTTCAAAAAATCGATTTTTTTGAAAAAATCTTCACCTGAGGCCGATTTTGTTCGCATCTACCGATTTTGCTAAAAATTGTTTTTTTTAAATACATAAAAATAGGCTCTACAAAATGCGCCATGAGAAAAAATACGGTTTTTCCGATTGCACTTTTCACCGGCGTTTTCTCGCTATAAAATACTGAAAAAACGAAAAATGTTAAAATGTCACGTGTAAATATAGGAATTGTGGAGAATCCATTTCTCTATTTAATGAAAAAAATTAGAACTTCATATCTCAATTTTCAAGCGAGTTATAAAAGTTCTACTGAAGCACACTCGGGTGCAAAATCCAAAGGACCGTCACTTTGTTACTCGCGTACTCGAAAAATAAGGTCTATCTCGAAAAACGGGAAACGCTATCAAATAGAGCAGGGTTGAAAGTACCTTGCACTCTTTTTACAGCGAAATCGAAGGCAAAAATTTTGTAAGTCCGCATACACTCCCAAATGGTCGATTTTCTCGCGATTCCTCTCATAAAAAGTTATAATAACTTATAAAAAGTTATAGCATTTCGTTCATAATATGTCATTTTGACTGTAGTGTGAAAGCTAGAAAAAACATTATCTAGAATCACTCGCTTTCCCTTTTTTTTCTCATCACCACATGATTCCAAACGTTTTTATACACGATCTGCTGACGGTATGAACTAGATATGAATAAACGAAATAGGCATGTGAAATGTGCAAGAAAAGTGGCTAGACTCGCTCCCTTTCCCATAAAACCCAATGGATCCCTGCCTTTTCCTCACTGGTTGGAACAATATCGCTGATTCAGAAGAAGTGGGGGAAGAATGGGTGGACAGAGGGGAGGAAGATGATTCAGCCACTGAGAACTGGTGGAAACTGAATCACTCCATGCATGAATCACTACCTGAACTGGAGATCGCTCAAGATGCGCCAATTGGAGCCCTTATTTTACTTTGTGAATCTCTCCTTTGACTCATTGCTTTCCCTCCCTCGCACTGAAG